>OZ010796.1:451508257-452895726 GCA_963932465.1 Maratus speciosus
AAAGGCGGTGTTTCCAATCGTGATGGGCGGAGTTTAACCTTTGCTAGTGTCAAAGAAAGCGGAGTTGTAACTAAGAAACTGATTAATTTCTCTCACACAATTAATCCGATATGGTTCATTGTAAGCTTTTTCGAAAGTTTTCGGAATGGACCAAATTTTACTACATTTTCCTTGTTGTAGCTAGAGTTGTCTTTTTGGAATTAACGATTAACTATTTTGATGTATATTGGATTTCGTACTTTTTTCACTGTTTCAGGGCTTGTAACTCGTCAATACATATTGCTATTTTAATACAATTGATGTCATTTTGTAGGTTTTTTCTGCTCTTTCTAAATATGTGCTTCGTTTTTATGTAGCATTATCGATAGTTTAGCAATGAGGGTTCTTTTACAATTTTCCAAATTTTCATTCTATTTGCTGTAACTTGAAAACTATTGAGATCCGACCAGGCTTTATATACTGATTTATGCTCCATGTGATCTCCTCTATTACCCCTATTAATATTGGACCCCTTTAACGGAACACCCTGTATATTTGAATATAAATGTAGGAAAACAAATATTATCTAAATTGTAAGAAATTTCCATAGCTGTGCATCATATTTCTCAAAGTAACTGCCTTTAACTTTTTCAGTTATATTTAGTTTAAAAAAAAAACGATGAATTACCTGCGATTAAAGACGGCGAAATAAAGACTAAGGAATTTGTATCGTAGCATTTGGAGCCCTGATTTACGTGAGGCATCTGGCAACACTACTGGTGAGCGAGAATCACGTTAAGTGTTTAGTGCAGATGTGCTAATCTGGATGCACGAGATAGAAATCCATTAAAAGAATTATTCTGATTCCGAGTTCACTTAAACATAATAATATTCACAAAAAAGTGGATACAATTCAAAATAATGAACTTTACTTAGAAATACTGCTGTCTTATAATACTAGCTCAAAAGAAAAAGATATAAATTTCACTGTGAAAGGTTTTTCTTTTCTTCAATAAATTAACTTTTAACCCTTTCAGGGGCACATATATATGGGGCATTCTCACAATCTTTTGACTTGTGAGAAAAAAAATCTGGCGAAATTACACTTGCTAAAATAACATTTTAATCTAATAGACGAATGCTATAATGATTCAAAATAAAGAAAAAATGGTCAGCAGCGAAATAAAATTTATATAACTGAGATTTAAGTTAAACTTGAGAGTTTAATTTTCCTTACCATTTTACCACTATAACTTTTTATTTTCTTCTAATTTGTTACTTATAATGAATTTGCATAGTACCCACAGGACATTCAAATAAGAAATAATGACAATGTAATATTTTTAGTGCTAAATTTTGGTATAACATTGTCTTAAAGGGATGTTAAAGAAGGGACGGTAATGTAAAAAAAAGGGGGATGATATAGGAAAAAAAGGGACAAAATGGGGAAAAAAGGAACAAAATGGGGAAAAAAGGGACAAAATGGGGGAAAAGGGGACGGTAAGGTTGGAACAGCAAGGAAACTTACCACCTATTTTAGGCAGATCATGTTAAGACTAAGTGGTAGCGAAAATGTTCATTAATTTTTAGAGACAGTAATTTACATTGGATTAAATTAAAAAGAAATAATTAATTTACCTCGAAAAATGCAGGATTAAACCTTGCGGACGGTAAGACTACCAATAAAGCCACAGTGCTTGAAATTGATATTTAATTGCTTATTTATATTCTGCAGCAAATTTCCTGTCAAAGAATTTTAGATATTCTTTCTCTAGCATACTTCTGCATGAGGAAAAACTTGAAAACAATTCGGTCGCTGCATCTGAAGTGATTTTCTGTATCATTTTAGAAGAGGGATGGTAAAAAAATCTAAAACCCAGGGACAGAGTTCAAAAAATAATATCATCCCTAAAAATGTGTGCAGGTTAATTTTTAGCTACATATTTATTTAAAACAATAGTTCCAGTTTCAGAAAAAAATTACATCGAATTATTTTTATTGAAACAATTTTATCCAGACAGCTCCAAACTTCAAAATCAGCATCAAGGACACGGGACGGTAGATGAGTTTTCCATGTGTTTGGACCCCCAACATCGTCCAAAACTTATTTATCTCGTTAATATTGTTGTGCAATCATGCATTGGGATGTTTCCAAGGATATGAAACAAAAAACCCACAAAAAAGTGTATTAAATAAAAAATTATTATTCAGGGACATGAAAGTTAAAATATTGTGAGAATGTCCCATATATATATATATAGTATATAAATAAATAAATAAATATATATATATATATATATATATATATATATATATATACTCGATCATTCTCTGTGGTCCAAATTTTGTTCTTATTAATTAATTTTTTTTGCCACATGTATTTAACGCAATTGTGAGACATGCAAAGTATTTCAAAATATCCTTCTGTTGTACACTAAATATATCACTAAATGTCAAAATATGAAACAATCTTTATTATAAATTTCCTCCTATATCTTAGTTGTATAAATTCTTTTATCTAGAAACTCCAAAATATTATGTAGTAACTGTTTTCGAGAATTTGGTTTCTTGGTAACAAGTTGCAACATATATATATGTATAAAAAATCTTGGAAGGGGATAAATAAATATTTTCTCGTTCAAAGCTGTTCAAAGATGTATCTAGTGAAACAAACGTAATATTTTTTTTTTTTTGTTTCTAACATTCTAATTTCTTCATAAAAAAAAGTAAAGTTTTGTAAAATAAAAAAGATTTTGCCTGATTTGTGGGAAAGAGTATCTATCTGGACGGAAATTACTTCTTTTTCCAGAGAAACAAAAAATTAAGTAAAAACTGCCTTTTGAAATAAACAGTTTTGCCTTACGGGATTTAAAAGTCCACAAGTTTCACTAGACTGGAAAAACCTAAGATTGTTTTTATTCACTAGCTGTTTCAAGATCGTGCTTAGATTTTGATTCTAACCATTAGAAAAACAAAATGATCCCATCTCTAAGGAAAATAGTCAATATTTTAGAAAAAGATTTCTTCTGTTTCAGTTTAGGATTCTTCTAAAATTATATGTATATTTCTGAGCATTAGGTTTTTTTTTATAAAATAATTTCTGCGTGATACGATTAAATAAAATTTTCCTTTTACTGTGAATATAATTTTATTATTAAATTATTAAATGCCAGTTGTCTCAAATTAATGCATCCATACATAGAATGTTCTGAAGCGACAACCCTCCATAATGGAAATATATACAATTCTGACCACGGGGAAAAGATTAACAGGGGTCGTACGTGTCCTGAAATTTCAAGACCAGGAAATTCTTCGGTACAAGAATTTTCTTATAGAAAACCTCTTCTTAAATAAGGCGAAATTTTGTGCGTTAAACCTAGTTTTATTTTTCTATTAAAAATATACTGGTAAGTGCACTGAAAAATTCCCTGAAGGCTACGACCCCAGTATTAATACGATAAAAATATTTTCAAAAATGTCCGGTGAGGGGATGCGTGACGCTGTGATCCTTACCACGTGATGAATATAAACGGCACACCAGTAAAAGCTATTATGTAAATAATACACGACTACTATCATGTAAAGTGCTATACTTTTATTAATTCACACACATAGCTGCCAACTTTTACGCTTTTTTACTGCCACTAAAGTTTAGTAAACATTTTTGCCTTCTTTAATCTTGAGATTTCGATAATTAAGTAAGATAATATTTTCTGTAAAATTTTAGTGGTACGAAGAAAGCGTAAAAGTTGACAGCTATGCACATCACACAGATTGTATTCAGAGCGTGGGTAATACATGTTACATTTGTTAATGCACGCTAGCGCCTCTTTCCTTTCCTGCAGACGGTAGTCAAAAATGGGTAGAAACGCGTTGCAAGTAGTGTTGCCAGTGGGCAACTTTTTAATTCAGATTTTTTGATTTGCCCTCTTTTTTAAAAGGAAAAAATCACTTTATTTAATGACATATTAATTACGCAAAAACAAAGGGAATTTGACCATTTCACAAAAGTGGTGCTACTCAAGAATTCTGAAGTAAAAAAAATTAGCCACTGGAAACACGGGTTGCAGATACATTACGCGCAATTTTAATCCCTTGCAGCGAGTTGCCAAAACACAAATTCGTTCGAAGGAAGATAAACAGTTACTAAAATTATTTGGCAAATTCTCACTGCAATTTTTCCGTTTCGAACTTTTCCTTTTCCAGCATGCAAACAGACTATCAGTCGTAAGAGGGCGCTATTTTTAACTTACGATATTTCTTCCAATTATCTGCACAGGCTTAAAATAAAAGGGCTTTCATTCATACTCCTACAATGGAGCTATAAAAAAAGAGGAGACAGTGCAGTATCTACCTGTTTCGATTGAAGTAACTGAAGATGTTGTTACAATATGGAAACTGTTGTTTGATTCCTGTGGTTGACTGTTGTCAGATCCTTATTAACGCCTGAGCAAATTCCCACTGGTAAAAAATAATTAAAAATTTGCCGTATAGGAGGATTGTTTTGGTTGTCACATTATTGTCGAAACGCAAGGTCTGACTACCGCAAAAACAAACTTTCACTAGTAAAAGGGAATAGATAATGTTGATTTAATTATGATAGATATGTTGCATAAATCAGTAAGGATGACATTTTCCTTTAAAGGTAATGGTGGAAGCTTACTTTTGCGGTAATCAGAAGCTATATAACCGGTTACAATTTAATCTTCACCATTCTGAGGATATGTCAGTTCCTCTTTATTCATAGTTCAATGACCCATACACATACATATTTTCTATACCACAGAGATAGTCATGTGCGTTTCGTGGATGGTGTTATCCACATTTCTTAGTGCTTTTTGGATTATGTATAGTTTAAATTAATAAATTTACACGATGCCATTCCGTTTGATAGCTTTCATTGTTAGTGCCATTCATATGCATCACCAGATAAAGATCAAAGTGCCACATTTTCTCTTTCCGATATCAGGGATGAGATTTCCGTCTTTTTGCGTACCAGTATAATCTTAGAAAAAATGCTAATTTATTTAATCTGAATATTGTTGAGATTTAAGAGAACAACATTTTCTCTAAGATTATACTGGTATGCAAAAATTCGGAAATCTCATCCCTGGATATATATATATATATATATACTTTTTTTTTTGCAAAAATATTTAACTCAATAAATTCTCCATTGTAATAAATGTATATCATACAAATGTTGAGTCATTCTGTTCAAAGTGTGTTTCTCCCGAGTATTCTAAACAGGGATGTTTTAATTTGAATCAGCCATTATTTCACCATTTTTAAGACTATAAATAACCATAAAAATGTTACATACTTATTCATGGTTGGAGTGTCACAGTTGAGGTTTATTCCAAAATAGCGGAAAATGTCCAGACCAGGACTCGAACCAGGATACTTTGGCTTATTGTGCCACTGATCTACTACTTTTTGAGCTATTTGATGAATATGAAATTAAATTTCCATCTCATCATTCTAAAAAATCATTCTGAAAATTTTCAAAAACTAAGTGTTAACTCTTTCAGGGGTAAGGTACTTCTATTCTCAAAATACTGAAATGAGTGAATGACACCAGAATTTACATGCAAATTTATTTCAAAGTATGCAAAAGATTTTGTTCACGTACTCAATAAAAGGAAATTTTTCATTCGTATGTTCTGGTGCCAATGTGGTATTTAGAGATTAAAATTAGGTGGTCGAAAAATAAACCATCGCCCTTGAAGGGGTCAAAGATCTTTTACATATTTTTAATACCACAAAAACGAAAAAAAAAAAAAAGAATTAACTTTCTAATGCCCTTGCATTGTCTTAAGTGTTCGAAGTTGAGAGATATTGTTTTTCCTGATGGCTTCCTAGCCATTTCTTTAAAACTGTAATATTCTCCTTATTTAAAGTGTCATTACAAAATTTACATGTAATTCACACGACTTTTGATGAAGTTCTTTGTCTTATACATTTTAAAGCAAAAAAAAAAAAAAAAAAAAAAAAAAAAAAAAACAGATATTTTGGTGTCTTTTTAGCATTTGGGGAGATAAATTAAAAAGAGTAAATTACATGCCACCTCCATTCAACAATTTAAGTAAGATATTTAAATTTGAAAATTAGAAGCAGTAAGCAATCTTGAATTTATTTATTTTTTTTTTTGCTAATTTACCCCAAATGAGCGACTTATCGCTGCATTAGCAATCTAGCCTTTGTTATAAAAGTAGTTGACACGTCATCTGCAACATTCTAGAACATCTATGCAAAATTCCATTTTAAAAAAATCACACTCCGGTCTACGGTAGTTGATTTTCTCTAGGAACTTACTCTGTTGTCACTGTCAACTCATAGCACTGATCTGCGCAGCCAGATTGGCCTCTTTGTTTATTCAGAAATTTCCAATTCTCAACAGAATTTAAGAATAGTAATTTTGTTTAATAACACCAGGATTGTAAAACTGTAGCCCGCCGAATACCACTAAAACTTTTTAGTAATCATTGTCTTATATAATCATTTAATATCTGCGATTCAATAAGTCGACTATTTTTTTTTTAAATACTGGTATCCGTCTGGCCACTTTGTGGCACCCCTGAATGACATGGTAGCATATACAGGTCTGCCATAGGTGTCTATTTTTTTTAATTCTACCTCACACCCCTTTCTCAAAAAAAAAAAAATCGACATAATGTTCGAGAACGCAAGAGGGTACTACAGGATATGTTATTTTTTTTAATAGTAGTGCGAATAGAATAGGAAAATAGTTGCATCTGGCTGCCCTACATATATGATACAAGTATAATTAACCCTCCGTCTGGCGTAATAGGCCTGACAGGCATAGCATAATTATTTCCTTTCTCCTCTCCGCCAGTATGGTACCCGGGATCCGCCCCTACAGATACTCCCGTCATTTCTAGCTCTCTTTGTGACACACCTAGCCTGTTTCACCACCATTCGCTCGGAGTAGAGAAATAACCCTAGTGGCCTCTCAGGCCAACGGCAACCGAACTCGTCCATTTTTGAAGGTTCTTATTTTGTATTATTTATCATCACAATTAATTATTTCTTTCATTTCATGAATTAAAATTACAAAAATTTTGTATATTTTGTGGAACTATGACGGTTTGAATTCATTTTCGTGCTCAATAAGTGGAAAGTTCTGGTTTCCTACATTGCCCACGAAAAGATAAACATCATTCGTCTATCCTCTGTTCAGGACGACAACGAAATTGATCCTGCTTCTGAAGAGAAAATGACCAGAAGATATTACACTCTATAACAGAACGATAAGTGGGGTTGATACAGCAGATCAAATGTGCACTACATACAACGTAATCCTAAACATCAAGCGTTGGCCAATGGTCTTTCCAATGCTCAATTTGGGTGCCACTGACACTCAAATCATTTACCGTAGCAATCAACTCGAATCACTGCGCAGATGTGTGTACAGGAAAAGGTTGACCTATGAACTGATAATTGGAAAGCTACGTCGA
This sequence comes from Maratus speciosus, assembly GCA_963932465.1. Taxonomy (NCBI): domain Eukaryota; kingdom Metazoa; phylum Arthropoda; class Arachnida; order Araneae; family Salticidae; genus Maratus; species Maratus speciosus. The sequence goes on from OZ010796.1 coordinate 451,515,715, forward strand.
AGAAGTTTGAAGATAACTGGAATTCCAAGCAGCCTGCAAGCCCGTTGAAATGATGTCGTCCCATCGATGATCAGGAGAAATCCTCACAGCTCCCTCTATCCAAAACGATGTAGGTGCATCATCTGTAATTCAGAAACAGGCCACAGAAGGATGTCGAACTAGGAAAGCTATAAATGTCATCATGCGATCTACCTTTTCCATGTAATTATGATCTCACAAGGCTGCACTTCAATGGGTCAAAGCACCACCAATGCTCAATATTCCGACAATGAATCCGACTAAGTCTGACTGTATTCTACATGTATATCGAGTTTTGTTCATAAGTGTAATTTTTTGTAAAGAAAACTAAAGGGAATTTGGTGCTGGGTCTGAAATTTCAGTCTTTTCTATATTATTAGGTTGAGCAAAAAGTTCTGGAAAATTTTTAATCTAATAGTTACCATAATCTGTATCGTATATACAGAATTTGTATCGTTTCAATTGGTCATGCCATGAATGCGGAGCTCTATTGCCAGCAGTTGGATCGCGTCTATGACAAACTGGTGCAGAAATATCGCAGATTGGTTCGCCGAGAGCGCGCTTTATTTCAGCAGGACAATGCCAAACCGCACGTAGCCCAGGGGACCAAGGAGAAGTTTGCACAGATGGATGGCGTCGAAATTCTTACACACCCCGCCTACAGTATAAGCGTGGCTCCATCCGTTTATGGCCTTTTTCGATCAATGCAATACTTTTTCAAAGGTCGTCGATTTGAATACTTTAATGAAGTTGAAGAAGCATGTCAAGAGTTTTTGGATTCCAATGAGTCGCCATTGTACTTCTAGCAAATCCGGAATCTCGAAAAACGATGGCAGAAAGTCGTGGACTATGATGGTTTCTATTTTGAGGAGTAGTCCTTGTTAACTTTGTTGTTAACTTGTGCATAACAACGCAACTTTCAGAAATTTCCCAGAACATATTGCTCAACCTAGTACTTACTTTTAGAGTAATAAATGAGGTTTCTTCATTGAAATTTGATATATTCATTCTTTGTACATCCTAATAAAGGTCACTGATCACTTTAACCCATTGAGGGGCAAGCAATTACGTTTGTGTAATGCTGAATTCCCACCGGAAATTTAGAAAAAACAATTCAAAATAAGGAAACGCAATTTTTCGTCCTTTTTCCACCAAAGTTATAAGAGTAAAATTTCATAATTTTTTTTCGCAAAATCTTCATTAATCGTAGGTGGGATAAAATATATCCCACCGCCCCTCAGGGGGTTAAGAGCGTTAGCATTGCGTCAATTATTTGCTAATGATGGTTTTCTAACAGGCGCCTGTCAGGCACATTGCGCCCGAATTCGGGGCCAGGGTTGCGACCAACCGAAGCTTAAAGGGTAACGGAGAAGTAATTATTATTTTTTCCCTGATCTAGTGACACCAAAAAAATTTTTTCTTTAAGTTCAAGTATACAACATTTTTTTTTTTTTTTTTTTGGATGATGAATATGTTTACGATTATGGAATCACAATGCTATATTTAGAAATATAACTTACTCTGTTGTCACGGTCAACTCATAGCAGTGATCTGCGCTGCCAGATTGGCCTCTTTTTTACTAGGAAATTTCCAATTATCATCAGAATTTCAGAATAGTAATTTTCTTTAATAACATCAGGGATGTAAAACGGTAACCCGCCGGATACCGGTAAAATTTTATAGCAATCATTGTCGCATACATAACCATTTAATCTCTGCTATTCAATAAGTGGACTATTTCTTTAAAAAATTACTGGTTTCAGGCTGACCACAGTGAGACACCCCTGACAACTAAAGCTACTATAGTCCATGGTGGCGAATTTCAATTTTTATAGCTCATTCGATTCGTCTGTTCGAGCTTAGTAATTATATATCTCGCATATCGGCTATTGAGTTTTTATAATGACACGGGGCCGGATCAAATTTCTAAATTTTGTTCAGGGAAAAGCCAGGGATGTGAGTTCCGACTTTTTGCATACCAGTATAATCGTAGAGAAAATGTTATTTTATTTAATCGGAACATTTTTGCGATTTAACAGAACACCATTTTTCTATAAGATTATACCCTTCTTTGCAAAATATATTTTTCGCACCAGTAATAAAGGAAAATAAAATTTGCCTTAATTAATTAGAGCATATTTGAAAATGTGTACTCGAAGGAAACTTCTTTTAAAAAAGTTGTGTACACAATAAAATTTCTTAAAGAGGTACCCGAGTCGAAAGGGTTAAAATTCGAGAAAGAAAGCAGGGCTGTTTTGAAAGCATCGTCGAGTCAGCTGAATAAGTCTTTGCTCGTTGTGCGCACTGTGACAAATATTTTTGTTTTACTCACATCTTCGGAATGAATAATGTGTCAAAACTGACTATCAGCAATGCAAGTGAGTATAACAGGGGTGGCCAACAGTGGCACGCCTAATACCACTAAAATTTTACAGAAAAATTCGACTTCTTGAATCGCAGAGATTCGATGATTAGGTAAGTCAATGATTACTGTAATATTTTAGTGGTGTGGCGCGTGCCACAGTTGGTCACCCCTGGAGTATAAGAAACATAAATAAATTTAAATTTTACTTATTTCTTTAACGGCAACTGGTTTTCAATGAACGAAATTTTAACACTAGAAGGCCCGGAAATTTTACTCAAGTTTCATAAAAATATTTCACACTAGAATTTTTATTTAAATTATTTGACTGATTTATTTAACGTAAATCTGAATTGTTTAAATTTAACGTATTTTATCAAAGAATTTCTGGTCCCAGTTGACATTTAATCACATGGTCGGTGTCGGATAGACTCCTTCCGGGCGTTCTAATGTTAAACATTGACCGAGCCCTGTCATTTTAAAAACTCAATAGCCGATATGCGAGGTAGCAAATTACTTATAGTCTAAGAGCTAGCACCGTTTTCGTCACCTGATTTTATAAAGGCTCATTTTTATATATGTTCTTCCGATTTATGGTGTAATACGTTTGCGGGCGGTCTGGCAGTCAGGAGACGTTGCGTTTACCTGCGGGTAGAAGGGTTATGCACGTAAAAAAAATATCAGAATTACGTCATTTTATCAAGGCTCATTTTTCTATATGTTCTTCCGATTTATGGTGTAATACGTTTGCGGGCGGTCTGGCAGTCAGGTGACGTTGCGTTTACCTGCGGGTAGAGGGGTTATGCAGGTAAAAAATAAATTCAAAATTACGTCATTTTATCAAGGCTCATTTTTCTATATGTTCTTCCGATTTATGGTGTAGTACGTTTGCGGGCAGTCTGGCAGTCAGTAGACATTGCGTTTACCTGCGGGAGAACGGGTTATGCAAGTTTAAAAACTTTAAATTACGTCCTTTTAGCATGATTTTTGTTCATAACATCTGTTTCTACTAACTATTTGTGATATTAATCCATTATTACCAATGTCGCTAAGACCCTGCCAGATCCATTTTTATAGGTAACATATTACTCTTTGGTTAACAGACAAACTATAATTAATTTTCCAGACACAAATTTGGTAGTAAAGTTAATGCCGGACGGCTTTAAATATGGCAACTAAAGTGCCTGTTTCAGAAGTGTTTTACAGTTTTAAAATTATAAGTCATCTTTACGTCATTTTATCAAGTTTAAAAATAACAATATATTAAACTTAGGCTAGCAGAAAACCTATAATTAATTTGCCAGACACAAATTCGGTTGCAAAGTTAATGCCAGACAGCTTTAAATATGGCAACGAAAGTGCCTGTTTCAAGAGTGTTTTATAGTTTAAAAAATATAAGTCATTTTATCAAGCTTAAAAGTTACAAGATTAGAAACTTAAGAGTAAGAAACTTAAAAGTTACAAGATTACAAGCTTAAAAGTTACAAGATAAAAAGTTACAAAGAAAGTGCCTGTTTCAAGAGTTTCAAGAATTCAAGCCGTCTGGCATTAACTTTGCAACCGAATTTGTGTCTGGCAAATTAATTATAGATTGTCTGCTAGCCAAATCTTGTAATTTTTAAGCTTGATAAAGTTGTAAAGTAAAGATGACTTATAATTTTAAACTATAAAACACTCTTGGAACAGGCACATTTGTTGCCATATTTAAAGCCACCTGGCATTAATTTTGCAACCGAATTTGTGGTTGGCAAATTAATTATCGGTTTTCTGCTAGCCTAAGTTTAATATCTTGTTATTTTTAAACTTGACAAAATGACGTAAATATGACTTATAATTGTTAACTGCCAAACACTTCTGAAACAGGCACTTTTGCTGCCATATTTAAAGCCGTCTGGCATTAACTTTGCAACCGAATATGTGTCTGGAAAATTAATTATACGTTGTCTGTTAACCAAAGAGTAATATGTTTCCTATAAATGTGGATCTGGCAGGGTCTTAGCGACATTGGTAACGTCTGGTAATAATGGATTAATATCACAAATAGTTAGAAGATACAGATGTTATAAGCAAATATCATGCTAAAAGGGCGTAATTTTGAAGTTTTTTGACCTGCATAACGCCTTCTCCCGCAGGTAAACGCAACGTCTCCCGACTACCAGACTGCCCGCAAACGTACTGCATCATAAATTGGAAGAACATATAGAAAAATGAGCATTGATAAAATGACGTAATTTTGAAGTTTTTTGACCTGCACCTTTTGACCTCTTCCCGCTGGTAAACGCAACGTCTCCTGACTGCATGACTGCCCGCAAACGTACTACACCATAAATCGGAAAACATATAGAAAAATGAGCCTTGATAAAATGTTTTTTGACGTTGCTAGCTCTTACACTATTAGCTCGATGAGACGAATCGAATGAGCTCTAAAAATCGAAATTCTCCGCCACAGACTTTAGTAGCTTTACTTGTGAGTGACATGGTAGCGCATAAGCTACTAGTATAATTAGACGGTAAATAAGAAATAATTCCCTCCACCTTAACTTGTGACACCAAAAATGTTTTTCTTATAATTACAAGTACACAACAGATTTTTTGGTTATAATGAATTTGTTTACTATTGTGGAAAAACAATGCTAACTTTTAACAATATAATTTTTAAAATATTAAACACTTTTATATGTTTTTTATCCTTTTAGTCATTCTGTGGTCAATTGTGTGCTAACGAGCATCTAATAAAATAAATGTCTCTAGTTGTATATTTTTTATTAACATGATAATAATAAATAAATTTTCAAAAACTTGGAAATTAATTTACATGTTCGCAATAAAATTTAAATTGAATTCTGGTAACTTTAGATGATTCCCTAAGTTTTAAAATGGTATGATGCTCGAAATCGTGTAACGCGTTTTATTTCATTAATTATTAAGGTACTCATAAAGTACTTATTGGACAATATGACAAAATACGAAAATTGCAGTCAGCACAATAACATGTCTATTAAATGATAGATAATGCTATTGTCTTTTTTACATTCTAAAAAAAAAATATTCTTAGAGATATTTTCAAGAGATATTATATTCACAATGACACAAAAATAAAGCAATTAACATACATAAACTTTCGGATTGTCATTTTCCTGGCATGTCACACTGTTATGGGCGCAAAGTAAAAGGCTTTCTCTGTGCTTCCAAATGGTCCGCCAAATGAATACCAATATTATTTTAGAAAAATTTTCTTTTTAGATTTGCCTTACAAACCGCCCCGGAACCACCTTTGAAAGCCAGCTCAAACCTGCCATAAAATTTTCTGTTAAAATTTATTGGTATTCAGTTGGCGGGCCATTTGGGAGCCCTGCTTTCTGCTATACTGTACAAATATGTTTTTCTAGTTTCTTAAATTTCTAATTATTAATTATATTAACCAATTATTAATTATTATTAACCATATATAACACATATATGAGGAAGGTAACAAGTTCTGCATTTTACAAATAATTTTCCATAATTAAAATATGATTGTCACTGAAAATGAATGTCATTTTTCTGGCCTGCTCATTTTAGTTCTTTATGAGGTATAAAGATGTGTTGCAGAATAATTCTTCTTGTTTTTGTCATAGTTCAAGTCAGAATGAGTAAAATCATTGCGACAATCAAGATCATTTATATATTTCTTTGAAAATAATGTGTTTAAAGGCTTTCTAAAAATTTAGTAGACTTTTGTTATGTCATTTTCCTGGCTTCAATAATTTACAAATAAAACTGAACATTACACTGAATTTGAGGTACTATAGAGGAAACGTGTTCCATTAAATCAGGGGTGGCCAACTGTGGCACGTGCCACACCACTAAACTTTTATAGTAATCAATGCCTTATCTAATCATCGAATCTCTGCGATTCAAAAAGTCGTCTTTTTCTGTAAAATTTTAGTGGTGGCCGGCGTGCCACAGTTGGCCACCCCTGCATTAAATGAAACTAAAATGCTAGATCTAAAAAAAAAAAAAATAAAAAAAAAAACAAGAATGTGAAAAATGCTTTAGAATGGGATTGTCGTTATCCTGGTATACATATGCCAAGGAAATGACATATAAGTATAATTACATAAAAATGAGCTTAAGCTCTTCAAAATTTAACAATTTTACGTGTAAACTCCTTTATTCAGCTGCTCAAAAAACATTTTTTAAAGAACCAGAAGCTTTGAAACGATTTAAATTTTCAATTTTTTTTTTCAAAATCTCACATTTCGTGATATTCACCCTTATATACTCATAAGCTTCTCACTTAAGTTAATACATGGAAATTATTCCAGAGAGAAACATTCGCCTTGCATACATCCCGGCTTGGAATCTTTTTCACTATGTTGGCCTTTGCGCCTTTTAAGCAATCACTTTGAAATTTGATTTTCATTTGAAATATTCTCATTTAAGGTTCATATAATTACTTTGCACTTTGATTACAACATCACATCCCCATAGTCAATGGTGCTATTTTTATACTATACGATAAGAAAAATTATAATATCTAATCTCCTTAACCATAACACAGGATAACAGGTCATATCTCGTGTTTTAAAGCATTTTCTTATTCAGATTATTTTGGTAGATCTGCAGCATTCCAAAGAGAATATTTTATTTTAAAAAAAGCTTTGGTAAGAAACTGTACAGTAGGCGTTAAATTTTGATTGATTGATACATGAGCCACGGTGAAGAAAATGGTTAAGTTTCTAATCTGTTTCGGAGTACGCAGAGTGGAGTATTTGACCCGAAATCCTGGCCAAAAATATTTGTCTATGTAAATATAGTACGATTGTCTTGAAATTGTTAGATGTTATTGGATAGCACTATGGCGTGTTTGGCATTGTAAATGAAGTCTATAGAATTTACCATTCATTTACAGAGACACTCAAAAGAATTCACATTATGGTCTATGGGAAAAAATCACCTGCTCTGTATTTTAATGATATCACACTATTTTAAACGTACTGAAATTTATATACATCACTCAGGTGTACTAAGGAGCTTATTGTAGAATATGGTGCGCATAGAATTTATCGTTCTTTACAGGGACAAACAAAATAATTTGGCTGAATAATAAATTTAACTATTGAAATCTATGACCAATAATTGTTGGAAGTGCCTTTTTAGTTGTAATATGCGTTTTTAAATTGAACTATTTTTTATATTACTTGGTGTGGATACATACTATAGATCATATACAGGGCTGCACAAAAGTTCTCAAGTACATTTTCGTTTATTCACTGAAATGGCTGAATGGAAATGTTTAATTGTGCTATGCGTTTCACTGAACTAACTTTTAGCATACTATGTAGTATACATTAAAATCCACAACTTAGTTTAATATTTTATATCTTAAAAGCTGACGAAGTGTAAGTAAGATTTCAACACTTCACATAATAATAAGTATACATTTTATAAATATTTTGACAACTAAGAAAAAAAAAGAGACTCATTTAAGAAGATCAACAAGAAAAAAAAAGTTAAAATATTAATTTACTAAGTAGATATTTTAAAAATACGAATATAGATTTTTTATTTACTAGTGATGTTTAATTAAACGTATTTAATTGTACTATCTATAAAATGTATTATTTACATTTAATTTACTTTAATAATAATTATTACATTTAATGTACATTTAATAAAAGTTATTTACATTTGATAAAGTTACATTTACTAATACATTAATAAAGTGGAATCTCTGCAGTATAGAGATGCTGGTTTTTCAGTGTATTAAATATGTTACCAGTTTCTATCTGATTATTCAGAACTCTGTTTTTCGTCTTCTTCATTACACTCTTCTTGGCTTTTATCAGGACTACCTTCAGACCTAGCTGGAAGAAGAAGTTGTAGGGTCGAGCTGCTGTATGGCTATCTCTTTTCCCTTGGTCTTTGCCTAGAGCAGTTTATAAAAGAATCACTGCTTAAAAGAAGCCAATTTGGAACATCTCTAGTGCGAACTTCTCTATAGCACTTTCTTGGGTACTTTGCACGGTACTGTCTAAAGTGTTTGTTTCTAGCCTTGGCAGCTTCTTCTGACCGTTGGCCAATGGGTACGACTGCTTTCTTAATTACAGTGGCACCATAAATCAAAACCTTGTGCATTGTTGGAATCATGGGATACCAATTGTAAAGGTTCACATACAGTCTTGCTCTTTCATCAGCAGATGTTTGGAACTTTTTTTCGTCAATGCGATGGCCTCTTGTTATGACTTCCAATATTACTTACAACCTTTTAATCATTTCTGCTTCTACTCCAGGCTTCTCTAATTCCTTCCTTTCTACACTTGTTTTCTACGTATGAGCCCACAAAACTAATTGGAGAAACTTTTTTCAGTAAATATGTATTTGCAATTTGAAGCCGATCTGATATTTCTGTCAAGAGGCATCGAGTTGCGTACGTATTTACGTACTTACATATGTACGTACATGTAATCATACAGAATCTATAGCGGCAAAAGCTCTCAGGTAATATCCTGTAAGCTAAAAACCTGCAATACGAGAGTAAAAATGTAGTTTTTATCTCTTCAATTCGGTTGCCGCAAAAAATGGGATTTAAGTAGTCCCCCCGAAAACAAATTACATAAAAAAATGCGCAAGATTTTTTTTACAGAAATTGGCACTCAAAACTATAACTAATGCGATTATAATTCAAACATGGTCCGGAAAATCCCGGCACATATTTAAAAAGCTTTCGATATGTTTAAATTAGAGCCAAAAACGCTTTAAAATTAACCCTTTTTCACATTATATATTTTTTATTACATTAAAAACTAAACTATTTAAATTAACACATAGTTTAACACTAATATGTGACCTTTGTTAAACACGTAAGTTCTGTTTAGTTTCAATTTAACAATTCATTGAGCCACAAAAAAATTATATTTAAACACAACAACAATGCCAAAAACATAAAAAACCACGTTTCTCACAAAGGTACTTCCTTTTCAACTCAGGCCAGGAGCCACCGGATATAACCTCAGGTTCCTAAAATAGACATAGATCGACGCACCAATCAGTTAGCTATTGAAAAATATGAATTTCTCAATTGTTGCCGAAATTTTAATTTTTGCATTTTTGGCCAGGTTTTTGTGTCAACTACTCCACTGTGGGCCGGGGAAAAGCTATACAATCTTGTAACACTAAGATTTCATTCATATTCATTCGTATCATGATATCTTAGATAAAGTAATAATGGGAACACGCTGTCTCAAGACATTTTTTGAGAGAAAACGTGTTTCATTAATTTTTTATTTATTATTTTATTTTTTACAATGTGTAATATCAGACATCATTTAAAATTCAAACGTGAAACACCACCATACATTACATGGGCGATTCTCAAATATTTGGTCAATTTCACTTTGTGATTTAGTGAAAAATAAATTTTAAATTAAAATTTTTTAGACATAAATAAGACATAAGGTATTAAGTAATGTCTAATATTCCGGCGTAAATTTTAACCCTTTTCGAGAAAAGTACTTCTATTCGTAAAATGCTGAAATGATTGCTCGACACCGGAATTTAAAAACAATTTTCATTCAAAACAGGTAACTAAAATTTCCTAAATTTTTTCTTATGCAAATCCTGATTAATCGTAGGTGGTATGTAATATATAGCGCCGCCCATTAACCCCTTGAGGAGCGGTGGGATATATTTTATCCCACCTGCGATTAATCAGGATTTTCACCAGAAAAATTTTAGGAAATTTTAGTTTTGTGACTTTAGAGGAGAAAAGTCGTAAAATTGCTTTTTCTTATTTTGAAATAAAATTTTTCTAAATTTCCGGTGGAAATTAAGCATTACACAAACGCAATTGCTTGCCCTTCAAAGGGTTAATCTTCATTTGCTACGTCACGAAATCAGTCCGCAGGCCTTGAGTATTGAGACGGTAATACTCCTTCCGGACATTCTAGTGTTAACGTATCTACCACTAATCGACCTGTTTGTAAAATTTATTACACTCCATTTGAACCAGAAATTTCATCAAAATGTTATTTAAATAAAAGCCACCTCGAACTAAGTTCAAACATTATCTTGAGTAGTTTTATATAAAAATTCTGTTGTACATGTTTTTAATCAAGATTGAGTAAAATTTCAACAGGGTAGTGAGTTGACGCAATTTCATTGAAAGGGTTCTGAAGTTTGTAGGAAATTGGGGCTCCAAATGCTCTGTTCACCATCAGTATAATGCAATTTTCTTCGCATTATCTAACGGCAGAATTATCTGCGATTAAATACAAAATAATATGTCAAAAATTAGTTCTGCCGAGAGTAAGTGGAGCCCCTATTTACGCAGGACAGCTGGAAACACTAGTCTGAAGTGATAGGGACAGTAGTGAGAAAATTAAGAAAATTAGTTCTATTCTCATAGTAAGTTATCCTTAGTAGATATTTTGAATTAAGCAAAAGTATGTTACACCAAGACAAAATCATAAATAAATAAAATAATATTAATGAATGTTTAACCCTTTCAGGGGCAAGCAATTGTGTTTCTATAATGTCGAATTCACACCGGGATCTTCCAAAAATTTTATTGCAAAAATAGAAAAATCAATTTTACATCTTTCTTCCACCAAAGATAGAAAAGTAAAATTTAAATAAATTTTTCTGGTTCAAATCTTCATTAATCGTAGGTCGGATATAATATATCACACCCCCCCTCAAGAGGATAAGAGCCTACACTAGTCACTCAAAAAGACCCGGATGATAATGTTAATCCTTTGGGGAAGTTATTTTAAAATTTCTCGAATGGGTTTTAATATTTTTGAGTGATTTTTTTTCAGAGGATAGATGAGGATGATCTACATCCGGGCTAGTTTTTACATTATCGCTTTTGGTTTCCGATTAAAAAAAAATACTTTCACTTTTGGAACCGGTTGCAACCGTTTCTGAAATTGAAACTACCATAATATAAAAAAATACTATAACCAAAATCAAAAAAGTAAAAACTAGCCAGATGTAGATCATCCTCATCCATTCTATGCAAAAAAAAATCATGTAAAAATATTAAAATCGAAATGAGATATTTCAAAACAACTTCCCCATAGCATTAACATTATCATCCGGGTCTTTTTGAGTGACTAGTGTGGCCTCTTAAGTACGAGTCAGTAGTGACAGGCAATAAACATATTCTTACCTTTCTATCTATTTTGAAGCTTGTAACTGCTTTTGAAGTCAAGATAATTAAACTACGCGACTTTCTCGGCAATCAAGATTGCTTCTTCTACTGTGTGTAACTGTCCTCCAAGTTGTATGCCACCTCTTGATGCAGTTTTACACAAGGGGGCTATAGTGACATAAAAACAAGGGGGCAACATTTCTTTGGTCAGAATAAATATAAAATTATTTAGAATTTCCAATAAAAAAATCTTCATTTTATAATTTCGAACAGGGGTAGCCAACTGTGGCACGACTGATACCACTAATTTTTTAATGAAATAGTCGACTTCTTGAATCGCAGAGATTCTATGATTAGATAAGGCAATGATTACTGTAAAATGTTAGTGGTGTCCAGCGTTTCTCAATTGATCAACACTACTTTAGAATGTAATTTTTTTATTTTGTATAGTAAAATTTCTAAAAGTAGTTTGTCATTATCTTTAACTCATTCCAAAAGATCAGTGCATGAAGTGGGACACAAGAGACAGAATTGATAATTTGAATATTTAAAATAATATTGGAAAAAAATTTAATGTTATTTTCTTGAAAATTCTTTTCGAAATTGTACAAAGTCATTACACAATGCATTATATGAAAAAAAAAAATAATGTAAATAATAAAATGTAGCATATATGACACAAATTACCCACTTGTTGGAGAATCGTCTACGTAAAGATCATAAAAACATTTGCATGAAAAAGTGATTTAGTTGGATAAAATATTTTCTCTCAGCAAGGTGCGTACTTTTTAATCAAAATTAATTTATAAAAAAATATGTCGTATTTAAAAGTACAAAAAAATTAGAAATTCTGTTAATAAAAGAGGTGATTAAAAGTTCTCCAATTTAATTATTAAATAGAAATTTTCTTAATTTTTTTTGAAAGACTCCTTGGAAATTCCAAGGGGTGTGCCCACTTTGCCTCAGGTTACAGATATAGTTTAAATATATAAATCACTTTCTAGGTTTAATCCTTTCAGGGGCAAGGCAGTTCTATTAGTAATATACTGAAATGAATGAATGACACCGGAATTTATAAATTTATTTGAAAATAAGTAAACGCTTTTCTTCACGTAATTGACCCCTTGAGGGGGAAGCAATTACGTTTGTGAAATGCTGAATTCCCACCGGAATATTTGAAAAATTCTATTTCAAAATAACTAAAAGCAACTTTACAGCTTCTTTCCACCAAAGTTAGAAAAGTAAAATTTTATAAAACTTTTCTGGGGTAAAACTTCATTAATCGTAGGTGGTATATAATATATACCGGTGCCCCTCAAGGGGTTAATAAAACGAAAATTTTCTAACCAAAATTCTCAATAACCCATTTAATATTAAAATTAGTTGGTCCAAAAATGAACCACCGTCCTTGAAGGGGTTAAAAGGCGCACAATAGTAGTAACAAACTGTTGAAAGATGCTAAAATAAATTAAATAATAGCTACACAATTCTGCACTTTTTTATTTCGGATAAATATGTTTTGAATGAAATATATATATATGCAATGAAGTGTGGGTTACATTTATTTACTGGGTTGTCCGGAAAGTTCGTGCCGACTGGTAACTATTTTTATATTATATTTGTACCACTATTGAAAAAGAAAATATGTTTTATAATATGTTTCTTTTGCAGATGTTGTCAAAGTATATGTGAAAGATTTTTGTTTGCAAAAAGTGGTGCGAGATAAATTTTAAAAATATAACGTAAGTTGAGAAAAAAACTTTTGGACCAAGCTGTGACTGTCAGAAACATACTCCTTGCATTCGTTTGCGATATTCAGACCCTCTCTCCCTACTATCCGGACATTGCTCCGCCCGACCACACTTTCTCAAGTATTCTATTTGCCAAAAAAATCGACTCTTTGAATGTCATAAATAATCATATCGATAAGTATTTTCATCAAATCACAAATTCTTTGGAAAAAAGGCATTATGAGACATCTGGATAGATTAAAAGGGATGTAGAACAGAATGGCAACTATATAATTTAATAAATTTATAATAAAATATAAATCTTCTTCGTTTTAATTTTCCTTCACAATCGGCCCAAACTTTCCGGACAATCCAATACATAACATTAGTTTATACTTTGGCGGTCAAAATGTTTCCGGCCTGTTAGTTTATTTGATTTGTTATCCGGAACGTTTCGGAAAAACAGAAGCGCAATTGCTCCAAAAGTTAAGAATATGCAAATGACCCCTTACCACATGATCATTTTGATTGGACACCCAAGACACTTTATGCAATGGGAAGGAATCCGAAATTTGCGTGTGCAAAAGTTTCCGGCCGTTCGTCAATCTTAATTTGTTGCTATCGGTAATGTGCTTTTTTGCCCGTGTTTGTTAATTAATCAACTTGAAAAACGTAGTTGAAATTCAAAAATGAAAAGTTCAACAATTATGGTTCGTAAACGAGTGATTTGATTGTCGCTAAAAGTCAATCCTTTGAGATTGCGGCAAACTTATCGATCGGAAAATCTACTGTGAACGATATTTAAAAATTATATAAAGATGGGCATGGCCTTTACGACTTGCCACGGTCCGGGAGAGCCCGGGAAATGACTATTCGTGGTGACAGAATTATCCAGAGAAAAGCGGTTAATCACCCGCATAAAAATGCCGCTGCAATATCCTGCGATTTACTGAGTGAAAATATTGCTGAAATATGTCTATCTATTGTAAGGGTGTCAAACTCTGGCCCGCGGATACCACTAAAATTTTATAGAAATATCTGCATTATCTAATCATCGAATATCTGCGATTCAAGAAGTCGACTACTTCTTTAAAAAATCAGCGGTACCTGGCGGGCCACAGTTTGACACCCCTGATCTACTGTGTCAAAACGCTTACCTAACGTTGCACTTTATGGAAGAGACGGTGTTAAAAAACTTTTCATAAGTTAAAAAAAAAAAAAAAAAATCAGAGGACCGGACTGGCGTTTGCCAAAGACAACAAAATCTGGTCAAGTGAAAACTGGAAAAAAGTGCTATTTTCCGATGAAAAGAAGTTCAACCTTTTTGGGAGTGATGGCAGACACTACGTCCGACGACCTAAAAACAAAAGATATGATTCTAGATAAGTTATTCCTACAATGAAGCATTTCGGAGGACACGTTATAATGCGGGGAGCATTTTTGGGGGGAAAGGTGTCGGTCCGTTAGTTGAAATACTCGGCAAGATGGATGATGAAATGTATAAGGATATCTTGCAAGATAGTTTTCTGCCTTATCGAAGGAAAAAATTGCTGTCGCAACTATTTGTTTCAGTATGATAACGACCCAAAACATACATTTAAGATTGTCAAGAAGTAGCTTTCGCACAAAAAAATTCCGCTTTTGAAATGGCCAGCCCAATCACCCGATCTGAATCCAATAGAAAATCTTTGGAACCAACTTGACGAGCGTGTGCGGAATTATAAGTATTCCAATTCAGCAGAATTTCCCCAAAAATTGTAAAGACTCGAAAAACATACCATACACGATCTTGAACCGTTCATTGAATCGATGCTATGTCGCTGCGCCGCAGTACTTATTGCTAAATGCATGACGACAAAATACTAATTGGAAAAGTTGTTGATCACTGTTATTTTCTATTATAACACCATTTTTTTCCAAACTTGCCAAGATGGCCGGAAACATTTCAAAATGCGTTTTCCTTTGCAATTAATTTTGTCAATTAAATTTATTGATAATAATTTTTTATTACTTAAATATGTTCTTAACTAATATATCGATAAAATGTATAAGTATCATTTTGAGATTCCTCTTCATATGGGTATATTTACAATTTAACCAAAAAAATAATGCTGGCCGGAAACGTTTGACCGCCACTGTATTTTGATCAATTTATAAAATAAAATTTCATGTTCAAATATGATTATTTAGCTTTAAAAGCATAGAAAATGGCAGACATTTAACAGTTGTACATCCTCAGATGTTTCCTATGGGACATTAATTATTTATCCGAGGTCTTAAAAAGGAGTAAAGAAAAATAGAAGAAGAATTTACATGTCTATCATCTGAAACAGGAAGTGTTTTCAAATTCATCCTTTTCTTACTAAGAAAAAAACATCAAGTAGTTGCGTGCCCCTGATGTACTTCTTGAAACGTTTACTTAAATGTTTGATTTTTTTGAGATATCTGTTATGTTCAGTCAGGAATATTTCATCAGTGTGACAGAACTTTATTTTATTCTAGCAGTTTTTAAAGAACTGCTTTTGCTATTTACAAAGATAAGTTTGCTGCAGCGATTTATTTAGTTCCATATCTGCTGCAATGTTTTATTAATTAAAAGTTATCACAAATATATTTTAAATGAAAAAATATATATAATAAATTGTGCTTTCTATTTATTTAAATAACAGTAGCGCATATTTCATTCCATTTATAAAATAAAATTTCTCGTTCAAATATGATTATCTTGATCAGGGGTGGCCAACTGTGGTACGTTCGACACCACTAAAGTTTTATAATAATCATTGCCATATCCCTTCATCCAATCTCTTTCATCGAAGTCGATTTTTTCTGTAAACTTCTAGTGGTATCCGGTGTGCAAGAATTGGCCATCCCTGATCTGGATTGAAAATGGCAGACACGTGACAGTTGTACTTCCTTCTTCCTCAAGTAAACATTGATTATTTAAATGAATACTTAAAAACGAGTAAACAAAAATAGAAGAAGAATTTATATTATATATTACATTATATAATTGCATTATATTATATAATTATGTAATTATTATTATATAATTTATATATTTAACATCTGAAATGGATAGTGTTTTTAAATTGATGTTTATCTTACAAAGAACACTTTTCAACTTCGTTGGAAAGTATTAAAAACGATTTTTCGCATTTAGAACGTGAGAAAAAACGATACCCGCACATTAAATATTGACATATTGAATAAGTAATGATGTTGAAAGTCTTTCTACAAATATGATAGATGTGGATTATACAAAAAGCAAACGGGTACTCTTTAAATTAATCACTCTATATATACAGGGTGGATCAAATTAAAGCATCCCTGTTGGGACGCCCTATCAAGAGAAGCAATGGATGTAACGTCTTCATATTTGGAAGATATACATATCAAACCATGAGAATTACATTCATCCAAAAAAAAAAAAAAATTAGTTCAAACAAACGCCGCTAGGGAAAAATGAAGCGCTGCGATCAGTTTAAGGTAAGAAAAATGTAACATGACCAAGGGAGTAAATATCTAGGTGCCAATGGGCCGATTCTAACTAATAAATTTTATAAGAGTTATTCGTTTAAATTTTATTACTGTATTCACCGATTAATTTTATTAGTATTCTTATTAGGCAAAGAATACTAAAAATTTAGTGGTGGGAATTCGACAATTTTCTCCTAGATTTTAACACCCTTGAATATGACGTAACCAATAAAGAACAGAATACGAGGTGCCGGTAATTAACTTTATTATTACATTTTTCTACGCACAAACTGGCGAACCTAAAGAAGTGTTAGTGACATCACAAACGAAATACACGCGCATGGTAAGACAAAGCACACAAAGTTTGCAAAAGTCGGATTCAATATGTTCATCTTGCTTCAGCGCAAAAACCTGAAACCGTGTCATCCCATGATCTACAGCGGCGTGTAACTGATCGAAACCGATGTTGCGTACTTGCAAGAGGATCTGGTTCTTCAAGTTCGCCAGATTTCCTATGTTTTCTCGATAAACTTTATCTTTGAGGTAACCCCAAAGACAAAAATTACACGGGGTCAAGTCAGGTGAACGTGGAGGCCATCTTGTAGGAAACGCATGGCTGATAATGCGATCCCCCTGTAAAATGGCATCGCTTCAATTTTTGAACTTCACGTCCAATGTGAGGGGGCGCACCATCTTGTTGGAATGTTGTTCTAGCGAGGCATCCATGCAGCTAGAGTCTGGATTAATCACACTTTGCAACATATGCCAATAACGTGCTGCAGTTACGGAACAGGATTTTGATCCCTGACGAGTGATTTCTTCAAGAAAAAAATGGCCCAATCAAAAAGATCGCAGTAAAACCGATCCACACAATAACATGCGAAAAATGCAGGGGCATTTGTTGGATATGGTGAGGATTTTCAGTAGACCAGGTACGGCTGTTTTGTGTGTTCACTGTTCCGCACATGTAAAAGTGAGCCTCATCGGTCCATATGATTTTCCACGGCCAATTCTTATCCACCTCCATCCTTGCTAAGAACGTCAAAGCGAAAGTTTCACGAAGATTGTTATCGCCAGGTTTTAATTCTTGGAATCGACGAATCTTATACGGATAGGCCTTGAGTGCTATAAGCATGCACCTCCATACCGTAGTGTATGGCAAATCCAGTTTCCTTGATACAGCTCGAACACTGGATGCTCCTGCTGTGTTTGTACTGGTCTGATCAACAACAGCGGTTGCGACATCATCCATCACCTGCGATATCTTTTTTCGTCCTCGGCCTGTTTGAACTGCAAAGCTACCAGTTTCCTCAAAGCTTTTGACAATTCGTCACAGATCACATGTTGTCACTGGACCCGTAGGCAAAGGTTTCTGCCATCGGTACAAACTAAGCGCTTTGGTACTGTTAATGTCATTTTGGTAAAAAATCCTTAACAGCAAAGAACGTCCAGAAAACTTGAGAACCATCGTGGCGGTCTCAGAATATTTCGAACCTATTCGCATTTGTTTTTATCTGTTACGACGGTCCTTTATCCTGCCTCTTATGCAAATTTTGTTCTCAGGTACTGCTCGCGCAAACAAATAAGCAAAGAACACAAGGTGTTGGTATAATTAACATTTTTTCAAAATTCCTACCTCTAAATATTTAGTATTCTTCGTCTGCGAAGGATACTAATACAATAAATAGGAACATATATTAATAAAATTTAAACAAATAATATTAATAAATTTATTGGTGGGAATCGGCCCATTGGCACCTAGATGTTTACACCTTTGGTCATGTAATATTTTCCTTACCTTAAACCGATCGCAGCGTCTCATTTTCCCCTAGCGGCCTTTGTTTGAGCTAAAGAAAATTTTTGAACCAATCAGTTTCCCGTGGTCTGATACGCGTATCCTCAAAATATAAAGACGTTACTTCCACTGCTTCTCTCAATAGGGTATTCCAAACAGGGATACATTAATTTGAATCACCCTGTATATATATATATATATATATATATACTTTCATAGCAGTATACAATTTTACCACATAACACATCTACATTTAGAATTCATTCTATGAAACAGTTTTATTTAAATTTACACTAATATGCTTAAGCTTCCTGTCAATTTTTTTTTTTTTTTTTTTTTTTTTTTTTTTTTTTTTTTTTTTTTTTAGTATTTCCGGGGTAAATAATTTCTGGATTTTTAATACCATTATTTTTTATTAGTAATTTTTTTCTATTTATTCTGTGATTGCTAAAGGCGAAAATTCAATGACAGTAAGTACAATAGTACAATAGTACAATAGTACTTAGCGTCGTAAGATTTAATTCAGAACTTCTGTCACAAAATATAATAAAATTATTATTCGAAAATAAAGGTGAAAGTTTGCTTTTGTAGTACCATACATAATTGAGTATAAGCGGACTCAAAATTATAGAAGAATAACAAGCTGAATGCCAGTATTTAAAAAAGTTGTCATCTTTCTTTTTCTGCAGAATTTCCAAAAATTTCCTAGTATTAAATAATACGAAGGTAACTTGAAGAAAATACTGGTATTCAACATTTTTTTTCAGGAATGTAGGTGTCAGCTTATACGCAAGTATACAGAGTGTTTGATAAAAGATGGGCCAAACTTTCAGAGGTGATAGTACGCTTGCAAACAAACAACAATCATCAAAGAATGCATGGTCGGAAATAAAATGCAAAGGTGCTGTCGCATTTGGAAACTTGGTCCAGTGTTGCCAGTGGGATACTTTTTTTAAAGTCAGATTTATTGGTTGCAATAATTTTTTTGTAATAGCGAAATTCGACTTATTTAACCCCTTCAAAGGCGGTGGCTCATGTTTGGACCACTTAATTTTAATCGCAAAATGGCACATTGACACCAGAATTTTGAATTGAAAATTTCCCTTTTACTAAGAACGCAAAGCGGAGCTTTTACTTATTTTCGTGTAAATTTATTTCCAAATTACAGTGTTATTCAATCACTTCGGCATTTTACGGACACAAGTACTTTGACCCTGAAAAAGTTAATAACAGGTAAAATAAGATGAAAACAAGCCGGATTATCGATTTTAAAAAACTGGTGGCAATAAAGAAATTTTATTTTAAAAAGAGTAGCCCACTCGCAACACTGTCTTGGTCCATGCAAACGTTAAAGCTCCATTACTATTAAGAGTTTTCGGGAGAATAATGCACTAATACCATGTAAATGTGATATGGGGAAGAAGAAGAACGCGTATGCAAAATTTCGCCTTGATTAATACATAAAAGCTGCTGATCCCAGTGTGCGACTGTCAATCGCAGTAGGAACGTAACGTAAGATGTTGCCCTTCACTAATAGTAAAAATGTTGGTATACATTTTATCTACGGAACTGCAAATGGAGATGCCCCAGAGACTCAACAATTGTACGGACAGGAGCTTCCCGCCTTGCCTTATTCACGTATTCGTTCTTTGCTTGTTTTTGTCTCGCATAACAACATATCCAGCGTTGCCAGTGGGCTAGTATTTTTAAACTCAGATTTCTAAATTAGCACAACTTTTGTGAAATTGTAAAATTCGCCTTATTTAGTGACATATAAATTTAGGCTAAAACAAGGGGATTTTTACCATTTCAAAAAAGTAGTGCCAATCAACTAATCTGAATTTAAAAATGTAGCCCACTGGGAACACTGAATATCTGCTTTGGCTCCCTTTAACACATTTGCGTTTTAAATACGACCATATTTTATTTGATGAATTTTTTTTTTTTTTTTTTTTTTTTTTTTTTTTTTTTGTGTGTGTGTGTGTGTGTGTGTGCTATCACCTCTGAAGGTTTTGCCCATCTTTTTATGATGCACCCTGCATATATTTGTAGACAAAAACAAAACTTTTCGGTGTAAGTGCTTTTTATGCACTATAATTAATTCTACTTTGAAATATTAAAATTTTCTTCTTGGTTAGTTTTAAATTAAAACCACCCGATTTAATGAAGTGAATTTTTGTTCTTTATACCTATTTTTTAAGTGTTTTTACTAGAATGATTTTAAACATGCATTTTCGTTAATATGATAAAGCAGTATACTTTAAAGAAATAAACAGCCGAAATAGAAATTCTTTAGAATAAAGCTAAAAGGATGGATTAATAATGACACGTGAAATAATTTTCTTTCTGATAAAAAACCTTTTCACACAGAGAAATAATTACTTCTCTTTGTTTACATGAGAACGTATAAGATAATTTAGCAAATTAAAAATGCTCTTTTCTGAAAAAAAAAATGGAATTTACAGTAATGCTGGTACCTTTAGATGAGTAAAATTAGTATTTCTCATAAAAATTATTATAGTGCATATTTCTCATGAAAAAATAATTAAATGCGTGACTTTTAATTAACTTTAACACAAAATAAATAATTTTTGGCTTATATTTTTGTAATTGATTTTGTGATATTTCTTCAGGTATTTAGCAACTGCTTTTTAAATTCATTTTGTTTGGTTATTACGTTAGTGCGAAGCAGTGAGTGAAAAAAATGTGTGCTTTATTTTTAATAATATGTTAAAAATGCAAAAGCAAGCAATTTTAATTAGAAACAACAATTGCAAAATTAATTCAAAAATTAAAACATGCATTTGCTTTATTATAAAATGTATGAGAAAAATAACAAGCATTTAAAAACCGAATATAATTTTCATAATTTTCTGTTTTAGGAAGGCCTTTTTAAAAAAAATACTGTTATTTAGAAAATATTTTATCAAATTTGGAGAAATTTTTAGTTTTATGAATTCATGCGCTATTTCTATATCAAATACGCAACTATACCGGGAAAGAATACGTAGAATAAAAAATAAACTTTTTTCCGAAAAATTCTAATGCATTTTTACATAAAACCATGAATTATTTGTCTAGGTTTCATAAAACTGGGTTGGTTGGTTGATTTTTGACGGCCGATTATCTACACTAGGGATATAGGCACGAGGGGGGGGGGGTGCCCTTCGTGGGGGTCTTTCTAAGGGAAACAAACCCGTATTTACGCATGGAAAGTCCATGGCTCGAAAAAAACCCACGAACACTCCGAACGATTAGGCCGACGGGCGCGATTGGGATCGAACACAGCACCTCCCGTCTACCAGCTTCGAGAGCAGAACCTCTCAGCCACTGGTGGGGCCATAAAACTGGGTACTCGAAAGTTAAAAAATCTTTGTATTTTTAATTAAAAATCTACGTAATTTTGAATAAAATGTAAGAAAAAAAAATAATTTGGCGCTCTTAGTAATTGTTGTATTGACAAAGAAACAATGTTTCTGTCTTTTTCCTTATTAATATCAAACTTTCTGTAATTAACCCTTTACGCGCTGGTGTTGCATTGACGCAACGGTAAAAAAAAAAAAAAAAAAAAAAAAAAAAAAAAAAAAAAAAAAAAAATGCCCGTGCTTCAATAAACTGTCATCTACCACTAATTCTGAATTAAAAAATTGCCTTAGTTAATAACAGAAACTTTTATCAATAAATAATGCGCGGATTACAATTCAAAAGTTGTGGTGGCAAACGTTTTTCTGCAAAAAAGTTGTAGATCCGTATGTTACAGTTTTGGCGGTTAATGGGTTAATTAAGTAGAAATTACTGTTAAAAATAGTTGCCATAAAATTGCAAGAAAATAGTAGACATCGCAAGTTGCCATTAAAAAATAAATAAATAAATGGCGGTAGAAGAAATCCCCTTCACATCCAGCCCTACTTAGAAGTTGCAGGAAATGCAAAATGACCACAAAAATGAGTGCGAATGAAAGCTAAAGTAAAAGAACCAACAATGTATGGACACAAAGTTTTTGCCATCAACTCCGGAAAGGATGTTGGTAGGATGATCTAAACGAGGGGGAGGAGTTTTAATTTAACCTCTTAATGGTCGCATTAAATTAAGTTTTATAAATTCAAAATGTTTATTGGCACCAACTTTTTGGAAAAGAAATATTCACCTTATTTAATGAAAGGTAAAATGACACCCAAATAAATCCACTTATACTATTTTATAAAACTGGTGGGAATCAAACAATCTTAATTAAAGACACAGCCCGTGAATATCACGGGAGCGAGAATTAACCCCTTGAAGGGCGGTGATGCCGTAACGGTATCACATAATTTTAATCCCAAATTACCACATTGGCACCGGAATTTTATGATGAAAATGTCATCTTTATTAAGTACGCTAAAATTTACTTTTACTTGCTTACAAATAAAATCTCTTGCTAATAATGGTGTTACTAAATTATTTGAACATTTTACGAATACAAGTACCTTACCCCTGAAAGTCTTAAGGGGTTAAGAAAACTTTTATATAAGCCTAAGAACAGTTATACTAGAACAGTCGATATTTCAAGTTTTAAAAAAATACACTAGTCATCAAAATTGAAGGATAATGCGAAAAAATATGCTCACTAAGTTAGTGTTGCAACCAATGCCCAATTGTGCAATTATTTATGCTAAATAAATAGAATTGAACACAAAATTGCACTTCCCCGCATTCATCAGACCCTGAAATATGCAAATACGGCGATTAACAATATGGTGCGCAATGGACGCATGTTAGAATTTTGGTCTGTAGTGTCATTACCGTCTCAATACTCAAGGC
Source organism: Maratus speciosus (assembly GCA_963932465.1). Lineage (NCBI taxonomy): Eukaryota > Metazoa > Arthropoda > Arachnida > Araneae > Salticidae > Maratus > Maratus speciosus. The sequence goes on from OZ010796.1 coordinate 451,539,036, forward strand.
CTCCGGACTGATTTCGTGTCGTATCAAACGAAAATTAACCCCTTGAAGGGCAAGCAATTGCGTTTGTGTAATGCTTAATTCTCACCGGAAATTTAGAAAAATTTTATTTCAAAATATGAAAAAGCAATTTTACGACTTTTCGCCTCTAAATTCAGAAAACTAAAACCTCCTACAATTTTTCTGGTGCAAATCCTGATAAATCGTAGATGGTATATAATATATAGCGCCGCCCCTTAACCCCTTCAGAGGCGGTGGTATATATTTTATCCCACCTACGATTAATTAGAATTTGAACCAGAAAAAAATTTGGGAAATTTTAGTTTTCTGACTTTAGTGGAGAAAAGTCGTAAAATTGCTTTTCCTTATTTTGAAATAAAATTTTTCTAAATTTCCGGTGGGAATTAAGCATTACACAACGCAATTGCTTGCCCTTCAACGGGTTAATCTTCATTTGGTACGTCACGAAATCAGTCCGGAGGCCTTGAGTATTGAGACGGTAATGCTTTAGCCCTGCGCAGCCCGATATATACTCGGGCATGCATTTTCCCGTCTAAGAATTACTATTTGGTTATTCCTACCAGTTATTTTTGTAGCGAAAACTTTCACTGATTTAATCAGGACGTTTTCCACTATTACAATAATAAAAAAAAAAATCTTCTTTAAAGAACCAGTGATAAAAGATTAAAAATTCTGTAAAAGACGCTCATCTCGTAGAAGTATTTACGCAGCGAGAGGGTTAACCCTTAAATGCATGTTTTTTTTTTGTTTTTTTTGTTTGTTTTTTTTTTTCGAAAAAAATATATATGATTCTCCGAAAGGTTTATTACGCAGGAAAAATAATGAAAAAAGTCACAGATATATTTTTCGTATAATACGACAACCTTTTCTTATGTTGTTCATCTGCAATACAAGTAAAAACTAAAATATTGCAAATTAGTAAACAATTTAACAAGTATGAATCTAAATACATTACTTTATATACTTTTTATTTTGTAAAACGTAACCCTTAAATGCATGAATTATTTTTTAGGATTGTGTTTTTTTCTTATATTAAAGATTAGACATCAGAAATTTTAAGATACATTTTTAACTTTATTCAGTAGCATATTTTTGTACTTTTTACAGGTTTAATATTTCTATATAAATATAGTGTTTTCTAAGAGTTAAATAAAAAGTGATGCGGATATGTATCACTATGCATTTAATGGTTAACAACTTTAGGGGAGGTGTGATATATTATATCCCACATACGATTAATCAGGATCACCAGAAAAAATTTATTAAATTTTACTTTTCTAACTTTGGTGGAAAAAAAGTCGTAAAATTGCTTTTCCTTATTTGCAATCAAATTTTTGAAAGATTTTGGTGTGAATTCGACATTGCAGTAACGCAATTACTTGACCCTTAAAGGGTTAAAGTGGATATGGCGTCTTAGGCTGAACAGTATTCATTAGTTATGACTCAAAGTATGAAGGTTAAAAGTAGTGAATAATTGGTAAAATCGAGAGAGGTCAAACATAAATGGAGGTCGCCCAAGATTTGAATATTTCTCAAAGTTTCATATCAACAGTGGTGGAAAACTGGCGCAGAGGAGGAGCCTATTGACACCACTAAATATTAGCAGAATTTTTCGTCTTATCTAATGACAGTTTTTATTAATATGAAGAATACCATAAAATATTAGTGGTGTCAATAGGCTCCTCCTCTGCGCCAATTTTCCACCACTGATATCAACAACTTGGAACCAATTTTTACCCCTTTCAGCGGCAAAGCACTTCTATGCATAAAATGTTGAAATCATTGAATGACACCGGAATTTAAAATCAAATTTAATTGAAAATATATAAAAGCTTTTCTTTGCGTACTTGATAAAAGGAAAATTTTAATACCAAAATTCTAGTGACGATGTGACATTTAGGTATTAAAATTAAGTGGTCCAAAAATGAACCACCGCCCTTCAAGGGGTTAAGCACTCCATCCATTGATAGGCGGCGCGTTCAACGGCGGCCAAGAGCAACAACTGCATCCGAAGACTTTTTCTGTCATTGTTGGCTCGAAGAAACCGCGACGCAACTACAAGAGATTTGGTTTCAGAACTTCAAGCTGCCATAGAAACTCGAATTAGCCACTCTTCTGCTGCGCGAAGGCCTAACGACCGTAGACTGTATGCGAGAAAACCAATAATTTGTGTAACACTCACTCCAACTTCAAAAGGGGCTCGTTTAAACTGGCTCCGTCATCATGTACAACAGTGCCAAGAAGACTGGGTCCGAGTATTGTTTACTGACGACTCCATATTGACTCTGAACACTGACTCTAATTGTGTGTTGATCTGTATAAAGGAAAGAGCACTCAACTTGCCTTCCCTTGTCCATAAAATATCCCGCTTTCGTGATTGTGGTTTAACCCTTCCAGAGGCAAAGTACGTCTCTTGTAAAAATGTTAAAATGTTTGATTGACACCGGGATTTGTGAATTTTTTTTTTTTATGTATAGAAGTAAAAGCCTTTCTCCACGTGCTTTGTAAAAAGGCAAAATTTAGTTCCTTAATTCAAGTGTCAATGTAGCATTTTGGAATTAAAATTAATTAGTCTATATCGTGTACCTGTGCCATGCAAGGGATTATTTTTGGCGTGGGGAACATGGCAAATGGCCGCACCGAGCTGCGTATCTTTCAAGGATATTTTGTAACCAATGGGAGATATGTGGAGGAGGTAGCGGAACTCCAAGTTAGACTGTTTTTGGGTGCTGTTGGCTCAGAAATTTTGCTAATGGATGCCAAAGCTCGTCCACATCGGACATATGCGGTTTCGGAATATTTGCAAACAGAAGATATTATTCGATTGGATTGGCCACCTTACTCTCCAGATTTGAACCCGACTGAACATGTGTGGTATGCCTTAGGGCACCGACTTTCAGCGATCCAAATTCCTCTCCGGTTCCTTCAGAAGCTGATAAGTGCACTCTTAAGAGACTATTTTGAGAATACTACCAAAGAAATCAACTGAGAATCAACTACCAAACATTGTAATTTATGTTAACTAAAGCTTTTGAACAAATTTCTATTAATAATTTGTCATTATCAGTTACGTTTTATTTCTGTCATTATCCTTTAACCCTTTGGACTCCGGCGACTCTTAAACAAATTTTATTCGGTCAGCACCACATTTTAAAAAAGAAGTTTCCTTCAAGCACACAATTTGAAAAATGCTCTGATTAAATAAGGCAAATTTTATTTTCCTTTATTACTGGTGCCAAAACGGTACTTTGCAAAGAAAGATGATATCGCCGCAGCGGCGACAACGGGGTGTAAAGGGTTAATTTTGATAGCCAGTGTATAAAGAGCTCGGGCGATAAAGCTGGTAAGTGACACCGGTGTTCACAGTGGACTACTTTCTATATTTCCGATTTCTTGATTTTTACCACTGTTTGTTATGGTAAAATTCGCCTTATTTAAAGACATATTAATTAAAAAGAAAACAAATGAAATTTTACCATTTGAAAAAAGTGGTGACAAACAAGAAATCTTACTTTAAAATAAGTAGCCCACTGGCAACAATGAGTGACACATTTATCATTTGGAGAAAAAAAAGCTGTAAAGTTCTAAAAAGATATTTGCGTCTATTGACATATGCCTCCTTTATCAACTAAAATCTCTGTGAGTATTAATTTGTTTGCAAATAGTATTTTAACACATAGTAGAAGACAATAGATTTTTAAATTACATGATAAAATATTTTTTGTCACATACATATTTTGTCGCATACATTTGTCACCTTTATCATACGAGTGTTTCAGATATCGTCGGTGCCATGTCAAACTATCCAATGGGAAAACAGTGGGCTATTTTTTTTTAAATTCAGATTTCTTTATTAGCACCGGATTTTTGAAATAGTAAAATTCTCTTTATTTAACCGTATTTAATAATGCATTAATTAAGGCTAAAACAAGGGGAATTTTACCATTTCAGAAAAGTGGTTCCAATCAAGATTTCTGAATTTAAAATAATAGACCACTGTTTTCACATTGGATAGTTTGACATGGTACCGACGATGTCTTCATACATCCCAACAACATACCAAACATCCGTAAAATGTGATTTAATTTGAACCAGGTTAACCCTTTAACAATTTCTAAGTTTTTTTTAGACAGATGGACACAGATTAAAAATGGGATCGTGACACCACATTTATACAAATATATTTGGTTTATATAATTGAAAAATATCTGTCATTAATAAAGCGAAGATTACACTGTAAAAAAAAAAAAAAAAAAAAAAAAAAAAAAAAAAAAAAAAAAAAAAAAAAAGTGTTAAAAGTGTTAAAAGTGTTAAAGACACCAGTAATGTTTCCGTATTTTAACGGAATTCTTTCCCGTAAATTTCAGAAAAAAATCCGTTTCATCACAAAATTTACGGGCGTCGGTGTCGGTGGAACGACTGGCGTACATGTCTAAAGATGTCACACATTTCTCGCACACGTGCAGCAGCTTCGGATATGCGAGATACTACATTTTCGCCTGAGTCATCTGGAGTCTCATAAACAAGACTCTTCCGATGTCCCCATAAAAAGATATCAAAGCTCGATAACTCATGAGATCGCGGTGGTCAAGGAACTGGTCCACCACGCCCAATCCATCGCATCCCAAATGTGGCATTCAGGTAACTTCGCACATCAGTGGTGAAATGCGCGCGCGCTCCATCATGTTGAAACCACATCCAGTTACGAATGGCGATCGGAAAATCTTGCAGCAGTTCTGGTAAAACCTGTTCCAAAAAATAAGTTAATAGCTACCATCCAGCCTATTTGGTAGTAGGTATGGGCCGATCAAATAATTATTAACAATACCCGCCCTCAAATTCACAGAAAATTGTTGTTGATAAGCATGTGGCCATGTTGCATGTGGATTATTGGTTGCCCAAAGATGAAAATGGTGCCAATTAAATACACCCTCGCTTGTAAATACTGCCTCCTCTGTAAATAGAATATGAGCAGTAACATCTGGCTGCTGTACATGTTGCTGCAAAACCCACTGGTAAAAGTTCAACTTCAGAAGATAGTCTTACGGATTCAAAGTTTGGACACGTTGAAAACGGGAGGGATGAAATCGATTTTCATTTAACACTCTCCAAAGGTCGAATGACTCACACCTAAATACTGTGCAATAGCTCTTGCACTTGATTCGGACCTTTCACTCACAAAATTCAAAATAATTTCTTCCAGGCTTGCACTGCGTACAGCTCTTTCTCGCCCAGTTTCCTGTCTGGTGACGTGGAAAGAACCTGTTTCAGAAAGCTGACGGTGTAGGCTTTGAAACATTCTATGATCAGGCTTTCTTCTGCGAGGAAACTGCTCCTGATACATTCGTAGAGCAGCTCTGGCGTTGCCATTTGCACGACCATACATGAAATGCATGTCGGCTTTTTCGGTATATGTAAAGCCTTCCATGACGAACGATAGCACAATTAAAAATGGCGATTTCTTCTAATTGAATGCATGGTATTGAACGGCGACCAGTTACTTATTGCCCTCTACCGCCAGTAGAATCAACCAAAATCTCCGTTTCTATTTCAAAAAATTTCTATTTCTATTTCTATTTTCAATTAAAAAAATTTCGATTTCATACCAAAAATTTTCAAAAAATTTTATTATTAAGTAATTATGAAATGTGAAGAAAAGGATAGCATAAAAATTTTCTGGTATGAATGAGAAATTTTGAAAATTAAAAAATGGGCCTAATTTCCCCCCTTTTTTTTTTACCTTAATGCGTCACTTGGCCCCATACATTCCTATTCAATAAATGATTGTTACTGGTGCTCTTCCTACCCTTAAAGTTTGTACTTTGAGTTTAGAAATAACCTGTATATACAGGGTGCAAATGAAAGTCCCTTTAACCTGAAAATGCTTACGAACGGAAAGAGCTACAGCTATACAAGTGAGGTAACTGTATAGTAATGCGACTACGCCCGATTTAACGCAAACGACAGCAGCGCCCCTGGTGGCGAAATTTGGAAGATAGCCATTGTAAATCGAAAACGAAAAGAGATAGAGCAAAATTTCCAATTAGAAAGTTTTAGAGCATCAATTAATTAATATGAAACGACATTTGATTTACATGGAAAAGATAAATCTTCGCCTGTATACCCAAAAATGTCCGAAATCGATGCACTCTATTTTGTGTAAACGTTTGAATGGAATAGCCAAAGGTATGAAGAAATACGCCCAATTTATGGTATAAATACGTACTTATCTCAATACATTTTGATAACACAAAAAAATCAAAAAAGAGAAACAGAACAAAACAAAAGTCTCACAGTGATAAAAAGTTAATATTCAATATATTGGGAAAGTTCGCCAATGCTCACGACACACGTTTGTATTCGTGAGAGTAATTCTGCATGCACGATGCACATTTCTCAGCATGGAACGTCCATTGCAAGCCTCTTCAATACGACGACATAGATTTAACCTATTTTAAGGGCGGTGGCTAGACGGTATAGCCACCTAATTTTAATTCCATAACTGACAAATGGCACCAAGAATATTTTAATAAAATTTTTCTTTTGTAATGAATGTGCAAAGCGGGGTGGGAAGGGAGGATTCTAAGAAATTCGTTTGAATATTCTGTTGTCAGTCAATTATTTCATCAGTTTACGAACAGAATTCGTCTGCCCCTGAAAGCGTTAATCTAAAATTTTCAATGCATTTGAAATTTAATTTTTACAGACATTATAGCACAGTACAACGTCACAATCTGCTATTGTGCACTGCTACATATCCGGAAGGTGAATATGCAAAGTAGTAGGATCGTCGCTCATCGATTTCAGACATAATTGGAGATACAGGCGATGATTTATCTTATCCGTGAGAACCAAATGTCGTTTCGTACTAAATAATTGATGCTCTAAAACTTTCTAATTGGAAATTTGGCTCTATCTAATTTCGTTTTCGATTTCCAATGGCTATCTTCAAAATTTTGACACTAGGGGCGCTGCTGTCGTTTGCATTAGGTCAGGCGTAGTCGTTTTACTATTGTTACCTCACTTGCATAGCTGTAGCTCTCTCCGTTCGCAAGTATTTTCAGATTAAAGGGACTTTCCTTTGCACCCTGTATATAAACTCCTTTAATATAGTGGTGTCTAGAGCATTTGGAGAACCGATTTGTGCGAGATACCTGGCAGCTCTAGTGGTGAGTGAGATTTACTTCTCAAGTGAAAGTGTTAAGAAATGCGAACAAGATATCTTTGTAACAATATATTTTAAAAAATATGCATTACATTTCTTTTAACAATATAAGTTTAATTTAAAAAAAATACCTATGTTTATGTCCAGTCTTAAGATATATATATATAATATATAAATTAGTGACCATTATGTGTAAAACTTTTTTGTTCTTTCGCGCAATTTAGAAAAATCACATTTTCAATAATTTCAGATAAATAAATTTCAATTATTCGTTTAAGATCTTGCTAACATTGTGATAACCGGATTTTTTTCTAGCCTCAACTAGTGTAATTATAGGATTTAAAAATCTACATGTTTTACACCAAAATATGGATGTTTTTCATGTAGGGGAGACTAGGGACGGTTGACCATACGGGAGGCTTGACGCACCCATCAATTTTCATATTTAAAAGAATTTCAGAGTTTTATCAATAGGTGTCAACCAAAGCTACTGGAATGCTCAAACAACAGTCTTCATTTCATAGAGTGGGAATAGGTGTGGAAAAAATCAATAGTGAGGCGTTTTCAACGGAAAAGTTGTGTTTTTTAGAAATATTTTGTAAGTTTTTTTTCAAATAAATTATGTCATAGAAATTTAATTAAGTAGCTTTAAAGTAATGCAGAATTATCGAGCTTTCATTCCAGGCATAAAGTCTGTACAGTAAGTCAGGCTTAACATAACAATGCGGTATTTCTTAGAAAAGCTCTATGTGAGGGAGGTTTGACTAGATGCTCAAGACTCCTTTAACCCTCTGTCTACCAGAAGGGTCCAATGGACCCGACATGTACATTCAAAATATTTATTCAAACCAGAAATTTCTTCAAAACAAACTAAATGTATAAATCAGACAATAATAAGTTAAATAAACAAATTAAATAGTTTTAAGTAAAAATTCTGGTGTAGAATGTTTTTATAAAACTTGAGTAAAATTTCCGGTAGTTCTAGGGTTAATTAAGTGGTTTTGGAAATATTTTTATTATACACTGTGCATAATGAAAATGTTAATGGTGCTTACATAAAATAATGTAAATTTATTCTATAAAGCTTCAGTAAAATGGTGTGATGGAAAAGAAAATGTTTAAAACTGACTATAGAAAAATTCGAAATATTGCTAGAAAAAGGGAAAGTTGATAGGAACATTTTTCCATTTAAATATTACTTACAATAGGTAAATAGAAACAGTGGGAAAGACTAGCGAGGACTAGAACGGATGAAAGCATTAGTTTTAACCCTTTGAGGGGCAGTGGTAGGTTTATAAAATCACTTAATTATAATTCCAAAATCACAGTGGAACCTGCATTTTTCTAAAATCTTTTCCATTTCATATGTATGTGAAATATAGCTTTTTTCTTATTTCTAAATAAATTTGTTCGTAAATTCCGGTGCCAGTCATTTATTTCAACGTTTTAGTACTGAAATTAATTTGCCCCTTAAAGGTTTAAATCATGTTAATGATAAGTTATGTGCTCATGCGGTTACAAAAGAACATGCAATAATCGAAAAACTTTAGGAAGGTATGTAGAACAATTTCACCAGGATGAATACAGTGACATGAAGCCAAACTATGTGACAACTAGCGTTGTCAGATCGGGTGTCCCAAAAATGGAACAAGGAGATAAAAAAGCGGGACAGTGGCTCCTAAATCCGGACATAATAACATGAAACACTATGAAAACGGAACCTGTCTCTAACAGAATACTGACTTAAATGTTAAAAATTAATTTTCCTTGCTATACAATTATACCTGCTCAGAAAAAATCCTGTTTAAAACACAGTTTTTCTCCTCTGACTTGCGATTGCTTCTTAACAGGTTTGTTTAAGCCTCATATTTAAAAAAATATTTTTTTTAATAATTAAAGCATGTAGAATAAAGTTATTTTGCTTTATTTAAACTGATTTTATTTCTCTTCACAAATAGTGCAATATAAAAGAAAGTGCGTCAAGCCTCCCATATAGTGGGTCAAGCCTCCCATATGTGGGGAGCCATTACCCATTATTTTTTCATGATTAAAATAAATCATTTTTGAAATCTCTTGTATGTACACTTATGTAGCAATGTTATTTTGATAACTGATTGTATAACGAATAAAATCATATATAAAACTTTATTCAAAGTTCAATATTTTAAAAAAAATCACTTTGTAAAAAGTGGGTCAACCCTCCCTAGTCTCCCCTATTGCTATTTTTCTGACAATTTCAATACAATTCTTTGCAATGTATTGGTGTGCAGCAGTTGGTCCACGAGCCAAGGTGCCACTATTTTGCCAAAGAATAATTTTCCTTATTTTACTGGCAGAAACTTTGCGGTTAAACCTTTAACCCTTTCAGGGGCAAAGCAATACCACTGCTAAAGTGTTGAAATTGATTGATGACAACGGAATTTGAAAACAAATTTATTTATTAATAAGAAAAAGCTATATTTCACCCACACGATAAACCGGATTTATTTTTTACCAAAATTCTGTAGCCCATGTGGCATTCACGAATTTAAATTAAGTTGTTAAATAAACAAAACACCGACTCTCAAAGGCTTAAAGAGGGGGGGGGTTCATTTTTGGACCATTTAATTTTAATCCTTAATTTCCCCACTGGTACCAGGATTTTCAAATGAATATTTTCGTTTTATTAAGCAAGCGAAAAAATATTTTTCTAACATATTTAAAGGGTTAAAATAACCCTTTAGTGCACAGCTTTGCATCTATGCAAACAACACTGTTTTGAATTTAATAGATTTTGTTTTTTATTCGTTTATACCTAATTCACACCAGAAAATTAAAATAGCAATATTTGCTTTAATTAATAACAGAAATTCCGTATTTAAATAAAGCGAAGTTAACCACTGAAACTTTCTGGTGTAAAGTTAGATTCTCTGAACAGCATGATTTGTAGAACGTATTCTACCATGGGAATTAAAGGGTTAAAGGTTAAGTTTTATAAAATAAATAATTATACAAAATAAGGTGCTTGGAGACATACTTATTAAAGTATTACTAATTTGCATTATTTTAGCGTAAAACAGCCCCACAACAGTAGTTTTTACTTGTGTTGCAGATGTGCAACTGAAGAAAAGATTGACATATTATATGAAAAATGTGTCTCTGATATTTTTTTTACTTTTATTTTACTTTTTATTTTTATTTTGACTTATACTTTTTCCTGTGTAATAAAAGCTTTCAGAGAATCATATATAATTTTTTCGAAACAAAATAAAAAATCGCGCATTTAAGGGTTAAGATAAATGTATTTGTAAATTCGGGTCTCATTCCATCAATTAAGTATTTTACGAATAAAAGCGCTTTGACCTTGAAACTGTTAAGCAAAACAAGGATTGAACCTCGTACATTTTGGCTGGAAACGACATTTTTCCAAAAACGTTGTGCAGTCTTACTTTGCACGTAGATCATAAAAGCGTTAATCCACATACTTGTAATAAAATATAGTTTGTTTCATAGGATTATTTGTATAAAATTTTTCCCGGGGGCAGTTTAGTTATATAAATCATATATCTCGTTTTCGGAAGCAAACAATAGATGCTACCATATAAAAACATATAAGTTTTTAAATAATATGTGTACTTTCATAAACATTTTCCCTAGTAAACACTGGTACTCTTAAGAGGTGTAAACAAAAAATGAAGAATTCTTTATCTATCTGTCATTTGAAGAAGAAAGTATTTTCAACTTCATGTTTTTCCATACTAAAAAATAAACTAAAATAAAGAATGAAGGAATAGATGTGTGCTTCTAATGCACTTCAAACGAAATGTTTGATTTCTCACTGTTTTCTCTTGTGTTCACTCAAGAATATTTCACCAGTGATATAAAATTTGATTCTATTCACGCATTTTGTAAAGAAAAGCATTTTGCTGTTTACAATAATGCATTTACGTAAGCAATTTATTTAGTTCCATTTCTGTTACATTGTTTATTTTTCTTTTTACAAAAAAAATTACTAATTTTTCTAAAGGAATAATAATAAAAAAAATATTTTACAGGCGTAAATTTTATCTTGAAAATACATATCTTTGAATAAGTCGAAGAATTTATATCATGAAAGACCTTTATTTGTTTAATGAAAATATGTGTGGTTAAAATACGTTCCATTTTTCATATTTTTATTTAGCATTTGCGTACAGTGTTGCCAACGGGCTACCTTTTAGGTGCTTTCGTAATTATATAAATACCTATCTCCTATAGTAGTCGTTCGATCCGTCTATTTGTCTGTCTGTCCGTCAGCCCACGTTAACAGAGCAAAAACTACCCAGCCGAATGGTCTGAAATTTTAACAGTATTTGAACAATTGTTGCAAATTTTTATCGAGGTATTTCACATTTTATAAAAATTCGATGTATAGTTTAATTACAGGGACAGTCAACAGTTTTCCCTTATATGACGGCCAATGGGAAAAAATTATTTCAAGTGCATTTAAATGATGTCATACGTCACGTGATGTCATACGTTTTGAAATTGAGAGAGCCAATAATTATTAGATTTGAAAGTATAAGTAACAGTTTCTTCGATTGAACTTAATTATAGAAAATATATACCATTATTAACTGCAGTTCCATTTATTTTATTACATCGCTCTGATCTCGTACGTCACTTTCATTTTTAAATGCGTAGCTGGGCAGTAGAAGTAGCAGTGTTTCAGATTAAATTTGGATAGAAGAAAATATTTAACTGTCGTGCCATGAACTTTAATACGTCACTTTTCTCAAATTTGCATGATTTACTTTCAGAATAATAACTCTAATAAATTTCATAATAATAATTTTCAAAACGAAGTGGCTTATTTGTACAAATAAACAGCAATTAGTTATTGACATATTTTCTGATGAAGAGCTTGGGAAAGCTTGAAAGTGAACAGAAGTTTTAAATAAAATGCGTATTTTTTACTTGTAACATCTCTTTTATTATTTTAGTCACCTGTTAAGTAAAACTGTGTTTTTAAAGTTCATATAATATATGTTATGTTTGAATCAAGGAAAAATATTGTGTGTCGTCTGATGATATTTTTAGAATTTTTCATTTTATTGAAACGGCTGATAAATGCAAAATTTCTGCCATAAGTAATGGCAGAAAAACATATTCATTTTTCTCGTCGAACTTTACATTGCCGGTAGTCAAGCACTACGTTTCCGCCATATTATGACAACCTAGACAACCTGTGGTCAGTGTCAGTGAAAAACATAATATATGGGTAAACTGCCATCGGTAAAAACAAAAAGAAATTCTTATCATATTTGGAAGAATATAGTTTCATGAATAAGAAATACGAATAAGACGAAATTTTCTATTCAAATTTACTGGTGGGAAGTTTACCCAGGCGGTAATCAGAAACCGTTGATCCGATTTAAAAATATACAGCCGCCATCTTGTGACAACCTCCTCAGTTACTACCCTCGCAACTGGCAGACAGCGCACTTATGTCTCCACCTCTTTATTCATAACTCCATTGGTGGAACCACTGTGCCTGACTACCGCCGCACAGTGGGAAGTTTTGACGATCTAGGTGGACAAAATTATTTCGTTAAAGTTTAGCTAGTTTTTGCCCTTTTTTTTAATGCATCACTAATACAATAATCAAACAGTGATAAATATTTCGTTATTAAACAACAATGACTTAAAATAAAAATACAGGGTGCCCACTAAATTCCGATCCCACCCTCTTAACTACCGAACGACTGCATCTATATTCTTAAACGTGGTGTCTAGTTATAGTAAAGAGGCTATGTGCTTTTAGATGAGACCGCTTACAGCGCCACCTGGTACAAAATGGTAGCATTAGCGTTCCTATCGCAAAAACGGTTCGAAATATGATATAAAAATGAATGACGACACCTTGTGAACATGAATGTTAAATGAATGTCTTTCTGAATATGAATCTCGTTTTCGAGATAGGAATGCTATATCATCAGTTTTGAACTAGGAGGCGCTGGAAGCGGTCTCATATGGTAGCGCATAATCACGTTATTATAACTAGACACCACTTTTATGACTACAGCTGCAACCGTTCGGCATTTAAGAGCGTGGGAATGACTTTAGTGAGCACCCTGTATAATGCTTTACAAATAATGCGTTAAAATAACTTATTTTACAGTTAAGTAAAAACAACTTAATGCACACAGGTAAGTTAACATTCATTTCTTTTTTTTTTTTTGTATTTTAGCCTACTCAGAATTGCTCGAGAAATTTGTGTAGTCATCCTGAAAAATATTTTTTTTAAATAAAATTATATAAAAAAAACTTTAATGTTTTGTGGTACCCTGTAAAACATATAAATGCTAACAAAATTATTTCCGGTTGAAAAAATGTTGTTGTTTGAATAAATAACCTATATAAATTTTATTCAATTTGAAATAAAATTTCTACATATTGACGGTAATGTATCCGAAATTTTATATATCCCTGTAAAAGAAATACAACTACTACGCACTTTGTTTTCAATTTAAAAAAATCTATTGTGTATCTCAATAACCTATAGTAATTTTGTTGAAATTTAATTAAAATTCCTTCTACTTAGCAAAAATATTTCCGCGATCTTTTATGTGACCCTGTAACAAATGCATAATTTCTACGTTAGTCAAATTATAATTTAATAGAATTGCCATAAAAAAAAAAACACATGTAGGCATGGATTCAGCTCAATCAGATTATTGAAAGTGTTTTAAAATTGTCTTGCAAGATTTGAAGTAATCTATTATGTGGCCCTGTACAAAATGTGTAACTGCTACGTTCCATAAATTATAATAATATTGCATTGTCATCTGAACTACTTATCCTGAGAAAAGTTTCAGCTGAATCAGATTATTAAAATTGTTGAAAAATTAACTTGCAAGTTTAAATGTAAATTTTTGTGAAGAACCGTAGAAATATCATTCTAAACAAACTTCTACGCTCTTTAAATTATAATAATATTGTATTGGCATTCATATTACACATGTTTTCATTGTTTCGGCTCAGTCGGATAATTAAAAGTGGTTTAAATTTGGCTAACAATTATTGAACTAAACATACATATATGCACTGCAAGTTTATATGATGCTTATTTATTATACAGTAGCGCTCAAAACTATTTTGACAAAGACAATAACTGACTTAATTAAAAACAATAATGAAATGCAAAAATCAATCATTTAGGTCATAATGAAGGGAACGAATATTTTTTCCAACTGGATTAAATCATATTCAAGGCTGGAGTAGCACAGTTGAAGTTTATTCCAACAGAGCGAAAAATGCCCAGACCAGGGATCGAACCTGGATACTTGGCGTGCCGTGCCAATGCCTTACCTGTTAGGCTATCCGGACCGATACCTGGCTGACATAATTCACTCTTATTAGTTGGACATGGCTGCGAACTGCAGCGCTAGTTTTATTCATCCGAGCTATAACTATAGCATTTACATGAAGCTACTTTAACACGGAAACTCCTGTATACCATGTCATTAGGTCATAATGAAGGGAACGAATTGGAAAAAATATTCGTTCCCTTCATTATGACCTAATGACATGGTATACAGTAGTTTCCGTGTTAAAGTAGCTTCATCATGTAAATGCTATAGTTATAACTCGGATGAATGAAACTAGCGCTGCAGTTCGCAGCCAAGTCCAACTAATAAGAGTGAATTATGTCACCCAGATATCGGTCCGGATAGCCTAACAGGTAAGGCAGTGGCACGGCACGCCAAGTATCCAGGTTCGATCCCTGGTCTGGACATTTTTCGCTCTGTTGGAATAAACTTCAACTGTGCTACTCCAGCCTTGAATATGATCAATCATTTATTTTATTGTATTGTATGCAATGTTTTACAGAATTTTACTAAATTAACTGTCATTTGATGGAAAATAAAGTAAAATCCAAGAAAAAACAGAAAAATGAGAAATCAAAAGTATTTTGACATAAAAATAAAAAAATGATTTTAACACAATATTTATCAAATATATTAGTAAGTCAGCCAATTTTTAGTAGCATATCCTCTGGCCTTTATGACAGGTTCACAACGCGTGGACATTGAGTCGACTAATTCTTGTATTCGATCTAAAAGAATTCGATCCCACTAATTTTTAAGAGCTTTTATTAAAGCTGTCTTATTTGAATAATTTTGGCATCTTACTGCATGATCTAACTCCTCCCACACATGCTCTATGGGGTTCAAAAACGAACTTTCGCTTTGCCACTGTAGAGCCTTGACTTTTCTGCGTTTCATAAAATCACTTACGTATAAAATCACTTGGATTTGTGTTTCTGGTTATTATCTTGCTGAAAATACCACTGAGGAGGCATATTTTGTTTGGCGTACGGTAGCATATGAGTCTTTAATGTATCAGCGTACGTGAACCGATCCATATTCCCGCCATTTGAATTAAGGGTCCAACTCCGCTGCGTGAAAAACAACTACTAGCCATCACCTTGCCACCTTCATGCTTGACGGTGAGTATTTGGTACCGAACATCAATTTTTTTGTTTTTATTACGTCGAATGTATTTATTTCATCAGTTGATACTAAATGAAACTTCCTTTCAACGCTCCACAAAACATTAGACCGTTCTACACTTATCCACGATTTATGCCGTTTTGCAAATGCAACTCTAGCCTTCCTATTCTTAGTAGATAACAAACACTTTCTTGCTGTCTTTCTACCATGTAAACCATAGAGTTTGAGGTGTCAATTCATGGTTCATACGTCTCCTTGAATATTGCAGACTAAAAAAATTTTCGGCTCCAGTATTTTCTAATAGAAAATCACTTCTTAAAAGAAGGCGAAATTTTGCGCGTTTAACCTAGATTTCTTTTTCTATAAAAAGATACTGGCAGTTTTCCTGGAGAAATAACGATATCCGTATGAACCATGCAATTGACATTTGCAACGTATATGTTTATGCCGTAGTTTTCTTTAAATTCATTTTTTATTATAACAGCAGACTTACGACAATCACTTTTAGATATCATTTTTATAATACAGTCAACATGGCAAATTGTTTTTTTTTTTTTCGGATGGCCACTTCGAGGCTTATTTTCGATGTATTTCTGTTTATTAAAAACTTTATTCTATGTCATAACAAGTGGCCGAAACACGTTAAATGAACGAGCAAATTCAGCTTACAGCCTACCTTCCTTAACACTAGAATGACGGCGAGGGGCCATTTTTGCCCCAACCATATGGATATATTTCGGTTCGAACCAGAAATTTATTTATAAAATAAGTTTAAAAGACACAAAGGAAAAAAGGGCTAATTAAGTAAGTTAAACAGTTTGAAATAAAAATTCTGGTATTAAATATTTTTATAAAACTTGAGTAAAAATTCCCGTCTTTCTAGTGTTAACCCCTTAATTCTCACTCCCGTCATATTCACGGTGTGAGCCTTTTATTCAGATTATCCAGATGTGTTTGATTCTCACCAGTTTTATGAAATAGTCTAATTGGCTTTATTATAGTATCATTTTAGCTGTCATTAAACAAGGTCAATATTTCTTTTTCAGAAAAGTTGTGTCAATAAGAAATTTGAATTTTTAAACCGTAATTTTATGCGACCGTTAAGGGGTTAAGTGCATTTGCAACGGCTTTTTTAAGATCACTTAAATATTTTTTACGCTTCGGCATTTAAAAATAATCACAATAAGTCAATATAAACACTAATTGAAGCTATAGTGCCACTGACGTCTCCAACAATTAAATGAAACTAATTGTCAAAATACTTTTGAGCTAACGAGGAGTCATATTTCTTCAGTGGCGCCGTATGTAAACGAACAAGTTGAAATTCGATACATTTGAATAACTGTTGTCATAATGTTCTCCATTATAGTGAATATATTTTCTTTTATATTTTTTATTAACCCCTTAATTCTCACTCCCGTCATATTCGCGGGATGCGTCTTTTACTCAAATTGTTTGATTCCCACCAGTTTTATAAAATAGGGAATTTGGCTACATTTTAGTATCGTTTTTCCTGTCATTAAATGAGGTGAATATTTCTTTCAATAAAAGTGGTGCCAATAAGCAATTTGAATTTTTCAACCGTAATTTAATTCGAGCGTTAAGGGGTTAAATAAAATAAGAGAGAATATAAGGTTGTCAAAATATTTTTGAGCGCTACTGTAGAAACTTAATTATCTGCAGCTATCTGCAGGAGTTTTTTTTAATATTTCAATACTTTAGGAATGGCACTTTCATTTAAAATAGTACTTATTGCTGAATAATGCTGGATAATATGTTAAAAGTCAAGATGAAATTTATAAGCAACATCAAGGATCATCCAGAATTACAACCTTTGAAAAAAGCTGTTAAGCGGGTTTAATATAGCTTATTTTCAAACGAAAATGGGTTAAATCTGACCTTGACAAACCTGTGACATATGTTCAGCAAACTCGTGCTTTCAAATAAAACAGAATATTCACGACGTGCTTTCAAACTTAGAGGAAGCTTATGCAACTTTTGAAACTCCCTCAAAGCAAACGGTCATAATTCATCAACACCTCCAATTTTTTTCCACAAAACCTGTACGGATCTCGAAAATACTGTCATTTAGCTACCAGTACAAGCGATCATGTGACATTTCGAGATAATCTGAAAAATGAATATCGTCCACACATCAAAACGTCCCACTGTGCGCCGGCGCAAACTTCGGCAATTAAACACGAATACATATTTTTACCATAGTTATGATTATAACCTGAATTCTGTATGAAAAAAGTTTAAATAATTATTTTATTTAAATTTACTGGTGACTGTTAAGCATAGCTGTAAACAGACCCTTCGGAACCGGTTAATGTTAAAGCTTCGCTATTTTGATGTATATTACTTTGTATATTACTTTTTCTTTATAATTCCACGATTTAAAATTGTTAGCATTTCTAAATATAGTCAAATGTGTGGTTTTAAGCATTTTTTTTAAATAGAAAATTCAAAATATTTTAATAAAAATAAAAATATATAATGAAAATAATGTGTGTGTGATTGAGAGGGAGGGAAACTCATTCAATTTCTTATTTTATTTCCGTAAACAATTTTTTTAAAATTAATGGAACTATTATGGAACAATTACATTATTTAGAAAAAAAAATAAAACATAGGGACCCATAGACTAAATTTAATGGGAAGGGAAATATTGCAGTTACAGAGAACATTTTCTTTCATTACAAATAAAAAAAAACATACTTTTAAATAATAATGAATTCAGTAATTCATAATCAGAGTAAATATTTAGATATCTTAAGCAAAGTTACAAATAGGTATTTTATTTGTCTTCATTGGTGCAGTTGGCCAAAATATGCAAATCTTTTATATTAGCAGAAAGAAAGACCTCACTTTTACTTGGTAACTGGAAAGCCTAAAGTATAAATTGTTATTTAAAACAAAAATAATTGGAATTTATTTTCATTTGCTTTTATTTCTTTTAACTTTAAAAATTACAAATTTTATTTTTTTTATATTTTTATTAAAGTAAGCATATCTCTGTTGTTCACAATGATATTTACAATCCCATGCAGAGAGATTCGTTTTTTTTTTAATGTAGAACTACCTTCTAAACCCTGGATGGCCAACTGTGGCACGCCGGACACCGCTAAAATTTTACAGAAAAGTTGACTTCTTGAATCGCAGAGATTCGATGATTAGATAAGGCAATGATTACTGTAAAATTTTAGTGGTGTGGAGCGTGCCACAGTTGGCCACCTCTCTTCTAAACATACAGCTTCAGAGATGTGCGATTTATTGAAAATTCCAGCAACAACCCCCTCACCGCCACCCGTCCCCCTAACACATGTATGAAAATCTATGAGGTTTAGAAATAATTGCAAGGACTCGTATCAAGACGAGGACAGTATGTACACAAAGTAACCCCAAATATTTCTAAGTAGTTTGAAAAATGTAAAATATATATTTGAAATAGCATCGAATGTTCATTTTTTAAATTGTTTTCCAAACTCTTTCAATTATCTATAGTTTTGATTTGTGCAGTCAAGAATACTTCCCCAGTATTACAAAATTTTATTTTCTATATGTAGTTTTTGACGAAAGTTTTTTGCTGTTTATGATGATACATTCGCCGCAGCCCTTTTAATAATGGTGGCAGATAATGTCTTAGTGTTGACAGTAATAAGCAAAAATTAAATTAAAAAAAATCAAAAAACCCGACTGCGCAAAAAGCGAACTAATTAACTATTTCTCATCAATGTGAGACTATTTTTTGTATTACTTAGCTATTTTTTATATACTTTTATTGATGACTTTTAAGTTGCGTTTAATTGTTACTTCCTGTCTATAAACACTGTTTTGATGAGGCCTATAGATGTATATGAAGGTTAGAGCTGCAGTAAAGCTAGAGATCTTCCTACACAACTTCCAGGTTGTGTAATATTTAAACAAAGTTCTGGCTGTAAAATTGTCAATGAAGCATCGTCTTCATTTTGAAAGACCTATCCAAAGATATGCCACATAATACGGTGCGTAAATTTTTGTTTCGTCTCTACCGCCATTTTGTATTTTACGGCCGCCATTTTGAATTTATAAAAACAAAACCTAGCCTATAATCATCGGACAGTTAAGACGAATCGATAAAGATTCATTCATTAAAACCGATCCAGCGATTGGGATGTTTCGATGGCATAAAGAAATCTACGTACCCAGATACGCCTGAAACACAATCTTCTTGGCACAATTCTTCTTGGCAATCGTGTAAAAAGGCGGCTATCTTAGTCGTATTTATTATATCTGTGCGGTTCTTTAACCCTTTCACTCCCAGTGAGTCCAAATGGCATCATGATGTTAGTGGATTTTTTAATTCCGATATTCCAAGTTCATACCAAAAAATTAAAGTAGCAATATTTGGTTTATTTAATATTTGATATATTTGATATTCCATTTCCATATTTGAATAATGCGAAATTTAACATTGAAATTTTCTGGTGTAAATTCGGATTCTTTGAACTACGTAATTTCTAGAACGTATTATACCATGGGGATGAAAGGGTTAATTTTAAATACACAGAATTTATGAAAGTGATCTATGATTATTTTCTCTGAAAAAAAAAAAAAAAAAAAAAAAAAGCAATGAATACTTTTAGAAAATACATGTATTCAAATGCAATGAACCGTAAACAATCAGAAACATCCCTCAAGGCAGCCACTATTTTCAGGTGCGTTCGTAATTCTATAAATATGTTGCACCTATAGTCGTCCTCTGGTCCGCCGTCTGTCTGTCTGTCCGCATATAACAGCTCAAAAACTACCTAACCGTACATATATATAATTATTGCAAAATTGTTTCGCGTAATTTTTAAATTATATGAAAATCGCATGTATAATTCAATTACAGGGACAGTCAAAAGTATCGCGTTACATTACAGCCAATGGGAAAAACTGTTTTCAAGTGCGTATTTATGATGTCACACACTTTCGAACATAAGGAAATTGATACGGATTTATGAAGTGCACTAAAAGACACATTCTACAGGATATGCCGTACAAAGTATGTTTATTATTCATTTACAGGACCACACAAAAGCTGTATCACATATAATGAAATTGTTATACTTTGCTGACGTTTATTACAAGTTACTTTCTGTATAATACAAAGTGCATAGTATTTACAGGGACACACAAATTATTTCGGATGCTATAATGTATCTGAAGTGCGGATACTATACTGTATGCGATATGTTGTAAGTTAGCGATGGTTCCTGGAAGTGCATTTTTAATTGTGATATGAGATTTTAAGTTTAACTAAATTTTTGCATAATACGTTGTGTGTACAAATGTTGTAGATCATATACAGGGCTGCACAAAAGAAATTGCAACGGTTACTGAGTATGAACGCAAATAGCTAAAAGGTGGTTTTAAAATGAGTTACGGATTTTTACGCTGGACGACATTTAGCACACTAAGATTACTTTGTAGAATATAGATAAAATGATATACAAGGCCACGCAAAGAATTGTTTACATGGCAGTCTATTGATATAATGTCCAGAAGTGTGATTTCAGTAGTTTTAAGCGGGGTTTTTTTTGTCTTAATTAAATTTTAGCTAAATAGTGTCATTTATATAAACATAGTAGGTAAAATACAAGGCTGCACAAAAGTATTGAAGTACGCTTCCGTCTGTTGGTATAAATTGCTTAAAACGAAAATTCAACTTATTATACGTTTTTAACACTTTCCAACATAATTGAAATGTGTTTATGAATTCGATTTGTGTGTTTATTTGTCTGTCCGAATTCTAACTTGCGTTAATACAGTTGGATTGCTTTCTAATTAATATATGCTATTGAGATTTACTATGCTATGTTCGGCATTGAAAATAAAGTATGTAGCGTTCAAAGATATTTAGAGAGACACTCACAAGTATTCCATTACATTATGGTATTTTGGAAATGTCGTAATTATATAAATAGTTAGCTCCTATAGTCATCGTCTGTCCGCATATAACCGCGCAAAACCTAACTAACAGAATGGTTTGATATTTAATATATATAATCATTCCAGTAATTTGGATAGTCATTTCAAATTTTAATGGAAATCTAATCAAGACACAGAAAAATATTAATCAAAGTTTTCTTCATTTTATTAAATCTTATCGTACGTAATTAATTCATTGATATCCCATGATAGACAATGATTCTAGGTTGCAATGGTGATTACGTCATATTTAAGGTGGAGTCATATTATTTCCTTGTTGCTGAATTTAATATATATAATCGTAATAAATTTTGCATTCATGCATTTTTGCATAAGAGTGCAACAGCTATTGCGCCAAGATCTAAATTTTACATAACTACTTATAGTATGAACGCACCTCATTTGCCACGTTTGACGTACAAGTTCCAACTAGCTGGTCTGATCATAGGCCTTGTAATCAGAGAGCTCTGCATTTGTGGAGACTGGCATAGTCAAAGTGGGAGCCCAAATAACATCGATATCACTAATTTCATAAAGTAATGTTAGCGTTGTTTATTGTAAAAATTCAGCGATTAGTGAAGGCATGTACCTTACCTGCGGCTCTAATTCTTAACGCACCAGTTTAAAAATAAAGTTTTTCAAAGAAAGAAAACTCAAACTTAATTTTCCCTAAATAAACAACATAATTCTTGAAATGTCAGTCGTCTAAAATTAATTGCATTGAATAAAAAATAAATAAGGTCGCGCTATCAGATCTGCGTATGTAAAACATTTTTCCTCTTAAAAATAGAAAGTCCTATTGTTTTGCACATGTGCATTTAAAGAAAATTTTTGACAATTTCGATTGGCTGGTTGTTTCCAACTATGCAAATTATCACACCCGGGACTGATGGCATGGGTTTTTTAAAAGAAGAGCGGTTTCAAATCAATGCATAAGAAGAAAATGTTGTGGTAAAATATAGACGGTAGGGCTGCTAAAAAAGATAATGGAAAAACGAAATAGTGGGCATTTAATGAGGCATATAGGCAGGGATTTGATGCTTCCTGAATCATCAGTGCGTTATGCTTTGAAAACTTTCATTGCAACGGGAGATATACAGCCAATAACCAGTACTGGTCGCCCATCAACAACAACGGCCCGAGAAGATCGAATTTTGCGTCGAGTGGTAATGAACAGCATACCAGGAACGATGAAAGAAGCCGCATCCCTATGGCAAGACAGCGTAGGGCGATCAGTGACTCGCAAAATGGCTACAAAAAGATTGCATAAAATGGGCTTCAAATGTTACAAAAGCAAACGTAAGCCAATCTTACACTTGCTCAAAAGAAATAAACGTTTTGGCTGTGCGCTGTGGATCACTTAAAATGGACAGATTAGTAATGGCAAAGTGTTATATGGTCGGATGAATCCCCGTTTCCAGTTTTATATGGAAATATCGGTCGTCAGGTCGTAAGGCAAGCAAATGAAGCTTTAAACCCAAAATGCGTCAAACAAGAGTTCAAGTTTCCGTCATATCTTCAAATTTGGGGATGTTTTGGTTATTCTGGTGTTGGCTAAATAATGCCTTGTGAAGGGACTATCATTGCACAACGTTATCGGGACATTTTGCAGAATAGGTTGTTGACTTCAATTCAACAACTTGGCCTTCAATCGGGCTATATTTTTTTAACAAGACTTAACCAAACCACATACAGCTAGGACAACAAAAGTCTGGCTTCTGCAAAATGATATTCCTGTGATAGATTGGGTTCCGAATTCCCCGGACATCAATCCTGTCGAGGATTTGTGGCTGTATTTAAAGAAGTAAATTCTAAAAAGAAAACCACGTGACAATCAGAATTTGAAAAGAATTCTTGATGAATGGCAAAAAAAATCCAATTTTTGAGTACCAACGATTAATTTTAACTATCCAGAGAAGAGAGAGAAAAGTTTATGTTGCCAAAGGAGGACCAATGAAGTGGTAAAACTTACTCATTTCGTCTTATTCGAACATGCGTAAAACAATAGGGACATAAAAAACTTGCAAGGAAATGGATTTCATTGGTCACAAAATATGTGCCGTTTATTATTTGTTGTTCAATTTCACTATGTAATAGTAAAATGTATCTGTTTTCATTAAAATAATTTACATAAAAAATTTTGAATTATTTTTAACTTTATTGTCAAAAAAGCATCGTCAAAAAAATGCGCAAAAAATTAGGGGCGCGGGAAAGGTAATATTTCTTTAATATGCACTCATGTCCAAAATAAAATCTGTAAAAAATGATGTACTATGCACCATATTGAAACGAAATTTGGCACAGAGGTGTATTACAATGGAAGAAAGAATATTACAACATAACAATATGGAAAAGATTTTAGTTGTGGATTAAGAAACAGGGTATATCAAAAAGTGGTAAATCATTAATCATAAATAAAGCATTTATTTCGGGAAAGGTCTATCTAATATGGAGTGTGACTATAGTGCACTGCTATACCAGCCTCACAACGGGCCCTCCTGCTGTTTATGAGGGTGTCAGTAAAAGTTTGTGGCAACAAAGCACAAATGTGAGGCAGTGCCGCCGTGCTATATGCCCAAACTTCATGTTTATGGACGATAATGCGAAGCCACACAGAGCTACATTGTTGACGATTTTCTTGAAGAAGAGGATATTCGCCGTCTCAGTTGGCCGTCGAGGTCTTCAGACCTCGATCCTAATGAATGCTAGGGGTGTTCTAGAACAGGGGTGGCCAACTGTTGCACTTCGGATACCACTAAAATTTTACAGAAAAAGTCGACAATTTTAATCGCAAAGATTCGACGATTCGATAAGGCAATGATTACTACAAAATTTTAGTGTTGTCGAGCGTGGCACAGTTGGCCACACCTGGTCTAGAAAGAGCCATTGCAGAGCAATGAACCCAAACACAGCAAATGAAAACCAAAATGATTTGAAGTTTAATAAATTTTCTACACCACTCTCAAGGAATTTCCTTAGGGGACTTATTTCATTTATTGATTTCGACCAAGCTAAGATTATTTCGAAACATTTTTTTTTCGTTTAAAGCTGAAATTCGTGAAACTGTGGAGATTCGTTTAACACTAGAACGTCCGGAATGAGTTGATCCGACTCCAACCATAGGATTAAATGTCAACTGGAACAACAAATTGTTTCACAAAATGAGTTAAATTTAAAACACGCTGATTTTCTTTAACCCTGGAACTACCGAAAATTTTACTCAAGTTTTATAAAAACATTGTACACCAGAATTTTTACTTAAAACTATTTAATTTGTTTATTTAACTTATTATTGTCTGATTTATAAATTTAGTTTGTTTTGAAGAAATTTCTGGTTTGAATAAATATTTTGAATGTACATGTCGGGCCCATTGGACCCTTCTGGTAGACAGAGGGTTAAATAAATTCGTCAAATAATTTAAAATAAAAATTCTGGTGTCAAATATTTTTATAAAATGTGAGTAAAATTTCCGGGAGTTCTAGTGTAAGGAACTAAGAAATTTGTAATGATAATGTTTCCTTTCTCGATCCGGAAATCTTGCTTAGTATTTTGAAAGAACTGTGAAGTTTCCGTAATTTTTCACCCCTTTTTTCTTTTTTACTTTGAATGAACAGATGGCGCCACTGAGTTGTATTTAAAGGATTTATATGTTTCCTTGAACTTTTCCTAGTTTGAATTTGAATGGCACCGGTATATTATATATACCACTTAATTTTAATTCCCATCTGATACATTGGTACCAGAATTTTGGAATTAAGTTTTGATTTTTATACTATACAAAAACAAATCTTTTACTTACTTACATATAAATTTGTTCGTAAATACCGGTTTCATTCAATCACTTTAAAATTTTAGCGACAGAAGTGCTTTGCCCCCTAAAGGGTTAAAGACGCAGCATATTGACTGTTTCCTGCCGATCTGTATTTTTAAAAAAATTACTGCTGATGATGATTTTAATGTGTAAACCGAAACGTTGAGATTTATTTTATCCATGTGTTTATTTTATATCATCTTTTAATTTACAAATTTATTTGAAATAAATAAATGCTTTATGTCACGTGTGTTTTAAATGAAAAAAGAAATCCAAATTTGTGTCAATTGACTCTTTCGAATAAAACTGAATGGTATATATATATATATATATATATATATATTATGCATGTAATCTTCCATAATGTCATATCTCATTCAATAGATTCATTTGTTCTATCTATTTATCTAGATATAATGCAGCTTTAAAAACTCACCAAAAGATAGTGTTGATGCCTAAAAGTTTAAAATTACGCATACTTTTCAAACATAATATAAATACCGTGCAGATGTATACAAATTTAGAATGAAGAAATAGAAAAGAGAAAAGTTCAAAGACAGTAGCTAGCGAGGAAGAGACGAGAAACAGTGTTAACCGAATATGCCTCAAAAGGGGAGGTGAAAATATTTAAATATATATATATGTATATATACATTAATATGATTTTTATATATGTTGAAAAGATATGTATTTTAAGGCATCTACACTATATTTTAGTGCGTTTTTTTAAAGTTGTATGAAAATAGGTAGAATAAATTTATCTTGTGTTATAAATAATATACCACTGCCAATCTAAAAGTTAAAACGAATTTAAATTAAATATTTTTTCCGCGGTTAACACATATTATTTAGTTATATAAATATTTTTTTTTTCTAATTTATAACATCGGGCGGTAAATTACAAGCTAACAAAGAATGTTAAAATTTTAAATAACCAATGTATTTTTTTAGACATTTTCCCGAGAAAACATTGTTTCTTTATCAGAGCACTTAAAAGGAAGCAAAAAAAATAACAAAAAAAAACTACCTGTCTGTCATTTGAAGGAGAAAAAGTTTTCACTTTCATGTTTCCTTAAACTAAGAATAAAAGATAAAGCACTTGTTGTATGCCTCTAATGCACTTCTTGAAATGTTTTCCCAAATGTTTGATTTTTCTCAACTTTCTGTAATGTTCAGTCAAGAATATTTCACCAATGTTACGAAATTTAATTCTATTCATGCAGTTTTGTAAATAAAATCTTTTGCTGTTTACAATGATGCATTTGCGGAAGTGATTTATTTAGTTACGATTCTACTACAATATTTATTTTTCTTTAAAAATATTTACTGCAGCACTTCAAAGAAGACACAAAACAAATCTTTTAGAGTCATACATGTTTACTGAGATATGAATTCTTTTTAAATAAATGTAAACATATTTATATCGTTAAAGATTAGTAGTATTTACTACGTTTTTCCATTTCTAATAATATTTCACAATTATTTTTTGCCCTATCTCTCTGCCGATTTTGGCAATCACCTCGTTGAGTGCCACGATTAGTGTTGCCATGTGTCCCGCGTAAATCGGGGCTCCAACTGTTCTGGACAACACTAATATCTTGCAGTGTATTTCTACATCTTTAATTGCAGATATTTCTGCAATTGGATAAGGCGAAAGAAACACTGGTGTCCAGAGTATTTGGAGCCCCGATTTACGTGGGACACCTGGTAACACTTACCACGATACATATATGGTCAGTACCATATCAAACCATCCAATGTGAAAACAGTGGGCTACTTTTTCTAAATTCAGATTTCTTGATTGGCACTACTTCTTTGAAATGGTAAAATGCTTGTTTTCGCCTTACTTAGTGTGGTATTAGATAAGCTTAAATAAGGCGAATTGTACTATTTCAAAAAAGTAATGGCAATCAAGAAATCGGAATAAAAAAAGGCCCACTGTTTTCACATTGAATAGTTTAACATTGTACCGACGATATTAGGTGTACCAGAAAGTTCTGTCCAATAATGTTATTTCGAGCCTACTGCAGATATTTCTGCCATTGGATAAGGCGAAGAAAACACTGGTGTCCAGAGTATTTGGAGCCCCGATTTACGTGGGACACCTGGTAACACTTCCCACGATACATATATTGTCAGTACCATGTCAAACTATCCGATGTGAAAACAGTGGGCTACTTTTTCTAAATTCAGATTTCTTGATTAGCACCACTTCTTTGAAATGGTAAAATGCTTGTTTTCGCCTTACTTAGTATGTTATTAAATAAGCTTAACCCTCTGTCTACCAGAAGGGTCCAATGGACCCGACATGCACATTCAAAATATTTATTCAAACCAGAAATTTCTTCAAAACAAACTAAATTTATAAATCAGACAATAATAAGTTAAATAAACAAATTAAATAGTTTTAAGTAAAAATTCTGGTGTAGAATGTTTTTATAAAACTTGAGTAAAATTTTCGGTAGTTCTAGGGTTAAATAAGGCGAATTGTACTATTTCAAAAAAGTGATGGCAATCAAGAAATCGGAATAAAAAAGCCCACTGTTTTCACATTGGATAGTTTGACATTGTACCGACGACATTAGGTGTACCTGAAAGTTCTGTCCAATAATGTTATTTCGAGCCTACTTTTTTAAAATTCAGATTCCTTCATCTGCACCACTTTTTGAAATGATAAAATTCCCATTGTTTTCACATTTCACGTAAAGGTGAAAACAGTGGGAAATTTGCCATTCGAAAAAAGTGGTGTCAATGAAAAAATCTGAATTTTAAAAAGCAGGGGTTAACCCGATTGGGACCATGCGTACATGTATGCACCCTCAAAAGAGCATACGGAATTCGTTTTAGGCCCCAGTATAAAAGAAAAGTAATATTTAGTTTCTTTAATTAGAACATTTTCGTGATTATTTAAGTAAGGGTAATTTTAAAAAATAAAAAGTGGTGCCAGCCGAATAAAATATGTGCAAAAGGTCACCGGTCCCGAAGGCATTAAATAACATTATCGAACAGAACTTTCTGGTACATCTAATAAAATAAAGTGTCCTAATGCGCGATTGTTAGACGTAGTTAGCAAAGCAATTCCGTTTGCAAAATTTTGAAATGATTGACTCGCACCGGAATTTACAGTCGATTTTGTTAGGAAATAAATAAATGCATGTTTACACGTGCATTAAAGTAAAATTTTATTTCAAAAAAAGTTGGTGCCGTTTGTCAGTCTGGAATTACAATAATGAGTTTACACTGTGAAATCTATGTCCTTGTAAGGCAGGGGTGTCAAACTGTGACCCGCCATATACCACAAATTTTTTAAAGAAATAGTCGATTTCTTGAATCGCAGATATTCGATGATCAGATAAGGCAGAGATTTCTATAAAATTTTAGTGGTATCCGGCGGTCCACAGTTTGACACCCCTGTTGTAAGGTTACCTAATAAATTAATTGATATTTAATAAATGTGTAAAAAAGTGTTTGTGAAATATATGTATTGCGTACTATTACAGAGCGATCGAAATCCCTTACAATGTGCTACGATAGAAATTAACAATTAAGAAGAAATGTTAATTTTTTTTTAATAACAAATGTATTGTTTTAGACATTTTACCGAGGAAGTGTCGGTTCTATATCAGAACTCTTAAAAAGAAGAAAAAAAAACCCACCTGTCTGTTATATGAAGGAGAAAAAGTTTTCGCCTTCATGTTTCTCTAACATAAGAATAAAAGATAAAAGACTAGTTCTATGCCTCTAATGCACTTCTTGAGATGTTTTCCAAATGTTTGATTTTTCTCAACATTCCGTTATTTTAAGTCAAAAATATTTCACCAGTGCTACAAAATTTAATTCTATTCATGCAGTTTGTAAATAAAATCTTTTGCTGTTTACAATGATGCATTTGCGGAAGTGATTTATTTAGTTCCGATTCTACTACAATATTTATTTTTCTTTAAAAATATTTACCGAAGAACTTCAAAGGAAACACAAAACAATTCTTTTAGAGTTCATACATTTTTATTGGAAAAGGAATTCTATTTAAATAAATGTAAAAAACTTTTATATCGTCATTGATCAGTTGTATTTGCACGTGCATAGCTTTCGATTTTTACACTTTTATGTTATCACTAATATTTAATCGAAAATTTTGGTATACATATTAGCAGATTTTGAAAATTAAATATGGCAAAATTTAGTATTAAATTTTCGTAGATATAAAAAATGCATAATAAGTCATCACATAATTTTATCTTTGAGTTTCTGTCATTCAAGAAGGCGATTATCATTTATGGAAAATAGTTGTGAAAGAAATTTTATTTGACTAATTTTTAGAACCACGTAAAGGGGTGTTAGTTTTTTTTCCCTAGAAGTTATCGTCGGTAGAATGCCAAACTATCTAATATTAACATCAGAACGTCCGGAAATTTTACCCAGTAAAAACATTTTATTCCCAAAATTTTTATTTAAAACAATTTCACTTATTTATTCAACCGAGATTTCTCCAGTTACAATTTAATTAATTTTACGAAAAAAATTCTGGTTCGAATCTACATTTTGTAATATGATCGGTGTCGAATTGATACCAGCTGGACGTCCTTGTGTTAAGAGTGTTGCTAGTGGGCTACTTTTTTAAAATTGAGATTTCTTGAATGGCATCACTTTTCTTAAGTGGTAAAATTCCCCCTTCTTTTCGCCTTTATTAATACGTCACTAAATAAGGCGAATTTTACTATTTTGAAAAAGTAGCCCACTGGAAACACTTTTTTCATATTCGATAGTTTGACACGGTACCGACGATATGCATTCGTAAAATCGATTTATACCCTTTATAATATTTTCTTTGAAAGATCTTTTTTATGGGGTAAATAATTTAAATTTAGTATTTTTTTGTAAAATTTCACACTGATAAAACTAAAGGATAGCCCCCTTTAAGTAAACGCAGGGCTTCAACACGGCAAGTTTTTCAAACATCAGTTTTTCAAAGGAAAATCTTCTTTATAATTGTCGTCGAAACTTACCCCGCTACTAATGCACGGAAATAAATCCATATATTGCAGAGGATCAGTGTGAGATTGGCAACTATGCTTTACTTTTCCTGACATTTTTACTAGTATGTCCAGATAAATTAGAAAAAAGTCTCCTGTTTTTCTGTTTAGTATTTCTGTGCTCAGAGTATAGCATTATCCGATTTTATACTTTTTATTAAAATTTCAGTCATACATTTCCGCTAGCTAGTTTTGCCAGTTCGTTGTGTTTTCACATTTGTAAATGTACCAAAATCTTCAAACATTTTTATATTCCTTATTTGATCTCTCCTAAAAAAGCTAATATTACTGTACTGAAAAAGACGTAGCATCCTGATTAACCCTTCAACCGCGGGAAACGCTATTTTCGCGTTCCAGTGTGTTACTTTTTAAAAATTCATATTGCTTCATTTCCACAACTATTTTAAAAGCATATAATGCTGCTTATTCTTGAATTATTTTATCTGTAATTAAGTAAAGGGACTATTTATACTTCAGAAAAGTGTTGAGAATCAAACAATCTTAATTTTGAAAAAGTATCCCACTGAAAAAGTCGCCCGCGGCTGGAGGGTTAAATAAAAACCCAAGCAACTGGCAACACTGCCGCTGCATACTGTCTAAATTTTGCAAAATGCTGGCGAAGACCAGGAGAATTTTTAGAATTCTTCTTACTTACATATTTGCATAATTGTATTTGGATGTCCTTAAATTTCTTTTTGCTCGGATTATTGCCACGAGTGCCACTGGTTTGTTTTTTATTACCGGCCTTTCTGTAGGAAAAAAATCGTGGCAGGATTTTACAACACATATAAAATAAAAACATATTGAAACGTGTAGGTTTCTCCAAAAACTTAAAGATAAATCTAAAAAGAAAAATTTTACATGAAAAAGGGGGTGTTCAAACAAACGGACCGAGTGGCAGCCTTGTATTGAGTAATGTACAATAAAGTACTGATTATTTTAGCTCATAATACCGAGAAAATAATTGACGTTTAAAATTTTCTTCCTTATTTAAAATAATACACTGAAAATTGACATTCTCAAGCTGTAATTTTTAGAGTTGTAACGAACAGTGTGAGTAGGAAAAAGTATCAGTATGTTTTAATGTCAGAATTTCAGATATATGGAAAAAACGAAAACAAAATAACAAATTTATGTTTATATTCATACTGTTTTGTTAAAATTGTACACTGTTAAAAATTTTACAGCATTCTGGCAGGTCATTCGACCGTTTTATTTTTAAAAAACGGTTTCATAACCATAATGTAACTATATTCTGACCATAAAATGGCCAATAATATGGCCAGAATAGTGTTAAAATTACGGTTGTGTAACCGTTTACGGAAAACCGGTCAAATGACCTGCCAGAATGCTGCAAATTTTTAACAGTGTATTACTTATCATCATCCTACAGATATTAAAAATAAAAGCATGTTTGTAATATTACCTTAACAGCATGATTAATTTTAATTACTAATCTGTACTATCTCGTGAAAGAAATGCTGTATTATTATTAAATTTATTCAAAAATAAATGCGCAAATGTCTTTCATTTTTCACCGCATTTCGTGCATTTTTTATTTATATAAATTTATTATGTAACACCAGGGAACTCTACCTTTGAAAAATATAAGCCCAATCCAAAGATATTTAGTTTTGAAATTCTACATTCCGATTATCACCTGTTTATCAAAGAAGGCTTAGAAAAGCAGAAAATAATTCGTGCTTTGCCCAATATTTTTGGAAAATTCCTTATGGTTCACTGGCTGTCAATCTATTCATGTCACAGCGATTATAGTTACAGTGTGCACAGTGCTTGTTATATTTGTTAGTGCACACTACCATTACTTTTTCCCCAAGCGCTTTCAGTGCTCTACTTTCTTTTCTTGCGATTGCTTAACAACAACTTTTTTAATGTAGCGTTATTCGCCTTATATAACATATAATTGTAAAAGGCAAATATTTCTACGCAAAATAAATGCAATCAATCAAGAAATCTGAATTTTAAAAGTGTAGAGAACTGGCAAACATGTCCTCTTCAGCACAGTGTTGCCAGCGGACGACTTTTTTAAAATTCAGATTTCTTGAAGAGTACCACTTTTTTTAAAAGGTGAAATTCGCCTTGTTTAATGAGATGTCATTTAAGGCGAAAGTAAGGGGAATTTTACCATATCAAAAAGTGATGCCAGTCCAGAAATCTGAATTTTTAAAAAAGTAGCCCACTGGCAGCACTGATGCAGCGGGCGTTTTTGCCGATCCCACCGAAGCTAGCAGAGGAAAGAAAATACGGTCTTCAGATTGGTTGAATAATTTAAAGAGGAATTGTTGTTTGTATGTAAATTGTTCTGAATGCTGATGTACAGTCGTGGGAAAAAAGTAAGCACCCCCTACTAACTCCTCAACAAATTATCGTAGAAGAAAGTTACTGAGAAAGAAAGGTACCGAACGATTGGAAATAAAGTCTACTTTTAAATGATATATACAAAATTTGCTTAGGGGGCCACCTACATATTAAAAGGAACCCGAACTTCATTTGTTTCAAGGGCAATACCCAATTTTAACAAGATATTTCAAATCTTCTTTTCAAACTATGCCTATACCAAAAATTTCAAATCATTTGAATGATAAGATTTTGAATTATAAACATTCAAAATTGAGTACTTCTGATGTTAAATTACATTTTCATATTTTTAGTAATATCTCCTGAAATTATACTCATAATGTGCTATTTTTTTGTGCAGCAATAATACTAAAATTCCCAAACATAAATACGTTGAATTTGCAATTTTTATAATTTTATGATATGAATTATGAATCATGAAATTAATATTCGAAAAAAATTATGTATTGCAACCTACAATTTTTTTGATGGATTTAGATTTCATAAGTCCTGCTTTATGGGAATCGAAAATTACACATTTTTCTTCCAAGAAGTTTTCAAATTATGCTCAAAAAACGGCAAAATGATGGTTTAACCCCTTGAGGGGCACCGGTATATATTATACACCGCCTGCGATTAATGAAGTTTTACACCAGAAAAATTGTATTACATTTTACTTCTCTAACTTTGGCGAAAAAAAGCCGTAAAATTGCATTTACTTATTTTGAGATAGAATTTTTCAAAGATTCCGGTGGGAATTCAGCATTTCACAAACGTAATTGTTTGTTTCATTGTTTGTTGCAAAATGATGGTTTAAGGGGCTGTCTATGATAGAAGAGGCTAAATATTTTGAAATTTGTTATGCTATCTTGTAATCCATAGCAGACTTCAATGACTGCTTTAGTGGGACTTATGATGCCTTGATCAAGAAGGAGGCTCTCTCGGACATCAATCGAGTACCGAACTTCAATTTGGATACAACCCCTAAGATAAGCTCGATTTAAGAGAATTAATTTCTTGGAAAGTTATCGTACGCATTGCATAATTTTTTTTACGCTAATTGAAGGTTGAATTAATTAGGCTAATTGATATTTATGATGTCAGAATTGTGCACTGCTATTGAAAAAAACAAAGTTATGGTTCGTTTTAATATGTAGATCTCCCCCTAAGAAAATTTTATATACATCATTTAAAAGTAGACTACGATAATTTGTTCAGGATATAGTAGGAAGTGTTTACTTAATGTTCCACGACTGTACGTATTATAGGCGTATATGTGCATATCCTGTTAAAATTATAATAAGAAGAAACGGAAATTTATATATATATTTTTAAAAGTAATATAGAACAATTGGGCTTGTAAATAGCGCGTAATTGACTCCGTAATGAGGAAATGTATTTATTGCTTGTAAATAAATTGTTCGGAATGTGGTCGCACGTATTAGGGACATATACGTGCACGTCATGTTAAAATAATAATAATAAGAAGAAATGGATTTTTTTTTTTTTTTTTAAGTAATACAGATCAATTGAGTTTATAAATATCGCGTATATGACGCCATAAAAAGAAAATGTAATTATTGTGTTTATATGAATACATAAATCGTGCCGAAATTTTAAATATTAATACCTATCAACATTGGTATAACAGGGATGAGAGCGCTCCGACCCAAATCTCAGTTTGCTACCACCAAATTTTAATGATATTTCTCGCCTTATTTAATGACAGAATTTCTGAGATTTAATAAAGCAAAGAATACTATTAAAATTTAGTGGTGAAAACCAACCATGTGGGTCGGAGCGCTCTCATCCCTGGTATAATAAATATATATCATGATATAATGAAAGTATTCTCTCGTATTTTAATTCCATTTTTTTTCTTGAGTATCAGCTTTTGATGTAATTTATATCTTTATTTCAATGCTTGTTTCATGCTTAATTTTTTATAGGGATTGGGGGAGGGGGGGGGGGGGTACGGAAAATGTTGAATTCATTTGAAAAATTACATCAGTTAATGATATGAAAATTCTCCCCCTAGAAAACTATATTGTCACCCCCTGGAGTTCCAGAATTTTCTCCTATGAAAAAAAAAAAAAAAAATATCAGAATCAATATTTGTTATATAAATATAATATTTAAAATTATTTCAAGTTACATGCTTAAATTGTTTCAAGATTTTATATAGTTTCTTCCAATTTAGCGAAGGATATAACCCTTTAACTAATTTCTTCTAAATAGATCACTACCTTCATTGTACACAATTTCTTAAAAAATACTTTCAAAAGATTTATATATATATATATATATATATCCTTATGAAAATTTTCGACCCCTTAATAAGAAAATCATAATTAAAACTAGAACCGCAGGCTATTTTAATAATTTTTTATAAAAAAGAGTTTCACACCAGAATTTTTATTTAAAACTGTTTATATTATTTAATTAGCCAATTTTTGAGCTTCCTAAATATAACATATCTCACAAAAAATTTTCTGGTTCGAATCGACTATTATCTATTTTGGCAGGGGTCAAAATGACCCCTAACGGCGGTTCCTGTATTAACTTCTTTAACACTAGAATGTCCGTAAGACGTCGTTCCGACTCCGACCACATGATTAAATGTCAACTGCAACCAGAAATTCTTTCGGAAAATAAGTTAAATTTAAACCACGCAGATATACGTTAAATAAATCCGTCAAATAATTTTAAATAAAAATTCTGGTGTCAAATATTTTTATGAAACTTGAGTAAAATTTCCGAACGTTCTAGTGTTAATATCTTCAATTCTTTGCGCATGTTACATAATAAATTCATACATGTGGGCTGGATAAATTCGCATGTTGGGATATCAGGAAATGAAAGAGCGGATATTAATTAATAATTTATGAAAGAAGATTTTTTACTTTCTAAAGCAGGTGTGGCCAACGGTGGCGCGCTCAACACCACTAAAATTTTGTAGTAATTATTTGCTTTATGTAATCATCGAATCTCTGCGTTTCAAGAAGTCGACTTATTATGTAAAATTTTAGTGGTATCAGGCGTGTCACAGTGTCCTCCCCTGTTCTAAAATCACTATATATTTGTAATTAAATAAGACAATCATTACCACTGGGAAATTTCAAAAATTGGCCTAACCAGGGATGACAGTCTGGACTGAATTTTTAATCAGAAATTTAGAAATCATACCATATATAAAGAATAGTATTTTAAGCTTTTTTTTTTTTTTTATTCAGATTTCTTGATTGGCACCACTTTTTTGAAATAGTAAAATTCGCCTTATTTAATGACATATTTATTAAGTCAAAAACAAAAGGAATTTTACCATTTCAGAAAAGTGGGGTCAATCAAGAAATCTGAATTTAAAAAAAGTAGTCCACTGGCAACTGATTAGCGATCACAGACAGTGAAAATTCTACTTTTGAAATTTCAGATGGAAATTGGAAATATCGGATATAATTTCCTGGGTTACACTCGTAAATGAACGATATTAACTATTCCATCGCTTTGCTGAACAAAGCGCTTCCTAGAGACACGATATGCTTTTTAGATTGGCCACTACAACAAAGAATGATATGTATCGTATTTATTAGAATTTATTTGTTGAATTTCTGGTGTGAGTTTGTATAGAATTTAAATGTTTAAGAAGACTATATTAATAATTCCGATAACGAATAGACTTTCCCTGCACGCTTTGTAGATTTAAACCTAGATCAAGCCTGTGGCCTAAAAATTACAAAATTATTGATGTTTTAGAAAATAAATGTTTCCTATATTCCTATATTGAAAGGCAGAAAATTTGCGATTACATAAGTTGAAGATTATCTGTCAGAATTTACGGCTTACGGCTTTGAGGAAACACCGTTTATGACATATTTTCTATATGAAGCTTTAACCCTTTTCACTCGAGGATAATCTCACTCACCACTAGTATTGCCAGGTGTCCCGCGTAAAAATGAGGCTCCCAATGCTTGGGACAACAGTATTTAAAAGTAATTTTCTTCACCTTATCTTATGGCAGAATCAGCTGCGATTAAATGTGGCGAAATAAAGTGTAAGAAATTAGTATTATCCAGAGCATTTGGAGACCCAATGTACGCGGGACATCAGGGAGTACTAGTGGTGAATGAGAGTCACCTCTTGAGTGAAAAAGGTTAAACAACTACTAGAAAACTCTCTTCAACATGAAACAATTAATAATAAAACATAAACTAGTCTTATTTAATGATAGAAAATTTTTGATTTTATGAGGCAAAGATTACATTTCAGAATTTGTGGTTTCTAATAGTGTCATAGTCTCCCAGATAGCTTGAACATTAGCAGCAAGTTTGATTTTTTCCTGACATTATCTTGCCATGATAAATTTGAATTGAGAAATTCGCATCAAATTTCCCGCAAGATATATCACCCGCCACTTGCATGAGTAGTTTGTTATGAAACTAACAGCAAGACTGTCATTAATTCCCGAAAGTGACGAAAGCAAAAACTCCCTCTGTCCAGAGTAGACAATCAGCGCATACACAGAATTTTCAGAAATTTTATTTGAATGGCTTCGCTTTTTCCAAACGCTATGCTTATCAAATACCAAAAAAGGCTCGTGCTGAAAAGCACAACTATTATTCTTAACTTGTGTATGCTGATGAGAACGATGCATGCTCCATTTGATGGTGTGTTCGTGTCCATAGGCCTGATCAGGTCTATGGATCCCGCCAAAGGAAGTTAACCCTAGATCTACCGGGAATTTTATTCAAGTTTTAATAAAACGTTCTACACCAGAATTTTTATTTAAAACTATTTAACTTATTTATTTACCTTATTTTTGTCTGGTTTATATACTTAGTTTATTTTAAAGAAATTTCTGGTTTGAATGAATATTTTGTATGTACCTGTCGGGTCCAATGGACCCGTCTGGTAGACGGAGGGTTAAACTTATAGTGTAACATTTATAAACAGATAGCAGTGATGGAACTGTGGCGCAGCTATTGAGCGATTGCCACCACTAATTTTTTACAGTATTCCTCACGGTCAAAAATCTCAGAAATTCAGTCCTGAAGTTAAATGAAGAATACTAATAAAATTTTGCGGTGTCAGTTGATTCTCTGCTGATACACTGTTCCATCACTGAGATAGGGGAGTGTGGAAAGATTACTGATTTGCAGAAATTTTGCAGTATTTCTGATTACTTGTTTGCCGTTAATTTGCAATAAATCTGATACAGCACGAATTTAACTTGCACGACAACAGCGTTGCCAGTGGGCTACTTTTTAAATTCAAATTTATTGAATTGCACCACTTTTTTAAAATAGTAAAATTCGCCTTATTTAATCACATAATAATTAAGGTGAAAACAAGGGGAATTTTACCATTTCAGAAAAAGTGGTGCCAATTAAGAAATCTCAATAAAAAATAAGTAGCCTTCTGGCAACACTGCACCACAAGTTAACTGCAAGTACAAAGTGTGGTGACTTCGAGGTTTGCGTTATCTTGCTGCAGTCTTGTTATGAGCTTTCAGTCTTGTCATGCTGAGCTTGCTGCAAATTTGCATGTTTACAAAGCAAGACTGCTGCTAATTTTCTGCAAATTAAAAAAGCTATCTCGACTGAAGCTTCGTTAAATACACCACAGATTTTGATTAAAATTGTTCGTGTTATTTAGTCGCAGATTTCAATGATTAAATAATTCAAATTTTTCTGTAGAATGATTGTGCTATTCGTAACCAGAGCTCCAAATAGTCCGCCAACTGAACGTAAATATTAAAAAAGAAACTTTCATGGGTAAGTTTCTACAGCATTTGGGCTAGAATTTGCAAGAGAAAACGAAAAAGAAATTTTTTCTGTGAAAATATTGGTATTCAGTTGGGTTACCATTTGGGAGCCCTGCATAACCCTCCTCTCTTTCTAAGCCGATTGAGAATAGAGTTAAAAAAAAACCGGTTTGTTACCGGGCAGTGTTGCCAGTGGGATATTTTTTAAATTAAGATTTCCACTAGTTTTGGCACTAGATTGACACTAGTTTTTTGAAATAGTAAATTTCGCCTTATTTAATGACATATTAATTGACCCCTTGCGGGGCAGTGGAATAAAATATATCCCACCTAATTTAAACAAGATTCTCAC
Organism: Maratus speciosus; assembly: GCA_963932465.1. Taxonomy (NCBI): domain Eukaryota; kingdom Metazoa; phylum Arthropoda; class Arachnida; order Araneae; family Salticidae; genus Maratus; species Maratus speciosus. The sequence continues at coordinate 451,577,967 of OZ010796.1, forward strand.
GAGAAAATGTTAACTAAATTTAAAAATTTTAACTTTGGGGGAAAATCGTTGAAAAATTTCTTTTCCTTATTTAAAAATAAAACTTCTCGATTACTCCTGTGAGAATTCAACATTTAGAGACTTTTTGCTTGCCTCTGAAGGAGTTAAGGCGAAAACAAGGGGAATTTTACTATTTCAGACAAGTGGTGCCCATCAAGAAATCTGAATTTAACCCTAGATCTACCGGGAATTTTATTCAAGTTTTAATAAAACGTTCTACACCAGAATTTTTATTTAAAACTATTTAACTTATTTATTTACCTTATTTTTGTCTGGTTTATATACTTAGTTTATTTTAAAGAAATTTCTGGTTTGAATGAATATTTTGTATGTACCTGTCGGGTCCAATGGACCCGTCTGGTAGACGGAGGGTTAAAAAAAATTAGCCCACTGGCAACACTGTGACGGGTTTTATCTCCAATAGACCCAGTTCATTCCTAGGTTTATTCCCAAAGCACCTAGTTTATTCCTAAAAAACCCGGGTTATTCCCGGGTTAAAACCGGGTTTTTGCTACTCTTTACAACTCCAGTTGTGAAAAAAACTTTAACCCTCTCGCTGCGCAACCCGAGATTTCCTCGGGCAACTTAAATGTAGCAAAATTTGCACAACCCGAGATTTCCTCGGGAATGCAATTTTTTTTCCGTCCAATTAACCCTTCTAGATTATTCCCATCAGTTATTTTTTTATTGTAAATTTTGCCTTATTTAATCGGAGCATTTTCCCGATTAAATTAGAAAAAAAAATTTGTTTTGAAAAACGGTGACAAAAGAATAAAATTTCTTAAAACACGCTCTTCGCGAAGAGGTTAAATACGCAATTTTTGAAGCTATTCTGATAAAACAATTTGCAGCGAGAGGGTTAATGCAGAAACGCTGAAGACTCTTAATACAGACAGTGCTGAGTAGTGTTGGTTGACGACGAGATATTTTTTAGATTTTCTTGACAGTGAGGGCATGTCGTTATTTTTTTCAATTGTGTCAATAGTTTATCGATGACTCCTGTCAATAAATTGCTTTTTGTATCTCAACCGATCTTTTAACCCCTTAACGGTCGCATTAAATTACGGTTTAAAAATTCAAATTCCTTATTGGCACCATTTTTTTTTTAAAAGAAACATTCGCCTTATTTATATACAGGTAAAATGATACCATAATAAAGCCAATTACACTATTTTATAAAACTGGTGGGAATTAAAAAAAAGGAATAAAATGAATAAAAGACACAGCCCGTGAATATCACGGGAGCGAGAATTAAGGGGTTAAAGAATAATCTGTACACATTTATGTAACTTTTTTATTTATTACCTTAATAAAGGTGTCCGGAGAGAACATCTATACTGTTCAGACGTGGTTTCCACATCTGAGCAATTCCTCTTAGGCAGTCAAATCACAAAGAATCGTCTGCGATGGTTGGGAATTGATAAAATCTCGCCAACACGAATCAGACAGGGTTCCTACGCTTCAAGGACTTTCAAGCACCTTTTACCGCAGATTCTGAAAGAAGATTTTTCACTTTATAAAACAGGGGGTGCCAATAGCAGCACGTTCACACTAGTAAAATTATATAATTATCATTGCCTTATCTAATCATCGGATCTCTACGACTCAACAAGTCGAATTTTCTGTAAAATTTTAGTGGTATCGCGCATGCCACCCCTGTTTTACTAGTACCTTCGTAAAGTTATATTTGCCTTATTTAGGGGAGGGGGTATATTCAGATATAGCGTCCAGTATTTTACGAAATTTCTGGTATTAAAACAATTAAAAATTCCTCGATCCCTTGATGCGTACGAATCCTGCCATATAATCTACATCTATGAAGCAGCCAGAGTCGGATTTGGACTAACCGCGTTTCTGGTTTGATTCAAAATTTCGCAATGAATTTTATTAGATTTTCGAATTTCTTTTGTTTGTAACTATTATTGGTTAGGAGACATAGAGGTTTGTATTATTCAGTTCTTTAGGGTCTTGTGGATAGAGCTCCGGCATTGAGGATTTTTTACGTTCTTTCTCAGTATCTGCCCGCATTAAATTTATCCCTCGATTCCATCTGTATGAATCTGCTATAGGAGTCCCATTTTTCGATGATTTGTGGGCGTTAGCAGTTTCTTCCCGTTTTACCTACTAGAAAAATTTTGCAATTTTTTTCCAAAACTGATTGATTGTACATACAATATCTGTACATAAAAGTAAATATTTTTGAATATTTCAAAATAATTCACTTTTCGTGCAAATTATCTGCATTTTTCATGCGTAAAAAAAGGGCAAATTCTATTTTTTTTCAATACCTGTGGACTCATATTTTGCATAAAATAAATGCATATTCAACGTTACCAAAAATTGTGCATTTTTTATGTAAACAAACCCTGTATATCATGGCTGCCAACTCTTCGCTTTTTTAGACCACAAATGAATTCTTTAATTGGCAGATTATGGCGATTAACCCTTTCAGGGGCAAGGTACTTGTATTCATAAAATGTTGAAATAATTGATCAACACTAGTATTTACAAGAAAATTTATTTGTAAAGAGGTAAATATATATTTTCGACTACTTAATAAAAGGGAAATTTTCATGAAAAATTTCGGGTGCCAATGTCGCAATTAGGAGTTAAATTATGTGATGACACAGCGGCATCCCCGCCCTACGAGGGGTTAAAAAGTTAAAATTTACTATTAAATTTTTGTAGTACAAAATAGCGTAGAAGTTGGCATCCAGGCTGCATATTCATATTTTGCAAAAATTCTGTTTTGATAATGGATGCAAAAATTCTTATATTCCAATTTTGCACCACTTCTATGCATGGTGCCTATTCAAAATATGTACTTATTTAAGGTGCATTAGTGCTGTATTTCATAAGCTGATACGGTATTTCATAAAAAGCATTCTACCCCCAGGAGAATGGGGACAAAAAATGTTTCAAAACCCCGTTGCACATTTTCAACACATAAAAAAAACAGAAATATATATTAACTACCGTAGATGATCAAGAGAGGCATGCCTCCTTACTAAACGTTCTTAGTTGTTCTTTCTCTCAGTATTTTTAAGTTACTCGAAAAGAATAAATTTTATTATGTCTTTAAAAATCGAAGAAAAATAAATTTACACTTATTAAATTTCTAAATTTGGGGGATGGCCCCCTGCTCCCTGAACACAACACTGCCTTGAAACCCCGTTAAAGATAACTTTTAAACGCATACATATAAATAGAAAAACTTAACTAAAAATGAACTTCCACGGGGGATTTACGGGAAGAAGCCCCTTTACTTTCTCTTATGGTTTAATTTCTTGAAAATCAAAATATGCACAACGCAAGTCAAAATCGGTGAACAAGTAAACAGATGAACTTCGTGTATTATGGAATACCAATTACGTTTTTATTTTTAAGTCAACATAAAAAAATTGAGATACATTTAAATTTATCAAAATACAAATTTTGACAATTACTTAACACATTTTTTATGCCTTTTTGAAGTAGAAAAAATTAAATATATCAATATTTCTATTTTTTGATAAATTACGCATTTCGGGTAATATGAACAAGTTGGGTAATGTGCAATAGGGTTATAAGGAATATTAAAATTGCAAGAAAAAGCGTGATTTACAATAATAACCAATAATATTTAGTGAGTAAAAAGTTAATGCATCATCTACAAATCATCAGATACTACGAAAAATTGTTTTAATTTTTACAGAAATCAGAAATGTAGCCTGTTGTTTTTACCCTACCACGGTCCGCTTATGTGCACATCGCATACATCAGGCACTTTAACCACTCCCACAATCTTCCAAACTCTGAATATTTTCCATTGCGAAACAGGCATTCTGCATCTTTCTCATCTGGTGTATAGGCTAGTAAAACACAATCTCTGATGATACGTCATAGGCGTATGATCTTTACTACACTTCTCATAAAACAGTTGTCTAGAGTATATTCCATATTATCCGACACGCCACCTTGAAAAAAAAAAAAAAAAACTTCTTCACTTGCCAAAAAGTTAAACTGCAAAAAAAAAGGACTAACGAACGGAGATTCTACAGGCAATGGGGACGCCAGTACTATGTCCGTATATTAATATAAATTTCCCCCATAAATTCCAGAAATCCGTATTTTTACAGAACAATTTCCCCATAAATTACAGAATTTTTTCTGTTTTTCTGGAATTTATGGGGAAATATTTCTGCTAAAATGCGGAAATAGTACTGGCGTCTCGATTGCCAGTAGAATCTCCGTTTTTTATTCCCTTTTTTTTACTGTGTAGCATAGAGGTAAACTGATTACACAACAATAAATATAAGTCTACAATTTAATACTGAACTTTGTTAATGTACACTGTTAAAAATATTTCTGTAAAACAGCAGAAAATTTCTCGCAGCAAAAGGTTGCCAGAAAATATCTGTTTTCAGAAAATATCTGTTAACGAAATAATGGGTTATCAGACGACAGAAATACGTAGTCATACAGACACTTTGTGTTGACAATTGACGCTTTTCCCAACAGTCAAAATCTGTAGGTCGATTCCTGTTGGCGAGAAGGGGGGGGGGTTATATTTAACAGAAGAATTGCGTTTTATAGGTTAGGTACACGCGGAATTTCTATTTACCGATCGATTTGTTTATATTAATAATAATAAATATTTATAGGAATTTCTCCTCCAAACTTTTATAAAATTAATTTAAATAACTTATTCGCAAAAAATATTTAAACAGTTGAATTTATATAGATTTGTGTATTAAGTACATTAAAGACCAGAATAAGTGAAAGAAGATATCTTAACCTCCCCCCCCCCCCAGAATAATAAAAAATATATATATACGATATAAGGTAACTCCCCCAACCCCCATAAAAATATTTATTAATAAAATAAATATATGTATTGAATGTGATTTGTAATTAAAATACCTTTAATATTTATTCATGCAATATTTTTGAAAATTGTTTAGGTTAAATCAGTGACTTTGGATAAGTATGTAAATGATATCCTGCAAATTTTTATAATTTTTTTCGAATAGAAAGCTTTGTATATATAAATGTGTAAAAGTTGACAGCTATGAGCAAAGATGAGAAATGAAAAATAAGAGCCACTAAAATCTATATAAACATCATCACCATAAAAAGATATTTCATTTCAGCTAAAGTGATAAAATGAGTTTTCATCCTTCTTAACAATTTACAATGTTTTTCCGTATAAAGTAAATGATCATCAACTAAATAAGAAAAAATATTACAATATAATTTAAATTAAAATGTTAAACGAAATTAAACTTGCTGATTCTATGAAATGAATGGTTAAAGCTTAAATAGGAATTATTTTCAAAATAATTCACACAGTTGTAGCTCAAAATTTATTTCATTAAATGGAGTGAATAAAATTTGCAAATTTCAACTTATCCACTACAGTTAACTCTCAGATTGTACTAAAAAAAACATTTCTTCAGAACCAACATATGGCACAATTAAACAAAATATCAATCACTCCATTTTAAACAACATAGTAAATAGTAGGAAATGTGATAAATTTAAACAATAAAAATATATGAACAGCATCATATCTAATAAATATTATTCTGGTTAATGTTAAACGAAAATATAAGTTATCTATATAACTATAATAATTAATGCAGCTACTCCGTGTTTATTATTAAAATTATCACTCCAAAACTAATCACGTATGTCAATTGATTACAAAATTAATTTAAAATCTCAATCAAAATTTCTAGAACTAATACATATGAAGTAAAATTAAATTCTTAGTCATAAAAAAGTTAAATATATTAAGTAATCATTCTACAGCTATGTAAAAATTCAAGATTTGTAAGCTAATCATAAACTTAAGATTATTTATTTAACTTAAAATAAACAACTGATCAAAAATAATCTCCAGTTATTAACAGAATTAGATCAACTACGTTACTAATGTGCATAAATAATAAGGTATAAAATAATACTAATAATTTAAGTAAATCATACATTTAATAATAATAATAAATAGTATTGCTTAATTAAGATTTTTAGTAAATAAGAAATATTTTTCATACATATTGTTACGTTTCGGTAAAACATTGTTACATATTTAAAACAAGGATGAAAACATACCTTGTTTGTTTTCTAGTAGTCGAAAGGTAAATCCTAATTATTGAAGAAAACTACTCCATTAATACGGTTCTGATGTCAAAGGTGTGTGACACCGGATCCAATGGTGAAATTGATTCTTAATTTTCTGTTAAAAATTCTTTATATATTATTATTTTTCAATTAGATGAACGTGCTTTATTGAATAAACAACCATTTTCAACAGCACACAGGAGACAAGACACTACAAATATTTGAAGTTAGAAGAAGACGCCTTAGCATGGGGTATATCATAACCAATGCTAATTGGTCATTCTAAATAACCTTGTAGACGTCATAGGGGGTGACCTCCCGTTCTTCTGTTATCCAACATATTATCCTGTCGCAGTGAAAACTGATGGCAAAGAAAACATAATTTTTTGTTGTTTGACATGGAAATAAGCGATATGAGGATTGAATGACATAAGAAGTCTGTTAACGTAATTTTGACTGTCGGAATTCGAAGATTATTTTCTGTTGTTTTAAGATTTTTTTTTTTTTTTTTTTTTTTTTTTTTTTTTTTTTTTTTTTACAGTCTATCACTGACGAAGTGGTCTTATAATTAATACAAATTTTATAAAAATTTCCTGCAAAAAATTGCAACAATTGAGAATAAGATTTGAGTTCAATGAGCCATTCCTGCAACAGGTATCCGAATAGAACTCACCGCTGTCATCATGGTACTACTAAGTAGTCGTTTGGAAATTTTGAGCTAGGCTGCAGCATTGTACGTGCCAGATTTTCAAATATTCCAAATTGTACGATAATTCAATAATACCCGGACTTCCTTTATTGCTTAAGATGTTCCCGGTGCAGCGGGCGGCCGCCACCCTAACCCTTTACAGGGCAAGTTAATTATATTCGCAAAACGCTGAATGAGCGATCGACATCAGAATTTACAAACAAATTTATTTCAAAATGTAGAAAATATTTTGTTCACGTATATAATAAAAGGAAATTTTCTATTCCAATATTCTTGAACCAATGTGGCACTTAGGGATTAAAATTAAGTGATCCAAAAATGAACCACTGCCTTTGAAGGGATTAATTCAACACTGCTTTAAACCACATGTTTGAGATAAATTTTTAACATATATTATGTGTTTATCTGTTAATAAACTTGAAAAACAGAATAAAAAACTAATTTCCACGTGGAATTCAGGAGTAAACCTCCCCAAACGAAAAAATTCTTAGTTGTACTTTCTCTTAGCGTTTAATTATTTTAAGTTAATGAGAAAAAATAAATTTGCTGTGTATTTCAAAATCGGTCAAAGAGAAAATTTAGCCAATTAAATTTCAAAATACAGGAACTCTTTGCCATTTAATAAATTTATTCATAACAATCGAATTGAAAATATGTTTAATTCATACCCTCAACCCCTATAAATATTAAAGAGTAAAAATACTAACCAGTACCTGAAATTGAAAAATTCTCCTCAAAATCCACCTCAAATTTTCATTTTTTTCAGTAACAAATTAATCAAATGATTCATTAAGCAACCAAAATTTCTCTAATAAATTTAGTAAATTAAGCCATATTCTAATTATTCATTACCCACAGAAAAACTCTAGTAATGAATTAACCTCATTATATAAAACCAGGGAGAATTCTAATAGCACCTATAAATTACACTCTTACCTATAAAAATATTAACACAAAGCCAAACCAATCTCACTACACATTACTCTACTTTAAAATAACACCCAGGTATTGTCCCATTAGCAACATTCGAAGAGCCCTGGATTCCCACCCTTAGGCCGTGAGTTTGATCCTCCCTTGTGGGGAATAGAAACATGATTATTTCCCTGTGTCAGCAAATAATGATTCTTCTGAAAAACTTCATAGATGGCCGTACCGGTCTTTTTAAACGTTTTATGAAAAATTTGGTACTTTTCGGTTAGCCGGGTGCCAGTGTTATATATATATATATATATATATGTATGTATATCTATATATACATATATATGTATATTTATATATATATATAGTAGCTATATGTATACATATGTACGTGTGTGTATATATATACATATATATGTATATATAGATATACATTAGTGTGGGCAGATTTTTTTTGTTTGTTTGTTTGTTTTTGTTTCGCTATACCGCGGAAAACTTGGCTTTAGGGTAGCTTTGTAAAATGCAAAAACAAATTCAATAATATTTTACGTTTGGCGGTAGCGCATCGCACTTGAATATTTGAAATTTATTGAAAAAGCGGTAGTTTTCTTTCGATTTTTTAAAGCTATAAACGAAAAAGATAAAACACTGCTATGGTGAAAAAGCTTTAAAATAAAGATCAAAAAGCACATTATAATAAAAAAAAGAAAGAAAATTACTTCATTTAGGGTAGTGCAAAGCAATTAAAATATCATTAAATTGACGCATTCAAGCTGTATTATGATTCCTTCCACTCTTGTAGCAGTCCAGCGCGACGAGCTCAGCTGCGAATTGGTACTACTTGTACAATGGAGTTATGAATTAAGAGGAGGAGACATGTAGTGTGCTGTCTACCAGTTGCGAGTGAAGTAACTGAGGAGGTTGTCACAAGATGGCGGCGGCTTTTTTAAAATAGGATCTTCAGTTTCTGATTACCACTAGGCCGTACATCCCACCAGTAAAACTGAATAGAAAATTTCGACATATTTCTACGTCTTATTCATGGAATTTTTTCTCAAAAATGTCGTAAAAAGTTTAATTTGTTTTTACTGGTGTCAGTATGCCTTGTAAAACTGTCAGTTTGTTTCCCTGGTTGTCACAATATGGCAGAAACGCAGCACCTAACTATTGCCAAAGTAAAATCCTACCAGTAAAAATGAAAATCAGTTTCTACCATTTTTTATTACTGAAATTTTGTAATATTAAGGCGTTTAAATAAGTTAAAATATTCTATATAAATCTAATGGTGGAAGTTTCCACCGACAGTAAACAACGCCTGCGATAGCGGTTACAGTTGATGCTTCACTATTTTAAGGATATGTCAGTTCCTCTGTATTAATAGTTCCATGACTTGTACTGACGCTTCACAATGCACTGTGCGATACGCATGCGTATGCTATATGGCACAACGGTTCCTGTGAGTTGATCACTAGAATTTTGCAGGCAATGATTAGCAGTGTGTTCTTATTGTGCATTTCAATCGCGTTTCTTAAAGACTGATTTAATTAATGACTGCTTAATAAGTGATTCGATCGCAGTGTTATGGCTGTTTCCAAAGAAATTACTCACAGTGACGTTAACTGCCCGTTATTTTGCCACCCAAATGAGTTACCGATGCATAAACTTCTAACTTATGAAGACGTCCTCAAGTGTTGCTTCAATGAAAATTACAACTTAGCCTTGAAATAAAAAAACAGGTCAGTTAATTTTTCTTACGTTTCTATTATTGTGACGCCAAAAGTTAAATCTGAGTTTTATAAAGCTTCAATACTGACAGTAGCACCTTACAGAACTGTTCAGTTAACAATTGCATATCATGACAGTTATCGTAATCTTATGGAGTCCTTTAAGCGTGATAAGGGAAAGTAAAAGTTGAAAAAGAGTGTTGAAGATTTAAAAAAAAAAAAATCTTTGTTACTATTTGATGGCTCTGCGTGTAAGTGAAAATGACATTAGACTGCAATTGTAAAATGGTCCCTGAGGTTTGTGAGTGTCCTGTCTCTATTATTTGTAACTGTGAAAAAGCAAAAAATACACCCATCATTGAGCTAAAATTCTTGTACTTTCAAAGAATGCATGGTATTTGTAAAATTGGAAGTGTGGACGTAAAGGAAACAAAAAATGTGATTGGATGTGATGGCACTGTTACTAATACGGTGTGGAAAACCGGTGTTATTCACATTGAAGAAGAATTTAAAAGAACACTACAGTGGGGAGAGGTGGTAGTGTATGCCTCATACATTTCAATGAGTTGCCTTTCCGGCATTTGTTTCAAACTTTAGATGGTGAAACAACTGGGCTAAAATCACCAGTCCGATTGGCATGCAGCTCAAGAAATGTGAGAAACTCCCAGTGGTAAATTTAACAGTGTTGAGTGTGAATTTCCAGAAATGACCGGCAAAATTTAAGCAAAGATCAGCAGTACCCACTGGACATTATTTGTACTATAAAAGCAGACAGCTGTCTGAAGATTTATCTGTTCTGAGCCTGGCATACTTTCCACTCAAGGTGGGTAACGACGGAGAACAGAATTCTCCAGTTGTATTTAAGTATTGAAAATCCAACAGACGAACACAAGATTATAGTTTCTTTTCTCCTAAAGTCTTGTGTATCTGTATGGTTAAGTATAAAAAAAAAGTAAATACTTCACAAATGGGCCGAAACACGTATTGAAAGTTACAATTTCTCTCTGAAAACTTGCTGAAGGTCATTGATCCAGTAATTGAGAGAAACGCATTTTTAGCCGATCCAGAAAATTTGCTTTTGAGTATGATAATAGATAAAATGGATCATATGCGAGAGTTATGTTTCAGAAGGATTATAAAGGCTAGAAACTTAGCTTCTAAAAGAAAGCCAATCAGGTGTATTCAAACCTCCAAAATCATTTTTCTAGCTACAGACTACATCGAAATGATTCGCTGAACTCTACTACTCTTTCACCACCACCTTTTTCTGAGAAGAGCCACCAACGAAGTGATTTGGTCTAAGGTCGAATCAAGTAAAACAGCGGCCCAGTGGAAATTTGACCAATTCCCATGTCAAATCCCAAACAGTAGAACGGTGCTTGAAGCTGGTAACCAAGGCATCATAAAAATTCTTCGTGTCCAGAGATGTTTTTTATAAGAACGACACTGTTCTCGAGATCTTCAGTGCCTAGTTTTTCAAGCAAATCTTATTTTAAACTTCCAAAAGATATTAAAGACAAGTAAAGGACTATATTTTATAACAAAGTGAAATTACACTCAGGTACAATCAGATAAATGTAATCAGATCAGGTAATAGTACAATCAGAAAAGTAGTTTTTATTTCAATGAAAATTTGTCATTAAAAAAAAAAAATGCTTTTTTAAAAACATAATCCGCTGCCAATGTGTTGCGAAATGTATTTATTATTTTTTTATTTATTATTACTATACTCTATTCTACTAAAATATGTCTATAGCTGCTTGTTATATAAGTTATTTGATTTATTTTTATTTATTAGAAAAATTATCAAAATCGTGTTTTTTTTTCAAATTTTAAGCCCGATGCGCTACCGCCAAACGTAAACATTTATTTATTTTGTTATTCCATTGTACTAAGCTACCCTAGACACAAGTTTTCCGCGGTATAGCTAATCAAAAAGAGAAAAAAAATTTTTTTTCGGCCCACCCTAATATACATACATATGTGTATATAACACTGGCGCCCGGCTAACAGAAAAGTACCAAAAATTTTAACGCTTACAATTTGTGCACATTTATTTTACATTGTTTTTCAATTTTTTTCTAGCTGTGTATCCAGTTGTCATGCTGCAAACTTACTACATATTTTTACATAATACCATAGCTGTCAACTTTTACGCTTTTTTCTTACCACTAAAATTTTACAGTAAATGTTATCCTATGTAAACGTCGAAATCTCACGCTTAAACAAGTAGAAAGTAGTTTTTAGTGGTATCAAAAAAGCGTAAAATTTGGCAGCTATGTAACACCCTCTTCCTTTCCTCTTTCTTCTCTCCTTACAAGGGAACTACTTTAGGTGTTGCTCGCACCCAGAATCGAGACCTGGTGCATTTTGTAGCCCTATGCATAAAAGTTAGAGAACCGATAAAAATTCTTTGTTAAAATCATATTTTATATATATTTTTATATTTATAATTTTTTGTTATTGGATTTTTATTTGTTAATTTTACACCAAAAGAGAGTTAAGTCGCCAGATATGGCACTTCAAAATTTTCACTAGCTTTATACTTGTAATAGGTTTACGTCCAAACCATTACAACACGGTGCGTATCGAAAATACTGAGTTAGGGTTGCCGGAAAACAGTACGAGACGAAAAAGACGCCAATCTTTCCCCGCCAAATATGTAAATATAATATTGTGTTTTTTTTAAATCAAATTCGTAGGTTCTTGAAGGAATTTTAAAACTTTTTTCAACATTTTATAGTTATTATTGACTAATTTATATTTTAAACTATTTTTTTTTTTTTTTTTTTACTTTTACTTTAACAGCCCGAAAAGTGGTCTCGAAAATTGCATTTTCAGAAAGTTAATCTGCTGTAAAATCAAAAAATATTATTTTAACAAAAAAATTTTATCGATTCCCAAATTTCCCAATATAGAGATTTAAAATGCACCAGGTTTCAATACTAGGTGCGAGCAACACCTAAAGTGGTTCACTTGTTAGATGATGTCTGTTTCACGGCATTGTGGCAGCTTGCTTCCTTTTTCTGCTCCGACCTCCCTAATACTAAGCTTAAGTTTAAGCTTTATTTTTCTTAAAACTTCTTTTTACTAACCCCGGATTTGTCCATCAACTCTTTGAGATATGTCCTTAACCCTTTCCTTCGCAGATCCATTGCAAAAATGTTGAAATGAATGATTGACTCCGGAATTTACGGGCAAATTATTTGAAAATAAGATGCAGCTATTTTTCCCATACATAATAAACGGGAAATATTTATACCAGAATTCTGGTGTCTTTGTGGCATTTGAGAATCATGTTGTGTGTTCCATGTAATAGAACATTGATTTTCAAAGGGTTAATCCTTTCCGGCGCGGAGCAATTCTGTTCATAAACTGATGAAATGACGGGCTGACAGCAGAGTTCATAAACGGATTTATTAGAAAATAAGAACTTGCTTATTTTCAAATACGTTATAAAAAGAAAATTTTAATTAACCCTAGATCTACCGGGAGTTTTATTCAAGTTTTAATAAAACGTTCTACACCAGAATTTTTATTTAAAACTATTTAACTTATTTATTTACCTTATTTTTGTCTGGTTTATATACTTAGTTTATTTTAAAGAAATTTCTGGTTTGAATGAATATTTTGTATGTACCTGTCGGGTCCAATGGACCCGTCTGGTAGACGGAGGGTTAAATATTCTGGATGCTAGTAAAATAAAAATTAGGTGTCCTTTTTTGAGGACACCACCCACGAAAAAGTTAAACTGTCCTTATTTATTTGCCATGGGCATTAGTTAACGAGATATAAGGGGTCTAAATCACTCTTTTCAAGTTTCATCCCTCCCATTTTCTATTGCTCCCCCTCCAAATATGTTTTTGCCTTTTTGAACTTTTGTTTTTATAACCACCTCTTTCTTAAATTTTGGAAAAGTAGGATAACATTTATAAGCTTTTATGGATTTTTGCCCACACCAAAATATGGCGCGACTGTCAGTATACACCCAGGCTGTACAGTGGACAGCCTGGCGCCAGCGAAACACCAAAAAATTCTTACAGAAATATTTTTTTTTTATTAATATACGAATATCGCTGGTTTCATAAAGCGGAGGTTTCTGTAAGAAATTTCTTATACTCCGCGGGTGCCTGGTTGAAAAGACCTGGTGTACATACATTCTTTCTTGATTTAAACATCTTCTAATTTGATCTTCATGCTCCTTTCATTGTTACCCTTAAAATCATCCCCTTGTTCGTCTAATGTAGTACCCATTTATGTTACTCAGTTCTTTTGGGACGTGTGGTTTCAGTTCCGGCTTTGTGGCATTATATATTCTAGCTCCTTCTGTTTATACCACACTCGGTCTCTGCCAAACATGAAATTTACCTTTAGTTGCATGTATATGCATTTTTTAAAGTGGCTCCTTTCTTTAAGCTTGATGGAAGGGTCGAGTCTGAACAGAGAAAATGTAGTAAGATGCCAAATTCCCAAAACAGACAGCATCCGAGGGAGAAGGGGAAGATTGTACTGGGAAAAGTTTAAGTGAGGAGAGGGGCAAGTGATAAACTGTTAGAAAAAACAGGCAAACATCTAAAAAGAGCCAAAAAAAGAATGAAGCTCCTATAAAAATGCATATGCATGCAACTGGAGGATAAATGCACTGAGAATCCGAGTGATAAAACCAGAAGAGACTAGAAAAAAAATGAAAGAATATAAACGAACCGAACGCCGCTTTTGTATTCCGAAAGTCCTATATAACGGAAGTACATAATTGGGAAATATATTTGATGGAGAAGGGGGTGATTTAAAATGTAATAATGAAAGTAGCACGAATATCGGATAACTAGAAGATCATTTAAAAAGTAGATGTGTAGATTTACAGTGGATCCATAAGCTAGTGAGGGCGAAAATCTGTAAAAGCTTAAAATGTAATACAATCTGAAATTTTTGGAGGCGGTGGGATATAAACTCAAGTGTCCAAAAAATCAAAAACCTATTTTGGGTACGAGTGGAGTGAAAAAAAACGGAAAAACCGTGATTTAGACCCCTATATCTCATGAACTAAGCCCTCAGGAAAAGAAAATAAGTGCAGATTTAAAGACTTGACCGAATGTAGGTAGCGAACGAATTGACCATCTGAGAAAAATAAAAATTTAAGCTTAAGGGGATATGGGAAGCAGAACAGAAAAAGTAAAATGCGAACTGCCAAAGCTATAGAAGAGGCAGTAGCCGAAGTTGTTAAGGAGGGTGAAGGTAGAGATTGTAGTGGCAAAAAGCTATAGTACACCGCGTCCCAAAAGTTTAGACCAGGGGTGGCCAGATGTGGTACGCCCCGCACCACTAAAATTTTATAGTAATCATTAGCTTATCTAATCATCGAAACTCTGTGATTCAGGAATTCGACTTTTTCTGTAAAATTTTAGTGGTATCAGGCATGCCACAGTTGGCCACCCGTGGTTTAGACAATCAATAAAATTTGTATTAACATAAAAAGTAATAAGGTACAATGAAAATTCGTGAGATAGGTAATTAATAATAGCAGTGTTGCTGATATACACGTATAAATTATGATCAAAGGTTTGAAATTATAAAATATACATTAAATTATATAAAAATGTGCTGTTCCAAAAGTATAGACACCTGTAATTTTTTTGGTTTTACATTTATAAAATTAACTAAAAACTTACTTTTAATATATAATTGTATTGCCACGACACTTTATAACAAAAAATATATGTTATTCCATAGAATTAACTAAGCATTGCATTACAGAAGGAGGTATTTCATACCACGCTTTGTTAATTGCAATTTTTAAGTCATTTACACATGTATATTGCCTTCCATTTTCGTATATTTTACGAGATAAGAAACCCTATACGTTTTCCATGGAATTCAAATCTGGACTAAGCGCTGGCCAGTCTAATAGTGTGATATTGTTTTGCCTAAACCATGTTTTCGATGATGATGAGGTATGGATGAATGTCCCATCTTGTTGGAAAACACAGTTCGGTCCTGCTAGCAAATCCAAATTACGTGATGATAGAATATTATTCAAAATGGCTTCAGTTGATAATTTATCTGTCCGTGAAATTGCATCAATTTCCAGAATTTCAAAAAGTACTGTACACAGAAGAATTAAACAATATCGACAAATATTGTTTACAGGAGAATGAAAGCAAAACCTTGCTTAAAGCAGGGACATAAGGATGCACGTCTAAAGTGGGCTAGAAAGCATTTTTCATAAAGTGAAAAATGGATTTCTGTTATTTTCTGTGATGAAAAGAAATGGAATTTAGATGGCCCTGATGGTCATAAATTTTACTGGCATGACCTAAGAAAAGAACCCAACAAAGCGGATGATCCGAAAGGATTTGGGGGTGGGGGTTCTTTCAACGGCCAAACATTTCTAGAATTTATGGACAGAAAAATAAAATCAGAGGATTATCGTGATAATTTGCGTACCAAATTACTGAAAATTATGGATTTGCCATCAGGACCAGACTGTGTTTTCCAACAAGATGGGGCCTACATCCATACCTCCACATCATCGAAAACATGGTTTAGGCAGAACAATATCACATTATTAGACTGGCCAGTACTTAGTCCGGATTTGAGTACCATGGAGAACATATGGGGATCTTATCTCGTAAAATATATGATAATGGAAAGCAATATACATGTGTAAATGACTTAAAAATTGGAATTGACAAAGCGTAGTATGAAATACCTTTTTCTATAATGCAATGCTTAGCTAATCCTATAGAACAACGTACATTTGATATTATAAAGTGTCATAGAAATGCGATTAAATATTAAAAATAAGTTTTTAGTTACTTTTATAAATGTAAAACAAAAAAAAAAAAAAAAAAAAAAATACCGGTGTCTATACTTTTGGGACAGCACGTTTTTATATTATTTAATGTATATTTTATAATTTCAAACCTTTGATCATAATTCATCTGTGTATATCAGAAAAACTTCTTTTATTTATTAAATACTTCACGAATTTTAATTGTACTTTATTACTTTTTATGTTAACCCCTTAATACTCGCTCCCGTCATATTCACGGGCTGTGTGTCTTTTACTCTAATTGTTTGATTCCCACCAGTTTTATAAAATAGTGAAATTGGCTATATTTAAGTATCGTTTTTCCTGTTATTAAATAAGGTGAAAATTTCTTTTTCATAAAAGAGGTGCCAATAAGCAATTTGAATTGTTCAACCGTAATTTAATTCGAGCGTTAATGGGTTAATACAAATTTTATTGATAGTCTAAACTTTTGGGACGCGGTGTAATAGGTGTTAAGGAAACTGCAAAACGGCTGAAAATAACCGGGTAAATGTTGAAAGAGAGACGAAAAAAATAGAACGTGCATAGGATTAGAAAAGCCAATGCACTTCATTTATAAATTATGAATTGAAGCTGAAATGCGGCATGAGAAACCCCCATTACCGAAACTGAATACTTATCCGCTTGTGGCGGCACCACTTCACCCTAAACCATTTCTTTAATTAGATCTGAGAATTTATTATTATTTTTAAATTATGCTACAAAATTTATAAATATATAGCTACAACTTTTCAGTTTATAAATAAATAGGTTAGAATGCACACGTTGAAATGATTTTGAAATTCAAAGTCAGAATCAATTACTTCAATAGTTTATTGCTGAATCTCCATAACTGTAAAAATATTTGAAAATAGGTTACTACTTTCTTTACGTTCATTGATAGACGATTGCGATCGGTACAAACACCGAACAAAATGACGTCCGGTTTAGCGATCGTACCGTACATACATGCCGACAATAATCTAAATAAGCAATTTCCATCTGACAATCTTAATAATTCGTTGAGATTAGATAACTGATTTAAAAGAAATTTTTGATATGAACACGCTAAATAAATAAGCATAGTTAACGATGCGAAAAGAACAGTTCGAAATTGATACTCGACATATCAGAATAAATAAGTAAAATTAACAAACTATATAATAAGTGTAATACTCCTTTCGAAAGCAATTTACAGAAGCAGCATTTAACCCTTCACCGGGCGGTGTGCACAAAAAAAGGACACCTAATTTTAATTCCAAAATTGACAAACGACACCAAGAATATTTAATTAAAATTTTCCTTTTATAAAGTACAGGGAAATGAGCCAGTTTTTATTTTCTAATAGATTCGTTTGTAAATTCTGAGTCCACTCCATCATTTCGTTATTTTACAAACAGATATACTCTACGTCGGAAATGGTTAAGCGGCAACAGGGTTGCCAGCCCCTTTTTTAATTTCGAAATTTCAAATTCATACCGGAAATTTTGAAAGTAAAATATTTATGTAATCATAAAATTTCTGTCATGAAATAAAGCAAAATATACTATTTTTAATTTCTTGCACGAATTCTGAATTTCTGAATAAAAATAGAGGCCAAACTGACAACCCTGAGTGTTAATAAGAAAGAATCATGAGAATCCTTTGATTTCTATTGCGATCGAAAAACACCATAGAATAATTATTGCGCATGCAGTATGCATGGTCTTGGGTGTGGTGATTTAAATCAAAGGTTCCATTTATACCAAAAGGTTATGAAAATTTAAATGTAGTATACAAGAAAGTTCAGTACAGTAATCCCTTAACATTCGCGGGTTTTGAAATAGAAAATGCAGAACATTTCAAAATTCACCCAATTTTTAAAAAGAAAAATCATTTACATACGCGTTGACAACATTTGCAAGAAAAGTAATAATACAAAATGCATTTTTTTAAAACATACTATAAAACAGAATATAAAAAGAACAATTTTGCGATAGAGATTTTGACATTCACGGATCCTAATCCTCTCAAATGTTAAGGGATTACTGTACTTTAAAAACAGTAATCGAAACACATTAGTTCAAGCATGTTAATCTTATTTTATATTTTTTAATCATATTTGGTAAACTCACAGATTAAATTTAGATTGTTATTCCTTAAACATAACATAAAAATATAAATAAAATAATAATAATAAATATAATATAAAAATCTTCTTTATTTCTGCTTTTAATTTAAATGCTGCATTCAATCGTCTGTGTCTAGGGTGTCAAACTGTGGACCGCCGGATACCACTAATTTTTTATAGAAATCACTGCTTCGTCTAATCATCGAATCCCTGCAATTCAACAGGTCAAATATTTCTTTAAAAATTTAGTGGTATCAGGAGGGCCAAAGTTTGACATCCCTGGTCTATATAAAAACTTTAGGTTGCTTTACGTTGTTCGATAATAAATATTAGTTTAAGTATTCTTGCATATATATTAGGTTTTTCGTGGTGAAAATGTGTATGTACTTAAAGAATATAACGGTTCAATTGGGAACAATAAGTAACAGATATCGCAATGTGAAATACAAGAAAGTAATTTTGTCATGTGTATTCATGCATGTAGTGAGATTTAATGTTGAATAGTTGTCAGTACTTCAACTAAAAAAAACATGCGTCAAAATATTAGATTGTTAGTAATTAAAAATAAATTAGGACAAAATTAAAACTAATTTATCGTTTTTTTATGTTATTTTAAGTATTGCATCCAATAGTTGTTTATATAAAAATATTTGGTTGTTATTGTGCGTTAATAAATTTTAGCATTGGTTTCCTGCAAATAGTTCATTTTGTCAGGCTGTTTGTACTTAAATTCGCACCACCTAAATGTTTTAATGAGGCCAAAAGGTAACCAAACGTATACAATAACATATAAAAATAATAGTTTTGTAGAATTGTAAATGCATTTAGTGTATTAGGGTGAGTAGAATAAGTATTCAACCAAACTGAATATTACGTAGTATAGTCAAATACTGAATATACAGCAAAACGCCAGTTCTTGAAAGTCTCAGTTGTACAATAATTCGGCTCTCAAACTAGAAATTCTAGAGCAGATTGATTTGGTTCTTGTACAGCGAGATGTTGTCACTAATTCAACCAAATGAGCAAAAGTTTGAAATGTGATCAAATATTTATTTTTTTTGGACGCAAAACGCACATTTATGAGTTAAAAAATTCGCAAAGTTAAAAAATTCAGAAATTTTGGCATCCCTGTTCGGCGAATGTAGTTATGAATTAGAGAAGGAAACATATGCTGAACTGTCTACCAGTTGCGAGTGAAGTAACTGAGAAGGTTGTCACAAGATGGCGGCTGCTTTTTTAAAATCGGATCTACAGTTTGAAAATACCGCTGGGGGGAAAACTGCCCACAGTATAATTCAATAGAAAATGTTGCCTTATTTAAGCGTCTTATTCAAGGAAATATTTTCTCGCTAATATATTCTGGTGTCAGTTTTACAGGTAAAACAGTCAGATTTCATCACCAGTTGTCACAATATGGCAGAAACGAAGGACGTGACTACAGCAAAAGTAAACTTACACCAGTTAACCCCTTGAGGAGAAACAAGATTCGCACCATAAACTTTTATCTTAATTTTATATTTTTAGCTTTGGAGGCGAAATGTTGAAAAGCCTGTTTTTCCTCATTTAAAAATAAAATTTTTCGATTATTCCGGTGAGAATTCAATATTACAGAGACATTGTTGCTTGCCCCTCAAACGGATACAATTAAAATCTTTCTCTGTCATGATTTATGGCTGCAATTATGCATTAACAACGTCTTTAAATACGGAGAAATTTTCTATATAATTTACTGGTGGAAGCACCGAAGGTAATCAACCCTTGCGAAAGCGGTTATAGTTAAAGCTTCACTATTTTAACACTAGAACGCCCGAAAATTTTACTCAAGTTTCATAAATATATTTGAAACCAGAATTTTTATTTAACATTATTTGACTGATTTATTTAATATAAATCTGCGCAGCTAACATCGGAACATCGGAGTCGATCCGACTCCGACCATATGATTAAATGTCAACGGGAACCGGAAATTCTTTCGTAAAATAAGTTAAATTTGGTCTGCGCGGGTTTATGTTAAATCAATCAGTAAAATAACTTTGAATAAAATGTCTGGTGTCAAATATTTTTATGAAACTTGAGTAAAATTTCCGGGCGTTCTAGTGTTAAATTTGACTCCCTGAGGGGCGGTGGGATATATTTTATCCCACTTACGATTAATGAAGATTTGCACCAGAAACAAATTATTAAATTTTGCTTTTCTAATTTTAGTGGGAAAAAAAAAGTTGAAAAATCTCATTTCCTTATTTTGAAGCAAAATTT
This sequence comes from Maratus speciosus, assembly GCA_963932465.1. Classification (NCBI taxonomy): domain Eukaryota; kingdom Metazoa; phylum Arthropoda; class Arachnida; order Araneae; family Salticidae; genus Maratus; species Maratus speciosus. Next base: position 451,598,639 of record OZ010796.1, read on the forward strand.
TTCGATTTTTCCGGTGTGAATTCAATATTAGACGAACGTAACTGCTTGCTCCTCAAAGGGTTAACTTATTTCATGAAAGAATGTCTGTTTCCAGTTGACATTTAATAATAAGATCGGAGTCTGATCGACTCCTTCCGGGTGATCTAGTGTTAAGGATATGTCAGTTCCTTTTTGTTAATAGTTCCATGTTTTGGCGATGAGTCTGATTTCCCTAAATTGTTTCTTTTGTACTATGTATTAGTTTTCTTTAACCCTTTCCATTTCAGTGTCCTTAAAAAAGGACACCTAATTTTAATTTCAAAACTTACGAAAGACAACAAGAATATTTAATTAAAATTGTCCTTTTATAATGTACGTGAAAATAAGCAAAATCGAATTTTCTAATAAATACGTTTATAAATTCTGGTGTCAGTCCATTATTTCATCAGTTTAAAAACAGAATTACTCCGCGCCGGAAAGGGTTAATTCATTGTTCCAAAACATATATAAATGGGATATACTGATTCCGGTGGTAATAATTTTTTGGCATTTTGAGATTCAGAAATAGAGAATTAATTTGCTAATTTTAATTTTCTAAATAAATGAGAATGAAACCTCCTTCCTAATTCTTTTTCACAATATCAAGTTATTCAAAGTTACACCAAAAAAGGTATAAGTACAACTTTTAATATTATGTTTTTAAACTAGTGTAACGTTATCATCTTCTTATGTAATGTACGTTAAATTATTGTATGTTTATAATTCTGGTATTATACTCGTACCATACAATTTATTTTTTGAAACATATAAATAAAGGAAGTAGATCGGGAAGTGGAACCAATTTACTCGAGATTCGCTTTATTTCTTATTATAAAATTTGAATCAGCTCTCGAACAATTGTTTGCAACAATTTCTGTTCGAGAACGGGATTACTATTACAGCGAATTTTCCTTGTATCCTTAATCCAAAATATACTGAAATATTAGACAAAATGACACTTTTTGGAACACTATATCTCATTAACATAAAAGATAAGAGTATGCATTTTCTATTAATGTGTTGGTTACTACGTTCGAACATGTGCAGAAAAATAAAACTCTATTATCACTTTCCGACTTCAATTTTAACAATTTTAATTTAGAAAAAGTTCAGAAATCAACATTTTTGATAACTTTAAACTGGAAAGGAGAAAGTGGTGTATTCCTATGCAATTTGACAAGATGGGATCTCTTTAACAGCCTATAATCTGTAAATCTTATTATCGTGTAAAACTATTATTCGCAAAGTGTGGTGTTAGAAAATCCGAATTGGCTGGCAATTCTATATTTTGAAATTTGGCACTAAGTAAACAAATATTAAAAAATGCGTTTTCTTAAACGGTAAGTATTGCTAAGAGTCAATACAGATTCATAGAACTGAAAAATGAAGCCGTAACTAAAAATGATTGACAGAATATTGAAATTTCAACCGTTGTCATTATCAAATTTCATATAATGTAGAAAGGTATAGATTTAAACAGTGAAAAAAGTCTGATGTCGCTCTAAATTTGATTCCCGTACTGTAGATTAAACAACAAAAAAATGGAGTATTCAACATCTGTAGAAATGTAGAGCCTTATGTTAAACCTTTGATAACGGGGTTGGGATATATTCCATCCCAGAGACAGTTAATGTATTGTATTCGCATCACTTTTTGAAAACTAACCTGTGCCATACCCGTATACCAGAATACTTTCACGAGAAATCTACCATAAGTAATTTTTTTGCAAATTGTGTTACGAATGAATATAAAAAAGTCGCCAGTTTTAGCCCGTAACCTAAAGGTTAATGAATGATTGGCGTCCTTTTAACCACTTGAGCCGACCTAATTCAAACAAGATTCGCACCAGAATCATTTAAAATAATTTTATATTTTTAACTTGGGGGGAGGGATGTATAAAAATCGCTTTACCGTATTTTAAAATAAAAGTTTTCAATTATTCTGATGAGAATTACATATTACAGAGCCATTATTGCTTGTCCCTAAAAAGTGTTAATACAACAGATAATACAGTCCTCAGCAAAAGTTTAGACACTGGTGATTTTTAACCTTTAAATAAAATATACGAACACTTGGCTTATACAAATGGCTGTACTTATTTTTTAATATGTTTTAAACGTTTTAGAACAAAAATAACGGTTTTAATGTAGGCTGTTACTTAATTTAGCTGAAAAATATGAAATTTGCATATTGCAAAAGTTTAGACACTTTTGTGATTTTTAGGTAACTGGTCACGAAAAAACGCAAATTTCAAACTTATGACGTCACATACATGAAGTATTTAAGCGCACTTCGCGATAGTATAGGTTAGTGAATATGCCGCGAGCTAGAAATTTTCAATCAGATGACGTAATTAAAGCATGGAAACTGAAATCGAAAGGGAAGACTGTTGAAGAAATTTCAGCTACTTTGAATCGTCCAAAGAAGTCTGTCTATTAAGTACTGTCTAAGGGTGACTCTTTCAAAGCAAAACATAAATCTGGAATGTCTCGTGTGGCCAGAAAACGAGATTATAGAAGGATCCGTAAACTGGTATCTAGACAAATGATGACTGCTAATCGCATTAAAAATGAGTCAGAGCTTTCTGTGTCAACGAACACATTCGTAGATGAATTAAAGGAAGATGTAAATTAGTTTACATGAAAATGACAAAACAACCAGCCTTGAAATCTCTCAACAAATTTAGCCCTTTCCGTCGAGGAGTAATTCTGTTTATAAAACTGGTGAAATAATGGGCTGATGCGAGAATTTATAAACGAATTTATTAGGAAATATGAACTTTCTTATTTTCACGTACATTATAAAAGGAAAAAATTAATTAAATTTTCTTGGTACCGTCTGACAGTTTTTGAATTAAAATTTGGTGTCCTTTTTAGTGACACCGCCCTCGAAAGAGTTAATGATTTGGGCATCACTTTGTTTTAAGTCTCAAGTATCTCTGGAGTTTCTCAATGGTCACCAAGCAGCGTAAGACTACATACATACATTTGAAAATAATTTACAGCCATTTGGTGAACTTTTAGCTCTTCCAAAGTATGTATTTGAGCAAGATAAAGCGGCTATTCATGTTGCATACAAATCAAAAAATTAGTTTAACTCTCAAAATATTACTGTTCTCAACTGGCCTGCGTGTAGCCCTGATCTAAACCCAGTCGAAAACATTTGTGGCATCATATCTCATACGGTTTATGGAATTTTTTGACAATACTCCTATGTAAATGAACTTCGATCTGATTTTGAACGTATTTGGTACGAAATTGAACCATAAGTGATGCGGGATTTTGTTTCCTCGGTGGAAAGTCACATTTTTGTGTTAATAGCAGACAATGTAGGCGCAGTTCGATTTTAATTTATGGATATTTTTCAGTTAAAAGACAAATTGTCTATACTTTTGCCACAATGTTAAATTTGTTTTTTTGTCATTATATATTATGTAAAGTGTATAAATTAAAATTTATTGTTTGTGTATGATAGATAAGTCCCCAGTGATATATGACAGTTGAGTTACAAAAATTCGTTACATACTTCTCAGTACAGAAGCATAATCGATCATTGTCTAATTTTTTTTCTGAACACTGTAACGTAGGACAAACACAATATGTCTCACACGGTACAGCAGCGCGATTTACATACTGCATTCAATACATCTGGAGCAGCGGTGACCAAATGTGGCACGCCCCACACCACTAACATTTTATAGTAATCATTGCCTTATCTAATCATCGAAACTCTTGATTCCCTTTATTATTTTTAAACTGTAAGTCTTTATTTTAAAATAATTGATTATTTTAAATTATTCACACAACGGGTTCTTATCATTAATTGTATACTTACAGGGTTTTTTGGTAATCTCGTTTAACATTTTTATATTTAAAATGTTTAGTGTAATTTCCTTTATAATTTTTAAACTTTAAGTCTTTATTTTAAAACGTTTTATTGAGTTTTAAAAATTGTTTGTTCTCATTTTTAGAGTCATTTTTAACTGAGTGAGTGTGGAAGCAAATCGAAGTTTACCCTTACCCGAAGTGCAGTCCTAATTGGTCCTATAAAATCCCCTATTTGGTTCCCCTTGAAAACTAAATAAAGCTGATTTACCAACAATGGTAGATGTTACAAAATATCATTTTTATACAAGACAATAATTAAAACATAACAGGGATGTTAAAGATTCATAAAAGTCAGAGGTAATTAAAATCCTAAGAGAAAAAATCGAAGAAATTTGGAAGAAAGCATCAATTACTGTAGTTTCCCAGAAGCGTATTGATCAAATGATAGACCACAATTTTCCTGAATACCAGAAGCTTATTCGATTCCTCAAATCTGAAAGAAATGATGGAAAATTTGAGATAGATTACATCGAAGAACTATGAGTGAACAACACTTATCTCTGATTGAAGAGTCAAATTCACTGTATCTTGGACACATTACACCATTACTGAATCAGGAAAGAATATTCCTGAAAGCATTTTAAAATATATCACTGAAAACAACTTAAAACTTGATAAACTTATGGCTATACTGTATGACCGAGATAAGAAAAACCCTGAGTAGGTTTCCTGCTTTCGAAGGTTCCAAAATTTGTAGGTACGGGACTTCATCCATAGGACAAAAAAAGATCGCTAATTCTCGGAATGATCGGTTGAATGGGAGAAAAAAAATACAGGACTTCAGTAAAATAAAGTCCACTGACCAGTCACCTTGGTAACAGGACTTATCCAAGACCGGTTCTAGAGTCTTTTTATCCCATTTAAACAGTAGGTTGCGACGGAGCAAATTTAAACACTAGGAGAAAGAATTCTTTTATTAGATTTCTGAAACAAAGATTAGTCGTTCCTTGCAGTGGCTAATATACCAGCTTCACGCAAACGAATTGCCATTGCGTCATTAATTTCCTGAACTTGATGGACAAAGTACAGGCCCATGAGCAGTGACCCGGAGCCGAACAATTTTTGATGCTCCAGCTCCACCTCCGCTCCAAAATAAAATACTGTGGCTGCGGCTCCCACAACCGCTCCAACTCGGCTCCGACTTCGCGCTTTTGAGTTGCAGATTTTAATTTACACATTTAATTTTTTGCTCACAAATTCTTTCTTCCTTTTCCGTCATTAAAGTTCTAACGAAATCCACTTTTTTTCTCATCAAACTTGAAATGCTTGTTCCGAAAATATGATATATTTTAGCTTTTATTTTTAAAATAGAAAATATGGTAGAATTTTAAACACAAAAATCTTAAATTTTTTCTACACTTTTCAAACAACCAAAATTACACAACTACACATGTAAACAACAGGCGGCCATATTTGTTTTCAAATAGTGTTTTCACTTAGATCAAGTAGAAAGCAGAAGTGAAGTAGTGTTACCATGTTTTTGTGAGAAGTTTTCCATCTCTAATAATAATAATAATAATAATAACTAAAAAATGATATAATTAAAATAATGAATAATGATGTAATTAAAATATTTTAAGCCTGGAAATTTAAAAGACTGAAAAAAATAGATTTAAAAGAATATTCAAAACTAAAGGAGACCTGGAGCAGGGGAAATTTTAGAGTTCCAGATCCGGCTCCGGGCTCCAGCTCCAGGTCTCTACCCATTAGCCTTTTCTGCTCCTATTGTAAAATTGTTGGATCAATGTGAACAATAGACAGTTTTGGAATTTAAGAAAACCTGCTCATATCTCCCAGAAATGAACTGTGGAGAGTTAAGTTCAGACCAAAATTATTTTTACGACATGTGTTGAACATTTTCATCTGGTCAATGCTCCTTAAATCTGGTAAATCGCAATCCATGTAAAATGTCTCACTCTATATCGTTGACAACTGACAATCAACTATTTAGATTGTACATTGGAAGACAGAATCATTCCCAAAGTCTGAAGATTATGGCTGAATTTGTAATGAAAGTATATTCACCTATGTCATTTCATATTAAGAAGGATTCTACCTGCAAAAATGGATCTTTTTTTTTTTTTTTTTTTTTTTTTTTTTTTTTTTTTTTTTTTTTTTGAACAATTAATTTTTCACGTTATTTCAGGAAACATTTAAAGAAGATTGTCGATCCCATTATTCAACGAAACGCATACTTCAGTTATTGCGAAAAAAATTAATAGTGATGATAACTGATTAAAGAAACCACGTTGGAGAACTTGGATTCCGTAAAATACTGAAGGCAAGGGAAATGGAATGTTCAATAATAAGACAGTTTCATATTTCAATATTGAACTTCAGTGCTAGGGACTATATTAACATTACTCAGACTGGCAAGAATGGGCAATCACATCACCCCGCATTCTTAAACCTTTCCGGCGCGGAGTAATGCCATTTATAAACTGATGAAATAATGGACTGACGACAGAATTTATAAACGAAGTTATTAGAAAATATGATCTAGCTTATTTTTAAGTACATTATCAAAGAAAATTTTTTAGAAAATATTCTTGGTGCAATTTGTCAGTTTTGGAATTAAATTTAGGTGTCCTTTTTTAAGGACACCGCCCTTGAAAGTGTTAATAGAGTATCAAGAGAGCAGCTAAAAGTTCTCATAAAAATATAGCAATCTTTTCAATTCCCCTAAGTTTCCGTGTCATCTTCAAGCAGTTGAATGATGCGTGAAATTAGTTACTGAAGCATTATTAGCGGCTGTAGGTGTAGAAGCAAGGGACTGATACATGCGAGCAAAAATCAAATTGAGAAAAGTAATGCCTAGTTTTGATACCAAATGCCAATAACAATTAGAGTAAAATGAATGATCATTTTACAGTACATGGTATATATTCATTTTATTATAGTACTATATGTTCAAAAAAATGTCTTACCTATATATTTAGAGAACAATTTTTTATGTATATTCGAAATATAAAGGTAAACTGTGTGTCTAATTATTGTGCTTTTTCTTTATCTTCTTTGCGACAATGCAATTCATATTTTAAGCTTATCTTTACCATTTAAGGTGTTAAAACAAGGCGACACTTCGATTGTTCACAACTAATACTTTAATCAGTCATTTTTATGGGTGATTTTAACAAAAAAAATGTTTTAATAATTTATAGTAGATAGTGAAATCTTGGTTTTCATGTATAAAGGGCATAATTTTTAAGAACTGGTAGAGCCCTAAAGATGAATTCCAAATGAAATGAAAATTTAACCTTATATTCAGCGTACCAAAAGGCGACTTTTTAGACCTATCTGAAGAAAAACTTGCAAAAAAATATTTTCGGTCATTTTCACTCCACCCTAATGTGAAATATGTTTTAACCCTTAAATGCATGTTTTTTTTTATTTTGTTTCGAAAAAATTATAAATGATACTCTGAATGGTTTATAACACAGGAAAAACAATGAGAAAAATCAGAGATACATTTTTCGTATAATACGTCAACCTTTTCTTATGTTGCACATCTGCAATACAAGTAAAAGCTAAAATATTGCAAATTAGTAAATATTTTAATAAGTGTGAATCTAAATACCTTATTTTATATAATTTTTTACTCTGTAAAACCTAACCCTTAAATGCATGAATTTTTTTTTATAATTATGTTTTTTACTCTTATCTTAAAGTTTAACCACCAGAAATTAAAAAAATATATATATATTAACTTTAAATTTTTGATATTTTTACAGGATTAATATTTCTATATAAATATACTGGTTTTCAAAGACTTAAATAAAAAGGGATTTGATATGCATCACTATGCATTTAAGGGTTAGCCCTTTCAGGGGCTTTTCTCCTCTATTTTAAAATGCTAAAATGATTAAATAACATCAAAAATTGCAAAAAAAAAAAAAAATTCAAATTAGGCAAAAGCTTTCATTTATGTACTTCATAATTGGAAAATTTTCATTCTAAAATTCTGGTGCCAATGCGGCATGAAGAACTAAAATTAAGTGGTCCAAAAATGAACCACCACCCTTGAACGGGTTAAAAAGATAAATTTTACGAACAAAACTTTCTTTGCGTACAGCGAAAGTTTTTATAGAAACAAGCAATGTCTTCAACACTTTCCTTTACACAAAGCTTTTTAGAATAATTAAGCTAAAGAAACTTGAAATAAGAAAAAGGGAATCGATGTAACGCGTGTTAATTCAGAATACGCGTTAAACTGTACTTTAATTTTTATGTAGAAAACACTATTTAAAAAAAATTAAAATAAATCTGGCATTTTAATAGGATTTCCCTTTGTATTAAAAATGTTTTGTGTTTGAGTTTTATGAAATGGCCCTTTCAAATATGAAATAAAGAATTAAAAATATATTTTCTTTTGTACGTTATAGTTCAATTCGTTTCACATTTTTTTATTTTCGAAAACTTCTCTTTTAGACAGTGACTGTTTTTGTTACTCTAAGACCTGTCAACAAAAGACACAAATGTTTGACGTTTGATAAATGACAGAAGTTTCACCCAAGAAATGTTCTTTTAAAGGTAAAAGTTTTCTTTGATTTATTCAGGCAAATTTGCCTCTGTACAGTGCTTTTCTTTCAAAATAAAATATTCCTATTTTAATAGTTCTTAATTTAACTAAACCGAAAAATTACTTTTAAAAGTTTAAATCCTAGAAATGAACTTTTCATTGATTAACTAGTTTAAAAATAATTTTCATCGCTCAAAGATTAAAATTATAACTTCAATTTTTGAAATTACTTCCGTAGAAGAATTTTATTATCTAAGGAGTTTATATTCTTAATGAAATAAAATAAATAATAAAGGAAATGATTTTTCCTTTCCACTATAATTAATTGAGGAATTATAAAGGATGTTGGTAAAAGTTTATTTTTTCACTTGTTGTTATTAATTCATGTATCGGTTTTACATTGTTCTTTATTTTATTCATTTCTATTATTTAAATAATTAATTACTTTATCTACTTTCATTTCCCAAATTTTATTTTGGTGCTTATTTTCTTTGTTTGAACTTACTGCCTAACTAAAATAATTTTTCTTCATCTAAAATATTACTACGGCGATAGTTTCATTTTAAAAATATTTCAGGTACTTTAAAAATGAAAGTAAACTTAACGAAAAATATTACAGTAAAATAAAATCTTCAGCTTTAAACGAACTTAACATAATTTTTATCTTAATGGATTACCATTCAAAAAGAACACTTGTTAACTTTACTTACGTACACATTTTGTTGTAATTTATTCATTTATTAGTTTTATAAATAACAGGGTTCTGGCTGACAGAAACAGTGGTTGTCGTAGGCAGTGTTGCCAGTGGGCTACTTTTTTTTTAAATCAGATTTCTTGATTTACACCACTTTTTCGAAACGGTAAATTTCACTTTGTTTTTGCCTAAATTTATATGTCATTACATAAGGCACATTTTACCATTTCAAAAAAGTGATGGAAATCAAGAATCTGATTTTTAAAAAAGTAGCCCATCTGGCAACACTGGCCGCAGGTGGTATTTTTTTATTGTTAATATGTTCCCTTGAGTTTTAAAAACCCTAATTGAAAGGTAGAGCCCTTATGAACTTATTTTATATCACAGAAACATAAAAAGTCAACTAGGTCAAACATATTTTTCCTCCTACAGCTCTTCCCATATACGACATTTTTTATTATTTTCCCGACCACTATTAAGAAAACAAAACGTCTTTGTAGATTAGTCTAAATCTACGATAAAGATCACACTTAGCAAACACTGCTGGATAATATAATAATAAAAAAAATGCAACTATTAACAGTCCTGGTTCTACTAACATTTCACTTTCATTGTCTTAAGTATAGCTACCCACCGTAGCGTTTTAGAGTATCACTTTTTTTTTTTAATTTAAATATTCATATTATTTAATAATAGAAATTCTTCGATAAAAAAGGGAAAGAATTATATTAATAAATAGCAGTTTCAAAAATTCGGAAGTTGTCATTTAACCCTTCAGTGCGCAGCTTTGCATATAAGCAAACAACACTGTTTTCAATTTAATAGATTTTTTTAAATTCATATATACCTAATCCACACCAGAAAATTAAAATAGCAACATTTGCTTTAATTAATAACAGACATTCCGGATTTAAATAAAGCGAAATTAATAATTGAAACTTTCTGGTGTAAAGTTAGATTCTCTGAACTACGCAATTTCTAGAACGTATTCGATCATGGGAATTAAAGTGTTAAAGGCTAAGTTTTATAAATAAATAATTATATAAAATAATGCATTTGGAGACATATTTATTAAAATATTTACTAATTTGCAATATTTTAGTGTAAAACAGCTACACGATAGTAGTTTGTACTTGTATTGCAGATATGAAACAGACGAAAAGATTGGCGTATTATATGAAAAATGATTATGAAAAATGATATCTCTGATTTTTTTCATTATTTTTCCTGTGTTATAAACCTTTCAGAGAATCATATATAATTTTTTCGAAACAAAATTAAAATTTAAGTTTTAAGCTTATAAATAATAAAAAGTATATGGCAGTCGCGAGATTGGAGAATTTTCAAATTAAAAATATATTCCAAACTAAGCTAAAAATTGCTAAAAATGATAAAACAATATACTTAAAAGACATATAAATAACTTTATTAAAATAGACATGTTTCATCGCTCAAACGGCGACATTTTCTAGGTCTTTGTTGATACACACACACACACACACACACACACACACACATATATATATATATATATATATATATAGTTATTTTTTTTTATTTTTTTATTTTTTTAAACAAGAAATTGGTAAATGAAATCACGAGATCTAATGTACAATGAAAAACAAATGCAAACATAAAATAAAAAAAATGGATATTTGTGAGCGTAAATTAACTCCTACTATTGTTTATAACCCTGCAGAGCATCTCTTTCCAAATTTTAAATAACTCAATGGAAGCTGAATTATTGCAAATATTCTCACTGCCTAAAAAGATCTGTATTGATTCCCGGATAATAGATGGTAAATAATAGACTGATTGATAATTTATTCTACTATTTTTAAAATCCATCTGTAAAGGTTCTTTTGTATATAAATACAACATATTTATTTGCTCCCAAATATCCATTTTTATTTTATTTTATGCTTGCATGTTTTTCATTGTACATGAGGTATCGTGATTTTATTTACCGATATCTTGTTTATAAAAAAAAAAAAAATGCGAAAATATTTGTACCAACAACTATCTTTAAAATGTCGCCGTTTGAGCGATTAAAAAAATATCGATCTGAATAAATTTAATTATATCCCTTTTAAGTATATATTTTTTCTTTTACTTTTAGAAATTTTTAACTTAGTTTGGATGATTAAAAGTGATTTTCATACATAATTTTAAACATATCTATCTGTTTTTCAAACTTTATTGTTTTCTTTATTTAACTCCTTCAGGGGCGATGATCCATTTTTGGACCGCCTAATTTTTATTCCTAAATCACACATTGACACCAGAATTTTGAATTGAAAACTTTCATTTTATTAAAAACGTGAAAAAGATCTTTTACTTACTTTCAAATAATTTTTTTTATAAATTCCGGTGTCATTCTACCATTTCTGTATATTACAAATGGAAATACCTTGCCCCTGAAAGGGTTAATAATTGAATTTCTGTTGATAAAAAACCCAAAGATTACAATTCTAAAATAGCAAAAGATATTTTTAATAAAAATATTCCCCAACGTGGCAATACTTTATAATTTAATGAGGTTTATTCATTTAACATTCGAAATCGATTTATTAATTTCACAAGATGATTTCTCTTTTTGTTTTCAAATCTTTTAATTTTGAGTTCTTCGATTATAATCAAAACTGACTGTTGAGTTCTTAATTCTTATATTATAATTAACTTTTCCTTTCATTTCAAATCATGAAAATGCTCCATTTAAGTCTTAATATCGTTATAATTATCATAATGAGATTAACAACAAATATAAATATAATCCTACATTTTGTAAAGTTGCGACAAGAGAATAAGCAATGCTATAATTAAAATAATGATGCGTTTCAAAATTATTGAATTAAATTCTAATATTCATTGCATGTCCTTAAGATTCAGAAACTATCGGTTATTACACATGCTTCTGCGAAAACTGTACACTTATTATTATAGCGTACTAGACACAGTTACTAATAACGAGCCATTATTTACTTCGATTGTCAAGAAGCAGTAATAATAAGTTTTCAGCGTTCTAATGCATTTGTTAAATTTATATAATATATTTAGACAAATTACTTGTCGTCATCCGGCAGCCGAACTAAGGCGAAATGTTCATTATAGAAGGTGATTGATTAGCATAATGAGCAACTTAATAACTTATTTCGCATGTCGGATATTTTATTCATGGACGTTATTGGTCATTCAATAAATATTCATGAATCTTTGTTAATTGAAATTTCAGTGTACAGAAATTGCACGCTTTGAAACAAAATTAAATATTTTTACTAATTAATAAGAATATAAAAGTAAATCATTTGCAAAGATTTTGAAAATGTAACATAGTCATATATTTATGAAACTATAAAGAACAAAAGGATTTGTAATGTTTCCGTAAAATTTACAACAATGAATAATTACGATACATGTAATTATAGTAAAAAGGGACCAACTGAAATTGCTTTTTATTTTTATTCACTTATTGTTCCATATTTAAACACGAAACATTTAATTTTCCCATGCCATTTTATTTAACGATTTTATAAATCAAAAATGTTAAACATTATTTCTCATTTTAAAGAGCAGCTGTAACTGTAGACGTCCCCTACCAGAGCAGTCAGTTGGTTTTTTTAGGCGCGTTCGTAATCATATTGGGTCGTTCGGAAAGCCGTGTCCGTTTGGGAAAATCAATTCATACAAGAAAATTCTATCATTTAGTTATCAGGCACTTATTCCGATATCTAACGTCAAATAATTACCGGGCAGAATTTTCCGGTCCGAACTGATTTTCCCAAACAGACTCGACTTTCCGAACGACCCAATACAAATACGTAGCACCTATAGTCGTCGTATGGTTCTTCCGTCTGTCTCCATATAACAGCGCAGAAACTACCCAACCGAATGGTTTGAAATTTAATATATATAATTGTTAAAGAATGTTGTCGAGTCTTTTAAAATTTTATGAAAATAGTACCAAAACTTTAAAAGATATTTTTTTAAGTTTTCTTTATTCGATTACATCCTATCACACTCAATTAATTCAGTGATAACCCATGTTAGGCGATGATTCTAGGTTGCCATGGTGATTACGTCCTATTTAAGATGGAGTCATATTATTTCGGTATTACTTAATTTAATGTAGGGTAAACCGGGGCTAGTTGGCCCGCTTTTTCTTCTAATAATTTTTTTTTTAAATTACAATTGAACATTTGAAATTTCTTTTTATGTTACCATTATCAGTGTACTTTCAGGAAGAAGTCACAATAGTAAAACTTGAAAATATTAACTATAAGTATTAGTTTAGAAGCTCAAATTGACGCCAAGTTGCTTGGGCCAACCTGCCCCGATTGCGGGGTAAGTTGGCCCACGTCACTTTTTAATGTTCTGATAGTGTAGAAGTTTAAGGAATGATAAAAATTTTACCAAATCTTAATTTTTATTTCTTGCGAACTAAAACACAATATAGCCTCCTAAATTAAAATAAAAATTTTAAATATTAAAACTGAGTTATTCAAATTATTAACATCGATCAAAAATTGCTTTAAAAATTGATTTTATTTTCTCATAAAAAATGCCTTTAATACATTACGGAATAGCAATAAATTTTAATAAATCATGCTAGGTGTTAAAACACCGTAAATATTGAGTACAGTAATTTAAGAAATCATTCATCCTTAATTAAGTGATTTATTATAAACACCAGTTGATAAATAAATTGTATCAAGGCCTCTGTACATCTGTTAAGTGCAATAATTCTTTTCTTTCGTTTATTATATTTTTTAACTCATCATTCCCTTCAAATTTCTGTCGTAAAATTAAATATTGCTTCATGATGATTTGGGTAATGTCAGCTTCTTTGAAATAATGATAATTTTTGTTTATATAAAACTTTAATTCCCAATCAAGTATATAAAAAAAAAAAAAACCCAGTTTGTGTATCATGAAATATATATATATATGTTATTGATTACATTCATGATTTATTATTGGTATAATGAGATTTAGATAATCTAATAAGTTGGGATATAGCAATGTGCTTGATATAGTTATGTTGGATGATATCATTTTCGTATATTTTTTTTTGAACTGTTTGTCTTTATTAACGGTTCAGGAAGTGCAGTTCTATTCTGTCTGTGGAAGGGACAGAGGTGCCAAGATGGCACTAATCTTCCGTAATGCGTGGATTAATTTAACCCAGTTTAACAACGTTTTGAACCAGAAAAATTATTTGATGAACCTGTATTTATTTAATTCCAGTTTTCTAAGTGGAACTTATTTAATTTTATCTCTGAAAAAACTTCTGGTACGAAATGTATTAAACCAGGGTTAAACTAACCCACATATTACGGAGGATCAGTGGCAAATTGGCACTTCTGAAGGGACAACATATCTCTTAAAGGAAAATATATTTTTTTATAATTAAAAATTTACTTCCTGAAACTGCCTTTTTTATGGATAATGAAGACAGAAAGGATTATTTACTTTCAAGTAATAACTACCCCGCTAAGAGCTTTTCACTTCATAAAATCTGATGTTATTAAAGCATTATTTGTGTCAAACTCTTCTCTGGACGCGTGAACAATGGGATTTTATTAATAATTGAGAAATATCAGAGTCGGGTAGATTCTGATTGTTAGATTTGTTATTTTTAGCGGTAGTATGTAACACTAGGAGGCTAAACTTTTAGGTAAATTTCGTAAAAAATACTAACTATTGCAATTTCCCATATGTTGGAATTTTTGAAAAACTTTTGCACATCTACACCGATCATGATCCCTAGAGCACAAAACCACCCACAGTTCAAAAGTTTATCTATCTATCTATGTATCTATATATTTCTTTTATATAGACACGATAACATATCCAATCAATTAAAACTTTTCAAAACTGTAGGAAAAGGGCTAAAAAATTATGCATGACAGATGTTTGCTGTAATTAAGAATGGCTTCAAGGAGTGCAAAAAATAGAATTTTCAGAAGAAAAAAGTTCATAACTTATTCGTCAATTTACAAGACATCAAATTCACTTAAATTTATCATAAATCCTCTTAATGTTATCTACAACTTTTGCATTGGCAAGCTTTTGACAGGAGCAACTCTTACAGCAAAAAAGAAATAAAAAACAAAAGTGTGTGTGTGTGTGGGTGGGGGGTGTATAAGAAAATAAATCACATTTCTCTTAATCAGTTAAATTCTTGGTGAAATTAGTACTTAACTTCGAAATCTACCTGCGCCTGCAGGCCAAGCCAGCAAGTATTCGTCTATAATTATGAAAGTTTTAAATATTTTTGTACAACAGGAGCAGCTGATTTAATTTGAGGAGGACTTAAACAACATTATAACTTCATTTTTTTAAAAGGTTGACTGGAATAACCAGGAATTCAATTAATAAAATAATTCCTTACTATTAATTAATAATAAATTCATTAAAATAATAATAAATGCTTATTAAAATAATTCATTAAAACTATCAAAATTCCAATACCCCAGAGAGAAATTCCTACGGGGCATGTTGGCCCGGCGGGCCAACATGCCCCGTGCCAAATGGGCCAACTAACCCCGTGTTGACATCTTTGTTTTTCAAGACTGTAAGGAATTATTCTGAAAGTATTTCAATTAAAAAAAATGTCCTATAATAACTACGAATAATTACTTTTCTGAATTATTACGTATCAAAATCTAAAATGTAATCTACAAACAAATAAAAAACGATTATGTATAAGAGAGGAAATTTACTCACCTTTGCAAAATTTTGAAATTTTTCAATAATTCTTTAACGGATGCTCCGACTTCAATGGTGCTTATGTTGGAGGAGGAAAGCGAAGCAACGCATACTTGGCTGGACTGACAATGTCATCTAATGCATAGCTTAAAAAATATCGCGACTGGGCCAACATGCCCCTATGGCCAACTAGCCCCGGTCTACCCTATATAATCGTAATAAATTTCGTATTCATGAATTTTTTCATAAGAGTGCAACAGCTATTGCACAAAGATCTGAATATTTAATAAACTAGTTGTAGTACGAACGCTCCTCATCTGACACATTTGACTTGCAATTTTCGAATTGTTTTTTATTCAGTTTGTTTGATTGCTACAAGTTATTTTAAACTTTTAAAATTACCTCTACTTAATTTGTCGTTAACTCTTTCAGGATCAAAGTACTTCTATTTGTAAAATACTGAAATGATTTATTGACACCGGAATTTAAAAACCAATTTATTCGAAAATAAGTAAAATCTTTACTTCATCTAGTTAATAAAAGGAATATTTTCAATCAAAAAATCTGGTGTCAATGTGACATTATCGGATTAAAATTAATTAATCCAAAATTGAACCACTGCCCCTGAAAGTGCTAAACAAGGAAAATAATGATATTTATATTTTAAAAAACTGTCGTCTAGACTTACATAAATACAAAGTATTACGGATTATTTTCTACTGCTGTATTTTAACTGTTCAATTTGCCATATTTAATCTTTGAGATACCTCAACCAAACGTTTGGATGCATGAATGGTTTTTGGCTACCAATAAATCTGAAAAATAACATTTCGTTCATTTAATTGAAAAAAAAAAAAAAAAAAAAAAAAAAAAAAGTGATATGTGAACTTACTTGTAGAAGTGAAGATTACGGGTATAAAAAAATGCGCAAATCAAAAAAATTCATTTATATGACAATGGTGCCGAAGCGTTTAAAATAAGTACATTTTACCGTAATTTCCGGAGTATAATCCGCAAATCAGACAGTAATGTTTGAACACAGATATTTTATTTAATAATTTAAGTCGTATATTTAACGCGATCTAAAATGCTACATTTTAATAAAGTTTCTGGGTACAAGCATGATTGTTTGATCCGCGGATTATACGCCGGAAATTACGGTAATTTCTGAAAATTTCGTAAAATCAAAATTCCGAACTAAACGACAACTATGGACATATTAGACATTTAATAAAAAAATTATTATGGATGGTAGTTTTACGAATTGCCTGTATAAAGCTTCAGAACATAATTCTCGCTTCGGGATCTTTTAAAACTGTCAACACCGAATCGTTTGGTAAACCCTAATTTCCGGAATTTAATCCGTGGATTAAATAAATATGCTCAAGACCAGAAATTTTATTCAATAAAAAACTTGTTTACCCAGGCTGATTTGCCATGATTATTGATATTCAAATGCTTGATTTCTACGACTTTTTAGGTTCGTTCGTAATTATATAATTACGTAGCACCTATAGACGTCGTCTGGTACGCCCATCTGTCTGTCTGTCCGTGTTTTCATCTGTCCGTATATAACAGCGCAAAAACTACCCAACTAACTGGTTTGAAATTTATTGTATCTCATCGTTATAGATTTTTTTCGAGTCATTTCAAATTTTAGGAAAATGGAATCAAAACTTTAAAAATATTAATAAAAGCTTTCTTCATTTTATTAAATCCTATCATACGTAATTAATTCAGTGATATCCCGCGATATGTAATGATTTTAAATTGCCATGGTGTTTACGTTATAGTTAAGATGGAATCATATGATTTTCGTGTTACTGAATTTAATATATATTATCGTAATAAATTTTGTATTCATGCATTTTTGCATAAGAGTGCTATATCTATTGCACCAAGATCTGAATATCTAAAAAATTAGTCATAGTACAAACGCACCTCATTTGTCACGTTTGACGTACAATTTCCGACTTGTTTAAAATAGTAATATTTGCTTGATTTAAAGACTGATTAATTAGGCCAATATTACTATTCCAAAAAATATGGCAGCAATTAAGCAGTCTAAAAAAGAAACGCCCAACATATAACCCTGTTTCTTTCTACGTGGTACAGATTACGCAACATTTTAAAAACATATTTTCTCGTTCAAAAAATCTTCCTTTGTTCCTCGGACTATACGCCGGAAAATACAGTACATTCCAATCTTTCAGCATTATTTCGCAAATCTATGTCGGTTTAACGAATGGAGTTATGAATAAAGAGGAGAAGACGTATAGTGTACTGTCTACCAGTTGCGTCTGAAGTAACTAAGGAGGTTGTCATAAGATGGCGGCTGCTTTTTCTAAATCGAATCTACAGTTTCTGAATACCGCCGGGCTAAACTTAATACCAGTTAAATTGAATAGAAAATGTTGCCTTATTTAATCATCTCATTCATTGTAATATTTTCTCACAATTATGGTAAAAACTTTCATTTGTTTTTACTGGTGTAAGTTTGACTATTAAAACAGTCAGTTTGTTTCATGGAACTATTAATAAAGAGGAACTGACATATCCTTAAAATAGTGTAGCATCAACTGTAACCGCTATCGCAGGCGTTGTTTACTGTCGGTGGAAACTTCCACCAGTATATTTATATAGAAATTTTCAACTTATTTAACCCTCTGTCTACCAGAAGGGTCCAATGGACCCGACATGTACATTCAAAATATTTATTCAAACCAGAAATTTCTTCAAAACAAACTAAATGTATAAATCAGACAATAATAAGTTAAATAAACAAATTAAATAGTTTTAAGTAAAAATTCTGGTGTAGAATGTTTTTATAAAACTTGAGTAAAATTTCCGGTAGTTCTAGGGTTAAACGCCTTAATATTACAAAATTTCAGTCATAAATAATGA
This sequence comes from Maratus speciosus, assembly GCA_963932465.1. Classification (NCBI taxonomy): domain Eukaryota; kingdom Metazoa; phylum Arthropoda; class Arachnida; order Araneae; family Salticidae; genus Maratus; species Maratus speciosus. Next base: position 451,617,369 of record OZ010796.1, read on the forward strand.
TAGAAACAGATTTTCATTTTTACTGGTAGGAGTTTACTTTGGCGGTAGTTAGGTACTGCGTTTCCGTCATATTGTGACAACCAGGGAAACAAACTGACAGTTTTCCAAGGCATACTAACACCAGTAAAACCAAATAAAACTTTTTACGACATTTTTGAGAAAATTTTCCATGAATAAGATGTAGAAATATGACGAAATTTTCTATTCAATTTTACTGGTGGGATGTTCGCCCTAGTGGTAATCAGAAACTGAAGACCCTATTTTAAAAAAGCCGCCGCCATCTTGTGACAACCTCCTGAGTTACTTCACTCGCAACTGGTAGACAGCACACTACATGTCTCCTCCTCTTTATTCATAACTCCATTGTGTATTTCACCGGTTGTCACAATATGGCGGAAACGAAGGGTCTGACTACAGCAAAAATAAACTTTCACCAGTAAAAATGAAAATATGTTTCTGCCATTACATATGACTAAAATTTTGAATTAATAAGGCCTTTAAATACGGAGAAAATTTCTTTATAAATTTACTGGTGGAAGTCTCCACCAGAGGTAATCAACCCTTGCGAAAGCGGTCACAGTTGAAGCTTCACTATTTTAAGAATATTTCAGTTCCTAATTATTAATAGTTCCATGGTTTAACATTTTGGAAAAACATATTTCGAACAAGAAAATTTAATTAACCCTTTCAAAGGCAAGTAGTTGTGTTTCTGTATGTCGAGTTCTCACCGGAATCTTCAACGAATTTCATTGCAAAAAGAGAAAAATAAACTTTACGACATTTTTTTCACCAGAGTTATAAAGTAAAAATGTAATACAATTTTTCTGGTGCAAATCTTCATTAATCTTAGGTGGGGTATAACATATCCCACCGCCACTTAAGGGGTTAATAGTTCCATGGTTGTACATAAGTGTACTGTTAAAATGCATCATATTAAACAAAAACTAGTAAATCACTTATAGTGTTTTTCGAGTGTTATTACAATAAGTGAAGTTGCTCTTTAGCAGTATTTGATGCATTTACAATGTTATTTAACTCTTTAAAACATCATTCAAATTTAATATACATTTCAATTTATTTGATATGATAAATTTATCAAGTATTAAAATTGCGATGTTTTTATTTATATTTTAGAAGTGAGGTGTAATTTTAATTCGTATATGACATTGATTTATGAATAAAAGGAATCGAAATATCCCCACATGGGTAAAGACTCAACTGTAACCGGTTTCGCAAGCGCTGATTATCGATGAGGGAATCTTCCACCAGTAAATTTGAATACTTTTTTCCTAATTTAAACGCCTTATTAATGCAGAATTCCAGTCATAATTATGCCCCAAAACACATATTCATTTTTTCTGGTGGAAGTTTACTTCGGCGGAAGTCAGGCCGTGCGTTTCTGCCGCATTCTGATAGCCTAATCAACCTTCTGTAGGTGTCAGTGAATGAGATTTTAATACCGGGGCCAAGTTCCACCCTGTAAAAATGAATAGAATTTTTTACTATATTTGTGAGAAAAAGTTTCCATGAATAACCATCTAAAAAAGGTGACATTTTCTATTACAATTTTCTGTTGACCCCTGTGGTAATCTGAAACTATTGATTCTTTTTTTTAAAAAATAGCCACCGTTTTGTGAGAAACTCCTCAGTTACTTCACTCGCAAGTGGTAGACACTACTCAACACTATATGTCTTCTCTTCCTTATTTATAACTCCATTGTATATCACGGATTTCCAATCATGCGGTCCGTTGGTCATATACATACCACTATTTTCGCAAAGAATTATTTGCGTTTTTTAAAGACAGAAATTCTCCGAGTAATTAAATCCAAAAGTTTTATTCAGTAAAAGTTGTGACAAACTGTTTTCTGGTAAAAGCAGACACATATGATATAGCCCTTTAAGACCCAACCCGCACGATCGTGCGGATTAGACATTCATTTAAGCTTTTGCTACTAAGCCGTATGTAATAAAAACTCGAATTGAACGATAGTTCTGGTTTGCAGATAGAGTAAAGTGTCATTTTTTATCAACAGGTAGCGATATCAGTCCATGTTTTACTTTCTACAGGCATGACTAGTTTTGTTTACAAATACATCGGGTCTTAACCCCTTGGGGACGAGCGACACGTATACGTGCCGGAAATAGGCCTAAGGATCCTCGTTTATACTCACCAGTAAAATTTTACTGTAAAATTTGCCATATTTAAACCGAGCATTTTTCCGATTTGAATAGGCACAAACTTCTGTTTTTTAAAACCGGTAGCAAAGTAATAAACATTTCGTAAAAGGCTCCCGTCGCGAAGGGGTTAACCCCTTCAAGGGCGGTGGTTCATTTTTGGACCACCTAATTTTAATCCCTAAATGGGACGTTGACACCAGAATTTTGGTTTGAAAATTTTCGTTTTATTAAGTACCTGAAGAAAAGATTTTACTTATTTTCAAATAAATTTGTTTGTAAAGTCCGGTGTCATTCATTCATTTCAGTATTTTACTGGTATAATTGCATTGCACCTGAAAGGGTTAAAGGGGTATGTGATCTCTTTTGTCAATAGTAACGCATCAGGACCTTTTCAGGGGAATTGCGCTTCCGCGTTTTCGAAACCATTAATTTCATATTATATTAATCATCTTATAACTTATGCTTTAAAATAAGGGGAATGTTACTATATAATCTTGGTTCGTACGCCTCCTTGAATTTTGCAAACCAGAAAATGTTTCGGCTCCAGTATTTTCTTATAGAAAATCTCTTCTTAAAAGAAGGCGAAATTTTGCGTGTTTAAGCTAGGTTTCTTTTTCTATAAAAACATACTGATTAATTTCCTGGAGAAATAACTGTATCCGTACGAGCCATGATATTATATTTTTAAAAAACTAATTTGTTTATTAGAGCTGACCAGTGCTGCCAGTGGGCTACTTTTTTAAAATTCAGATGTCTTGATTGCCACCACTTTTTTGAAACGGTAAAATTACCTTTGTTTTCACCTTAATTAATATGTCATTAAATAAGGTGGATTTTACCATTTCAAAAAATTGGTGCCAAACAAGAATCTGAATTAAAAATAAGTAGCCCCTCTGGCAAAACTGGAGCTGACCATTTTTCCATACTGTGACTAATACATTACACTCTTTTCAAAATATATACAACATGTACATTATATGTTAATAGTAATGTGGATGTTAGCATTGGGAATAATTTAGTTTTTTTTTTTTTTCTAAAACGCTAATTAATAAGTTAAATAATAGTGAAAACTGTTCTGCCTTTCTAAATGATTTATTCATTCCTAAAAAATCCAATTTTAAAACGAAGTGCATCTAAATAATATCTTAATTAGACTTCAAGGATAAATCTACTTTTCTCTAATAAATCTTTTAAAGAAAATTTAAGTACGCCTTAATAATCTTCGTATTTGGTATTTGCTGCAGAGAAAAGAATGGAAAATGGATATAAATAAGCATTCCAATTATTTATTAAGTGATAAATATAATGCTTTAAATAATTTCTAATTAATTATTTTAAAAAACACTAAACATTCATATAAACAAATCTTAGTTATATATTGTTTTAATTTGTCCTTCGAAAATTTTTGTTCATTGTAATTTAAAACTGATAACTAATGCATGAAAGAAATTGAACATATCTAATTTAAAACATTCATGCTTCAGTCGTTTACTTGAATAGACAAATTATATTACTAAAATTATATGTTTTAGTATTTTTTTTTATTTTATAGGTTGAATTAATATTGTAAGTTTATGAATAATAAAATAAATTAAAATAAAGAACATTAAAAACAAAAAAAAATTAAAGGTTAGATTTTATCATTTATACTAAAAGTAAGCAGATGACTAATATAGAAAAAATAAATAGGAACTGGATCATTAAGTTATTTTACGGGTGGTATTTACGGTATGATATTTAAAAATACTATTAAAAAATAATGAGTCTGTGGCGATAAGAACAATTATCGAATATTTTTACTTGATGATAAACTTGTTTTTATCTCTCATTCACTGTTCTCTGAAATCTAGGGGTGCCCGTTGCCACAAAAATGGAGGCTTTGGTAGGCAGATTTATTTCAGCCTTTCTACCGTCCCTTGTATCTGAATACCAATAATTTCTAAAAATTGTCAATGACTGAGATTAAACAAGTGAAATAAAACCTATATAAAATATTGCTGTGTGAACTTGAGGGGTCGTAACAACGTTTAAAAAAATCCGGATACAACAGCCGCCATTTTTGTGTCAGAGCATAGGCCTTGCAGTGTTGCCAGTTGGCTACTTTTTTTAATTCAGATTTCTTGATTGGCACCACTTTTTTGAAACGGCAAAATTCTCTTTGTTTTAGCTTTAATTAATATGTCATTAAATAAGGCTTATTTTAACATTTCAAAAAAGTGGTGCTAATCAAGAATTTGATTTTAAAAAAAGTAGCCCATCTGGCAACACTGTGGCCTTGTACTATGGAACTATTAATAAAGAGGAATTGACATATTCTTAAAATAGTGAAGCTTCAAATGTAATTGATTTTGCAAGGGCGGATTACCTCCGGTGAAAACTTTCACTAGTAAAGGGCATAGCCGGATAAGCATTGGAAACATGCCTTTCAATCGAATTTCCTGATTTTTTTCCCAGATGTGGCTACATATCTGACAATGTATTTCCCCTATTATCACCCTATAAATATTGATATTTAACTAGTAAATCTGCAGATCAGGAGCCTCAACGTCAGCTCTACAATTCATTGTGTTTAGCACCCTTTGAGTAATATTAATCTTTCTAAAAAAAAACGAAATTTAAAGTTTTGAAATTACATAAACATTTATAAAACGAAAAAATATTTCGAAAGTTTCTGACATTAGAAGCGTTAAATTAAACTCCTTGTTATGTAATGGTATTCTGAAAATCTCATGAGCTACTTATTCTGGTAATTTTTAGATAATAAAGTAGATTTCTTCAGGGGGGCTCTGCCCCCCTGAACCCCTTCGTAGTGTAATTTAATTTACATTTGTAATTATCAATTAATTGTGTTATTGTCCTTTAGTAAATTCTACCAATAGACGGAAACGTACATGAATTCTTTTCTACAGCCCTGTATATTACGTGAAGATTTTTACACGTCGTCTATAACATTTAAATTTAATGCAGACAAAAACCCTCTTAAAAATGCTCATATCACATTTCCGGGAATTAGTATGCATAGTGTGCACCATATATCTGCGGAGTCCTGTATATGGTTCTATTTAAATTCTGCAAACATTTGTTAGTATACTAAATGTAATTGGGCTGGGAAATACACAACTCAAAAAAAAAAAAAAAAAAAAAAAAAAAAAAAAAAAAAAAAAAAAAAAAAAAACACTGAAGTAATTCGCGCTCACTTTCATTTATACTTACGAATTCATTTGTGTATCCCTGTACATGGTCTATACAATATTTAAGCACTACTTATTAAGCACAAATTTACTTCACGTTTTAAAACGCACACCATAATCGAAAATGCTCTTCAGCAATCATCCCTAATAGACCAGAACTGTATCCGAAAATTTTTATGTGACCCTATAAATGAACGATAAATACGATACAAATCATATTCAAGCTTCTTGTAGTCAATCACAGTAATGTAATTTAATTTCATAATGTTTGAATTAGTGCAACACAATTAACACACTGGCGACAGGAAATTTAATTAAATCTGGGTTTAAAAACAGTAGAAGCTCCTCCCTCTTCTGAAAGTGTCTCGGAAATTGGTTTCTGAGATATGTTTTTCATGTTTATGCAGCAGTAAATATCTTTCAATGTACGGATGTAATATATAATGTCTTACAATCTATAAAAAATATGGACAACACAATATAAATGTCTTTTAGGTAGCTTTCATTACAAAAAGCTACCTATTGCAGCCGTTCGGAGGAAAGCGATTTCAAAAAAATTTGGTATATTTTCATCGATCATGACCCCAAGACCCCGAAACCACCTTCCGTTCAAAAGTTGATATATATATATATATATATATATACATACACACACATATATATATATATATATATATATATATATATATGACCTTTGTCATACTGTAACTCTCGAATTTATGAACCGATTGGGATGTAATTCGGTATGTACATAGTACATACCAATGTCTCGACCGAGTTCGTTGGCCAGCTTCATCCGTCATTTTGTTTCAAAATGGCGGCCATTTAAATTTTTTTTAAAAATTTTAAATTTTAAATGTGGTACCAAAGAATTGAAAATGGAAAAATATTTTTTTCTTATGTATTTGACCTTTAGACAAAGATTCCGGAGCAGTTTTTGTTTCGTCTATATCTTAAAAAATGGCTGAGTTATAGCATTTTGAATTTCAAGCGTGGCTGACATTTTGAAACGTCCTGAATTTTGTCACGCGATAAAAGGCGTATTTATGAACCGATTTGGATGTAACTTCTTTTTTACATAGTACATACCAATGTCTCGATCGAGTTCATTGGCCAGCTTCATCCGCCATCTTGTTTAAAAATGACAGCCATTTAAATTTTTAAGAAAAATTTAAATTTGCAATGTGGTAGCAAAAAATTGAAAATTGAAAAAATATTTTTTTCTTATGTATTTGACCTTGATACAAAGATTCGGGAGCAGTTTTTGTTTCGTCTATATCTTAAAAAATGGCTAAGTTATAGCATTTTTAATTTCTAGCGTGGCTGACATTTTGAAACGTCCTGATATTTGTCACGTGATAACAGGCGTATTTATGAACCGATTTGAATGTACCTTGGCGTGTACATAGTACATACAAATATCTCAACCGAGTTCGTTGGCCAGCTTCATCCGCCATCTTGTTTCAAAATGGCGGCCATTTAAAAAAATTTTAAAAATTTTAAATTTAAAATGAGATACCAAAAAATTGGAAAATGAAAAAAGATTTTTTTTTGTATGTGTTTGACCTTAATACAAAGATTCCGGAACAGTTTTTGTTTCGTCTATATCTAAAAAAATGGCTGCGTTATGGCATTTTGAATTTCTATTGTGGCTGACATTTTAAAACGACCTGGTTTTTTCACGCGATAACAAACATATTTATGAACCGATTTGGATGTTACTTGGTCTGTACATAGTACATACCAATGTCTCGACCGAGTTCGTTGGCCAGCTTCATTCGCCATCTTGTTTCAAAAGGGTTGCCATTTAAAAAAATTTAAATTTAAAATTTAAAATGAGGTATTAAAAAATTGGAAAATGAAAAAGATTTTTTTATGTGTTTGGCCTTGATACAAAGATTCCGGAGCAGATTTTGTTTCTGAAAATTTGTTCTTTTGTTTATATCTTAAAAAAATGGTTGAATTATAGCACTTTGAATTTCTAGTATGGCTAACATTTTGAAACGATCTTGTATTTGTCACGCGATAACACACGTATTCGTCTATTTCATGTAAGAAGGCATGTGGATAGTATACATCAACATCTCAGCCAAATATATGTTACTTTAAATAAAAGCAGCTTGGATCAAGCTGACTAATTTCGCGAAATTCTCATTCATAATGATTTAATATTGATAAAAATTTGTATTGAATCTCCTATATTCGGTTTCCACTAAATTGAGCTTCATGTGTTTGAATAATATAAGTTGGCTTTTTTAAAATAAGGAATTTGAAAACTACTTCTTCCTCCCGGCACTGGCCGGAAGGACTTTTCTGTAAGGTAGAAGTCACTCCCTTAGCCAATGATGTATACTGAATAAAAACGAGAATTCTCGTTTCCCGTCGCTAATGTGTTAAAATAGGCTGTGAAGAGTTTTTTTCCCCCGTAGACCACATTTTAATCGACCACTTTTGTGTGACCCTGAAAAAAACATATGCTTTGCACCCCATATACTACAAAAATGTTTCAAAAATACATATCAATTTTATTCTTTTGTAACAGAGTAACATCATTAAAAAACGCCACAAAAGGATTTTCTTCAAAGATTGTAATATTATGAATACTTTTGAGTTCCCTGTACGCATGCTGTAAGTGCTACACATAACATATTTTATAGTAACCAGGTTCTAGTGCACCTTAATAAAGTATATAAATTTCATTACGTTTAAAATTGTGTAACATTATTAAAATACACCGCAAACGATTTTTTCCAAAGACTATAATGTAACGGAATAGTTTTGAGTGCCCCTGTAATTAAGCTATGAATGCTACACTCTTCATTTTTAATACCAAACATACTTTGGCAAACCTCAATAACGTATATCAATTACATGTAATCCCGACTATATTTACGTGAGTTAGAGCACGTAGAGAAACACGGCAGGCGACAGATAGAAAAACTGAAGTCATAAATACTTTTCTTCCATGTTGGAAAGTGTTAAAAAGGATTTACATGCCTTTAACTGTACTTTTTTTTCACTTATAGCATGGTTAAACACTAGTTTAAACATCCTAATCCATGCGATAGCAATAACATATTAAAAGCCCCCAAAATATGCATATCTGGAGATCTATAAATCTACTGGAAAATAATTCATTATCGTGTCCACTGTTAATTGCATAAATTGCATCGATTTGGCGCGATAAAATATTTTTTGTGATAGCCTTTTAATAGTACCTGCAACAAAATTAACGTAATTTACTAACTTCATTCATATTTGACGCAATGATAGGCTACGAATAACAGTCACTAGGCAACGAAGAAAAGGAAAAAAAAAAGAAATATGTATCATGTAAAACAAGAAAATTAATTTAAAAATTCTTTATATTATTGGAATACGTGTATAAATGTCCTCAAAACATTATACACGTAAATAAAAAAATCTGATAGATATATTGATAAAAATTCAATATAATAGGAATAATTTAAAACCCTTATTTGGAATTTTAGTATCCATAATTTGACATTTAAATCCATTAATCAAACGTGCCATTTTCTTTCAACTAATCGAAATTTGAAAATCGTCTGACTTGCCGTAGAAAAGCATTATAAAGAAAAATAAAATCTTCCATATTTTCCGAACGAATGAACCAAATTTAACCAAAAACTATACAGCTACGTACGGGTATCTCACGAATATGCCCAATTAATTTCAAGCTGATCGGGTGCTTTTTGCGGCAGTTATCGCGGAACAGACAGACAGACAGACAGACAAACGGAAATCAAAACTTTTCGTGTCTCCACAGTAAGCCTTCACTGACGTTTCGGCAAATAAAAATGTTTTTTCAATTTTTTAAAAAACAGATTTTCTTAAAAACTGCTGCACGGAACTTCCTGCCATTAACTCAGTATATATAGATACCAAAGATGCATAACTGGTAATTTTTGTATAATTTTCTGTTAATAAAAACTGTGTGAAATAGCCACATAAAAATTCAAAAAAATAAAAACCATATCTTATGGTTATCCGAAAATTACCATTTTCTTGTAAAAAATTCCCCATATGTGCCGGTATATTCTGTATAAATGCCGAAAGTTTGCGTTGGGTACTACATATAAATATTTACAAAAATGTATAGTAAAATTATTCAAATTCATTTTAAGGCGTGTTATGGGGCGGGGCTACTCAACTTCGACATCCGAATAATTGTTGGAACAAAGTCAGCAGACTGGATGTCAACTGGTGTATTTTAGATTCCATTATGCATATAAGTATTATTTTTCAACTTCATGTTCATTTTGATATCGACAGCGTTGATAATATTGCTCATGTGTTCATTAAAATTTAAAATACAGCAATTCTGTAACCGTTTATTCCAAAAATTCTTCGGGTGTCGAAGTTGAGTAGCTCCGCCCCAAATAACACCTTAAAAGGAATTTCAATAATTTTAATGTATATTTTTGTAAATATTTATATGTAGTACCCAACGCACACTTTCGGTATTTATATAGAATATACGGGTACATATGGAAAAATTTTTACAAGAAATTTGTAATTTTCGGATAACCATAAGATATGAATTTTATTCTTTAAAATTTTTATTTCGCTATTTCACACAGTTTTTATAAACAGAAAATTATACAAAAATTACCAGTTATGTATCTTTGGTATCTATATATCTTCAGTTAAGGGCATGGAATACCGTGCAGCAGTTTTTGAGAAATTCCGTTTTTTTAAAAATCGGAAAAACATTTTTTCTCATTAAATATCAATATTTATACGGTGATAATAGGGGAAACATATTGTCAGATATGTAGCCACATCTAGGAAAAAAATCATGAAATTTGATTGAAAGGCATGTTTCCAATGCTTATCCGGATATGCCCTTTATATAGAAATTTTCTCCGTATTTAAAGTCATTATTAATGCAAAATTTCAGTTATAAATAACCACAGAAACATGATTCAAGTTTACTGGTTTAAGTGTACTTTTGCGGTAGTCACGCCCTTTGTTTCCGCCATATTGTGACAACCGGTGAAACAAACTTACTAATTTACCAGTCAAACTGACACCCGTAAAAACAAATAGAAATTTTTAGCATATTTGTGAGAAAATATTTCCATGAATAAGACGCTTAAATAAGGCAAAAATTTCTATACATTTTTACTGGTGGGAAGTTTGCCCCGGCGGTATTCCGAAACAGTAGTTTCGATTTAGATAAAACAGCCGCCATCTTCTAACAACTTCCTCAGTTACTTCAATCAGAACTGGTAGACGGTACACTATATGTCTCCTCCTCTTTATTCATAACTCCATTCCTTGTACGCAGGGTCACTCATTAGAGAAATACTCAAAAACTTTAATGATTCAGGAATGAGAGTTCCGTCTTTTTGCACACCAGTATAATCTTAGAGAAAACGTTATTTCATTTAATCTGAACAATTTTGCGATTTAACAGAACAACATTTTCTCTAAAATTATATCTGTGTGCAAAAGTCGGAACTCTCATCCCTGATGATTACATCAAATCTCCTATTCTTTAATATTCGGAAATTGTGGTATTCAAAAATAGGGAAAATTTGTAACTATGCTTTTTTTAATGAGAGACTGACCAGCTATATTCCATTTTAGACCTGTGGTACTGACTATGCAGACAATGGGCTTCAGAGTTATCCACCATCCTTCTTATAAGAAATCTTCCCCGTCAGTAATAGAAGATTTTCTGTCATTAAATAAGGAGAATATTACCTTCCGCAAATATTGATATGTAAATCCTTTGTGCAAAAAGCAGTTAGTATCACTGATTTAGTCTTATGAAAGTGCTGTTATCCAGATTAGAGGTCTGCAACGTACCCCTGTGCCACGTGCCACCAATGGGGTCTATGTCATTTAGCAGACAACCAAATAGCCGACAAGACATTTAGCAGACAGCAATTAGACGACAGGACGTTTAGCCGACAAGTACATTTAGTCGACACGTACATTTAGTCGACAGGACAATTAGCCGACAGCGACAGTTAGCCGACAAGACAGATAGCGGACAGAGACAATTAGTCGACAGGACAATTAACCGATAGGACAGTTAGTCCACATGGACAATTAGCCGACAGGACGTTTAGCAGACAGGATGATTGGCCGACAAGACAATTAGCCGACAGGACATTTAGCCGACAGGACAATTAGCCGACAAGACAATTAGCCGACAGGACATTTAGCCGACAAGACAATTAGCCGACAGGACATTTAGCCGACATGACAATTAGCCGACAAGACAAATAGCCGACAGGACATTTAGCCGACAAGACAATTAGCCGGCAGGACGATTAGCCGACCGGATATTTAGCCGACAGGACATTTAGCCGACAGGATATTTAGCCGACAGGACGATTAGCCCAGTTAGGTTTCGGATAGGTTACAGTTAGAATACAGTTAGGTTATAATTAGTTTACGGTTACGTTAAACTTAGGTTACGGTTAAGTTACAGTTAGATTAAATTTAGGTAACAATTAGGTTACATTTAAATTACAAATAGGTTAAGGTTAGGTTACGGATAGGTTACAGTTAGATTACGGTTAAGTTACGATAGTTACAGTTAGATTACGTTTATGCTACGATTAGGTTACAGATAGATACAGTTACGTTACAGTTTGGTTACAATTAAGATTACGGATAGGTTATAGATAGATTACGGTTAGGTTACGGATAGGTTACAGTACGTTACGGATAGGTCCCAATTAGGTTACGGTTAGGTTACCGCCAGGCTACAGTTAGGTTACGGTTAGGTTACAGTTAGATTACGGTTACGTCACAGTTAGATTAAATTTAGGTAACAATTAGGTTACATTTAAGTTACAAATAGGTTAAGGTTAGGTTACGGATAGGTTACAGTTAGATTAGGGTTAAGTTACGGATAGGTTACAGTTAGGTTACAGTTAGATTACGTTTATGCTACGATTAGGTTACAGATAGGATACAGTTACGTTACAGTTTGGTTACAATTAAGATTACGGATAGGTTACAGTTAGATTACGGTTAGGTTACGGATAGGTTACGGTACGTTACGGATAGGTTCCAATTAGGTTACGGTTAGGTTACCGTCAGACTACAGTTAGGTTACATTTAAGTTACAGTTAGGTTATAGTTACATCACAGTTAGGAAACGGTTAGGTTATAATTAGTTTACGGTTAGCGTACCTTCATGATACGTTTATTTTACAGATAGATTACGGTTAGGTTACAGTTAGGTTAGGGTTAGGTTATAAGTGGGTTACGGTTACGTTACGGTTAAGTTATAATTAGGTTACGGTTAGGTTACGGTTATGTTCCATTTCCGTTACAGATAGATTACGGTTAGGTTACGGTTATATTCCATTTCCGTTACAGATAGGTTACGGTTAGGTTACGGTTATGTTCCATTTCCGTTGCAGATAGTTTACGGTTGGATTATAGATAGGTTACAGTCACGTTACATTTAGCTTAAAATTAGTTTACGTTACGGTTAAGTTACCAATAGTTTATAGCTACGTTACAGTTAGGTTACGGTTATGTTATAATTAGATTAAGGTTAGGTTGCAATTAGGTTACAGTTAGGTTACGGTTAGGTGATAAATTGTTTATAGTTAGGTTGAAGGTATGTTACTGTTAGGTTTCCGTTAGGTTACGGTTAGGTAACATATTACAGCTAGGGTACAGTTAGGTAATGTTTATGGCAGAGTTAGATTAAGGTTACGTTACAATTAGATTACTGCGCGACAACCGAATTTTATACAGTGTAATTTTATATCACACTAGCTGACCCCCCCGGCGTTGTCCAGGCCCATCATAATAACCTTAAATAAAACTCAAGTTTGTATAATTTTATATCCTTTGAAAATCTTTTAATTGAACCTAGTTTCGGAAGTCCCATTACCTTCCACAGCCTATCGTGTGTTCCCAACATATCTCTTTCCTAAAAAACCTGTGATTTGGGTCCCCGCTACCTAAAGCGGTATGTACCGGAAGTGCTCCGCACGTGCCGCAGATAATCGAAAACCAAGTCGAGTGAGCCAAACTTCGTTGCAATCAAGCCCATAGAACCCGAAAAATGAATGCATCATTAATGTTCGAAAATGTTGGTAACTGAAGTCTAAGATAAACTTTCATAATACAAAAAGTAGCTGAATTGTAATCTAACTTAAATGAACCTATTCCCGTTGAAATCGGGCCCCTAGAACCCGAGGAAAGAATACACCCCTAAGCGGTGGAAGATTGCACCCCACCCCCCTCTGTAAATTTCACGGACTACTTTTAAAATTAACGCAATATTATTTAATAAACGGATGAAATCCCGGGCGGCAAACAACGTAGCTACGCTACTGCACCTAACGAAAATTTTCATATGAATTCGACATTCGTTTTATTCGATGTTAGCACAAATTAGAGGCCCCGATGTAATTATGAGCGCGCTAGAGGGCGAAGCCAGCTAGTTTAATAAAATGTTATTATTATCACGCTTATATGTTAAAGCCTCGATAACTCCACATACTCATAAATAAGTGTATTTAGTTAATATTATTATTTATACATTTGCTCTAAAAACTGGATAACTTGAAGATTCATTAATCTGTTTTATTATATATCGAATACAAGTTATACGGTTAAACCTTGATGAATCCTCAAGCTTATCAATCTATGTTTTTATTTAAACAATTATCATTGGTCATTGTGGTTAAAACCTTGATAACTCTATATCCTCATAAAGCAGTGCTTCTATGCAATAGAATATAATTAATTTTCTTTACATCCGCAATAAAATAAAAATAACAAGTTATCCCCAAACGATCTCTCTAAACGCAAAAACCTAGTTACTTCGCCATCTCTTTAAATTTATATTTCAATCAGTTTGATATAAATTCTGTATGATTTCCAAAAAACCTCGAAAAGTCGACATCTTTAATCATCTGTGATTTTATTAAGTCGAATGTCATTAATGAATTATATATATCCAATCTTGATAACGGCATTCTCTCAAATTCGTTTTTTTGCGCATCGAATTGATTTAATTTATATATTAAAAGATCAGTGATTCGCCAGCCTTATAAATCTTTGTTTTTGTTGAAAGAAGTAATATTTATTTGTTACTGATATGGGGGCACTATAATATTGATAGCTCATCAATTTCATAAATCAGTGCTTTTACTCAATCATCATTAATATTTTATACATATGCATTAAAACCTCAATAACTCGTCAACTACTAAGAGTGTGTTTGTATTTAACTGTAGAATAAGTTTTCAGCGAGATCGGATTTAACGACAACCCAGTTTTTAGCGAGGAAAATTTAATAAAACGTATACCAATAAAAGAAAGTTTCGCTCTGTCTGTGTGTATGTGAGTGTGTGAGTGTTTGTGTGTCTGCGTATGATGACTAGCAAAATCTACCGCACGTAGAAGTCTGAATATTTAGATGAGAACAGTTCAAGACATGTCCTGATGCACCTGACAATAAGATTTTTCTTTTTTTAAGGGTCAGGGCCCCTGTGCCTCTTTAAGTTTTTATGCTCTAAATTGTTAATAACTTACCCCCTTTATATCCGATCTTCTTCGTTCTTGGGGCCAATTCTCTATTTAGTTATTCCCTCATTTCTACATTCCAGTTAAGACCCTGACAGCCTGGGACACGGTACAGCACCTTTTGAAGTTTTGACGTCCTAAATTGTTAATAAATTGCTTCCTTTTAATCCGATCTTCATTTTTGGTATCTTTTTTCATTTAGTTATTCTCCCATTTCTACACCCTAATTAAGACCCTTGCTCCATCCCCCCCCCCCCTAGGGTCCCGTAGGTCCCTTGAATTTTTTGTGCGCCATGCATTTTTCACCCTCTAATTTTCTCACCTTCTCAGTGCATAATTTTAAAACTGAGTATTGGACATTTCTCCCAGGATCACACCCTCATATTTTATTTGGTCCCTAGGACAATCATTTAAGCATTTACCCAATTTTTAGCGCATTTCTTTAAATTATTATTCTGAGGAATAATTCATAACTCTATGGCTAATTTTGAATAATTGAAGATCTAAGACCTTTTAACATATTTTCATGTTAGGGCCCTGCTCTTAACTATGAGTTGGCCTCTTTTGGGCCCTTTATTGTAGCTACCTTACAAATGACCCGATTCATTAGCTTTTTTTTTCTAACAACTTCTTATGTCTTCTAGCAACTCCATGAACGACAAAAAAATTTATCACTTCAGCTACCACCAATTTTGAATATTAATCTCCTTCTTGGGGCCTTTGTTGCAGCTTCTTTAAAAACGATCTTACTCTATTACAATTTACTACTTCATAGTTCTTGCGTCCTACAGCTACTTTAAAACTATTAAAAAATTTTCCTTTACCCAACTACATTCCAGTTAATATCCTCTCCCCTGGGCCCGGTCCTTCTTTATAACCAAGCTACCACCTTTTTCGAATATTAATCTCCTTTTTTGGCAACAGCTTACGTTTACTCACTACATCCGTAAATTAAAAATAAAAATCGCGTTACGTTAACCCTTAAATGCGCGATTTTTTTATTTTGCTTCGAAAAAATTATATATGATTCTCTGAAAATTTTATTACACAGGAAAAATAATGAAAAAAAAAATCAGGGATACATTTTTCATATAATACGGCAAACTTTTCTTCTGTTGCGCATCTGCAATACAAATAATAACTACTGTTGCGTGGCTGTTTTACGCTAAAATATTGCAAATCAGTAAATATTTTAATACCTATGTCTCCAAATACCTTATTTATATAATTATTTATTTTATAAAACTTAACTTTTAACCCTTTAATTCCAATGATAGAATACGTTCTAGAAATTACGTACTCCAGAGAATCTGACTTTACACAAGAAAGTTTCAATGGTTAATTTCGCTTTATTTAAACGGAATGTCTGTTATTAATTAAAACAAATATTGCTATTTTTATCTCCTGGTGTGAATTAGGTATACACGAAAAAAAAAAAACCTATTAAATTAAAAAAACTGTTCTTTTCATAAAAAAAGACTGTTCTTTGTCCCTGCGCACTAAAGGGTTAAAGGTAACTTTAGAAAAGGGATTTCACCCGTTTATTAAATAATATCGTGTTAATTTTAAAAGTAGACCGTGAAATTTATAGAGGAGGAGGGAGGCAACTTTCCACCGCGTAAGGAAAAATTGTTTCCTCGGGTTATAAGGGCCCAATTTCAACGGGAATTGGTTTATTTAACTTAGATTACAATTCAGCTACTTTCTGTGAAAATACTACTTTCTGTGATTATGAAAGTTTATCTTAGACTTCAGTTAACGACATTTTCGAACATTAATGATGCATTCGCTTTTCCGGTTCTATGGGCTTTATTACTACGAAGTTTGACTCACTAGACTTGGTTTTCGACTGTCTATGATACGTGCGGAGCACTTCCGGCACATGCTGTGTTAGGTAGCGGGGACCCAGATTACAGGTTCGTTCGGAAAGACGTTTGTTGGGAATATACGAGACGATGTGGAATGCAATGGAAAAACCGAAACTAGGTTCATTTAAAAGATTTTCAAAGGATATAAAATCTTACAAACTTGAGTTTTATTTAAGATTATTATGATGGGCCAGTGCAACGCCGGGTGGGTCAGCTAGTGTGATATAAAATTGCATTGTATAAAATTTGGTTGTAACGTAGGAAACTAAAAAAAAAAGCAAGCAAAAAATTCATACCGCACAGTTTGATTTTTATTTTTAATTCGATATAGATTTCGTTATTCATATGTCTAACTGTTTTATACGTTTAATATAATATGTTGAAACATCACAAAGAGATTATTATTTGTTAAAAAACCTTGTTTATATGACTTACCTTTTTCTACGTAAACAAATTGCAGTAGTAATCCTTATCTCAGTTCATAAAATATATATTTTTTTAAATGCCAATTGCCCATATCCATTTATTTTTCAAAACAAATCATGAAAATTCAACAAACTGTTGTATCGGAACATTATTTGTACTATAAAATTTATCAAATAAGGATATTTTTGTGCAAAATGAAAAAAAAAAAAAAATAGTTAAAATTCTCACCGATAAGCGAAGTTTTAGGAGCCTCATTATAAAAATGTATGACAAATAGGCAGATTATGGGCTCTTAAAATAGTCTCACACTAAAAAATTGAATTTGTTTAGTATCTGATGAAAATAGCTGTACATTTTGTGCTTGTAAGAAATAAGAATGGTTCTATACGAATGCGTTAGAAAATAGCCAATTTGGATTTGACAAAATCATTTAAAAAAAAAGAAAAGAAAGAGAAAAAAATCACTCCCGGCTCGGCCTGCAGGCACGGGTAGATTTCGAAGTTAAGTACTAATTTCACCAAAAAGGCTAAATCAAGATTAGAGAAAAACACAGTTTGACAATTTTTTCTGGTCTCTTTTGACGAGTTTTTAATTTCATTTTTCTGAACTGGTTTTATCAGAATCATGTTAAGGCTGTGTTCTGAACTACACTGCTCAACAAGGTTGATATATTCTGACACAATGACGTACAGATTTTTTAACGTAATTGTATAAAATTGGCAGACCTACTACAAGAGATTTTTCTCCCTTTGTTCAGTGTTTTTTTTTTTCCTTTTGTTGGGAAATTTGGTTCAAACTGTGACATCTACTCAAACATCTATTGTGTTTACAAAAAAAAAAAAAAAAAAAAAAAAAAAAAACGGAAAATGTCTTTCAATTACATTGTTTCCGTATAACACCTTCCAATTTCATGCGCTTCCGAACAAAAAGGAATTAAAACTTATGTCATAAAGTTGCCCCTATGGAAGGGGCGGGGGTAGCTCCTCTATCCCCCCTTTATTCTTAACTAATGAACCTCCAAATCTAATCTGGGAAGCTCCTTAACATAATAAACCCAAGGCGAATGTTTCTCTCTGGAATAATTTCCATGTATTAATATAATAAACCCGTATACCAAATTTGGAGCAAATCAAATAATTTTGAATGAAAAAAACATTTATCTAAATTAAGGGGGGGTAGCCCTCTTTCCCCCCTTTATACTTAACCAATGAACTTCCAAATCTAATCAGGGAAGCTCCTTAACATAATAAACCGGTATATCAGATTTAGCGCAAATCGAATAATTCTGCATGAAAAACTCATTTATCTAAATTAAGGGGAGGGACTAGCCCTTTTTCCCCCTTTATCTTTAACCAATGAACCCCCAAAACTAATCAGAGAAGCACCTTTTCAGAATGAACCTAGAAAAAAAAATTGAAGCAAATCGGATGTTTCTATCAAGAGTTACCTCGTTACGTGAATACGTACGTACATACTTACATGCATACAGAGCGGCGGGCACATCAGCTCTCTGACTTTGATAACCTGTGAGCTAAAAAGTTGAATTATGATGGTGACGAGTTATTGAGGTTGACATTGTTCGTATATCACCGACGCATATCAATGTGTCTTCTAAATACTTTCGGCAAAATGTATGTTTCGGATAAATATCATGTTGGCTATATGACCTGTCTGCTAGTTGTCCTGCCGGCTAATTGTCATGTCTGCTAATTGTCCTATCGGCTATTTGACCTGTCTGCTAATTGTCCTGTCGGGTAATTGTCAGGTCGGCTAAATGTCCTGTCGGTTATTTGACCTGTCGGCTATTTGAACTGTCGGTTAATTGTCATGTCGGCTATTTGACCTGTCGGCTATTTGTCATGTCGACTAAATGTCTTGTCGGCTAATTATCATGTCGGCTACTTGTCATGTCAGCTAAATGTCTTGTCGGCTAAACGTCCTGTCGGCTAAACGTCCTTTCGGCTAAATGTCCCGTCGGGTAAATGTACGTTTCGGCTAAACGTCCTGTCGGCTAATTCGTGTCTGCTAAATGTCTTCTCGGCTATTTGGTTTTCGGCTAAAAGACATAGACACCCCGTAACCTAACTGTAACTTATCCATAATCTAACCGTAACCTATCTGTAACGGAAATGGAACATAACCGTAACTTAACCATAACCTGATTGTAACCTAACCGTAACCTACTTATAACCTAACCATAACCTAACTGTAGCATAACTGTAACCTAACAGTAATCTATTTGTAAAATAAACGTAACATGACAGTACGCTAACCGTAACCCAATTATTAACTACCGTATCCTAACTGTGATGTAACTATAACCTAACTGTAACCTAAATGTAGCCTAACCGTAACCTAAATGTAGCCTGGCGGTAACCTAACCGTAATCTATCCGTAATCTAACTGTAACCTATCCGTAACCTAACCGTAATCTAACTGTAACCTATCCGTAATCTAACTGTAACCTATGCGTAAACCTATTTGTAACCAAACTGTAACGTAACTGTATTATATCCGTAACATAATTGTAGCTGAAACGTAATTAACTGTAGCCTATCCGTAACTTAACCGTTATCTAACTGTAACCTATCCGTACCTTAACCGTAATCTAACTGTAACCTAACCGTAACGTAACCGTAACGTAACCGTAACCTACTTATAACCTAACTGTAACATAACTGTAACCTAACAGTAATCTATCTGTAAAATAAACGTAACATGACGATACGGTAACCTAATTATAACCTAACCGTATCCTAACTGTGATGTAACTATAACCTAACTGTAACCTAACCGTAACCTACTTATAGCCTAACCATAACCCAACTGTGGCATAACTGTAACCTAACAGTAATCTATCTGTAAAATAAACGTAACATGACGGTACGCTAACCGTAACCTAATTATTAACTAACCGTATCCTAACTGTGATGTAACTATAACCTAACTGTAACCTAAATGTAACCTAACCGTAACCTAACTGTAGCCTGGCGGTAACCTAACCATAATCTAATTGTAATCTATCCGTAACCTATCCGGAACCTAACCGTAATCTAACGGTAACCTATCCGTAATCCTATTTGTAACCAAACTGTAACGTAAATGTATCCTATCCGTAACCTAATCGTAGCAGAAACGTAATCTAACTGTAACCTATCCGTAACTTAACCGTAATCTAACTGTAACCTATCCGTAACTTAACCGTAATCTAACTGTAACCTATCCGTAACATAACCTTAACCTATCTGTAACTTAAACGTAACCTAATTGTTACCTAAAAGTAACATAACTGTGACGTAACCGTAATCTAACTGTAACCTAACCGTAACGTAACTGTAACCTAAGTTTAACGTAACCGTAAACTAATTATAATCTATCCGTAACCTAAAAGTATCTAAACCATAACCTAACTAGGCTAATCGTCCTCTCAACTAAATATCCTGTCGTCTAATTTTCTTGTCGGCTAATCGTCCTGTCTGCTAATTGTGCTGTCGGCTAAATGTCCTGTCGGCCAATCGTCCTGTCGGCTAATTGTCTTGTCGGCTAAATGTTCTGTCGGCTGAATGTCTTGTCGGCTAATTGTCTTGTCGGCTAATTATCCTGTCGGCTAATTGTCTTGTCGGCTATATGTCCTGCCGCTTAATTGTCTTGTCGGCTAATTGTCCTGTCGGCTAATTGTCCTGTCGGCTAATTGTCTTGTCGACTTATTGTCCTGTCGGCTAATTGTCACGTTCGGCCAATTGCCTGTCGTCCAATTGTCTGTCTGCTAAATGTCCGTTTCGGCTAATTGTCCTGTATGCTATATGTACGTTTCGCCTACTTGTCCTGTCGGCTAAATGTACTTGTCGGCTACATGTCCTGTCTGCTAAATGTACGTGTCGACTAAATGTACTTGTCGGCTAAACGTCCTGTCGTCTAAGTGCTGTCTGCTAAATGTCTTGTCGGCTATTTGGTTTTCGGCTAATCGTCTGCGACCGCCACCAATGTACCACTATTTTTGTACAAAGAAATACGCTTTGATTAATTACTATAAAATTTTTATTAATCTAATGACAAAACGTTTGAAGAATCCCAGTATGCATTATAGGTTTCCAACAACTTAACCACTGGTAGCACATATAAAAATCATAGCTGTAACTCTTCCACTTGTTTGAAGCACAAAAATTTAATAGAAAATTTTGCCTTATTTAACCCTAGATCTACCGGGAATTTTATTCAAGTTTTAATAAAACGTTCTACACCAGAATTTTTATTTAAAACTATTTAACTTATTTATTTACCTTATTTTTGTCTGGTTTATATACTTAGTTTATTTTAAAGAAATTTCTGGTTTGAATGAATATTTTGTATGTACCTGTCGGGTCCAATGGACCCGTCTGGTAGACGGAGGGTTAATCGGCAGATTACGGCGATTTAAAACGGTAATGTTTACCGTTAATGCTTTTCTGCATTTGTTAAGCGCGTCTTAAAGCGTAAGAATTGTTAATTATGAAGAGCAATTTTTAGAAAAATCTTCACTGTATCTAACCACACAAAGTTAATTCATATACTGCAATTTAAACTATCTTGAAAATATTCTAAAATATTGCATGTAGCAATTCGGCTGAGTTGTTGCAAATCCCTGGTCTAGCTTACAATTGTAAATTTGACAATATCTCGCTAACATTTTTCAGTATCTGAAAGTATCCGATAATAATTTTTAAATTAAAAAAACTTTCCTTTAGACCTATTGTCAAATATATTCTTAAAATATGGGCATCACTTTTTTGGCCGTGTGTGACATTATTTAATTTAAAAAATTGCATAGCTGCCACTTTCAATTCTTTTTTCCTACTAGTATTCCAAATAGTTATCATCTCGTCCAACAGTAGATTTATAAATTAAAAACCTTTCGATCTCTTGTTAGTTTTGCCCAAGAATCCGCGGTGGGTACACTCCTTAAAATTTCGAAGGAGTATTCCTTCACCATTTCATGTTAAAAATCTGCTCCTTATTTCATAGTAGAATTTGTAACATTGTCATGTGATTGAATAAGTCCACGGATTCAGTTCGGAAAAAAGACATTTTTGGTATGCGCAGTGCTCTAAATGGTAATTTTTTTAAAATCAGTATTTTTAAGTACGTTTCTGCAAGATTAGCTGCAAAAAAGCCTTTAGGGGTAAGAAGATTTTTTTGAGAAAAAATAGTGCTCAAAATACAGACCTAATTGGAGCTCTGTATGTCACAGCGTCCGGCAAAAAATTTTCAGTTACCCCTAGAATGGTAAGAAATCTAACCGAAGTTTTATCAATATAATTTGCATCATATTTTTTATTTAACCCTTTGAGGGGTGGTGGGATATATTATATCCCGTCTACAATTAACCCTAGATCTACCGGGAATTTTATTCAAGTTTTAATAAAACGTTCTACACCAGAATTTTTATTTAAAACTATTTAACTTATTTATTTACCTTATTTTTGTCTGGTTTATATACTTAGTTTATTTTAAAGAAATTTCTGGTTTGAATGAATATTTTGTATGTACCTGTCGGGTCCAATGGACCCGTCTGGTAGACGGAGGGTTAATGAAGTTTTGCATTAGAATAATTTTATTAAATGTTACTTTTCTAACTTTAGTGGAAAAAAGTCGTAAAATTGCTTTTCTCTATTTTGCAATAAAATATGTAGAAGATTCCGGTGAGAATTTGAGATTACAGAAACACAATTACTTGCCCCTCAAAATGTTAAATATTTAACTTATTTTTGTAACTCATTTCTGTATGGTATACAATTAAGTTATTTTGTAAAGAAAGTTCTGATTCGAATCGAAATATATCTAATTGATACCAGTCAAAATGACCACTTATATGCATTTTAGTGCTAAACGAATTAACCGTTCTTCCAAGTGTCACATATATTCACTGGACATAGATAACGTTAGTTGGGGCAACTAGGCCATGATTTTACAATGTGACTCTGAAGCTTCTGACAGTTCAGCTTCAAAAAGCTAATGTTCATTTGAATTAAAGTCTGCACTTCTGTAAATGTGTTCAGTTATGTTTCCTCTATCAGACAAAAATGCTCAAAATTACATTTTAATATTTAAAAATATAAAAATATGCATATTTCATCTTTCTTTCATCATGGGTCCAGTTGCCCAATAAAAATGGGGTAAGTGGACCAGGAGTGTCTATGTTCCACACGTGTTTATTTATTTATTTTTTTTTCATGTTGGTTATCAGGTCCAGTTTGAAAAAGTGTAAACAACTTAAAAAATTTTAAACCAGGCAGATCATGTAAATTATATGTCAATAAAGAGCGTTGTAACGGAAACCTTTGCTGTCAATGTGCCTAAAAAAGCACTAACAGTGAAAATTAGGAAAATTATATTCCACAACCTATCACAGCAAAGAGAGAGTTATGATTGAGCTGGCACACGTTGTTTTCGGAGGTACAGGTTAAGGGGCATTGTTCACAAAAGCTAAAACTTAAAATACATCAATGATTTTTTTTTTTTTTTTTTAAATAGCCTATGGTCCAGTTACCTCGTGGGTTCAGTTACCCAAACTAACCTTATTATTTTATTGCATTTATCTTAGTATGTGTAAAAAAAAAAGTCATACATAGTTCATACTGGCACAAAAGCTGCATAAGACCTTCCCTGCCTGCACCGATTACGTTCAGCTGGAATTCAGCGAAAATCAAGATATAAAGTAAGGTTTCAACAAAAGTATTCAAAACGCGTAATTTGTACGCATTAAGTAATTACTATTTTTAGAGTAGTTTTTTGATGGATTAGCTCACAGGCTATCAAAGCCTGAGAGCTAATGTGCCCGCCCGTTCTGTATGTATGTATGTACGTACGTACGTTTGTATGTATGTATGTACGTAACGCGATAACTCTTGATAGAAACATCCGATTTGCTTCAAAAAAATTTTCTACGTTCATTGTGATAAGGCGCTTCCCTGATTAGTTTTGGGAGTTCATTGGTTAAGGATAAAGGGGGGAAATGGGGTTAGTCCACCCCCCTTAATTTAGATAAATAGGTTTTTCATGCAGAATCATTCGATTTGCTCCGAATTTGATATACCGGTTTATTATGTTAAGAAACTTCCCTGATTAGTTTTGGGGGTTCATTGGTTAAGGATAGAGGGGGAAAAACGGGGTTAGTCCACCCCCCTTAATTCAGATAAATGGGTTGATCATGCAGAATCATTCGATTTGCTCGAAATTTGGTATACCGGTTTATTATGTTAAGGAACTTCCCTGATTAGTTTTGGGGGTTCATTAGTTAAGGATAAAGGGGGAAAAGGGGGTTAGTCCACCCCCTTTAATTCCGGTAAATGGGTTTTTTATGCAGAATGATTCGATTTGCTCCGAATTTGGTGTACCGGTTTATTATGTTAAAGAACTTCCCTGATTAGTTTTGGAGGTTCATTGGTTAAGGATAAAGGGGGAAAAACGGGGTTAGTCCAACCCCTTAATTCAGATAAATAGGTTTTTCATGCAGAATCATTCGATTTGCTCCGAATTTGACATACCGGTTTATTGTGTTAAGGAACTTCCCTGATTAGTTTTGGGGGTTCATTGGTTAAGAATAGAGGGGGAAAAACGGGGTTAGTCCACCCCCCTTAATTCATATAAATGGGTTTATCATGCAGAATCATTCGATTTGCTCCGAATTTGGTATACCGGTTTATTATGTTAAGGAACTTCCCTGATTAGTTTTGGGGGTTCATTGGTTAAGGATAAAGGGGGAAAAGGGGGGTTAGTCCACCCCCTTTAATTCAGATAAATGGGTTTTTCATGCAGAATGATTCGATTTGCTCCGAATTTGATATACCGCTTTATTATGTTAAGGAACTTCCCTGATTAGTTTTGGAGGTTCATTGGTTAAGGATAAAGGAGGAAAAGGGGGGTTAGTCAGAACACTTAATTCAGATAAATGGGTTTTTCATGCAGAATCATTCGATTTGCCCCGAATTTGGTATACCGGTTTATTATGTTAAGGAACTTCCCTGATTAGTTTTGGGAGTTCATTGGTTAAGGAAAAAGGGGGAAAAACGGGGTTAGTCCACCCCCCTTAATTCAGATAAATGTGTTTTTCATGCATAATCATTCGATTTGCTCCGTATTTGGTATACCGGCTTATTATGTTAAGGAACTTACCTCATTAGTTTTGAGGGTTCATTTGTTAAGGAAAAAGGGGGGAAAGAGGGGTTAGTCCACCCCCCTTAATTCAGATAAATGTGTTTTTCATGCATAATCATTCGATTTGCTCCGTATTTGGTATACCGGCTTATTATGTTAAGGAACTTACCTCATTAGTTTTGAGGGTTCATTTGTTAAGGAAAAAGGGGGGAAAGAGGGGTTAGTCCACCCCTTTTAATTCAGATAAATGGGTTTTTCATGCAGAATGATTCGATTTGCTCCGAATTTTGTATACCGGTTTATTATGTTAAGGAACTTCCCTGATTAGTTTTGGGGGTTCATTGGTTAAGGATAAAGGGGGAAGGGGGCTAGTACAACCCCCTTAATTTATATAAACGGGTTTTTCATGCAGAATTATTAGCTTTGCTCCAAATTTGGTATACCGGTGTATTATGTTAAAGAGCTTCCCTGATTCGTTTTGGGGATTCATTGGTTAAGGATAAAGGGAGGGGGGTAGTCCACCCCCTTAATTTTGATAAATGGTTTTTTTTTTGCAGGATTATTCGATTTGCTCCAAATTTTGTATACCGGTTTATTATGATAAGGAGCTTCCCTGATTAGATTTGGAGGTTCACTGGTTAAGTATAAAGGGGGAAACGGGGACTAATTCCCCTTCACTTATTTTTTGAGGGGCATTATTATTTAAAATAAGAGTATGATATATAATTAGTGTGAATAGCCTGTGACCTCAATGCCATCAGTTTAGCTGGGCACTTTTCTTTTTTATTTCAGAATATGCCGGACACTTTCTTGTTGAGCAAACTGTACGTTAACCCAACAACGGTGGCATTAAATTACGGTTTAAAAATTCAAATTGCTTTTTGGCGACACTTTTTTGAAAAAGACATTCACCTTATTTAATGACTCGTAAAATGATAACATAATAAAGCCAATTACACTATTTTTTAAAATTGGTAGGAATCAAAAGAATAAAATGAATAAAAGACACAGCCCGTGAATATAAAGGGAGCAAGAATTAAGGGGTTAAAGAGGTATAAAATTAGCACAAAAATTTCTCTACACTCTTTTATGCCGAAGTTTCTATATTCTTATTTAAAGTTGTATCTTGCAGAATTCTGATATTTTGAATTTTGAAATTATATCAGGCATGACAAAATAAAGATCTTGTTTCAAAGTTCTACCTGCAAAAGCTTGCATGCATATTGCACGAGGTTTTATACTTGTTCTTTTAATTTTTCCCACCAGTGTATATTAAGCTAAAATCATCTTTCACAAATTACATTTAGAGAAAAACATATAAAAATAAGATAATGACTTTTTTATTTAATATACGAATTTCAAACTTAATTATTTTCAGCCTGCAAGCAAAAATGTAAATTCGGAGTAAGAATTTTAATTTCTGAAAAAAATTTCGAGTTTCAAATAAAATAAGAATAACATTACGGAATTCCATAAGCGAGAGAGTTTTCTTAAATTAAATGAAGAAAATTCTTTCGACATGTTTCTTACTTTTACGAAGTGAAAATAGTTCTACTTTCCCGTGCATAGTTTTTGCACCTAGGTTACCGCTTCAGTTGCAGTGCCATTTTATGAAAATGAATTCAGAGAGGGTATTCAAATTGCATTTCTTTTTAGTATATTTGAAAAAGTTATGTATTGGCTTCATTTGAAGAGTGTTTCATTTTTGGCTTTTTAATTAAAAAAAAAAGAAATTTTAAGATTTTTGTTTTTAGGCTGTTGAATTTTTACTAGTACAGATGAATATGAAATACGTAAATGAACGCAGGAAAGAAAGGAATGATTCGGTAATGTTCAGAACAACTGTTCAAAAAATTGCAGAGTGGTAGAAAAAAACAACATAAAAACAAGTTTTGCAATATACTAGCGTGGAAACATATCCAGGTCAGTTTATGCAGTCAAAAATACACGCTGTTTCTCTCAAATATTAACATGAATATTTTAATTTTTTTTATAAATAAGTTATTGTAACGAGATTTTAAGCAGACTTAATTTTCATAGTGTGAAATGCGATGATATTAAGTAAAGTTCTAGAGGAACAGGTTAGTCACAATGTGTGTACTAGGAAATACATTTCGAAACAGGGATGATAGGGATGACCGCCCCGGGAACTCAGCTTTCGCTTTAGAGTATAAGTGCAATTCCGGGGGAAAGACTCAAATCCACTGCATATGGTAATATACATTAACAATGACTAGTCTTTACAATATTTTAAAACAATAACATACATAAAAATAAATTCAGTTTGCTGTTTTTGGCTCTGAAACTCACAAGGAGTGTCATCAGTATATACATTGACAGGAATTGTACTATGTTCTATACATGCATAAATAATTATTAGACATATTTTTTGAATATTAGAGCTGGAAAACATTAAGTGAAATGCAAATGCTGATAAATATAATAAAAATACTAAATCACTAAATAAAACAAAACAAAGGAAATAAGACAAATATTTACATTATGTACAAAACAGGGGCTCCTGTCTGAAATGGGAGCTGGGAACAATGAGTTGACTCAACTAGCTCAGAAAGGGAGGGGACTGTAAATATAAATTCGTTGTCTTCTAAAAATTTCATACAATCCGCTATACGTTGCAGGAGAACTGGACAGTCAACGAGGTGAGTTAGCCAGTCAGGCAGTGTCATCTGTTGTGGCTTTTTAACGTGGTAGTGGAACGTTAGTGTGCAATGTAAAATATAGTGTAATGATGTTGATAAGGATCCACTGATTCAAGGAGGTGAGTCTCGTTTATTTATGGTATATAACTGTTGTTGGAAGGGTTCATGATTAATGAGAAAGAGATACGGGTATCTGTTACTTATGAAAATGTTTTGTGAGACCACAGGTATGAAGTCACGCGTGTATTGACCCACATGCACTGTGGACCAACTTTGTTGCCAGCGGTGTAGCAGTTGTTTTTTAAGTTCTGATTTCAATGTTGATTGTGGGAATGGAAGAAATGTTAGTGGAAAAGTAAAATCATCGACTGCCGACCTCGCCAGCCGCTCGGTCAGTTCGTTTTCCATTATACCAGAATGCCCTTTAACCGAATTAAAGAAGAACGATTTTTCTGAAGACTGGAGGAGTAAGCTTATGTCCGGAACTAAGTGATTATTATTATCAAAATTTTAAAGGGCCATTAGATCTGATAAACTGTCTGATGAAATTAAGTATAGGGAGTCAGAGTCCTCTTATGCCCAACGAATCGTCTCCTTCACAGCAAAGAGTCCGCCTGGAAGACAGAGATCCCCGAATCAAGCCTTGCGCGTCGGGAAAAAACTGTGACCCTTGCCTATAGACAAACGAGCGTAGTAGAACGCTTTTTGGACCGCTTTCTTTGATGATTTGGCGATTTACGCAAAAAACGTAATAAAAAAGAAAAGTGCCCAGTAAAACTGATGGCATTGAGCTCACAGGCTATTCACACCAATTGTATATTATACTCTTATTTCAAAGAATAATGCCCCTCGAAAAATAAATTAAAGGGAATGACTCCCACCTGTTTCCTTTCTTTATACTTAATAAATGAACCTCTAAATATCATCAGGGAAGCGCCTTATCGAAATAAACCGGTATACTAAATTTGAAGCAAATCGGATAGAAAAATCCCTTTATCAAAGGATCAATTAAGGGATATTAGTTCCCCGTTCCCCCCTTTATATTTAACCAATGAACTTACAAATCTAATAAGGAAAGTGCCTTATCAGAATAAACCGGCATACCAAATTTGAAGCAAATCGGATAGAAAACACATTTATCTAAATTAAGGAGGTATTAGCCCCCCGTTTCCCTCTGTAGACTTAAACAATGAACCTTCAAATCTAATCAGGGAAGTTCGTAATCAGAATTAACAGGTATACCTAAATTTGAAGAAAATCTGATAATTCTGCCTGAAAAACCCATTTATCTAAGTTAAGGGGGTATTAGCTCCCGTTCCCCCCTTTCTACTTAACCAATGAACCCCCGAAACTAATCAGGGAAGCACCTTATCAGAATGAACCCAGAAAAAAAAATTGAAGCAAATCGGATATTTCTATCAACAGTTATAGCATTACGTACGTACATACATACCTACATACAGATACGGCGGGCACATTAGCTCTTCAGGCTTTGATAACCTGCGAGCTAAAAAGTGCAAAAAGAGCACCTGTTGAAAATTTCTTTAAAAAAAATTCACTATTGTTAAATTTAAAACGAACAAGATAGAAAAAATCATGCGTCAAGCATAGATTATGAAACACTTTCCAAAACATTCAGAATGACGTAACAAAACTACACCGTTTAAAAAATTAAAACATTACGTCTAATCCAACCTTTTGGAAACGCATAGAACATTTCAAAACCAAATTTCAGCTATTCCCATCTACAATGGGAAATTCTTCCGAATTTTTTCAGAAACCCTGTATATGATATATAGATTTGTATCTATTAATTACATGCATGCCAAAATTTAGTTCGCTTAAGAAAAACATATTCTTCAGTTTAAAATTTTCCTTCAGCAATTTTCTGTAACAAAGAGAATGTGATGGTGAGAAGTAATGGTACGTGAATACTGTTGTGCAGACCTGTATATGAGGTTGATAATTTTTATATAACGAATAACAACATGCAAAAAAGGAATTAAATTTAAAAGCGCATATCGATTTTAAACCGTACACTCTAGCAATTATTACTCAAAGACAGTACTGTAACCGATTTATTTTGTGTGCCCCTGTAAATGAATAAAAATGCTATGAATGCCCTGTTCTAACGTTATCGTAGTGAAATTTAGAGATTTATGTCAGTTTTAATACATCTGAAAAAGCGTAATGTCATAAAAATACTCTGCAAACGATTTTTCCCGTTGCCATTGATATACTCAAGGCCAGAGGACACGAGTTGTGACGTCATCACCAATCGACCGACGCGACTCACTAGTGTTGGAATTCACACCGGAAAATTTTGAATAGCAGTTTTCTTTTATTTTATTTGTGGAATATCTATCATCCTATAAAATAATACTATTTTAACTTGCTGGTGAGAATTCGGAATCCCTAAATAAATATTAAGCCAAATGCGGAATGACACGGTGTTGCCGCATCTGCCTGATTTTTTATTGGGGGGATTCCAAATTCTCAACAGTAAGTTTAAAAAGTTATTTTTGGTTTATAAGGTAATATATATTCCACAAATAACATAAAAGGTAATTGCAATTCAAAATTTTCCGGTGTGAATTCGAACACTAGTGAGAAGTCGGTAGATTAGAGATGACGTCACATCTCTTGTCCTCAGGCCTGGAGTATTTCGATGACATCGTTTTTCCCCATACCATAATGTAATGGAATACTTTTGAGTGCCCCTGTAAATGAACTATTAATACTACATATTTCATACACATTACCAAACATGCTTTGGTGACCCAAAATAAGCTTTATCAATTTCACGAAAATCTGGGTATATTTAGGAGTGTTAGAGCTTGGACAGACGAACAGACAAACCGAAAACATAAATACTTTTCAACTTTGTTGGAAAGGGTTAAAAACTGCGTAGAGATAACCGTAGATACCCTGCATTTTTCACCAAAAAATAAATCGTGGTACTAGATTTGAATGATTATTCAAGAGTCAATTTGAATGTCTTGTCAATTGAATGTTTGTAGTTTCAGAGGTGGAGGAGTACAAGCAAACTTTCACCGATTTTCAAAATAGAATTTTCTTGATACTTGCGACCATTATTATTTCAGAAAAATGGTCTAAATTTACCATAATGGAAAATTTTACGACTAAGCAATTCATTAAAATAGCAGTCAAAAAAGCTCAAACTTGCGTTTAATCATGCGCCATGCCAAACGAATCATTACATATTATACATTATTTCAAGAAACAACGTTGTCCATTTAACCCCTTGAAGGGTGTTGGTTCCCATTTGGACCACATAAGTTTGGTCCCTAAACGCCACATTGGCACCATAACTTTAGAATGAATTTTTTTTCTTTATTTAAGTACATGAAGAAAGGCTTATATTATATAATTACAATTCATCATCATTTTCTTTTTTTTTTAATAGAATTAATAAATTGAGCATCAATACATTACACTGACATTATATAAAATAAAGCAGGTTCATCTATTTTTAACTCACTGAATCATTAATAAATTATTTCAACTATAATGCACCAATATATGATGAATTAAAAACTTTTCATAATTGGCGAACAGAAAAACATCAGGAAGGCGAAATTATTTAAATAACCATTAAATGATTAAATATGCAAGGAATCATATTTTTTTTCAATTTAACCAATGAAATAAGACCTGATGTAATGAATCAATGTCACCATCAACAATTCTTTTGCCCAAAATGTATGTTCTTAATATTTAAAAACTTTAATTCAATAAAGGAAAGACCACAAATGATCTCAATACATAAGAAAAATTACGAATAAAAATGGAACTAATGACTGGTAACACATTATCAAGGGCAATATTACGAAATGATTAGTAAATTGCGGACAATTAAACCATTTAAACACATGAAAATTTACCAAATTTGATGCGATAACGAGTTATAGACAAAAGATACAAAAATCCACCTAAATAATGTTGAACTAATAAAAGACGTATAAAAAACAAATAAAAGATCAATTGGATGGATGTAGAAGGAAGCTTATAGTGTATTTCACTTCATCAGTGGGACGTGAAATACAAATATGAGCAATACACAGTCAATTTCTGTAAAAGGAACAAATTATAAGCTGAAAAAATAATTATTTTTGTACCCAATCGACTATAAACCAAGAAGTATAAATTAACCACGCCATAAAAAATGAAATAAATAAATAATTATTCAATGTAAGACCCACACGGTTCAACATCATGCAAAACATAATCTAAAATGGAACATGTGAATTAAAAAACTTACTCAGCAAGAGAATTTTTATCACCATAATCTAAATCGCAAACATGTGTCCCCTATTTTACAGCGAAAATCCCGCCTAATTAAATGGTCAAAGTTAAAAGCGAATCCATAGGGTTTGAAATCATCATACCAAGTAAATAACATTTTTATTGATATAAACATAATAATTATAAATTATCGCAATTAGTCTAAATATTATAAATAATTTTATATGCTAACTGAAGGATCCTAGAGTCAGTTATTACAAAATAGGACAAAAGAAGTAGATATCTTAAATAAATATGTATGAATGAAGAAAAATAATATAATATATCGTCGGTACCATGTCAAAATATCCAATGTGAAAACAGCGGTCTACTTTTTTTAAAATTCAGATTTCTTCATCGGCACCACTTTTTTTTAATAGTAAATTTTGCCTTGATTAACCTTATTTAATGATATAATAATTAAGGCGAAACCGAGAGTAATTTTACCATTTCAGAAAAGTCGTGCCAATCAAGAAATCGGAATTTTAAAAAAGCAGCCCGCTTTTTTCACATTGGATAGCTGGATATGGTACCGACGATATGGTGGCAACAAATTTATTTTAGAACTGAATTTAAAATATATACGTAGCTGCCAACTTTTACGTTTTTCTGTTACCACTAAAATTTTAAAATAAATATTGTCTTATTTAATCTTCGAGGTGTCACGATTAAAGAAGGCGAAAATCTCTATTAAATTTTAGTGGTATCCGAAAAGCGTAAAAGTTGGCAACTATGTATATATATGTTTTAATAATTTTATTATTTGTTCTTCCCTCTCCCCTTAAATTATGTGTATTTCAATTTTATGAAAGTTTGTAGACACAATAAATGTAACTTATTAATTTCAAAATTTAGTTATTATTAATATTAATTCCTTACCATCTTAATTTTAATATATTTTTTTATTTATATTTAATTATAAATTAAGTGATGATGCAATGTTGTCACAGGAATTTAAATTTTGATATGCTGTAGCAAGGTACAAATATTTATGTGAATCATTAATAATCATCAATTTCACCATTTTACATATCATTTTGATTTAATGTATCAATTACTAATTTTTTCTAATACAATTGTATATATTTATTAACATATTTTTTAATTATTATTAAATTATCATATATCTATCTGTAAACAGTATTTCCTTTAAAACTAAATCCATTAATAGTTATTAATGGTTTTCATTATATAATAGTTTTTATTTTACCAATAAGTCAATAGATGACAGCACCACACTGATTCATTTGAACACATGGATTTGAATACATAGCAGTTCATCCTCAATTCTAAATTATCTATAAAGAGCGTTGGTTATATATAATGGGAGTGTGCTTGACAATACTGTATACTGTTGTCCCTTGGTCCACCATCATATAAAAAACTTTTTTGGCAAAATGTGCTGGTGATCTCCAGTGATTGTATTATGTTATGCCTTATGCTAAGACAGTATGGATTTCAATTTGGAAATATTTTTTTTTATTTTTCCTCTATCCTTTTTAATCTTGTTCTATTTTGAATCTAATTGGCGTTCAGTGGTTTATTTCTCTTTTTTATGTGTGTGGTTATCCCAAATTCATATTCTCTAGCTAATTTATGGCTAATATGAAGATGAAACCACACATTTTATTTGTGGAACTTTAGGCATTTGGGACCCGAATATTCTGTCTAAGTTCTACAAATTCCCATTATTCTACTTATGTTATTCAATTTCTGCTGTTTTTTCTATGTTTTTGAATCTATGTTAAGTGTGTTCGGGCGAACTGTATTTTTGTCAATTTCTTAATGTCATTTTATTCATAATTTCACAGTTTTTGTTGGTGGTCGGTAATGTTTATATAATGGTTATATGTATATATATATATATATATATATATATATATAGACATGGTGTAACTGTAAAAGCGGGCAAAACTGTACGAGGGGATAGAACGCAGCTACACGAGCAAATTTAGTCATAGAATGTATGGTCGGAACGGAAGTGGTGAGAAGTTTAAATGTAGTTTTCCACTATCACTGTTAAAGAATTAACACGAGAATGAGAGCTGAAATTGGCTACTTTTTTTTTAATTCAGCTTTCTTGATTGGCAGTATTTTTAGTAATAGTAAAATTCGCCTTATTTTATGACATATTAATTAAGGCGAAAACAAGGGGATTTTTACTATTTCAGAAAAAAGGTGTCAATCAAGAAATCTGAATATTAAAAAAAAGTAGCCCACTGACAACACTGTTTTCATATCGGATATTTTGACATGGTATCTACGAAATGTGCATCCAAATGTGCATTGCAGCTGACGGTGAGAAGTTTAAGAATCTCAAATAAAGGTATATTGTTATAAATAGTTGTTTTTTATTTCTAAGATCGTTTTGTCACGGCACGGTGTAGGATATCACGAATAAACAAATTCGGGATTTAACCGTTCTATTCTTCACATTAATGTTCACAAGGTGTCTTTTCGTAGTAAATCGATGATGCACTACAACTTTGTAAATCACTTTTTTTTTCGTATCTCTTTTTGTTTTCGAGATAGGAATGCTAACTCGGTAGTTTTTCACCAGGTGTTGCCTTAGGCGGTTTCACCCAGTAGCGCATGGCCAGTTTACTAACCCTAGACACCACTTTTATGACTATAGCAGCTGCCGTTCCGAAGTTAAGAGGGTCCCAAGTGACTTTAGTGGGCATACTGTATATACAGTGTATACACACTGGTGGACAAAACCTAAGGACGGATGTTTTGGCAAACGATTGCAGGTGCGGAATCAAAGGCAGAGGCCTGTGGAAATTATAAAAGGCGAGATTCAATGCCAATCAACGTCACAATGCATTTTTTTAACCCTAGATCTACCGGGAATTTTATTCAAGTTTTAATAAAACGTTCTACACCAGAATTTTTATTTAAAACTATTTAACTTATTTATTTACCTTATTTTTGTCTGGTTTATATACTTAGTTTATTTTAAAGAAATTTCTGGTTTGAATGAATATTTTGTATGTACCTGTCGGGTTCAATGGACCCGTCTGGTAGACGGAGGGTTAACTCCTTAACCCTTTCTGGGGCAAGGTACTTGTATTCGTAAAATGTTCAAATAATTTAATGACACCAGTATTAACAAGAGATTTTATTTGTAAGCAAGTAAAAATAAATTTTCGCGTAATTAATAAAGATGACATTTTCATCATAAAATTCCGGTGCCAATGTTGCAATTTGGAATTAAAATTATGTGATGCCGTGACGGCATCGCCGCCCTTCAA
The DNA here is from genome assembly GCA_963932465.1 of Maratus speciosus. Taxonomy (NCBI): domain Eukaryota; kingdom Metazoa; phylum Arthropoda; class Arachnida; order Araneae; family Salticidae; genus Maratus; species Maratus speciosus. Next base: position 451,652,921 of record OZ010796.1, read on the forward strand.
GGGGTTAACGGTCGCATTAAATGACAGTTTAAAATTCCAAATGCTTATTGGCACCATTTTTTTTAAAAAGAAATATTCACATTATTTAATGACAGGTAAAATGATACCAGCGTTGCCAGATGGGCTACCTTTTTAAAAATCAGATTCCTGATTGGCACCACTTTTTTGAAATGGTAAAATCCGCCGTATTTAAAGGCATATTAATTAAAGCAAAAACAAAGTGAATTTTACCGTTTCAAAAAAGTGGTGCCAATCAAGAAATCTGAATTTAAAAAAAATAGCCCACTGGCAACACTGAATGATACCATAATAAAGCCAATTACACTATTTTATAAAGCTGGTGGGAATCAAACAATCTGAATAAAAGACACAGCCCGTGAATATAACGGGAACGAGAATTAAGGGGTTAAATTTCACGTGTGTGTCACGGAATGAAGTGCTGGTCGGATTGTAAGCATTTGGCGCTTGTAGCTAGTGAGTGTTGGACGTTCCAATCATGGAACGAATGAAGAAGAATTTACATATCCTCAAAATGGTGAAGCTTCATCTGTAACCGGTTTCGCAGTGGCTTATTAATACAGGAGCTAACTTCCACCAGTAAATTTGAATAGCAATATTTTCCTTACTCAAACGCTTTAACAAACCGTTAAAGACCAGCATGTTTTACAGGAATTTTATTCGGTTCACACCACTTTTTGTTGAACACTTGCTTTTACTTTATGAATCACTAAAATGTGTTAATTAAATCAATGAGCAATGTGTTAATCAAATTTTACTTTTTTCTTTCACTGGTTTAAAAAAAAGCTGCAAAAATCCCAAATATAATGTTGCTGAAACGCAACTTCTGTCTTTATTGTGCAGAATTCCAGTCTTTATTTGGCTAAAAAACACATCTTTATTTTTACTGGTAGAAGATTCCTTCGGCGGCGCACCATTTCCTGGCTAGGCCTGAGTGCTTGCACAAAAATGGCAGTTGCTGAAGTCTGAATTTGTCAGCGTGTGTATAGTCCCTTGCATTTTGGCACCAATAATTTTTGAAAGTTTTTTCCGCTTTATTTTTCTGAGATTGAACAAGTAAAAAAGGAAAAATCTTTTATAAAATGCTGGTGTCTAAATTTAAGGGACTGTGTACATGCGTTCCGCCTTTGGCAGCCGCCATTTATATGTCAGCGATCAGGTCCAGTATTCAGGGGGCGGTGCCCCGCGTTTGAGACATATAATGACAACCTAAACAACGTTCTTTCAGTGTGAATAAAATATAGTATAATTCCATAGAAAACTTCCACCAGTAAAAACGAATAGAAATGTTTACCATATTTGTGAGAGAAATTTGTGCCATGAATAAGCTCCTAAAATAAGGGTAAATTTTTTAATTTAAATATTACTGGTGAAATTTGCTTCGGCGGTCTTGCGAAACTGTTGCAGCAACGTAAAAAATCGACCGCCAAATTGTGACAACCTCCTCAGTTACTGCTCTCTCAAGTGGTACACTCTATCATAGCTGCCAAATTGTACGAATTTTTGCTACCACTAACATTTTCAAGAAATTTCTGCCTTATTTAATCATCAAAATTCTTGTCAATTCGGCGATTGAATTAGGCAAAACTTTCTATTAAATTTTAGTGGTAGCAAAAATCCGTACAAGTTGGCAGCTATGACTCTATACCAAATGTTTACTCCTCTTTATTCAAACCACTCTTTATTCCATTTTAACAAGTCAACAGAACCTTATGCTTTGGAAAGTGAGATCATGTTTGGCAGACATCATTAGGAGGATTTTCACGTGGATGGATAATTTTAAAGTTGGAGGAGTGACTACAAATTACACATGTTGCTATTGAATTCGACATCGCCCACAGTATTGTTTCCACGCCTTTTGCCGCAATTGAAACTCGTGGACAGTGTAACAGGAGCAAGAAAGACAGTCGCCCTCGCAATAAGAGGGCTGGCTGAAGATGTACGGTACTCCATTCTAACAGGAAAAAAGAACGGGTGCAGCGCAGCACAGAATGTCTAATGGCAAGTCTATCCTAGGCAGCAACCGAAAGACATCCTATACAACTGTTGCAATTTGTTTGCAACAGACAGGAATATATGCTCAAAGACCTGTTGTATGTACCACATGCTAGTTTCAACCTTGTGTCCGTTTTCAATGGTTCCGTCTGCATCACATGTGTACAAAGGACGAGTGGGCCAATATTTCCTTCACAGATGAGAGCAGGTTCTGTCCTTCTTCTGATAATAGATTACAAAGGATAGGGTGTGAATTCGGTAGCGCTTATAGTCCGGAAATGGGATCGATATGGTACTTGTAGCACCCGTGTATGGACAGGCATAATGGTGAATGGTTCTTTAAATTGGGATTATTGGTGCTGCATGGTACCTTGATCAAGTTCAGCTGAATCTTGTTCACCTTTCCTCTGCTGCTGTCGCACTTTCGGTTCATGAATGATAACGCTCCCTGTTCCCTTGCTAAGACTGTTGAGGACTGTATTTTTTTTTCTGCCCAATATGGCCAGTGCCCAATTTCGTCTAGGCGTACTTGTTTTGGTGGAATATGTTGAGTATGCGCTCTATGCTTTTTCTGTTGAATTTTATTTTCTACGAGACCTTTCCCTTTTTTGCTAACTTTGGACTTGATGTTTATTTTACAGAGGGGGGGGGGGATCCCTAATTTACCCTATAGCAATTAAGTAATATAAAATCAGACTATTTTTTCCCCTTTTCAATAATTATGCTCTTCTGAAAGAAATGCAACTTAAATAACCATTAGAAGATATTTTCGATGCTCTTTCGTTATTTTTAAAAAATCCATTACAAGGGAAGATAGGGCGCGTTGTTGCAGATCTGCAACAAACAAAAGTTTACGTTTATCTTATACATATTATAAGTTTCCTAGCTCGAAAATGGTCTTTAAATAAAGAATTTAAACTCATCATTGAAAACAATATAGTTGTAGACGTCTGGAGACTTTTTTAACTCCTGTATTTAAACCTTAATTCAGCAAAAATCGCGTGTAGCCGATCAAGCGATAAATCAAAATTTGGCGCGAAAAAAAAAAATCAGTATCGACATTTGTTGCGGACTTAATGAAATAATTATGTTAATAGTAGTGTAATAAAATAACAGCAATCAACAAAATCGTCTTTTGAAATTTACTGTTGAAGTAACAATGACGTTTTGGGTATGTTGCAGATCTGCAACACGGTGATACAAAGGGTTAATGAACAGCGAGCGTGCTCTTATGTACGATAACTCAAAACTTCTCGCGCAGATTTTCCTTGATTCGTATTTCTTTGCTATTTTGCAAAACTGCAAAGTTTGTCCGGATTTCTAGGACACATTCCTTATTAACAAAAATAATGCATTTTAATCTATGTCTTTTGTGTCGACGATATTCTTTTATAGCAGTGTTATAATTACTATCATTTTAATAGAAATACTTTATCATGTCTAATTTTCCATATAAAACTTTCAAAATTTAGCTGGTAGCAAATTCTGCATTTTCTTTTATATGTAGGGCCATCTGTCTTACATTTTTTAACCTTTAAATGCAAGATTTTTTTATTTTGTGTCGAGAAAATTATGTATGATTCTCTGAAATGTTTATAACACTGGAAAAATAAAGAAAAAAAATCAGAATTACATTTTTCGTATAATACGTCTGCCTTATCTTATGTTGCACGTCGTCAGTACCATGTCAAACTATCCAATGTGAAACAGTGGTCTATTTTCTTAAATTCAGATTACTTGATCGTCACCATTTTTTTGAAATAGTAAAATCTGCCTTATTTAACCGTATTTAATGACATATAAATTACGGCAAAAACAATCGGAATTTTACAATTTCAGGAAAGTGGTGCCAATCAAGAAATCTGAATTAAAAAAAGGAGACAACTGTTTTCACATTCGATAGTTTGACATGATACCGACGACATCTGCAATACAAGTACCGTGTATACTCGCGTAATAGTCGCCCTCGCGTAAAAGTCACACTCCCGATTTGAAGCAGAAAAAATCGTCAAAATATTTTCTTCGCATAAATTGAATGGATGGAAAAATGATGAAATATTGCAGAGTTTCCCCTTGGTTTTAAAAAGGGCAGGGTGCTGCCGGTGAGAAAAGGACACTTTTTTATTCTTAAGGGCATGTCTTGGATTCTTAAGAGCACTTTTTTAATTTTTAAAGTCACTTTTAATATTTAAAACTTAGATATAACTTTTCAAAACAACATTGAGTCAGATTTTACTATGTAAGCAAATTTTTCAATGCAAAAAAGAAAAAAGGCACTTTTTTAATGGAGAGGCTAGAAGGGTGCTAATTCTTTGGATGAGGGGCAAGATGGGTGCTATTTTGTAAACCAAAGGGCAGGTGGGGCGCAGCACCCTTCTGAAACTGCCTGGAGGAAACTCTGAAGATTGGGTTCATTGGAGCAAATGTGAAGATAATGTGTTTCTTTTAATACCAATAATGTTTTATCATGAGAGTGTGCAATATAGTGTAGTAGATTTCCCCGCATAATAGACGCACCTAGACTTTCACAATGAAAAATTGGCATTAAAAGTGCGACTATTACTCGAGTAAACACGGTAAAAACTAAAATAGTGCAAATTAGTAAAATTTTTTAACAAGTATGAATCTAAATACCTTATTTTATATACATTTTTTGTGTAAAATGTAACCCTTTAATGCATAAATTATTTTTATAGAAATATGTTTTTACACTTATATTAAAGATTAGTCACCAGAAATTTTAAGATAGATTTTCAACTTTATATTTTTATAAATTTTACAGGATTAAAATGTCTATATGAATATATTGGTTACTAAGAATTAAATAAAAAGTGATCTAGATATGCATTACTATGCATTTAAGGGTTTTTTTTATTGCACAACGTATCTCCGCATGCTACAAACTAAATAAATGTCAAATATTTTAAATAGTGTAGCTTCCAGATCTCTTCAAACACGTGCAGTTTAATTATGGCCACCTGGTACATATGTACCAGATATACTAAGTGGTAAGTAAAAGGGAAGTAATAATCAATTATTTGAATGAGTGGGTGGAAGAAATGTATACGTTACAAATTATAAGATTTACAGAAATCAAGAAAAAACTGTAAATTTCAATGGTTAGTGACAAATGGTATATCTTGCATTACTGGCCCAGTACATGCCACTATAGGGAAACAAATACATTTTATCTGATCATAATTACCCTCCGCTTTTAACTACATGGTGAGCATTAGGTCCGGTAATAAAAAAAACTAGTCAGATGGTTAAGGGAAGTAATAAAATTAAATAAAAATGTAAAGATAGATGTTACACCGTTGATTAATATACAAATTAAAAACATAAACAGTACATAAATGTTACTTGAGCTTTGTTAAAAGCAGTGTAGAAACAATTAAAAATTTAATAAAAAAACTATCTTACTTTTTACTAAGTTTTTAATGTTTCCATCCTACACTGCATTTAGCAAAGTACAAGAAAAATTGAAGATCTAAGTGGAAGAACATGTTAAGTAAGAAAAATTACATTTGAAGAAATTTGATGTGAAAGTTTTTGTTGTCAATTTTAATTATTTATTTTCTGTATGATACCATGTGTTTAAAATAGTAACAGGTGTGGTACTAAACTCTATAAAAAAACTTATTCCTATTTAATTTTTAAATATTAAAAAATATTAATATTATTTGTATTTTTAAATATTAAAATATTAAATATTAATGAATAATGTCTTAAATCTTCAAAACTAAACAGAACTTTGGCATTTTAGCTTTACCATGTGATAGAATACCTGATAACACCTTCGTCCAAACGATAAAACAATTTTTAAGAAAATGTAGCATAACATGTCCTTCCACTCAGCTCTTCAATTATGTATTGTTTATATTTTTTATTTGTGTAATAATATTATTTTTAGTTTATAGTTTTAATTTTTCATTTAAGTAAGGAAAAGTGTACATTATTAACCCTTAAATGCGCTATATATCATATTTGCAAAACTTTTTATTTAATCTTAATAACTAAATCAAGTTCCTTTCAACCACTATGTTTATATAGAAATATTAATCCTCTGAAAATCACATAAATATGCCACTAAATAAAGTTAAAAATCTATTTAAAAATTTCTTGTTTTTAATCCGTAATATAAGTATCAAACAACAAAATTCTAAAAGAAAAAATAGCGCATTTAAGGGTTAAATTACAATTTTTATCACCGGATCAATCATCCTACAAAGTACATTTTTCAACAGAATATCAAAATTTTCAAAGTTTGTAACATAGGCCATTCTTATAAACATCCAATGATTTGATAACCGGAAACATTCAACATAATTTTCTCAGAATAGCTTTCTTACTTTATAACATTATTACAAGATAACGATTTATTTTAGGCATTATTTTTTTATAATGTTCAGCAACAAACTTTTATATTCCTACAGCAAAATGTTTAGAAAACACAATGGATTTGTAAATTGTTTTTCCCTTACAAATCACTAAACTCAAATCTCTTTTTCCAAGAAAACGCACAAATAGAAATGTCATACATGATGAATCGATTCATTTATGCAAACCTAGAAATTCAATATTAATGTATTGCCTTCGTATTATATTGGCATAAGTGACATCTGAATGTTTTTATAAGAAAAGACGCACTTCTAGTTGTTTTCAAGCTGCTTTGATGATTGGCATATAGATTATGTATATAATTAGAGATATGTAGATTGTAATTCACTTATTAATGAAATTTTAAGTAGAAAAGTTTCAGTTCTCTATTTTACCTGTTTATTATTTAGAAATATCTTTGAAGCTATGAACGTATTCTGTAAATATATTTTGTTAATAGTACTTTATTTAAGGAAATATTTTTTTCTTCCTACATTTTTAGTTAATTTTACATTTTTTTTTAATAAAAAAACTATATATTCTAGAAAAGATTTGAATTTATTGAAACTATTTAATGATAATGCAAGATTTTTTTATGTACGGTTAAAACAGTTTATCGAATTACCATCGGCATAAAGTGAGCGGAAAACTTTTACGCTCTTTTGTTCGCACTGAATTTTAATAGAAAATTTTGCATTATTTTATCGCAGATTTCAAAGGTTATATAAGGGAAGATTCCATATTATCCCTTTCAGGGGCAAGTAATTGCGGTTCTGTAATGTCGAATTCACACCGGAATCTACAAAAACTTTTATTGCAAATTAAGGAAAAGCAATTTTGCGGCCCTTTTCCACCAAAAATTTAACAAAAATTTTTTGGGGCAAAGCTTCATTAATTGTAGGTGGGATATGATCTATGCCACCAAACCTAAAGGGGTTAACCCATTCAGGGGCAAGTTACTTCTATTCGTAAAATGTTGAAATCAGTGTATGACACCAGAATCTGCACACAAATTTATTTCAGACCATTCAAAAGGTTCTTTTTCACGTGCTAAATAAAAGTCAAATTTTCATTCAAATATTCTGATGCCAATGTGAATTTTAGGATATAAAATTAAGTTGTCCAAAAATGAACCACCGCCCCTGAAACGGTTAATAAGGAGGAACTGACATATCCTTAAAATAGTTAAGCTGCAACTGTAACCGCTTTCGCAGGTGTTGATTTTCACCGTGGGAAACTTCCACTAGTAAATTTTAATAATATTTTCCATCTTATTTAAACGCTTTATTAATTCTATCTTTTAGTAATAAATAATGGAAGGTACAGATATTCATTTTTACTAGTGGAAGGTTACATTGGTTATAACCGGGCTCTGCGCTTCCGCCACATTGTGAAAACCTGGACAATCTCCTGTCAGTGTCAAAGAAAACGATTTAAAAAAAAAGAAATACCTGGAAAAATTGACGCCAGTAAAATCAAACAGAAATTTTAACCATATCAGTGAGAAAATATTCCCGTGAATAAGGCTCTTTAATAAGAAGAAATTTTCTATTAGAATTTACTGGTGGGAAGATTGTCCCGGCTGTAACCAGAAACTGTTGTTCTGAGTACCAAAAAAAAAAAAAAAAAAAAAAGCCCCCATCTTGTGAAAACTTTCTCAGTTACTTTACTCGTAACCATGGAACTATATAAACAGGAACTGACATATCCTTAAAATTGTGAAGCTTCAACTGCAACCGCTTTCGCAGATGTTGATTACCGCCGGTGCAATCTTTCACCATTTAATTTACATAGAAATTTTCTTCTTCTTTAAACGCATTATTAAAGCAGAATTCCAGTCATATATAATGGCAGAAAGAGATTTTTCATTTTAACTGGCGGAAGTTTACTTTGGTGAAAGTCAGGCCTTGCTTTTTTGCCATATTGAGACAACCAGTCAAACAATCTGACTGTTTTACAAGGCAACCGACACCAGTAAAAGCAAATAGAAAATTTTGGAATACTTAACAGGAAATATTTTTTTATGAATTAGACGCTTAAATAAGACGAATTTTTCTATTCAGTTTTACTGGTGGGAAGTTTGCCCCCAACGGTAATCAGAAACTGTAGATCAGATTTTAAAAAAGCAGCCGCCGTCTTGTGACGACAACCTCAGTTACTTTTCTCGTAATCATCGAACTATTAACACTGAAAAGACCGAGAATTTTACTCAAATTTTAGAAAAATATTTCACACCGGAATTTTTATTTTAAATTATTATCCATTTAACTAGTTTTTTTTTCTTTGTATGTTTTAAACTACTTTTATAAAAAAAAAAAAAAAAAAAAAAAAAAAAAAAGAAAAAAAAAAAAATTCTGGTTCGAACAGAGATATATTCATTTGGTAGCAGTCAAAATGACTGATCGCGGGCTTTCTAGTGTTAATAAAGAGGGACTGACATATCCTTAAAATAGTGAAGTTTCAACTGCAACCACTTTCGCAGGTGTTGATTACCGCCGGTGCAATCTGCCACCAGTAAATTTACATAGAAATTTTCCCCTTCTTTAAACGCATTATTAAAACAAAATTTCAGTCATATGTAATGGCAGAAAGAGATTTTCATTTTTAGTGGTGGAACTTTACTTTGGTGAATGCCAGGACTTGCTTTTTCGCCATATTGTGACAACCAGTCAAACAATCTGACTGTTTTACAAGGCAACCGACACCAGTAAAAGCAAATAGAAAATTTTACAGTACTTGTGAGAAAATATTTTTATGAATTAGACGCTTAATTAAGACAAAATTTTCTATTCAATTTTACGGGTGGGAAGTTTGCCCGGCGGAAATCAGAAACTGTATATCCGAATTATAAAAAGTAGCCGCAATCTTGTGACAACCTCCTCAGTTACTTTACTCGTAACCATGGAAATATTAATAAAGAGGAACTGACATATCCTTAAAATAGTGAAGCTTCAACTGCAACTGCTTTCACAGATGTTGATTACCGCCGGCGCAATCTTCCACCAGATAATTGACATATAAATTTTCTCCTTTTTTTAACGCATTATTAAAGCAAAATTTCAGTCATATATAATGCTCAGAAAGAGATTTTCATTTTTACTGCTAGAAGTTTACTTTGGTGAAAGTCAGGCGTTGCTTTTTCGCCATATTGTGACAACCAGTCAAACAAACTGACTGTTTTACAAGGCATCGGAAGCCAGAAAAAGCAAATAGAAAATTTTACAATACTAGTCAGTAAATATTTTTATGAATTAGACGCTTTAATATGACGAAATTTTCTATTCAATTTTACTGGTGGTGAGTTTTCCCCGGCGATAGTCAGAAACCGTAGATCCGATTTTTAAAAACCATCCGCCATCTTGTGACAACACCTCCTCATTCACTTCACTCGCAACTAGTACACAATACACTATATGTCTCCTCCTTTTTATTCCTAACTCCATTCTCGCAACTGGTAGACAGTACACTATATGTCTCCTCCTCTTCATCCATAACTCGATTCCTTCAACCGGTCACTTTACCCCTTTAAGACCCAACCCACACGATCGTGTGGGTTAGACATTTATTTCAATTGTTGTTCCTGAGTCGTATGTAGTAAAAACTCTAATCGAACGATGGTTCTGGTTTGCAGATAGAGTAAAGTATCATTATCAATAGGTAGCGGTTGCAGTCCATGCTTTACTTTCTACAGGCATGACTGGCTTTGTTTAAAAATGCATCGGGTCTTAAAGGATTATAGGCACCAAATAAGATTTTTACCACCTTTAGAATCTTGATTCGAACCAGAAATATTCTTCATAATGAAATAAAATATAAATCACACAGAAATAAATTAAATTGAAATGCTTAATTGTTTAAAAAATAACATCCCGCTGTGGAATATTTTTTTAAAACTTCAGTAAAAATCTCGGTTTGTTTAGTATTAAAAACCCAAGTATAGGGCTGCCACATTTTCGGCTTTTTGAACACCACATTTATTTAAAGAAAAATCGTGTTTATAAATTTCTTAGAAACGTACCAGGAGTGTTTTACATGCAATTGTTTTAGAAACCTACCACAGATTTCTTTTTAAAAAATACCGGTTTTGGAAAAACGGACAAGTAGGAGGCACTGAAAATGTAGTGTCTGTGCGTACATTAAATTAAGGGGAGATTATACTTCTTTGGCCTTAAATTTACGAAATATATACGTTTATCTTTCGGTTATAAAGCAAAGAGATATCACCTTCCGAGTTTTCGCGTTATATTTGTTCAAACTTTAATTATAAGTTTAATTTTTTGTGTGCGAAAAAAGAAAATGAATATTATGCCAGCAAATAAATGGGTAAAATGCTAAAACTCATGTTTAAAAAACCTAAAACATTAAAATCACACTTAACGTGATTTATTATTTGAAGGGCTCGGATGATAAATGTGATAGGGGAGACCGGGGCTCGTAGTAGCAGTTTTTAGTTATTTATTTTTATAACTTTATTGTTTAAGTTTTTTATGAAACTTTAACAGAGCTTTTAAAGAACAGGTATTGTGCTATAAATACCCGGAGTTTTGAGTTTTTAGCATTTGTAGTTTATGTTTAGCGTAAGCCTAAATTAAAAGGAAATTGTGCACCAACCTACCCCGTCACGGGGCAAGTTGTCTATACCTATGTTATAAGTTGCCAGACGTTTTATAAAAATTTAAATGAAACTCGAATAAGACACGCTGTTAAGAGAAATCAATTTTATGATTACCAGTAAGTTTAAACAAAGGCGTTATCGCCGTACAATATAAATTCTAAATTATACAGACATAAAAACAATGAATAAAACATTAACATTGAGTAACGTCTATCCTACTCGATATCATCATCAGAGTTACAGTTGTCACAAATAAAAAATCGAGTGTCTCTGTTTGTGCAAGCCTCGCAACCACTTTTCTCGGTGTTTGCTGTTTTTCAAGCTGCAGCACACACCAGACACCGAGTCAAATTGCCCCGTGTGCAATGCGCCTACTAGCCCCATAATAAATTTCTTCACAAAAGGGACAAGTAAACATCTAAGCATATATAATCCAAGTAAATCGCGTATGGGGTAGGTACAGTTAATCATACACTAGGAAAAACTGCGCAAGTTAAATCGCAATTATTAAGATAAGTATTAGAAATTAGAAAAAGAATGAAGCAACAAAAAATTACTTATGAGTGCACAAAACAGAAAAATCGTAATAAATGTCCATTGCACGTAAGTAACGCTGCAAAACAACAATGAGGAATGTAAAAAAGCAAGAAGAAAGGTACTCTGTGACTGGTTACGCAATCGATTCACAAACAGGCGATTTATAAGGATTGCGCCTACTTACCCCTGTAGCCAACTAGCCCCGGTCTCCCCTAAGTTACGCAATCATCATTTTGAGAGAATGAGCTGTAATGTTCCAAATATGCATTTGCGTTTTTTTTTTTTTTTTTTTTTTTTTTTTTTTTTTTTTTTTTTTGTCGTATCAAAAGTTTCTGTTTCCCGACGTACCAAACATCCATCAGTAAATTTTCAATAGGAAATTTTGCCTTAGTTTAGCGGCTTATTTTTGCCAAATTTCTCTCACAAATATTGTTAAAATTTACATTTGTTTTTACTGGTGACAGTTTGCCAAGGGATTATGACATTTTTTATTGACTCCAACTGGAGGTTGTCGAAGTTGTCATAATATGGCGGAAACGTAGGTTCTCACTACTACCAAAGTAAACTTCCACCAGTAAAAATAAAAATATGTTTTGGTCATTATTTATGGCTGAAGTTTTGCATTAATAAAGCTCTTAAATAAGGAGAATACGGCTATTTAAATTTACCGGTGGAAGGTTTCTCCATTGGTAATCAAACTCTTGGAAATCGGTTACAGTTGAAGCTTCACAATTTTAAGGATACGTTATTTCCTGTTTATTAATAGTTCCATGATTCATTGTCTTCAAACATATGATTAACCTTTAAATGCATGATTTTTTATTTTGTTTCGAAAAATATATACCTGATTTTAAGAAAGGTGTATTACACAGGAAAAATAATAATAATAAAAAAAAAAATCAGAGATATATTTTTCGTATAATACGTTAACTTTTTCTTATGTTGCACATTTGCAAAGCAAGCAACAACACTGTTATAACTAAAATAGTGCAAAATTTGTAATTATTTTAATAAGTATGAATCTAGGTATTTTATTTTATATGAATTTTATTTTTACAAAATAACCCTTACAATATACCTTAACCCTTAAACATATGAATTATTCTTTTAGAATTTTTTTTAAATTCTAAAATTAACATAATGGCCAACTTGTACGGATTTCTGTTGCCAGTAAAATTTAATAGAAAATTTTCTCTTGTTTCATCGTTAGAAATCTTTAGATTTCAGAGATTCTTTTAGGTAAAAATTATTATTAAATTTAATGGTAGGAAACATCGGTACTCTTTGGCAGCTATGTATTAAGGATTAGACACCAGAAATTTTAAGATAAATTTTTAACTTTAGTTTGTTGCATACAAAACGATATAAGTAAGCGTACAAACTTAAAACTGGAATCGGGTGTAAATTTACACAGTTGCGCCAACTTGTGGACGGGGTGATAATCCACATACGCAGGATTTTAGTGTGACGTCATATATGACAGGATATCTACCATCTGCGCATATTTTCTAAATCTTTAGTCACTCATGGAACTGAATTTTGTTTACCACATTTGTTGCAAAATAATGGCGTAGCGAGAGGGGGTGTCCAGATGCATTTGACAGAACGAATTTTTCTTCGCCTTGTCGGAGAGATTTCAGCTATTAATCAAGGTGAAAAAAAATTACAATTTTAGTTGTGTGAAGTAAGAAAACAGTTAGGCATATACCTGTAGTTTAACCCCGTCCGCTATTTTCTCTTTATTAATAGTTCCATGATTCATTGTCTTCAAACATATGATTAACCTTTAACTGCATGATTTTTTATTTTGTTTCGAAAAATATATATCTGATTTTAACCTTCCGTCTACCAGACAGGTCCATTGGACCCGACATGTACATTCAAAATATTTATTCAAACCAGAAATTTCTTCAAAACAAACTAAATGTATAAATCAGACAATAATAAGTTAAATAAACAAATTAAATAGTTTTAAGTAAAAATTCTGGTGTAGAATGTTTTTATAAAACTTGAGTAAAATTTCCGGTAGTTCTAGGGTTAAGAAAGGTGTATTACACAGGAAAAATAATGAAAAAAAATCAGAGATATTTTTTTCGTATAATACGTTAACTTTTTCTTATGTTGCACATTTGCAAAGCAAGCAACAACTACTGTTATAACTAAAATAGTGCGAAATCTGTAATTATTTTAATAAGTATGAATCTAGGTATCTTATTTTATATGAATTTTATTTTTACAAAATAACCCTTACAATATACCTTAACCTTTAAACCAGGGGTGGCCAACAGTGGCACGCCTGATACCACTAAACTTTTACAGAAAAAATCGATTTCCTGAATCGCAGAGATTCGATGATTAGATAAGGCAATGATTACTGTAAAATTTTTGTTGTGTGGCGCGTGCCACAGTTGGCCACCCCTGCCTTAAACATATGAATTATTCTTTTAGAATTTTTTTTTTAAATTCTAAAATTAACATAATGGCCAACTTGTACGGATTTCTGTTGCCAGTAAAATTTAATAGAAAAATTTCTCTTGTTTCATCGTTAGAAATCTTTAGATTTCAGAGATTCTTTTAGGTAAAAATTATTATTAAATTTAATGGTAGGAAACATCGGTACTCTTTGGCTGCTATGTATTAAGGGTTAGACACCAGAAATTTTAAGATAAATTTTTAACTTTAGTTTGTTGCATACAAAACGATATAAGTAAGCGTACAAACTTAAAACTGGAATCGGGTGTAAATTTACACAGTTGCGCCAACTTGTGGACGGGGTGATAATCCACATACGCGGGATTTTAGTGTGACGTCATATATGACAGGATATCTACAGGGTGGCTACTAAATACTGTTACACTCCAAAAAATACGAATTAATATTAATCGTTTGGTAAAACAATTTATTTCTCAATTTTAACGTTTGGCGATCTTCTATTAGTGCAGACGAATTTTGTTATAAAGCAAATATTTAAAATTATTTTAAAGAGGGAAGACAAAAGAATGATAATTAAACAGCTCTTAGATCTCAGATTTTCAGCTGGTGAAATCTTTAAGCAACTAAAATGCCTTGATTTTAATGGAACATTTATATATAGAACTATAAATCGATTATTGGATACTAATAGCTATGTAAAGATCGATCTAGGTCAGGATGTCCACTCTCAGCTCACACAATAGAGCGCATCAAAAGAATCCGTGAAAAGGTGTGAAGAAATCCACAACGTTCTGCAAATAAAATGGCTGCAAAAGAGAACGCGAGCCGCAAAACTATTCAAGTTATTATAAATGAAGATCTGGGTTATGTCCCTTATCGCAAAAGAGAAATTCAAGGTTTGACTGCTTCAAAAAGAATAAAAAGATTACAAAGAAAGAAGAAATTGATGAAGCGGCATGGTAGGAAAGTGTTGACAGAATAATATTTTCTGATGGGAAGCTATTTTGCACTGAACAGTGTTATAATGCTAAAAATGATGTCGTATATTCCGCAACTCTCGAGGACATACCTGAAACCTTCCGAATTGTTAAACGCTTCCAGAACAAGAATTCTGTTAGTGTTTGGGCTGCAGTGTCAAACAATGGAAAATTGCCTTTGAAGATCATCGATAAAGGGATAAAAATCAATGCGAATAGTACAAACAGAACATATTGGCTACACATTTATTGCCACAAGCTGAAAGGTTGTATTCCAAAAAGAATTGGACATTTCAGCAAGATTCTACACCTTCGCATCAAGATAAATCAACACGGGCTTGGCTGCTTGTCAATTGTCCAAATTTTATCATGCAAGAAGATTGGCCACCTTCTTCACCGGATCTAAATCCTTTAGATTATTGCGTCTAGGGGATTTTAGAGTATAAAGTAAATAGCAACAAGCATAGAAGTTTTGACTCTCACAAAGCTTCCATAATGCGTGAATGGTACCGATTACCTCATAAAATGATTCGTGCCGCAGTCTGACAATGAAATAAGAGATTATCTTTGGTAATCGATAAAGATGGCGGTCAATTCGCGTAAAATTTTTTCCCGGTAAACTTTCATCTCTGATGTTCATCATATTAGTGTAGTTATCATTTTCTATTTTATAATTGTAAAATAAAATGACTGAATATTTGTAACAGTATTTAGTAGCCACCCTGTACCATCTGCGCATATTTTCTAAATCTTTAGTCACTCATGGAACTGAATTTTGTTTACCACATTTGTTGCAAAATAATGGCGTAGCGAGAGGGGGTGTCCAGATGCATTTGACAGCACGAATTTTTCTTCGCCTTGTCGGAGAGATTTCAGCTATTAATCAAGGTGAAAAAAAATTACAATTTTAGTTGTGTGAAGTAAGAAAACAGTTAGGCATCTACCTGTAGTTTAACCCCGTCCGCTATTTTCTCTTTATTAATAGTTCCATGAGTCATTGTCTTCAAACATATGATTAACCTTTAAATGGATGATTTTTTATTTTGTTTCGAAAAATATATATCTGATTTTAAGAAAGGTGTATTACACAGGAAAAATAATGAAAAAAAATCAGAGATATTTTTTTCGTATAATACGTTAACTTTTTCTTATGTTGCACATTTGCAAAGCAAGCAACAACTACTGTTATAACTAAAATAGTGCGAAATCTGTAATTATTTTAATAAGTATGAATCTAGGTATCTTATTTTATATGAATTTTATTTTTACAAAATAACCCTTACAATATACCTTAACCTTTAAACCAGGGGTGGCCAACAGTGGCACGCCTGATACCACTAAACTTTTACAGAAAAAATCGACTTCCTGAATCGCAGAGATTCGATGATTAGATAAGGCAATGATTACTGTAAAATTTTAGTTGTGTGGCGCGTGCCACAGTTGGCCACCCCTGCCTTAAACATATGAATTATTCTTTTAGAATTTTTTTTTAAATTCTAAAATTAACATAATGGCCAACTTGTACGGATTTCTGTTGCCAGTAAAATTTAATAGAAAATTTTCTCTTGTTTCATCGTTAGAAATCTTTAGATTTCAGAGATTCTTTTAGGTAAAAATTATTATTAAATTTAATGGTAGGAAACATCGGTACTCTTTGGCAGCTATATATTAAGGATTAGACACCAGAAATTTTAAGATAAAATTTTAACTTTAGTTTGTTGCATACAAAACGATATAAGTAAGCGTACAAACTTAAAACTGGAATCGGGCGTAAATTTACACAGTTGCGCCAACTTGTGGACGGGGTGATAATCCACATACGCGGGATTTTAGTGTGGCGTCATATATGACAGGATATCTACCATCTGCGCATATTTTCTAAATCTTTAGTCACTCATGGAACCGAATTTTGTTTACCACATTTGTTGCAAAATAATGGCGTAGCGAGAGGGGGTGGCCAGATGCATTTGACACCACGAAGTTTTCTTCGCCTTGTCGGAGAGATTTCAGCTATTAATCAAGGTGAAAAAAAATTGCAATTTTAGTTGTGTGAAGTAAGAAAACAGTTTGGCATCTACCTGTAGTTTAACCCCTTCCGCTACGTGGCTTGCGACCTTGATTCATGTGGCCACGCCTTTAATCTTGCGGTTACCTCTCCCATTAAAGATAAGCGTACAAACTTAATACTGGAATCGGGCATAAATGATAAACAGTTGTGCCATCTTGTGGACGGGGTGATAATTCACATACGCGGGCTTTTAGTGTGACGTCATATATGACGGGATATCTACCATCTGCGCATATTTTCTAAATCTTTAGTCACTAATTGAACTGAATTTTGTTTACCACATTTATTGCAAATAAATGGCGTAGCGTGAGGGGCGTCCAGATGCACTTGACAACACGAAGCTTTCTTCGCCTTGTCAGAGACAATTCAGGTATTAATCAAGGTGCAAAAAAACTTTACAGTTTTAGTTGCGTGAAGTAAGAAAACAGTTAGACATCTTCCTGTAGTTAAACCCCGTCCGCTACGGGGCGTGCAACCTTGATTGATATGATCTCGCCTTTATTCCTGCGGTTACCTCTTCCATTTAAAATAGGACGCTTACTTATATCGCTTTGCTTTTATCGCTGTGGTACCATATTTTTGTAATTTTTACAGGAATAGTATTTCTTTATAACTATATTGGTTGCTGAAAGTCAAATAAAAAAAAAATGCAGATATGCATGACTCAGGGGTCGCATTTTATAGGGAATCTTTTATTGTTCCTACCACCATTTTGAAAATAACATCTTCATCGCATCTTTCATTAGAATGTGTTAAATAAAATGATCGTCAAGGTAACTCATTAAGGCTTCTGGTAGTAACAATAAAATTTTCCCTATATAATGCGACCCCTGATGACTATGCTTTTAAGGATCAACTCTTTCTTTTGTCACATTGCACCTTTATCATCTAAACTGTTCATTTAAAAAATGCTATTTCTTAACAAGATGATATTCCACATTAACATTATTCACTGTCAATTATACATCTCAGTACTTTCAGCTATAGACATAGCCTTAATCAGGGATAAAGTACAAATAAAGTACAAAATGTTTTTACAAACTCCTTGCTTTCAAAATTTCTGTCTTTTAATCAGAGAATAAGAAAAGTCACGGTTTTTCTAAAATCTCTAATGCTGTGGCGCATTGTCTTGTGATGTAATGATAGCAGTGATGTAGTGAGGGGGAAAGACAGTGGCAAACCTAACAACTTTTTCTTTAAAATAATAGTGATATGCAAAAAGCCGAAGACTTGAAAGGAATGCACTTCTACATAGACTTCACTATCTCTAGTGCCATAGCCATCCTGAAGATAGCTGTGAAAAAAGTGCATTTCTTCATCGGGGCTTGTTGTGTAATGCGAATTAAAGAGAGGGGGGTGCATAATTTTAATATATATATATATATATATATATTATTCATTTTATTGAAACATTTGGGCTGGCAATAGTCGAAACATATTAAGCGAGTGAAATGGTCATATTAGCAAGAATTAATACATTAATAGAAACGGCATAGTCATTTTGTAGCATTTCAGAAATCGAGTGACAAACTTCAATTTGGATACAGCCCTTAAATATGCTCATTTTAAAATAATTACTTTATCTGAAACTAATTGTAGGAATTTCATCAAAATTTGTATTTAGGCTAATTGAAAGGTGTACAATTCATTTTTGGTGTCAAACGTGGTTATTGCGTTTGAAAAAAAATAAAGTTTGCGTTCGTTTTTATATGTAGATGGCCCCTTACGAAAATTTTATATACATCATTTAAAAGTAGACTTTATATCTGATCGTTTCCTACCAGTAACGTTCTTCTACAATAATTTGTTGCTGAGTTAATAGGGTGTGTTTTCGTTTTTTTGCATAATTTACCGGATTCCAAGTTTGTCATTCTATTTTATTCAGAATTTAAGAATTCATGCCAGAAAGTGTGAATAGCAATTTTTAATTTATTTGATTTTAATAATCTGCAGTGTGAGTTTGAAATTTTTTAAAAAAAGTTGACCAAACTGCCGCTATGCCCAACAACTACCGCCACTATGTACATTGGCGTACTTGTATCCAGTGTCGCCAGTTCGACACCGTATTTTTTTAATATTATTATTCAGATTGATTAGTTGTTGCCATTTTTTTTAAATACTAATATTCGCCTTATTCAACGACATGTTAAATAAGGCGAAAACACAGGAAATTATACGAGCTGCAAAAAGTGATGACAATCAAAGTCTCTAAATAAAAATATAGTAGCAGACTGGCAACAGTGTTTGTACCGACGACCATTTGTACTGACTGAGAAAAAAAAAAAAAAACGGTATTAGATTTAATTTAGAATTTTAAGTAAATACGATACATTCAATGACAAGTAGATACTATAATTATAACACAAACCATAATTTATTTGTTTTAAAAGTGGTTCATAGCTCGGTTTTTCTGTGTTAAACAAAATTCGTTCCTAGGTACAAAGATCTCCCTTATATTAAAAAAAAAAAGACTTTTAGTACATTAATGCATATTTTTACGTTCTTATATCTTTACAATTAGAAAGTATTGGATTCGTGAAAATTTTTAACTTCCAGTTCGACGAATTTACGCGTTTTAGGGGTCAGAGATCCCGAAAAACATGTTTTTACAAAATGACTGTCTGTGAGACTGTGAGTCTGTGACTCTGTCTGCATGTATATGGCACAGATTTTGTGGGTGCTCTATCTTAAGAACTAATACACGGAATTTAATAAAAATTTATATTTAGGTAGTCCCTAATATAAACTAGTTCTAATTAGTTTTTAGTGTATATCACCCAACCGGTTGCACTACTATGCTGCATTTTTCACGATTTCCCCATAGCTCTATCTCAAGAAATAATGCACGGATATTCATCAAACTTCATATTCCTTGTTAGTCCTTCATCAGTCCTTGATATGAATTGGAGCTGATAACGTTTTGGTGTGAATCGCCCTGAAGGTGGCGCTGATAGGCTGCATTTTGCAGGATTTACACGATTTCCTCAAAAAATCTCAAGATCTAATGCACGAATTTTCAACAAACTTTAGATTCCGTTAGTCCTTGAGTTCCGTTAGTTCAATCTGCTTACGTGTTGGTGTAAATCACCCAACAGGTGGCGCTGTTGTGCTCCATTTTTAACGATTCCCGCAATAGCTCTATCTCAAGATTAATGCATAAATTTTCATCTAACTTCAGATTTAGTTAGACGTTTGCACAAGTTGTTGCTGATTAAGTTTTGGTGTTAATCGCCCAATAGGTGGCACTGCTATGCTTGAATTTTCACGATTTTCGCAATAGCTCTATCTAAAAATGAAATGCATGGATTTTCTCCAAACTTCAGATTCAGTCAGACGTTGACATAAAATGTTGCTGATGAGGTTTTGGTATAAATCACCCAATATGTGGCGCTGCTAGGCTGCATTTTGCTGGATTTAGACGATTTCACAGATAGTCATATCTCAGTAACTAATGCACGGAATTTCACATCTTTAGAATCCTCAAAAAGGGCATATATTGCCATTTAATTTTGACAGTATCATAGCGAATTTTGAAGTATTAAAATGTATGACATAGAAGAAAGTTTTGGGATTGGTACATCCGACTAGATTATTTTGCTCAGAAAACATTATATTTTAGTCTATTCTTATTGATAATCCACTAGAAAAATAGTGAAAAAAATATTTATGTTTCTGTTGGACAATAGAAAGCGCCAAATGGCAAAAAGAGATCATGTAACTCCTGAGTTACACTATGCATTTAACCCTTAAATGCATGGTTTTTACTTTCTTCAATCTTTACAAGAAGAAAGTATTCGATTCGTAAAAAAATTCGACTTCCGGTCTTCGATGAATTTATACATTTTCGAAGGTCCTGAACACAACTTGATTCTTTTTTAGGAAATGTCTGTTTGTGAGGTCTGTCTGACACCCTGTGAGTCTGTATGTGGCAAAAATTTTGTGACCTCTCTATCTCAAGAACTAATACGCGGAATTTCACAAACCCTTAGATTCAGTTAGACCTTGATATAAACTGGTGCTGATTAGTTTTTCGTGTATATCGCCCAATAGGTGACGCTGCTATGCTGCTGTCCACGATTTCCACAATAGCTCTATCTCAAGAAAGAAATCGCCGATATTCATAAAACTTCAGATTTGGGTGGTACTTGACACAATTTGGTGCTGATTACATTTGGTATAAACGTCTCAACAAGTGGCGCTGCTATGCTGTATTATTCATGATTATCGCAATAGCTCTATCTCAAGGACTAATGCACGAATTTTCCTCACATTTCAGATTCAGTTAATCCCTGATATAAACTAGTGCTGCTTAGCTTTTGGTCTAAATTTCGCTACAGGTGGCGGTGCTGTGCTGCATTTTTCACGATTTCAGCAATAGCGGTATCGCAAGAACTAATGCATGAATTTTCATCAAACTTGAGATTCAGTAAGTCACTGATATAAGTTGGCCCTAATTAGTTTTTGGTTTAAAACGCCGAATGGCTGGCACTGTTATGCAACATTTTATACGGATTCTGCAATAGCTCTATCTCAAAAACTAATGCCCGGATTTTCATCAAACTTCAGATTCACTTAGAAGTTGTCATAAGTTGGTGCTGATTCGATTTTGCTGTGCTGCATGTTTCAGGAAGTATTAACATGTATGAGATAGAAGAAAGTTTTGGGATGGCCACATCTGACAAGTTTATTTTGTTTCGAAAAAAATATATGTGATTCACAGATATGTTTATTACACAGGAAATATAATGAAAAAATCAGAGATATAATTTTCGCATAATATGTACATCTTTTCTGCTGTTCAGGGATGAGATTTCCGACTTTTCGCATACAGTATAATTTTAGAGAGACTGTTATTTTATTTAACCCGTTCTGGCATAGGCAATTTTTGTTGTAAAATAATGAAATGATCGACTGACACCGGAATTTTAAAACGACTTTTTTAGAAATTAAAAACAGGTTACTTTAAACGTTCATTGTAAAAGCAAAATTTTACTAAAATATTCTCAGTGCCGTTCGTAAGTTTGGAAAAAATATTAGGTATCCCGACCCGGGTACACTGTGCCGGAAAGGGTTAATAGGAACATTTTTGTGATTTAACAGAAAAATGCGAATAGTCGGAAATGTCATCCATGTATGTTGCACATCTTCAATACCAGTAAAAACTACAGTCATCACTAAAATATTTCAAATTTGTAAACATTTTAATAAGTATGAACCTAAATACCTTATTTTATCTAATTTTTTATTTTTAAAAAATTAAACCTTAAATGCATGAATTATTCTTTTAGAATTGTGTTTTTTATTCTTATATTAAGGATTAGACACCAGAAAATTTAAGACGGATTTTTAACTTTATTTTATAGCACAGTTTTGAAGTTTAGGGGATTAATATTTCTACCTATGTAGAGTTGTTGCTATGAGTTAACCCTAGAACTACCGGAAATTTTACTCAAGTTTTATAAAAACATTCTACACCAGAATTTTTACTTAAAACTATTTAATTTGTTTATTTAACTTATTATTGTCTGATTTATACATTTAGTTTGTTTTGAAGAAATTTCTGGTTTGAATAAATATTTTGAATGTACATGTCGGGTCCATTGGACCCTGCTGGTAGACAGAGGGTTAAATAAAAAGTGATGCAGATACGCATTATTATGCATTATGGTTAACCCTTTCAGGTGCAAGGTACTTATAGTCGCAAAATATTGAAATGAGTGAATGACACCACAATTTACAAGGAAATTTATTTCAAAATATGCAAAAGCCTTCGTTCACGAACTTAATAAAGGGACATTTTTCAATCAAAGATTCTGATGCCAGTGTGGCATTTAGGGATTAAAAATGCGCCAAAATGGTCCAAAAATGCGCCACCACCCTTGAAGGAGTTAATGGTTAATCTATGATTTTTTTTTTCTAAATTCAGTCAGAAAACAATTATTAAAAACTAGAAATGTCTAAATGCATTTATTGAAATAGTTTTTCAGAGCGATTAAAATATACACTAAACGACTTTTATTATTAAAAAATGCATTATACATTAAAAATGCATTTTTATATATAAGCATCCCGTATATTGTAAACATCAATATTGTCAGTTGCGTGCGCTCTTGTTTATCAGATAGTTCCATTGGAACCGCATTTTTGAAATAGTAATACATAGTTGCCACTGTTTCGCTTCGTTGCACGAGAAAAATTTAATAGAAAAGTTTGCCTTATTTAATCGGCAGATTACGGCAATTTAAAAATGTAAAATTTACTATAAAATTTTTGCGGTAAAAAAAAGTAAGATGTTGTCAGCTATAGTAATGTTAACTTTTTTTAATATCTCAATAAATAAGACGAATGATACTTTTTCAGAAATGTGATACCACTCAAGCAATCTCAAAAAACAAACTCACCCAACTCGCAAAACTGACAAGTATAGCTGCCAACTTTCCGCTCATTTTAAAAGTCAAATAAACATGAGCAAGGGAAATTATTCAATATATTTATTTTTCTTTGTGCGTTATTTTTTAACCCTTAAATGCATAGTGATGCATATCTACATCACTTTGTATGTACGTTTTAGCAAGGACTTTTTTTATATACACTGGTTTCCAAAAATTAAGGAAAAATCACAAAAAGAGCGATAACTCGTTCAAAAATGGGCCTATCCGTATGAAATTTGCATATGTAGTTAACTAAAAGATGCTGAATGAAATTGCAAAATGCAAATTATTGGCGCTGCAATTGGATTACGTCATCTGTGAAGAGCATAAAAATGCATGTTAGAGAGTACGGCTGCTGGTGGCGCTTTGATTATGACACAAGAAAACTGAGATAGCCAATTCATTTGTATGGCCATGAGGTATCATTTGTCAACATAACTGCGATATAGAGCTATTGGAAGATTGGATGTAGGCCAAAGTCAGACAAAGGTAGCCAGATGGCTAAATCTGAGTCATTTTGTTGTTCATAGGCTTTGAAAAGAATTTCAAACCACAGTTTCGGCCTCCGGAAGGTTTAGCCAAGGACGGGCAAGAGCTACGACAAGCACCGACGACCGATATTTGAGGTTATGTGTACGAAGAAATAGAACAACAATCCCTGTCGTCTTAGAGCCTCCCTTGCTGCAGCTTCTGGAATGTTAGTATCAACGTCTACTGTGCGTAGAATGCTTCATGAAGGTATTCTTTATGCGAGGCGACCAGCCATTTGTGTGCCGCTCACCTCATGTCACCGGAGGGAACGTTTAAGATGGGCACGTCAACATGTCTACTGGACGGCTGATCAATGGAGGCGTGTTCTCTTCACAGATGAGTTCCAGTTTAGCCTCCAAAGCGATAGTATGCACTGTTTGATTTGGAGAGAACAGGGGGCACGCTGCTATCCATCAAACATTCGTAAAAGAGATTCGTATGTAGTAGGCAGTGTCTGTGTTTAGGATGGTATCTCTTTGGGCGGAAGTACAGGTCTCCATGGTTTTCGACATGGAAATGTGAATGCTCACGCCTTTAGAGATGACATTATTGATGCTTATGTGCGCCCTTACGCCGGTGCAATAGGCAATAATTTCCTGTTACTGGACAATAACGCTAGACCACACAGGGCTCACATCGTCGAAGATTATCTTCAGCACCAAACAATTCAGCGCATGGAATGGCCAGTGTGATCTCTGAACTTGAATCCTATCGAGCATGTTTGGGATGCTTTAGGAAGGTGTGTCACTGCTCTCAATCCCCCTCCTCAGGCCCATACCACGCTTACAACTGCTTTACAAGAGCAATGGCACGCACTTCCCAGCGAACTTATCGATCGCATTATTGACGGTATCACACATCGCTGTATGTGCTGTGTTCCTTCTACGGGCGATCATACTCCATATTAAAGGTACTTTTCCTATAACAATCTGACACATTTATTTTGTTTATTTTATAATTGTGTTAATTTCTGAAACACCACAATCGTCTGGTAATTTCTTTTAGTGTTATTTTATACCTTAGTAAGTGTTGAACATTGTGGCTCAGATTTATTAAAATCTATTTGTAACATTTTGAGTAATCTCTACTTTTGTTGTTTTTCCTTAATTTTTGGAAACCAGTGTAGAACTATTAATGCTGTAAAAAACACAAAACAATGGTGCTAAATAAAGTTAAAAATCTATCTGAAAATTTCTGGTATGCAATCTTTAAAATAAGAATAAAAAACACAATTCTAAACGAATAATACATGCATTTAACCCTTAAATGCATAGTGGTGCATATGTACATCACTTTGTATTTCATTCTTAGCAACCAGTATATTTTTATAGAAATATTAATCCTGTAACAATTACAAAAAAATTAATTTAAAAATCTATCTTTAAATTTCTGGTGTCTAATCTTTAATATGAGAGTGAAAATCATAATTCTAAAAAAAATAATTTATGTATTTAAGGGTTACGTTTTACAAAATAAAAAATTATATAAAAAAGTTATTTTGATTGCTACTTATTAAAATATTTACTAATTTGCAATATTTTAGTTTTTACTTGTATTGCAGATGTGCTACATAAGATATGGTTCACGTATTAACTGACGTACTTCTGAGAATCATATATAACGTTTATGAAACAAAATAAAAAATCATGCATTTAAGGGTTAACCCTTTGTGACTCAAGAATTCAGATTTGAAAAATATATTTACTCAGATGTTAGAACACATTATTTTAAGCATATAAAAAAATAATTAAAAATATTTAGAACATAAAATTTTTAAATTATTGACTAAAAGTTATTTTTGCCTCTGCAATTTTTATCTGCAATAAACAGATTAATAGATGCATTTCTTAAATATTGTTAATTTTCTAATACAAAATTGTAAAGTATACGAACTTACCTTTGTAAAAAAGCTATTTCTGTTCGTATACAGCCTTTATATTTAGACAAAATTTATGAAGTTAATTTTAGCAAAAATGGTATGAAACTGCTCAAATTATAAATCAAAAATTAGTATTAAAAATTAACTCAATCTCGCCGGCTGTGGAGAATTTTAACAACAATTTATATTAAGTGTTGTGTTGGAAGATAGCAGCAATAAATAAAATCGTCTTTTAAAGATTACTGCATATCTGCCAACACATCCGCTTTTTTGTTACCACAAAAATTTTGTAGAAATTTTTGCCTTTTTTAATTGGCAGATTACGGCGATTTAAAAAGGTAAAATTTACTATAAAATATTTGTGGTACAAACAAGGGTAAGAATTTGCAACTATGTTATTGTATAAGTAACATCTATTTTTGGGTATGTTGCTCATATACACTCTAAAAATATATCTTAAGATAACAGAAAAAAATGGTCGAATTTCGACAATAAAAATTGCATTAAAATAATTCTTCTGTCAAACAACAAAGAAGTCTTTTTTTTTTCCATTACGTCTTTACTACAACAGAGAAGGGTGTCATATTGCAACAGAAATAGTTTGCGAGGGAGATCCCCTCGGAGGACCCCTCTGAGGTCTACAAGGTCATTTAGAATGACTATTTATTATTTGGTTAACCGAACCCACGCTGACGCTTTCATTCAGTTAGGAAAACTTGAAGCTTCTATCTTGAAATATCTGTTGTGTGTTGTGCATTGTATAAAACGGCAGGGTAGAATATTGTTCATCTAAAAAGAATAAATAAGATCTAACGAATTTTTTACATAAAATTCACAGTAAAAAAGTTCCCTTTAAAAACACATATTGAGAAGCCAGCAAAAGGATTTAATCTGTTTGTTTTTTTTTTTTTTTTTTTTTTTTTTTTTTTTTTAACAAACATAACAAGGTATGTTTTCATTCTTCTTTGAAATATTTAACAATATTTTTCCGAAACATAACAATATGTATGATTTTTTTTTCGATTTGTTAAAAACCTTAATTAAGCAATCTATTTATTTTTTACTTTTTTATAATGTATGTTTTACTGAAATTATATTGCTTTATACTTCATAATTTATTTACTTGCATTAGTAATTAATTCATATAATTCTGTTAATAATTGGAGATTATTTTTTGATTAATTGTTTATTTTATGCTAAATTCATAATCTACCTTTATGATTAGCTTACAAATCTTGAATTTTTACTTTTACACAGCTGTAGAATGATTACATATTATATTTATTATTTTTATGACTTAGAGAGTTTAATTTTCCTTCATATATATTGAGTTTTGTAATTAACTTTGTCAGCGATTGACATAAATAACTTTAGGAGTTTAAATAATAAACACACAGTAGCTGTATTAATTATTATAGTAATAGATAACTGATATTTTCCTTTAAAACTAACCGGAATATTTATTAAATCTGATCGCCGTCCATATATTTTTACTGTTTAATTTTATCACATTTGTTCCATTTAATGAAATAAAAATTTGAACTACAACTCTGAATTATTTTGAAAATTATTCCTAAGTTTATCCATTCCTATCATATTATCAACAAGTTTAATTTTGTTTAAAATTTTAATTTAAATTATATTAAAATATTTTTTTTTTCTTATTTAGTTGATTACACTGGGGAAGACATTTTTGTTGACTTAGATCTGGCATTTGTCTTTTGCTAATTACTAGCATCTGAATCCAAAAATGACCCCAGATGTTTTCTACCACGTCAACTTTTTAAGCTACAGGATAACCCAAAAATCATATTTAATGTGGATACAAAGGAAAATGAAGAAAAAATTACCACACATATTATTCACTCAACTGCTGTATATACTTACTATACACTACATTGTGTTCATACAAGTAGTAAAAGCCTTTTACAAAACGAAAAAAGTACATATTAAGGTAAAAATTTCCGTTTGTAGCTTTTTCTGGACTATTCAATTTGTGGACAATCTCGTTTGGTGCTCCAAGAGTAGTCAGCCATCACATGTTCATCCCATCTACCTTGGTACCTTTCTTCCATGAGTTTCAAATCTTGTTGGAATTGCTCACCCTGCTCATCACTGACTGCACCAAGATTTTCCTGGAAATGATCAAGATGGCTATGGAGAAAATGAAGCTTGATGCTTATGTTGCAACCAAGTCTTTTGAAGCTCTCTGAAAGTTGTTGGACAATTTCGGTGTAATTTTCTACAAGCGTATTTCCAAGAAAGTATTTGGCAAGGTTTTTGAATGACAACTAAGCATTCTTTTGGAGATCTGTAATTGTTCCGATGAAATATTCACCTCTAATGAACTTTTGAATCTGTAGACCGGCAAACGCACCTGTCTTTATTTTTTCAAAAGACAGGTTTGGAAATTTCGAAATGAGATACTTGTAACAGTCTCCTTCAATTGACAAAGATTTCACGAACTGCTTCATTAGATCCAGTTTTATATGCAGAGAGTGGTTCGTATGCATATGATGTTCTTTCTGTCGGAAATTGGTTGATGCAAAATGTTTGGACCACCAGGTTTCAGGTCAGATCTTGGAGGCGAATTCGACTGGAACCAATGCTTCGCAAGAGCTCTGTTGTCCCACATACACGAAAACAGGGATACTTGGTATATCCACCTTGCTGGCCAAAAAGGAAGCACACCATTTTAAGGTCAACACAGACGATCCATTCGTGAATGTTATATTGCAATAAATCAATGGCCCTCTTTATGTCATAATATTCTTCGCGCAAATAAACTGAATGGCTTATTGGGACTGTTACAAACAAATTTCCTTTATGAAGAAGCACGCACTTCAAGCTCCTCTTTGAGCTATCGATGAACATTCGCCATTCAGTTGCGGTATAGGATGGAATTCCCAACTCCTGCATTAAACCATGTACGTTATGGCAAAAAACAAATCCACCGTTACCAAAAGTATTAAAGAAATCCATTTTATCTTGAGCGAAAGTAGGATACATTAACTCCCTTTTCAAGCTATTTTTTTCTCGTGCAGTATTGATGCTAAGAGTTCTGAAGCATTTTTCTTCCTATGACTCACGCCCGATTCAGCTTTGAGCGGTCACAATAATGTAAGCTGTAGAGAAAAAACTTGATGTGATAGAATAAATCTAATTGCATTTTTGAAATCAGCACGCTTTTTTGACTTAAAAACAGCTGAAAAATCAAAGTCAATATGAATTGAGGTAAAAATTGTTCCCCAGTGTAATCATTTACTATGTACGGAAAAACATTATATATTTTTAAGAAGAATGAAAACTCACTTTATTACTTTAGCTGAAATGAAATATATATGTGTATTTTTTACATTGACGTTTATTTAAATTTTAGTGGCCCTTCCTTTACGTTTTTCATCTTTGCCCTTAGCTACCAACTTTTATATTATCACTTTTTTCTAATGGAGATCGTGTCTCAGAATTTTTTCGATTGAATAACACAAAGCTTGCTATTCGAGAAAACTGTAAAAATTGGCAGCTATATTATTTACGTAATTAACAAGCATCACTAACTTAACCTAATAATTTTCTGAAATATTGGATAAATAAATAGTAAAGCTGTTTTAATTCGAAATAACATTCAATAGATTCATATTTATTTTATTAATAAATATTTTATGGGGGGGGAGTTACCGAATATTGTTTTTTATTTAATTCTATGCAAAAAAAAGTTTAAGATAACGTCTTTCACTTATTCCAATTTTTAATGCGTTTATGTTACAAAATCTATATAAATGCGTTTGAATATTGTATTGCGAATAAGCTATTTAAATTAATTTTGCATAAGTTTGGAGGCGGTTTTCTTATAAAGAAATATTTATTATTATTAATATAAACAAGACGATCGGTAAATAGAAATCTTTCCTGTACCTAACCTATAATACGCGATTCTTCTGTTAAATAGACCCCCCCCCCCCTTGCCAACAGGAATCGAGCTACAGATTTTGACTGTTGGGAAAAGCGTCAATTGTCAACATGAAGTGCTTGTATGAATACGTATTTCTGTGGTCTGATAATGCATTTTTTCGTTAACAGACACTTTCTGAAAACAGATATTTTATGGCAACTTTTTGCTGCCAGAAATTTTCTGTTGCTTTATATAAATATTTTTAATAGTGTACAACGCGGTCATAAAAAGGTTTAATTTTATTTATCATTTTAAATTTCTAGTTGAATTATGTTTATTCGAACCTAAAATAACCAAAGGCTGACATCTATGGTTAAATTGAAATGCTTTTTAATACCTTCAGGGGCGGTGGTATATATTATATCCCACCTAATTTTAACTAAGATTTGCACCAGATACATTTAATCGAATTTTACTTTTTAAAACTTGGTAGAAAAAAGTTACAAAATCGCTTTTCCGTTTTTTTGAAATAATGTTTTCGAATATTCCGCTGTGAATTCAACATTAGAGAAACATAATTGTTTGCCTCTCAAAGGATTAAAAATATATAAAACATCAAAAGACACTTAAAAAAATCAGCAATATGTGATTTTTAAGGCATACAAAAGAAAAGATAATAATACTAATAATAAAACATTTGTTTAACTTTAAATCATTTTCTTTTAAATATATAGTATATAGAGAAATGTCTTTTTAAAAGTTGCGATGAAAGGAGGAAAGTCGAACTTATTATATCTCGATGATGGACGCTCCAAAAATAGAGTAACATAAAAAGTCCTTATTCCACGTAGAATATTCAGCAGTCGATAAAAACCCGTATAAAAAGAAACAGAAAATGCCAATTTCCCTTCCGAAAGGAGTGACTTTCGACATTAAGGGGCTATTATTAAAATACAAAAAGCCTGACATGTTCCCCAGTCGGAGGCAGAGAATATATGGATATATTTCTTTAGATAACTTTAACTTCTGCAATTCTAAAAAATGCCTCGAGTCATCTTTTATATTTAGAAAAACTTGCAAATGCCAAGGACAGTCAATTTCATTCATAAAAAATCACTTTTTAGAGTGAGAATATCTGTGAAAAGTTAGATGAAAAATAAATGCGTTTGTTTAGAGAGCAGATATATTTTCCGTTCTTTTACCCAGCACTTAAAATGAATAAAAATATTTCCATTATCTCTAAAAAGCTAAAGAAATGACTGTGTAATTTTCAAATTTACAGTTTTTCTTAATTTTTTTTTTCCTACTTTTCGAATAAAGCACAATTATTTCTGCAATTTTTACTATTTCATAGGTCTTGAGTACTGAGAATTTTGAATACCATAAATTTAGAACTGTAGTCGTCTCCTTAATAATAGTAGTCTATAATATAATCTTTGGAATCTTTGTCATTTTATTTGGTCATTAAGTATGAAATGTCCAATTTGAAAGCAGTGCTGACAAATCTGGTGGCTTTTGCATTTAGGCATTCTTAATTCACACCAGAAATTTTTGCACAATATATTTTTCTAATTTAATCGCGTAAAAAAAAAAAAAAAAAAATTCTAACACTTTTTTTAATAAAAAAAATTATATTCAAAGTTTCTGATAAGATTTCAGAATGTCTTAATAAAAAAATAAACATGTTTGCAACACTGCTTTCAAACAGTGTTGCCAGTGGGGTATTTTTTTTATTCAGATTTATTTATTGATACCACTTTTCTTAAATTGCATAATTCACCTTTTTTCCGCTGTACTTAATCTCTCATTAAATAAGGAGAATTTCACTGTTTCAAAAAGCTGGTGGCAATCAAGAAATTGTAATTTAAAAAAAAGTACCCCACTGGCAACACTGCTTTAAAAACGAACATTTCATACTTAATTAACTAATAGTTTTCACATTCGAATAAATAAAAGTTCAATAATTACGAGAACTGGCATAATGTATGATCAACTAAAAATTGTGAAATATGCAAATAATTAGTTGGCTTCCTAAACTATACTTTTCATATTTTGCCAAATATTTAATAACATTTATTTAACACTTTGAGGGGCAAGCAATTTTTTTATTGTAATGTTGAATTCCCACCGGAAATTTGGAAAAAATTTATTTCAAAATAAGGAAAAAGAACTTTTCTCAATTTTTTTCACCAAAGTTATGAGTAAAACTTCGAATATATAATACTTGATTTATCACATTGTAAACGAAGCATAGAACCAACAATGTGGAAAATGTCCAAGCCGGGAAACGAACCCGGAACCCTTGGAATAGCACTCCAGGTGCTCTACCATTTAAACTACGAGGACGATGCCCAGTTTAGCATTTCCCACATTTGTTGGTAAGGCTGCAACATCAGCGCAAGATGGAATAGTCTTCATGAGCACAAAACCCTTCCGCGAAACATGAGATATAGACAAACCCAGCATCGGTGAACACATATATAATTTTAATTAGTTTTACAATTAGGTTTCAGCAGCGAAATCACGCTCGAAATTATTGAATATATAATATGTGATTTATCACATTGCTAACGAAGCATAGAACCAACAATGTGAAAAATGTCCAAGCCAGGAATCGAACCCGAAACCCTTGGAATAGCGCTCCAGGTGGTCTACCATTTAAGCTACGAGGACGATACCCAGCTTAGCATTTCCCACATTTGTTGGTAAGGCTCCAACTTCAGCACCGAATAGAATAGTTTTCATGAGCACACAAACCTGCGGCGAAACATGAGACACCAAGAAACCCAGCTTCAGTGAACACATATAAAATTTTAATTAACATTTCAGTTAATTTTCAACAGTAATCCATCGTGTGCTGCAGTTGCAGCCTTACCAACAAATGTGGGAAATGCTACGCTGAGAATCGTCCTCGTAGCTTAAATGACAGAGCACTTGGAGCGCTAATACAAGGGTTCCGGTTTCGATTCGCGGTTTGCACATTTTTCACATTGTTGGTTCTACGCTTCTTTAGCAACGTGATAAATAACGTGTTATATATTCAATAATTTAGAGCGTAAATTCACTGCTGAAAAATTAATTAAAATTATATAAGTAGAAATTTATTAAATGTTTCTATTGCAAAACTTAATTAACATTAGGTGGCATATAATATATCCCATCGCCCCTCAAGGGGTTGACACTAGAACGGTTGGATATTTCACTCAAGTGTTATAAAAATATTTTACACCAGAATTTTTATTTAAATCTCTTTAACTTGTTTATTTAGCTTATTTCTCCGTGGTGCATATTTAACATATTTTAGAAAGAAATTTCTCGTTCGCATAGAAATATTTTTATTTAGTACCCGTCAAACTGACCGCTTATGGCCGTTCTAGTGTTAAGCTTAAAATCTTGAAACTGTTCAGATTTTATACTTATTAATAATAATTTTTAGCACATTTGAACTACCACAATGTTACTAGATGCACTTAACCCTCTGTCTACCAGAAGGGTCCAATGGACCCGACATGTACATTCAAAATATTTATTCAAACCAGAAATTTCTTCAAAACAAACTAAATGTATAAATCAGACAATAATAAGTTAAATAAACAAATTAAATAGTTTTAAGTAAAAATTCTGGTGTAGAATGTTTTTTATAAAACTTGAGTAAAATTTCCGGTAGTTCTAGGGTTAAAATAATGAATCTATTAACCCATTAAAGACAAAATTATTTTTTCTTTGAAAAATACAAAAATTGCCTTTCGTACCACTTTTTTCAGAAAAGCAACATTTATCTTATTTTATAGCAGAGTTTCTGTGAATAAAGAAAGTGAAAACTTTTGTTATAAATACTGGTATTCAAACAGCAAAAGGGTTGACAGCTATGCTGTGACCATATGGTAACGCTAGTCCTTAATGGGTTAAAATGGCAAAATTCAAGATTTTCAAGTGAAATAAACGTATTTTGTTATGGAAAATATATTTAATAAATTATGCCTAAATTGTAAGTGTCACGTATGTTACTTGTTTTCATTTATTGAATAAAATATCTGTTTCAAACAATACTTACTTGATGTGGAAGAAAACACAAAAGTTCGACACATTATAGTATCTTTTCACACACAGTGAAACTTATTGTATAAAAATGTAAAAATTCGATTTAGAATGATTTTAAGTGTGTGCAATAACATGAAAATAACAATTTTATGATTTTTTTAAATATCTCAAATAACCTGTTTCTCTCCTTTCTAAATATACAGTACATTTTTTCTACGGCAATGAGAAGTTCGAAAATTTCAACCAAATCAATTAGGTCAAGTATGAAACTTTCGATTACAAAAGGTTTTATTATCAAGGGGGCAATCTTCCACCAGTAAAGTTTAACCCTTAAATGCATAGTGATGCATATCTACACCGCTTTTTATTGAATTCTCAGCAACTAATATAATCATACTGAAATATTAATCCTGTAAAAATTACAAAAATATAAAGTTAAAAATCTGTATTAAAAATTCAGATGTCTAATCTTTATTATAAGAGAAAAAAACATAAATCTAAGAAAAAAAATTTCATTGATTTCAGGGTTAAGTTTTAAAAAATAATAAAAAAAATTATATAAAATAAAGTATTTAGATTCATAATTCTTAAAATATTTACTAATTTACTATTTTGCAATATTTTAGTTTTTACTTGTATTGCAGATGGGCAACATAAGAAAAGGTTGACGTATTATACGAAAAGCGTATCACTGACTTTTTTCATTATTTTTCCTGTGATATAAACCTTTCAGAACATCATATTTAATTTTTTTAAAACAAAATAAAAAATCACGCGTTGAAAGTTTAATAAAAACTTTCATTTTGTATTAACGCCTTATAAATGAAAAATTAATGTCATGAATATGATAAGAATTTCTATTCTTTTTACTGGTGGAAGTTTGCCCCGTTGATAATCTGCGTCTTTTGTAGCCATGAGTTTCATACTTGATGGCCTGGTATTTTGTTAAGCAAATTCTAGTGCCAGTGAAATATTTTAAACACTTTCAGGGTAAAAGTATTTCTATTCGTAAAAATCTGAAATTATTCAATGGCACCAGAATTTACGAATAAATTTATTTTTAAATAAGTAAAAGCTTTTCTTCACATACTTGCTAAAAGAAAAATTTACATTCCAAAATTCTGGTGCCAATCTCGCATTTATGGCAAAAAAATTAAGTGGTCCAAAAATGAACCACCGCACCTCAAGAGGATAAAAGTTAGCAACATATATATATATATTTGTTTTTTCCCGTGAAGACCCCTTAACACTTAGCCCTTAACACTTTATAGGGCAAGTCAATTCTGTGGCTGGAATGTTGAAGAAATTCATTGCCACCAGAATCTACAAACAAATAGATTTATATATAAAAAAAGGGGACCGCCTTTTTCAGCAAGTTATTTATAAAAACAAATATTTTACTGAAAATTACGGTGCGAATCAATAAGTTTTCAATAAAAATTAACTGGCATGTACAGGGTGTCCAGCAAATAAGACCCTGATTTCAAAATTAAATATCTCAAAAACAAAGATCAATAGAATTATGCGGTAAACGGTTTGTTTATTAGCTAAGCTGTAAAAATGTTATACGGAAGTTTCAAAATTTAGTTGCAAAATCCGCTAACAGATGGCGCTGTAATCGCAATTCCTATACATTGTGTTTTGAAGTCAAGAGCACTAGCGTCTCATTCCTAGATGGCTTCCTATGGAAGAACGAAAATTCGGAAAGACCGCTTTTTCGTTGGGGTGATGTGCAGAAGTGGAGACATCTGGTCACAGAATTATTACATCAGCTTCAATTTTAGAGAATTTCAATTAATAGAATTTTCAATAAAGTTTAGCAATCATTATATAAGAACTTATTAAAATATTTTATTTGGGTAATGTGCAGAAGCGGAGCCATGTGTTGACAGAATTGAGATTTGTTTCAAATTTTGTTATAAGCTACTTCGGTCCGGATACCAGTCTCTCTGTGGTATGTCTTTTCTCTCCTAATTGGTAGATCGTAGAATCGAATCCAAGTAGAGGAGGATTTGTAAAAAAAATGGAAATCTTTACTTTTTAATATTTATTTAAACTGTGAAAAAAGTTTGTATAAAAAAATCCAAAGTTTCAGGTTTTAAAATTTAATTAAGCTAAAGGAAACCCCTTTTTTAAAAATCATTGAGCATTTATAGTAATGATTCATAAATATATTTTTTTAAATTGTAGAGAATAGTTTGAATGAAAAAATACATACAAAGTTTCTATTTTTGAAAACTTAATTAAGTTTAAAAAAATAATTTTAATTTTAAAAACTCAATTTCATTTTTTTTTAAATTGAGCACTAAAATATGGTGCAGCTTCTAGCGATAGGATTCTAGGTGTTGGAAAGGAATGCAGCATCCAAAGTACTTTTGATTTGACGTTGATTATATGACTTATCATCAATTCTTTAAAAAAATAATTTAATGCATAATTTCTGTCTCTAAAACTTTGTTTACAAAGAAAAGAAATATATGTGCTGTGCTAAAACCTAAATATTATGCCGTGATTTAAAAATAAATTAAAAGTGAAAAATTACTTTTTTATTTTTAATAATTCAGGTATAAACAATAATACCAAAATATTATGCCGTGATTTAAAAATATATAAAATGAATAAAAAGTACAGAACTATTTTTCTAAATATATGCATTTTGATTTAAATAATTATATGGTATTAAAGATTGAATTTAATAAAATATTTAATAAGTTCTTATAATCATTTCTAAATTTTTTATTGAAAATTTTACTAATTGAAATTTTCTAAAATTAAAGCTGATGCAATAACTCTGTGACCAGATGTATCCACTTCTGCAAATCATCCCAATGAAAAAATGGACTTTCCCAATATTCGTTTTTCCGTAGGGAGCAAATCTAGGAATGAGACGCTAGTACTCTGGACTTCGAAGCAGTTTACAAGTATTGCGATTACAGCGCCATCTGTTAGCGGTTTTTGCAACTAAATTTTGAAACTTCTGTATAACATTTTTACAGCTTAGCTAATAAACAAACCGTTTACCGTATTATCTTACCGTATTATCTTACGTATATATACCGTATTATCTATTGATCTTTGTTTTTGAGATATTTAATTTTGAAATTAGCGTCTTATTCGCTGGACACCCTGTATATTCCCATTACCCGATAAAGGTTTAAACCCTTTCAGGGGTAAAGTACTTCCATTACTAAAATCTTGAAATAAAGGATTGGCACCAGAATTTACGAAAAAATTCATTTGGAAATAAGCAAATGGCTATATTTCACAAATTTATTAAATAGAAAAGATTTTAACACAATTCTGGTGTCATTTTAACGTTTGGGAATTAAAATTAAGTGGTTTCATAAACATACCACTACCCCTGAAAGGGTTAACTGTCAAAGTTTTTCACTGGTCGATGTACCGCCAGGTTGGATTTTTTTTCTCATATTAAAATTACCATGGTTATTATTTTGTGATTTGCTTAAAGAAATTTGCTTAAAGGATTTTGTACGAAAAAATATTATAATAAAATTTCTTGTAATTAAATTCATATTTCATTTTTTACTACCGCTCGCATTCAATATTCAACGGAAAATGTTGAAAAAAACTATTTTTTCATAGCCGAATTACGTCTAAATTAGGGAAATCCTCTTAATTTCATATTTCGTACACAGAAAAGAAATATTTGTGAAATAAATGAACAACAAAATTCACGCAAAATACTTTTATTGAATTCATATTCTTTATGTAGGGCTGCTACGGACGAATTTTTCTATATTCTATTCGCATTACTATTTTCTTAAATAAATTTTGTAGTACATTTCTCTAGCACATGCTGTGAAAGTACTTGTGAAATATTTTTATTTGAGGAAGTGTTTTCAGATAAATTAAAAAAGTAGTCGGCAGTGGCAGTCTTGGTTATGAGAAATGTGATAAATATATATTTTTGCCGTTTGATATGAAGAGCGTAAAGAAGGAGACAGTATAACATTTGAAAAATAAAAGCATCGTTTGAAAATCAACCTACACTGAAATACTTTAAAAAGCTTTCCGATAAACTATAAATAGATGCAATGCATATCTTCATTCTTCATTGCTTGTATTTTTCAAGTGCTTGGGTGTTGTACTTCGACTAGAAAGCAAAAGTTTGCCTGTGTCTAGGAGGAGTATTTCGACCGTTAACTCTTTCCTGAACGGAGTAATTCTGTTTGTAAAATGATGACATGAAAGATAGGCACCAGAATTTATCAGAAAATAAATACCTTCTTATTTTCACGTACTCTATAAAAGGAAAATTTTAATTAAATATTCTGTGTTACAGTATTCTTAAAATTACGTGTCCTATTTGTGGACAAGGCTCGCTAAAGGGTTAAGAATTAACCCTTTGAAGGGAAATGGTTCGTTTTTGACTACTTAATTTTAATCCCTAAATGTAACATTGACACCAAGATTATGAAATAAAAGTTTTCTTTTAATTAAATACACGAAGAATAGCTTTAACAGTTTTTCAAATTAATTTGATTATAAATTTCAGTGTCAGTCAATCATTTCAGCATGTCATATTAGTAGTAGAAGTAGCATTAGTAGAAGTGCTTTGCCACTGAAAAGGTTAAACTTGGCTTTCTAAAATAGATGTTTTTGAATTCAATGTACCGTAATTTCCGGCGTATGACCCGCGGATCAAATAATTATTTTTGCACCCCGAAATTTTGTTTGGTAAAATGTAATTTCGTAAATCTTGGTAAATATTTGACTTCAAATACTAAATAAAGATTATGGTTTCAAACATGATTGTTTGATCCGCGGATTATACGCCAGGAATTACGGTACTACAATTTTATAAAACTACGTACAAATGTTTGTAATTTTGCTTAAACGCTTTACATCAAGGGTGACAACCGTGGCACGCCGACACAACTAAAATTTTATAGTAATCATTGCCTTATATAATCATCGAATCTCTTCGTTTCAACATGTTCAGTTATTCTGTATTAGTGGTATCCGGCCTGCCACAGTTGGCCACCACTGTTCTACAACTGTCTCTCTTTAACACTAGAACGCCCGGAAATTTTATTCAAGTTTCATAAAAATGTTTTATACCAGAATTTTTATTTAACCCTCCGTCTACCAGACGGGTCCATTGGACCCGACAGGTACATACAAAATATTCATTCAAACCAGAAATTTCTTTAAAATAAACTAAGTATATAAACCAGACAAAAATAAGGTAAATAAATAAGTTAAATAGTTTTAAATAAAAATTCTGGTGTAGAACGTTTTATTAAAACTTGAATAAAATTCCCGGTAGATCTAGGGTTAAGATTATTTGACAGATTTATTTAACATAAATCTGCGTTTTTAAAATTTAACTTATTTTGTGAAAGAATTTCTGGTTCCAATTGACATTTAATCATATGCTCGGAGTCGAATCGACTCTGTCCGGGCGTTCTAGTGTTAACATTAGAACGCCCGGAACTAGTCGATTCGACTCCGACCATATGATTAAATGTCAATTGGAACCAGAAATTCTTCCACAAAATAAGTTAAATGTTAAAAAGGCAGATTTACGTGGAATAAATCAGTCAAATAAGTTTAATAAAAATTGTGGTGTAAAATATTTTTATGAAACTTGGGTAACATTTCCGGGCGTTCCAGTGTTAATCTGAATTAGCTCAGTTGTTTAACCCCTTGAGGGGTTTAATTACGTTTGTGAAATGCTGAATTCCCACCGTAATCTTTGAAAAATTCTATTTCAAAATAAGTAAAAGCAATTTTACGGCTTTTTTCCACCAAAGTTAGAAAAGTAAAATTTAATAACATTTGTCTGGTGTGAAACTTCATTAATCGTAGGTGGTATATAATATATACCGGTGCCCCTCAAGGGGTTAAAATTGCTAAATCGTTTTGGTTATGTGAAAAAAAGTTTGACTAAGCGTCTTTAGCTGATTAGGAAACTAGGAAAATTGTTTCTCCCTTAACCCATCTCGTAGCCTGAATGACGTTTTTTCTCGCCAAGCAGGGTTGCCAGTTTTGCCTCCATTTTTATTCAAAAATTTCGTGTACATACCAGAAATAAAGAAATGTATTTGATATTATATTTAATAAGAGAACTTTAGCAATCACTTAAAGTAAAAATTCTTCTTCCTAAATTTCTTCGATGAATTTGAAATTTCGGATAAAAATTGGATTCCTAACTGGCAACCCCGTTGTCCAGGTGCTACAAATATTTCGGCGTACTCCGTGTTTATCTTTATTTGCTCAGGAATCGCATCTGATACCTGTATAGTTATGTGAGAAAACGACCGTTGTTTCCTATTCTAAAATTCTTTATTTTGTTGTAAACTACCAACTGTTAAATGTGTTCAATACAGATACGATATATTATAATATAAATACACATATAATACAATATAATACCATTTTTAAAAACATTCTGTATTTTTTAAAAATACAATGATTTCTTGTTCTGAATTCTAGAATATATCTATATCGAAAATGCGTAAAAAATGGTATACAGTAATTAACCCCCTCCCGCCCTAAAAAGTGTTTTCTTTGTGTTGAAGGAAGCATTCAAAATATGACATCTCTCTGCATTTAAAAGACGATTTTGACTAAATGCACATTTTTATGCATCTCAAAAATAGCAATGGCTTATCAGTCATGAATCATTTTTGGCAGTCAGTTTTTGACATTAAATGGGACATTGTGCCACACAATTCATGTTTTTATTTCAAATAAAAAACAAATGTGTGGAAATATTTCTTAGGCTCAAGGGATAAAAAATTGCATTCGAAAGTTAATTCCCTTGTTTAACTATTTCAAATATTATAAAATGTCAATCATTAGCGACATATAAAACAATGTTCTCACTATCAGGTCAGCGTATTTGTCAATTTTTTTAAAAGAAATCTTCACAATTTTTAATAGCAGTCTTTCTGCTATTCAAGTAATGATAATATTACCTTTTGGTGTGTGAATGCATTTTGAAAACAGCACTGAATGCCACTGAATTAAATGATATTATTTATTAAATATAAATTTTGCTAAAAATATAAAAAGCTCTTTCTGATTATAACTTCCACTGAAATTTTCTTAACCCTTTCCGGCACACCGTGCCCGGGTCGGGATTCCTAATTTTAATTACAAACTTACGAACGGCACCAAGAATATTTTAGTAAAATTTTGCTTTAACAATGAATAGTTAAAGTAACCTGTTTTTAATTTCTGAAAAAGTCGTTGTAAAATTCCGGTGTCAGTCAATCATTTCATCATTTTACAACAAAAATTGCCCGTGCCGGAAAGGGTTAAATAAGAGTTTTTCGCAGACTATAAACATCCGTATTTTAGAGCTCAAATTACAGTGGTGTACTCAGTACGCGATCATCGGCGGTACCACTTTTTAGAAATATAAATCTTTATCTTGTTTAATTGTAAATATCTCTAATTATATAAAGAAAATATCACATTTGGGTGGGAAATATTGATGTTAGAAATCATATTCCAAATTACAGCTGATAACATAATCCAATTAAAACCAGGGGCGGCTCGTGACATGTTTTTATTGCAGTAAAGGCATAATTTCATATCTTAGCTTTTTTTTTTTTTTATCACTATATTTAACAGAAATACCGCAATTTCCCGCGTATGCGCCGTAGCTCAGATAATTCGATTTCCTAACAGAATTCGTATTAAATAAAATGTGGCTTGATTTTGCTTAGCATTTATTCGACTTTATTTGTTAAATAAAATTCCGGGTATGAAGAAGCCTTAACTAAGTCGCGGCATATACGCAGGAAATTACGGTACTTGCCTTATAAACAGAATTTGTACGACTAAATAAGACGATTTTTTCTAGCAATAAAATGTTGTTTCAAAAAATCGAAAAATTTGGGATGCAGTTAGAGCCATAAAAACCATTCACAAGTATCATATCACAATCATATTAAAATTCAAAATATTTGCGACACTATCACCCACTACTGCACTGTTGCCAGTGGGCTCTTTTTTTTAATTGAGAAATCTTTTTTTGCACCACTTTTTTGAAATGGTAAATTTCCCCTTCTTTTCGCCTTAATTAATATATCATTATAGAAGGCAAATTTTATCATTTAAAGAGAGTGGTGCCAATTATGAAATCTGAATTTTAAAAAAGTAGCCCAATGGCACCACTGCACTACAAGGTCGGTCGACTTACCAACATTTTTAAACCCTTAATTCTCGTTCCCGTGATATTCACGGGCTTTTTGTTTTATTCAGATTGTTTGATTCCCACCAATTTTATAAAAAATTCTAATTGGATTTATTATGGTATTATTTTACCTGTCATTAAATAAGGTGAATATATCTTTTTTTAAAAGTGATGCCAAAAACAATTTGAATTTTTAAACCGTAATTTAATGCGAACGTTAAGGGGTTGATATCAGAATTTCTGCCAACCAATCACCAGCCGACACAGATTAGAATTATATAAAGAAACTGGCTGACGGCCATGACGTTGTCCGGGCCGGCGATAATAACCTTAATTATACCTAAAATTCAACTATTTTAATTTCACATTACACTGCCAGGGAGCATACTCTGTTCTAAACAAACCTCTATCCGAACGAAACTCCGTTATTTATCCTAACTGAATATAT
The DNA here is from genome assembly GCA_963932465.1 of Maratus speciosus. Lineage (NCBI taxonomy): Eukaryota > Metazoa > Arthropoda > Arachnida > Araneae > Salticidae > Maratus > Maratus speciosus. The sequence continues at coordinate 451,695,336 of OZ010796.1, forward strand.
GTTAGTTGAGGGAGTGGGGACTCAAATAAGACCAGAAAATTAATTGTAGAATTTTCTGACATTACTATTCGTAAATTGTGGTAACCGCTATTGAGAAAGTAACTTTAGGAATGTGAGAAGCTATGATTAATATATTAATGTAATTGGAATTAATTTCGATGAGATATGTGTACCGTAATTTCCTGTGTATAATTCGCGGATCCAAGAATCATGTTTGGACAAGGAAATTTTATTTGATAAAATGTATCTACTTAAATCGCGGTAAATATTTGATTTCAATTATTAAATAAAAATTCTGTGTCAAAACCACTGTTGCCAGATGGGCTACTTTTTTTAAATTAAGATTCTTCATTGGCACCACTTTTTGAAAAGGTAAAATGAAACTTATTTAATGACATATTAATCAAGCCGAAGACAAAGGGAATTTTAACGTTTCAAAAAAGTGGTGCTAATCTAGAAAACTGAATTTTAAAAAAATAGCCCACTGGCAACACTGGTCAAAACATGTTTGTTTGATCCGCGGATTATACGCTGGGTGTAACAGTAACAGGAGATGAGTTATTAAGATAGGGCTCACAAGGAAGGTCTCCTTACAGGGCATACTCAGAATATGTTGAAAAAAATGCTAGTGAATCTACTCATGTATATAATAAGGGATCAGTCAAATTTAACTGCGGAATTTCAGTAAAAAGTATGTAAAAAATAAAATACTTTCGAATATTTGGCGCGAAAATACGAAAGTAACAGGCGATATGGCGAGCAGGATTTTTCCTCGCCAAAAGCAAACGATTTTAATACATCTGAAAATTATTTATTGTTTTCTAGAATGCGCGGTTTTTAATTCGTTCAAACTTAATCAATAAAAGAGGGTATTATGTATTTTTTATATTACATATATATGTTCCTTGTTGCTGTAGTTATTTAATTTTATCACTGTAAAAATATTTTCTATGCTTTGCAAGTTACAAATATCTATTTTAAGTTATAGTCAGCTGACATTTGATTGCCAAAATACATTTCCATATCGAAGACGAAGTCGTTTCCATAGCAACAAAATCAAATGGACAGTGTTCTATTTGCCTTATTTTTGAGCTTGAAATAATTTAAATAAATTTAAATTTTGTTTTAAATCGTAAAATATGATATTTAAATTTTATTATAAATACATATAAATGTATATGACAAACTATTGGTAAAACAAGCTAAAAATGTCAACACTATAGTTAAAACAAATTAAAAATGACAAAACTAAAGTTATTTAAGTTAAACTTATGTAGACAAATTCAACACAAAAAAAATTTTCCTACATAAAAGCGTATTTTTTTCCATCGCCAACCGGTGATAAATCGTCAACTAAACGAAAATTTCGTTATTTTTTTACGGACGTTGTATCGGGGTTCCGCCAAACAATTTTTTATAAACGTATATATCCATATGAGAAGAACATTCTGTTATTTTTTCAGATTTTTCTGAGTATGCCCATATGGAGACCTTCCTTGTCAGTTGAGCAAAAATCATTGATGAGGGGGCGGTAAGGGAAGATGCAAGTTCTCTTCGACAAATGGCTGATTAAAACTACTTTAGTCTTTGGACAAAAATTTAAAATGGGCCTTCTTGGGGAACCTAATTTAATAAATATGCTGAAATTACTTATTCGGAAATATTGGTAACCACTACTCATAAATTAACTTTAAGAGTACGAAAGGTGATAATTAAGATATTAATGTAATTTGGAATTAATTTTGAATATATATGAGTGATAGGATTTGAGTTATTAAGATAGGGCTCAGTTAAACAAATATCGACGGAGTGGGTGGCAGGGGAGATCAAGCTTTCTTCGACAAAAGACTAATTAAGTCTACTGAAGTTCTTGCTCAAAAATTTGGACTGATACATGAGATAGGAAACTATTTTTTAAAAAGTGCTGAAATGAATTATAATTCGGATATAATGGTAACGACTACTCATAAATTAACTTTAAGACTGAGGGAGGTGTCATTTAATATATTAATGTAATTTGATATTAATTTCGAAAAGGTATGAGTAATAAGATTTGAGTTACTAAGACAGGGCTCAATTAAGCAAACATCGATCGAAAAAAAAGGTGAATGAGCCAAACCTTCTTAAAATCTGGCCTATAGCAACCGAGATATGAATGCGCCCCCTGTCGGTGGAGAATGAAACAACAAACTTTCGAGAATCGTAAGGTAAGTTTAGCAAATCAATTTCCGTTGAAATCGGACCATAGAACCCGAGAAAAAATGCGCTATTAACAGATTTCGTGAAAAACTTCTCTCTCAAATATAGTCTTAATGGTCGCATTAAATTGCGAAAATTCAAATTGCTCATTGGCACTACTTTTTGAAAAAGAAATATTCAGCTTATTTGATGACAGGTAAATTGATAACATAATAAAGCCAATTACACTATTTTATAAAACCGGTGGGAATGAAACAATCTGAAAAAAAGACACAGCCCGTGAATATCACAGGAGCGAGAATTAAGGGCTTAATATTCGAATATGTTGGTAAATGTAGTCAATATTTAGGAAACATATTTGTAAATTGAAATTAAGGGAGAGAAAACTTATGGACATACTGTTAACTCATATCAAGGGACTTTTGTCTGAGAGCACACTAATAATCTTCTATTAAGTTACTAAAATCATTTTAAATTATGTTGTTAGCATTTGGCAACGTTTAAAATTCGATAATATCCTTTCAATTTCCTAATTAGATAGAGGATCGAATTATCTGCGGAAGTTGATATCTTTTTATTTCATTTTTTAATGAATGCTTATGTCCCCGTCTGGTTATCTCTCCAAATTTTTGTACAATCGCCGTCAGTCCTTTGAAAAAATTAAGAAATATTTGAAACCTATTTAAAAAACAAAATTTGGATATTCGGATCTAAAACATATCCTACATTAGATCTGAAAATTTCAAATCAATATTATTATAGTCTTCTTAATTTTAGCCAATTAGTGAAACTTGCATTATCTTAGGATGCAAGATGTGAGGTTGAGTAGGGGAAATGAAATTATACAGTGTATTGTAAACCAGTTGCCAGTGAAGTAACAGAAGAGGTTGTCACAATATGGTGTCTTATACTTTACATCGGATAAAGAGTTTATGATCACAGTGGAAGCAAACTTGCACCAAAAAATTTTGCTTATTTTACGGCTTTTTCGTGAAAAATTTCTTTCTTAAATATAGTTATAATTTTTACTTTTTTTACTGGTGGGAGTTTTCCCAGGTATTATAATCATTTTCACAGTCACTTGCAGGAGGTTTTCTAGGTTGTCAGAGTATGGCGAAAACGCAGTGCCTGACTACAGCCGAAGTAAACTTCCGGCAGTAAAAATTTGCCATTTTTGCCAAAAATTCGCTCTTTTTTGCCATTATTTATGACCGAAATTTTGCATTAAAAAGGCATTTGAATATGGAGAAAAATTCTATTTAAATTTACTGGTGGACTTTTGATCCGCCGGTAATCAACCACTGCAAAAGCGCTTACAGTTGAAGATTGACTATTTTAAGAATATATCATAGCTGCCAGCTGTTCCGGTTTTACATACTATAGAAATTTAATATAAATTTTTATCTTATTTAATCGGCAGACTACTGCGATTTAAAAAGTTGAAATTTATTATAAAATTTTTGTGGTACAGAAAAGCGTAAGATCTTGGCAACTATGTATATTTCAGTTGCTCTTTACAAGGCTCCCATTCGATCCGTTTTTTGAACACTACTTTTACTTTAAACAGAAAACTTCTTTATAAATTTCGTAGAAACAGTAGGAACAGCATGCTTTTTGCAATTGCTTCAGAAACCTAGCGCGAATTTCTACCTGAAAACTACTGGTTTTCAAAAAACGGACCAGTGGTAGCCTATCGTTATTAATATACCGCTCAAAACAATGAAACCCTTCAAGGCAAGCAATTGTGTTTCTGTAACGTTGAATTCTCACAGGAGTTTTTTAAAAAAAAAAATATTTCAGAATAAGGAAAAGCAATTTTTCAACTGTTTTCCACCAAAGTTATAAAAGCAAAATTTAATGGAAAGTTTCTGGTGCAAATCTTAATTAAAATCAGGTGGGATATATTATATCCCACCGCCCATCAAGGTGTTAAAGGATATTGAGGTTGTGTGTGGGGAATTGTTTAGATGATTGATACATGATTGATAGACGTGGGTAGGCTATATGAGAAAAAAATTAGTCATGCTTGCCCGAAAAAAATGCATCGTATTGAGCATTTGGGTACAAAAGAAAAAAAAAACACAATTTTGCATATGATATAAACGAATAAAAAAGGGATATAAAGTCCCTCAATACCCTTTAACAACTTGAGGAGCAGTAGGATATATTATATCGCATCTAATTTTAATTAAGGGGTTTCCTTCAAAGAAGATCGTGTTTAGTAGGGGGTATGGTTTACCGTGACAACGTTGCACATCTGCACATCAGCAACGTTGAACATATTTGAGGCATGGAGTCAATGAGGCTATTAAAGGCATTGCGATGTAAATCTGCATCACTTTTTATTTAAATTTCAGGTAATAAATTAAGTTCTCAGCAACCACTACATTCATATAGAAATATTAATACTGATAAATTACGAAAATGGGCTACTACTTAAAGTTAAAAATCTATCTTAAAATTTCTGGTGTCGCATCCTTAATATAAGAATAAAAATAAATTCTAAAAGAATAATTCATGTATTTAAGGATTAAAGACTGTTTTGAATTTCAAATCTAGCAAAACGACAATCATGACTACGAACAGAATTTAAAATTTGGTAGAAGGTCTGTTAAACCATTCTTATAATATTCCAGAGACATTATTTTCAATTTTAATTTAAAGACATTTTCTTTAATTTATGTATTACAGCCGTATGTGTCATATTCAATTATGTAATAAAAATATATATTAAACCGGAAAATATGTTTTTACAAAAGATTGCGGATTTAAAATGCAGCTAATTTTATTAAATTTTCATCGCCTTATTTAATCCCTTAACGGTCGCATTAAATTACGGTTTAAAAATTCAAACTGCTTATTTGCACCACTTTTTTGAAAATGAAATATTTACCTAATATGATGGCAAGTAAAATGATACCACAATAAAGCCAATTACATTATTTTATAAAACTGGTGTGAATCAAATAATCTGAATAAAAAGGCACAGACCGGGAATATCATGGGAGCGAGAATTAAGGGGTTAAACTCAGGTCTCACTGTGGATGTAAAAACATGAAGCAAAGACAGTGTTGCCAGTTGGATAGGTTCTTTTTTAGGTGGTTCACTTCACCTTTTTCAGCACATTTTTATACCAGTTTTTAATTATATTTGTCTTTTTTCACCTAATTTAACCTTTTGATTACGGGGTAAGAATTGCGATGATGTTTAAATTCACCCATACCACAATTTACAACCAAAAAACTTTTTGTGGTATATTACTCTTGAAAGTATGGAAGTATAACTGTGTGGCAGATAATATTTAAAAAAAAAAGTGGTGCGAAGCGGTGTGTAAAGAAAAAAATCGCTGGGACGACATATGTGCCAACCCGCTGCCATCGAAATAATCAAGGCCAGAGGTCACGACGAGGCTAACGAAAATGACAGGCTATCGCAGTGCATTCCAAGTATCTTTTTTTTTTTTTTTTTTTTTTTTTACAGACCGCTGGAATCACGTGATGCTCGAACGCGGCAATGCAGGTGTACCAAAAGAGTGTCACGTCACTCTAGTGGTCTGTATAAAAAGACATTTGGGATGCTTCGTTGGGATGCTCCGTCTTTTAGGTAGATTTCGTAAGAAATACTACCTATTGCAGTCGTTACCATGGTGCGACTTTTGAAAAATTCCTTCAAAACTTTTCATTATAGGACCCCAGGAACCCAAAACCACCCCCACCTAAAAAGTTTATATATATATATATATATATATATGTGTGTGTGTGTATGTATGTATGTACTAAATTTTGTCCGCACGTTAAAAGTCGCAATTATGCACGGATCGTCTTCAAACTCGCCAACCACTTTGAGATGGTTAATATCTCGGCGGGGATTGAAAATGGGCAAAATCGGCCCAAGGGAATGGAAATGGGGATGGCTCAAAATTTTGAATACCGTCTTAACATGATTCTGATAGAACCAGCTCTTACACAACAATGACAGGAAAAAATAAATATTTTGCGTTATAGTAGTTGCCAGCAATTAAAGAAAAAGCAGTAAAATTCTCACCACAACAATTGCTTTTCTATTGCAAGATTTCACGTGAAAAATTAAACTAAATAAACAGTTTCACGAATTGAAAACAAATTGAATATTACGTTTGACGAATAAAAAAAAATAATAAATATTGCGTCCTATTGGAAATATAATGGACTTCAGCAGGCGAATAGGTAACGTCATGTGAGTTTGAAGAAACATATTAAAACATGATAAAAACCCGACTATGAAAATATTTACATATTTTAACACTTTGAGGTTCTCTGAATTTGATTTAGCCAATTTTAAACATATTCCATATACATGCGTGTGGGTATTCGTGTATATTAGAATTTTTACAAAATGTTTAGCTCCCTTAGAGCCCAATCTTAGTGAAGGAACTGGGTTTATGTCTAATCTTGATTTAAGTTTTGTTGGTGAATTGAGTACTTAACTTCGAAATCTACCTCCGCCTGTAGGCCCGAGCCGGCAGGGATTTTTCGTTAGCGTCGGGTCACGAATTGTGACGTCATCACTAATCGACCGACTTCTCACTAGTGTTGGAATTCACACCCGAAAATTTTGAATAGCAATTTTCTTTTATTTTATTTGCGGAATAGCTATCATTTTATAAAACAATAATAATTATTTAAACTTACTGGTGAGAATTTCGAATCCTCAAATAAAACAATCAGCCAGGTGATGCAAGGCTGTGGCATTCCGCATCTGGCTGAATTTTTATTTAGGAATTACGAATTCTCACCAGTAAGTTTAAATAGCTGCTATTATTTTATAAGATGATTGCTATTCCACAAATAAATTAAAAAAATTGCTATTCAATATATTCCGGTGTGAATTCCAACGCTAGTGAGAAGTCGGTCGATTATTTATGACGTCACAACTCGTGTCCTCTGGCCTTGAGTGCTTCGATGTCAGCGATCAATGTCGTAATTAAAGGGTTAATATCTTATTAAATAAAAAGACTATTACTATTTCGAAAAAGTGGTAATCAATCAAACTATCTCGTTAATAAAAACTATCGCAACATGAAATTTTTGAGCATGCGAACCATGTTTTAGACTGATATTGAGTGATAATAACTCCAAAACAATTTCGTTTTTTCGACACAATAATCTTAAAATATCGGGAAAGTATGGACTGTATTCAATTTAAAATTTCCAAAAAAAATTTATGGATAATAACTTATATACTTTAATGTAGCATTTTAAAATTTTGTTCATGGAAACATTTGCATAACGTAACAAATATTACGTTGTTTGTGCTCTGCGAATTAAATAAGTTGTCATAATACGAAGCATGAACACGTATATTAGTACACTAACTCGTAGATTATATAACCACTCTAATTACTTTACGCATGTATGGGTTTATATGCAGCGGGGTGCATAATGAGCTAGACTAATGCCCTAGTTATGATATTATTACATTTGGATTATGTATATAAATGAGATTGAATATGGAGGATAGGCAGCTTTTAATATTTTGAAAAGTACAAATGTTTAAACGAAATAAAGATATGCTGCTTAAAATTTATTTTTTATACAAAAAAAAAAAAAAAAAATGAAACCGAAATATATTTGAGCGGATGAGTACATAAATGTGTGTGTTAAAATGCACAATTGTATGTATTCAAATTATGACATAAAATAATTTATTTACCTAAAATATCCTTGAATACTGTTCCTTGCCTACTACGTAATAGAGTAAAGTAGGGTAATGCGCTCAGCGGGCAATCTCCCTCACTCAAATATCTCTAAAAATGTGCGATCGGTACCGGCACCTAGCGAACTTCATCGTAAGTTCACAGTAATAATACAATGACCGTCGGAAGGAAAGTATTTTTTTGTCTGTGAAGAATATTTCCTTCCCATATTCTATTAATACCTTTTTCCTTTGCTCACCCCCCTTTTTAAAATAGGATTGTTTTACTAAATTCCTATATTTTATATCTGTCTTAAATCATAAATTAAATTTATTTTCATCGCTCTTTTCCTTTACAAATACATTCTCGTTTCTCTCTCTTAATTTTCAAAAAAAAAACCGCAAAAAGCAGTCGCAGATTTAAAGAGGCATGCTATTTTTATCTCGCATAGAAACAATTTACACAGTACACTTGCATGCTTAATTTGGTTGCTATGCGGGATCTTTCACATGCCTCCTTTCTTTATTTTTTTGACTGGGTCACTACAGCTGCATCTTTTCTATCCAACGTATAAATTCTTATCATAAATTTTGTCTGCAATATCTTATTTTTAATTTCATATGCCTTCAAACGGCTCGGCGCGCCTAATTCCCATGGTTTGACAAACCCCCTGTAAAATGCGGCTATGTAGTTTTTCGGTTGCCCATATTTTCCCATTTATCCGTTGGCGTTAAAATTTTATATGTTTCCCTTTCGCCCTCCTCATTGAACATATATTAACGTTTTTTTAACACGTGTCTCATTTCAATTTAATTCTCGCCAGATTTCTACTGGCTTGCTGGTTTTGTAAATTACTGCTCGCCAATAACTCAATGCTCTAAAATGTGGTTATGACATCATTCTTTTTCTGATCGTCCATCTGTAAGGATAAAATGTAGCTTGTCCTTCCCCAGCACCGACGGGTTTCTGCCGGAATACTCGATATGTACGGACCTGGACAATAAAGCTCATTTTTACTATCATATCTGGATTTTATCTACAAACTGGCTATATATCTTTTTCGCATATTAAAAAGTAAATATTACGCTACTCCAAGTATCATCGATGCAAATAAAGTCATCTTAACATGTGTCCGACATATCCAGTATAAGACTAGATAGTCTTTATAGAGTCCGCACGTTATTAGATTGACGTATTTTATTATAAAACTCTACAGCATCTAACATGAAGGTAAGTGTACATTCTTATCGTCAAATGTCAATTTACTCATTATGTCTACAAAATATATACATTTAGCTGTACGTTCATTCTTTTTGTTATATTTATAGTTCGTTATTACGCCAAATATAATGCATTAAAATCCTACATGGCAATGAAAACTAATGACGCTCGCGTGGAATTCCAGGAGCAGTTGTGCCAGTGGGCTACTTTTTTAAAATTCAAGTTTCCTGAGTTACACCACTTTTTTGAAATGATAAAATTCCTCTCGTTTTCACCTTAATCAATATGTCATTAAAATGCGAATTTTATGATTTTAAAAAAAGGTGGCAATCAAAAAATCTGATTTAAAATAAAGTAGCTCACTGGAAACACTGCACAGAAATGCTACAGCGATGACAGCGATGACCACCTCGGGAACTCAGCTTTCGCTTTAGAGCGTTAGTGCAATCCCGAGGGGTAGAACAGAAATGCTACAGGAAGAAAACGACGAACAAATGCTTAGCTTTTCAAATCAAGTATAAACACCAGTGTCTATAGAGAATATTCCGCCAACATGCGTTCCTGGCCCTTCAAATTAAACACAAAGATCAATGTCTGCAGCAGAGATTTCGCCTATTTCTGGATTTTGGAAGAGCACCAAACGACAATCCGGCATGAAAAAAAAGAAAAAAAAATCTAAGAGGATTACCCATAGCCAAACCGTCAATCACTCGGAAGAAATTACCATTGAAAACAAAAGTATTTTGTGACAAGCAAGCACGAGTGAGAAGGATAAGCTCCTTGATTTCAAAATAAGAGAAATGGAATTCACAAAGCCTTTTCTTGAGGCAATCTAAAGCCCCCTCAACCGGAACGTTTGTAAATAATGATTTAACATCAAAAGAAACCATCATGTGACCCTGCGGCTTAAAATTATGAAGTTTTTTAACAAAATCAAAAGAATTCTTAACAGTGAAACAGTTACTGCTCAAAAGTGGGGAAAAAACAGAAACTAAATATTTGGCTTGCTTGTCGCAAAATATTTTTGTTTTCAATGGTAATTTCTTCCGTATGATTGACGGTTTGGCTATGGGTAATCCTCTTAGTCCAATTTTATGAGATATTTATATGCACTATTTTGAAGTCAAACTTTTTGAAATTTTAAAATTTTCGTTCTATGTTCGTTATGTTTATGATGTTTATGTCCTGGTTGAAATAAATTCGGATATTAATTATATTCTCTCTATTATGAATTCCATTGATCCCTGCATTCAATTTACCTCTGAAATCGAGACAAATAGCTGTCTTTCTTTCCTGGATGTCCTTGTTATTCGCTGTGAAAATGGTTTTCAGACTACCGTCTTTCGTAAACCTTTTGCTGTCATTCTCCCACCTCACAGGCATTCTTCTCATCCCCCTAACCAGAAATTAGCTGCTTTCAATACTTTTGTTTTTCGGGCTACCAATATTTGTTCAACTCCTCAGTTACTTAGTGCTGAACTTAATTACCTCAAAGCTATTGCTGTTGATCGTGGTTATTCCTCTAATTTTATTGATTCTATTTATAAAAAAATGACGAAATCCGTCCATTCTGAAAAGCATTCTAATTCCAACTCTAATACTTCAGTTGTGTTACCGTTTTTCCCTAAAATCAGTCAGCAAGTTGCTAAAATCTTAAGAAGGTTTGATTTTAATGTTATTTTTTCTCCTGTTAATAAAATCACTTATTCAAATCTCAAACACCCCGTTGATTGCCTAGATAACTGGGGTATTTACGAAATCTCTTGCCAGTGTGACCTTTCTTATATTGGCCAGACTAAACGTGCTCTTAGATTTCGTTTAAAAGAGCATGAAGTTTATGTTAAAAATCAGGAGCTCAAACGTTCTTCTATTGCTCAACATTCTTGGTCTTCTCAACATAGGTTCGATTTTTCCTCAGCCACCATTATCCAAAAATATTCTTCTAACCTTGATCTTGATTTTTGGGAAGCTTACCACATCATTAAAAATTCTCACTCTTTAGTCAATGACTTATCTAGTACTCCTGATTTTCCAAGTATTTGGAAAGCATTAATTTAATTTCCCCTTTTTTGGTTTCTTTTTCTCTCCTTCTCCGGTAGATGTCGCTACTTGTTCACCCAGTCGTTTTCACTGCTTCTCTCTCATTGGTTGTTTCTGGCGCCTTCGCTACCCGCATAGTGTATATAAGGCAGCGCGTCTCTGTCTATCATTTTGCTCAGCGTTGCTTTTTCTAGCACGCTGTTCCTTTTTCCCTATCTCGCACTGAAGAAGAATCTCGCTGTAGATTCGAAACAGCTGTTTGCTGCTTTTCACGCATTATTTGTGCATTTTAAACGTTGGTTAACTGCTTTTTAATATTCCTGCACAAAGGCTTTAATTGCTATTTTAATATCTGTAGAAGTGCCTATAATAGAAATGTCTATAGAAATATTTGAACTTTCAGCGGTTCATGTGGTCACCCTCCCAAGTATTAACCGCGCTCGATGCTGTTTAATTTTCGTGATCGGACATAAACAAGTGCTTTCAGCGTACGCTACGACCGCTCGTAGTTTTTAAGCTCTCATTACACTATTTCAATTTTTTTTCTTTTGTGATTTACGTTCCCAATCATTAAACTGGTATAGAAATTATTCTATTGTATAGATATCCTATATATTTTATACGCTTTTTTTATTATTGATTCTGAACTGCGTAAATTATGAAAACCGAAATCCTTTGTAACCTAGTAAAACCAGATTTAAGGAGAAAAAAAAGTTCGTTGAAATAAAGGTTGGTTGGTTGGTTGTGCTTATGTCGGCCAATTATCAACACGAGGGATATGGGCCCTATGGGGGGGGTGCCCTTCGTGGGGGTCTTTCTAACGTTGAAATAAAGAATTTATTTATTTATTCATTTACTTATTTATTTTGTTAATGGCAGTGGTGCTATATTTTTTTTTTTCATCTTCAAAAAAAAAAAAAAAAAAAAAAAAAAAATTAGCTTCACAGCTGAAATTGTGTTAAGGTATTCATTTCAGATTTGTGTTCAAATACTCAATGTCTTCGATTTTCGCAGCGCCACATAGTGTAAAGATTCCCAGCAATAATACTGCAAAAGTTTGTGCACTTCCATGTAGTGGTGGGCCAGCGCATGAGATAAAATGGATGCCCACCAAAATTTTATCTGATTATTTCCAACTGCAAAATTGACTGAAGCTGTCCAGTTGTAGTCATGCAGTGGTAGACCATCAGCCAGCACTTCTCCATCATTGCCAGCACCTATCTTGCTGCTAGTCAGAAATTTCCTCTTTGCTGGGTACCCTACCATATCGGTTATTACACGCTCAATCCATGGTTAAATATTTAAAAGTATAAAAAAAAACTCCCTAAAACTTTTATGCATATTAGTTTAATTCAAACTGTTCCTTATGCTTTGTAGTTTTCCTTCGTTAATAAAACATTGATTTTTTGTGTAAATTTGACTAGCTATTCATGTTTACCCTTAAGTGAGCGGCTTACCCTACTTTCTCCTAATAAATTCAAACATGTTAAACAGGGAAAATATTTCGCACTTAAATTAATTTATTCTGAGGATTATATTTATATAAAGGTGTCTCAGGACTCTTAAATCTTCAAAAATTTCTAAATTTTAATTTTTTTAGATGTTAAACTCCTATCGTTTCAGATCATTTTGTTATAATTGTTTACTTGAAATTCCTATTACAACAGAAGTTATGGCTTTTAGAATCATACCAGTTCAATAGCTTAAGCGATGTTTCCGAATCTTTGAAGTTATTTTTCTCCAAATAGCGTTTTTGACCATAACGCACAGGATATATCAAAAACTTCTGAATGTTTTTTTTTTTTTTTCATTAGGGTTGGGTTGATTTTTGACGGCCAATTATCAACTCGAGGGATATAGGCCCAAGGGTGAAGTGCCATTCGTGAAGGCCATTCTAAGGGAACCTAACCCGTATTTACGCATGGAAATCCATGGTTCGAAGAAATCTCCGAACGATTAGGCCGACGTGCACTATTGGGATCGAACCCACAACCTCCCGTCTACCAGATTCGAGAGCAGAACTTCTCGACCACTGGTGGGGCCGTTTTTTTCATTAAATTTTGAAAACATATGCTTCATGTTAGACTTCTTAAACTGAAACTAAAATTTCCTTTTTATTCTAAAGAAATATAATTTTTTAACGTGATAATACTGTTGAAATTTTCAAAAGTCTGTATTAGCAAAATACAACTTTGTATTAAAAATACGAGTGTGATTCAGTAATTATTGTCCCGAGTGTGTATAAAATATTTGTACTGTGATGGTTGATGTGGAATATTGAAGTCTAACATCTTAGATGCCTATATTCTCAATTTCAGAACTGTAGCTACTATATTAACATATTCTTTTTCGTTTTTGGTGTGAGAGGTCGCACCTAGCTTGAAACGGGGGTTGGAGGGTGTGACAGGGAATAAGACGTGGCTACTGTCGTTTGGACTCGGGATCATAGTGGCGTAGCCGCGTCACATCCACTGTCATAAATCTATCGCAGAACTGTTTCAGGCCTGGCCCCCTAAGCTCCAAGCCAGTATTTCTCCCTAACCAACCCCCTTTCAAGCTAGGGGCCACCTCTCACATCTAAAAGGAAACAAAATATGTTAATATAGCAGATACGGTTCTGAAATTGAGCATATAGGCATCTAAGACATTAGGCTTCGGTATTCCACATAAACCATCGCAGTACAAATATTTTATATACACTCGGGACAATAATTATTGAACCACTCTCGTATAAAGATGCTTTAAATACAAATTTATTTAGGTTCAGAGAAATTACTACAATCCGAAGCATAAGTAGGCACCAAAATATTCATTCTATTTGCAGAATTGAGTTTGTAATCCTGCGCGTAAGCTGTTATACCAATTTTCTGTTCGTCAAATGTCTGACAGTTTGGAGCCCCTCTAAATGCTAATTCTGCATCCTGCAATTTTTTAAAAACATGAAATGAAAGACCGTATTTATATATTTTTATCTCAATAAAAATTGTGTTTTAAAATCATATACATTTTAAGATATTATATGTTGAATATTGTCACTTTTTCAGTTTTTTCCAATTTTAAGAGTCCTGAGACCCCTTAATGGTTTTCTACAGGGTATCGCACAGGGATGATCATCAAAACGCGTACTGGAATATTATTGGGTATTACGGAAAATCGTGTCCGTTAGAAAAAATCAATTCATACCGGAAAATTCTATCCTTTAATTATTAGACATTGATTCCGATATCTAACGTCTAATAATTACCGGGCAGAATTTTTCGGTACGAATTGACTTTCCCAAACGGACACGACATTTTGAACGACTCAATATTTGCAGCGTTGGTGATTCTTCACATGTGCAATCGTGGAAAAAAAGGTATACACCCCCTACTAATTCAGCAACACATTATTGTAGAAGAAGTTACTGGTACCAAACGTTTGGAAAAAGACTACTTTTAAATGATGTAGTTAAAATTTGTTTAAGGGGCCATCTACATATAAAAATGAAGCCAAACTTTGTTTTTCCATTAGGAATAACCATGTGTGACACCATAAACAAATTCTACACCATTCAATTAGCCTAAATCTAAATTTTCATGAAATTCGTAGATTAGTTTCCCAGTAATTAATTATTTTGAAAAGAGCATATTTTAGGGGCTGTATCCAAATTGAAGTTCGGCACTTGATTGCTGAAGTGCTACAGAATGACTATGCCACTTCTATTAATGTAATTTTTCTTGCCAAGATGACCCTTTCTCACGCTTAATATTTTTAGAATATTGCTAACACAAACGTTTCAATAGAATGAGTAAAATGTATTTTTTTGTTATTTTGCTTTTCTGCTCATCATAGACGCATCATTTTGACGTTTTTTAATCATAATTCGGAAAATACTTGGAAGAGAGATTTGAAATTTAGAATTCGCATAAAGCAGGATATAATAAATAGAAATATATCAATCAATTGCAGTTTGTGATTAATATTTTTTTTTCGAATATTAATTTTATATTAATATTTGGAAATTTTTCCAGAGAGAAACATTCGCCTTGAATACAATATTTCAAATGAAAATCAAATTTCAAATTATTTTTGCTTAATGTTTGCCCCATGTTGGTGGCTCACGGCAAATATTCCATCTTGTGCTCCGTTTGTAGCCTTGCCAACTTGTAATAGTGAGAAGTTCCAGGCTGGGTATCGTTCCATGTGGTTTAGCGGTAGAACGTCAGTGCGTTATACTGATGACCCGGGTTCGATTCCCGGCATGGAATATTTTTCACTAAGTTGGTCTTTGCGCCTTTTAAGCAAAAATAATTTGAAATTTGATTTTCATTTGAAATATTAATTTTATAATTCATAATTCATATTATAAAAATTTTAAAAGTACAAATACAATGTATTTATGTTTAGGTTTTTTGGTATTATAACTACACAACAAATTATAATATTAGGATTATAATTTTAGGACATATTAATAAAAATATGAAAATGTAATTTAACGTCCGGAGTTCTAAATTTTGAATATTTATAATTCAATAACTTATCATCCAAATGACTTGAAATTTCGTTTCAAGGCATAGATCGAACCGAAGTTTTAAAATATAAAGTCAAAATTGGGTGTAGTCATTGGAAAAAAAAACAAAGTTTGGCCTGGTTACATTCTTTTATTATATAGTAATTAGTTGCACAGTTCGTATTGGGTGTTTACTTTTTTGCACGACTGTACGTAATATAAAATCAGCATTGTTGCCAAATCTGACGGTTTCTCAATTCAGAGATTCTCATTTAACATCAGAAAAAATTTAATAGTAGATTTTCATTATTTTACTCACGGATTTTTTATATTTTTGTAAAACAAAAATAAATATTTAAACTTTTTAATGATTTTAATTTTCTACCACCTTTTTAATTTGTCACACTGGTACTGAGATATCACGTATATCAGTGGTACCCTTATTGTTTCTAAAAAGTATTTACACACAGTGTTGCCAGAGGGGCTACTTTTTTAAAAATCAGATTCTTGATTGGCACCGCTTTTCTGAAATGGTAAAATGTGACTTATTTATTTACATATTAATTAAGGCAAAAGCAAAATGTATTCTACCGTTTCAGAAAAATGGTGCCAATCAAGAAATCTCAATTTAAAAAAAGTAGCCCACTGGCAACACTGTTTACGCACTGATATTTAAAAAAAGTGATATTCCAGATATTTAAAACCTAAAATTTTGAGATGAATTTTGCGAAAAACTTCTATCATAAAAATGTGGTAACTCTGCGTCACCTAGGCCATGTATTGGGAACCACAACTGTATATTCATAAGTAAAGTGCATTGGATTAGGAATATAGAGTCTTGAATATTTTGGGGTGGAACGCCCACACTGGAACGCCAGGAAATTTTACTCAAGTTTCATAAAAATATTTTACACCAGAATTTTTATTTAGAATTATTTGACTGATTTATTTAACGTAAATCTGCGTTTTTAAAATGTATCTTATTTTGTGAAAGAAATGCTGGTCCAATTGACATTTAATCATATGGTCGGAGTCGAAGCGACTCCTTTCGGGCGTTCTAGTGTTAAATAATGTTTTACTGTTTTTTAGCGTTAACCGTTGGTCTATACGTTTCATGTCCATTTCACTAAAATTCCATGATTTCCTCTTTTGGCGGCTATAACAAACCGGATTCGTATATTACGTTACTGTTTGCATTAAGAGTCGCATGTATCAGTACTGATACAGGATAAGATTCTTTGTCTGTACAATTTTAGAGAATCTGAGGATTAGGAAACTTCTATCAGAAAATAACCGGATGGCAATATTTTTAGTTTGCGAATGTTACCAAGAATAGATTGAAAATTTCTGATGTGAGGAAAGGCAAAGTTTTTTTAACACTAGAATGACGGTGAGGGCCGAGGGGCCATTTTGTCCCCAACCATATAGATATATTTCTGTTCGAATTAGAAATTTCTTTATAAAATAAATTTAAATGATACAAAGGAAAAAAAAAGGGGGGGAAATTAAAGAACTTAACAGGTTTTAAATAAAAATTCTGGTATTAAATATTTTTATAAAATTTGAGTAAAAATTACCGTCTTTCTAGTGTTAAAAGAACTATTATAAATCTGTAGATGCGTCAAATTATAAAAAACGAGTAATCGATTTGATATTTAGAACTTATTACACTCCACATGGGAGAGAAATATAGGAAATGTAAGAACTTCGATTTATAGCACAATGAAAACATATTTCCGATCCTGTATGCAACATCTACTACCGGGTCCAAGAATGGGATGCAGATTCTTGGGCCTGGGCTCATACGCTCGCAAGACCCTTCTACGTCATCTTCAACACTTACCTCGATGATGGTATGTTACCGCTCATTTGATCCCTAGCCGGTGAAACACATTTGATAATCCGATTGATGCACACGGGACAAATATGCGCCTACAATCTACTTGAAACATTGCCTAAGTAAGTTTTTTGTTTCCATCAACAGTCAAATTCCACTTTACCACGGATACGGGACGCCACAAGCTTCAAAAACGCGAGCCACTACGTTTGTACAATTTCACATTATTTGATATAAACGGATGTATATCGAGTTAGGGGAAATCAGACTTATCTCCAACGAGGAAGCCACAAGAGAGAAAAAGGTTAGAAAAAATACAAGGTTAGCATAAATGAATGACAGGATTTAAAAACTTTACATTTTCAAAACAAGTATTTTAATATCGCCAGAACCATGTCAAACTATCCAATATGAAAACAGTGTTGCCAATGGGCTACTTTTTTAACATTCAGATTTCTTGATTGGTACCACTTTTCTGAAATGGTAAAATTTCCCTTATTTTCGCCTTAGTTAGTATGTCATTAAATAAGGCGAATTTGACTACTTCAAAAAAGTGGTTCCAATCAAGGAATCTGAAATTTAAAAAGTAGCCCACTGGCAACATTGTTTTCAAATGGGATAGTTTGACATGGTACCGACGATATGTCACATTTACACATAATAAGTGATATAGGAAAACAAAGAAAGACAACAAAGTTTTATTTGTAGTTACAAACGTTCGATGTGCGAACATTTCGTAACACGATAAACACCTAATGGGCATTCCATGTGACTCACGTTACCATTTGACACATTTTTTCAAAAGTAAATTCAATATACATCGAAGAAATATCACATTTTGTTAAAATAAATAAAAAGGCAGACATAAAGACGTGGATCGAAGTGAGTATATTTGATATTAACAAGAACAATTACACAAACATACTTAAAGAAAACAGAAAATTTACAGGTATTTATAGATTTTGCAAGGCCCATGGCAGAGAATTGGCGGCCGTGAAAGAAAGCTACATTAAACAACCAATCACAATAAACATAGTTGTACAAAAAGAACTTAATAAGAATTTAATGTAATGCTGTGATTATTTTCAACACCCGCCCATAATCTAGCATTACATCAGAAAACAAAGAAATTTCTTGAAATCAATCATTAATAATAATATGACACAATATAAACATTACTTGTACAAACAACAAAGAAATAATAGTTCATAAAATTTAACCTTAGGTAATGCCTTTGTAAATAAACCAGCAATTTGCATATTCGTAGGAACATATTCAATTTTGATGTTACTTTCTTTTATAATATTGCGAACAAATTTCAATTTAATATCAATGTGTTTCATTCTACCATAATTACTCTCATTACTGATACATTTTATGCATGATTGATTATCCTCAAAAATTACTAAATCCTTAATATTTACAATTTCACTAGCAATATTTTTAAACCATAACAAGTCTTGAAAACTTTTAGTTAAAGCAATGACTTCAGCTTCAGTTGACGATAAAGCAACTGATTTTTGTTTATTACAACACCACAGAACAGGCATGTTACAAAACATTAAAATATAACCTGTCACTGATTTGCGGTCATTTGTGTTAGCCCCCCAATCAGCATCAACATACATGGATAATTTAGGATCAGAATTTTGCTTTTTATACACAAGTTTTAAAGACAATGTTTCTTTTAAATATCTTAAGATTTTCTTAAGTGCTTTCCATGCAATTTCAGTAGGATTTTCTTGCAATTGACTTAAACAGTTAATAGCATACAAAATATCAGGTCGAGAAATATAAGCTAAATATAATAAACAAACTACAAGTTCACGATATGGGCCATTAAAAGGTTTACCATTTTTGAAATCAGATGGGGTGGACTTAGGAGAAAGAGGAATGTCACTGGGTTTACAATCTAGCATATTAAACTTACTTAACAATTTAATTATGTAAGACTCTTGATCCATTATTAAACTATCAGAATTGAATTTCATTTGAATACCTAGAAATTCTGAAACACTTTCCGATTTTAACATGTGAAACTCGTTATGTAGGGGAATAGGGAAATAACTACATTAGTTTCATTTACATCTGAACCTGCAATTAACATATCATCTACATACAAAGCAATAATTATTTTATGATCATTATTATACCGAATAAAAATACAAGGTTCATTATCACAAGATTTAAAATTTAACTTTGAAATAAATTCATGAAACCTTTCAAACCATTGTCGTGGGGCTTGTTTTAAACCATATAAACTTCTTTTAAGTTTACACTTTCGCCCACTTTTATCATCATAGCCTTGCGGCTGATCCATAAAAACAACTTCATTTAACTTACCATTCAGGAACGCTGTTTTAACATCTAACACAGATGCATATAAGTCTTCATTTAAAATCAAAATAAGAACCAAACGTAAAGCTGGCATACTTATTACAGGGGAAAAGGTTTCACTATAGTCTAGCCCTTCTTTTTGCATAAATCCACGAGCTACGAGTCTCGCCTTATGTTGACCATCTCTTTTGATGGTAAATACCCATTTGCAGGAAATAGGTCGTTTGTCAGGTGGTAATTTTTCAAGATCCCAGACATCGTTGATTTTCATACTTTCAATCTCCGCGTCCATAGCTTCTTTCCACAAGCGTTGTTCATCACTAGGGAGGGATTTGATATCATCAAACGTTAATGTTTCTTGTTGGCAAAGTAATGCTTCGTAAACTTCAGGATCTGGATACCGTACAGGTTGCTTTTTAAATCTTTCAGATTTTCTTGTTTTGTCTTCTTTCTCTTCAGGATCATCTAATTCATCACTCGTATTTTCTAGAACATCTGGATCAATTTCATTATCGACTGGTTCTGAATTTTCTAGAATGTATTGTTTCGACTGAACATTTTCCTTTTTCTCTTCGTCGAATTTCACATTTCTTGATACAGTTATGCGTTTCGTTTCAGGATCTAGTAATCTATATCCCATTGAAGAATAACCAATGAAGATCATTTGTTTAGACCTATCGTCAAGCTTCTTTCGATGAACGGAAGGAATTAACATGTAAGCACTGCATCCAAAAACACGTATGTGCTTGAAATTGGCTTCTTCTCCATATTTCAGGAAGTACGGAGTTTTGTTCTCAATAGTGCTGCTTGGCATTCGGTTTTTCAAGTAAGCTACTGAAAGGATAGCTTGACCCCAAAAAGTCTTTGGTAAATTTGATTCAGCAATCAAAGCACGTCCTATATTCAGAAGCGACCTATTGCAGCGTTCAGCTACTCCATTCAAAGATTGCGTGTATGGGGGAGCGGGATCTATCATATACCAAGATCTCTAGTAAAATTCACTAAATCATTAGAAAAATATTCCTTCCCGTTATCACATCTAATTTTCTTCACTGTAGGGTTGGATTTTAAGAACATTTTTAATTCTTCTGAGACTTCACTTTTATGTTTCAGTAAACGTACTTCAGTAAAACGAGAAAAATCATCGATAAGAGTCATAAAATAGCACTCGCCAGAAAAGGTTGTCGGAAAAATAGGTCCACAAATGTCACTATGAATCAAAGTCATTGGCTTGGTTTCTCTTTTTCTTGGTCCTCTTCCCATTGGTGTTGCACTCTGTTTTGCCCGAGCACAAATATCACAAAAAGAATCAGGTACCGGAAGCTTCATATCTTTCAATACTTTGTCACTCGGATGACCAAGTCTGCGATGCCAGATATCACAATGATTTTTCTTTGAAGTAAGAACGGTTTCGTAAACAGGGACAAAGTCACTTACGTATTGTCCATTCAAATCCCGTTCACCGAAGTAAAAACGGTTTCTCCCTTTTTCGATAAATACTTTTTGGTTCTTGAAAATAACTGTATAATTTGCACTTTCAATTTTCCTAACGGAAATGAGTTGCCCGTTTAAGTCTGGAACATAAAGGACATCCTTTAAAGTAATTTCCATTCCATTTGACAGTTTTCCATTAATATTTCCAATACCTTTGATTTCTAGATTCGTTGTTTTTGATGCGCATTTAATAGTTCCTGAAGAAGGTACTAAGGATGCGAAATAATTCTCATTAGAACACATATGGGAAGTTGCTCCGGAATCTACTATAAATTCATTCCTTTTCCTGGAAGCATTTCCAGCAACGAAAGAAACAGCTGAAGAGGCAAATTTTTCTTCATTTGAATTTTTAACAGCTTTACAGTTACGTTTTATGTGTCCGAATTTTCCACAAGAATGGCAAGTAATTTTCTTTCTACAATATTTCGCTGTATGCCCTTTAGAGTTGCAAATTTTACAAAAGAATTCTTTGCGAGTCGACACAAATGCAGTATTATCATGAGCAGCCTTAGTATATACTTTTTCTTTCTTTGAATCCAAATGAAGTGCTTCAGCATCTAATAATCTTTGTGTCACGAAATCTAATGTCAAAACAGAATTCGGTTGGTTTTCTAAAGCAATCTTAACATTTTCAAATTCCTGAGGCAATGACATCAAAATATAAACAATAGTATCAGTTTCATTAACTTCTGCCCCAGACAGCTTAAGATCCGAAATTAATTTATTTATTTCATCAATGTGATTTCTCATAGAAACTGTACGATCTTTCTTAATCGTTGCCAATCTCTTCCGAATTAAAATTTGATTCACTGCACGCTTTGTATCATAAGTGCGTTCTAATTTAATCCATATTTTATGAGCTGCATTTTCATCTTGAAGAGACGCAAGAACATTATCACTTAATAATGATAATAATAAAGCGTAAGCCTTTTTTGCTTTCACGACATCGGCGGCATTGTCTAGAGCTGCTTCATTTTCCAGGAATTTTTCCAATTCTTTAGCAGCAAAAATTGCCATTACTCTTCGTTTCCATACCGAAAAAACTTTTCCATCACCTTCAAAAAGAGGGACACCGTAAACATCTTTTGAAGAAACCATTCTGCTCGATAAAATATATAAAAAGAAAGATAAAATCTTTTTCACTCAAAATCCTAGCAGAAATGAAAAACAGAAAGATAACGGCGTCAGTATGTCTCGCAGCTCATTTCAACACCTGCTAGAACCAACGCTCTGCTGTTAAAATAAATAAAAAGGCAGACATAAAGACGTGGATCGAAGTGAGTATATTTGATATTAACAAGAACAATTACACAAACATACTGAAAGAAAACAGAAAATTTACAGGTATTTATAGATTTTGCAAGGCCCATGGCAGAGAATTGGCGGCCGTGAAAGAAAGCTACATTAAACAACCAATCACAATAAACGTAGTTGTACAAAAAGAACTTAATAAGAATTTAATGTAATGCTGTGATTATTTTCAACACATTTGGTTTTTAAAAAGTTCTTCATAGATATCTGGGGCACAATAAGAAACTAAGAATAACAATGTAATAAATTTTTAAATGAACAGGTGGTATGCAGACCCTAATTTGGTACTGTGACTCACATTACAAAAAAAGGAAGTCAAGTTTTATGGGTTAAAACGCCTTGAGGGGCAACGGTATATATTATATACCACCTACGATTAATAAAGTTTTACACTAGACAAATTTTATTAAATTTTACTTTTCTAACTTTGGTGGGAAAAAGGCCGTAAAATTACTTTTACTTATTTTGAAATAGAATTTTTCAAAGATTCCGATGTGAGTTCATCATTACAGGAACACAATCACTTGCCCCTCAAGTGGTTAAGGAAGACCTAGAATTTCTTCTCATTTATCACAACACAGTAAAAAAGAAGTATTTCAAAGAGTACAACACACTTTCAACGTACGATATACACAAAAATAATATTGTTTTAATAGTAATTAATTATATTAATCAATATTTTGAGTGTGACTCACGTTACATGGTATTGTGACTCACATTACATTTCACTCTTTAGCCATTAATCCTTTCAAGCGCAAGCCATGGAACTATTAATAAAGAGGAACTGACATATCCTTAAAATAGTGAAGCATCAACTGTAACCGCTATCGCAGGCGTTGTTTACGGCCGGTGGAAACTTCCACCAGTATGTTTATATAGAAATTCTCAACTTATTTAAACGCCTTAATATTACAAAATTTCAGTCATAAATAATGGTAGAAACAGATTTTCATTTTTACTGGTAGGAATTTGTTTTGGCAATAGTTAGGTACTGCGTTTCCGCCATATTGTGACAACCAGGGGAACAAACTGACAGTTTTAATAAGCATACTGACACCAGTAAAAACAAACAAAAGTTGTTACGACATTTTTGAGAAAAATTTCCATCAATAAGACGTAGAAATAAGACGAAATTTTCTATTAAATTTTACTGGTGGGATGTTCGCCCTAGTGGTAATCAGAAACTGGAGAACCTATTTAAAAAAAGCAGCCGCCATCTTGTGACAACCTCCTCAGTTACTTCACTCGCAACTAGTAGACAACACACTACATGTCGCCTCCTCTTTATTCATAACTCCATTGCGCAAGCAATTGCGTTTCTGTAATGTTGAACTCACACCGGAATATTCGAAAAATTTTGTTTCAAAATATGGAAAAGCACTTTTTTTTTTATTTTTCTTTTCCACCAAAGTTAAAAAGATAACTTTTAATTAAATGTTTCTGGTGCAAATCTTGATTAAAATTAGGTGGGATAAAGTATATCCCCCCACCCCTCAAGGGTCTACACTATAGGTCCCATGTTATGTGGAATTTCCCTAATGTGTAATCATGTTCGTTCATACATTTGGCAATTTTGCACAGTCAACGATTCTTACAACAGCAGTGATAGGTTTCGTACGCCAGAATTTTGTTAATGTAATATTTGCCTTACTTAAAGAACACAAAACTCCGTGTTCAGCTATCACAGTACTTTGCGAAATTTCTGGTAGTAAAACAATTAAAATCCCATATATTATTAATGCGTACGAACTATGACAGATGCATTAAACACTAAATACTGCAGCACTTATGCACCGTGTAAAATTTACTGTGCGTCAGTGCTGCATTATATAGCGTTTTAATGCATCAGCGCTGCATTAACCACTTAATCGTCGCGCCCGAGACTGTCACGGGCGGTGTAGGCTTATTTTCTTTTATTCAGATTGTTTTATTCCCACCAGTTTTTTTAAAGAATGCAGTTGGCTTTATTATCTCGACATTTTATCTGCCATTAAATGAAGAGAATATTTTAACTTGGAGAGTGTGGTGGCAATCAAACAATCTGAATTTTAAAAAAAGCATTCGATACTTCTCAGGCGCGACGATTAAGGGGTTAAAAATCGTTGCCTGTGCAAAACTGCAAATTTGTGGAACAAACTTTATTACAGATGAGGTGTTTGTCGTGTTAAGAAAGGCTCGCACATCGAACATTTGTAACAAAAAAGGGAAAATGTTGAATGTTCTTCCTTATTTTAATATATCACTTATAATATGTGTAATTATTTTGAAATTATTTTTTTTTAATTCGGTTATTCATTTATCCTAGCCCTGTAGTTTAAAATCGAAGAAGAAACGGGATAACGAAAAATATTGCACAGAAGCCTGGGGTCTTGAAAAACATGAATACATAAAAAAATGTATATCCGCGATAACTGCCTGAAATATAAATTGATCTGTGTTATGCTAACTCAATTAGATAAACATTATTCCTTAATATAATTTCAAATCTAACGAAATCTAAAAGATTGAAATTAATAAAAAAGAAATTGTTTATCGTTGAAATAATTGTTCTCATAATTTAGTTTTCTGTGAGTTGGCACAATTGTTTTTTTGTGTTTTATCTTACATAATATTTTAAAATAAACCTTTTACATTTGCATGAGTAGTGAGCTATAAAATTTATGGTTTGAAAGTTTAGAAAATTTTATGGCCACAACTTCAGTATGCAAATGCACCCATAAAGCTGTTTTAGTCTTATAATGTAGAAGAAACTAACATTTAAAAAGGGACGCTGTCTCAGATGGGAATCATATTTTTGCTTGAAGAATAATATCGATTTAATTTGCTTATTCCCAAATAATTATCTTCGTTTTATTTAATCGTGGAATATATAACGATTTCCAACGAGTAAATACAGCGAAAATAACTATATGAAAATAGTTATATTAGGGGTGTTCAACCAGCTACCAGTGTGCTAACAAGTTCCCATTTATTTTTAAATGGAATAAATTATTTTATATTATGGCAGAATCTTTGCGATTCGATAAGGCGAAGTTTATCTTTCAGAATTTGCTGTAGAAAACGCCTTTCAGGCAAAAAGGTTCAAGGCTTCTACATTTAAAAATTAGAACTAACATAAAAGGAGTAATTATTTTTAGCAACACTTTTTATTCATCAAACCTTATGGCATATTTATATATACCCGGAAACCCGAATATATAAATAGTCCGAATATGTAACTAACCGAATATATAAATAATTATATAGTCAGAAGGATGTTAAAAATTATGAAGGGTGGGTCACAATTTTGCCAATTATAGCGATATTAATTTATTCCTTATTTAAAACTGAAATGCTATAAGGACATCTAATAAATTTAGAGCACTATAATTTAGTTCATTTAAGTGGCAGGTATGGAATTCTATTGGAACAGGTTGACGGTGTAACATGTACTCTAAGTACTATAATCTTCGTCTGCTTTATCGTGCATGTTTATTGTGAATGTTAAAAGTATACTTTAGCTCAGTTCAGATTATTATCTTAGAGCTGTATTTGACATAATAATTGTGTAGAGTTATCCATGTATAAATATACGATAGGTGTTGCTATATTATTTATAACATGTAATTTTGATTTTAAGCAATGGACCAGAATTTTTTATATCGGAGCTTTACATGACATTCAAATTTCATAGAATTAATCATAAATAAACCTTCGAAAGGCGTTGGTACATTATTTACAACATTTAATTTTAACCCGCGAGGACGCGCACCGGACCTGATAGACCCGGAGAGCGTGCGGTTTTTACAATTGTCGCCACTATCTTTATAAAAGTAATCTTCAACTTCTTTTATCGCAAAATTATCTTCAATTAAATAAGGTGACTATCTTTATTTGTATTTATTGGTGGCAAAGCTAAAACCATTCGTACCCTGGGTATGCGCGAGTTCTCCTGGGTTAATTTAAGCAAAGCACCAGAATTTTAAAAACAATTTTGCTTTGAATCATACGCGAAAACGAAATTGCCTGAAGAGGGAGTGACTAAATTTATTAAAGAATTTTTCGTTTTATTCAAGTGCATAAAAACATTTTATATCCTGCAATTACAGGTGTCGATTAGAAATTCACCGCTTTAAATATTAAATAGAGAAATTCGAATCTTATGTAACGGTGACAGCCTCTCTGGAAATTCCAGGAGTATAAGTACTGTGTGATTTTTTTTTTTTTTTTTCGAATGAAATTCTTTGGAAATTTTGCTGCATTTACAGCAACTGAATTTTTTGTCCCGGAATGGTATAGTAATTTTCTTTACAGTTATTTTGCTTAGTCTTTTATAAATTATATATATATATATATATATGTGTATGCACGATGTCTACAAATTAGTTGGGAAATTTTTTAAGTTAAGAACTTCCGAAATATTAAATCAAATTAATTAGTTTTAAAGTGAGTTTAGTAGTAATATTGCCGAAGTTTATTCATAGATGACGGTAGATTTTATATCTGACGCTATCGCTTAGCGAGCGGTAATCATCCTTGTTCGGCATTACGGTAATGGAGACGCACAATTGTGCTGAAAAAGAGAAATGCTGTCTTTGGTTTCATGAAATTAATTCTGATATGGAAGGCGAAATAAGGGTGATAATAGTAAACTTGAACTATATTTCTATCTTACAACAATATGTACTTTATTTATTTCCCTGTCAATTCCATTCAATAAATCATTCTTTTATGCCCAACTAATTTCTAAACACCCTAAACCGCTGGCATCGAAATACTCAAGGACTGAGGACACAAGTTTTGACGTCATCACTAATCGACCGACTTCTCATTAATGTTGGAATTCAGACCGGGAAATTTTGAATAGCAATTTCTTTTATTTTGTTTGTGGAATATCTATCATCTTATACAACAATAATAACTATTTAAACTTACTGGTTCGAATTTGGAATCCCTTAATAAAAGATCAGCCAGACGCGGCAACACTGTGGCATACCGCATCTGGCTGAATTTTGGTTCCGAATTCTCGCCAGTAAGTTTAAGTAGTTACTATTGTTTAATAAGATGATAGATATTCCACAAGTAAAATAAAAGGAAATTGCTAATCAAAATTTTCCGGTGTGAATTCCAACACTCGTGAGAAGTCGGTCGATTAGCGATGACGTCACAACTTGTGTCCTCAGTCCTTGAGTTTTTAGATGGCAACGCCTTAACCCATTACCTGCTGTTGTTGCGTTGACGCAACGTTCAAAATAAATGCACATATTTAAGTTATGTACTTACCCACCACTTTTTTTCAATAAAAAAAGGACCTTACTTAAAGATATAAAATTTTAAGATCTTATAAAGTGTAAATTATCTTTCTGAATTTTTGGTGGCAAACGACGTTCAGCTAAAAAGTTGAAAATTTCAACATTATAGTTTTGGTGGTTAAATATAGTATAAAATGTAGAATTTTATATACAGGGTTCGGTCCGTTTTTTGAACACCACTTTTTTTCGATTAAAAATCTAAATTATAATTTTCTCGGAAATTTACCTTGAAAAGGCGTTTTTAATGCGATTGCTGCTAAAACCTATCAGGAATTTTTCTCTAAGTTATTAGAAATTTTCAACAAACGGACTAGTGGGAGCCCTGTATAAAGATATATTTTTGTTTTGATTTTCAGTGGAAAAATTTATTTTAGGCTAGTTCCATGAGGATTTGTAGTGTAAGTCATATGCTGCGATTTTTGACTACCAGTATTTTTGAACTGAAAAATATGATTTATTTTATCGGAGATATCTCATTAATTGAGTAAGGCGAAGCAAATGTTTAAAAAATAGCGGTGGCAAACACGCACAGCAGTTATCAGCTATGTGGTTTACACTGCAAAATCCATGGAACTAGCCTTTACCCTTTAACCTCTTAACATTGACATTTGTTTTCTTACAAAAAAATTAAAAATGTGTCTGAACATCACTTTTTCCATACTAAAATATTTACCTTACTTAATCGAAAAATATCTGACAATCAATAAAGAAAAATTTACAGTTACAAATTAGTGGTATCGAAATGCTTTTAATAACGAAACAAGCAAAGTGTTCTTGCCCGAATCCAGTTCGGGCCGCACTGTTAAGGGGTTAATAAATACTCATGGGTATTAATTAATTAGCACTGACTAAATAGATAAACAAAAAAAAAAAAAAAATCAGTCAGTGTTTCAGGAGTGGGGAAGATTTGCGGCACTGAAGTACTGAGGATTTCGAATAGCAATTATCGCCTTATATAATCAAAAAATTGTCTGCTACTTAAATCTTTCTGCTACGCGAAAACTATTATTCGAAATTAGTAGTGTTTCGTTCCTCAAAACCAACAGCCTAGCCAATTACCATTAACAGTTTATCGAATTTCTGAAAACCAAAATGATAGAAAATTTGTATAAGGCTAACAAGGAAGGTCTCCTTACTGGGCATACTCCGAATATTTTGAAAAAAAAAATACCAATTAGACTACTTATGTATAGAGCCTCTAGAGTTTACGGGCCGGAGCATCACCGCCATATTTAGGTACACTTTGGGTACACGCCTGCTTCTTTGTGATTTTAGCGCCTTGTTGGCGATTTCAATAAAATTGTTTATCACATATTATTTGAACTAAGTCGATGTAGGCACAAAAAGTAAAGTTCTTCTATTATTAAAGGTCGTACGGTCCATGAAAATCTTTAAATTTTTCAAAAATAATTTTTCGTCCTTAAAGTCCTTTTTATAAAATTCTTCAAAAAGTCCTCAATTTCAAACTCTTATTTTTTAATCAGACGTGAAACTCTTCTGTATTTCAGTGAATTTTCGATTTAAAAAAAATTCAACTAAATCCCTCTCTTTTCGAAATTTTCTTCGCACCCTTTTGCTCCCCCCCCCCCTCAAAATTACTCAAAGTATAAAAATCCTTATTTTTATTTTAACTTTTCTACTCTATTTATTATTTTATTGTAACAATATGTTCATTCAAATTTCGTTAAAATTTAATCTAAATTCCTCTATCCTAAAATTTTGCTTCTATCTCTCCCCCCCTCCCCCCTTCTCACAATATCCTGTATAGTTTAAAATTTTTAAAACTTTGTTTCTGCTATATCTGTCATTTTATTAAAACAATAAATAAATAACCAATCATATATTTTTCCTTCCTCGCCACCGAAATTCACGTTTTCCCTCCTCCCCCCCCCCCCATGATACCAAGCACACAAAATTTAAAGTCTTTAAATATCATTTTTTTGTTGTTGTTCTATGTGTAAATGTTTAGTAAAGTAAATAAATAACAAATCATCTAATAATCTCTCCCCCACCCCCCTTTGAAAAAAAATTCTTCCCATTTGCCCATCCCTCTGTTCATAATGTTTAAAATTTTTAAAAGTATTCTTTTTTTCTGCTGTTTGTTCCTTTGTTGTAATAATGCGTAATTAATCATCTAAAACCCTCCCTCTATCTGATATGGCCGCTTTCCCTTTAGCCCCCCCCCCCCTTATTCGTAGCACAAAAAATTTTAAATCTTTAAAGTGTTTAATTTCGAATTTTTTTTCTGTATAATTTTAAATCTTTAGTAACAATAGTTAATAAGTCATCTAATGAACTTACTACCCTCCCCCCCACAATAAAATTCTGTTTCTCCGTTAATTTCTCCCCCCCCCCCTTACTCACAAAATTAAAAATATTCAAACGTTTTTAATTTTTAAAACTTTTTTTGCTCTGTTTACTACTTTATTGCAACAATAACAATAAACAATCATTTAAAATCCTCCAAGCACCTGAAATTACCTCTCCCCCGGTCTTTCCTACCATGCAAAACTTAGTCTTCAAAACAGTAATTTTGCTTTCTGCCCCATTTTTGAGTCGATAAATAACTAATCACCCTCCCCCTCCCGTCACAAAAATAAATAAATAAAATTACCCTTTCCCCTTCTTCCTAAACTTACAAAGTTTAAAATCTTTTAAACTTTAAAATTTTTCTCCAACACCAGCGTTTTCAATGGATAAAACGTTAACATTTCGGACAAAGACATCAGGTTTTTCTAATCTTATTCTTATTTTGGGTGATTGGTAGAAATGCGACACCGCGAAAAAGAAAAACCGGTCGCCACGTGACCACAATTGCTCATAACTCGATAAATAATTCATTTATTAAAAAATATAAATCTCATTTTGATTCAAAATCCCTTCAGTAATCAGAGCTGCTAGTTTTATGCCTTTACGTTTAAAAATGATTGAGAAAATGTGTCATAAAGTTATTTTGGGTAACTGGCAGAGCTCTTAACCTTTAACTGATGCGACTAAAATTTGTCACATAACTGATGTGATCCGGTCTTTCAGACCCCTCGAATAAAATGAATAAAAAAAATAACTCAAATGGTTGAATTTACTTAAATTTTGACCTAACAATATCGTTGTACTTCTCTTAGGAGCATGTGAATTAAATTGCATGAAAAAAGTATTTTATTCATATTATTTAACTTTAGTACAGAAAAGTAAAAAGCTGTAAAAATGTTTACAGCTGGGAGTCGCGGGGTCTGGGAGACCGCGTGACATCAGTTAAAGGATAAACTCAAATTCCTGAACATCAACAAGATTGCAAGATTGCAGATTATTTGATGAACAAGTATTTACATGCTGCGTACTTAACCCTCAACCGGAAACGTGCCGTCT
This sequence comes from Maratus speciosus, assembly GCA_963932465.1. Classification (NCBI taxonomy): domain Eukaryota; kingdom Metazoa; phylum Arthropoda; class Arachnida; order Araneae; family Salticidae; genus Maratus; species Maratus speciosus. The sequence continues at coordinate 451,726,595 of OZ010796.1, forward strand.
GTGAGACGGTTGCGTCTACATATCTACCCTTTACACAAAATTGAACGCGCCCCCAATCTTATCACACAATCTAATCCTTACGCTACTGCTCCGCTGCCTCCCTCACCCATTTGCAACACCTACACATTTTTAGTTATTGAAAGAAAAATTATTTTATTTTCAACGCAGTCTGTGGGACGGCATGTTTCCGTTTATGTAATTTTTTGCTCTGGGGTATTGATATGGAGGAGCAGTGTTGCCAGATGGGCTACATTTTTTAAAAGCAGATTCTTGATTGGCACCGCTTTTTTGAAATGGTAAAATGTGCCTTATTTAATGACATCTTAATTAAAACAAAAACAAAGTGAATTTTACCGTTTCAAAAAAGTGGTGCCAATCAAGAAATCTGAATTTAAAAAAAGTAGCCCACTGGCAACACTGTGGAGGAGCCGTCAAAGCGGATACGCTACAGTGATAAAAAAGACTGAAGAAAGTGCTTTTAGATTGTTTGATGAAGTAGTATGTGACATAAGCGATATTGAAAGTATTTCAGATGATCAATATATAAATTCTGAACACGAAACATTCTCAACATTCTCAAAAATTCTTAAAAAATGCAGATATTTAGAACATGCTGCAATATTTACTATTAAATGTTTTGTAAATTTTACTGCGTAACATTTTTCACTAATTCATATCGTACCGAAATACATAAAAATATTAGCATTTATTTAATTATTATGACGAAAATTGTATATTTTGAACAATAAAGTATAATTTCAAAATATTTTCTGTCTCCGACATTCAAAACTTATTTTTATGCTGTCATATTAAAAAAATGGTCCTGTTAATGCATTACTATTAAATATAAAGTGTTTAAGTTCACTATTTAGTAAATTATTAAGAGTTATTTTCGTTTTAAAATTTTATAGCAATTTTTTTCAATTTAGCAGTCTCACAGACGGCACGTTTCCGTTTGTGCACGGAATTTTAATGTTTCCGGTTAAGGGTTAAAGCTGTTAAATGAAATTTGCCATTTATATCTCTTCTTTTTACATTAACTCACAGTTTATATTAATAATTGATTAATTTATGAAACCCTCTGAAAATATTTAAAATATATATATAAGCAAATTATTCCGTATTATAATTTTCCGAATCTGTAAAATAATAGTAATAATAATAATAAACTGTATAACCTATTTATGAATTTTTTAGAGAATTAAAAAGGTACATAAAGAATTAAAATTGTATAAGCATCCTTTAAATAAGAATAATTCTCATAAAATTCAGCTTCCTGATTTTCTCCTTCGGCTCAATAAACAGGTTGATATTTAAAACTGTAGTTTAAATAAAATATATCCCACATGTTTTATAGTAAAAATAATTCATGTAATCTACCCCCCCCCCCCCGCCCCCGCAAACAAAAGTAAGAAAAATCTGTTCCTCTCCAACACATGAAGTTGAGAATTTTTTTTTTCTCTATTTGTGACCTTGTAGTGACAAAAAATAAATAATTAATGGGATTAATAAGAAAATAAATAATTCAAAATCTCGTAAATATTGATTAATAACTCTCAAAAGTTTGAAAAAATTAAGAGTATAAATAATCATTGTCTCTTATGTATATTTATACACTTGTGTAAATATTATAAATATAAATAAATAATAAAATTAAAAAAAAATCGCAATCATCAGTCATTATTACACGTTTTAACAGACTTTTAAATTTGATGCTTTCATAAATCCCACCATTTATCTCGACGATAGTTGATTATCCACTTTCTTCTTTTTGTATTTTCTTCAGGAAATTTGAACATCCGGTGTCCTTTTCTAGAATGGTTTGAACAATTTGTCGCAAAGCAACCTCCCATCATAAATTTCGTAACTATTATAACGTGTAATTAATAAAAAATAACTGTCTAAATGTAGCACCGTTGCTCTGAATTTACATAGAAGTGAATGGGCGCTGGGTACATATGGCAAACCCAAAGGCACATCAATGGCGGATGCTTCAGCTCGTATCTCTAGTAGCCCTACTTATGTATGTAATAAAGGATCAGTCAAGTTTAGTGGCGGAATTACAGTAGAAAATCTGTAAAAAAACAAAATACTTTCGAGTATTTGGCGCGAAAAAAAGAAAGCGCCAGCGATTTGGCGAGCCGTTCTTTTCCTCGCCAAAAGCAAACGATTTTAATGCACCTGAAAATTGTTTGTTAATCGAATTTTAGAATGCATTTAAAAAATATTTAATGCATTTAAACGTAAACAATGAGATAGTTTAATAAATACATTTTTTATATTACATATTTATGTTTCTGGTTATTTCATTTTATTATTTAAAAGCAATTTCATATATAAAAAATACTTTTGTATATTTAAGCGTATTCCAAAATAATGGCAAGATTCATTTAACAGTTATTCATTTCAATATCAAAGAATTCGTCGTTTCCATAGCAACAAAATTGAATCGACAGGGCTCAATTGGACTTAATTGTGAGATATAGAAACAATTTTAATTTTGTTTTAATTCATAAAATTTGACATTTAGCTTTCATTATAAATATACCAGTGGTGGAAAATTGGCGCAGAGGAGGAGTCTATTGACATCACTAAATTTTAGTAGTATTTTTCGGCTTATCTAATGACAGAATTTCTGAGTTTTTATTAAAGGGAATAATACTATAAAATATTAGTAGCGTCAATAGGCTCCTCCTCTGCGCCAATTTTCCACCACTGATATATATATATTTATATGACAAAACTATAAAAACAAATTGAAACTGACAAAACTAACCCTCTGTCTACCAGAAGGGTCCAATGGACCCGACATGTACATTCAAAATATTTATTCAAACCAGAAATTTCTTCAAAACAAACTAAATGTATAAATCAGACAATAATAAGTTAAATAAACAAATTAAATAGTTTTAAGTAAAAATTCTGGTGTAGAATGTTTTTATAAAACTTGAGTAAAATTTCCGGTAGTTCTAGGGCTAAAGTTATTTACATTAAATTTACTTAAACAAGTTCAATACGAAACATTTTTATCTTAAAGAGTATTCGACATAAATAAAAGTATTTTTCGAAATTTCATTTCATCGCCAACTGATGATAAATCGCCAAATAAATAAATTTTTCATTATTTTTTTACGAAAGTTCCATCGAGGTTCCGCCAAAATTTTTTTATAAACATATATATCCTCACGAGAAAAACACTCTGTAATTTTTTCAGATTTTTCTGAATATGCCTGTATGGAGACCTTCCTTGTAAATGTGATGGAACATCGAATTGAAAAGTTTAACACAAGATAACCGTTCAAGAAAAATTATTTTTATTTAACCCGAATTAAGAATCATTCAATTAATGAATGTTTTCATAAATTTTATTTTATCCAAGGAGATATTTTTGGTTGTTTAATCAAATTTGTCCTGTAACATGGTGCGAAGAGGTGCTTATTTTTAAGTAGCACTATTTACAAATAATATACAATTTCTGATTTAATTTAGTGGTACTTAGTTCCTACCGGGGCAGAGTCAGCGAACTGACGTGCCAGGAGCACATTTGCCATAAGTTTTTCTTAATAGTTCTGTTAGCTTTCTTTAATCTATGATATATTAACCCTTTCAGGGGCAAGGCCTTTCTGCTCCAAAAAATTTCAAATAATTAATTCACACCGCAATTTACGAACGAATTTATTCGAAAATATTCGAAAGTTTTCCTTCACGTGTATTATAAGATAAAATTTACACTAAAAATTTATTGGTGCCACTTGGCAGTTTCAGCATTAAAATCAAGCGTGTGCAGACAGCAAACGGCGCCCCTGAAAGGGATAAGCGCGTGCATTGGTCACGCAAAGGTACTCACTATAATATCAACTATAGAATCAACGGCAGTGTTCTTATCAAATTCATCTGTGGCGTTTCAATAATTTTAGCGCAGTCAATTACAGAGTAATACTGTTTGTAAAAAGTAATTTTATTGATTAACAGCAGAATTTACTAATGAGTTTACTATAAAATAAATACTTGTTAATCTTTACATTGTGAAAGCAAAATTTTATCAAAATATTCTGAGTGACTGTTGGGAGTTTATAATTGAAATTCAGTGGAGAAATTTGTGACCACCACCCTTCAAAGTGTAAAAGGGGTTTTTTTTATACTTCAGGTTAATCCCAAACGTTTATTTTTTTCAATTTTAGTTGGAGTTTTTTTTTTCTTTGGTGCTGTGTGGTGGGGTTTAAATATTTTTGTTGTTGTTGTTTAGGATCTCCTTCAGGTTAATCTCTAATCGGGCACATTTCTGCATTTCCAATTTCAGTTGCTGTGTTTTATTGCTGTGTGTGTTGGGGAGGGAGGCGATAACAATATCGGAATCGGTACCAAAATTGAAAGTGACCTCTTAACAAAAATCAACAATGAAAATCGAAAAGTAAAAACATACACAGATAGACAGGACTATCAATGTGTTCTATGCAGAAAAAAATCACTTAAAATTGTTGAAACACATACGAGTAATTTAAAATTAATCCTGCAATTGGTTTAAAATTAGCTTGAGAGAATTTTCGCATAAATAGTGTGTACTGTTAAATAAGAAAATAATATTTTTTTCTGAATATGCGCTGGCAATTGGGAATTCTGGGAGGGTGGCTTGCCGTTAATTTACTAGAGCAACGGCACTTACTAATTTTGTGAATAGTATCATAAAATCACGCTTTCAAACGTCTTAATGACAAAAATTCTGCTATTAAATAAGGTAAATGTTGAAACTTTGTGGCCTGCGGGCCACTTAGTGTCACATACTGCACTAGGAGTACACAGTACGAAAAATTCATCACATCACAACAGTCGAATTATATTGTACAGCCTTGTCTATGATTTTCAGATTTTCACATCTACTACATAGCATGCAATAATCTAGTCAGTAAAAACACACATAACATAGTTGAAAATTAACTTTTAGCAATTTTAGATAATAGTTGGAAATGAACTCTGATTCTTTTGTAGAGCCACGTATGTTATGTACGCACCTTACACTAAGCTAAAATTTAATTTACCGAAAAACCCATAACACAAATAAAAACGCATTTTCAGCAGTTACTAACCATACACGGTAGTTTAGCTAGTCTTGTGCATAACTCTTTGCATGAATGAATATTCCGCAACTTTCTCTTCTAAATATAGTTCAGCTGGAAAATACATAACACATTTCCAAATCAACTTTAAGTAATTTATGCCCATATGTTATAATACTTACGAAATCTTGTGTAGCCCTGTATATGAGCAACATAATGTATAAACAGTGCACAAAATGCAACAATTATTTTAACTTAAACAAGCCTTAGAGGAATGAAAAAGCATTTCAAGCAATTATCATTCACAGCCAGGTCTCTAACCGCATTATTTTGCGTGTCACTGTAAATGGACGATAAATGCTGTGCACAACGTATTTTATAGTAAGCAACATATAGCGCACCTCAGCAAAGTATATCAATTTTATTATGTTTGATGTAGAACAACATCATTAAAATACATTGCAAATGACTTTTCCCCGTAGACCATTATATATTGGAATCATTTCGTGTAACACGGTATATGATTGATAAATGCTTTGCTCCTTATAGAATATGTACTAAAGAAAGTATATTTTAGTGCACACCAGAAATGAGTGACAATCTCATTATATTTGAAATTGTTTGACACAGTTTAACCCTAGAACTACCGGAAATTTTACTCAAGTTTTATAAAAACATTCTACACCAGAATTTTTACTTAAAACTATTTAATTTGTTTATTTAACTTATTATTGTCTGATTTATACATTTAGTTTGTTTTGAAGAAATTTCTGGTTTGAATAAATATTTTGAATGTACATGTCGGGTCCAATGGACCCGTCTGGTAGACGGAAGGTTAAATATACTGCAAACAATTTCGAACCACAAAATTAAACTAAAAAAATAATAATGACAATTATTGTTGATTTTAGACGAATAAACCGAGTCGAAATGGAAGTGCCGGATTCTCAATTCAGTTTTTCAATTTCCTAACAAATCAAATATGGAAAATTGGCATAATGATGGAAGGGGAGTGAATCATTATAATGCATTTATAAAATTAATAATTAAATTTGGGAGGAAGCCTAAAATCTCCCCAAATATATAATCGCGACTAATTTTTAAATTTTTATAAAAAATCCCGCAGCGCATTTTTGAATTCTACTGAAATAAATTTGATTGACAAAATACTTTAACTCTAGAACGCCCGAAAGGAGTCGATCCGACTACGACCACATGATAAATGTCCACTGGAGCCAGAATTTATTTCATAAAATAAGTTAAATTTATGCGACGCAGAATTATGTTAAATCAGTGGTGTCAAACTGTGGCCCACCGGATACCACTTAACTTTTATCATTGCCTTATATAATCGTCGAATTCCTGCGATTCAACTTGTCGACAATTTCTTTACAATTTTAGTGGTATCTGGCGGGCCACAGTTTGGCACCCCTCTGTTAAATGAATCAATTAAATAATTTTAAATAAAAATTCTGGAGTGAAATATTATGAAACTTGAGTAAAATTTCCGGCCGTTCTAGTGTTAACCCTTTCAGGGGCAAAGCACTTCTATTCCTAAAATGTTAAAATGATTGATTGACACCGGGATTTACAAACAAATTTATATGGCAGTAAGTTAACGCTGATTTTCGCGTGCTTTATAAAATGCAAAACTTAATTCCAAAACTCTGGCGTCAATGTGACATATTGGAATTAAAATTAAGTGGTATATATAATATACCAATGCCCCACAAGGGGTTAAAGTACAATTTTTTTAAAAATGTCGAAAAGTATGAGGGTCTTTGGGGGTACTCTTTTGCGTTGACAAACCGTCCCCTGAATCTGACCAACGCCCTTACACTAAAATGGTGGCTGTCGTGGGCCGATGTTTTCAGCGTTCGTAAGGTCTTTTTGAATTTTTATACCAATAATTTCTAAAAGCTTATGCAGTTTTATTTTTCTGACATTAAGCAAGTTAACCCTTAAATGCATGATTTTTTTATTTTGTTTAAGAAAAAAATTATATATGGTTCTCAGAAAGGTTTATTACACAGGGAAAATAGTAAAAAAAATTAGAGATACATTTTTTCGTATAATAAGTCAACCTTTTCTTATGTTGCACATCTTCAATACACGTAAAAACTACTGTAACTAAAATGTTGCAAATTAGTAAATATTTTAAAAAGTATGAATCTAAATACCTTAATTTATATATATTTTTATTTTGTAAAACTTAAACCTTAACCCTCTCTCTGCGAACCCGATAGTTTCTCGGGCAACGTAAAAGTAGCAAAATTTGCGCAACCCGAGATTTCATCGGGATGCATTTTCCCGTCTAATTAACCTTCCTTGATCATTCCCACCAGTAACTTTTTATTGCAAATTTCGCCTTGTCTAATCGGAGCATTTTCGGCGCGGTGCCCTTAAAAAAGGACACCTAATATTAATTCCAAAACTGACAAACGGCACCAAGAATATTTAACTAAAATTTTCATATTATAATGTACATGAAAATAAGCAAGTGCGTATTTTCTGATAAATTCGTTTATAAATTGCGGTGTCAGTCCATTATTTCGTCAGTTTATAAACAGAATTACTCCGCGCCGGTAAGGGTTAAATTAGGCGAAAATGTTTGTTTTGAAAAACCGGTTACAAAAAAAAAATAATAATAATAAAAATTCTTAAAAGACGCTCGTCGCGAAGGAATTAAATACGCAATTTTTGCAGCTATTTTGATAAAACAATTACGCAGCGAGAGGGTTAAATGCCTGAATATTTCTTTTAGAATTATGTTTTTTATTCTTACATCAAAGATTAGACACCAGAAATTATAATGTAGATTTTTAACATTATTTAGCAGAATTTTTTTTGTAATTTTCACAGGATTAATATTTCTCTATAAATAGTGGCTGCTAAGAGTTAAATAAAAAGTGGTGCAGATAAGCATCACTATGCATTTAAGGGTTACAGAAATCTTTTACAGAATACTGGTGTAGTAGAAACGCTTCAGGCAGTAGTAGAAACGCTTAAAAAATAAGGCCGCCTACAGCTGCCTTTTTTTTGTGTCAACGCTCAGGTCTAGCATTCAAGAGAAGGTGGTTGGCCGTCCATGAGTGCGTCCAGTCGTGAAGCAAGATGTCACTCCAATATATGCAGCCATTGAAATAAAGTTTATCTGTAATGATAGTGACTACCTCAATGAGTTTAACCCTAGAACTACCGGAAATTTTACTCAAGTTTTATAAAAACATTCTACACCAGAATTTTTACTTAAAACTATTTAATTTGTTTATTTAACTTATTATTGTCTGATTTATACATTTAGTTTGTTTTGAAGAAATTTTCTGGTTTGAATAGATATTTTGAATATACATGTCGGGTCCATTGGACCCTTCTGGTAGACAGAGGGTTAAGGAAAACCCTTAATTATTAACTGTTCATAAACAGTTTGTAATAACTGTTTTTTTTTTTTTTTTTTTTTTTTTTCTGTTGGTAGAAAAGTTTATTTTACAGATTTTCTTTAAAAACTGAGTTTTTGGCATATTCTTACAGATTTTTTTAAAGATATGTTTTCTTTTAATTTCTTGTTTCTATAAACCATTTGCATCTTTGTACGATATATGTGTCAATTAAGGTTTATTTAAATCAGAAGCTTTGAATCCATACCACAAATTCAGAATAGCATTTTTGCTGCATTTAGTTGCTGACCTTTCGCGATTAAGTAAAGCAAAAATTCATTTTTTGGAATTTCTGTTATGGATTCTGAATTTCAGAATAAAAAAGTAATTGCTGAATTGAAAGATAACGATGCAAAAGGGATAATATTAATGATTCCTTTAGCCTTTCCATCTTTTCAGCTTTCTTGGCGGTAGGGGCTGGCGGAGGAAAAATTTTCAATTCGGAAATATTTCTATATTTCTATTGAAAGAACATTATATTTGTACATTTTCTAATTCTACATACTAAGAAATATATTTGAAATGAATGTTTTTAGTGTGGTTATAAGTATTGCACAAAATCCTTACAAATTCAAATTTAATTAATCCTTCTAAATCATTCAATCCTTCTAAGATCCTTCAAAAATTTATTAAATGATTATCTAAATCTGCTAATGTAGTTTAAACAATTCACGAAAAATGCTTTAGAAGGTAAAATTTCATAATTTAGTGCGTTAAGGGTTGATTTAACAGAGATTTAATTCGTTTCGCCCCAGAAATTTTTATAATAGGTGAAATCATATAGGTTCTAAACAGGACTCGATAATTAAATGAATAAAGATTCATCAAATCAATTTTTTGATTTGAAAGGTTGTTAAACTGAGTTAAATTAATCCACATATTACGGAAGATTAGTGGGGGCTCGGCTCCCGTAGAATTCTTGTATTTCTCTTAATTATAACTATTTTCTTGATAATAAATATTCAACGAATTCTATAAATTTTCATTATATTCCTTATTATTTTAATATTTAAAATATCTTTAATTATTTCATACACCAGAATATTTCATATATATCCTGATAGTATAGCTAAAATGATACAAGTTATAAGAATTTCAGTTTTTCCAAAGAGTAAAAAATATTCACCCAGTCAAGAATAAAATATTGTTAACAAATGACGTCAATACGTGCTTCATTGGCTATAGAATAAATGTCTTCAAAAAAGAAATATCGTCCCGGAATTTCTCAATCGTTGACAGTAAATATGTTCTGGATAGGAATTTCAAAATCAATTGCTGAAATAAAAGCAAAAATGATCGAAGCGAGACAAACAAATGCTCACACTAAAATAAAGTAAGTATATAATTTTTGGCTACACTTTTTGTCATCGGTAAGCAGAAAAGTATATCCTTAGGCTTTTGAAAATAACACGGAAAATATTTTCTGGAGTCTCTAGGAATCAATACTTAACCCTAGAACTACCGGAAATTTTACTCAAGTTTTATAAAAACATTCTACACCAGAATTTTTACTTAAAACTATTTAATTTGTTTATTTAACTTATTATTGTCTGATTTATACATTTAGTTTGTTTTGAAGAAATTTCTGGTTTGAATAAATATTTTGAATGTACATGTCGGGTCCAATGGACCCGTCTGGTAGACGGAAGGTTAATTTCTTCGGGAATTTTCGCACTTACTGCATCATCACTACTTTGAAAGTATTTCTTCTACTAAAATTTTCAGTATGAAAATTCAAAATATTCTCAGCTGTAAAAGTTTTTTGGTTTTTTTTAGCAACTAAACGTCAAGAATCTTTTTTTTTCTTTACAAAAGGCTATAAACAGTGTTGCTCTGGGAAAAAGTATACCTAGTACTCCTATACCTGGGAAAGTATGAATAAAAAGAACTGACATATCCTTAAAATAGTGAAGCTTAAACTGTAAACCACTTTCTCGGCGGTTGTTTACCGCCTGGATTTGGTTTTGTTTTGTTTATGTCAGCCAATTATCCACTTTAGGGATATGGGCTCGAAGGGGAGATGCCCTCCGTTGAGGTCTTTCTAAGGGAAGCTAACCCGTTTTTACGCAAGGTTGCCCAAGGTTAGAAGAAAATCAAGGAAAACACCGAACGGCTCGGCCGACGGGCGCGATTGGGTTCGAAACCAGCACTTCCCGTCTACCATCTTTGAGAGCAGAATCTCTGGGCCACTGTTAGGATGTTTACCGCCTAGGAAAATCTCTACCAGTAAATTTCAATAGGAACATTCGGCTTATTTAAACACCTTATTAATGCGTAATTTCAGTAATAAATTATGGTAAAATCATATATTCATTTTTACTGGTGGAAGTTTCTTTCAACGGTACTCATCCTCTGCGTTTCCGCCATTTGTGGCAACCTAACCCCTTAACGGTCACATTAAATTACGTATTAAAGTTCAAATTGCTCTTTGACACCAATTTTTGGGGAAAGAAATATTCACCTTATTTAATGACAGGTAAAACGATACCATGATAAAGTCAATTACACTATTTTATAAAACTGGTGGAAATCAAACAATCTGAATAAAAGACACAGCCCGTGAATATCAAGGGAGCGAGAATTAAGGGTCTAAACAACCTTCTATCAGTGTCAGTGAAAAAATATGTAATACCTGGGAAAACTGCCACCAGTAAAACAAATAGTAAATTTCACCATATTTGTGAGAGATAATTTTGATTAATAAGGCGCTTGAATAAAACGAAATTTTCTATTCAAAACTCGTGACTCGTGGAAGTTTGCCTCGGTGGTAATCAGAAACCATTAATCCAATAATAAAAAAAAAAACGCCGCCATCTTGTAATAATCTCCTCAGTTACTTCACTGGACACTGAAAGACAATACGCTGTATGTCTCCTCTTTTTTATTCATAACTCCATTGTCTACACAATGACTTATCTAAAGTATTATTGCATAGATTCCAACATTTACTATTATTTTCTACTAAAATGCAATAATAAATTCTGCCTGATGTAACCGTCGATATCTGCGAGTAAATAAGTCGAAATTTTCTATTAAATTCAGCCATAACACAGACACGTAAAAAATGAGATATGGCTTATGAACAGTGTTGCCACTGGGCTACGTTTTTTTAAATTCAGATTTCTTGATTGGCACCAATTTTTTGAAACGGTAAAATTCACTTTGCTTTTGCCTTAATTACTATGTCATTAAATAAGGCACATTTTACCAATTCAAAAAAGTGGTGCCAATCAAGAATCTGATTTTAAAAAAGTAGCCCATCTGGCAACACTGCTTATGAATACTCTTATTTTGGAACAGTATTTTTAGCAATATTTTAGATCTTCACAAATTTTTCTTGTAAGTAGTTTGCCACCACAATTTCAAAAAAGGTAATCTTTGCCTTATTTTTTTTCGCAAATTGCCTCTCATTAAACCGTTCAGGACCATGGGTGCATATATGCACCCACAAAAAGAGCTTGAGTTTGATACCAGTAAAAAAGAAAAGTAAAATTGATTTTATTTAATTACGACAATTTTCTGATTTACAAAGCTAAATCAACTAATTAACAAAAAGTTGTGTCAAACGGATAAAATTTGTGTAAAAGATGCCGGTCTTGAACGGGTTAACATTCCGCTGCACAGTGATGCATATATTAACAAATTCAGATTTAGCTTTCCATAAACTAATTCAATTTCGAGCAACTACTATATTTTAATAAAATTATTCGCCTTAGGCAATCACAAACGTCTGGTATAAAAAAAGGCAAATAATTTGTCTTTAAAATTTCTGGTATGAAACCCAAAATATGAGTACAAAAAAATCTACGCTGCTAAAAGAAAAATCCGTGTGGTGTAGGGTTGCATTAGGCAGTTTTTTACTATTCTGAAATAGCAGTTCCTTGGTATCATGCAGACCGTACGTTGTGCATAATTACATTATTCAATTACAAAATTCTGCAAAAAAAGGTGTAAATTCCTTATAAAAAACAATTCGTAATTATCCATAATCTGGGAACGGCAATGTGTCTGCTATATATAAAGGTTATAAGATAATTAAGAAATCCGGATGTTTGCAAAAATACTTTCCTAAAAAAATCATTTGGCATTTTCTATTCCCAAGGATAGGGTCTGAGGTTGGTGTCAACGAATGCGATGAACATTTGAGTATCGATAGAGTATAGTTAGTATATAAATATAGGACCACCATAAAGCGCAAACACCAAGGGGTCTTGAGGAAATAAGTCCTAAAGTTTAAGCAACAGTTTATAATCGGATTATTTTTCTTCTTTAGCAAGCGGTTCCGTAGCAGGTTCCGTAGCAGGGTCCGTAGCATGGTCGGCAGCATGCTGTATTTGAGATTTTTCTACTCGGGTTCATATCCCGCTCGGAACGAAAATTTTTATCAATCATTTTCGAACCGCGATTGAAAAAAATTTGTATAGCAATTGAAATTTACGAAAATATGCATTAAATGTAGCATATCAGTGGCATATAAGTTTTGTAGCATGATTTTTTGTAGCATATAAGTGGTTTTTTACTACGAAATTTTGAATGCTTAAATATATAACAAAAGTAAAAAAAAAAAAAAAAAAAAAAAAAAAAAGACGCATATTTTTATGTCTATAAACCAGAAATTTTTTGTTGTTATTTAAATTTATTTACAGCTATTTCAATGACTAATTAACTATTTTTTTTTAATAAATAAGTTTAAACACTTGATATAAGTGCGTGAATAATTATATAATTTTAATTTTGTTTCTGTATGACAGTATTTTTAATATTTGATGAATTATTTAATATATGTTTTAAAATTCTTAATATGATATTTTTTTTTTTTTTGGATTTTTGGATTTGTAAATCTTACCTACGTAATAACTATTTTCAGCAATTCAATATCTTTTTAGAACTTAATTTTAAGCACAAAGACAGTTATTCTAACTATAATCATAAGAATCCAAGATTTAAAAAATTAAAAAGTTAAAAAACTAGTTGGTAAAAAACTATTACATTTATTTCACGGTGAAAAATATTAGCTTATTTAACCCTAGAACTACCGAAAATTTTACTCAAGTTTTATAAAAATATTACACATCAGAATTCTTATTTAAAACTATTGAACTTATTTACTTAACTCATTATTGTCTGGTTTACATATTTAGTTTATTTTAAAGAAATTTCTGGTTAGAATAAATATTTCGAATGTACTCATCGGGCCCATTGGACCCGTCTGGTAGACGGAGGGTTAAGTAAATAACAGTAAATACATGTTTAAATTAGCTTAATTTTATGGTCTATAAATGTTCCAATTGACTTTTTTTTTATTTGCTATTATTATTATTTATATATTTTATCTTTAATTTTCATTAAATATATAAACATGCAAAGATTCGCAATTAAAATTGTATTTATATACCGTAATTTCCGGTGTATAGCCCGCGGATTAAACAATCGTGTTTCGACCCAGAATTTTTTAAAAATAAAATATAACTTTTTAGATCACGGTAAATATTGGTCTTCAAATACTAAATAAAATTTCTGGGTCCAAACTGAATTGTTTAATCTGCGGGCTATACATCCGAAATTACGGTAATTAAACTGCATTATATAAAAATATTAAACAAGAAAAAAAAATGATTTCCGAAAGAAATTACTACGCAGACACATATTCTAATTAAAAATCAAGAATACCAGACTTAAATAGCCAGAAAAATATAAAAGCATATTTTTAATAAACCATGAAATATTTGACGCATTTGAATGAGGAAACAAAATGAAAATAATATATTTCTTCACATATTTTAATTTATTTCTCTGTTAAAAAATTATAGATATTCATTGAAATAACTCTAAATAATTTTAAATAACAATAAAAAAATTCTGGTCTATAAGACATATAAATAAGCGGATTGTTTTTTTTCATTATATATTTAAACATGCAAAATTCCGCAGTTAAAAGAGCACTTATATGCTACAACACATTTATTTAAATGATATTTTTCGTAAATTTAAATTATTATACATATTTTTTCAATTGCGGTTCGAAAATGATTGATAAATATTTTCGGTACGAAAAACAAGTCCGAGCGGAATTTGAACCCGCCCAGCAAACACATACCTTTCGGCGCACAATCAGACTGCAGCCTGTGACTGCGATGGTTAAGTTTCTGTATCGGCACAGTGGTTTCGGTGAACTGTCGGCAGCATGTCGGCTACTGAAACTTAAGAATCTTCTTTTTCAACTGTCAGTTGCTGTAATCGGTCCCCTTATTGTTATATATCGGCAAGCAACTTACACCAGCAACTGACGCATAATCGATATGTGATTCATGATAGTGGCCCAATTACATTTGGCAACATCGGTCCGAATTCGGAATTTTTAGTCTTAGCCGACATTTTTTTTTTTTTTTCTTTTTCTTAATTTTCTTTGAGTTGGAGTTTTGATAAGAGATGTATATTTCATGTGTACAATAGAAAATGCTAAGAGTAATAAACAGAAAATTGTCAAAATTAGCCGATATTAATTTGTTTAAAATAATGTTATTGAATTCAATTTAAAAAAGGACTTACAATTATTTGAATCATCAAAAGAATTTTTTAAATCGCTCCTTAAAATTATTATTCATTATAAACTTAATCGTAGGATGAAAAGAAAACCTCATAAGTTAATTAAACTTCTTTTTTTAATTATATATTAATTTGAAAAGCAATAGCTATGTTTCTTATTTTATTTAACCCCTTGAGTGGCACCGGTATATATTATATACCACCTACGATTAATAAAGTTTCACACCAGAAAAGTTTTATTAAATTTTACTTTTCTAACTTTGGCGGAGAAATACCGTAAAATTGCTTTTACTTATTTTGAAATAGAATTTTTTAAAGATTCTGTTGTGTGATCAACATGACAGGAACACAATCACTTGCCCCTGAAGGGGTTAAAAATCAAATTATTAAAAAGTCTTTAAACTTATTTTACAAGCTATAAAAGTATAAAAAAAACTACCCATCTTCTTAGCATTAAAACTTAAAAGAAAGATTGAGAAATCTCCCACTTCTAAAAAATTATTTACAAAAAAAAAAAAAAAAAAAAAAAAAAAGATAAATTAATGTTTCTATTTTATTTTATATTAAAAAAATGTTCATAAGTAAAATAATTAATATTGCTACATAATCATTAAAAATATATTCTGCATTAAATCATCATCAAACGACATAAAATGAATTATTATTCTAATTGAAAGTGATTAATTTCCAACTTATATTTATATTAAAATTAGTTTTTCTATGTTACAAATATATATTTCTTGAATTAACTCATTTAATTACATTACAATTTCTAAAGAGAAAATTGCATTAACAGAAAATACTCTAAAATTCAATTATTTTATTTAAGCATTCTTAAATTTATAAGAAAGATTCAGAAATATCCCCCATTTAAATAATTATCTTCCAAAAGAAAAAAAAATATGTAAATTAATATTTTTATTTTATTTTTAAATTAAATATATTGATGAGTAACAAATTAATATAGCCACATAATCATTAAAATTACGCTCTACTTTAAATCATCAAACGACATAAAATTAATTCTTACTCTAATTAAAAGTTATCAATACCATCTTATTATTTATTAAAATAAATTTTCCCATGTTAAAAATATATATACATTATAAATTAACGCAACGCGTGCAATTACATTATCATTCCTAATAAGACATTTTATTAACTGAACAAAACCTCTAAAATAATTTTCTTTTTCTAATACTTAATTATCCTCAATTTATAAGAAAAAACAATTCATTTGCTTTAGCTAATTCGGTAAGATATTTATTTCATTCATTAAAATATTAAATTAACTTTTAAATACACGCGCATAAGACAATTACAAATAAAAAATAAATAAAAAATAAAATAAAAACACTTCAAAATTCCAATTTTTATCAACTACCATTTACCTTCAATGACAAACTATCACTTATCGAAATGTTCTCCCATTGTTGCCTCACAGAATCCTCCCCTGAGCAAGTCTCAGTGGCCAAGTCGTTAAGGTTTTCACCTTCTGTCCTTGGAATCGGCGATCAAACGCAGCCTCATCCAGCAGTGATGCCAATGGGCTACTTTAATTTAAATTCAGATTTCTTGATCGGCACCACTTTTTTGAAATGGTAAAATTACCTTTGTTTTCACCTTAAATATTATCTTATTACTTAATGCAAATTTTGCCATTTCAAAAGAGTGGTGCCAGTAAAGAAATTCGGATATTAAAAAAGGGCCCACTGGCAACACTGTCTTCCAGCGCCGAAATATGTTCCTTTCAAATATACATACCACGATGGCTCATAGATGGCACCGACAAAATAGTTTTTTTTTCTATACATGCTGGTGTCGGGCTGCGACCGTCATTCGTATGGATAGCTATCGGCGTGCTGTCGACATAGTGTTAGGCCGATACCGGACCGGCTGCGTGCCTAATGAATCGGGCCGCATTCGCGCGGCGTATCTAAAAAGATACGGAACCGGTATCGTATCAATACCCCCGGTAGTGGCAAGCGGCTTTCGGCCAATTTCTTACCGATAGCTCTGTGTTTGCTGGGCGGGTAGAGAAATCCCAAATACAGCATGCTTCCAATCATGTTACTGAACCGCTTGTCAAAGATGGAAATTTATCCGATTATAAACTGTACCTTAAATTTTGTGTCTTATTTTCTCAAGACCGTCTGGGGATTGCGCTTTATGGCGCTCTTATATTTAAGTACCAACTATACCCTATTAGTACAGAAATCTTCATCTCATTCGGTGTCGGGCCCTCTCCTTGTCAGTCTGATTACTTCCAGACTTATTGCAGCAAAACTGTGAATCTCCAATCTGATTGGAAATGGCAAGTTATTTGCTAATTACCCCAATATCATCCAAGGTCATTTCAATCTCCTTGTAAAATTTTAGGCTAATTATTTTCTCAAACATTTTTGTTTCACCTAGGTTCTATGTAATATCTAATGTATTGAATGTTTCTTCTTAATTTTAGTATACAAATTAGCATCAGAAACTTAAAATTTTCATTAAAAATGTATATGGAAATTGTCCTTTTGACAGAAGTGTTTTATGTGTCTGAATATCAATTAATTGAATACATTATTTTAAATTTAAGTTTATATATTTTGATAATACTAAGTGTTAAAGTATGAATTAACCCTTTCAGCGACAAGGCATTTCTCTTCGCAAAATGCTGAAATGAGAGAATGACACCAGAATTCTCATAAAAATTTATTTCAGAATAAGCAAGAGCTTTTGGTCACGTACTTAATGAAAGAAAATTTTTCCTTCCACTGTTCTGGTGCAAATGTGGCATTTAGGGATTAAATTAAGTTGTCCAAAAATGAACCACTGCCCTTGAAAGGATTAAATCGTATCTTATGGCAAATTTTTAATGTTTACCACCGCCCCATGAATACCAGGCCTGAGCGCTGACAGAGAAATTAGGCTGTCATAGGCGGATTTTTAACGTTTGTGTGGTACCATGAGATTGCGCACCAATATTTTCTGAAAGTTTTCTTTCGCTCATTCAATCTAAAAAAAAATTAAAACCTAAAAAACTTCTGGAAATTATTGATATTCATTTCAAGGGACCGTACATACGTTGATTAAAATCCGCCTACGACAGCCCCCATTTTTTATGTCAGCACGCATGCCTGGATGTGAGGATGTTTACCCATCTAATACTCCAAAATTATTTTAACAACTGCGTGCTTGCTATGAGTCACGTGGTCGTGCGAGAGCCTATCGCAGTTAGATTTGTTCTGATTGCGCACGCATCCAGTTGAAATTAATCATAAGATGCAACGCGGTTTACGCTTTGTAAGGTAAGTCAGTAAATGGATCTTCAGCGAGGCACCGCAAGTCCAGCTTTACTGGCACTCGCGTTTAACATTCTACGTTGTCTGGCAGGTAGAAAGTGCCAATAAAAGTGCCTGTCATTTTCAAAATATTTTTTTCCAAGCATAAATATTATTCTGTCTCAATCTCAGCGTGCCCCAAATACCTTTTTTGGGTTGTCATAAAATGGCATATGACACGTGTCTGGCACAGTTTTTGGGCCGACTAAAGTGTCTGGCTTTTATATTTTTTATTTCATTAAATCTTAAATTTGAAGGCATTAAAATTTCAAAATGCCTCAAGGATATTTTTTTTGCAACGAACATTTTGGAAATTTAAAAATTCACGGGTGGGCTAAGTGCCACAATCCTTCAGCCAGACATTTAATTGTGGATTCAGACATTGCAAAAGAAGTGTTGCACAAATTTTTAAGGTGCCTCAAATACCTACCCTAAAATATTCAACAGCTCTACTGCTATATGTATATACATATCGTCAGTGATTCTCAGTCGATGTATGTAAACGTATTCTTGAAAAGAGCTTCAAAATCAATTACTGAAGTTATATGCACAGATGGCAGAAACTAAATAAAAAATCTTTACAGCAAAAGAAAAAGTAAGTATAGAAATATTTGATTCACATTTTTCTTAGTAGACTAGCCCCCCCTTCCCCCTTTATCCTTAACCAATGAACCCCCAAAACGAATCAGGGAATTTCCTTAACATAATAAACCGGTATACCAACTTCGGAGCAAATCGAATCATTCTGCATGAAAAACGCATTTATATAAATTAAGAGGGGCGGGCTAACCTCCTTTTCCCCCCTTTATCCTTAACCAGTGAACCCCCAAAACTAATCAGGGAAGTTCCTTAACATAATAAACCGGTATACCAAATTCGGAGCAAATCGAAACATTCTGCATGAAAAACCCATTTATCTGAATTAAAAGGTGTGGACTAACCATCCTTTTCCCCCTTTATCCTTAACCAATGAACCCCCAAAACTAATGAGGGAAGTTCCTTACCATAATAAACCGGTATACCAAATTCGTAGCAAATCGAATCATTCTGCATGAAAAACCCATTTATCTGAATTAAGGGGGGTGGACTAACCCCGTTTTCCCCCTTTATCCTTAACCAATGAACTCCCAAAACTAATTAGGGAAGTTCCTTAACATAATAAACCGGTATACCAAATTCGGAGCAAATAGAATGATTCTTCATGAAAAACCCATTTATCTGAATTAAGGGGGTGGACTAACCCCCCTTTCCCCCCTTTATCCTTAACCAATGAACCCCCAAAACTAATCAGGGAAGTTCCTTAATATAATAAACCGGTATACCAAATTCGGAGCAAATCGAATGATTCTGCATGAAAAACCCATTTTTCTGAATTAAGAGGGTGGACTAACCCCCCTTTTCCCCTTTTATCCTTAACCAATGAACCCCCAAAACTAATCAGGGAAGTTCCTTAACATAATAAACCGGTATACCGAATTCGGGGCAAATCGAATGATTCTGCATGAAAAACGTATTTATCTGAATTAAGGGTTTGGACTAACCCCATTTTTCCCCCTTTATCCTTAACCAATGAACTCCCAAAACTAATCAGGGAAGCGCCTTATCACAATGAACTTAGAAAATTTTTCTTAGCAAATCGGATGTTTCTCTTAAGAGTTATCGCGTTACGTACATACATACATACATACATACGTACATACATACATACAGAACGGGCGGGCACATTAGCTCTCAGGCTTTGATAGCGTGTGAGCTAAAAAATGGTTGAGAGTAAAATTAGCATTGCAATATAAATTTGAAATCTTTAATCATTCTGACATACATTTGCAAAACACATGCAAAACATACAATTTGTGATATACATTTAAAAAGAAAGAAAAACAGAATTTTTGTTAAATAAAATAATGCTAAATTAACAGCTCAACTCTTTACAAAATGATACGTATTTTAAAATATTAATAGATTAAACTAGCTTGCAAAAGTTGGGTTATGTCATATGTTTTTTAGCTTTTGATAATTGATTCTTATGTATTCTGTACCGCTGAATCCGAAATTGACCTTCTTTTTTAACCATCAGGATTTTTCGCAAATTTCAAAGTTAAAAAGTTAAAAGTTAAAATTGAACCCCTATCTTATCGGACCACTCAGCTGTTTAGCTGCAAGAATCCCAGGATAAGCAAAAATATTGAATAAATTATTGAATAAAATAAAATAAAATAAAAAATAATATAAAATAAAATAAAATAAAATAAAATAAAAAAAGTTTTACATATGTTTTATAGTATGAGATTTTCGCTATATTTTAACTTACACATTTACAATTTGCAAAAAATATTCTAACGTGATGGTTAAATATGAAGGTCATTTTCGGATTCAGTGCTAAAAAGTACTTATAAATAAATCATCAAAAGTTAAAAAACACAGTCATCTCCTCTACTTTATAGTATCCGATTTTTGTTATTCTTTAACTTTGACAATTTATGATTTACGAAATATCCTTACATGATGGTTAAAAATTAAGGTAATTTTCGGATTTAGTGCTAAAAAAATACATAAAAGTTAAAAACCCCAACAATTGCAGTCTTGTATTATCTAATCTAAAACTTTTTTTTTTAACTTCTTGGCTGTAATGTATCCGAAATTGTTTGCGTTATCCTGTAAAATCAGTATAAATGGTAACCACCGAAAATCATAATAATATTAGATTGTTATCGGATTTGCGCCAGTATGAAAAATGTAATTTCGATCGGATATTTGAAAGTTAGTTAAAGTTGGAGTACAAATTTTGAATTGGAAAAACATACATGTGATCGTTGAAGTAACATAAAAACTTATAAAAAATAACACAATTTTTGTTAAAAGAAATCATAAAAGAAAAAGGCTTAAATCCGGGCAAAATAAAACGTTATTTTAGCCAATCTGAAACTTAATAAATGTTAACTTAATCGTAATACTTGTACGATTTTTTTCAAAGCGCAGATACACATGAAATAAGATCTTCGAATACTTCAAGCACTTGCTATGTGACCCCTCAAATGCAACCCGAACTCATGTGTTTTCAGAGAAGAAAAGTGGCATAAGTCATGTATTTTTAAAGTTTCATAACTCGCTCAATTTTAGGGTTATATGAATGAGACTTTTTTTGTATTACTTGTCAGTGTAAAAGGAAAATTTTACTAAATATAAATTATAGGACCGGGGGACCGTATAAAAATTTAAATTTCGTAATTTTTTAAGAAATGTTTTTATTGACCCAAATCGCTTTTAAAATATTTCTTTACCCGATTTAAAACATTTTTGTAATTGGTACTATATGTCTACGACTAACGGTTTAGGAATTAACCTTTGGACACCGTTGAGACCGGACACCCTTTATAGTGAGCGCGACACAAAAGAAATTTTGTGATTAATCGAAGAAAATGACATTATTCAGAATTTGTATTTAGAAACGACTTTCAGACAAAATATTTGTAGTGATCTTTTTGGAGTCTAGTGGTTAATACTTAGCCATTTGAATAGAGTTTGTGACATACATATCCCAGTGGAGTATTTTTTATTATATTCGTTCAAACATTTGAAGAATAATCTCTGCTATAAAGTTATTCTAAAATTCGTTAACGAAACATGTACAGAAAGGATTTTGTTTTCTAAATTGTGGAACAATTAATTGAATATGCAAATAGTCGACAGTACTGGTCATTAAAAATGGGTTAGGTCGTCGCCACCGAAATACTCAAGGCCTGAGAACGCGAGTTGTGACACCATCACTAATCGACCGACTTCTCACTAGTGTTGGAATTCACACCGGAAAAATTTGAATAGTAATTTTATGTTATTTTATTTGTGGAATATCTATCATCTTATAAAACAATAATAACTATTTAAACTTACTGGTGAGAATCTTGAATAACCCAATAAGAAATCAGCCAGATACGGCCACACTGTGGCATTCCGCATCTGGCAGAATTTTTACTTTGAGATTCAGAATTCTCACCAGTAACTTTAAATAGTTAGTATTGTTGTATATGGTGATAGATATTCCACAAATAAAATAAATAAAACTGCTATTCAAAATTTTCCGGAGTGAATTCCAACACTAGTAAGAAGTAGGTGGATTAGTGATGACGTCATAACTCGTGTCCTCAGGCCTTGAGTATTTTGGTGGCAACGGTTAGGTTCGTATGCATTCTATCATTACCATTATTAAAATAAGTAGTGTTTTATTTACTAAAATTTACTCTTGTCTAAGAAATGATATTATTTTCCTTTTCACATATTTATTTTGAATGCAATACAATTTTAGAAATTTCAGTTTTCCCAGTTTTAAGAACCTAATTTTTTTCAAAAAGTCAAAAATATAGTCACTCAGTCAAGAATCCACTGTTGTTAATCCACTAATAGTACGTGATCCACTAGCAATAAAATATATGTCTCGAAAATATTCTCCCTCGGATTTCCCAAATGATGAAAATAAACAGATTCGGTAAAACATATTCAAAATCAATCATCGAAGCATTAACTAAAATGATCGAAAAAAAATGACAAAAAAATAATAAATAAATAAATAAAATAAATAAAAACACGCTAAAAAGAAATAAGTATAAACAATTTTGTATATATTTTTTGTCATCGTAAAAAGAAAAGAATATCCGTAGGCTTAAGAAAGTGACACACAACAGACTTTCTGGAATCAAGGGATCAATGCTTAATTTATTTAGGATATTTCATATTAATTCTATCATCGTTACATCGAAAAATACACACAGCTTACTTTGCTGCTATACTCTACGTGGTAAGCGGACGACAGAGCTATAACTTCCTTTGAATAGAGATCGTCACTATTTTTAATCGCAGAATTCCTCTCACTCTGCCTGATATCGCTTTTAGCAAACAGTAGCCTGACAATACTTTTCACTGTTTTACTGTTTTAAAGGTTTTATATATAATAATTTACTACTTTCCAGTTACATATGAATTCTTATTTGCTAATACACTCGTATTTTTGAACACCACATTTTCTGAATGGCAATCTTTGTCCCTTTCATTCCTAGAATTTATGTCATAAAAACAACGAAAATTTACATTAAGAAAAAGCTTACTTAAAAA
This sequence comes from Maratus speciosus, assembly GCA_963932465.1. Classification (NCBI taxonomy): domain Eukaryota; kingdom Metazoa; phylum Arthropoda; class Arachnida; order Araneae; family Salticidae; genus Maratus; species Maratus speciosus. The sequence goes on from OZ010796.1 coordinate 451,750,067, forward strand.
ACGAGAGTGTGAGCAGCTATAAGAAGCATTTTTAAGAGAACATTGTAATCTACAAGTTCTACTTCCATTACTAAAAAAAAAAAAAAATAATTCCAAGTTATTAAATGTTTGCTGTTTATAAAATGCTAAAAATATATTCACTCAGTTAAGAATCCCCGGCTGTTAACTACTGACGAAATAACATGTATCACAGTTTATAAAGTATTAGTGTTTCCAAACAGTGTTGCCAGTGGGCTACTTTTTATAATTCAGATTTCTTGATTGGCACCACTTATTTCAAATATTAAAACTCACCTAATTTAATGACATATTAATTATGGCCAAAACAAGGGGAATTTTACCATTTCAAAAAAGTGGTGCTAATCAAAAAATCCTAATTAAAAAAGTAGCCCACCGGCAACACTGGCTCCAACCCGGTTTTCCGGGTTACTGAAAATAGGTGAAAATACATATATATTGAAAACTACATCAGATTTTTACATTTATACAAAATTTCCCACTGCCACTAATATCACCAAAAAGCATTTTAAATGAAAAATGTCAATTAAAGATTATACATATATTAAAAGCATAGCTACCAACTTTTACGCTTTCCTTTTACCACTAAAATTTTAAACTAAATATTTTCTTATTTAGCATGTTGACATCCACGCTACGAGTATACTCGTAGCTTTAATATCCGTGGCTTTAATTTATTACTATTTCACCATTATTTTAAAATAAAAAATGCCTTATCTATTGACAGAAATTTCGCTGTGTTAATAAAGCGAAATTTACCTTTCAGAATTTTTGGCGGCAAATGATTTTCAAGAAGAAATTTGAAAATTCTTACTTTTTGCGGCAGTGAAGGCGTTGATTGTCGAGATGTCTTGAATAAACAAGGCGAAAATCTCTATTAAAATTTAGTGGTATCCAAAAAGCGTAAAAGTTGGCAGCTATGTTAAAAGTGAAATTATTTTCTAGAAGTTGCAAGCCACGTTTTAACCCTTTGAACTCTTGGGATGAATTTCTTCAAAATTCTCAAATGTCAGATTGGTACCAGTATTTTGTAAACAAAAGATCCCGCTTATAATTCACACAAAAAAATGCATTAATCTATTTTCAAATATTTTTTTTTTAATATTCCGGTGCTAATGTGACATTTGGAGATGAAAATTAAGTGGCAAGAAATTTACCCATCAGAGTTCCACGTGTTAATTATCAAAGAAATCAAATAAGATCGCTACATACACACAGATGCCAACATCTCTTAATTATTCCGGAGTCTAATCAAAGACAAAAAATTTTTCAACAAAAAATTTCAATTAAATGAAAATCTTAAAATGATGTCTAAAATGTACAGTCGTGGGAAAAAAAAGTAAACACCCCCTACTAACTCCTCAACAAGTTGTTGTAGACGAAAGTTACCAATATCGAACGATTGGAAAGAAAGTCTACTTTTAAATGGTGTATAAAAAAAATTCTTAAGGGGCCATCTACATATTAAAACGAATACAAACTTCATTTTTTTAATGGCAATACCCAATTTTAACTAGATATTTCAAATCTTCGGTTCAATCTATGCCTAGACACCAAATTTCAAGTCATTTGAATGATAAGTTTTTGAATTAGAAACATTCAAAATTTAGTGCTTCTAATGTTAAATTGCATTTTCATATTTTTATTTATATCTCCTGGAATTATGCTCCTAATGTGCTATTTTTGTTGTAGCAATAATGCTAATATACCCAAACATAAATACTCTGAATTTGCAATTTTTATAATTTTATGATATGAATTATGAAATTAATATTCGAAAAATTATGAATTGCAACCTACAATTTTTTTGATGGATTTAGATTTATTAAGTCCTGCTTTATGGGAATCAAAAATTTCAAATTTTTCTTCCAAGTAGTTTTCAAAATATGCTTAAAAAACGGCAAAATGATGGTTTAAGGGGCCGTCTATGATAGAAGTGAGTAGCTATTTTGAAAATTAATCTGCTATCCTGTAATCTAACAGGCTTCATTGACAACTTGAGTTAAGCTTGAGGTGCCTTGATCAAGAAGGGCGCTCTCTCGGTTAACAATCAAGTACGGAACTTAAATTTGGATACAGCCCTTAAAATACGCTCGTTTTAAAATAAATAATTTTTCGGAAACTTATGGGACGAATTGCATAATTTTTTTTTTAGGCTAATTGAAGGGAGTAGAGTTCATTTATGCTATCAGAATTGTGTACTTCTATTGAAAAAAAAAACAAAGTTATTGTTCGTTTTAATATGTAGATGGTCCCCTAAACAAATTTTATATACATCATTTAAAAGTAGACTTTATTTCCAATCGTTCGGTACCAGTAACGTTCTTCTACGATAATTTTTTGAGGAGTTAGTAGGGGGTGTTTATTTTTTTTCCACGACTGTACCTCATGGAAACAAGAGACATTTCTTTGTACATTTGGTTTGGTTTTAGTGCCCCACCGTATGGAGATTGCTTTTGAGGCCGATAGCAACCATGGCTTTTCACCTCGAATGATCCTTATTATATACAGAAACAACAACATGTCACAACAATTTTTATTTCTTGTTCCATTACATATTTATATCACTACAATGCGACATTCACAAATACATCCATGTCTTACCCGAGGATTCGAACCCCCGCAGTGGCAGCAGCTGTCGCTACCGACCACGCCGCTGGGCGACTTCTTTGTACAAAATTCACTGTTTTAAGCATGGAACTATTAATAAAGAGGAACTGACATATCCTTAAAATAGTGAAGCATCAACTCTAACCGCTATCGCAGGCGTTGTTTACTGTCGGTGAAAACTTCCACCAGTAGATTTATATAGAAATTTTCAACTCATTTAAACGCCTTAATATTACAAAATTTCAGTCATAAATAATGGTAGAAACAGATTTTCATTTTTACTGGTAGGAGATTACTTTGGCAATAGTTAGGTACTGCGTTTCCGCCATATTGTGACAACCAGGGAAACAAACTGACAGTTTTACAAGGCATACTGACACCAGTAAAAACAAATAAAACTTTTTACACTTTTGAGAAAAATTTCCATGAATAAGACGTAGAAATATGACGAAATTTTCTATTCAGTTTTAGTGGTAGGATGTTCGCCCTATTGGTAATCAGAAACTGAAGGTCCTATTTTAAAAAAGCCGCCGCCATTTTGTGACAACCTCCTCAGTTACTTCACTCGCAACTGGTAGACAGCACACTACATGTCTCCTCCTCTTTATTCATAACTCCATTGTTTTAAGTATGTTTGTTTTGGATAAGACTCCGGATTAATTAAGAATTGTTGCCATCTATGCATCATGGAACTGTTAATAAAGAGGAACTGGCATATCCATAAAATAGTGAAGTCTCAACTGTAACCGCTTTCGCAGTGGTCGATTACTACCAAAGCAAACCTCCGACGGTAAATTTATCAGGCATTTTCTATTTATTTAGAACCCTTATTAATGCGAAATTTCAGTCATAAATAATGACAAAAACACATTTTTCATTTTCAGTGGTGGGAGTTTTTTTTTGGCGATAGTTATACTTTGCGTATATTGTGACAACTTTTATAAACTTCCTGTTAGAGTCAGTGAAAAAGTTATAATCTCTCGACAAACTGCCACCAGTAAAAACAAATAGAAATTGTAACAATACTTTTCAGAGAAATTTGGCAGAAACAAGCCGCTAAAATAAAACAAATTTTTCTATTCAAAATGTACTGGTGGAAGTTTGCTCCTGAGGTAATCAGAAACTGTTTATCCGATGCAAAAATCTGCGGACATCTTGTGACAACCTCCTCAGTTATTTTACTCGCAACTGGTAGACAGTAGACTATATGACTCCTTCTCTTTATTCATAACTGCATTCTATGTATAGAGCAGTCTTCTTTATTCTAATAAATTCAGTGAGTTCTTTCATTACATGTCTCTTTAATTTATGTTTTATTTTTGTTATTTTATTGATTTATTTATGACGTTTTAATTTCGTTATAGGATATTAGGAAGAAACAAGTGCTGAACAATTTAAAATGTCGAAGTTCAAAAGGGTCATCTTTCGCAATCGAACTGGACGCTATTGAGAGGGATTGCAAAAGCATAAAGCTTGTAACTTATTTTTAAAACCATAAAAAAATCAGTTAAAGAAATTAAAGCTAAAAAATGTATTTTAAAGAAAATATTTTTTTTATTCGATGGTTTAACAAAGGAAGTTTTGCGATATTTGTAAGTTAAAAAATTGCACTAAACGTGGAATTTATTGGTCTGGTGTTGCCATTGCGAATATGACATCAACGTTACTCATGGACATTTTTTTGCATGGGTGGATATTTTTAAAAGCAAATGTCATCCCCAAATTTCTCAATCGGTGAAAAAAAATATACTCAGGAAAACAAATTAAAAATTAAAATGCATCCAAAAAAATAAAGTGTATCCAAACCAAGTAAAAAATGCTGAGACTTAAACGAAAGTAAATGTAAAAAAAAAAAATGTGCTACATTTTTTGTCATCGGTAAGCAGAAAAATATATCCCAAGGCTTTGGAGAAAGACACAAAGAAGATTTTTTGATGTCTAGGGATCAATACTTAATTTATTTGGGACTTTCCGTATTTATTGTATCATCACCCCCTGGAAAAATAATTGCACTTCACTTTCATCTAGTGGGCGCGACAAAGTTGTTTAAAAAATCATGCTCATTCCTGTCTTTGCAAAAAGTGATATTCGCTTCATATAATAATAAAAATTCTTGGATATATTAAGATAAAATGTTCTTTTTTTTTCTTTTTTAAGCGGCGAATATGTGGCGCACTAGCTGTGCAGTGAGTACCAGTGCTTTATTGTATGGAACTTTCTTGTTATATACGAAAAGTCACTATTTTCATTAGTAAAGTAAACGACATTTTCTCTATTTACTCTTGATTTACATAAAAGATCTACACTTTGAAAAACTTCATCATGTTTGACGACAACTTGCGTACCCACTTTTGGCAGGTTTTAAAATATTTTGTTTTTGTATTTATGTTTGTACAGGTATTCCAATTGTGCATATATTTTATACCACTTTTTACAAGGAATAATTTTCATGGTAGTTTTCTACAAATTTTGAAACAAGTCGAAAATTGTACGCCTAACGTGGAAAATGGGTTACGTTCGTACTACAACTAGTTTTATAAATATTCAGATCTTGGTACAATAACTGTTGCACTCTTTTGCAAAAATGCATGATTACAAAATTTATTAAGATTATATATATTAAATTCAGTATACAGAAACAAAATGACTCCATCTTAAATAGGACGTAACGTAATCACCATGGCAACATAGAATCATTTACTATCATGGGATATAGTTGAATTAATTACGTATAATAGGATTTAATAAAATGAAGAAAACTCTTATTAATATCTTTTTAAGTTTTCATTCGATTTTCATAACATTTGGAATTACACGACAAAATTCTACAATGATTATATACATTAAATTTCAAACCATTCGTTTGGGTAGTTTTTGCACTGTTATATGCGGACAGACGGACAGACAGGCAGGCAGACCAGATGACGACTATAGGTGCTAAGTATTGATATAATTACGAACGCACCTGAAAATGATTTACCACGGAGATTATATCTTGGGAAAAGTGACATTTTATACTATTCAGAGTTATTATAGTGAGAGCGTGGAATGTACCTATTAAATCAGTTAGTTCACACTAGCGCAGCTTTCATCTCCTATAGCGAATTGTCCTAACAGAAATTCATTACGCAATAAAATAGGGAAAAAAAACACAATTTTAAATTATCTTTGCGATTTTTCTTATACAACCAATTGAGGGGCGGTGGGATATATCTCTCACCTGCAAGAAAAGTGACACATCTCGCAAAAATTCAATTTGCATTTTATTCCACTAAAAGGCTGATCATAGGTGTGTCTTACTACACAAACAGTTTCATAAGTGTAGTTATACGGGAAATCCATTTTTTAAGCTATTTGTCCATTTCTATCCACAGAAGAGGGTGGATTGAGTGGGGAGGTAAAATTACCCAATCCTCCAAACCTCATCCAAAGTTTTCATTCTTAAGGGTTTTATGCTTTTATGCAAGTTTCCCTGCTTACAGAACTAAGTACTGTAAATTCGTTTTATATTAAAATCATGCAAATTTTGTTTTGCCTCTCCTGTGAAATTTAATTTGTTGAGATGTGTCACTTTTCTTGCGGCTGAGCGATATCATATCCCACCTACGATTACTGACGATTTGCACAAGAAAAATTTTATTAAATATTACTTTTCTAACTTTGGGGAAAAGAAGACGTAAAATTGTTTTTTTTATTTTTGCAATAAAATTTTTGGAAGATTCCGGTGTGATTTCGACATTACAGAAAAACATTTGCTTGCCCCGAAAGGGTAATTATTTGCCTTTGTCCAGCATGCAAATAGACAATCAGTCGTAAGAGGGTGTTATTTTCAATATGCGAAATTCTTCCTTTCGTTTACTCAATTTACTATGCAATGGCTTTAATACTAGTGTATCAATTTTACTCTTACAAATTTTGTCCATGTGGATTAGTACAAATAACGAATATTTTAGTAAATCGCTTGAAGATACATATGTGCCAAGCTCCACGAATCTGCCGTAATATATGGGCTAATTTGACCCAGGTTTAATACGTTTCGAATGAGAAATATTTAAAAAAATGAGTTTAAAAAATTTCCACGTAAAATCCTGAAATTTAATAAATAAAACTTGCACAAATAAATTTTCTGGTTCAAAACGTCGTTAACCTGGGTCATATTAATCCGCATATTACTGGGAGGTTGGCAGCTATGTAGATAGGCTAGTTGATAATAGGATATAATAACTAAATGGTGTTGAATCCAATTAGAATGTATAATATGTGCACCCAATTGTTTGAAGGCGTAGGACATGGTTTCCCGCTTGGCCTCCATTATTTTTCCGAAATTACTAGTTCATCCCGGAAATTTTGCAAGAGGAATCTTTACTTTAGTAATCAAGGAACGTCTATCATTAAACAAAACAAAAAATATCTATTCTAAATTTCGGGTACGAACTCAAAATTAAGAAAAAAAAGGCAAACTGGCAACCATGTTATAGGACACATGTATGGTATCTAATTTTATTCATGATCTTTACATCATGATATTTATCATAAGGATTTTTGAATAAAATGACAGCGGTCTCCTTTTATAGAGACTAAATCAAAAGTTTTATCACCAATATTTCCTAATGACATTTTTCGTTTTAGAATTTTCTTGAAAATGTCGCAGGAACACACATTGTAGTGAGCTTTTTATTGCAACTCTTGTTGTAATATGACATAAAAATAATTTTATAAAATTAGTGGTTGTTGGATAGAAATGAACCAACACTACCAACATGGAAGAATAATAGTTAGCTTTAAAAAATGTAACCCGGGTGGATGCGTGCCTGGCCTGATAGACCCGGAGTGCGTACGGCTTTTGCAATTGTCACCACTATCTTTGTAAAAGTAATCTTCAACTTCTTTTATCGCAAAATTGTCTCCGATTAAATAAGGTGACTATTATTATTTGTATTTATTGGTGACAAAGAAAAACCATTCATACCATGAGTATGCGCGCGTTTTCCCGGTTTAAATATTATCCAGTTGCGCGTTGTTAAACAGCTTAAATGTATAAAAATAGCATTATAAAAGAATTTGGCAATAATCTTGCTTTGAATTAATTATCATCTATGGACTACCTGGTAATTAATGTTTGCCAGTGACATGTGAAATAGTTACGGAATAGTCACCTTTTCTGTGACTTAATAAAAAATATGCTTACAGGTGATTTTAAAAGAAAGGGGGTAAAACTTTTTATACCTTGTCAAACGTGTATCTCATAAAATATAGGATAATGAAAGAAAAAGAGATCATAAATGAAAACACATATAAATATGCAAAAAAAAAAATTACTAATCTCTAAGAGACTCTAAAATCAGTACAACACGATTTATAGTTAAAACAGGAAAATACAAAACGATCTTCAATTTTTGATACTGAATAAATGAAGCAATTAATAGATTATAGTAAGTACAAAAAAAAAGTAATTTGGGAATAGTTGGGGGGGGAGAGGTGGGAGTTAACCAAAAAACATAGTCAGTAGATTTAGGCGCCGCCCAGACTTTGGACGAAGAATCGGCAGTAGACAGTAAAATTAAGTGCTGTCAGGGATGCAAGCGCTGCGCCACAAATGGCTGATTGCTACCACTAAATTTTTATAGAATTTCTCACCTTATGTAATGACAGAATTTCTGAAACTTAATAAGGCAAATAATACTATTAAAATTTAGTGGTGAGAAGCAGCCATTTGTGGCGCAGCGCTTGCATCCCTGAGTGCTGTGAATAATATTAAAAATATTGCAAAGATAGATAAAATATAATTTGGAAATTTTAAAATGAAAAAGGATTATGCATGACCGAAACTAGAAGTGGGAGGGCTTATGCTTCATTCGTCAGAATGGAAGGCAAAGAGGGCGCAAAATGGAGATTTGGTTTGAGGAGGTGGGGCAAAATCCATGTTTGCCTCGACTTAACCCCTTAACAGTGTGGCCCGAACTGTATTCGGGCAAGAACACTTTGCTTGCTTCGTTATTAAAAGCATTTTGATACCACTAATTTGTAACTGTAAATTTATCTTTATTGATTGTCAGATATTTTTCGATTAAGTATGGTAAATATTTTAGTATGGAAAAAGTAGTGACCAGCCCCATTTTTAATTTTTTTTTTTTTTTTTTTTTTTTTTTTTTTGTAAGAAAACAAATGTCACAGTTAAGGGGTTAAAAAAAAAAAGCTAGTTTCAGCCTGAAAATATCGAATAAGAATAAACTGCGTTAAAAATGAATTTGTAAAGCCCAAAATATATGATTCTATACATTAAAAATAATAGCGGAGAAAATATTGACAATTAATCAAGTATATGAATATTATTATACAATGTGGCAACGCTCCTGATATTATATTTTACCTTGAGAACTTTGAAGACTTAGAACAAACAATCGAGTCAAGTACAGAGAATGGAGTTATGAATACAGAGGAGGACACATACAGTGCACTATCTACCCGTTGCGAGTGAGGTAACTGAGGAGGTTGTCACAAGATGGCGGCTGTATTTTTAAAAAGCGGATATACAGTTTCAAAATACCGCCGGGGCAATCTTCCTACCAGTATAAATGAATAGAAAATTGTGTCTCATTTGTGGAAATATTTTCTTACAAACATTTTCTGGTGTCAGTATGACAGGCAAAACAGTGAGATTGCGCCACCGGTTGTCACAATATGGCAGAAACGAAGAACCTTACTACTGCAAAAGTAAATTGACACCTGTTAAAATTAAAATATTTTTCTGCCATTATTTATGACTGAAGTTTTGCATTAATACAGCCTTTAAATATGGACAAAATTTCTATATAAATTTACGGGTGGAATCTTCAACCGGGGGTATTCAGCCCTTGAGAAAGCGGTTACAGTTTAAGCTTCACTATTTTAAAGATATGTCAGTTCCTTTTTATTAAAAGTTCCATGGTACAGAGACGAGCGTTGAACAACCTGAGACTTTGCATCACTACCAGAGCCAAGCAGCAGAAAAACGAAACATATATAAGGTGACTGTACTTACTATATATTTGTTTCTTAGAATCTTGTACATGATATAATTAATTAATTCGGTTTTCAATATAAAAAATAAAAGCTCTTTTAAAAACTACTAAATTGCCAGGCAGTATTTTCCTGTTTTTAATCAAAATCTTGTTCCTGTGATTCTCAAAGCCTATTACAAAAAAAAATTATCTAATAAATTAAACTATGGTATACCTCATGCTCTAAAAATTAGATTATGACTGTTTTTCATTCTGAAATGCACTGAAAGTGAGCTATAAAGTAAAAAATACCGCCATTTGTGGAATTTTGCAATTTTTATAAATTTTACCCTATTTTCCCGGCTCTGTATCTCATCTCCTATTTGGTCAAATTACAAACATAAATAGTGCATGTTGTAGAGTATTTTATCTTCTACAAAAATGTAAACTATTATTATTAATTAAATTTAGTAATTAGATAATTAAATGTAAACTACAAATTTATTAATCTTTAAAAAAAAAATTACAAAAACCGTGCTTTATTTTTCTTTCTCGACATAATGTCTCTCTTAGAAAAGTGTTTTTTACCGTAATTTCCTGCGTATAAGCCGTGGATATGTTAAGTCTGTTTCAAACCAGAAATTGTATTTAAAAAATGAAGTCAAATAAATGCTAAGCAGAAATAAGTCACAAGGTATTTAAAGAAAAATCCTGATAGAAAACAGTTATCTAAGCAGTGGCTTGTACGTGGGAAATTACGGTAATAATATTCATATATTTGATTAATTGTCATTCAATTGTCATTCAAATAATCAATATTTCCTTCGCTATTACTTTTAACGTATAGAATCATGCATTTTGGGCTTTCCGAACACATTTTTAACACTTATTCGATACTTCTAGGTCGAAACTACCTTTTTAGGGTTTCGTTCATCTCACGAAACCCTATTCGTCTCGCTCCTCTGTCTGTCTGTCTGTCTGTCTGTCCGTCTGTCTGTCCGTCACAGAGCTTGTTCTCAGAAACTATACATGTTGGAGACATGAAATTTTGGGTACTTATAGCTGAACACCTCATATCATACGACAAATCATAAAATTTTGAAAAAGTCATACATTTAACCCTTTGGGCTCCCGCATGTGCATTTTAAACAATTCTTTCTATGTGAGCTCCTAATTACGTTGGAAACATGAAATTTTGGGTACTTATAGCTGAACACCTCACATTATACGACAAATGAAAAAATTTTGAAAAAGTCGGATATTTAACCCTTTGAGCTCCCGCATGTGCATTTTACACAATTCTTTTAAAGTGAGCTCCTAATTAATTTGGAGGCGTGAAATTTTGCATACTTATAGCTGAAAACCTCACATCAAATGAAAAATCATCAAATTTTGAAAATGTCGTACGTTTAACCGTTTGGGGTCCCACATGTGTATTTTAAACAATTCTTTCTAAGTGAGCCCCTAATTATGTTGGAGACATGCAATTTTGGGTACTTATAGCTGAACACCTCACATAATACGACAAGCGATAAAATTTTGGAAAAGTCGTGCATTTAACCCTTTGGGGTCCCGCATGTGTATTTCAAACAATTCTTTTAAGTGAGCTCCTAATTAGTTTGTAGACGTGAAATTTTGCATACTTATAGCTGAACGCCTCACATCAAACGACAAATCATAAAATTTTGAAAAAGTCGTACATTTAACCCTTTGTGCTCCCACATGTGCATTTTAAACAATTCTTTCTAAGTGAGTCCCTTTTTAGGTTGGACGCGTGAAATTTTGCATACTTATAGCTCAACATCTCAGATCTCACGTCAAATAATAAATTTTGAAAAAGTTTTATGTTTAACCCTTTCAACTCCAGCTTGTGTATTTTAAACCATTCTTTCTAACTGAGCCTATAATTAAATTGGAGATTTGAAATTTTGCATACTTGTTGCAGAACACCTGAGGCCAGGCGACAAATCATAAAATCTTGAAAAAGCCTTACGTTTAACCCTTTGAGCTACCACATATCTATTTGAAGCAATTCTTTTTAAGAGAGTCCCTAATTAAGTTGGCGACATGAAATTTTGCATACGTATAGCTGAATGCCTCAGACCACACGACAAATCATAAAATTTTCAAAAAGTATTTTATTATTTACCCCTCTGGGCTCTAACTTGTGTATTTTAAGCAAATTTTTTAACCTCCGCCTTTTTAACCCGGGGAGAAATTTTCCAACTTTTGCCGACACCCCTTTGACCATTCTTTCATATTATGCACCATAGCCTTACATATTTTATTTCCATTTTTCCCGCCAGGTGCGCCTACATATCTCGGGTGCTATGGGCCCAATCCCCTCGACTAATATATCTGCGGATAGTATGTAAAACGGATTTTCGTTCGGATGCAGGTTTGTTCAGAATCAAGTGCGCCCCTGGTTGTCAAATGTGGAACTAGCAGATTTTTCAAAAGGATAAAGTGTTTTGAAAGGAATATTAAACGAAACCCTCTGTGCGATCTGTGATCACACTTACAAACTTGTTTTTCTTTCTGGGGCAAACACGGATTCCACCCCCTACGCACACTCTCCACCTCCTACGCAAAGTAAATTTACATACAGAATTTTATAAGCTTATTGCTTTATATTAAAAATTAAAGTTGAGTTAGTCGCCCGCTGGCGTGGTCAGTAAGCGGATGCTTCTGTCACCCCAAGGGCCCGGGTTCGAGTCCCTGGGTAAGACGTGGATGTAATTGTGAATGTCCCATTGTAGTTGTATAATATGTAATGGAAAATAAAAAAATTGTTGTGACTTGTTGTTGTTTCTATGTATAATAAGGATCATTCGAGGCGACAGCCATTGTAGCTATCGGCCCCAAAGCATTCTCCACTTCGGTGGATTTCAAATGTTAAATGTCAAAGTTGAGTTCAAAAAATCCCGAAAACAATTCCGCTTTACACAAGATTCCGTCGTAGTATGTGTAAGCATAATTGTTGGTCCTCTTTATGTTGGGAATAATATTCTCAATGTGAGATAGATTTACCATTAATGTAAACATAGACTAACAAAAGTTGTGTGACAAATTAATACAAATACGACAAACCAATTCTTCATTTTGTACCCTGTTTGTCTGCCATTCTGGGGGATGTAGCATAAGCCATCCCACCTCTAGTTCCGGCCCTGTATAATTCGTTTACCTTTTAAAATTTCTAAATTATACTTTATTTATTTTGCAGTATTTTTTATATTATTCCTAGCATTTAATTTTACTTTCGACTGCCGATTCTTAGCCGAAACTCTGGGCGGCGCCTAAATCTACCGACTAGGTTTTTTGGTTAAATTCACACCCTACCCCTTAACTATTCTCCAATTTTTATTCTACATACTGCTTCGTTTATTCAGTATCAAAAATTAAAGAAAGTTTTTAAATTAGGTTGTATTTTCCTGTTTTAACCACAAACAGTGTTGTTCTGACTTTAGAGTCTGTTAGAAATAATTAATGTTCTAATGATTGAAACTTGTAGGATATTTCATACTTTACAAAATTTATTGCGATACTGTTGTCCCTAAAACGGAAAAATAAAAATTAAAAATGGGTTATGAAAGAAAAACTAACGTCATTTTGTTTTTCACTTTTTGCAAATTGTAACCCATTTTTCCGGCTCCGTATCTCGCTTCCTGTTTGGTCAATTCATAAACATGAATATTGTATCTTGTAGAGAAGTTTGTCCTCTACAAAATTGCAATTATATATTTTTTTTTGTAAAATACAAAGGAACAGGGTTAATCAAGAAAAGTTGAAAAAGTGCCGAAAAATTTTGGTTTTTTTGACATAATAAAAAACGCTTAAGGTCTAGAAGTTCGAATACTTGTTTTTTCTTTCATTAGAGCAGGTTTGTCAAACTGTGGCCCGCGGATACCACTAAAATTTTAAAGAAATCTCTGTCTTATCTAATCATCGAATATCTGCGATTCAAGAAGTCGACTATTTCTTTAAAAAATTAGTGGTATTCGACGGGCCACATTTTGACACCCCTGAATTTGAGGGTCAACCTATACACAATGCCCGAAAATCAGAATTATCCGAATTTTTGCAAGGCAAACCGCTATTTCTACTGGACTAATTTATAATAATTAAACATTGAATACTATTGGGCCATTTTTGAATAATGAAAAGTAAGGCTTCTCACCATCCTGTTGATAGTCAGATCATCAATGTCTCCGGGAAAATCTTTTACACATATGAGTTCTTTATACACTTATAAATTCTTTATGCCTTGAACGAGAATTGTTCAGATTGGCATATCTGGATTCAGGATACCCAGGATGGTTGTAGGAAAAGTTTCTCACAGATAAGTTCTGTATGCAGTTCCGATGCCATTTCAGTCTTTCATATTTCGATTCCGAATACTCAGAAGAGTTGCAGCGAAAGTTTCTCCGCATAAATTCTTAATGCAATTGGGATGATAATTATATTTAAGTTCACTGAACTCAGTGTCCGATGAAAAATCCTTAAATTTTATCACAGCTATGAAGTGGTGCGTGGAGTCTGAGCTTTCTTTTTTAGAGCATATTTTGTCCGTCTTTCTTTTTTACATGAGGTTCCAAAGACGACCTCCAAGAAAGAGAGAGATATGAAGAATGATGGCAAGAAAACTTATTATGCTTTTATTTTTCTCGTGAATTCTTTATTCCTTGCATGCATTGAATGACCTTCCAATCTTATTGTCGGGCGTGTTCGTTTAGGGATGATCATCGTTTTTTGACATTGGACAGTCCGTTAATTATTTTTTCATAACTAATTTTGTGTCCCTTTTTTTCCGCACCTCCTTGGTGGTCATGCCTGGGAAATAGAATAATATATTTTGTCGAATAATATACCCCCATACATGCCTTACTACCCCAGTGTTGCGAGACGGGGACTTTTTTAATCCAGATTATTTGTCTGTCACCACTTTTTTTAAAATAGTATAATTCGCTTATTTTTAAGAATTTTAACCCTAGATCTACCGGGAATTTTATTCAAGTTTTAATAAAACGTTCTACACCAGAATTTTTATTTAAAACTATTTAACTTATTTATTTACCTTATTTTTGTCTGGTTTATATACTTAGTTTATTTTAAAGAAATTTCTGGTTTGAATGAATATTTTGTATGTACCTGTCGGGTCCAATGGACCCGTCTGGTAGACGGAGGGTTAAATCTATTTTTAAATAGGTCGAATACTTCTGTTTCTAAAAAGTGGTAACATTCAACAATTTGGGGACAAAAATGTCCCCAATCTGGCAACACTGGACTACGCCATTGATACAGCTGTCCTATCTGGCGTCTTTTAACTTTTTTATTGCCCATAAATTCTCTGCAGGATGTGAGAAAGTCGTTGATGTATAAAAATATATAAAATCCCTTACTCAAATATGGTACAAGCTGTAAAAAGCATGCAAATGCTAAATAGATTGAATATTCTAAACTGTTCGTTAATTCATTAACCCTTTTTCTACTGACGGTACTTATAAGTACCACTCACTTTAAACTTCTATCCCATAGTGAAAACACTAATATCCTAATGGTACTTTGCAAAAACACCCTTTTAACTCCACTTTATCCAGATACATGGCAGCATTAGTTCTAGGTTTATTATTTTAGCGAGGATGGGGCTATCTTTGACACAGATGATGTGTTTTGTGCCGGCAATTTGTACAGATTTTCACGCTCGTCTTTTTATTGCTGGAAACAAATTAAAGGATATAACAGAGTTCGAATTTCCAGACTAAGAAATTCTTCGGTACCAGTATTTTCTTATAGAAAATATCTCCTTAAATAAGGCGAAATTTCGCGCGTTAAAACTAGATTTATTTTTCTATTTAAAAAAAACAAACAACTGATATATAACCATGAAAATAACGGTACCCGTACGAACCCTGTATAAGATAAGTGTTGGATTTTTTTTAAGTGTTCATTATGATCTTAGATACAGTTTGACAAGCTATTTTAGGTGAACGGTGAATGTACTTGATTTAACAGTTGAATTACTCGGTGGTACTTATAAGTATCGTCAGTACACTGGGTGTTGGAGAAAATCTTCTCATTTACTTTTCGTCTGTGTAGTTATCCATCGATTTCATCTGCTTTAAAATGTAATTACTAAAATGTAGTGTAGTAATGATGGTATTTTTTTCTGTTTCATTGTTATTTTTTTTATAGGAAATCGAAAAAGTTATGGCACCGGCTCGTTTTTACTATGCTAGAAATGGCATATGTAAATTCGTATATGGCATATGGGGAGATGCGAGAAAACATGTTGCCTCCCGAATATAGACGTCGCATAACTAAAGGACTGCTAACAAGATAGAAACCTAAAACAATAGCTTTTTTTTACCCTTTCAGCGGCAAAGCATTTTCAAATCTAAAGTGTTGAAATAAATGATTGGCACCGGAATTTGACAAACGATTTATTTGTAAATATGAAATAGGCCTATATTTTTAAAGCCTATATATTTTATTTATTAAATCGAAAATAATTCCTGGTGCCATTTGAAATACTGTGTGTTTTTTCTTACGATATTTTAGTCGTAGTGTACTGACGGTACTTTAAAGTACCACTTTAATTAATTACCACTAAATAGTTACATTTCTCACGGATGAGTATTTTTTTTAAAGTTTATTCTTTAATTTTTATTGCAGTAACTGAAAAAAAATATTACATGAAAAAAATTACAGTAGATCATAATGCATTAGAGAAAGGGTTAAAACGATACCAAATTTTACATATATTCATTTTTTTTCTTTTACATCAACATTAAATTATATAAAAAAAAATCTGTATTCTGTTTTAAATCCTACTACACATATACACACTAAAAAATATGAACTATTTCAACTAGCATTTTGCACTTTTCAGCACAACAGTGGTAGCTAGAACGTGACCACTCCAAGTCCTGAAAATGTTAACTCCTTAACCCCTTAACGGTCACATTAATTTACGGTTTTAAAATTCAAATTGCTTACTGGCGCCACTTTTTGAAGAATAAATGTTCACCTTATTTAACCCTTAAATGCATATGGTATCGTTTTTGATACAATAATTGTTCCCTATTTATTGGATTTTTTATTCACATATTCCGTATTTCCACCAGAAAAATAAAAAAGAAAATTTCACTCCATTTAATAACAGCCATTTCGTTATTAAATAAACCGAAATTTTCCATTTATATTTTCTGGTATGAATTCCGATTCTCTGAATTATGAAATTTCGTGAACGCATTCTACCCTATGCATTTAAGGGTTAATGGCAGGTAAAATGATACCATAATAAAGCCAATTACATTACACTAGTCTATAAAACTGGTAGGAATCAAACAAATCTGAATGATCTTAATGAAAGTCACAGCCCGTGAATATCACGGGAGCGAGAATTAAGGGGTTAATTGTTTCTCTTTTTTTTGACACTATAAATTAAAAATAAGGACTCGACACCACTTTTTTTTTACTAAAATATTTGGCATGGTACAATCAGAAAAGGTATGCCATTTAACAAACCACAAGTTACTGTTAAAATTAAGTGGTATACAAAAGCATTTAGTATCGAAGATAGCAAACTCTTTTTGCCCTAGTGGCACTCGCGAAAAGAAATTAAGGGGTTAAGCTTTATAATTTTGGGTGAAGATATTTTTTAATTCAATTTTCTAATTTTAAAATAATTTTTTTCAAATATTCTGGTGTGAATACAATATTACAGTCAGAAAATTACTTGTGCCAGAAAAAGATAAACGAAACTAGATCTATATCCAAAATTGATTATGTTTTTTCTCATACCAAAAGAAAATAAAACTATCGAAAGTTAAAGAAAGTATCTACAAAGACTTATTTCTTTTCATTATGTATAAATAAAATATATTGTATCTTATATAGATTGTTTTATTTTTATACATAGTATATAAATAACAACTGGGACATGAGCTAGATTTAGGGTAAAATTGCTCGCGAATGGCGTGCATTCCAACGCGAATGGCGTGCATTCCAACGCGAATGGCGTGCCAACCATTCATTATTTTGCAAATCAAATAAACATAATTAAATCATTTTGATTTATTTAACCTTTTCAAGGACGGCATCACTTACAAAAATTTTGTTCGGTTGGCAAAGCTTTTTTTTTTTTTTTTTAAGCAGTTACTTTTTGCTATAAAATGCCAAAAATTCTGTAATTAAAAAATACACATATTACTCTTATTAATTTATTGCACCAAAAACAAATTCCGCATGTACATTTTAACGGTACATATCGTCGGTGCCATGTCAAACTATCCAATGTGCAAACAGCGGGATACTTTTTTTAAATTCAGATTTCTTGATTGGCCCCACTTTTCTGAAATCGAAAAATTCCCTTCTCTCGACCTTAATTAATAAGTCATTAAACAATGTTAAATAAGGGGAATTTTATTATTTTAAAAAAAGTGGTGCCAATCAAGAGACCTTAATTTAAAAAAAAAAGTAGTTCACTGTTTTCACATTGGATAGTTTGACATGGTACCGACGATCTATGCATGAATAGTCCCAAAGGGGTTGACGGCTTCGGGAAGAGCCACACGTATACATGTATAAGGTGCTCAGAATCATTGATTATATCCAGCAGTTATTTTTTATTGAAAATTTTGGTTTATTTATTCAGGACATTTTTGGATTCCATTAGGCAAAATTTCTGCTTTGAAAAGCTGGTGAAAATAAAATTATAATTCTGTAAAAGGCGTTCTTTGCGTATGGATAAATCTTCAACTGTTGCAGGCACAGATCAATTCTGTTGTTGAAATTATTGATTCACTACAGAATTTACAAACGAAAGTCTTATTAAATAAATACTTGTTTCCTTCACGTTCAGTAAATAAGCAAACCTTTAATATAATTTTTCGGGTGTAAAGTTACAGCTTCCAATTAAAATTAAGTGGTCACATTTGTGTCCACTTCCTTCGACAGGGCTGAGAGGCAAGGTATTTCTACTGGTAAAATTCTGTATTGATTGAGTGACATCAGAATTTACATTGCAATGTATTTTAAAATAGATAAAAGCGTATATTATGACAGCAATATTAAATTTAAAACGTGTAGGCGTAAATTCGCACTTTGGTATTTAAATTAAGTGTTCGGGCCTTGGAAATAATAAAATTAAGTGTTTAAACATTACAATAATTTTCTCTATCTTGTATAAATTTTGCAGAAAATATTTTTAGTATATTATATATTATATATTTAGTATTATTATATATCTATAATTTATTTATATTTGCTTAACATAGTTGCCAACCTCTCTATTTTTTAAGACAATTAAATTCTTACAAAATGTTCGTTTTATATAATTGCAGATATTGTGCGATTATATTAACCATTTTCTTCGCAGTGGTCCCACGTCTTGACCACCTAATTTTAATTCAATACTTACAAACGGCACCAAGAATATTTTAATAAAATTTTGCTTTTACAATGAAAGTTTAAAGAAACAAGTTTTTAATTTCTAAAAGATCTTTTGTAAATTCCGGTGTCAGTCAATCATTTCATTTTTATACGAACATAAATTGTTTGTGCCGGAAAGGGTTAAGCAAGTGTTTCTGAATAAAAATATCCGTGTTAAAAAATCGGGAGGTTGATAACTATGACTTAATTATATGTTATATATATGTACAGTTTAGTAAAAAACGCACCTTCCCATGCTATGTCATGGTTCGTACGCCTCATTGAATTTTGCAGACAAGAAAATTTTTCGGCACCAGTATTTTCTTATAGAAAATCTCTGTTCATAAAATAAGGTGAAATTTTGTGCGTTTAACTTAGATTTCTCATTCTATAAAAAGATACTGGTAGTACTCCTGGAGAAATAACGGTATCCATACGAACCATGTACGTTACCTAGAAATTGTCCCAGAGACATGAGATAGATACCATTTGACTACATAATATGCCTAATTTACAAATATGATTGAAATTTTTAAATTATTCGTCGTCTATATATTAAAATTTGTACGAACGTTTAATTTTCCAATGGTATTACGCACTTCGACATCGTAATTGAGTTCTTTGGAACAAGGCACACTCAAAAATAGTATACTTAGTAAGTTTCTGCTTAAATCTACATAAAATTAGAAGTGGTTAGTACTAAGGATGATTATGTTCAGCCACTTAACAAACATTAATTTATATCTTCTTTAAATATCCCTATCAATTGATTTTTTATTTTCTTTATGGGGTGCAATGAATATAGTACCACAAAATATCCAAGGCATTTTTTAAATTGTAAAACATATTTTAATTATGAAAATTCATAAGAAAATAATATTGAAAATTATAAACATTATTAGGTTTTTTCTTATATAAGCCGAACCTTTACTGTTAAAGACAAGTGTATTTAAATTTACAGATCTTTCCAATCAATAGTTTACAACAAATAGATACATTTTGCTTTTCGATGACTTAAAGTAGGGATCATCAACCTTTGGCCTAAAAGTCGTTTGCTACAACAAATCAAAAAGTTAATGTTGGCCTGATTTAATCGAAAATTTTCTGTCATTAAATAAATCTAATTAACTTATTCTAAAACATAGGTTATCTAAATTTTTACATAAAAGTAAATGTTACTGATAACCGGTAGCATCTTATGGAATATGATTTCATAAAAATCAAGTCAGAAATTGTACGTCAAACGTGATAAAAAATGTACCTATGTACTATAACTAGTTTTATAATTAGTTTTATGTATACTAGTTATCTTGGTGCAATAGCTGTTGCACTCTTATGCAAAAATGCATGAATACAAAATTTATTAAGATTATATATATTAAATTCAGTAATACGGAAATAATATGACTCCCTCTTAAATAAGACGTAATCACCATGGCAACCTAGAATCAATATGTGTGATGGGATGTTATTTAATGTATTGATTACGTATGATAGAATTTAATAGAATGAAGAAAACTTTTATTAATATATTTTTCAGTTTTGATTCGATTTTCAAAAAATGTGAACTGACTCGACAAAATTTTGAAACGATTACATGCATCTAGACTTTTTTTCAGAGCATTAACTATTAGCCTGACTCTTAACGTGCATTTAAAATTTCATATCCAAAAGTTAATCGAGCGCGGAGTTGTAGCAATCCATATCGCACTCATTTGCATGCATTTTCTCAGCTTCAAAGGTACATGACCCCTTAAAAGATTTAACAACTCCTTGATCTTATAAAAAGAGCTTAATGTTTTAGGCATGACTTCTCTTCCAATTCAATTTTTAGAATGGAGTTCGTTTTTAAATGCTCTTAACGAATCATATTTAATTATATGATATTAAAAAATAATCTTTTTGATACGTTAAAAGGTACCTGGCAACTTAACCCTTTATATATTGACGGTGCTTATAAGACCATTAAAATAACTTGTTATAAGATTCATTTAATATATCTATTAGCTGTAATAAAGTTTAGAATGAGGTAGATACATTACTTTATCTTGTTCCAAAAGCATTATTGGTTACGAAGAACAAAAATATTTTTAAAAGGATGATTTCTTTTGAATTTGCAGCTTTCTTGTTGTTGGGGGGGGGGGGGGGGTTGTCGATTCGGAAATATTTCTATTGTAAGAACATTATATTTGTACATTTCCTAATTCTACAAAATACTAAAAAAATATTTAAAATAAAAGGTTTGAGTGGGGTTATATATATCGCACCAAATCCCTATAAATTTAATCCTTCAAAAATCCTAAAATTTATTATATCATTATGTAAATCTTCTAATGTAATTTCAAAAATACTTTAAAAATGCATTAGAGGACAAAATTTTCATGAATTCACATTTCAGTACATAAAGGGTTAAAGGATGTACCAAAGTAAGCACATTTTCTGAGAGCGTTTCCCCGAAAACTATTCAGAGAAATTAAATTTAGAGAGAGACTTAAAGAGACTTTTTTTTTTTTTTTTTTTTTTTTAGAACAAAAACATTAGCTTATCTTCACAATTTCCTTATGAAATTATTAATCTGTTATGTTCTGTTAACATAAATAACAATATTGAATTATTTACTACATGCAATAATTTAGGGAAGTACAGATTGAATGATTTTACTATTCGAATAATTCATTAGGGCATGCGCAAAAGCGTAGCCAGTATTGCCAGTGGGCTACTTTTTTTTAAATTCAGGATTCTTTCTTGGCATCACTTTTTTGAAACAGTACAATTCCCTTTGTTTTAGCCTTAATTAATATGTCATTAAATAAGACGCATTTTACCATTTCAAAAAAGTGGTGACAATCAAGAATTTGATTTTAAAAAAAGTAGCCCATCTGGCAACACTGAGCATAGCTGACAATCTTTTTTTTTTTTTTTTTTTTTCTAATTCAATTTCTGCCAAAAATTTTGTATCGAAAATGAAGTGTCCGATTTGAATTAGAATAAATTTAAGAACTTCACAAAAACATTTGAATTGTTTTTATCTTCAAAATTTCTGAAGATAATTGATAAAAAATGTGCAAATGATGGCAACTATGCTTTTGCTTCTTTTATTACAACGTTTCTGGAGGTAATGGATTAAAAATATATACAAAGACTGGAAACTATGTTTTTTCGCAAGCCCGAATGATTCATTCGATAGTAGAATAATTCATTCTGCCGATGGAGTTATGATTAAAGAGAAGGAGACATATAGTGTAGAGTCTACCAGTTACGAGTCAGGTTGTCACAAGATGGCGGCTGTTTTTATCAATAAGATCAACAGTTTCTGATTACCACCGAGGCAAACTTCCACTAGTAAATTAAAATAGAAAATTTCGTCTTATTTAAGTGACTTACTGATGGAAAATTAACAAATAGGACGAAAATTTCTATTTGTTTTTGCGGGTGTCAGATTTCCCAGGGAATATAATCTTCATGAATTAATCACTGATTATAACAGGAGGTTGTCTAGGTTGTCATAATAAGGTGAAAACGCACAGTCTGTCAGCCGACGAAATAATCTTCCACGAGTAAAAATAAATGTATGTTTTTACAATTATTTATGACTCAAATTTTGCATTAACTAGGCGCTTTAATAATTTGAAAATTTTTATTTAAATTTACTGATGGAAGTTTTATCCGGTGAAAATCAACACCCGCGAAAGCGATTACAGTTGAAGTTTCACTAATTTAGGGATATGTGATTACCTCTTTATTAATAGTTCCCTGATTTTGCCCATCACTACTAAAAAGAAGACATTAAAGCAGAAGTAGCAGAAATAAAGCAGAAGTAATAATAGCAAGAAAAGTAGCAAGCAAGGAAAATAGAAATAAAGCAGAAATAAAGCAGAAGTTTGTTTTAATAAAAAAAAAATCATGTTAAGCGTGTGCCTCAATGTGTCCCAATCGGCATTGTAGATGTGTCCCGATGATGCAGACATCTTGCATACTTAACTTGATTTTCTTATTAGAAAAGTCTGCACCTTACCTGCATACCTTAGTCTTATTAGTAAATGAGCATCGGTCTTGTAATTCCACACTTTTCATGCAGACAATAGCATATTCAATCTAGTGATTGGATGTAAAAATGTACATTCTAGAAGTTCCAATAAGCATATTTTTACAAGTGACGCATTATTTCATACTAAATAAAAGACGACACTATCCTATCTCTCAAAATGTTCGAGACAGCGTCTATAACGTTCAAATTATGACATAAGAGCAGGGCTGCCACAGGCGACCATTTTTTCTACTCTATTCGCGCCATTATTTAAAAGGGAAAACTACATTTTGTAGTATATTTCGGTCGCAAATGCTGTCAAACTGCATGTCAAAGATTTTTGTTTTGAGAAAGTGGTGCAAGGTAGAGTTAAAAAATAGTCGCATGTGGCAGCCCTGTAACAGGTACTACAATTGTTACATTAGGTCAACTGTAGTCAATTTACTAAGCTGTAATCCCACGAATATAGCTGTAGTTCGCATCGTTTGAATATTTTTCCAGGATAGTACATTTTCCTATGTAACCTCTATAACGTAACTTTAACAACTTTATAATGAAATGTTACTCAATATAATTCAGTGTTGCAGGTGTTTGGCTTCTTGCATACCAGCATTTTATTATAGATAATTTCGTTCCATTAATTCCCAGAATGTTCCGACAGAAAAAAAATCGGGATCAATATAGTATAGCTGCCAAATGTTAAGCTTCGTGTACCACAAAAATTTTATAGTAAATTTTACAATTTTAAGTTGCCGTAATCTGCTTATAAAAAAAGTTAAAACTTCTATGATTTTGAAAAAATGTCCGAGACTTTGTACCTCTGATAAATCCTTAGCGGAAATATTTTTTTTTTTAAATATGTATAAAAAAGCTTTCGCATTAACAAATTTAATATTTCTTATAATATTAATGTTTTAAAAATAATTGACTATATTACCTACTCTATTAAGTTGTACTATCTATAGTTATGTTAGCAAAATGAGAACAAAATTATAAATTTAAGATATGATAGAATTCAGGCACCTCAAACATCATTTATTCGCATACGAGAATTCCAATTACTCAGATATTGAATTAATGGGTTGACAGAAATTCCATTTATCCTCACCGTTAATTCGGTTCATTTAAGTGATAGCAATACATAATAATCTAGATTTCAATCACCTAATTTCAATTTAATTAATAAGCTACCTCTAATTACTTTACACAATTAGTCCCACTAAGTGTGGCTTTCTTTATTTTCGTGCATAACACAATACATAGTTCTAATGATTAAACTCACTGCAAACATTTAAGTGATTTAAATGCAAATACATAAATAATTTAATCATTAAACGAGACATTGCACAAACATTTCACAATGTTAAATCGCACAGTCTTTAATATATCGTTTAAAGCTCCTCGCTATGGTATTTGTAAAATAGCTATACTATATAATTAGTACATTCTTAAATAAATTATTGTAGTGATTTTCACGTTGGAAAAAAAATAATTTGCAATGATATTATAAAGTATGTTTTACATCTTAGTACCTTCAAGGACTGCGATTAATTTTTGTCGCATTTAAGTATATGGAGAAAAGATTGTACTTCTTTTCAAATAAATTTTTTCGTAATTTCTGGTAAAAATTACACATGTCAGCATTTTACAAATAATAGATTTCCGGCATAAAAGGCATGACTGTCAACAATCTTACGC
The DNA here is from genome assembly GCA_963932465.1 of Maratus speciosus. Taxonomy (NCBI): domain Eukaryota; kingdom Metazoa; phylum Arthropoda; class Arachnida; order Araneae; family Salticidae; genus Maratus; species Maratus speciosus. Next base: position 451,774,832 of record OZ010796.1, read on the forward strand.
TTTTTTGTACTACAAAAAGTTTATGGTACAATTTACCTTTTTAAATCGCCGTAATCTGTTGATTAAATAAGTTAAAAATTGATTAAAATTTGGGGTACAACAAAGCGGAAGATTTGGCAGCTATGAAAAGGGTTCAATAAGTATTGCTTCCACTGATTTTTCACTGATTGTGCAAAGGTCAAATTGAAATGTATTTTAACTCTTTTCACTGATTTGTCGGGTGAAACTCTCACGGTTCTAAAGGCCACCTTTTCTTTAAATTTCTCGAAAAATGGATTGACTTTGGAATTGTTTTACACAATATGCAAGACATAGGAACATTCTGTTATTCCAAAATTGTTTATTAATCTTTTAAGACTTAAAACATATTTTTTAATAAATAAAAAAAAAAAATTCAAGATGTCGTCTAATATTGCAGTCTCAAGAAGGGTGGCTGGTCCGCCTAGGTTCTAGCATATTAAAAATATGGTCTAGAATCAGAATGAATTTCTTTGTATTTGTCTAATATAATTACAATTCGGGTAATCCTAAAAAATATTGAAAATTTTCTAAAAAATGACAAAATGGCGAACACTTATAATTAGGCTTTTGCAACCATACCAAAATTTCACGCACCTTCCAGCAACTCCACGCCATTCTTACATATTTGAAATAATATGTGGGAAACTTCCTAAAAGTATGTTTATTTGTTGTATTTTCATTTGTTGTTTTCCGTATGGCTATTAGTGGATTTGTGGTTAAAATTAGTATGTCTCTGTACAGATGTCAGTGGAGTGCAACAAGTTAATGTTGATTCTTCGTCCATTTTTTATCACCTTTGTCCTGCTGTGAAAGCATTCAATATGGACAATTTTAAAATATTGTAGGTTCACCCCACGATTAAACGTGTTTATTCTTTTTAAACTTTCTGGTAAATTTTTTCAACTCAATTAGTTCAACAGTTGAGTAACTAGAACCTACGCAGATTTGAGAAATCTTATTTCTTGCTAATTCATGGGTTTTTGTAGTGTGAGTCACATAGCTGATAACCGCTATGCTTGTTGGCCACCGTTATTTTCGAAAAGTTTGCTACGACTTATTCAGTTAACGAGATATCTCCGATAAAATAAGTCACATTTTTTCGTCCTAAAATGATGGTACCCAAAGATCGTAGCATGTGACTTTCACGACAAGTATTCATCGATTTAGCCTTCTACAATTTGTGTTTCACTCTTTCGGGGACCAGGTATTTATATAATTAAAGATTAAAATGATTGAATGATACCTTCATTTGCGAACACCTTTATTTGAAATAAACAAAAGATTTTCCTTGTGCACAGTCGTGGGAAAAAAATGTAAACATCCTCCACTAAATCCTCAACAAATTATCGTAGAAGAAAGTTACTGGTACCGAACGATTGGAAATAAAGTCTACTTTTAAATGATATATATAAAATTTGATTAAGGGGTCAACTACATATTAAAACGAACCATAACTTTGTTTTTTTCAATAGCAGTACACAATTCTGACATCATAAATGAACTCTACATCCTCTAATTAGCCCAAAGACAAATTTTTATGCAATTTGTACCTTAAGTTTCCGAGAAATTAATTATTTTAAAACGAGCGTATTTTAAGGGCTGTATTAAAATTGAAGTTTGGAAATCGATTATTAACCCAGAGAGCCCCCATCTTCATCAAGGCACCTTAAGAAGTCAATGAAGCCTGCTAGATTACAATGCAGCACAAGAAATTTCAAAATATCTAGACACTTCTATTATAGACGGCCCCTTAAACCATCATTTTGCCGTTTTTTTAAGCACAATTTGAAAACTACTTGGAAGAAACATATGAAATTTTGGATTTACATAAAGCAGGACTTAATAAATCCGAATCCATCAAAAAAATTGTAGTTGCAATTCATAATTTTTTCGAATATTAATTTCATAATTCCTAATTCATATCATAAAATTATAAAAATTGCAAATTCAGCGTATGTATGTTTGGGTATATTAGCATTATTGCTACAGAAAAATTAGCACATTAGGAGCATAATTTCTGTAGATATTAGTAAAAATATGAAAATGTAATTTAACATTAGAAGCACTAAATTTTGAATGTTTATAATTCAAAAACTTATCATTCTAAAAGATTTGAAATTCGGTGTCTAGGCATAATTTGAACCGAAAATTTGAAATATCTTGTTAAAATTGGGTATTGTCATTGAAAAAAATGAAGTTTGGATTCGTTTTAATATGTAGATAGCTCCCTAAGCAAATTTTATATACATCATTTAAAAGTGGACTTTATTTCCAATCGTTCGGTACCAGTAACTTTTTTCTACGATAATTTGTTGAGAAGTTAGTAGGGGGTGTTTACTTTTTTTTCCACGACTGTACATCTTGAAAGGGAATTTCTTTTCCCAAACTCCGGTGTCATTGTTGTATTCTGTGATTACTTAAGACAAAGAGCATTTCTTTAAAATATAGCTCATATTCAAAATATTAGAATAATTACTTTTTTTACAAATTGAAAATATCGTTTCGCAATTTAATGTCTTTTAATGCAAATATGCAAACGATATTTTTATTTAGAACATGTTGATTAAACTCATTTATTAACTTAAAATTAATATCATTTTTGAAAAGATTAATTGAAAAAAAATTATTTTGAAAAGTCAAAATATTAGAATATTTATTCAAATGGATCAAATGATTAGAATATTTCACATTAATTCTCCTTTAATTATCACCAATTCATAACTGGTGGTATTATCGATTAAATACAGACAATTTTATTTAAAATTAGCATTCTTTTTGCAGTTTGTTTGCTTTTTAGTCTTAAATGGGTCGTGTGAGTTGTATTCCTGAATCTGTTAAACTTCGTACGGTTGCTGTGTATCGGCACGGTAAAAATCAGAGTTATACAGCGAATTATTTACATTGTTCGCAATCAAGCGTGTGAAATTTCGCAAACCCCTTCCTCTCTCGAGCAATCAGCCAGACCTGCTTAGGCGCCAGTGATACCAGATCACGTGGTTTGACTAGAGAATTAACCCTAGATCTACCGGGAATTTTATTCAAGTTTTAATAAAACGTTCTACACCAGAATTTTTATTTAAAACTATTTAACTTATTTATTTACCTTATTTTTGTCTGGTTTATATACTTAGTTTATTTTAAAGAAATTTCCGGTTTGAATGAATATTTTGTATGTACCTGTCGGGTCCAATGGACCCGTCTGGTAGACGGAGGGTTAATATTAAAAAACATTTTTTCTTTCTTGTTCCCTTTTTTAGTTTAGTTTTGTTGTGAATGTGAATCTTGAACGCAGCAAGTAATAAGCTGCGTATAGGCTTTTTTTTCATGGTCTTTATAGGAGAAATGATGTTTTGATTTTGAAAAGGAAAATTTATTTTCGAGTATTAAATCATGCTATTTTCTTGGCTTCTTTATAGAAGAATATAATTGCTGATATTTTAATATGATCATCTTGGATTCCCAGCGAGGAATAACAAATTATATTCAAATGTTTTTGTTGTATATACTGTATATATTTAAAAGTGTAAATAGAATAATCAAAGTTTTTAATCTTCCTGTGATTACTTATACTGAACAACACCTGCGCCACTTTCTTGTGAAATATGCTTAATTATTTTAATATGATTTTACATGAATCGTGAAGTTTTCATCTAAGCTCTCCCAACTTTGATTTAAATTAAGAATAACGTGAAGCTCTTGAATTTCATGAAGATTATTCTTTATTCTTTGGTGCCTCAAGACCCGGAAAAAAGGTAAGAAATACCTTTATTATTCTGCATGACTATTGACTCTTGATTTATTGAAAAAACGCTTTTTCATGATAATTTATTTTGAAAATTGAAATAAATTTTAAACATGGATAAGCCTGATAAGATTAAAAGTAAAAGAGCTACTGTTCGCGCAGCAGTTACAAAATTAATCACAAAATGTTATACATTATTATCTGTTGATATTGATAAAACTGATTGCGATTATTTAATGGAATCGTTAGAGCTCGTAAATGAAAAGGAAGCTCTACTAAAGGAATTAGATTCCGAAATAGATGAGCTAATTCGGGAAAAAACTGAATATGAAAAAGAACTAAAATCGGTAGAAGAATATTCTGAAAAAATATCAAGTTTGAAATTTAAAATTAAGATGAGGCTTAAAAAATGTAAAATCGAAACTAAACGAAAAGTTTTACTAGAATGAAGTAACGGTTCAAAAATCGGTAGTAAACCAGTTTCGGCAGTGAAGCTTTCTAAATTTAACATAGAAAAAATTTCTGCTGATGCAAGCCAGTTCTTAGAATTTTTTAATTTATTTACTAGTGCGATAGATTCAAACGAATCGTTATCAAAAATTGAAAAATTCCAATATCTTAAATCCTTGTTGTCTGGACCTGCATATAATATTGCAGCTGGTTTTGATCTGACAGATCAAAATTATTCAACGTGTTTAAAGTTGTTAGAAGAGAGGTATGGTAAGCGGGAAAATATCATAAACTGTTACATGAATAAAATTCTAAATCATGAACCAGTGAAATCCACTAACAGTGTTACTTCTTTAAGAAAGTTGTATGATAATATCGAAACTTGTATGAGAAATCTTGATACGTTAGGAGTGACATCGGGCTCTTACGGCCATTTATTACTACCCGTATTATTAAGGTTATTACCAGAAAATTTGATACTAGATTTCCATCGAAAACGTGACCCCGATAAGGACTGTGAAGTCACCGATTTAATAAATTTTATTAAAACGGAACTAAGATGCCGAGAAGCAACTAATTTAGTAAATAATTCCCAAAGCAAGGTTTATGAAAATTCTAAAACCAAATATGAAAATTCTTCAAGTAAATATCAAAATTTTCCTCAAAAGAAAAATATACCTTCGGCTGCTGCTTTAAATACATCTACAAAACAGTTTTGCATATTTTGCAAGTCTTCTGATCATGTAGGACTAAATTGTTCGAAATTCACTGATGAACAAAAACGATATAACTTAAAGAAAGAAGGTCGCTGTTACATGCTTTTACAAGTCACATTTATCTGTAAATTGTAGAACAAAAATTAATCCTTGTTCCAAATGTGGTAACAACACCTATAGTCATTTGTTTTGTTTTAAAGAAACAACAAAAGAAAATCCCGAAAAAGAAAAGAAAGGGGCAATTGTATCTATGATGTCGGAACAAAAATATAAACAAAATAAAGCAACATTATTGCAGACTTGTACAGTTTCTGTGTCTGCTGGTAAACAATGCTTGTTGGCTCGCGTTTTATGTGATAGTGGTTCAGAAAAATGCTTCGTGAAGAGATCGCTAGTACAAAAATTAAAATTGAAGCCATTGCGAAGAGAAAATTTATTAGTTTATCCTTTTGGGTGGAGACGCCCTTATGAATCTTGTTATGAAGTTGTTGCTCTTGAATTATCCAGTATTGTGCAACCTATTAACTCGATAAAGATCGAAGCACGAGTGGTTGATAATATAACTGGAGCTTCTGTGAAAACCCTAGAACCAGAACTTCTAGACATAATGAGAACAAGAGGCTTTAAGCCTGCTGATACGGGTCTTGAACAGGAAATAAATATTTTGCTAGGGTCTGACTTTTTGTGGAAAATATTAAAGGGAATCGAAGGAAAATTGACAAAAGAATTATACGTTGCAGAAACTATCTTTGGTCATACGGTGCAAGAACAGATAGAGTCGAATAAAAAAGAAGTAGCTTGTTTGCGTGTTTCAGTTGAAAATATAAATACTCAGCTGAAAGCATTTTGTGATCTTGTAGCAATTGGCATTGCTGAAAGCAATGAAAAGAACATTACCAATCTTGAAGTAATAAAAGAATTTAAAGAAAATTTAAAATTCGTAAATGGGCATTATGAAACAAAATTATTGTGGAAAAATTCTCGTGAATTGCTTAGAAATAATCTTGAAGTAGCAAAGAAGCGGTTTTCTAGTTTAGAAAATAAATTCTTGAAAAACGATTCTTTATTTAACGAATATAACTCCATTTTGCTAGAGCAGTTTAATGAGGGTGTAATAGAATTGTGCACCGAGAATAATTCGAGAGCACCATTCTAATAATTCCTATTACATGCCACACAGACCTGTTATCCGTGACGATAAAACTACAACAAAAATGCGCATAGGTTATTATGATTCTTCCAAATATAGTGTTTCTCTATCATTAAACGAATGTTTGAATCACGCCCTAACTTAAATTCTAATGTTTTAGATGGTGAAAACATTCATGTTTCGTGTTCTGAACCCTCAAATACTTCCTTGAAAATTTTAGGACTGATCTGGAACAATATAGAAGATAAATTAGGACTAGAATTACGACCCTTGTTAGAAAAATTAAATAATGATTCTTCTATTAAACGCAATGTTTTGAAAATTGCAACTATGTTCTTTGATTCAGCCGGATTTATTTCCCGTTTTATTACTAGCATCAAATGTCTCTTACAATATTTATGGATAATGAGAATATTATGGGATGAAAGTTTTTGTGGTGAGCTAGAAAATAATTGGCAAAATTGGCTTTCAGAAATCCCGTATCTCGCACACTTGAAAATTCCCTGGCAGTATTTTAGCAACCTGATCATGGAAAAGGAGCATCTCCAATTGCGTATTTTTCCTGATGCTAACCCTAATGTGTATGTTCCTGAATTTCTTTCCTTGCCCGAAGATCAGTTGTCTAGTGTTAAAATTGCTGCAACACAATTACCTGGTGTTTCTGAAGAAAAGTCTCGAAAAGCAGCAACAATCTCTTGTGCTGTTCAAACAAATAAATCTGATGAAATTCCCATTTTTAATCTTGAAAAGTATAGCTCCCTAAAGAAATTGTATCGAGTAACTGCATGGCTATTTACATTTATTTCTAATATAAAATTGAAGGTAGAAAAAAGAGATTTTTCAGAATTATCAGCTGAGAAAATGTTACATGCTGAAAATTTTTGGTTTAAGCTAGTTGAGGAAGAAAGTTTTCCCGAAGTTATAAAAAGCTTGAAATGTAACAAGAGTATCCCTAAAGAGTCGAATCTTCTACAGTTAAATCCTATGTTGTCAGATGAAGGTTTGCTGTTGGTACGAGAACGGTTACAAAAGTCTGATTCCTCATTTTATGAAAATCATCCTGTTGTGATTCTTGCAAAACATAAGATTACTGATCTAATTGTAAAATATGCATATGAAAAGGTTTTTCATTCCGGAGTGTCCGGTACATTAGTACAAACTAGTGAAAATTTTGGATTTTAAAATCTAGACAGTGCATAAAATCAATCCTAAACGAACGTGCAATCTCCGAGAAATTTAGCGTTCACCCTGGTCAAATAGTTATAGCAACTCCAAAGCATATGTTGTGTTTACCTGCAACCAAGGAATCCTTAGTGAAACTTCCGTTTGCGCGAGACTCTTCTGAATCATTTTTGGAAGCGCTTGAAAAATGAGTATCTTCTCAACTTGCAATCTGCTCACTACACGGACCAGAATAAAACTTCTAACTTTGAAATATACGATGTGATTTTTATGCATATAAACATTAGGGTGGGTAAAAAAAAACGAAATTTTTATAATCGAAATGTAATAGCGTGGAAAAGATGCCTTTTGTAATACAGAATAAATTTCTAAAATATTACATCGATCGGTTAATATCTTTTACCGCCGCAAGGGGTCCAAAGTTTCAAAAAATCGCAAAAAACATATTTTTTTTATCATTATGTTTTTTTATTATCAAAACTTACCAATACAATTTTTAATAGAACGCAATAGCTACATGAAGATATAAGAAATGTCCCGGTAAATGTTCATTATGGTGAAATCATATCTTTATTTGCCGCAAAAAGACCATATTTTTTGTAAAAAATTTCAAAAATTTCAATTTTTCATTTTTTTCTAAATTTTTATAATTTCTATAATATGTCAATAAATAAATAATTTTACTTTATATCTATTAATATATCATAATTTTTTATATCTATTTGTAATAGACTTGAAAATGAAGTTAATCATTCATTTTTCTTGACTATCGCTTCATCTACTGATGTTTTACTTCATAACAGCCAATTCATGCCACAAAAATTATATAAAATGAGCAAAATGTTTTAGTATTTTATTAATTAAAATATAGAGATGTTTAACCGAAACGGGTTAATTAAACTTAAAATGAAGAAGAAATTTATGTAAATGAATTTTATAATATAACTTGCTTTCAGATGAAGCCATTATTTCTCGAGAGGCCAAAACTGATCAGATGTGATCCTCCCTCTGTTCTAGTAAACAAACTTTATCAGTGCTTCAATGAATAATTTCACGCATCTTTCTAGTGATTGAGTGGGAGAAGTAAAGTTATAATAGCTGGTATCTTTAATCGAACATTTTAAACTCACCATCTTTTTTAGTCGATAAAGAAACCATAACAGGTGGTTCCGTTAGTTTTCAGTTTTGTCAGTAGACTAAAGCCATACAATTTTAAGCTTCATTGTTGAAGTCTGCTATGATAAAGTGACGGATAGTCCACAGAACTTCGTGCTTTTGCAATTTTCTTCATGGCTGGGGCCCTGATGTTCTCCTCTTCATATGCTATCATTCCAAAGAGGCTATTTGTATGATTTGCGAAATAGTCATTTCGTGAAAATACAGTAACTATAATCTTTCGTAGATTATCTCTCAAGTAACGTAAGTTACTAACTATAGTGCACAGATTCTGGAAAACATGAGTGATTCCTTTTAATTGTGAACCAACTGATGCAGTACATTTTCAAGATGTACTCAAAGAGTATGACAAGTTAAGAAGAGGGTTTCTTTGTTCCAACGTAGAGTCTCAAAATTCGAATAGCAGTAATGATCCATCTTGCATGAAATATTTGTCCAGGGACTCAGCAAAAAAAGGTCAATTGTATACACGCGTGTTGAAAGAGCTTGCAATATTTCAGACATATACTTCTGGTCAGTTGACAAATCATCTTTATCAGCAGCTAGGTGATCAGATTAAATTGACTTAAATTTTGCAAATGGTAATAATTCACAAATCGCAAGAGATCAACCAATTGGGCCACAATATGATAGATAACCTTTTTTTTGTCATCAAGATGTTTGAAAAGATGTCTCAGTGGAAGCTCAATGAAGTAAGGTCAAGAGGGCCAATAAAGTGTTTTTTTTAAGTTGTCCTCAACTAATCCTAATATAACACCACCTTTGAATCCTGTTTTGAAGACAGTTCCGCGAAATTCAACTGCAATTATTATTTCAGTCGGGATTTCATTTTTCTTCAAAAAATCTATAATGTCATTGCATATAGAAGTCGCCTTGCCAGACGATGGGTTCAAATCGCGAAAATAATTCAGACCTGGTTCTAGTACAAAGAGATATGTTCCTCCTTGACTTCGCAAAGATGAAACTTTGCCACCTCTTTAACCTGGCAGATATTTCTATCTTTAGGGCCATCAAAGTATAGAGTAAAAGGAGTACATTACAAAAAAACCCGAACAAAGTGAAACGTGGCCCTCTAGCAGCGAGAAATTAATTTTACGTGCAGGCAGCTGCAGGTGTTTCTATCATTGAGAATTTTTTTAATAGAATTACAGTGATAATGGTTAACAATGTGCATGAAATTAACAACATAAAATGCCTTTCCCAGCCTATTAGAAATGTAAAATATCTGAAAACATTACAAAAGTTATGGAAATTGAAAAAATGAAAAACTTTAATTTTTAACATTTTTTAGAAATTTTGGCCCTGTTGTGGCGGTAAAAGCAACGATGTCACAAAAATGAAATGTTAATGTTACATTACTAATATCTTGGCGTGGCTATTACGTTCTATTAGAAATTGGATAAGTATGTTTGGATAATTAAAAAAAAAAAAATGTCTAAAAGTATGTTTTTTGCGATTTTTTCGAAATTTGGACCCCTTGCGGCGGTAAAAGATATTAACCAATCGGTGTAATATTTTACGTATTTTATCTTTTTTACAAAAGGCAACTTTTCCGCGCTATTACGTTTCGATTATAAATATTTCGGTTTTTTCGACCCACCCTAATGAACATGTATCAAGAACTTTCTGGAAGTTGGGTATTTGTGGGCAGAGATAAAAAAAATGAGGACTTATGAACTGAATGCATATAATTCCATCATTAAAAGACCTATTGATTTTGTGTATGATTTAGAACTGAAAAAACTTTGAAGTTTTTTATTGATAGAACTGAAAAAAAAAAACTTTGATATTATTAGATACTCAAAAACTGTCATTGACATTTGACTTTTAGAAAAAAATCTTGAATTGTTTCTGTTATTGACTTTAAAAAGCTTTTTATTTTTTCACTTAAAAAAAAAAAAATGTTTCTTGTTTGATAATATTTCTAATTTTTAGTTTATTTTATTTTTTTTGTATGTTGAATATTCTAGAAAAAGTTGTATAGATTTAAACAGTTCTTTCTATTTTTAGTAGCAGAAACCTGTTCGCAAATATTTTAAATTGTTTTAGTTAGTATTTATTTGAAGTCCAGTATGTAAGTATATATTTTGATTTGTATTGTATTTATGTATACTCTAACTAATGATCTTGTAGACTATTTTTTTTCTACTTTAATTATTTTAAATCCCATTTTTGATGAACCCTTGTTCATCGGGGGGGGGGGGGGGGAGTTTGTGAAATTTCGCAAACCCCTTCCTCTCTCGAGTAATCAGCCAGACCTGCTTATGCGCCAGTGATACCAGATCACGTGGTCGGACTAGAGAATTAATATTAAAAAACATTTTTTCTTTCTTGTTCCTTTTTTTAGTTTAGTTTTGTTGTGAATGTGAATCTTGAACGCAGAAAGTAATAAGCTGCATATAGGTTTTTTTTTTCATGGTCTTTATAGGAGAAATGATGTTTTGATTTTGAAAAGGAAAATTTATTTTCGCATATTAAATCATGCTATTTTCTTGGCTTCTTTATAGAAGAATATAATTGCTGATATTTTTATATGATCATCTTGGATTCCCAGCGAGGAATAACAAATTATATTCAAATGTTTCCGTTGTATATACTGTATATATTAAAAAGTGTAAATAGAATAATCAAAGTTTTTAATCTTCCTGTGATTACTTATACTGAACAACACCTGCGCTACTTTCTTGTGAAATATGCTTAATTATTTTAATATGATTTTACATGAATCGTGAAGTTTTCATCTAAGCTCTCCCAACTTTGATTTAAATTAAGAATAACGTGAAGCTCTTGAATTTCATGAAGATTATTCTTTAGAGTGTTAGTAAAATACTAACACAATATTAAAAAAATGGAAAATTTTAAAATAATCGTCGAAATGGCGGCCGAGAACCAAAAACATCTGCTAGAGTTCACAGAAAATTGAAGCGTATAGTTAAGAAAAACCTTTTTAAAAGTGTGCGATTCTTGCACCGAAAATGGAAAGAAGAGGGGGTTGAAGTTTCTACATCGACAATATTAAGGCGTAGCCATAACTTTAAGCTCAAATCTCGTGTACCAAAAACAAAACCTCACATGATTGCAAAACAAAAGTGTATGAGATTGAATTGGTGTAAATCAAGACATTTATGGAGCGAAGAAGATTGGAAAAATATATTATTTAGTGATGAAAGTATGTTTTGTGTTTCATATGGTAATCAAGGTATTCGAGTTTGGTCAATAAACCAAGAAGCATTTGATAATGAATGCCTTAAACGTTCCGTAAAATTTGCTGTTAATGTCATGGTTTGGGGTTGCAGGAGTGCAGAATGACCTGGAAAGTTATGCATCGTCTACGAAAAGGTTAACTCACAGATATATCAAGAAATTTTGGAATATTACATGATTCCATCATCAGAAGATTTATTTGAAGATTATTTCATCTTTCAACTAGATTTAGCGTCACCGCATGCCTCGGTGTCAACTAAGAATTGCTTCCGTCAACGCATCATTAACACTTTCAGGGGCAATGTAATTGTATTTATAAACTGATGAAATAATTGAAAAACACCAGTATTTACAAGAATATTTATTTGTAAAGAAGTAAAGGTATATTTTCGCTTATTTAATAAAAGTGAAGTTTTCATTCAAATAATCTGATGCCAATGTGGCAATTAGGAATTAAAATTATGTGATGCCGTGACGGCATCAACGACCCTCAAGGGGTTAAAGTACTTCCTTGGCCACCAACTTCATCAGACCTTAATCCCATTGAAAACTTATAGTGTATAATGACGAAAATACTCTAAATATTAATTACGGTTTAAAAATTGAAATTGCTTATTGACACCGCTTTTTTGAAAAAGAAATATTCACCTTATTTAATGACAGGTAAAATGATAGCATTATAAAGCTAATTACACTATTTTATAAAACTGGTTGGAAAGAGAAAATATAGGACAGATTAGGGAGGGTTGACCATAGGGGAGGCTTAACACACGCATCAGTTTTCAAATTTAAAAGTATTTCAGAGTATAATCAATAGGTGCCCACCAAAGCTACTAGAATGCACAAACAACAATCGTTGCTTCATACAGATAATCGGAATATGTGTGGAAAAAATCAATTATAAGGCGTTTTCAAATTAAAAGTTGTGTTTTTTAGAAACAGATTTTAAGCTTTTTCCAGATAAAATGTATTATAGAAATTTAAGTAGGTAGGTCTTAAGTAATGCAGAAATATCGAGCTGTAATTCCAGGCATAACTATTGAACAGTAAATTAGGATTAACATAACAATACGCTATTCTTTAGAAAAGGGCTATGTGGGGAGGGTTGACACAGTCAGTGTGAGGGAGGGATGACCATAGGCTCAAGGCCCCCTTTATTAATTGGTTTTGAAAATATTTTTACTATACACTGTTCATAATAAAAGGATAAAGTTATAGAGGTTTATTTTAAATGATGGACCCATATTCAAAAAATTGTATTTTGTAAAGTACAAATCCAAAATAAACCATCTTTATACCTATGAAAAGAGGATGTTTCAAAGTTTTTTTAAGACATTATATATATTCAACCCCTCATAGCATGCATGATCACGGTGACGTCGTTGTGACGTCACTGTAAGTCACTGTGGTCACGTCACATCTGTGAGCGAAATGACACCACTCAGTGATGTCACATTGTGACTGAGATGTGAACTTCTTAGAAAACTTTAAAAAATTACGAAAATTCTTCAAAACATGTTATTTACTGTAAAATTATATTTTTCTGGCAATTAAAAAAAAAAATTGTGACGTCACTGTTATGTCACTGCTATGTAACGTACGTCTCGTCACATATGTGACAAAAAAACCCCAGCATATTGTAAGTCACAGTGTGACAAAAATTTCAACTTCAAAAATCTTTGAAAATGAAGAGAAATATTTTAAACAGTCACGAGTTACAGCGGCATAAGGAATGAAAATATATTAGTGGATAGCAAATGGTAAATTCTGTCACTAAAGGGGAGGGGGGGGGGGGATAATAAATAAAGTGCACGATACAAGCATTAATAAACTAAATTTTAAGGCTATATTTTATCAATTTGATATCTAAGACAGTGAATGTATACTTTTTCATGATTTCAATTCTATCTAGCATTTGGATAATATATTTAGAATTAGGAATATTAAATTTATACACTTTACATATTTAGTTTGCTGGGAGGAAATTTCTTTCTTTCTTTCTTTTTTTACCGACCAGGATTATTCGAAACACTTCTGTGGTTTCAAGCTAAAAATTTTCTATTACAGTTAAATCTGCACCTTTTAATGAGCACGTAGAAAGAGTCGTCAGAGTTTAGTCATCTATGCATTTCTTGCTTTAGAATATTTTTTATAATTTGTATTCAAGTCATAAATCCTACTTCTTTCAGACTTTTAAAATAAAATTAGCATTTTCCGAAAATAAAAGAAGTATACAAAAATTTGTGCAAAACAAACTTTACTTTAAAAAAAAGGGAAAAAAAGGGGGGGGTCGTTATTACCATTAAATTTCTTTTAAAATTTTAAACAATGTTTTATCTAATAAACTCTAATTATGAATATTATTATTATAATTATTTAGAAAAAAGGAACTTTACAAAACATTTTAACTTGAATTATTTTGTACGGATAAAAAGAAAAGGTTAAATACATTGGACATTTCTTCAAATACAAAATTTTATGTAAGGATACTTTCAGAAAATTACTGCGCATTCAGGTTCTATATTTCTTGTATACAAAAACAAATAATCTGTAACAGACCACCTGCTTGAAAATCGCCTGCCCACAGAAAAATAAATATGAGAAGACGCGGGAAATAGTTCACAGTTTTTAGAACATTACCACGTCTACAACACTTTAAGATAAGGAAAAGACCGTTTTAGGATACACGGATATTAATGGAACGTATATATGTAAGTCTTATTTAATTTAAATATTTTATTCCTTATTGTATATTATGAGTTAAATAGTTTTATGTTATATTTGTAAGAGACTGATCTTTAACTGTCAGAAGCGATATTTTCCAATTCGATAACTGTAAAGGAAAATATTTTAATCTGCCATCGCTTGAAAAAAAAAAAACTGCGCAGAGACTGATTCATGTCTACATTCATACTGGAATTAATATAAACATTAATTTACTCTTACTTGAGATTGAAAACTTATGGAACGACAATGATTTGGAATTACTTTATCGGCTTCTTACTATTTTTTGATTACTAACACTTATAGTTATTATTATTTTGGGGTTAAATATTATGTTCGATTATCATGAGATTACGAAACTGTTTCAGATTAGAAATTTACATTATACTGGGAAAATGTATTTTTACATATTACAGTAGTGAAACATTTGAAAGAATTTTCTTTTAGTGCTAATAATCTTTTAAAATCCTAAATCTTCAAACCAATGTTTTCAGATTTAACATTTGCCAAAATTATAAAATAATAGGAATTCCTTATACCATATGGAAATATTTTTGAGATAGTGTTAAATCTAATAATGCACTTAATTTATCTATTGTAGTTTGCTGTTATTTAACAGTACAATTATAAATACTAATTATTATTTTTAGTGTTTTTCAAAATAGTATATTTATTTATTTTTTAAATTGTATGTAAGCATTTTTTCTGTTTGTGATTTTAATCAAACATTTAATTATAGACATTCTGAATCGGTTATTAAATTTTCTTCTATTGTAAATTAATTTTCTACGTTTATGATACGCGTAATTATCGGCACCAAAAAGGAAAATATGATATTTAAGCATTGGAATAAAGTGTTTTTCATGCATGATGGGAAGTTATAGATTAAACTGCTTTAGTATGTATATTTTTAAAGTTCATATAATACAGGATACATAATATAGGACACAAGTTGAAAAGTGCTTATGACTTCGGTTTGTCTCTCCGTCTGTCCGTCTAGCAGTCTTTCCGCACTCTAACTCTCGAAAATAAACTCGGATTACCCTGAAATTTTTGGATGGTATTGACGTTTAACATAGCATGGTACCTATTTGTAATGAAGTTTGTAGCATGCTTTGTTCATTTACAGGGACAGCCAAAAGTTTTCCGTTACATTACGGCCTATGGGAAAAAAATGATTTTTAATGATTTTACGCACGCTTTCAAACAGAATAAAATTTATATGCATTTATGAAGTGCACTAAAATATGCATTCTGTTGACTATGCGATGCAAAGAATAGTTATTGTTCATTTACAAGGCTAAAAAAGGAATTCAAATACATAATGATATAGGGGTGGAGGGAATTGTTTGCAGCATATTTTAATTATGTTAATCTATTTCATATATAATGAAATTGATATATGTCGGTGAGGTTTACATACTATAAATTATTTCATGTATAATACGAATAATAAGTATATAGCATTTACAGGGACACACAAAATATTTCAGATACTATATTGTATCCGAAATACTGTTCATTAGCGATGACTGCTGGAAATGTATTTTTAATTATGATATGCGTTTTTATGATTCACTATATTTATGCATAGTATATGGTGTATATAAATGCTATAATTCGTATACAAGGCTACACAAAAGTATTCGTAAGGATTACTGGGTATGGGCGCAAATTGCTTAAAGGTGTTTTTTAAATGAGTTATGATTTTTTTCGCTCAACTGCATTTAATTTTCCAAGAAATGTTTGTAGAATATAGATAAAATGATATACAGGGTCACGTAAAGAATTGGATACATGGTCGTCTATCTATTATAATTTCTGGAAAGGTGATTTCAGCAGTTTTAAGAGTGTCTTAGTTTGAATTAAATTTTAACTAAATAATGGCGTGTATTAAAGATTCTAGGTAAACTACAGGGTTGTACAAAAGTATTCAAGTATGTTTCCATACATTAGTATAAATTACTGAAAAAGAATTTCAACCTGTTAGGCGTTTTCTTGCTAAACTAAATTTTCCCATTATATAGTATATATACACTTTAAAGAATGGGTACTCAAAATTGAATAAAATGTACTCAATTTTAAGAGCGTCACATACTCAAAATAGCTCCGATCCAAATGTACTCCAAGTTGAGAAACACATGTACTCATTTTTTATTCCATGGTTGTGATCAAATATAAATCGTTATGTACTGCCCCCCCCCCCCCAAAAAAAAAAAAAAAACCTAAAATTTAAAGTAAAAATGTACTGACATTTATTTCCCGTTCAAAGTTCTTAACAAGAAATGTTTAATTGATTATTTATTAAGAAAAATAGCAAAATTCTTAACAAGATACTCAAATCGAATATTTTTATGACAAGAGCATTATTTCCAAGTACTTTTAAATTATTTTTTAAATGCTGCGCATAATTTAATATTTACATTAATAAACATCAATTATGCCGCCATAAATGAAATGAACCATTACAGGGTACAAGACTATTCGTTTGTTTGGGTTTGATAACATGTGATGTTTCAAAATAGAGAAAGCATAGGTTCATTTTTGATCGAAAAATATTCAATTCGATATGAGTACGTCGGTTTACTCATTTTTGAGTACTTCATTTTTTTCAGTGTATCAACCTACAGATCAAATGCAGGGCTGTTCAAAAGAATTGGAAAACATATTTGGCTATGGACGGTAACTGCTGAAATCAGTTTTTCAGATGTTTTATGCGTTTTCTAAAATGTTTACTTAGTTATCTTATTTACGTCATTTCCCTAAATTACGATGTCTTGTTAAAGCATTCAGAAAGTGTTGGAAAGTATTTTATAATCTATGCTTAACCCATGATTTTTCTTACTCGTTTTTTTTCTATTTCCCAGATCAGTCTTTTCCTATAAAACATACCAAATCTATTTAGCTCATATTCACAAAATAAAATATACACGGGAATAAAAAATTTAAATAAATATCGCTTATCATGTCGCTCTATGAATAATAGTTGTATTAATATCCGTTAGTCTCCATGTTCGTATTTAATAAAGCAATGACAAATCACAACAAATTAAAAAACTTACACATACTAAATATCAAGCATAGAAATTAATAAAAAAATATGTCAGTTGATAAGCATTGATTTTCAAGTGGTAAAATTTAAAATGTTTTAGAAGACTAGGACTCCAATATAGCGACATTTTGCTAAAAAGTACGATAAAAAGATAAGATTTTATATTTACAGCAAAAGTTTATTTTAAAATTCATCGCTGTATTAATACTTAGAAAATTTTCAAGAGAGAATCATTCGCCTTATATACAATATTTCAAATGAAAATCAAATATCAAATTAATTGCTTGGCGCAAAGGCCAACATAGTGAAAAAGATTCCATGCCGGGACTCAAACCCGGGCCATCAGTATAGCACACTGTCATTTTACCGACTAAACCACATGGAACGACGCCCAGCCTGTAAAATTTCTTACTATTACATGTTGGCAAGGCTACAAACGCAGCACAAGATTTAATATTTATCGTGAGCCACCAACATGGGGTAAACACGAAATTTAACACTAGAACGGCGGCGAGAGGTCATTTTGACCCTTGCCGAATGAATACATGTCGATTCGAACCAGAAATCGTATTATGATATAAGATTAATATATGTTGCACAAAAATAACTTAAATAAATAAGTTAAATAGTTTTTACTAAAAATTCTGATGTGAAATATTTTTATGAAACTTGAGTAAAATTTCCCGCCGTTCTAGTGTTAATTAAATCCAGCATCGATTGAAACTATATTAATAATTGGAAATTTTTCCAGGGAAAAACATTAGCCTTGCATACAACATTTCAAATTAAAATTGCCTTTTAAGCAATTAATTTGGAATTTGATTTTCATTTGAAATATTGTATGCAAGGCGAATGGTTCTCTCTGGAAAAATTTCCAAGTATTAATATAATTTCAATCGATGCTGGATTTAATTAGGTTTCTTGCTTGCATCATGTTAGTGGCTCACGATAAATATTCCATCTTGTGCTGCGTTTGTAGCCTTGCCAACATGTAATAGTGAGAAATTTTCCAGCCTGTGTATCGTTCCATGTGATTTAGTCGGCAGAATGTCAGTGCGCTGTACTGATGGCCCGGGTTCGAGTCCCAGCATGGAATCTTTTTCATTATTTTCGTCTTTTAAGCAATTAATTTGAAATTTGATTTTCATTTGAAATCACAGTGTTTATGACAAGTTCGTCACAAATGACACATATTTCACAAATTGGTCACAGTGTGACTTCAAAACATTGTCACTTTCGTCACAGGTTCGTCACAAAGTTAATGCCAAAATAGTCACAAATGACACACTTTTCACAAATTTGTCACACCGTGACTTCACAGAGTGGTCACAATGTGACGTCACAAACGTCCTCTAAAACGTCCATAACGACTTCGCATTCTAGTCACTATGACATCACATCGACGGTAACAAAATCACAGTGTGACTTCACAACGACGTCGCCGTGACGTCACCATGCCTTACGGGACATGTCCACCGTTAATACCGAATTTCGTACGAAATGACCGCTGCACTGCAATTTGAGACTCACTTCTTGCGAACTCAAGAACGCAGAAAACATTGTGCTTTGCAGTAACCATCTCACTCACACCTGATAGTGAAGCGAAATCAAGGCCTATCGCCGCGCGACCTCTACCGGCCGCTTCTGAAAAATTACCGCTTTGAAAGCCGTGCACTCAATAACTGCAGATACGCTTTCTCGTGTGTGGGACGAATTTGCTATCGCGTACATGTTTGCCGTACAGAAAACATTGAACATATATAATGTCTTAAAAATCTTTGAAACCTCCTCCTTCCATTGGTATAAAGATTGTTCATTTTTCATTTGTACTTTAATAAATACAACTTTATGAAAATGGGTCCATCATTTAGAATAACCCTGTATATAAAAAAGACTGCCCACTAAGGACGGTACACTAAAGGTTACAGAAACTAGTCTGCTCAAAGTTTACATATTTTGGATTTTTTAACGTTGTTTTTAAATATATTTTTTTTTCACATAATTCATAAAAGGAAAAGATTCTTTCTGAAATTCTGGTGCCAATGTGGTATGTAGAGATTAAAATTATGTGGTCCAAAAATGAATTAAAGTTTACAGTTTATAATCGAATAAACTACTTACTTTGGTAAGCGATCTATCAACATGATCGGCAAAACGCGGGATTTTTTTCTTATTCTTCGAATCCCAGAGATACAATTCATCAGCTATTTTCGAAGCACTATTGAAAAATATGATTAACCCTTTAATTCTGGCGCCCGTGACTTTCACGCGCAGTATAGGCTACATTTTTTTATTCAAATTATTCGATTTCGACGAGTTTTGTAAACTAGTGTACTTGGCTTTATTCTTGCATCAATTTAACAGCCATGAAATAAGGTGAATATTTTTATATAATAATAAATCCAAATATTTTTTTAAAGATAGTTCAATGCCACCTAAATATACTCTGAAACTTTTGCGCTTATAGAGTGTTTTTTTTTTTTTTTTTAATGCTAAACTTATCACAAATTTCGCCCGTTTTCTGATTTTCTTCCCAATACTGGTGTAATTCAATTATTACAACATTTTACGAATACAAGTACCTTGTCCCCGAAAGGATTAAATGTTCCTTTTTTACATTTTCTGAAGAATTATTTCTTCTATAGAATAAATAATTGTGTTATATTATTTCTGAATATCTAATAAAAACATCTAAATTTTGTTACGAGTTGTCAATTGGAAGTTCATACATGTTTCAGTATTCGTTTCAGTATTTTCATTTTAAGGACAAATGATTGAACAGCATCATTAATTCATCTTGAAGTTTTGCTAAAGTAAATTGGGTGCAGTCATGAAAAAATAGGGATACCATCTACTAACTCTGCAACAAATTATTGTAGAAGAAAGTTTCTGTAACCAAACGACTGAAAGAAAAGTCATCTTTTAAATGATGTATATGCAATTTGCTTAGGCGGCAATCTATATATCAAAACGAACAAAAACTTTGTTTTTTTTTTTTTTAAATACCAATACCAAAGTTTGGCACCACAAATAAATTCTACACCCTTCAATTAGCCCAAATGCAAATATAATATATTGGAAAATTTTGGAACATCTGGCCATATCTCAGCAGCCGTTTTAGGTAGGAGCGTGAAATTCCAGAAAATAAATTTACTTAAAAAACAAACACGTATTTGAGCGATTTTACAAAATCCCTCCTTAAGAATGTTAAAAGGCGGTGTCGAAAATTTTAGATCATTTGGCATAACTCAACAGCCGTTTTAGGTAAGAGCGTGAAATTCCAAAAAATAAATCTAATAAAAAAGTAAATAAATACGTATTTCAACGATTTTAGAGCCCCAACCAGTGGCCGAGAGGTTCTGCTCTCAAAGCTGGAAGACGGGAAGTGCTTGGTTCGAACCCAATCGCACCCGTCGGCCTAATCGTTCGGAGTTTTCGGGGTTTTCTCCGAACCTTGGATTTCCAAGGGTTAATACGGATTAGGTTCCCTTAGAAAGACCCCTATGGAGGGCACTCCCACCATTAGGACCCATATCCCTCGTGTTGATAATTGGCCGTCATAAACACAACCAACCAACAAATCAGCGATTTTAGAAATCCCCCCTAAGGGCATTAAAGGGAGGATTGAAAACTTCAGAACATTTGCCATATCTCAGCTGGCTTTTCAGGTAGGCGCGTGAAATTACAGAAATTAAATCCACTAAAAAATAATTAAACATGTATTTAAACGATTTAAAAAAACCCCTTCCTAAAGAGGTTAAAGGAGGGGGGGGGGTCAAAAGTTTTAAAACATTTGGCATATCTCAGCAACATTTTTAGGAACGAGCGTGAAATTCCAGAAAATGAATCTAATAAAATAATAATTAAACACATGTTTCATCGATTTTAGAATCGTTAAACGGGATCGAAAATTTTGGAACATTTGGCCACTACTCAGCAACTGTTTAAGGTAGGAGAGTCAAAGTCCAGAAAATAAATCTACTAAAGCAGTAATTAAACACATATTTTAACGATTTTAGAAATTCCTCCCCCTGAGGGGGTTACATGGGGATTCGAAATTTGTAGAACTTTTGGCATATCTCAGAAGCCGTTTTAGGTAGTACCATGAAACTCCGGAAAATAAGTCTACTAAAAAAATTATTAAACACGTATATCAGAAATTAATAGAAATTATTCCCCTCCCCCTAAGTGAACACGTAAAATAATGGAACATGTATTTCAGCGATTTTAGAAATTCGCAAACTAAGGGGTTGAATATATTTTAGAACATTTGGCCATATCTTAGTACCCGTTTTAAGTAGGAGCGTGATATTCCGGAAAATAAATCTACTAAACAATAATTAAACATGTGTTTTAGCGATTGTAGAAATTCTCCCACCCGTAATGTGGTTAAAAGAGGGAGGGGGGGTCGAAAATTTTAGACCATTTGTCCATATCTCAACAGCCGTTTTCGGTATGAGTGTGAAATTCCAGAAAATAAATCTACTAAAAAATAGTTAAACATGTATTTCAGTGTTTTTTTAATTCATCACTAAAGTGGTTAAAGGGGGGAGGGCGAGACCATTTTAGTCCATTTGACTATATCTCAGCAGTCGTTTTAGGTAGGAGCGTGAAATTCCAGAAAATAAACCTACTAAAAATATAACTGAATACGTATTTCAGCAATATTAGAAATTCCCCGCCCAAGGCGTTAAATGGGGGGGGGGGGGGTCAAAAGTTTTAAGATGTTTGGTCATATCTCAGCAGCCGTTTTAGGAATTAGAGAGAAAATCAGGATAAAAATTTATAAAAAATTAATTAAACACATATTTTAACGATTTTAGTAATCCCCCTCCCTAAGAGTGTTAAAAAGGGGGGGGGGATAGAAAATTTTAGCACATTTGGCCATATCCCAGCAGCAGTTTTAGGTAGAAGCGTGAAATTCAAGATAACAAACCTCCACTTCATTGACAACAGGTATAGGGAAACAAAGTTTTTATCCCCGACTTATCTCATGGAAAACGTTGAAGTGGTTAAAAAATAATTAAACATTTACTTCAGCGATTTTAGAAATCCCCCCCCCCCTGTAAGAGTATTAACCCTCTCGCTGCGTAAGTAATTCTTCGCGATGAGCGTCTTTTACAGAATTTTCAAATCTTTTATCACCGGTTCTTTAAAGCAGAAATTTTTGACTATCGTAATGTCCTGAATATCAGAATATCGTAAAATGTCCTGATAAAATCAGACAAAGTTTCCGAAAAAAAAAAAAAAAAAATCCGTGGGAATAACCAAATAGTATTAATTAGACGGGAAAATGCATGCCCAAGTATTTCTCGGGATGCGCAGCGAGAGGGTTAAATGGTGGTTCGAAACTTTAGGTTGTTTCGCAATACCTCAACAGAAGTTTTAGATAGAGGCATGAATTTGAGGATAATTAATCTACTAAATCATACTTAAACACGTATTTTATCTATTTTAGAAATTCCACCTAAAAAATGGGTGGACGCACTATTATGTGATTTCGCCATATCTCAGGAGCAGTTTTACGTGGGCCCAGAAATTAAGGATAACAAATTTATCAAAAAAAAAAAATAACTAAACATATTTCAGCGATATTAGAACCCCCCCCCCCCCCTAAGCGGTGGCCGAAAATTTTATGACTTTTCGCCATATCTCTGCAGCAATTTTGGGTAGAAGGGGTAATTAAAGGTAACAAAACTACTAAAAAATAGTTAAACACAGGTAATTCAGTAATTCTAGAGCAGGTCTGTCTATTATGTCGTCTACATCAACTTTGAACTGGATAATGTAAGTTTATATTGCATGGATCATTTCAAATATCTTAAAAAGTTGAAAAATCATTTTTATGAAAAACAGATTTAAAGTATATTAAAAAAACAAATAAAATATTTGTGTACAAAATTCAAACGCTTGTAATTTTGCGAAACATAATCATATCTGCGGTTTTTCGCAAATGACTAAGAAAAAACTGTTGAATAATAATATACACAAAAAGTAAATTTCTATTTTTGGGTCGATTTCTGCTCAAATAAAGGTCCATGGTCCGCTTAACCCTCTCCGGCGTGGAGTAATTCTGTTTATAAAATGATGAAATGGTGGACTGACACGAGAATTTATAGGCGAATTTATTAGAAAAGATGACCTGGCTTATTTTCAAGTACGTTACAAAAGGAAAATTTTAATTAAATATTCTGGGTGCCAGTAAAATAAAAATTTGGTGTCGTTTTTTAAGGACACCGCCAGCGAAAGGGTTAAGAGCCTAGACTAGTAACACAGAAAAACGAATACGTTAATGGTAAACCTATAGGAGATATATTTACAGATTTCTCCATTGTATTTAAATATTTTTGAATGATTTTTTGCATACGATAAGCGAGGTCTATATTCCATAATGTACGTTTGTATTTTTTCAATTTTTATTACAATTTTTTTTTATATGAGGAGAGTTTCATTTCTGGAACCGTTTGGAACCATTTCTAAAGGTAACAGTTTGGACAAAATAAGTTTAGACACTGCATGTAACGCTTATATTATACGAATCTCATATTCTTTAAACCTTTCAAGGGCGGTGGCTAGATCCTCTAATTTTAATTCCAAAACTGACAAATGGCACCAAGAATATTTTAATAAAATTTTGCTTTTGTAATGAAAGTGCAAATTAGCGGGTTTTTATTTTCTAAGAAATTCGTTTGAATATTCTGGTGTCAGTCAATTACTTCATCATTTTACGAACAGAATTCTTCTGCCCCTGAAAGGGTTAATACTATATGAATTTGTGCCACAAAATGTTTTAGACAGTTATATAAACCACGAAAAATACTGTTTTTTACTATCATCTTATACAAATTAAACTTCGTCCATTTTTGCTTTTGAAAAAAAAGGCAAAAATTATTTTTAACCTTCAGATTACTATCTTTATTTACCTGAGGCAATTCACTTTACATCTGGATCTCTTTCCAAAATTAGTTTACCTCGAGGCAGCCACTTTTAACAGGAAAAAAACCAAACCTTTATTAAAAAAAATGTACAATATTATTTTTTTCTCTCTAATCTGCTAGGCAGATAACAGGACAATGAGAATTATTTCGTACTTCAATGAAGAAGTTCTTTTCAAAGGTTTAATTAATAAAGATTTGGCTTATTTGGAGTGCCTGTAAGGCACTCTTATCCGAACGGAGTACAGTTCTTATCGTGTTCGAAGAATAACAGAAAGTGGAGAGTGGAAAGTGGTACTTTATTTCAACGGTAGGAGTAAAACCTCATTTTACAATAAATTAATTTTCGATTGTATTTTTTTGTGTTTCTCATTTTTACTGTAAAAGTTTTGCACTTATGAAGAATTTAGCACTAGAACGATCGCAAATTTTACCCAAGTGATATAAAAATATTTTGTACCAGAAATTTTATTTGAAACTATTTAACCACTTAACTGTTTTGCCCGAGTTGTACCCGGGCCGGAAGACTTCGCTATCTTCGATATTAAAATATTTTGAATAACATCTAGCCCTTTCCGGCACAGACAATTTTTGTTGTAAAATGGTGAAGTGGTTGACTGACACCGAAAATTACAAACGGCTTTTTAGAAATTAAAAACACGTTATTTTAAGTGTTCATTGCAAAAGCAAAATGCTACTAAATTATTCTTGGTGTCATTCGTAAGTTAGGAATTAAAATTAGGTATCCCGACCTGGTCAGACTGCATCAGAAAGGGTTAATTTTAACTGTAATCTATGGTTTGTTAAATGGATTCCCTTTTCGATTGCACAAAGCCAAATATTTCAGTAAAAAAAAGTGGTGCCGGGTACTTAATTTATTATGCCAAAATAAAAGATACAGTTAAGGGGTTAACTTATTTATTTAAATTATCTCCCCACGTTAGAAATTTAACTTATTTTAAAAATTTAAATATATAATTGTTGCAAAATTTTGTCGTGTCATTTCAAATTTTATGGAAATCGGATGTATGGTTTAATTACAGGGACAGTCAAAATTTTTCCGTTACATTAAGGCCAATGGGAAAAAATATTTCAAGTGCATTTTAACGATGCTTTTCGAACCGAATGAAATGGATATGCACTTATGAAGTTCACTAAAATATACATTCAGTACAATATGCCGTGCAAAAAAATATTTATAATTCTAGTTATAGTACGAACGCACCTCATTTGCCATGTTTGACGAGCAATTTTCAATTTGTTTTAACTTAACCGGGTGCATGGAGTTGCTGATTATTCATTACCATTATTTCGTAATATTAATGTTCAATATATTCAATCGCAGGATTATGTGAATGTTTTTTTTTAGATCTATCGTAGTTGAACAGGGGTGGCCAACTCTGGTACGCTCGACACTACTAAAATTTTATAAAAATCGTTGACTTATCTAGTCATCGAATCAAGAAGTCGACTTTTCCCTTAACATTTTAGTGGTATTGGGCGTGCCACACTTGGCCACCCTTGAAGTTGAACCGCCAGGGTTCGGAAATTTTTGTATTTTCTGTACCAATAATTTTAAACAATACTCTTCCCGGTAGATTTTCATATAAAAATAGGAGAAAAATTTACAACGAAGAGAATTATTTGGAAGTAGTGGTACAGAATTTATAAAAGACTGCGGTACTTGCACTATTTAAATTACGTTTTTGATCAATAAACGCAAATTATATTTCATCCCTTTCGGGACTGACGGCTCTTACACAAATTTTATTCGGTTGTCAACACTCTTGTTAAAAAAGTTATCTCTACTTAAATTAGCAAAAGCCATGCTTTTTTGGATTCGTGAGTCATAATTTAATAAGACAAATATTTGAAAGTAACAATATTTTTTTATATTATTTTTCCATCTTTGTTAAGCAAAAAAGTTATTTTATGTTTAGGCGCATTTTAATTTTAGAAATGTAAATTCAGCCAAATAACTAAGAATTTCCTTGGAATTTTTTATTTATGTTATAACAAATTTAACAATTAATTTTATTTGTTTACATTTTTTGTTGCCCCTTTTTAAAAACTTTACAAAAAAAATCATAATATAATTCTTTTGAAATGCGTAAGTATCGTCTGTGTGAAGGATTTGACATAATAAGAATAAATTGTGTATTGGAATTCTTAACACTGGAAAATACTTTTATAATTGAATGCAAATAATTGTATTTTCACAAATTTTAATTCATTAAAAATATGCTATAATTTTCATAAAAATGGTATTTTAAAATTTTCATGACAGAAATCGTGAAACTATTTAATTAATCATGATTCTATCTATAATGACTAACTCCATGATTTATTTTTTTCTTCTGAAAATATACGTATTTCATTTTTTATTTGCAAAAATGTGTCCGTAATGGAAAAAAACATGTAAAATAAATTAATTAAAATAATAATTTTTTTAAGGTTATTCTGTAAAGAGAAAATAATGTGCAAATCGACAGATCATAGTTTATTTTTAACGTTTAATTTTAAGTCAAAATACTGAATAGTTTGTTTTTTTTGTGAAGTGTACGACAAAATGTAATTTGTGTAGCCTAGTAGAGGATTCGCTTCGCTCATCCTAATAATCTAGAAAATGCTCTAATTAAAGAAAGCAAATATTACTTTTCTTTTTTACCGGTAGCAAAAACAAATATTGCATGCGCATTTTGAAGGTGCATATATGCACCCGTGGTCCCGAATGGGTTAAATACATACTTGTGATACATCATAGCTGCCATCAGGGGTAAGGTACTTGTATTCGTAAAATGTTCAAATAATTTATTGACACCAGTATTAGCAAGAAATTTTATTTGTAAACAAGTAAAAGTAAATTTTCGCGCACTTAATAAAGATGACATTTTCATCATAAAATTCCGGTGCCAATGTGGCAATATGGAATTAAAATTATGTGATGCCGTGACGGCACCACCGCCCTTCAAGGAGTTAAGCTTTTTTTGTACCACAAAATTTTTTTAGTAAATTTTACATTTTTAAGAAGCCTTAATCTGCCGATTAAATAAGGCAAAAATTTCTATTACTTTTGTAATACAATAAAGCGGAAGAGTTGGCAGCCATAGATATATTCATTGATTCACTCATTCGTAATCAATCTCTTGCGCTCTATGACGTAAACAGCGTACGTCATGATATTTGACTGACTTTTTTCTTAGACATTCCAAATTCTCACCAGAAAGTTTTAAGGCTTATTTTAGCTTTGCAAGATGATTTATCTTGCATAAATAAAGTAAAATAAAATTACCAATTACGTTTTTGTGATTTGAATTAAACAACAACAACAAAAAAAATCTGCCAGATGCGGCAACACAGGTAGCTAGTGACATACATCCCCAAACAGCGCAGGAGCGCAAGGGGTTAACTGAGCTGACAGAGAATTAGTCTGATATTTTTTAGAAAAAAATCTTTACATTCTTAAGCAAATCGACACATGTATTTTTTATTAGAAGAAAGACTTCTGCAAAAAGCATTAAAAAAGATACATAATTTTATGTTTCCCATACATATAAAGTTTTTATTTACTTATATATTCTGAAGTAACGTATTCGCTATATTTAAATAAAAGCTATAAATTTCACTGTTGTTGATTTACCACTTTAAAATTTTTATAGCCTGTAACCCATATAAATTTTACATGAAATGCATGGATTCTAAAACTATACACTACTTTAGTAAGGTATAAATAATAAAAAATTATAATGCATAAAATGCTCCATAATTTAAAGCGCGTCTCTCGTCATTACAAATTGATGTTACTTTATCGGAAAAGCCACATAAAAATTGAGTATTGATCCCAGGTGTAGAAGTATATGTCTTTACATATATATGTACATATATCAAGATCTAAATCACCAAGGAACGTGCTCTAGTGACAGTTTTTATGATCGAAATATCGGATTTAATATGCGAAACTTTCTTTTCTCACATTAATCCGCCAATTTTAAATTATTTTTTGAATAGCACTATTAAATGCGTTCCATTTTAAAATGCACTTAATAAAATGCTGTGGGATAGGTACATGGAAGAAAATATGGATGCAAAAGATATTTATTTTATCTTTATTACTTGAAAATTAAAAATTGTATCATCAGCAATTATTTGTTTTAATTCACGGTGTTTATTATTAGTAGTAAATGGTTACTGATAGCTTAACACTAGAACGCCCGGAAGGCGTCGATTCCACTCCGACCATATGATTAAATGTTAATTGGAACCAGAAATTCTTTCACAAAATAAGTTAAATTTTAAAATTGCAGATTAACGTTAAATGAATCAGTCAAATAATTTTAAATAAAAATTCTGAAGAGATTTTGTTATGAAACTTGAGTAAAATTTCCGGGCGTTCTAGTGTTAAATTTCGTATATAATCGGAAATATAAGTCATAGTTCAGTGTTCCCAGTTCGATATATTTTTTAAATTACATTGCTTCATTGCCACCAATTTTTTGAAGTAAATATATTATCCGTATTTAATGGCATTTTAAATAATGTGAAAATAACCCGAATTATTATATTTTTTAAAGTGGTGTCAATCGAGAAATCCTAATTTTAAAAAAGTACCGAACTGGTAACACTGTTATAGTTTGGCATCACTCTAAAAATGTTACAAAAACCTACACTGTATAAGGTTAGTTGGGGTAACTGGAACCACGAGGTAACTGGGCCATAGGCTATTTTATAAAAAACTGTTGGTGTTTTTTTAAGTTTTAGCTTTTGTGAAAAATGCCCCTTAATCTCTACTTTCTAAAACAACGTGTATCAACTCAATCACATCTCTCACTTTGCTGTGATAGGTTGTCAAAGATTTACGTTTCTTTTTTTAAAAACCACGTCTTATGGTTGAACTTTCTCGGCTGATTATTAAAATACTGTAAGTACTTTTATTAAACAATCATTTTTTTTTTTTAAGATTAGACATAAAACTACAATAATATTATTAGGTATCTATACATATTTACTTCATGATTCAAATGTAAGCCCGGTGTCCCAGTTACCCCATAACTTTTTCAAGAATGGGGTAACTGGGAAATGTATCCGGGGTAACTGGACCATGCTGGATCCAGTTACCCCAATAGTTATAGATAATATTTTTGTGTTTCTCTTACTACGGGAAGTAAATTTCTCCATTGTTTTTTGCTCACAATAAAGAAAATGATAGAATACCTTATTAAAATTATATAATGAAATTAAAAAAAAGCATATTGAGTGGTATCAAACCAAATTTCTTGGCCCCTTGAGAGGCGGTGATGCCGTTATGGCATCGCTTAATTTTAATTCCTAATTGCCACATTGGCACCTGAATTTTATAATGAAAATTTCACCTTTATTAAGTACGCGAAAATATACTTTTACCTTTTTTTCAGATAGATTCTCTTGTAAATATTGATGTCATTAAATTATTTCAACATTTTACGAATGCAAGTACCTTGCCCCTGAAAGCGAGATAGCCAGACGTTGAAATTGTACTATACACAGGTGTCGCATTCTATAGGGAAACTTTTATCGTTCCTACCACTATTTTGTAAATAATATCTTAATCGCACCTTTCTGTAAGGGTTCTGGCAGGAACAATAATATTTTCCCTATATTATGCGACCCCTGGATAATGTACCTAAGTACTTACGTAGCCGTTTGTTCATAGATTTACCTTGCTTTTTTTCCCTTAAAATACTCATGGGAATTTTATACTTATTATCCATACTAAAGTACGTAAGTACTTCCTTAAGTTTTAAGTTTTTAGTATAAATAAATCTAATATTTTCAGTTTTGGGCTTTTTTTAGACACATTGACAGCAAAGGTTTCCCTTACAACGCTGTTTATTGACATATAATTTACGTGATCTGCCTGGTTTAAATTTTTTTAAGTTGTTTACACTTTTTCAAACAGGACCTTATATCCGATATGAAAAAATATGAACACGTGTGGAAAATAGACCCCCCCTGATCCAGTTACCCTATTTTTGGGGGCAACTGAAGCCATGAGAAAAGAAAGATGAAATATGCATATTTTTATATTTTTAAATATTAAAATGTAATATTGAGCATTTCTGTCTGATAGAGGGAACCTAACTGAACACATTTACAGAAGTTGAGTGTTTAATTCAAATGAACATTAGTTTTTTGAATATGAATTGTTAGAAGCTCCAGAGTCACATTGTAAATTCATGGCCCAGTTACCCCAACTAACCTTATATAAATACTTTAGGATGGCTTATTCTTGGGGCAGGGCTGCCACAGGTGACTATTTTTTAATTCTATTTCGCATCAATGTTTCAAAACAAAAGACTCTTACTTACATTTTGACAACATTTACAGGAGAAATATACTGCAAAATGTACTTTTTAAAAATAGTCGCCTGTTGCAGCCCTGTAGGGGCACATAAATTAATACAAAAAACAACAACCTTAGAATATTACAGTTTTTTAATATTTTGAAACATCAAACATATTAGCCCTAAAATTGTAAAACGTTATAATATAATAGTGTAAATTTAATCTTTCTCTCATAAAATACAGTAACTTTAAAAAACAAATAAATATCAAGGGCCTAATAACCACACAGTTGCCAACATTTACACATTATTCTCATCACTATTTTTGAGAAGAAAAAAATCCCTTATTTTATATTACTTTTTCTCGGTTAAATAAGGAAATGTAACTGTGTTGAATTTAACATTATGCGTGAATCATAAGGCCATAAAAAAAAAAAAAACGCTATGATCATAAGTATTTTAAAGTAAGGACTATATGCACCTTGTATATATATATATGTGTGTGTGGATGCCATAGGCGACTATTTTCATTTTCTGTTCGCACTACTATTTTTAAAACATACGTATTGTAGTATATTTCTCGCGCGAATGTTGGCAAAGCGTGTCTAAAAAAACTTTGTTTGAAAAAAGTGGTGTGAAATGAATAAAAAAAATAGTCGGATGTGGCAGCCCTGTATATTGTATGTATATAAAGGGTGTATCAGGAATGATTATTCAAATTTGGTGGGGTGGTAGGACACAGCAAAGGAAGACAATTCAACATAGGAAAGTATGGCCGCAAACGAACGCATGACGTTGTAGCGAACTCTGTTTATCTGCAATTTCTGCTCACGAGCAAAGCTCTGTGATAAATCCAGCCGTTCGTCATTCGACAAGGAGACTCTTCAGAATTAACATGAATAATTATATTTTAAACAAATATGCGGACATGCATGTAACTTACTGTGCTGCAGAACAGCAATCGGAGAGTTAAGTTGCACAAATGCATGCAGAACGCTACAACTGGCACAAACTTCAGGATCAAACGCTTGCACTTGTTCATCAACAACTATGCAAAACTGGATTGGTTATCAGTACCTGTCATGATAGGGGATACAACCTATCGACATGGATAGTTCCACTCGAGGAAGATATCTTAAAAATTTCTGCATATATTTGAGCAGATCTCCGACCCCTTTTCCATACCCAGGTCGAAATTCATGCTGGTATTTGTTTGCTAGACAAGCATTAAATGCTGTATCCCAGCAAAGTAATCTACCATAAATTACCATAACACATTTGCTGGTTCCACCATAATTACCAGCAAGTCATGGTGTGTATTGGAACACTTTTCTGCTTGGCCAGCATACATATTCCAGCCTGTGTTGCTTGAATATGTTGCTGGCCTAGCATTCTGCTTTTCTAGTAGTAATTCACAAGCAACAGATACTTTTTTTATGCTATTCTAGCATTACATTTCTACCATCTATTGCTTTTAATTTTTGCTAGGCTGGTATTACATTTCTAGCTTCACTTGCTTTTAATTTTTGCTATGCTAGCATTACCTTTCTAGCATCACTTGCTTTTATTTTTGCTATTCTCCCAGTTAGACAAAAAAAGACGTTAATGGCGCCATCTTTGGAGTATTTCTGAACCACCTACATTTTTCAGAAGGAGAAATTTATATCGGATTTTCTTTTCCTCTGAGAAGGGCAGAACTCGTTACATCCGGTTTGGGAACTCGATGCTCTACCAACTTTGCTACTGGGGCCTTGTTTGTAAACGATTTTAAATGCGGGTAATGGGTGTAGAGCTGATTCTGCTGTGTGTTGATATTTTTATAAGATAAGAGTGAATTTATCAATGCTGTTATTCTCCAAGTTTCAATTAATAAGGTTAATTTTATTATTAGGGTTTTTTCTATGTTTAATGGATGATTAGCTTAATTATTATAATTTATTAGTGGAATTTTCTTTGCTTAATGAATGGTTTGAATATGGTCATAATTATTTGTTGCAGAAAAATAAAAGATTTTGAAGTGTATTTAGGATAGAATTTATCAATTTCATGGTGAGGGTCAAGGTTTTCAAAATTTAGAGTGGGGGGGGGGGGGGGGATCAATTGTACATATTTTGAATTTGATTGTAATGAACTTATTTTTTAAATGAAACAGTGCTCCTTGAATTTTGAAATTTAACTGCCTAAATTCTCTTTTTGAAAAGCACGGATTTTTTTTTTTCTGTGTAATTAAAATAATTAAAAACTAAGAGAATGAACAGCTAAGAATTTTACGATGGGGAAGTGGAGAGGAGGCATTTTTTCCCAAAAATCCTTCATGGAAATTAATTTTCAGTTTTTTTTTTAATATTTATGGGTTAAAATTTTATCTAAACGGAAGGGGGGAGGGGCACTTTTTCCCAATAAATCCTTTATAGAAATTAAAATTTATTTTCAATTTTTTTTTTTTTTTTTTAGATTTATGTGTTTGGATTTTATCTAAAACAAGTGGAAGAAGGCAGTATTGAATTTACGTTGTAGTGGTTGCAAAAGGAAATCTACCGCACCTGGATTTTGAAATTTAACAAACTAATATTTTTTTTCTCTGATTTTAATAAACAGAGTAAATTTAATGTTAACGAGAAACTTAAAAGAAATAAATACTAAGAGAAAGTGCAGCTATGAATTTTCTTCCAATTCGAGGGGGGGGGGGGGGGGTTAAAAAAAATATTTTTTTTTTCAAATATATATTTTTCGAGTAACTAAAAAAATAAATAAATAAATGAACATTTGATGCTGCCAAGCATTAACAAGCATACAATGCTTCATTTAAGTACCTACCTCATCATTACTGGGAAACTTATTTCAGTTACTGGCTACTAGTTATTAGTTACTAATAAACTAGCATATTATGCTGGCAAGCATAAAAAAGCATATAATAGCATGTAAAAGTACCTACCTCTCCATGCTTTGACAGAAGCTTAAACAGCAAATAAGCACATAAAGTGCTTGTACATAGCATGTCATGCTATTTCTCCCTGAGCTGGCTGCATAGCATATTATGCGGGCAAGCATGAAAAAGCATATAATAGCACGTCAAGGCACTTACCTCTCCATGCTTTGAAAGAAACTTAAACAGCAAATAAGAATAGCATGCTTGTACATAGCTTGTCATGCTATTTCTCAATAAGCTGGCTGCATAGCATATTATACTGCCAAGCATAAGAAAACATATAATAGCACATTAAGGTACCTGCCTCTCTATGCTTTGAGGAAACGTGAACAGCAAATAAGCATAACATGCTTGTACATAGCTTGTCATGCTATTTCTTCCTAAGCTTGCTGCATAGCACATTATGCTGCAAGCATAAAAAAGCATATAATAGCACTTTAAGGTACCTACCTCTCCATGCTTTGGAAAAAGGCTTAAACAGCAAACAAGCATAAAATGCTTGTACATAGCTTGTCCTGCTATTTCTTCCTAAGCTTGCTGCATAGCATATTATGCTGGCAAGCATAAAAAAGCATATAATAGCATGTTAAGGTACCTACCTCTCCATGCTTTGGAAGAAGCTTAAACTGCAAACATGCATAAAATGATTGTATATAGCTTGCCATGCTATTGCTGTGTAAGCTTGCTATATAGCATGTGATGCTGGCTGGCATTATAAAGCACATACTAACATGAAAATCTAGCAATCAAAGCAAAACATAGCAATAACTAGCATATTTTGTATGCTGGTACTAGCAAGAATTTTGACCTGGGTATCACACCATAAATTAGATGCATATCTGTATATTTATTTAACATTTAATGACTCATGTTAGTTCTGCAAAGTCACGCGTCGAATAACGAGCGGCTGTGCATGTCAGAGAGCTTTGCGCGTGAGCAGAATTTGTAGATACACAGCGCCCACCACACCGTAATGTGTTCGTTCGCGCCCACTCTTTCCGATATGAAACTGTTTTCTTTTGCTATTTTATACCTCCCCACCAAATTTAAACGATCATTCTTGATATACCCTGTATATGTGTATTGGTATTTATGTTTGTATAAATACATTTTGGTTATGATGTCGATGGTTGTTTATTATTAGTCCTTTGATTTTGGACCAGGATGTGTGACTATGTTTACATTCGATCGTATCAAACAATATATAAAAAAAATTGTGGTAAATTTCTATTGAAAATACCTTAATATATCGACGATACCATGTCAAACTATCCAATGTGAAAAGATTGGGCTACTTTTTTTAAATTCAGATTTCTTGTTTAGCACCACTTTTCTGAAATGGTAAAATTCAACTTGTTTTCGCCTTAATTAGTATGTCATTAAATAAGGTTAAATAAGGCAAATTTTACTATTTCAAAAATCTCGATTGGTGTCAATCCAGAATTCTAAATTTTAAAAAAGTTGTCCACGGTTTGCATATTTGGTGGTTTGACATTGTACCGACGATATGTGTACGGACGGGATTACTTTTTTAGAAGTGAAACATATAAAATGTCCCGCCCCGTATTCAGAGGCTTTTCATGTGCATTTATACATACAACTGCAAACACGCACTCATTTCAGTACGTGTTTAAAAAGAATACTTTTCACTACAGAGTGGCTTCCGATCAGGGAATGCCTGGGGGGTAATTACCAGTATTTTCTTATTTAAAAATTTGCCTTATATAATCGTGCGAATAAATAAAAATAAATTTTCTACAATAAAATTCTGATATTCACCCTGAAAAATTCTTTGATCGGTGGCTCCTTGCACTATTATTTAATAGATAAAGCGAATATCCTGCAATCATAAAAATGATTTCCATTGAGATTCCGTTCAAGAGCAAAATATTTTAAGGAAATTAAGGTATCGACCCATTGAGTTTAAAGAAAATGTTTCAGATGTGAACAACGGAACAATGATGATTCTATTGCTAGTTTTATATCTGTTCAATCGACCGCAACAGGAAAGTATCGTAGCTTCTTACTTTTTATCATTATCCGTTCTTCTTGCTTTTTCATATAAGATATACCGTAGAAGAGATCTTGCGTTACGATGCAGTATTTGTTTTATCTGTAAGAGAATGAACATTGGCAACATTAAAGTGTCATATATGATCGCAATTAGTTTATTCTGTTATCCAGCTTAACGGAATAAGAACGGTTATGAATTTCTGATAAGTAGAAAACTGATTTCAGGTTTTGCTTCACACTACCGTAATTCGTGTGTTTTACTTTCTAAATTAAGCAGTAAATTTACTCTTTAACCCTTTCAGGAGTGGTGGTATGTTCATGAAACCACTTGATTTTTATTCCCAAACGCCAGACTTGCACCAGGATTTTGGTGAACTATTTTCAATTTAATATGAATATGAACTATTGCCGTTTTCTTATTTCCAAATAGATTTGTTGTTAATTCCGGTGCCAATTATTTATTTCAACACTTTAGAATTAAAAATGCCTTCCTCCTGAAAGGGTTAAAGGCATGTTTTCCATAACAACAAACATATTTCATTTCTGCATTTACCTTTTGATTATGGGACAGAACCGTCGACTACTTTTAAACTAAATCGATACCACAATCTACAAAATTTTTCTTCGTCGTAAGTTTATTTTGAAAATATACTAGTATATTTGAATGCAATAGATTTTTTTTTAAGTGATAAGAATAGAATAAAAAAGTTTCGATTGCACTTCTTTGTCCCAACCAGTGACAAAATGGCTAATTGAAAATGATATTTCTCTCAGAAAAATTTCTATATTTTATACTTTATGAATGTTGGAATAAATACAATATTACAGACGATCGTAAAATTCTTGAAAAATAATATGTCCTTATATTTAAATACCAGCATTTTTGAATGGTTTTATTTGTACATTTAAGTCACAGAATTCGTTGTAATTCCTGTGATTAACCCGTAAAAGCCCGAATTATTTTTCTTTATTAAGTGGAAATATTTTATTTCACACCACTTTTACAGAATAGACGTTTTTGTCTTTTTTATCGCGGAGTTTCTGTCAAGGAAAGTTAATATTTCTCTTTCCAACTACTGGTGTGCAAACAACAAACGTGCTGGCACATATGCTATTACCTTGAGACAACGCTAGGTTTTAATGGGTTAATTAAGGTAAAGGCTATAATACTGAAATACTGATACAGAAATTAAAGAGCATGATAATACTGTCGAATTATTGGGGAATTGTCGACTTATACACCGAAAAAATCGGTAATTTCTTTTTCTATGCTTATATAATGTGTACGAAAATAACTGATTTTGAACAATGCTATTTCTAAATAACAGTTTTCTCCTTATTTTATCACAGAATTTAAATTTAAATAAAGCGACGACCACTATTAGAAAAAGTTGAATTTAAAATCCGTAATCCTTGGAACCTTTGTAAAGTAGTAGAATTTTAACATAACATACCAAATGAATATTTTATAAGAGTTTAAAAAATAATAATTGGCAAATATAACATAAGTTGAATACCCATTTTGCTATAGCAGGGGTGGCCAACAGTGGCACGCCTGATACCACTAAAATTATACAGAAAATTTTGACTTCTTGAATCGCAGGGATTCGATGATTAGATAAGGCAATGATTACTGTAAAATTTTAGTGGTGTGCCGCGTGCCATAGTTGGCCACCCCTGTGCTATAGTCTCTGAAAAGTAAACTTCGCCTTATTTAACCATAGAATTTCTATTAAAATAAGTGAAGTATTACTATTCAGAAATTATATTATATTCAAAATCTGTAATAATTGGCACCTAGGTCAAATATATACATATATATCAATGTCAGTGCATAATTATTAATATAAAACAAAAAAAAAAGTATAATTTAATGCTTTACTAGTATTTAGTATCATTTAAGGAGAACTTCTACATTAGGAGAAAAAAAAGCACTTTTTTATGATTTTTTTGTAAGAAAACTGAATGATGGATCTTTTTGAAATTTTAGCATTTTATTGTACATATCTTAAGGTATACACACGAATTTTTTATTAGATTTTGTTGATTATACTCAATTTATAAACAAATATGTTCAACTGCTCTGCAAAATTTCGTCTGGACGATGGGCATGATAGCGCCTTGTAGAATTATCTGAAATACAAAAATAATTTTTTTTCGTGAACTTCGTGAGTATAGCTTCCAGTTAAATTAAAACAACCCATAATTTTATTTCAGAAAAGTTAAAAATTCTTTTTTATTTGTTAATAACTTTTTTAAAATAATTTTAGTAAAAGCTTTAATTCATATCGAAGGCAAATAAATAAGATTTAATAAAAAAAAAATCAAGATGATCGATTGAGTATTTTTTTTTTTTTTTTTTTTTTTTTTGCCCACCGTATCAAAAAATGTGTTTGACACGGTGGGCAAGATAAAAAAACTACTCAAAGGATCATCTTGATTTTTTTTAAAATTAAAGCTTATTTAATTGCCTTCGATATGAATTAAAGCTCTTACTGAAATTATTTAAAAAAGTTATTAACAAATAAGAACGAATTAAAAAAAAATTAATTAGCCATAACTTTTTTTTAATTTAAGACTAGCCTCTGAAAGAGTTAAAAGGTGATTTAATAAAGTGCATAGTGATCAACGGTTAAAATATTTGTACACCAGCATTTCCGTTTTGTTATCCTGAGTATTTATTCATCGAAGATTTTTGTGATCAAATAAGGAGTATACAACGGAAAAAGACTGGTGGCCAACATTCGTTGCAGTTGGCGGATATTCAATCATACTAGCACAAAAACTTTAAAAAATTGTTGTGAATTTGTTGATAATACGAATGAGCCTCGCATTACTTAATCGCAGAACACCGGGTTAAAGACGACTTTTTGGAAATAATGGCACTCATCTGAAGGTCCTCTTCGCTCTCTGACGTATCGTTTGACTCTCGTTTTCATAACATTTTAAAATGTTACTTAAAAGAAGGTTTATGCATGTCTGACCTATAAAATGCAATGAATAATTTAAAATCAACATAACATTACATTAACATAGCCAGCGACGTGTCTTGGAATTACCGCTACTTACAAGCAATATTTTTCCTGGTATATAACTATTGTAAAAACTGCCGTATAAACCAACACATATTATTCTTTGGAAGAAATGGTTATCACAAAAAAATTACATGGGTCCCATAAAACTTTCCTTAGATAATTGTCTGCAATTAAGATGAAAATAATAAAAAATGTGAGACTTAAAGAAGCATTTTTCTGTTGTTAAAAAAATGTAGTCATAGACTTTTTTTAATAATAATACCGTGTCTTGAAACAATTCAGTTTAGCACGAAAATCTTATAAACCTAATGTTATAAGGAAATTCAATTCTGATGCAAGAAAATTCAATACTTAATCCAATTGATCATGGAAAATCCGGAAGAACACAAACAAATTGTCAAT
Source organism: Maratus speciosus (assembly GCA_963932465.1). Taxonomy (NCBI): domain Eukaryota; kingdom Metazoa; phylum Arthropoda; class Arachnida; order Araneae; family Salticidae; genus Maratus; species Maratus speciosus. The sequence continues at coordinate 451,813,882 of OZ010796.1, forward strand.
GTATGCACTTCTTTATGCATCTCACTGTCAACTGTCATTCGCTAAGTCTCTAAGGCTCTAAAAATAAATAAGATTTTTGCTTCCAATTTCTTTATATTTTTCCATTTGTGCGTTTTTCTGGAACGTAAATAACATTGTGTGTATGCAGTAACATTTTTATAATATATTACTTTTCAGTTATACCAAACAATCAAAAAAACTTTATAAATAAAAATAGTCAAATAATTAAATTAAAAATATATATATATTGCCAAAACAGAAGTTTTAATAAACAAAATTAGAAGACTTTAGAAAATAAAGAACTTTTAAGAGAAGACACGACTGGGACGTCACGCTAAACTCACATTAATTTTACTCTAACATTTTATACTCATTTATTATATGTAACTAAATTTTATCCAAGTGTTTATATATACTTTAATTCATGTGTTCGAAAAAGCTGTGCAAGAACATAACGCAAGCTAGAAATGTCTAAGTTTTTAATCTTTCCGAAAAATTGTACTTTTTAGCTAAAAGTTTCATTAACTCCTAAAGTACTAGGGAGATTTCGATAAAAAAAAAAAAAAAAAAAAAAAAAAAATTGGTGGTACCCAGCAATGAGGGAATTGCTGGCCACCAGCAAGATAGGTGCTGGCAATGATGGAGAAGTGCTGGCTAATGGTCGACCACTGCATGACCGCTGCTGGACAGCTTCAGTCAACTTTGCTGTTGGAAATCATCAGATAAATTTCTCGTGGACTTCCGTTTCATCTCATGCGCTGGCCCACCACTACATGGAAGTGCACGAACTTTTGCAGTATTGTTGCTGGGAAACTTTACGCTAGGTGGCGTTGCGAATATCGATGACATTGAGTATTTAAACACAAATCTGAAATAAATACCTTAACACGATTTAAGCTGTGAAGCTAATTTTTCTTTAAACTGTAAATAATATATAGCACCACTGCCACCAACAAAATAAATAAGTAAATGAATAAATAAATAAATTCTTTATTTTAACGCACGCTTTTTTTTCTCCTTAAATCTGGTTTTACTAAGTTACAAAGGACTTCGGTTTTCATAATTTACACAGTTCAGTATCAAAAATTTTAAAAAAAGCGTATAAAATATATAGAATTTCTATGCAATACCATAATTTCTATACCAGCTTAAAGATTGGGAACGTAAATCACAAAAGAAACAAACTTGAAATAGTGTAACGAGAGTTTGAAAACTACGAGCGGTCGTAGCATACTCTGACAGTACTTGTTCATGTCCGGTCACCACAACCAAACAGCATCGAACGCGGTTAGTACTTGGGAGGGTGACCACATGGAAACTGCTGCAAGTTCAAATATTTCTATAGACATTTCTATTATAGACACTTCTACAGATAGGATAGGTGCTAGCACTGCAGGAAAAGTGCCGGATTGAAGTAATGTGATGGCATAACGCTGTTGGCCATCACTGATGGGCCAGCTGCATTCCGCGCGGACACTTTTTGACTGGTTTATGTAATGGCACCATTGCACTTTACCGCTGATGGCAGGTGCTGGATGCCGTCTTTTTTCCAGCTGATGGCCCACTGTTTCTTTCTTTGCTTTGGAGTCAGGGAAGAGATTTCAGACACTTTGCATACCAGTATAATCTCAGAGAAAATGTTGTCCTGTTAAATCGCAAAAATGTTCCGATTAAATAAAATTACATTTTCTCTAAGATTATACTGGTATGCAAAAGTCGGAAATCTCATCCCTGTGGACTATAAATATAAAATCATATGTGGCAGACAGTTTTAAAAATGTCTAATTAGTTTCAGAAAAAGCATTTCTGTTTTAGTCACAGAAGAAAACTATCTACCATAAATCCTGAGCACAATCAAGTGAAAATGGATTCCAAATTTCATCAAAATCTGTCGGTTATTTTCCAAGAAAATGGGTCTTAACTCTTTCAGGGGCAAGGTACTTCTATTAGCAATATTATGAAATGAGTGAATGACACCAGAATTTACAAGCAAATTTATTTTAAAGTAAGCAAAACCTTTTGTTCACGTATTTAACAAAAGGAAATTTTCATTACAATATTCTGGTGCCAGTGTGGCATTTAGCAATTAAAATTAGGTGGTCTAAAAATGAACCACCGCCCTTGAAAGGGTTAAAGCTCGTGTATTTCCCACAGGATTATACAAAGTCTTGTCTTCTCTTAACAAGCACTTTCGACTATAACTGATAAGTGAAACTCTCGAAATTTATTTTGTACAACGAGGTTTCAAACCGCTGACATATGAAAATTGGCTTTTTATAGTCATATTCTTTGCACAACGGACCTGGTAATCTGATGCCCTCTTTTATGGATGGCTGAAAATCTTGAAATAATTTTTCGGTACTAGACACATTTTGATTCATAAACTAATCTTTTTGATTACGGGCCAGTTGAGTTTGTAAATAGAAATTTATTTTATACAACGAGTTTTCAAAATGCTGACAATTGAAAATTGGCTTTTTAAAGTCATATTCATTGCACAAAGGATTTAGAAATTTGTTGTCCTCTTTAACGATGGCTGACCAAATCAAGAAATAATTCTGTCGGTGCTACACACATTTCAATTCATAAACTTAACTTTTTAAATACGTACCAGTTGAGTTTGCATATCGAAATTTATTTTTTAAAACGGGTTTTCTAAATGGTGGCATATGAAAATTGAATTTTTATGGTCATATTCTTTGCTCAACGGATTTAGATATTTAATGTTCTCTTTATGGATGGCTGACAAAATCTTGAACTATTTTTTTTTTTTTTTTGGTTCTACATACATTTCAATTCAAAAACTTAAATTTTTGGTTACCGACCAGTTGAGTTTGTATATCAGGGGTGTTAAACTGTGTCCCGTTAGATACCACTAACTTTTTTAAGAAATATTCGACTTGTTGAATCGCAAAGATTCCATGATTAGATAAGTCAATGATTACTAAAAAAAATTATTGGTATCTTGCGGGCCACAGTTTGACACCCTCGTTGTATATGCTTGCTTATACGTAAAATTGACTTGCTTAATCGATTCAGGGGCAGGGTACTTCGATTCGCAAAATGCTGAAAGTGAATGACACACAATTTACAAAAAAAAAAAAAAAAAAAAAAAAAAAAAAAAAGAAAAAAAAAAAAAGAAAACGCATTTGTTTCCGTACTTAACAAAATTAGATTTTTCATTCTAGTATTCTGGTGCCAATGTGGTAATCAGGGATAAAAATTAGGTGGTCTAAAAATGAACAACCGCCCTTGAAGAGTTTAACTAATGCTAATAAAACGCATGATATGCGCAGGGTCCGTATAGTTTTGCCGCATTTTGTATATATTTTTTACCCTTAATTAAACACAGAAAAATATTTAAAATTATTTCAATAAACGCCATAAAAATATAGCATCTCCATTTTGAATATTAAATAGAAAAAAATTGTATGTTAAATTTCAGCAGTCTACTTCTTGAATGATCCAAGGAGAGCACCCACCTTGATTTCACATAACATGTGTTTGTAGGAAAAAAATGAAACAATCATATTTATCTTATTTCCAAAGGAGGAAAATATAGGCATAGCTCAGATGAAACTACTCTCAATTTTTAGTATCGATATTTACGAATAGTAGTTAACACCCTGAAGGGCGGCGGTATATTATATATACCACATAATGTCAATTCCTAAATGCCAAATTGGCACCAGAATTTTTAATTAAATTTTCCTTTTTGTAATATACGCGAAGGAGGAAAACATTTAATTTGTTTCATATAAATTTGTTCATAAATCCCAGTGTCACTCAGTCATTTTAACATTTTAGCGACAGTACTTTACCCCTGAGAGGGTTAAGAAATATTGATTAATAGGTGCCAACCTCAAACTAATCTTACATATTAGGTGCGTTAATTTGACCCTGGTTTAATACTTTTCGAACCAGAATTAAAAATAAATAAATAAATAAATATGTTCCACGTAGAAACGTTGAATTAAATAAATAAAGATTCATGAAATAAATTTTATGGTTCTAAAGTGAATAACCAATGTCAAATTAATCCAGATATTACAGAAGATTAATGAAAGTTTGGCGGCTATGTTGATTTGTATATTTTCAGAATTTCTATGATTAATCCGTTATTAATACGATCCTAGAAATGCTCTACAATGTGATGTTAAATTTTTCAGCAACTCTTAGTTATTTAGCCTGTATGCTACACAAATGTATGAGTTTTTTGTGCTTTTTATTGTTCTTAATTGGTTATAATAGAAACTTACATTACATTGGTACATTTGACACTGCAATATTAATTCCTTGACATTTTTCATATAGAAAACTTGCAAAACAATTACACTAAATATGAATCTTGAAGAAAATCAGTACTCATGTTTTTTTTTAAAAATATGAAACCCAAAATTTCAGGAATAAAAATAGCACATGAAAGATTGAACAATTATTATAAAAAAAAAAAAAAAAAAAAAAAAAAAAAAACATATGATTGTAACGGCAAATGTTGATCTGATATCATCATCTTTATTGGTTTTTCAAGAAGCCAATAGACGATCTTGAAATTAACTTTTGTATTAAGAAGCCAAAATATTGCGCCATCTCAGAGCAGTGTTGCCAGTAGGCTACTTTTTTTTAAATTCCGATTTCCTGATTGGCACCTCTTTTTTGAAATAATAAAATTCGACTTGTTTAATGACACATTAATTAAGGCGAAAACACGGGAATTTTATAATTTCAGAAAAGTGAAGCCAATCAAAAAATCTGAATTTAAGAAAAGTAGCCAACTGGCAACACTGTCTCAGAGTGCATTGTGTATAACTGGATGGTTAACACTTTACTGCGCAGTTTTGCATATATGCAAACAACAGTGTTTTGAATTTAATATATTTTTTTTATTCGTATATACTTAATTTACACCAGAAAAGTAAAATAGCAATATTTGCTTTAAATAATAACAGACGTTCGGTATTTAAATAAAGCGAAATTAACCATTGAAACTTTCTGGTGCAAAGTCAGATTCTATGGACTACGTAATTTCTAGAATGTATTCTATTTTGTGAATTAAAGGGTTAACCCTTTGAGGGGCGCCGTTTGCAGTCTGCAAACGGTTAATTTTAATGCCTAAATATCCAAATAGCACCACTGATTTTTTAGTACAATTTCGATCTCATAATAAACGTGAAAATAGGCTTTTGATTATTTGAATATAAATTCGTTTGTTAATTGCGGTGTGAATTAATTATTTGAACATTTTTTGAGCAGAAATGCCTTGCCCCTGAAAGGGTTATACAGTGTTGCCAGATGGGCTACTTTTATTAAATTCAGATTCTTTTTGAGAAAAGATTGACGAATATATGAAAAATGTATCCCTGACTTATTTTCATTATTTTTCCTGCGTAATAAACCTTTCAGAAAATCATATATAATTTTTCCGAAACAAAATAAAAAATCGTGCATTTAAGTGTTAAAGAATGCAAATATGCTGTTAAAAATAGAAGTAGGAACCTTGAAGTAGGAGCCTTGTTAGAAGTAGGAATCTTGCGAGTGCCGGAAGTATTTTCAATCTTTTGATTTTTAAATATTCATAAAATATTAATTTAAATAAATAATCACTGTTAGTGTTCCTTATTTTATGCAGCATAAAATTTCAAACAAATCTAAATATGTCTCGAAATCATCCTCAATTTATGCTTTAATCTCCAAATATATCATTTAATGAATACTTTGAGAGATAAATTATTTAATTATTTTACACAGTAAGTGTATATTAATATTAAATTTCGTGTTATAATGTATTCAAGTTTTTAAAGTGTCATTAAATTTTTACTATTAATAAAAAAATATATTTAACGCCGTAAAAAAATGTTCGGTTAAAAGAATTTCTCATTTCACTGTGTGGCATGCTTTAACTAAAATAAGATGTTTGTATTCTGAAAAGTTTTTAATAAAGTTATTAAAAGTTGCAAATACTTCGTTATTACCACGTAATTAGATTTTATTACATATTTAACTCTACATATAATGTTATTATCTAAACCTTAAGTTCATGAACAATATAAGCCACAATCTCCAAAATATCAGCTTTAAGTGAGTACTTAAATAAAATATCTTCTACTAGTTTTAATTAATTCTAATATTACCAACGAGAAGAAGCTTAATTAGCACAAGGGTTCTTTAAGAGAAACTTTTTCGGTTTGTTTATTAAGATTTTGAGATAGAAACATCTTGTTGGAGAGTATTTAGTTGCTCATTAATTAAAAGCGAATTTTAGACCGTAATTAGAATTTAGATCTTGAATGATGGTTCCTTAAAAAAGCAAGTTTTCTTTCAAACAAACAGAAAACTATATTCATTTATAACCACATAATATAAATGTATTTAACTTTTTCATTTAAAAATTATAATTATTTATGCTTTTAAAAATTTAAATATTTTTTACGAAATAAATTATATAAAAGAAAATCCTTTGAGGCAAATAAACAAGTGTTTTACTGACTGTTTTTTTTTAAATTATTCATGGAATTAAACTTCGTAAAACGTTTTATATTTCTCGAAAAAATACCAAGTAATAAATGATTAATTAAAAAAATCATATTTTGTAAAATCGTTATTCTAATCCCCTGACGAAAAAAAAATTTAAACATTGTAAAAATTTCAAAAAACGCTGTCGCGAATAAATTTTATATAAAAAATGAATATAATTAAGTATAAGGGTCCCTTTAGGAAAATTGTCCATAGAGCTGTATGGAACTCCATAGAATTATTTACAAATTCTATAGAATTGCTTTTATATAGAATACTATTTTTATAGAGTTTCAAGGGCTCTATGGAATATTTTTCTAAAGAAAATGTTTTTTATAGAATACTATTTATATGGAGTTTTAAATAGATCTATAGAATACTTTTTCTAAAGAAAAGGTTTCTATAGAAGTATAGAAGAGCCTATACATTTTGTTTCTATGGAACAATTTTTCTGTAGAGTACATAAACCTTTTAGAATTTCTATAGACTTATGATTCTATAGATTTTTTAAATAAATATATATATACATATATTTTGGACTTTTAAAATTTATGTGTACTAATTTATTTACACATATATATTTTAAAAAAATATTAATTTTGTAATTCAACAATTTAATATAATAGTACTTCACGGATTTAATACGACTATGATTTAATTCAATTCTAATATATTATGATTCAACTGTTAATGTAATAATATATCAGCCGAACTACTTATTTAAAATATGGTTAATTATAGTTTGTTTAAGATTCATTAATTTTTTAATCACCGCCAACAAAATAAACAAGTAAATAAATTCTTTGTTTTACCAGGCATTTTTTCAATCCGTACATCTGTTTTTTTAAGTTACAAATGGTTTCGGTTTTCTAATTCACACAGTTTGAGAATCGGCGTAAATTGTATAGGAGGTTAATGATTGCGAATGCTAATCTCAAAAGAAATAAAGTTGAAATATATTATAATAACATTAAAATGACCATCAACGGACATACCAAGCTGAAAGTACCATTTCAAGTTCGAGCACAGAAGTATAAGCAACATCAAGCAAGGTTAGCACTTGGGAAGTTGCCCATTTAGAAACAGCTGCGTGGTTGGCGAAATTTGATAAATTTTATAGAATATATTCGAATATTTATATAGAAATTCTATATTATTGCTATAGATATTTTTATAGAAGCTCTACAGACATTTCTATTGAACTTCTACATATATTTCTATAGCTTTTACTTAAATAAGCTATAGAAAAAGGGTCATAATTCTATAGAATTCTATAACACATCTTCTATAACTTTTTTATACGAAATTTCTATACGAAATTTTTGTAAGGGGCTGTCAGATTCAAACTAGATAGTTTTTTTCGAATATTAAAAAAATCTCGTCGAAACGCGAAAAAATGCTAAAAATCCCCTAAAATGTATTAAGAAATTTCTCGAAAATTCAAAAATTGCTGTACGAATTTCGAATTGACTTTATCCGAAAAAAAGGGAACAAGCATGAAGAGAGAAAATGTACTAAAAGATTGAAAATGGATTTTTCTTACTAATGAGGAAAAATCGTGTCGAACAATAAAATTTTAAAAAAATCCCAAAACATCTTCGGATTTCTCATACGAATGTTAAAAAAAATTTCCGCAAATCTCCTCATAACAGAACGCCCTCTTCATTTCCTCTTTCTCCCCCCCCCCCCGCCTTAGATGCTATCTGTTTTACGGCATTATGGCAGCTTGCTTTCCTTTTTCTGCTCCGACATCCCTAACCCTAAGCTTAAATTTAACCCTTTACCTACTGACGGTACTTATAAGTACCACTCACTTTAAACTTTTATACTATCGTGAATATTACTAATATTCTAATGGTACTTTGCAAAAAACGCACTTTTAACTTCACTTCATCCGAATACATGGCAGCAGCAGTTCTAGGCTTGTTATTTTAGAGAGGAATGAGGCTATCTTTGAAGCAGTCGATGTGTTTTGTGCCGAAATTTTGTACAGATTGCCACGCTCGTCTTTTCATTACTGCAAACACAGTAAAGGATATAAGATAAGGGTTGGATTTTTTATGTGTTCTTAGAATACAATTTGACAAGCTATTTTAGGTGAACAGTGTAGGTATTTTATATAAAAGTTGAATTACTCGGTGGTACTTATAAGTACAGTCAGTACACCGGGTGTTGGAGGAAAACTTCTTGTTTATTTTCGTCTGTGTAGTAATCCATCGTTTTCATCTGCTTTAAAATGTAATTACTAAAATTTAGTGTAGCAATAATTTTCCTAGTATTTCTTTTCTGTTTCATCTTTATTTTCATAGGAAATCGAAAAAGTTGTGGCACCGGCTCTTTTTTGCTATGCTAGAAATGGCATACGTAAATTCATATACTGAAAATGTGGAGAAGCGAGAGAACATGTTGTCCCTGGAATATAGACGTCGCATAACTAAAGAACTGCTAACAAGTTCGAAACCTAAAAAAAAATTGTTCTTTTTAACCCTTTCAGGACCAAAGCATTTTCAATTCTCAGGTGTTGAAATAAATGATTGGCGCCGCAATTTGCCAAACGACTTATTTGTAAATAAGAAAAAGCATAAGTTTCACGTACTTATTAAATCAGAAATATTTTCTGGTGCTATTTTAAATACATCGTGGGTTTTCTGTTACGATATTTTAGTCATAGTGTACTGACGGTACTCGGTACTTATAAGTACCACTTATTTTAAACTTTGATACCATGGTGAATATTACTAATATTATAATGGTACTTCACAAAAATCGCTCTTTTAACTCCACTTCATCCGAATACATGGCAGCAGTAGTTCTAGGTTTGTTATTTTAGATAGAAATGAGGCTATATTTGAAGCTGTCGATGTGTTTTGTGCCGACTTTTCGTACAGATTGCCACGCTCGTCTTTTCATTGCTGCAAACACAGTAAAGGTTATAAGATAAGTGTTGGATTATTTTTATGTGTTCATTATGGTCTTAGAATACAATTTGACTAGCTATTTTAGTTGAACGGTGTATGTATTTGATTTAACAGTTGAATTACGAGGTGGTACTTATAAGTACCGTTAGTACAATGGGTGCTGGAGAAAAACTTCTTGTTTACTTTTCGTCTGTGTAGTTATCCATCGTTTTCATCGGATTTAAAATGCAATTATTAAAATGTAGTGCAGTAGTGATTTCCCTGGTATTTATTTTCTGTTTCATTGTTATATTTTATAGGAAATCGAATAAGTTGTGGCACCGGCTGGTTTTTGCTATGCTAGAAATGGCATATGTAAATTCATATATTGCATATGTGGAGATGCGAGAGAGCATGTTGTCCCTGGAATATTGACGTCGCAAAACTAAAGGACTGCTAGCAAGATCGAAAACTAAAAAAAAAAAAAAAATAGTTTTTTAAACCCTTTCAGGAGCAAAGCATTTTCAATTCTAAAGTGTTGAAATAAATGACTGGCACCGGAATTTGCCAAACGATATATTTGTAAATAAGAAAAAGACTAAATTTCATATACTTATTAAATCGAAAATATTTTCTGGTGTCAGTTGAAATAATTTGTTGGTTTTCTGTTACGATAATTTTGTCATAGTGTACTGACGGTACATTAAAGTACCACTTTAGTTAATTATCTCTAAATAATTAAATTTCTCACGGGTGAGTATTTTTTTTTTTTTTATGTTTATCCTTTAATTTTCATTGTAGTAACTGAAAAAAAAATATTACATGAAAAAAATTGCAGTACATCATAATGCCGTAGATAAAGGGCTAATTTCCTCTAATTAATTCAATTTCTCACGGGTGAGTATTTTTTTATGCTTATTCTTTAACTTTCATTATAGTAACAAAAAAAAAAAAAAAATACATGAAAAAAATTGCAGTAGATCATAATGCAGTAGATAAAGGATTAAATCGTGTTAAGATATCCATTTCAGATTTCAGTTAAAATTCATTAATATGAAGGCATCGGACGCCGAGTGATAAAAACAACTCTTATTTTAGGAAGCAGGACGTTTCGGTCCCGACACTTCGGTTCCGCCATTTCGGTCCGCCGTTTCGGTCCCGAGGCATTTCGGTCCCGAGACATTCCAGTCCCGAGACATTTCGGTCCCTGGCCATTTCGGTCCCGATTCATTTCGGTCCCTGGCCATTTCGGTCCCTGGCAATTTCGGTCCCGAGACATTTCGGTCCCTGGCCATTTCGGTCCTGAGTCATTTCGGTCCCTGGCCATTTCGGTCCTTGGCCATTTCGGTCCCTTGCCATTTCGATGCTCACCACCTTATCACTTAGATTCTAATTGTCGTGGGCCCGCCAAACGCTGCAATTTCAACACTATTTGGGCCCTTAAAAATTTTTTATCAGCCCCCCCCCCCCTTCAAATTTTATCTAAAGCTGAATATAACAGTCCGATAAATTTGAACTTGTATAACTCGTGATTATGAAATCATAGCGAGCTGAAAATTTGTTTGATTGAACAATGTGATATAATTTTACAAGGGACATTGTCTGTTTTTTACTATTATTATTTAGCCGAATGGATTTTTTGAGTTTTATTATTTATTATTATCATTAGGTATTTTATATATACTATAAACTGCCATAAATGTTCTTTTGGTTGATTTCATACATTTTTTAGAACGTTTAAATTATCATTAATTAAAAAATTAAACTGTGCTTTTTTTTTTTTCTTCCAATTAGAATAATCATAAATGCCTTGAATAATTCAATTAGACACTTATAAACTATTATATGTAAATATTTCCTCAAATCACCCCTCTAAACCCTCTTTTTTAATAATTCAGAAATGAGATATATTTATTGAAGCACAGATTTAATTTTTCTTATTATTTTTATAATACAAAATTGCATCTTATAAATTTGTTTTCATAAGTTACTGTACCATTATAAACAGTAGGAAAATAATAGCGATTAGGTAACTACGCTGTTAAAACCGAAGGTGACTTTTCGGTGCCTTTTGAAAGACTGGGGTGAAAACACGGTATCAATTGGCATCAAGAGGCTTCGAAATGTGGTTGGGGTGCAGATTGGTTTCTCAATGGGTGACTGGAGTAATTAAGGTGCTGTGTGATAGAAATATGGCACCCCCAAAGAAGTTGGAAATAGAATAGTTGGAATAGTATTCCTTCTTCCATGGGCACCCCACAGGGGGACTGGCACTTAGCGCATGCGCTGTGACGTGTGTAAGGTGCCATATTTCTTCGTCGGGAAGTGAAATTTACGGCTGTAAGACACAGGTAGCACACAGATATCAGCCAATGTCCCGACCAATATTGGCCAATGTCCCGATCAATATTGGCCAATATCTCCAAAGTCACTGGATGCAGACGTCAAATTTACAATATCTGCCGATATTCACAGATGTAACTTAAAATTAGTTTTTAAAAGAAAGCATCCAAACGAATTTTTTGGATTACTTATTACATTATAATACGTAAATTCTTAACTATACGTAAATTCTTAACTATAAAATTTAACAATTTTGTCATTTTTTGAAAACTTGATTTTTTAATGCCTTATTTTTTATATTTTATTTACATTGGCCAATGTTGTAAAAATGATATTAGTATTCCAACATTCAGAGAGATCTATCTACGTTTGTAAAAACTATATCATTTTTTAGACATTTCAAGATATATGTAGACATTTAGAATATCTGACTAAGTTTGTAATCTTGAACAAAGTGAATGGAAAGTTCTGAAGGACCGCCCATTTCTATCGTTTTCATCGAAGCGTATTTGATGGAAACGCCTGCTATGAAATTTAACTTATAAAAATATTTCTTTAGGAATGTAATATGTTATTTAGATATATGTATATATATTTGAAAAAAAATTACATAGAAATCTATTGAGATTGGTATGGAAAATTTTCTATAGTACAATTTATTTAGAAATTTATAGAGATTGAAAATAGAAATTTTTCAGAAAGCATTCTTTTTAAAGCATAGAAAGCATTTCTTATTAAAATCTATTGATAGTGCTATAGTATACAAACTTAATAATGAAATCTGCAATTATTGCTCTAGAATTATTTGTATTTAAAAAAAAAAATAATGTATTGCCTATAACGATGTTAAAATATAACAATTGTTATTTTTATAAAAAACGACACATGCTTTTTTATTACATAATGTTTTTACGTAAAAAAGAGATCAATTTATGTATTTATTAAGGGAAACTATGTTTATATTTTTATAATGATCTCGGATTTCAGACTTTTAAATTAATTTTATTTTTTATTATTGAAAGATTACAAGTTTAGTTTCAAAAGTAGGTCATTAGATTTCAACATAATTTTTTTTTTAAATTTCCAACAAACTTAATAATAAAAAGTGATGTTTAAATAAATCTTTGTTAAAAGAATGTAAAAAAAAGGGAAGTCTATTGTGATTGAAAGATTATGAGATAATAAAATTATAATTTTGTCAGACCTTTTTTTCGTCACTAACAGAAAATTCTGCTCCCACCACTTTCTAATGAAAGTTTCTTATTGCTACATTTTCCATGGATAATAATTCTGGTTCTTTAATAAAGCCAGGTTTCTCTGCCTTATGTTGAATAAGGCTAGAAATCGCCTGAGCATAAACTTCTCCTATCTCAGTGAGAAGTTTACGTTCACCGCATCTGTAAACCGCAGTTGATTGGATTCACAAAAAGTAATTAATATCTAAAAAGTTATAACCTAATATAACCGGAAAATTCTGCCCAGTAAGTATTAGTAATTAGATATCGGAATCAATGTCTAATAATTAAATGATAGAATTTTCTGGTACGAATTGATTTTCCCAAACGGACACGATTATCCAAACGACACAATAGAAATATTGGCCAACATTGTAGGGTTGCCATTATTCTCCCTTGTGGTACATCCTTTCACCCTCTGTGGCACCCTGGTTTTGGTGTGCCACTTTTTCACCCTAGTTAAGGGTGCAAATCTGGCTCCCGTAGGGGGGTCGCTCACGAGACAAGCGTTTCAGCCCTAGGAGGTGCCATATGCAACCTCTAGTTTTAACAGTGTAGGCGTGCTATGAAAAAAAAAATCAGAAAACTCCACACACCACTTCATTTTTTTTTTTTTTTAATAATTATTGCTTGCTATTTTTTCAGTCTTCTCACCCTTTGAAGACGATTTTTGTGAGCTAATTTTATTGAATCTGGGCCTATTTCTTTGTAATAAGATTATTATTTTTAATTTTATGTAATAATGTAACTATTGTTTTAATTAATTTTATTTGCAAATAAGTATAAAGATATAGATAAAGTATAAAGAATATATTCAATATATTCTAGCGGTGTCAAATGACGCCTTTTTAAAATTTTGATTTATGTTTATTTTGCTCGTAGTTTTTGAATGTAATAAGTATAAAAAAGTCTTAAATGTATTAAAAAGGATTTGTAATTGTTGCAACTTAAAAATTACGAATGAAAAACCTTAAATCGAAATCTTTTTAAGTCTGTTCTCAACTGCTGTGCTCAACAAGCGCAAAACGTTTTGACACATTTACAAATTCATTTTTTAACGGAAAGATATGAAATTGTAAAACCTGACCAGGGAAGTGATTTGGAATTGAACTGTGTTTTCCATTTTTTGCTCAATAAATGACCTATTGAGTTATAAGCGATTTTGATCACGTGACTCGGCATTTTTCCCCCTTACTGACTGGATTTTCTTCTTTCCTTCGGAAGTTCGGTTCAAAGTTCCAACTTTGCCAGTATTTTCTGAAAGATCTATTGTGTTTACAAGAAAACGTAGAAAACAGTCCGATGACATAGTTTCTGAATAACAACACCTTCTAGTTTCATGCGCTTCCGAACAAAAATAAATTAAAACATATGTCAGAATGTTGACCCTTTGGATTTGAGAACAGCCTTAAAGGTGTCATTCGACACCACTAGAAATAGCGTTGATATGATTGTTACATAAAAAAAGATTAATGGAAACTTTTAAATATTTTTTAAATAGTAAATGAAAATAATTATTAAAATGAAATAAAAAGTTGTAGTCTATTCCAAAGGAGAATTAAAAAAATAATGTGTCTTTATCACAATTCCAAACCCCTTTTAAAAAATATGTAAAATGCAATATGCACCTAAAATTCACGTACCGTTAAAAATAGAATCAAATAAAGATTTGTAAAAATCTTTGCAGATTTTTTTCTTTATTAATCACATACTGTCCAAATTATATGCAATCGAATATGTGCAGTGCATGGGCATTTGCATATGAAAATTAAAGCTTGTCTTATAAATGTTTTTAAATTGTCTGGACATTATATTTATGATAGACTAAAATATGAGGAGCTTCTATAAAGAATCCACAGAACGCCCCCTTCCACCCACTCCTAAGAACGATTATTTCTACCATATGAAATTTGCATAGGGTGCTACAGTTTGGATCCGAGTTATAAGTGTTTGCGTTTTTCGGGCACTTATATTCGGGTTATACTAAAACTTAGGGTGTTCTGTTAAAAAATCCGATAATGTCCCTCCTTTTATAAAGATCACGTTTACCATACAAAACATGAGTGTTTTGCGATAATTATAGATCGAGTTATAAATGTTTTAATTTATCAGGACCTTATACTTCGATACACTAAAATATAGAAAAAGTCAACACTCTCCCCCCCCCCCCTGCTTTTTAAAACGATTAAGATTATCATACGAAATTTGTGTGGGCTGCGACAAGTTTGATCTGTGTTATAAGTGTTTGCGTTTTCGAGTCCTTATATTCGTGTTATACTAAAATTTAGGGCGTTTAGTTAAAAAATCCGATAATGCCCCTCCTTTTATAAAGATTACGTTTACCGTACAAAATATGAGTGTTCTGTGATAATTATAGATCGAGTTAAAATGTTTTAATTTATCAGGACCTTATACTTATGATACACTAAAATATAGAAAATGTCAATTTCCCCCTCCCCTGCTTTTTAAAATGATTACCATACGAAATTTGTGTGGGCTGGTACTAAAATTTAAAGACCTTCATTTAAAAAATTCTACAATGTCCCCTATAAAATTACGTCACATATTTCAAGTGCACAAAATTCCAGCTTGCTGAAGAAGGGACCGAAATGGCAAGGGACCGAAATGGCCAGGGAGCGAAATGTCTAGGGACCGAAATGTCTTGGGACCGAAGTGGCCAGGGACCGAAATGTCTCGGGACCGAAGTGTCGGAACCGAAATGTCGTGTACCCCTTATTATAATACAGACTTGAAAAATATATTTAAAAGTCTAATAAATTATTATTTGTTAAACTTGAAACTAAATTGTTTAAATGTTTCTATACATTAGATTAAAAAATTTGGTCAAAAATTACAATTAGTGAATAAAGTTTATTAAATTAGATGAATTACCTTTAATGAATAAAATTTATTAAATTAGATAAATTACCATTAGAAGCAAAAAGTTTATTAAACTTGATGAAAGATTTTTATGACATTAACAGCAAATTAATAAATGATTATAAAATTAAATGATAAATTAATGAATCATAAACAAACATATTAATTAACCACAATTTAAATCAGTGTGGCTCGACTGATATATAATTAGAGTAATGCGTCACAATGTATTAGAATTATGAATTAAATTATGATCATATTAAATCGATGGATCACATATTAAACTGGTGTATTACAGAATTAATTATTATTATGATTTTTTAAATTTTAATATATATGTATAGATAAATTAGTACACAGAAATTTCAAAAGACCAAAAAATATGTTTTTTTTTTTTTAATTTAAAATAAATCTATAGAATCATTAGTCTATAGAAATACTATAAGTTTCATAGTGCTCTATAGAAGAACTGTTCTATCGAAAACATTGCTAACGAATTCTAAAAATACATGTTCTTTAGAAAAAGTATTCTATAGAACTCATCAAAACTCTATAGAAAAAGTATTCTATATAAAGGCTATTATAAATAAACTTTAAAGAAATCTATAGAGTTCCATACAGCTCTATGAACTATATTCTTAAGGGATTACTTGGTTACCAACATTTGTTTGAATAGTGATACTTGCCTTATTTAACCATTAACCCTTTATCTACTGCATTATGATCTAATGCAGTTTTTTTCATGTAATTTTTTTTTTCAGTTACTAAATTGAAAATTAAAGGATAAACATAAACAAAATACGCACACGTGCGAAATTTAATTGATTAGAGGTAATTAATTAAATTAGTACTTTAAACTACCGTCAGTACACTATGAATAAAATATCGTAACAGAAATCCCACAAGGTATTTGAAGTGGCATCAAAATTGTGATAAAATATTTTCGATTTGATAAGTATGTGAAATAGAGCCTTTTTCCTATTTACAAATAAATATTTTGGCAAATTCCGGTGCCAATCATTTATTTCAACACTTTAGAATTGAAAATGCTTTGCCCCTGAAAGGGTTAAGAAAAGAACATTTTTTTTTAGGTTTCGATCTTGTTAGCAATCCTTTAGTTATGCAACGTCTATATTCCAGTGATAGCATGTTCTCTCGCATCTCTACATATTCAACATATGAATTTACATATGCCATTTCTAGTATTACAAAAAATAGCCGGTGCCACAACATTTTCGATTTCCTATGAAAAATAATAATGAAACAGGAAAGAAATACTAGGAAAATTAATACTACCTTATATTTTAGTAATTAGATTTTAAAGCAGATGAAAACGATGGATAACTACACAGACGAAAAGTAAACAAGAAGTTTTTCTCCAACACCCAGTGTACTGACGGTACTTATAAGTACCACCGAGAAATTCAATTGTTAAATCAAATACATACACCGTTCAACTAAAATTGCTAGTCAAATTGTATTCTAAGAGCATAATGAACACATAGAAAAATCCAACGCTTATCTTATACCCTTTACTGTGTTTGCAGCAATTAAAATACGAGCGTAACAATCTGTACAAAATGTCGGCGCAATACACATCGTCTGCTTCAAAGCGCCGATCATCGCCTCCTTCCTCGCTAAAATAACAAACCTAGAACTACCGATGCCATGTATCCGGATAAAGTGGAGTTAAAAGAGTATTTTTGCAAAATACCATTAGAATATTAGTAATATTCCCTATGGGATGAACGTTTAAAGTTATTGGTACTTATAAGTACCGTCAGTGAATAAAGGGTTAAATGCATGAATTTTTCTTTTAGAATTGCGTTTCTTATTCTTACATTAATGATTAGACACCAGAAATTTTAAGATAGATTTTTATCTTTATTTTTTAGCATATATATATTTGTAATTTGTACAGGATTCATTAATATTCTTATATAACTATAGTGGTTGCTGAGAACTTAATTTTATTTACTAAAAGTTAAATAAAAACGGATGCAGATCTGCATCACTATGCATTTAACACTAGAACGCCCGAAAGGAGTCCATTTGACTCCGACCACATGATTAAATGTCCATTGGAGAGAGAATTTTTTACATAAAATAAGTTAAATTTAAGCGACGCACAATTACTTTAAAAAATCATTTAAATAAATTTAAATAAAAATTCTGGGATAAAATATTTTTATGAAACTTTAGTAAAATTTCCTGGCGTTCTGGTGATAAGCAATTGTGGCCAACTGAGGTACGGCGGATACCATTAAGACTTTACAGAAAATATAGACATCTTGTATCGCAGTGATTCGATGATTAACCCCTTGAGGGGCAAGGAATTACGTTTGTGAAATGCTAAAATTCCCACCGGAATCTTTGAAAAATTCTATTTCAAAATAAGTAAAAGCAATTTTACAGCTTCTTACCACCAAAGTTAGAAAAGTAAAATTTAATAAAATTTTTCTGGTGTAAAACTTCATTAATCGTTGGTGGTATATATTATATACCGGTGCCCCTCAAGGGGTTAAATAAGGCAATGATTACTGTAAAATTTCAGTGGTGTCGAGCGTGCAAAGTTGACCACCCCCGCTTTAAGGGTTAATTACGTAACAATTAAGGTCACGTCAAAGTGAATCATACTGCTTCAAAAAGTGGTGGCAATCAAGCTATCTGAATTTTTAAAAAAATAGAGCTCTGGCAAAACTGCATACAGATAGGTACAGTTTTTCGAAATCTCGTAGGACACACACAGGAACACAGACACACAGGCAGGCACGCAAACATCTATTTCATTATTAGAGAAATTTTGAAACCACATTGAAGGATAATCCTAAATTATTTTTTAAATAATGAATTATTATTTTAGTAAAAAATGTGACGCTGTTTTAATACATTTTTAAAATTCCTATTTAGCTGCCACATTAAAAATTATAAAAAATTATACATATATAAAGAGTAAATTTTAGCTGGGAATTTACTGCCTCTGTCCACAGAGATACCACATTTTCCAACAGTAAAGTTCTCCTTATTCAACGAGAGAAATCCAGCTATTAATTATAACGAAGTTTATAATTAACCTCTAGGCCTGGAAACACGTGCTATGTACGTCGCCTTAGATTAACACTAGAAAGCCCGCGACAAATAAATATATCTCGGTTCGAACCAGATTTATTTTTATATATAAAACTAGTTTAACCCCTTGAGCGGCACCGGTACATATTATATACCACCTACGATTAATATAGTTTTACACCAGAAAAATTTTATTAAATTTTACTTTTCTAAATTTGGTGGAAAGAAGCCGTAAAATTGCTTTTACTTATTTTGAAGTAGTATTTTTCAAAGATTCCGGTGTGAGTTCAACATTACAGGAACACAATCACTTGCCCCTCAAGGGGTTAAAAGGTACAAAGAAAAAAAAACTAGATAAATGGATAAATTAATAATTTTAAACAAAAATTCTTGCGTGAAATATTTTTCTAAAATTTGGACGGCTTCTGCCAATTAATTTCCAGCGCAAGAGGTTAATAAGTTTATTCAGAAATAGCCATGACGAGCGCCCAAAAGGCCGAAAGGCTGGACGCACCTGCAAATGATGCCTGCAAATCGTATTTAAATTACATGAATATTTTGCTAGCTGTTTGGAAAATATGAAATTAAAAATATTATTTTTTGAATATTCCTAAATAAGCTGTCATATTTTTATAAATTAGCTGTATGTTGCTCCTAAGGTGCTGTCATATTTGTAGGAATATATTTATCTAATATATATATATATATATATGAAAAATTACGAGTAAGTGCGATTAGATAGATGCATGTAATCAATTTTTTTCCTGTCTACAACTTTAATAAATTGAAATACTCACTTTCAGTAACAAAATAAATTTAGCAAATATACATAGTTTGTAAACATGCAATTCAAAATAATTTCCAGTGGCCAGGAGGTTCTGCTCTCGAAGCTGGTAGACGGGAGGTGCTAGGTTCGATCCCGAACGCGCCGGTCGGCCTAATCGATCGGAGTTTTCGTGGTTTTCTTCGAACCTTGGTTCTCCAAGCGTTAATACGGGTTAGGTTCCTTTAGAAAGACCTCCACGGAAGGCACTCCCCCCCCCCCTTCGGGCCTATATCCCACGTGCTGATAATTGGCCGACATAAATACAACCAACCAACCAACCAAAATAATTTGGTGATTAATCCTTTAAGCGTCACGCGCGATAAATTTAGGCTACTTTTTTTAATTCAGATTGTTTGATTGCCAACTTATTTTTAATGTAGAAATATTCACCTTAACCCATTAAGGACGCAATTATTTTTTTCTTTCTAAAATAGAAAAATTGCATTTCACAGCACCTTTTCGGAAAAGCAATATTTATATTATTTTATAGCAGATTTTCTGTCATTAAAGAAAATTAAAATTTTTGTTGCAAATTACTGGTATCCAAACAGCAAATGGGTTGACAGACATGCTGTGACAATATGGTAACGCTAGACCTTAATGGGTTAACTAAAGGTAGGTAAACTGATGCGATAATAAAGCCAATTACACTATTTTAAAAAACTGGTGTGAATCAAACAGTCTGGATTTTCTTTAAAGTAGCCTACACTGCCCAACGACAGTCAAAGACGCGAAAATTAACCCTTTCAAGGGGGGGGGGGGGTCACATGGCGTGAGCACCTAATTTTAATTTTAAACGGCACCAAGATTATTTTCATAAATTTTTGCTCTTATAACGAAAGTGTAGAAAAGCGAGTTTTTATCTCCTAAGAAATTCGCTTGTAAATTGTGGTGTCAGTCTTCATCATTTTACGAACAGAATTTTTCTTTCCCTGAAAGAGTTAAGCGGTTAAAATATAACCACTGTGCTTTGCATTGCGCATGTATCGTGGTCATAATATATTTTCTTACGTTCATTGTAATCATAACATTATTTTAAAAATATCCTATAAATGCTTAAAATTCTTTCTTTTCACCGAGAATGTTTAGACTATTTTTCCTTTTAAATTGTCACACACTGCGTAAAATTACAGGAGTAGTGAATAGAAAAATCTTTAAATGAGCATCATAATGCCACTCTGTTCATTGTTTACTTTCGCTTCAGAATTGAGCATAATTTGTTGAATTCGAGGTTGGTTTCGTCTACTATGGACTGACTGTTCAATTTAATAGTCATTTTCAGCTGTTTGTAAAACAATATTTTCAAAACTCAGTGAATAAATTCTATAGAGCATGATATCTAACTGAAGGCGTCGTTTACATAATTAAGTTAGGATGAGGGATATAAATGACGAGGAACTATATACGTTATTTGTTATTCTATGAGGAGGTGATGATTAGAAATGCCACAAATTAAACTATCCTACATTTTCTTGTAATTTAGTTCCAAAAGTTTCACAGAGATTGCTATATATAAAACATAGCAAATGGCACCTTTCAAATATTTAAAACCTTCGCAGCAACATTGCAATTTAAAAATCTATATTCACTTTAAAGGAAATTGATTTTTGATATTTAAAGTCTGAATATGAGATAGGTGCAATTACAGCCGAATCAAACTTCCACTAGTAAATTTTGAATAGAAAGTTTCGCCTTCTTTTAGCGGCTCATACTTGCAAAATTTCGATCACAAATATGGTAAAAATTTCTATTAGCTTTTACTGGTGGAAGTTGGCCCAGGTATAAAAATCTCTTTCAGTGGCACGGACAGGAGGTTATTTTGGTTGTCACAATGTGGTTGAAACATAGGGTCTTACTACCGACGAAGTAAATTTCTTCTAGCAAAGATAAATATCTGTTTTTGCCCATAATTAAGACTGAAATTCTGAATTAATAAGGAGTTTGAATAAAGAGAAATTTTCCATTGAATTTACTGGTGGAAGTTTGCCACTGCTGTAATAAGTCACTACGAGACCGGTTACAGTTGAAGTTTCACCATTTTGAGGATATCTCATTTCCTGTACAGTGTTGCCAGTGGGCTACTTTTTTAAAATTAAGATTTCTTGATTGCCACCACTTTTTTTGAAACGGTAAAATTACCTTTGTTTTCGCCTTAATTAATATGATATTAAATTTTTTTATTTAATATCATACTTCTTAAGGCGCATTTTACCATTTCAAAAAAGTGGTGCCAATCAAGAATCAGAATTTAAAAAATGTAGCTCATCTGGCAACACTGTTCCTGTATATTCATAGTTCCATGGAGCTAACAGTAACAATCTATTTTAATGTAAAAAAAAGGCCTCATCCAGCGACAGAATCTTTCAACAGAAAAGACGAAGAATACTTCGTAGAATTTATGGTAGCTAACGAAATTATTAGGAATCCTAACATTAGTTTCAAAACTCCCAAATGCAGTTCCTAAAAGTCTTTCTTTTTACCATTTTAAGACTTTTAGATTAACGTTTCCTCTTTTCAATTACATACAACATGTAAAATAATCACATGTAGATAAATTATTAAATGATCATCTTAATGACACACAGTTCGCCATTCATTTCAGTTGGAGAATTATGCCTGATTTGTTCACATTGAGGTAGGAGGGGCAGGGGTGGACTCGTAAACTGTGAACTAATAACATCAATGTAACAGTAAATTCCAGCTTTTTTTGAAACGATAGTTTAAAATCTCAGTGAATAAATTCTATGTGTTTTCATGAGATCAGACTGATTTCGTCATGTGCATAGATAATTTGGAAGAAGGATATTAACACTAAAAAACAATATATATGACATTTTTTATTCTATGGAGGGATAGTGATTGTAACTGTGATATGAACACAGTATGAAAGTTTTCTTATATTATATTTCAAAAGATTTTCAGGAAAAAAAAGGCCAATTTAAAAATAACTAAAAATTTAGAAATAAATATATTAATTTTAAAATTTGTAATTAATTTAAGTATAATTTTTTTTCACATATTAAAGTCCTGGTAAAAAAGGAATCTATATAAAAAAGTAAAAGACCATCGTTTTAATTCTGAAAAAGTAAATTAGTAAAAAACGCTAATTTTAATCTTTATTTTATATGTAAGTCTGTGCTTAATTTAAACCTAAAATACTTAATTCATTAGATAAACATAATACATAACTATAGATATTTTAGAAATAGCCAAAAGAAAAAAATGTATGTCAGAATACTCATCAAGAAAATTGTTCTCTGTATCATTATGATTACACAAGTAATGGGGTCAGAATATATTTCTGTATATTCATAGAATCCTGATATAATTTTCAAAATCTCCGAATACAATACTTCAAAATTATTACAAAGGACATTTACATGCAGTTCGTTTTTAAATTGTCGCAAAGTACGTAATATAAAGGGAGTAGGGTCAGCACTAGAACGACTGAAAAGTTTAACAATAAGTCATATAAAAAATACATTAACCCTTTCAAGGGTGGTGGTATGTTTATGACACCATTTAAATTAACCTTCCTAGTACCAGGTTTGAAGTACTTTCTGAGCATTCTTAATTTTAAATGATTTGAACCAGAAATTTAGTTTTATTTTATGAACTTCTTCCTAGGAGGTGTCTATTTAATTTCATGTATTAAGAATATATTATTTATTTTTTCTGGTATGAAACATTAGAAATTTTAAAATAGAAAATAACTGAGGTCAAATAAGTCCCCAATGGTACTAGGAGCGTTAAATATTCCAATGCCACATTGGCATCATAATTTTGGTATAAATAATTTTCGCTTACTATGCATCTAAAATTTAGCATTTTATTATTTCCAAATAAATATGCTTGTAAATTCTGGTGTCATTTGTTCATTTCAACATTTTAGCAAATGAAGTGCTTCGCCCCTGAAAGTGTTAACCCTTTCAGGGGCAAATTACTTCAATTTTTAAAATGCTTAAACGAGTGAATAACACCACAATTTACCAACAAATTTATTTCAAAGAAAGCAAAAGCTTTTGTTCACATACTTAATAAAATGAAATTTTTCATTCCGATATTCTGGTATCTATGTGCCATTTGGGGAATCTAATCTGCAACAATTTATGTCAGCTTCTAATTTAATCTGAAGTTTGTTGAAAATTCGTGCATTAGTTTTTGAAATAGAGCTATTGCGGAATTCGAAAAATATTCTGCATAGCAGCGCCATCTGTTGGGTGATTTTCACCAATCAGGTAATCGGGACCAATTTATATCAGGGACTAACTTAATCTGAAGTTTCATGAAAATTCATGCATTATTTCTTGAGATACAGCTATTGCGGAAATCGTGAAATATACAGCATACCAGTGCCACATGTTCGGAGATTTGCACCAAAAAGTAATCAGCACCAAAGTATATCAAGGTCTAACTAAATCTAAAGTTTTATTAAATTTCCTCCATTAGTTCTTGAGAGAGAGCGACCACAAAACTTGTGTCACATACAGAGTCATAGACAGATATTTTGTAAAAACCTGTTTTTCGGGATCTCAGATCCCTAAAACGTGTAAATCCGTTGAAAGCCGGAATTCAAAAATTTTCACGAATTTCTTGTTGTAAAGATAAAAGTAAAAATGTCTTTTTGATCCTTCGGATTTTATTCGATTAAAAATCAGATCACCGACCCGATGCACAATCGTCATAAATGCAGGGCTCCCACCCGGCCCGTTTTTTGAAAACCACTTTTTTTCAAAGAAAATCTTCTTTATAAATTTCATAGAAACTTATCTGGAAACGCGTTTTTCTGGCAGGTATTCTCGCTGTTGCAGAAACCAACCACGAATTTTCTTGTCAAAAATTATTGGTGTTCAAAAAACGGACCCGTGGGAGGCCCGCAAATCTCACAAACCTGTAGCAAAAAAAGGCCATAACGACTTCGCATGCACAGTGACTTCGCATCCACGTCACGTCGAAAGTCACAAATTCATGCTGTGACATCATTGTGAAAAAATGTTGATGACACAATGTTTTATGGGTTTAACGTGAAAACTTATTTTATTGCCTAAACCTAATTAACCCCTTAAAGGTCGCATTAAAATACGGTTTAAAAATTCAAATTGCTTATTGACACCACGTTTTTGAAAAAGAAATATTCACCACGTTTAATGACTGGTAAAATGATACCATAATACAGCCAATTACACTATTTTCTTTCCTTTCTTTCTAACCGATGACCAGGCTCCTACTTGCCGGGTTGTCCCAGCTTAACGGGTTTAGTACCTGAGATCGGGGCGAGTGACCGCCTAATTCCCTCGAGCGGCAATAAACCTGACATCGTTGCCTCGATCGTCATCCTATTTGCAGCGCCTACTGCTCGTTTGTGTATACTTTGTTTTGCCGGTTACTTAACGCTATATCCTGTCGTTTGGCACCTGCACATTGCTACTTAAGTTGGTCTCGTAATTTAGAACCTTGATCAGATGACGAGACCTTCACCTGGCAAGGCACCGCCAGAGGTATAATTCACAGGTAACTTGGAGGACTTTGCACCAACGACGGATTTTACATGCACCAGGTGCTATTAGAGTACATTACGGAATTTTAGCCGGCAGATAGCCTGGGTCCTGCGACTAACGGCTACGAGTATAATGCTCTACCAGCTTGGCCACCGTTGCCCGATCTAATTGGGATAGCTTGAAATTTTTGAAGCATAATTGTTGATGCATACTTGTAAATGAAAATGATTATTATTTTTATTTTATTATATTATTTATTTTTTTATATGGGTGGGGTAGAGAAAACAAAGAATGGGCTCCGCAGATAGACAAATTGCACCAACTGTTAATTTTTGGGGCCGAATGGATAGGCAAACTTAACGTTGCAACGGACATAAGACTACGCCTTTCTATCGTACCCAATTACACTATTTTATAAAACTGTTGGGAACCAAACAAGCTGAATATTTTATTCCGATTGACACAGCCTTGAATATTACGGTAGCTAGAATTAAGGGGTTAACCCTTTCAGGGGTAAGGCACTTCTATTAGTAAAAGACTGACATGAATGAATGGTACCGGAATTTACAAAGATATTTATTTGAAAATAAGTAAAAGCTTTTCCTCACGTACTTGATCACCCGACCGGAGCACCAACCAAAGAATGGCATAGGATGGCATTCTTCACGTACTTAATAAAACGAAAATTTTCTAAACAAAATTCTGGTGTCGATTTCCCATTTACGGATTAAAAATAGATGCTCCAAAAATGAACCACCGCCCTTGAAGGGGTTAATAAATATTTTATCTCAAAACAATGAATCGTCGATACATATTATGAAGAAAACATGTTTCTTAGAATGGTCATCCTAACCATTGTACTTCGTATTGTTATCATAGCACGTGAAACGAGGACAGAATATTTCTTCTATCAATTATGGCAAACCATAATATTACTTTCAAAATTCACAAGTACAATGCTTAATATTCTTCATTTTCACCCAGGACATTTATATTAAGTTTTCCTTTTTAAATTGTCACACAGTACGTAAAGTAATGGGGGGAGAAAAATCATTAAATGAGCATCATAATGACAGTCTGTGCTTTGTTCACTTCAGCTGGAGAGTTGTGCCTAATTTGTTGACATCGAGGGGGTTCGTAAACTGCGAACTGACTGTTCAATTTAACAGTCAATTTCAGCTGTTTGTGAAACAATACTTTTAAAACTCAGTGAATAAATTCTAAAGATAAGGCGTGTTTTCATGATACGTAACTGAAGCCGTCGTTTGCATAAGTAAGTTGGAACAAGGGATTCAAAGGCTAAGAAATAATATCTGTAAGATTTGTTATTCTAGGAAGGGATGATGATTAGTAATGTCATAATGCACATTATGAACGTTTTCTTTTAATCTATTTAAAAGGAATTTCAAAAAGGTTGATTATAAGTATGATATTGAAAATGAAAATTTTAAAATAAACAAAACTTTCTCTGGAACAATGCATTTTAAAAATATACATTATCTTTAAATAAATTTTGTTTGTCGTACTTTTTTATACTATTTAACCCTTTCAGGGGTAAAGTTAATAAAATGTTAAAATGGTTGAATGACACCAGTTTTTATGAACAAATTTATATGAAACAAAGTAAAAGCTTATCTTCGCGTACATTATATTAAGCAAAATATAATTATTTTATTCTGGTACTAAAGTGGCATTTGGGAATTAAAATTAAGTGCTAATATTATATACCGGTGCCCTTCAAGGAGTTAACAGGATGCAATTAAAATCTTTTCATATTCTTAGTAGTTTCATTTTTAAATTTATATTTTAAGCACATTTTATTTTTATTTTGAATGAAATAATGATTTATAATATTTTAATAGGGCAATTTTTAAAATACATTTTTTAAATATACAGTGTGCCCGAAAATTGTAGGACACCTTACAAAACAAAATGAAAACAATTATAAAGACAGTAGCAATAAAATGTAATCACTAACTCTATGTATCTCTAAAAAAGTTAAATTTCAATACTTTGATTGTTCGTAGCTCGTCTAAGCTGTACTCGTTTTCATTCCACGTATTTCACATCATCTTAGTAGTAATGGAATGAATAGCAGTTGAGACTAACCGCTTGAATACCTCTACAATAGGACAAATAGTCTTATATCGTTGACGTAACCGCACATAGAAAAATCCAAGGGGGTTAAATCTGGTGATCGAAGAAGTCACAGAATTGGAGCACTTCGACCAATCCATCTGTTGTGAAACTGTTGGTTGAGGCAATTGCGCACAAACGTTGCCCAATGCGGAAGCTTTGGATCTGAGGGATAGTGAAAATTTTCAACATATCTAAATAAATTTCACTATTTATGATATTTTCGGCAAAGAAAAAAGGACAAATAGCTTTCGTTTTAGATAGGGCACATCGAAAAGCAACTTTTGCTGAATCATCAGATGTCGGAGCATATAGGGCAAATTTTATTACTTTTACCAGTATTTTTTATGAATAATCTTCAAGAGACATGTTTATAAGATATGAAATAGGCTTATATCATGAAGATTACTGTTAAAAGATACTGGTAAGATCAATAAAACTAGCCCCATATGCTCCGACCCCTGAACAGTGTTGCCAGTGGGCTACTTTTTTTAAATTCAGATTTCTTGATTGGCACCACTTTTTTGAAATGTTAAAATTATCTTTGTTTTCGCCTTAATTAATATGTCATTAAATAAGTGACATTTTACCATTTCAAAAAAGTGGTGCCAATCAAGAATCTGAATTTTAAAAAAGTAGCCCATCTGGCAACACTGCCCCTGAATCAAGTTCCAGTTCAAGAGCAACACGAGGTTTTTCACTGCCTTTGTGACACATCTAGTGCCATCTATGAGGTGTTTTTTATATAAAATTATGCAGAACAAAAATTTAGACATTTTCTTAGTAAGACGTAATTCAAATACCCTGTTACTATTTACAGTTTATTATTAATTTAACCCCTTAACGGTCGCATTAAATTACGGTTAAAAAAATCAAATTGCTCAATGGCACTACTTTTCTGAAATATAAATATTCACCTTATTTAATGACCAATAGAATGATACCACTATAAACCCAATTACACTATTTTATAAAACTGGTGGGAATCAAACAATCTGAATAAAAGATACAGACCGTGAATGTGACGGGAGCGAGAATTAAGGGGTTAATTTTGTAAAGTGTCGAACAATTCTCGTACACCCTAAATATCTTTTGCATTCTGTAGAACAGGAATGAAAAATTGTCGTGGGCAGGGCTACTAATATCTTCTAAGAGTATAATTTGCCTTATTTTATGGAAGAAACCCTGCTAATTCATGCGGAAAACACTTCTTTTCTGAAATAGTAATGAAAATGTGCTTGCATGAAAAAATGCTGGACCTCTCGAGTGAAGAAAAAAATGTTTCTTGTAAAATCCATTTTTTTACTTCATTAAAGTAATCATGTAATTACATTAGAATTTTTTTGTTCATATAAAATTAATTATAGCATTAATTATTTTTTCTGTAAAAGACTGATCAATCTTCTTTAAATGCATTATGTTTATTATGAAAACATATTGATAACTTTCATTCATTAGAAAGAAAGTAAAAAGTAAATCAACTTAAAAAAAAAAAAAAAGTGTAAATCAACCATCTCCATTAATTTAACCTGGACAGAAAAACAAACTTTAATTTCGTAGTGTTTGTTAGTTATTATAGGGTTTTGTTGGTATCATTTCTCGTTTGCAAATAGAGGTGTGGAAGACTTTCCACTGATGTATACTACGGCATATACACTTTAAAATCAGTTCTAAAGAGTATAACAATATATTAATCCATTAGCCGCCAAAACTATAAAGTAGAAGTGCGTGTTGTTATTTATGACGGCCAATTATCTACATGAGGGATATGAGCCCGAAGGGGGGGTGCCCTCCGTGTGGGGTTTTCTAAGGGAATATAACAAGTATTTACACAAAGAAATTCAAAGTTCGAAGAAAACCACGGAAAACTCCGAACAATTAGGTCGACGAGTGCGAATAGGTTCGAACCCTGCACCGCAGTCTACGAGCTTGGAGAGCAGAACCTCTCGGCAACCTATAAAGTAGGAAATTTCAAATTTCTTGTTGAAAGTCTTTTGCCTCCACAAATTTAGAAAAGTAACTTTCGCTTTAATATAAAATAACAAAATTTCTGTCAATAAATAAGTTAATTTTTTAATTGTAAAATAGTGGTGGAAAGGAAATTAATTTAAGCATGAGGAATTATTTTGGCCGTTGCGTCAACGCAACACCAGCGAGTAGTGGGTCAAACACAAAGCGTATGTACTATAAAAGGAGGGCTCGCACCGTTCCTAAAAATTTCGCACTTTGCTACCAGTATTTTAACCCTCTGTCTACCAGAAGGGTCCAATGGACCCGACATGTATATTCAAAATATCTATTCAAACCAGAAAATTTCTTCAAAACAAACTAAATGTATAAATCAGACAATAATAAGTTAAATAAACAAATTAAATAGTTTTAAGTAAAAATTCTGGTGTAGAATGTTTTTATAAAACTTGAGTAAAATTTCCGGTAGTTCTAGGGTTAAATAAGAATTCTTCGTGGTAGATTCCTATAACATCCATAATAGGATTATACAACTAAGATTATCGTTTTAATTTAGTGGTAGCAAAGTGCGAAAATTTTAGGAACGCTGCGAGCCCTGTAAAAGACCTATAATCGGTATACCTACACTTCGGGGTTCATATAGGCAATGTTGAAATTCACTAGATTGTGGATAATCTAAAGTGAAGTTATTTATATTGAGTTACTGAAAAACGAAAAGAGAAATTCCATTTTATGGATCATTAGATACATCCCAACGTTTGTGGGTTTATATAATGAGCAGTATACAGGGTGATTCAAAAAAGATGGGAAACATTTTAAGAGGTGATAGTACACACCCAAACAAACATTTTGTATCAAAGAATGCATGGTCGAAAACTAAACGTAAAATAGTTAGAAAGCGCCAAAAGTTATGTTCTTATACGAGGCAAAAACACACAGCGAACGATTAAGTTAAGTTACGAAAACAAATTTAATGACATTTGATTACAATAAGTGCTCAAAACTTTGACCGGCAGCTGTTATACACGTAGTACAACGGCCAAAGAACAGATTGGCGAATTTTTCTGAAACACACCAGGCATATCGCGAACTTCTCCTTCAGCAGCCGAAAGCCCTGCGACAAGTTCTTCTGCGGATTCAATGGGAGTCTCATACACAAGAGCCTTTAGCTGTCCCCACAAAAAAAAAATCGAGACATGAAAGATCTGGCGAGCGCGGTGGTGCCTGGTGTATTTCAGAAAAATCGCCAATCTCTTCTTCGCCATTGTACTGCGTGCATAACAGCTGCCGGTCAATGTTTTGAGCACTTATTGTAATCAAATGCCATTAAATTTGTTTTCGTAACTTAACTTAATCGTTCATTGTGTGTTTTTGCCTCGTATAAGAACATAACTTTTGGCGCCCTCTAACTTTTTTACGTTTAGTTTTCGACCATGCATTCTCTGATACAAAATGTTTGTTTGGGTGTGTACTATCACCTTTTAAAATTTTCCCCATCTTTTTGAATCACCCTGTATGATATAGTTTAACACTTTGAGCTCTGGGGGTGAATTTCTTCAACATTCCCAAATGTCACATTGGCCCCAGTATTTTGTAAAGAAAAGATTCGGCCTGTAATTTACAAGAAAATATGCATTAATCTATTTTCAAATAAATTTGGTTGAATATTCCGGTGCTGATGTGACATTTGGAGATTAAAATTAAGTGGGAAGAAGTTCACCCATCAGAGCTCAAAGGGTTAAATGTATTTTTAAAACAATTTAGAGTAATTTATACCTAGAAAATTACTTATCGTAATTTCCACCCTATATTCCTTGGATAAAAAAGTGTTTCAAACCAAAAATTTTACTTTATTTAGGAACTCTAATAAATACCACTGGAACCTACTTTACATTTTAGTAAGTAAAATTTATAACCTAACATGTTTATTTAATCTGAAAATTATAGACAAGAAGTTATGATAATTAAAAAAAAATATCCGCATAAAACATCGGTGCAAGGAAAATATTTAACCCCTTCAAGGGTTGCCGTTCATTTTTGGGCCACTTAAAATTATTAAATGCCACATTGGCACCAGAATATAGGAATTAATATATTCCGTGTATTAAGTACGTGAACAAGAGCTTTTGCTTATTCTGAAATAGATTCTTTGTAAATGCTGGTGTCAGTCACATATTTCAACATTCTACAAATAGAAGAACCTTGCCCCAGAAAGGGTTAAATACAAATTTTATATACTTCCTCAATCATACTATTACCCTTTGCATTCGAGGGCTCCGCTGCGGAGACATTA
The DNA here is from genome assembly GCA_963932465.1 of Maratus speciosus. Classification (NCBI taxonomy): domain Eukaryota; kingdom Metazoa; phylum Arthropoda; class Arachnida; order Araneae; family Salticidae; genus Maratus; species Maratus speciosus. The sequence goes on from OZ010796.1 coordinate 451,845,540, forward strand.
TCTTTCTTTGCAAAATTCGTTTTTGGCACCAGTAATAAAGGAAAATAAAATGTACCATATTTAATCAGAGCATTTTTGAAATTGTGTTCTTGAACGAAACTTCTATTAAAAATGTGGTGCCGATTGAATAAATTTTGTGTAAGAGACGCCGAGCGCAAATGGTTAAAAGAAAGTTTCACTCTGTGTGTCTGCGATGGCTAGCAAAATCTACGGCTTATACGAGGCTCAAAATGCTTGTGAGGATAGTCCAAACCCTCTCCTGATGATGCGGAGACTGGTCCCATAACCTGTGCCGGAAGATTTGGCGATTTTTTTGGCGCGCTTTGTTTGGCGATAAATGTTTCGATCTGGTTTAAGTTTGCTCGCTGTATTTCGGATCATTCGAACGGCTTTAGGGTTGCTTTTTTTCGGAAATGCCTTTTGAAAACCGGCGAACTGGATGACGGGAGATCTTGAAGCTTATTGGTTTACTAGTATCACGTGTACCGTTAGTCAGCAAAATTTTGAATTAGGTTAGATCAAAGCGAGTTAGATGAGCACAAATTCGGATGAGTCTCTGTGTATGTCAACGTATTTTAGTTGTAAGGTAAGTCTCGTTAATTTTCCCAAGATTGCGGAAAAACATTGTTTTTAAATCTGTATGTTATTTATAATTCAATGATTTTGCACCGTTTTAAAAAATAGAAAATGATGTAAAAACATGGATTTATAAATAAAATAAAGATTTAAAAACGGAGTTTGTGCGTGATTTTGGAAAATTTCTTCTGATGCAATTATATAAATTTTAGCAGCATACTTGTTATTGTTTTATTGTTTGCATTTACACACCTTGTTTCAGACTCTGACTGCGATCCCTTTTTGTAAATATTAAATTATTGCTGATTGTTTTTTTTTCTGTGTAAATATTTTTTATTTTTTTTTTTTCCTGAAACGGTTATTTATATTTATCCTTTTACTTTTATTTTATATTAAATAAAATTTTTTGGCAGTTGTGAACGAGATTTTACCTGCATTAAAATTATAATAATTTTTGAAATATTGTTGAAATATATAAGGGCCAATCCATTTCAAGTGGTCCAGAAAATGATCAATTCGTTGCTTGACCATTTTTAAAAAAATTGAAATTTTTTGTACAACAACCCTAACATGATGGAAGTTCAAAATGACTATTATTTTAATTTTATTAATTTTTGTTTGTGCATGGCGGCCATCTTTGTTTCACCGTCTGCAGCAATTTTCCCACAAGAAGGGTTTATGTAATTGTACATAATTCATCGTTTATTTATCCAATTCAACTGCGGATTAAAGCAATTTGTACAGAATGCATTGGGCTAAAAATTTGATAATGGAGTAGTTTCCGAAACTAACTGCTTATTGGTAAAATTTAAGCATAAAATTTCAGTTTTTTTCCAAAATTCGTCCGTTTACAAGAGGAATATTTTTCTAGCAAGGAATACTGTCCACATGACATAATTTTTTTTTACAAATGGGCCGAAAGTACTTGTACTCACACGCCGAGTTCCAGGTCTGGTACTTGCTTTCTCTTCGCTAAAAAAAATCCCAAATTTTTCAAAAATGTCAAAAATCGCACTTTTCAGGCTGTGATATCTCTGGTGGGGCACGAGATAAAAATCTGAAATTTTTTTTATAAGAGTATTGTATGGTAGTGTTGTGCACAAGAAATTTCAGGATGGAGATTTGACTACAAGCTGAGATATGGCAAGGGCAACATGTCAAAACAATACTACCAAACTATTGTTTTGTTGTAGTCACAGCCAAGTATTTATCTCAGAGTGTCATTTAAATTAATGTTTTTGATTATCTTTAAATAATAGTAACAGAAAATAAAGCCCTTTGCAAAGCTTAGCAATTAATTCAAAAAATAATTATGTCTAACGCCATACATTTTGTATGGTTTCAGTAATTTTTAATATAGGTAATTTTAGTAACTAAAGGAAACCTCAGCACTTTTACATAAAGAAAAAAATATTTTTATACAAGACCTGAGACAAAAACAACGTAGGGAAAAACAAAAGCTGTTAATGTTGTCATACTTGTTGAGACATGATCAAACGTGTCAAAACACATTCTTGCTTGTTGGTTCAAAAACCACAATTTTGATCTTTCTCAAAATTTTATTTGTAGGAACCAAGTCTTGTCATCTCTTGATAACTTGATTGAAGATCTTGGCCCTGCTGGCTCATAGAAATAAACTTTGAAATCACTATGTGCAAGTTCAATTCATTAATAATTCCTAGCTTACTTCTTATGCAAAAATGTGATTTTTCTGCAGTATAAATTTTGAAAAGGCTTTGGGTATCTTTACTTTCTGAAAATTACTTGAGGCTGATGCATGGTAACATCACATAATGTTTCATTTACAGGAACATACTTATGGTAGGAACAAATATCAGGGACTGGCAAGCAGCATTAAAATTGTGGTTTTTAAACCAAGAAGCAGGATTGTGTTTTGACACGCTTGATCATGTCCCATCAAGTATGGCAACATTAACAGCTTTTCTCTTTCCCTATTCTGTTTTTGTCTCAGGTCTTGTATATATATATGTATTATGTATGTAAAAGTGCTGAGGTTTCTTTTAGTTACTAAAATTACAACAAAAATTACTGAAACCATACAAAATGTAGGGCTTAAGCATAATTATTTTTTTAATTAATTGCAAAAGGCTTATTTTATGTTACTATTATTTAAAGATAATATAAAAAATAAATTTAATTGATACTCTGAGATAAATACTTAGCTGTGACTAGAACAAAACAATAGTTTGGAAGTATTGTTTTGACATGTTGCCCTTGCCATATCTCAGCTTGTGGTCAAATCTCCATCCTGAAATTTCTTGTGCATAACACTACCATACAACGCTCTTATAAAAAAAAAAAAAAAAAAAAAAAAAAAAAAAAATCAGTTTTTTATCTCGTGCCCCACCAGAGATATCAAAGCCTGAAAAGTGCGATTTTTGTCATTTTTGAAAAATTTGGGATTTTTTTTAGCGAAGAGAAAGCAAGTCCCAGATCTGGAACTCGGCGTGTGAGTACAAGTATTTTCGGCCTATTTGTAAAAAAAATTATGTCATTTTGACAGCATTCCTTGCTAGAAAATTTTCTTCTTGTAAACGGACAAATTTTGGAAAAAAAAACTGAAAATTTATGCTTAAATTTTACCAATAAGCAGTTAGTGTCGGAAACTACTCCATTATCAAATTTTTAGCCCAATGTATTCTGTACAAATTGTTTTAATGCGCACTTGAATTGGATAAATAAACGATGAATTATTTACAATTCCGTAAACCTTTCTTGTGAGAAAATTGCTGCAGACGATGAAACAAAGATGGCCGCCATGCAAAAACAAAAATTAATAAAATTAAAATAACACTCATTTTGAACTTCCATCATGTTAGGGTTGTTGTACAAAAAATTTCAGATTTTTTAAAAATGGTCGAGCAACCAGTGCTGGATCACCTGAAATGGATTGACCCATAAAAAGTTTCTGTTACGTTTTTTTTCTATTTTTTAATGTCCAAAATGTTTTAGGAACGGGAGGTTGGCAGTAACAAGTATTCATCTTATAAAGCACATTTGTTTTTATTTATTTAGAATGCTGTTAAAATTTGTGTAATTGCATCAGAAGAAATTTTCCAAGATGGCGCAAAAACTTCGTTTTTAAATCTTTATGTTATTTATAAATCCATGTTTTGACATCATTTTCTGTTTTTAAAAATGGTGCAAAATCATTGATTTATAAATAACGTACAGATTTTAAAATTATGTTTTTCTGCCATCTTGGAAAAATTTTCATGTCGCCAAAATGGCATTTTGGTGCAACAGTTTTCGCCAAGATCGCCAATCGGCACAGGATATGGAACTCATCCCATTATGCGCATTATAATCAGAATGTTAATATTTTGTTAATTAATAGAGATATTAATTATGACAAGGAACTTTCATCAAAAATTGACTTTTTTAATTGCGATCTCCGGATATCTCTTGCGCAATTTCCGCAAACCCATTTTACGCGCCGCTGAATAGTGAAGAACCAGGTTTTCCAAATTACTCGACATTTTAATACTTTTGTTTTAACCCTTTCCGGCTCAAAGTAATTCAGTTGCTAAAATGTTGAAATAATTGACTGACACTGGGACTTGTGAACAATTTTTTTTTTTTTAAATAAGTAAAACCTTTTCTTAACGTACAATCTAAAAGACAAAAATTCATTTTAAATTACTGGTGCGGATGTGGCATTTGGGGATTACAATTAAGAGGGATAGAAATTAACCCACCATGCCGGAAAGTGTTATTCAAAATCGAGCAAACTTCTCGGCACAGTTAAAATCGAAAGATACAACTCTTACGTCGCAAATACCGTAATTCCTCCCTTATGTCAACGACCCTCCAGGGGGAAATTTTAGATGTACCAACAAACCCAAAATACGGTCTTAAAGTTGCATCTTGCTTCTAAACGATGGTGCAATTGGTTAAAAATATGAATTTTAACCATTTTAAATACACCGGCGAACGCAGGTCATTTCGCGCCTCAAGGAGAGGTTAGGTTTTCTACGCTAAAAGTAATTAAACGTCCATATTTTACCACAATCTTCTTAGAGCACCTCAACAGACCAGATTTACATCACCTATAAACATTTCGAAATGTTCGGGAGGTTAGAAATATTTTTTACAAAATAAAATGTGTGAAAATTTCGACAAAAAATAAAAAATAAAATAAAAACCGAGGGATTTCGGCGTGGTTTCTCTCGACTTCGTAAATAATTTCACTATTAACCCTTAAATGCCTGATTTTTCAAAAAGCATTTAATTTTTTTTTCGGCTTCCATTTTTAAAATAAATCATAGGAAAAATACAAAAAAATCATATTTTATTTTAATTGTGTTTTACGGCTAAAGAAATGCTTGTTACTAATCGGCAATACTGGACTTTAATTGAAAAAATACTTTTCCTTGATAAAATTCAATAATATTAAACACATAAGAATGTTAAGGACTGTGATAAGAAATAAATTTCACTTGCTCACTGCAGAACAAAATACGGTATTTCGCAAGCTTCCAAACAAAAGAAAAAGAACGCGAACAATTGAAAAAATAAATTTATCTTTATTTTTAAACAGCACAAGTGTTACCATCCACATGCTGAAAATTGATTTAATAATATTTTCAGAATGTATTTTATTGGCAACATTAGGCATCATAGCTTAAATATTATTCTAACAGTATTTTAGAAGCCTAAATTGGGTATGTTGCCGAAAGGCAACACTCGGCATTTAAGGGTTAAATATCCATATTTTTTTCAAGAAATTTTGAAAAAGGCTTCGGTATAGTTATATTTACATTCCATTAAAACTTCAGAGAATTCGGTTGAAAATAACTATTTCTTTCGTTATGCTAATGAAACCAATGCAATGATAAAGAAAAAACACATTGTAGCATCGGTAGGAATGATAATCCTAATTTTAATCATTTTTTTGCGCTTTTTGGCCAAAAGCGACCCGATAACGGCAATCGGTATTGAAAAAGAGGCTTACTTTAGCATCGTGCTGACGGCATGATACCGATATCTCACCGATTAAAGTATGCACATGCCCATATTAAACCTACATGGCCAAATGTGCTCCGACCGTCTGCCAAAAGGTCTGTATTTGCTGGGTAATGCTGCCATTCGAACACGTGAGCCTCAGTTGCGCCATACGGATTAAATCGATGATTTCTTTCTATACATAAAAGAAATGCACTTTCTACAGTTATAAATTGTATTCTAACAGGAATATATAATTTTTTCATGAGAAAAATTACAGCAAAATTCAAACCACACAAATGGCGTATGATCGATAACCACAGCTGTCGACATCTTACTGCTTTTTGCACCACAAAAATTTAATATAAATTTTTGCCTTATTTAAGCGGCTGATAACGACGATTTAAAAAGGTAAAATTTATTATTAAACTTTTGTGGTACAGAAAAGTGTAGGAGTTGGCAGCTATTGGTAAGCCATATATATCAGTTGACCACCGAACCCTAAAACTAGGCCTGATCGCTGGCACAAACAAGGAGGCTGTTGTAGGCTGTTGTAGGCTGTTGTTCTAAAGTGTTTGCACAGTCACCTGAATTTAGACATCAAGGTTTTCCAAAAGCTTTCTTTGACTTATTTAATCTCAGAAAACCAAAGCGGAAAAAATCTTAAAAATTATTTTTACTCAAAATCAAGGGACCGTACAAACGCTGAAATAAAATTGCCGACTGCAGCTGCCCTTTTTGTGTCAGTGTTCAGTATTAATACCGTAATTTCCGGCGTATAATCCGAGGATCAAACAATCATTTTTCGACCCAGAAATTTTTAAAAATAAGATGTAATATTTAGAACGCAGTAAATATTTTTCTTTAATTACTAAATAAAATTTCTGGGTCCAAATAGAATTGTTAGATCTGCGGATTATACGCCGAAAATTACGGTACTCACGAGTTAGTGAATTGACCACCGTCTCCTAAATACAAGACCTGTGCATTGTTGATAGTGAGCTACTTTTTTAGGGTTTCTATCATCTGACGAAACACTATTCGTCTCACTCCTCTCTCTGTCTGTCCGTCACAGACCCCGTTCTCAGAAAATATCTGTCTTGGAGACTTGAAATTTTGGATTCTTATAGCTGAACACGTCACATCAAACGACAAATCATAAAATTTTGAAAAAGTCTTATATTTACAACTCTGGGCTCTAACTTGTGTATTTTAAGCATTTTTTTCTATCTCAGCCCCTAATTAAGGTGGAGATGTGAGATCTTGTTAACTTTTAGCAGAACACTTGCGATCACACGAAAAATCATAAAATTTTCAAAAAGTCTTATATTATTTATCCCTCCGGACTCTAACTTTCTAACTTCTGTCATTTTAGCAATTTTTCTAACCTCCACCCTTTTCACCCGGGGTGCACTTTTATAACTTTTGCCGACACTCATTTGACCACTCTTTCATATTATGCACGATAGCAGTGCATATTTTAGTTCCAATTTTTATCGGCAGGAGGCGCCTATCTATCAGGGTGCTATGTGCCCAATCCCTTCGACTAATATATCTACGGATAGTTTGTAATACAGAGTTTCGTTCGGATAGAGGTTTGTTTAGAATAGACTGCGCCCCTGGTTTTAACATGTAAAACTAACAGATTTTGCAAATGGATAAAGTGTTTGAAATGAATATTAAACGAATCCCTTTGTGCGATCTGTGATCACACTTACCCACTTGTTTTAAATTCAGATTTCTCTATTGGCAGAACTTTTTTGAAATAGTAAAATACGCCTTATTTAATGACATATTAATTAAGGTGAAACAAGGGGAATTTTACCATTTCAGAAGTGTGGTGCCATATCAAGAAATCTAAATTTTAAAAAAGCAGCCCGCTGGCAATACTAGGCCTGGGCACTGACACAAAAATGGCGGCTGCCGAAGGCGTATTTTTTACAGTGTATGTACAGTAGGGTGTATCACGAAAAAAAATTTTTTGAATTTCAAAATTTCAAGTTGATAAAAAGTTGTCTCTATGGTCATATATTTACCAAAAAAATTTTTGTTGAATTTGAAAAATATTTAGGTCGGGCGGAATGAGCCTAAAGTTTAAACTTTTTTTGTCAAAACGGCGATTTTAAACTTTTTTTAATAAAGAATGTACAAAGCAAAAATTAGTAATCAAGTGCAAAAATGAACAGTTTCAGAATCATTCTATCAATAAAAAATGTATTGCATTTGAAATTTAGCATTTAGGCCTACCAGCAAATTTGCCATCATTTTCAAGAGCATGTGATCGCAGAGCCATTTCCAATAGAGCAGGAGCTCAACTAGCAAGTGCTCTTTTGCAAGATTTAAATGTTGTGACACAAGAAAATCAGTCAGGGGTAATTGATAAATCGAAGGTTTTTCGTGAAAGAGTGAAGTACCGTCAAAATATTAGTTCAACTCGTACCTCTGAAATAATTGCTCTATATTTTGATGGTCGTAAAGACGAAACTATAATCAAAGAATATGTACGTGGTAAATCTGTTCGCAAAACCATTCAAGAACAGCACATATCTTTGGTTTAAGAACCAGGTTCAGCATATCTTGGTCATGTAACTGTAGACAAGGGTTCTGGAAAGGACATAGTATCATCAATACTGAAACACATGGAATATAATTGCATTGATGACACAACTATTAAAGCTCTTGGATGTGATGGTACGGCAACAAATACTGGAGTCGCTAATGGTTCAATTGCATTGTTTGAAAGGGCTTTAAAACGCCCAGTACAAGTAGTGATTTGTTTGCTTCATCTAAACGAATTACCTCTTAGGAAAGTTTTTGTTGCCCTCGATGGTCCAACTTCTGGACCAAGTTCTTTCAGTGGTCCTATAGGTAAAAGTTTAGGAAACTGCCAAGATTTACCAGTTGTTGGATATATAAAAATAGATAGTATTTTTCCAGAGGTTGATTGTAAAGATTTGAGCACCGATCAGAAATATCTATGGGATATATGTCATGCGGTACTGACAGGTGAATGCGCTCAAGAGTTGGCAAGTAGAAACCCTGGAAACGTCTCCCATGCAAGGTGGCTGACAATGGCAAACAGAATCTTAAATTTATATATTGCATCAATTGATCCAACCCCGCAAATGAAAAAATTAGCTGAGTTTGTTATGAAAGTTTATGCCCCTTCATGGTTTACTATAAAATGCCATCCTAGAATAATTAATTATGCATCACAACACTTTTTTTTAAATTGTACAATGTATACAATACTTAGAAGATGAACTTAAGTCTATTGTTCAATCAACTGTACAGAGAAACGCCTTTATGGTACATCCAGAACATCTCCTTTTGGGAATGCTGTTTGACTCTCGCAAACATATTAGATATCTGGCAAGCAAAAGAATAGAAAAAGCTCGACAAACAGAATTAAAAGAAAAAAGAAATTTTCAAACCACCACAAATTAATTTTGAGGCAGAAGACTACATTGATCTTATTGATTGGCAATCTACCTCATTCACAGAACCACCTCTCCTAAATAACTTGAGCAAACAAGAGATTGAGTTGATTGTTGATTCAGGAACAAGTGATAGAAAGGAGTTTCAAATTCCTTCACACACCCAGGCAGTTGAAAGAATTGTAAAGGAGGTCACAGCAGCCTCTAAGCACGTTTGTGGCTTCAAAGAGCTAGATGGCTTCATTAGATCAAGACTGCTGGACAGAAAATGCCTTCCAAAATTTGAAACGAAGCGTCACTTCACGTCTGCAAAATCTGAATCTACAACCACAGCAGTCCAAGAATAAACAAGTAAGACTTTTCTCTATAACGTTAACTCAAAGTTTATTTTTTTGTTTACAATAGTAAAAAACTTAATTTAATATTTTTGTTTTATAACCATATTTTAATTTATTGCATTATAAATTGCCTCTGACAACTAGCCTAACCACAACTTTGGTTGCAGGTTTAAAAAGATGCTTAAAATTGTGGTGCTCTCCCTAAAACCATCAAGATAACTTATGAAGATAAATAGATAAGAAAATCGAGATTTATTTTGAATAACTCATTTTAAATTCAATGTTTAACTACTGTATTTGTAACCTTTTCCATATAAATATTACAATTTCTAATGTTTTATGTTTTTTTTTTTTGTTTGTTTGTTACTCTAAAATTGTTTGTAATGTCATGAGCCACCCGCCCCCCCCGCCCTCCCCCCAAAAAAGACTAATAATCTTATTTAAAATTAAGATATATTTAATTTGCATGATTGCTTGAAGTTTATCGATGTAAAAAGTAGCTTGAAAAATTTTTTAAACATCAATAAAATGAAATGAAAATTTTGGATATTTAGTAAAATAATAAGATTTTTAAGTAGATTCCGGGAGACTTGTATAGTAAATAACAAATATCAAAAAAATTTTTAACATCAATTGCCTTTTTAAACTTTACGTTTTTGTACTTGAAAAAGGAACACTTACTTTACATTGATATATAACAAAAATTAAAAAATATACATTATACACAAAAAAGTTTAAACTTTAGGATCATTCCGCCCGACCTAAATATTTTTCAATTTCAACAAAATTTTTTTTGGTAAATATGTGACCATAGAGACAACTTTTTATCAACTTGAAATTTTAAAATTCAAAAAAAAAAATTTTTGTGATACACCCTAATGTACGGTAGCTTGAATTTTGGCACCAATATTTCTTAACTGTTTGAAGAATAGCTCGGGAGTTTCCAAATTTTAGCCAGTAAACCACTCAGCTACTACTAATTTAGAAAATAAAAGTTTGCCTTATTTAACCCCTTGAGGAGCACCGGTATATATTATATACCACCTACGATTAATGAAGTTTTACACCAGAAAATTTTTATTAAATTTTACTTTTCTAACTTTGGTGGAAAAAAGCCGTAAAATTGTTTTTACTTATTTTGAAATAGAATTTTTCAAAGATTCCGGTGGGAATTCAGCATTTCACAAACGTAATTGCTTGCCCCTCAAGGGGTTAATGAAACAAACATTGCGAATAAAGAAGCCGGAAATTATATTTTAATATCTCTTGTTGTATACGAATTTACGTTAATTAGTTGAAGATCCGCCAGGGCTCCCAAATGGTCCGCCAACTGAATACCAATATTATTTTAGAAAAAATTTATTTTTAGATTTTTCTTACAAAGCACCCCGGAACCACCTTTGAAAGTTAATTCTAGCGCAAACCTACTATAAAATTTTCTGTAAAAATTTATTAGTATTGAGTTGGCGGACCATTTGGGAGCTCTGAATCCCTGAAATATACAATATACAGAGTTGGATTTGTTTTTTAATTGGAGAAAAGTAGCCTCGTATTACAGTGCGCTTTTCTTCATGCAAATGCAGACTTCATATAAAATATATCAATCACCTGCTAAAAAAGTGACACAACTCGACAAAAGCAAATTTCAGAGGAAATACAAAAAAAAAAAAATGCATGATTTTACTTTAACATGAAATTTTAGCACTTAACTCTGCATGCAGGAATAAAAACGTGCATAAAAGCATAAAACTCTTCAGAATGAAGACATAGGATGAGGTTTGGAGGGTTGGTTCATTTTACCTCCCCACACAATCCACCCCTCTTCTATGGTCACAAATGGACATATAGCGTAATAAAGTGATTTTCCGTATAACTACACTTATGAAACTCTTTTTGTAGCAAGACGTACCTATGATAGACCTATTAGTGGAATAAACCGCAAAATGAATTTTTGCGAGATGTGTCACTCTTCTTGCGGGTGAGCGATATATTCTCGAAGATTTGATACATAGCTGCCAACTTTTACGCCTTTTTTCTACCACTAAAATGTAACAGAAATTTTAAACTTCTTTAATCGTAAGATTTCGACGATTAAATAAGAAAACAATTCTATAAAATTTTAGTGGTAAAAAGAAATCGTAAATGTTGACAGCTATGCATGATATTAAAATATATATTTTTCCAAAAAAGAATGTTTCAAGCTTTTTAGTAACCAAAAAATTTCATACTTGCAAATATTGATTTTAAAATTTTGAATGACTTGTAGTTTCAGATTTTATTTCTACATTTGCGCCAACTGCTGTTTTTTTTTTTTTTTTTTTTTTTTTTTTTGTCATTACTATTTTCTAATACTAATATTCTCCTCTTTTAATATCAGATTTTTGTAATTAAAAAAACTTAAGAAATTACTGTTCGTAAAAAGTAGTGAAAAAAATTCGTAGATCTTTCAGCTATGATGCTATAAATTTTTAGTATTGCGCACATTTTAAAATGTGTATAAAATTAATATAATAAAATGTATATGTGTGTAAATTTTAAATTAAATTCCATATAGATTACATCAAAAAAATCTAAGAAACATATTGAACTGATTCAGATAAAATTTGGTATTGATTTTATACTCGTAGCATGATTCTGACATTTGAATGAATAGAATGAATAGACGTAAAAATCAATACTAAGAGATTGTTTGCCAATCAATTGCATCCGTCCTATTTACTTCATTTCTTTAGAAGTATGGGAGTATTTCAGATATTTATTTTTAAGAGAATTAGATTTTTTCTTGCTGACACTTTATGTATTGCCTGCTATTTTCCCGAATATATAGTTGACACTAGAACTACTGGAAATTTGAGGCAAGTTTTATAAAAATATTTTACCCCAAAATTCTTATTTAAAACAGTTTAACATTATTTTTTAACTTTTTTCTTCTTTGTATCTCTTAAATATATTTCATAATCAAATTTCTGGTTTGAATCGAAACATATTCATAAGGTAGCCGTTAAAATGACCGCTCACGGTAGGTCTAGTGTTAATTTTTATAACTAACAAATAGTAGCGGGCATGACCGAGCTAAGCTCGGTCAAAATTAGCCTTATGTTCAATTCGATGTTTCATTCTCACAGTATAATTCTTACTGTTTAGATAAAAATGGCATGATCCTAAGTCATAGGGACCCACTAACCGAAAATTTTCGAACACACGACCTAACCAATGCTCTTCTCGAAACCGAAAACGATAGAATACCAAATTTATTCAAAATCGCTAAAGTCACTTATAGATAAAATTAGCTTGACACATGGTAAACCAAAAAGGACCTACTAATCTAAATTTATCGAAAATCTCACCTATCCCAATGCTCTTCTCGTTCTAGGAAACGGTGTAATAAGAAATTTTGTCAAAATTGTTTGAGCCATTTTTCAGATAAAATTAGCTAAACCTTGACCCACAGTGACACAAAATATCTGGTTAATTGAATTTTCTTGAGCATGCGACCTAGACCAATGTTCTTATCGAACCCGAAACAGTATAATACAAACTTTTGTCAAAATCGTTTGAGCCTTTTTTAAGATGCAATTAGCTTGACTCACAGTGACCCAAAAATGACCCACTAATCGAATTTTCCCGAATATGTGACTTAGCTCAATGGTATTCTCATACTCAGAAACGACATAATACGAAATTTTGCCATAATGTTTTGAGCCGTTATTTTAGATACACTTAGCTTGACACACAGTTACCCAAAAATAATCCTCTAATCGAATTTTCTCTAATATGTAACATCCCATTGGTCTTCTCGTAATCAAAAACGAAAAATACGAAATTTAGTCAAAATCGTTAGAGCAGTTTTTTAGATAAAATTGGCTTGACCCATAGTGACCCTAAAAAGACCCACTAATCGAAATTTCTCGAACATGTGACCTAGCCCAATAGCTTTCTCGTGCCGAAAAACGGCTAGATATGAAATTTAGTCAAAATCGATTGGGCCGTTTTTTGATATAATTAGCATTAATTTTACCCAGTATGACCCAAAATGACCCACTAATCAAATTTTCTTGAACATGTGACCTAGTCCAATAGTTTTCCCGTGCCGATAAACGGTTGGATATAAAATTTAGTCAAAATCGATTGAGTCGTTTTTTAGATATAATTAGCTTGACCTTGACCCATTATGACCCAAAATGACCCACTAATCGAATTTTCTCGAACATTTGACCTTGCCCAATGTTATTCTCGTGCCCGAAAATGGTAAAACATAAAATTTCATCAAAATTGTTAGAGCCGTTTTCTAGATAAACTTTGCTTGACCCCCAGTGACCCAAAAATGACCCACTAATCAAATTTTCCCTAATATGTGACTTACTCCATTGGTCTTCTCGTAATCGTAAACGAGAAATTACAAAATTTAGTCAAAATCGTTAGAGCCGTTTTTTAGATAAAATTGGCTTAACACATAGTGACCCAAAAATGACCCACTAATCGAAATATCTCGAACATATGACCTAGCTCGATAGTTTCCTCCTGCCGAAAAACGGTAGGATATAAAATTTAATCAAAATCGATTGAGCCGGTTTTTAGATATAATTAGCTTGACCTTGACCAATTATGACCCAAAATGACCAACTAATCAAATTTTATCGAACACGTGACCTAGACCAATGGTCTTATCGTGCCCAAAAATGGTAAAATACAAAATTTCGTCAAAATCGTTAGAGCCGTTTTTAAGATAAAATTTACATACACACACACAATTTTTGCTCGCATTATAGTATAAGATAATAGCAACTATCCCTTTCAGCATTCATTCATATCTGTTTCATAAATGATGTCAATAATGATGATCTCTTTTCTTAAATACATTAAAATGAAAGTATGCTAATGTATACGAGAACAATGTGCACTTTTTACTGTGATCTAGATCGAGGGTGTCAAACTGTGTCTCACCGGATACTACTAATTTTTTAAAGAAATATTCGACCTCTTGTATCGGAGAGATTCGATGATAGGATAGGGTAATGATAACTGTAAAATTTTAGTTGTTTCCGAGGGGACACAATTTGGAATCCCTGTTCTAGATCATGGTTGTCCGTTTCGTCTCCCCTTTAACACCTTCGGGACCGGCGAATCATACGCAAATTTTATTCGGTTGGCACTACATTTTCTTTAAAGTTACCTTTACTTAAATAATCACGACAATGCACTAATTAAATAAAGCTAATATTACTTTTGTTTTTTACTGGTACAAAAAAAAAAAAAAAAAAAAAAAAAAAAAAAAAAAAATCTGTATGAACATTTTGGAGGTGCATATATGCATCCATGTTCCCAAATGGGTTAATTCAGAAATTCCGAAAGAAAAATTTTAACTTTCTGTTATCACAAAATGTCTGTCATTAAATAAAAAAAATATATATATTATTTGGTTTTTGTGGTATGAATTCGCATTTTGTAAGGGGCCGCTACAGTGAACTCCCTGATCGCGAAATCCCATGTTCAGGGATCCCACTCGGTCCGTTTTTTGAACACCACCCACTTTTTTTCAAAGAAAAATCTTCGTTATAAATTTCATAGAAACTTACCTGGAAACTCGTTTTTCTGCCAATTGTTGGTGAAACCTACCACGATTATTTTTTTTCTCAAAAATAATTGGTGTTCAAAAAACGGACCAGTGGGAGGCCTGCATGTTAACCTATGGGAAAATTTTGAATCGCAATTACTCGTTACCTAATATAATTATTAGAATACAGTTCTCACTATCAGAAAGTAGACGTCAGATGCCGATGATGTACATTTTAATATATTGTTTACGTAAATTTTAAGTATTTTTAAGAAGATGATAAAATGTAATAAAGTGGAAATTTCATAGTTGATAAGGATTTTAATTAATTTTTCAACTACTTTTCAGCAGTGAAAGTACGCTTGAAAATTGTTGAATATTAAAGACGTGAATTATCACATTGCTAACTAAGCGTAAACCAGCAGAGTGAAAAATGTCCAAACCGGGAATCGAACCCGTGTCCTTGGAATAGCGCTCTAGTGCTCTACCACTAAGCAACGATGACGATAGCCAGCTTGGCATCTCTCACTCACATAAGTTGGTAAGACTGCTACCGCAGCTACAAGATGGAAAATTCTTCATGAGCACACAATCTTGCAACGTAACATGAGACGCAAATGAGCCCAGCATCGGTGAATGTACAATTTTAATTAATTTTTCAACTACTACTCCTTTTGTTGATAGGGATTTTTTATGTACTTAAAATTTACGGAGATAATTTTTCAAAACGCACATCATCGGCATTTGGCGTCTACTTTCTGATGGTGAAAACTGTATTTTAATAACTATATTAGGTAATGAGTAATCGCGCTTCCAAGTTTTCCCATAGGCTATTATGGGATTTGGCGATCGGGGAGTTTCATGCAGCGGAGCCTTAATAAAAATTGAACCCAAACTTACAACGCTGTGTAATACTATTGGTATAATTTCATTACATTTTTGCAAAAAGTTTCAAAACACACTTTACGAAAAGTAATCTTAGTCTTATTTAACGCTCGAAAATGTGAAATTAAAAAAGGTAAAGATTTTTAATCCTTAACCGGAAACGTGAAAATCCCGTGCACAAACAGAACACTTAATAATTTACCAAATAGTGAACTTAAACATTTAATCTTTAATAGTAATGCATTAACATGACCAATTTTTTAATATAACAGCAAAAAAAATATGTTTTGAATGTCGGAGAGAGAAAATATTAAGGGCAGATATGTAGAGGGAAATATCTCACAGATGTACATTTCTGGTTAAGGGTTGATAAAAATGTAGTAACACTGCGGGCAGATGACCGCCTGATAATTATACTAAAAAAAATCTAAAAGACTAGGCTGCAAATGGCATTTATTTTAAAATAGTCCTTCAATTCCACAGTCTATCCCAGTTCCGTTTCTTCAAAAACAGTGGTTTTATGAGAAATAAAAAATAACAACAACAACGCCTTTCGAGGAAAGTCTCGATGAAAATGTTAAAGAAGGTTTTTCTTTGAAAATAAAGTGGTCTTTAAAAGCGGACCGAGTGGGCGCACTAAATACCTTAGCTTTTGTTTATTTTTTATATAAATAAACTCGATATGAGATTGATTTTTCTCATTTGTATGTCGTTTGTATTCAGTTATTTAGGCTTATGTTCGTGTCAAGGCATTATCAAATTTCGGATTTAAAATTTTCCAGCTCATACTTCTGTTGCTAAAATGTTTAAGTAATTGAGTTACACTGGGCTTGCGAACAAATTTATTTCAAGGTAAGGAAAAACTTTTATTCACGTACAATCTAAAAGACGAAAATTAATTTTTAAATACTATTGTCGTTGTGGCAATTAGTAATTAAAATTAAGTGTGACATAATTTAACCCACCATGCCGGAAAGGGTTAACAGATTTCATTTAACCCCTTGAAAGTCACCGGTATATTTTATATACTACTTAATTTTAATTCCCAAATGCAACTTTGGCACCAGATTTTAGGAATTAATTTTTGCTCTACATAATGTACCTTGAAATGGTTAATAATATATTAATATTTGTCATATCTACGGGGAAAATGTAGTAGCATTCAGAAAAATTGCATAACCAATCGATTTTTAGAAATAAAACTACTTCGTATAGGCATTAACCCGTTATTGCCTGTTTTTTTCGCATTAAATTTTCTGTAGTGTTTTGAAAATGGTGTGAAATAAATTATAAAAAAAATGACATATATAAAAAAATATATATATATTTATATACCAAGATAAAAACTTCCCAATTTTGGTACTCTAGATAAGCAAGGGTACAGATTTTTCATGCATATCATTTTTTTCACAAGTGATACAAAAGCGATACAATCTTTAATTTTAAGAGTACGATTCAAAATATTAAATTTGTTACAAAAGATGTAAAAAAATAAAATATTGATATCAGATATAGAAAATTTAATTTGTTGTGGAATTCTTGGGAATATTTTTCATATAATCCAACCATACATTGCGCCCCACCAGGGGCCGAGAGGTTCTGCTCTCGAAGCTGGTAGACGGGAGGTGCTGGGTTCGAACCCAATCGCGCACGTCGGCCTAATCGTTCGGAGTTTTCGTGGTTTTCTTCGGGCCGTGGATTTTCCATGCGTAAATACGGATTAGGTTCCCTTAGAAAGACCCCCACGGAGGGCACTTCCCCCCCGGGCCTATATCCCTCGTGTAGATAATTGGCCGTCAAAAATCAACCCAACCCAACCATACATTGCCTACATTTAGTCTTGTGACTGTTTATTCGCACAGTTAACGTGCTTTGTCCCTGAAAGGGTTTAACGTGTCAATTTGCTTAATATATATTTTTGGGGGGTTTCACGATGTTTATCGTTTATAATTTTTGTAATATTGAAATTATTGTGTAACTAAAAATACAACAATTATTTTTTCCATAAGTTTTATATATATAAACAAATTAATTTCAACAAATTAACAATAACAACACTTTCGTTGCCTCTACAATGAGAATTGAATTACCAAACGTTCCTCCATAATCATATCAATAACCTAACAAGTCTAGCTGGGACATTTTTCTGTTTTCGCAGAAAGTTAAGGAATGACTATTTTACATCTTTGTAGCGATGGTTACCTAAGTGAAACATAAAAACGTAATGTCTTCTGTTGCAAATTCTAAATAATTATTAAAAATTTCCAATAGCTTAAATTACTGACTTAATTACTTTCTCCAAAAATAATTTTAACTACCTGGTATTGCTAATGATATATTTTAATTTCCATTTTTAAAAATTTACAGTTCAATTACACAGGCGTACAAATACAAAATCCAACATTAATTAATATTCGAACGTTATATGATTAACAGTACATCCACCGGAAAATTTAATCAAGCTTAAAAAAAAATTTGTGCACCAGGGTATTTATTTAAAAATATTTAACAAATCTATTTAACTTATTATTGTCTGTTTCAAATATTTAGTTTGTTTTTGAGAAAATTCCGGTTTGAGTAATTTTTTGAATGTGGCAGACGAGCCCAAATCGATATAAGCAAGCGTACAAACTTAATACTGGAATCGGGCATAAATTATCACAGTTGCGCCATCTTGTGGACGGGGTGATAATCTACATACGCGGGCTTTTAGTGTGACGTCATATATGACACGATACCTACCATCTGCGCATATTTTCTAAACCTTTAGTCACTCATGGAACTGAATTTCACTTACCACATTTATTGCAAAATAATGACGTAGCGAGAATGGCGTCCAGATGTACCTGACATCACGAAGTTTTCTTCACATTATCAGAAACATTACAGCTATTAATCAAGGTTGAAAAAAACTTAACAATTTTAGTGGGATGAAGTAAAAAAACAGTTAGGCATCTTCCTGTAGTTTAATCCGGTCCACTACGTGGCGTGCGACCTTGATTGATGTGAATTGGCCTTTAATCTTGCGATTACCTCTCCCATTTATTATAGGACGCTTACTTATATCGATTTGGCCGGGCCCATTGGACACAGTGTTGCCAGTGGGCTACTTTTTTTTAATTCGGATTTCTGGTTTGGCACCACATTAGAAATAGTAAAATCCGCCTTATTTAATGCGTCCCTTTATGATGTGTGACTCCAATATAGGAAACGAAAAGAAACAAAGCCAAATATAAAGAGACAAAGGAAAACATGAAAGCTAAAATCTGAATTTTTAATTCTGTTGTGTATGATTTCAATTTTCTTTGCTGTAGGAGATAATGCCAATTCTAATGATCGATTTCGTAATATGTCTGGCATAATTGTTACAAAGAGAAAAAAAACTGGAATTTATGGAGTTTCTAAAAAGAGTGGAGTTCCATTTTGCTCACTTTGATGAAAGAATGGAAAATCAGGACAGAGCTTAGGCTCGTATCGGGTATGTCGAAGTGTTGTAGATTGACGCCACATGTAGTCCAAGGATAGTAATTTGATATATTTTTGCTTTGGAATCTTTATAATATGAAGGGAGCCCCAAAACCACAGTGATAACTACGTTTTGACTCGTTAAACATACAATCATACAGCATGAACCAAACAACTACATCGTCCACCCAAACCTCGAACCTTGTGTGACTTTTACTGATAACCTTCCTGACTTTGTTGAAATATCTTACGTGATAGAGGAAAATTCCCAGAATTTTTTGAAATCTGAGCTTCCAGAAACATAAGAAACATACAAAACGGCGTTAAAAAAATTAAAAAGGATTTTTGTAAACTTGTGTTACATAAAATGAAGGTGAAATAATTTGCTAAGTTATTCAACATAAACAATTTACCGCAAACTCCGCCGCACATTTCGTGGATCAAATAAACATCTTAAAACGCATGAATTGTATTTAATAGTTGAATACAAATAAGTACCGCGTTCCCAAAAGTTATATTTTTTTAAATAAAATTTCAAAGGCCTAAATATGCTCGTCTGATTCGCGGTTTGTAAACTGCAAATTACAAAAGCGTAATTTAATCTGGATTTGCTTCTCATTTGTAATTCACGGAATTCATTTGTGTTTCCGGAAAAAACCTATATAAAATACTAAAATACTTTTTTTTTATCATGTAAAATTAAATTCTTTAAAATTGGCTATATGAGAACGTGGACAACTGATTTTAATAATTTTGTTAAATTACCATTGTTATACTTTTTAATAACTGATGAATTTAGTCTACATTTCATAAAGAATAATGTTTAGAATTTTCCTAAGAATGAAAGGAATAAACGAGCTAAATATATCAACAAAATTACATTATTCAGGAATAAAATCTAAAAGAACTAAAGTTTGGAAGTTTTTAATGATTTATTTGTATATTCTTTTGTCTCTTCTCAAATTAACATAGAAATTCTTTCGTCGTCTCTCCAATGTGAATTGAAATTCCAAACATTCCTCTGATCATCCCAATAACTTAATGAGTCCAGCCGGGAGATTTTACTCCCTATGTAGAAAGTCAAGGTACGAAGCGTTTTACATTGTTGTACGGATGGTTACCTAGGTGAGGTATTTCAAATAAATGTTGTTCAGTAGTAACAAAATACTCGATAGTGTAAATTACTAACTTAATTACTTTTTCGAAAAATAATTGTAACACTTTTTTGACCAGTGACGATTATGTTTGTCAATAATTTATCGCTTTTGTATTCAAATCATGTGCCGCAATTTTCAGTAGTATTCTTTGCATTCTTTTTAGCACGGAATGCCTGCCATTCAAAAAAAATGAAAATTATTTTTGAAAAATTCTGTTAGATATTTTGAATAAGAAAGCTCGTTAAATTGACAATGCTGCTACCAACAATGTCTTAAATACCGGGAATCAATAATGAGATGCTTTAGATTTTAATATTTTTAACGTATTTTCTAGAGACATTTTTCACTATTTTAATAGCTCGGCTCGTTTTTTAAAAACCAGTTTATTTTAAGAAAAAAATGTTGGTAGGTTTTTACAAAAAGTGCAATAAAAACGCTCATAAAGAATAACTTTGTACGAAATTTAAAAATGAGCTTTTCCTTTGAAAAATAATGTATTGTTCAAAAATTGGACCGAGCAGTGTTGCCAGTGGGCTACTTTTTTTAAATTCAGATTTCTTGATTGGCACCACTTTTTTGAAACGGTAAAATTCACTTTGTTTTTGCCTTAATTTATATGTCATTAAATAAGGCACATTTTACCATTTAAAAAAGAGTGGTGTCAATCAAGAATCTGATTTTAAAAAAAGTAGTCCATCTGTCAACCCTGGGACCGAGTGGTATCCCTGTAATAGCGTACTATGAAAGTCAGGGATGTAAAACTTTGGTCCGCTGAATACCAGTAAAATTTTGTAGTGATCATTGCCTTATCAAATCATCGAATTTCTGAGATTAAAAATGTGGGCTATTTTTTTTTAACCTTTCAGGGGCAAGTTGAATTCACACCAGAAAATTTAAAAAAAAAGTGTTTCAAAATAAGGAAAAATAATTTTTCAACTTTTTTTTTCCACCAGAGGGACCCCCCCCCCCCCCTTCGGGACGGGAGCCTTTTACGAAATTTTTAATCTTTTGTCACCGTTCTTTAAAAACAGAAATTTATGTCTTTTTTAATCGAGAAAATGCGCTGATTAAAGAAGGCAAATTTTACAGTAAAATTTTACAAGTGAGGAAAAACAATGATTCTGAGCGCTTCATGCGGTACGTATACGTGTCGATCGTTCACAAGAGGTTAAAAAGGTAAAATTTAATTAAAATTTCTGGTGTAAATCATGACTAAAATTAGGTGTTATATAATATATCCCACCGCCACTCAAGGGGTTAACATTTGGTGTCATTTTAACCCCTGCCAAAAATCATAATAGTCAATTTGAACAAGAAATTTTTTCATAAGATGTGTTATATATATGAAGCACAAAAATAGGCTAATTAAATGAGTTATATAGTTTCAAATAAAAATTTTGGTATAAAACACTTTTTTATACAAATTGAGTAAAATAGCCGTGTTAAAATATACTAGCATCAGCCATATCACAATTTGACGCCCCAGGTGTAAATAAAATTTTTGCTGTAAAATACTTTTTCATAAAAATTGAGTAAAATAACAGGTGGTTCTAGTGTTAAAATATACTGGCATCAGCCATATCACAGTTTGACACCCCTGGTGTAAGGACATATGAAAGAATTTTAGAAACATTTTACACTTTATTTTTTGAAACTTTTTTTTAAAAATATTATTCATACACTAAGGGCACCAATTGGTCCAGTTTTTGAATACCTGTAACTCCTAAGAGTATATTTCGTGGCAGGTTCTTTAGACCATTTTCAACACATAGCTGCTTTTTGTACAAGAAAAAATTAATAGAAAGTTTTGCTTATTTAATCGGCATATTGCAACGATTACAATAGGAAAAATTTACTAAATTTTTGTGGTACAAAAAAAGTAAGCCTTGGCAGCTATGGCAATAGAAATACTAATCTTCGGGGTAAGATATTATATAATTTAATTGATCCATACATTTTATTGTAATACGAATATATTTTGACTTGTAAAAAACCGGCAGGTTGAAAGCTGTGTATATGCATTGAGGTACTAGTAGGTACTTTGCTAATTGTTGAGTGTGAAATATCCTAAGTACTGTAATTTCCTGTGTATAATCCGTGGATCAAAGAATCCTTTTTGTACCCAGAATTTATTTTTGATAAAATGTAACTTATTAGATCACTGTAAATATTTTACTTCAATTATTAACCCCTTGGGGACGATCGACCGGTATTCATGCCGCGTGAGTTGCTCAGAATCGGTGATTATTCTCACCAGTAAAATTGTATTGTAAATTTTGGCTAAATTAATCCGAGCATTTTCCCGATTCAATTAGGCAAAAATTTCTGTTTTAAAAATCCGGTGACTAAAGTTTAAAAATTCTGTAAAAGACGCTCGTCCCGAAGGGGTTAACCCTAGATCTACCGGGAATTTTATTCAAGTTTTAATAAAACGTTCTACACCAGAATTTTTATTTAAAACTATTTAACTTATTTATTTACCTTATTTTTGTCTGGTTTATATACTTAGTTTATTTTAAAGAAATTTCTGGTTTGAATGAATATTTTGTATGTACCTGTCGGGTCCAATGGACCCATCTGGTAGACGGAGGGTTAAATAAAAATTCTATGTCCAAACATGATTGTTTGATCCGCTGATTACACGCGAAATTACGGTACATTGATTATGATAGGAGTACATTTTGAGGTGAGTGTTTTGAACTCCTCATCCACTGCACGTAAAATTGCGTTGTCGCAGAAAATATCCATTAATTATTTCAGCTAAAATATAGCTAAGATTTCATGAAGCTACTTTGAATGAAATCAAAATTTGGACCATTACATGTATACCAAAACTAAAAGAAACTTGTGTGTTTTTATCCATTTTATATTTACTAAAATGAGTAGACATGTTTCGAAATACAATTACATGGAGAGATGAGTTTAACAATTAACAGTATTACCACAGAATTCTATGCGGACTTCCAGGTTACAGATCATAGGTAACTACAATTTATTATACTGAAAACTCTAATTCATTTTTTACATTTAATATACTATTTTTTAAATGATCACTAACAACATCAAAAAGCATTTTTTAAATGAAAAAAAAATCAATTATGTGTACAACTAAAGTTTTGAAACATATTAAAAGCTATACATTTGTATTATCTGCATGATAGACTTAGTAGCCGAAGAAATAGCGAAATCTCTCTCTACTTACAGCAAAGCTTTTTGATTGCTATAATTTCAGTGATTAAAGGAAATATCCCTTTTAAATGTCGGTTAAATTTGCACTTTATTTATTTTATTTTATTTTATTTTATATAGTTTTATTTTAATTTATCAGCCGGACACAAATACTAAACAATTTATATTGTTTAACCCTCTGTCTACCAGAAGGGTCCAATGGACCCGACATGTATATTCAAAATATCTATTCAAACCAGAAAATTTCTTCAAAACAAACTAAATGTATAAATCAGACAATAATAAGTTAAATAAACAAATTAAATAGTTTTAAGTAAAAATTCTGGTGTAGAATGTTTTTATAAAACTTGAGAAAAATTTCCGGTAGTTCTAGGGTTAAAATGTAAATGTGTTAATATTTCGTAATCGGGCTTCACGCGATAAAGATAAATAAAATTTCATGTTTGGAAAAAATTTTAATGTCATAAAAATTAGTAAACTGAGATACGCTTTTCAAACAAATTGCATTTCATAAACATTTTCCGCTTATATTACAGTGTGAAAATTGAAATTGTGCGATATTTACAAGTTAAGAAACTTGCAGTAAAAGTGAAATTTGTTGGTCAGTTATGGCCAACATCAATATGACATCAGCGTTACTCACGAATATTTTTTTGCTTTATAATATTAAATCTCGCAGGTTTTTAACCCTCTCGCTGTGCAATTATTTTATCAAAATAGCCTAAAAAATTGCGCATATATAGAATTTTTTTTCTTTTGTTTTTCAACAAAGTTTTTTATCTAATTCAATCGGGAAAATGCTCTGATTAAACAAGGCAAAAATTTACAATAAAAAGTAACTGGTGGGAATAATCAAGGAAGGTTAATTAGGAGGAAAAAATGCATCCCCGATAAAATCTCGGGTTGCGTAGCGAGAGAGTTAAGGGGTTTGGAACCATAACATGTAAAAAATATCGTTTTTGCAATTTTTAATACCGTAATTTCGGGTGTATAGCCCGCGGACCAAACAATCGTGTTTCGACACAGAAATTTTTAAAAATAAAATGTAACTTTTTAGATCACGGTAAATATTGGTCTTCAAATACTGAAAAAAAATTCTGGATCCAAACTGAATTGTTTGATCTGCGGGCTATACACCGGAAATTGCGGTATTTTGAATCCTTTTTTTTTTTTTTTTCAAAAGATATATTACTTTCATTTCTACGACAACGAGAAGTTTGAAAATTTTAAGCATTTTCTTTTGTTAAATCTGATCATACTCCTTCACGACATCGTTTAAACAGCGACAAGATTTGTGAGCGCAATGTGTGGGAAAGTAGCCGAAGGTGTGTGTTCCTTGGTACAAGTTTATCTACCTAACTCTTGGATAAAACTGGAAAAATATAATAGAATACATTTCAACAAGGTGAAATAATTTATAATACAAATGACAGGGTTGCCACGGGCGAGATTTTTTAATTCTATCTCGCACCACTTTTTCAAAACAAAAATTTATCAGATACATTTTGCCAACATGCGCCAGAGAAATATATTACAATATTTGTATTTCAAAAATAGTGGTGCGAATAGAATATAAAAATAGTCCCCTGTGGCAGCCCTGACATGAGTTCTTTACAGGAGGCATACTAGCCCCTTAACGGTCGCTATAAAAATTCAAAATGCTTATTGGCACCACTTTTTAAAAAAATAAATATTCACCTTATTTAATGACAGGTAAAATGATACCATAATAAAACCAATTGCATTATTTTATAAAACTGGTGGGAATCAAGCAATCTGAATAACAGAAGACACAGCCCGTCAATATCATGGGCTGAGGTGTCGATCGTTATATCTCGTGCCCGTCATATTTGCGGGCTGGAGATTTCATTGCTGGAGAAACCTTTGAAACCAGAAAAATTTAATTGGCATTTCCGTCTGAAGTCTTTGAATATTACCTGTTGAGCTCGGTTTTTGGAGTTGATTGTGGTGTTGGACTTTGTACCGCAGGTTTCATAATGGATCGCACTCAAAAGATTATCAACGCATTGTATGCGAAAAATTTTTCGACAACGAGCACTAAATTTACGTTCACAAATGCCACTGTAATTATAACCTGTTCACAACCAATAAGAAGCATGCATGCATGGATTACACCTTCTTTTTTCGTCCGTACAAAATTTCCGGTACCAGTAATAATTTCTGTCCCCAACCCACAAAAAAGCATTTTTACTTGTCCCGCATACAATGCGTTAATAATCAAAATTTAATATATATATGAGGCATTCTCTGAAAAGTGGCAATTTTATGTCCCAGGGGTCTTGAAGACATATTTTTAAAATTACAAAAAGAAAAAGTGATTTAAACTATTAATATTAATTAGTTATACATATAAACTGTAATTATTTGCTTATTGAAATTGCAATTTGATACATTTAATGCATTTTTAATGCAAATATCATTCCCTCACTATGTCACCATTCACATATGTAGGAAAGAAAATGTTTTCTCTGCCATTGCAGCTGGTATATTAATAATTATTTTTTTCTCAATACATTAAACACACTTAAATACATATTTAGTCATTTAATTATATTTATATTTTATATAATGAATGAATTAGGGGAAACATTCAAAATTTAGTGCGTCTAATGTTAAATTACATTTTCATATTTTTATTTAAATCTCCAGAAATTATGCTCCTAATGTGCTAATTTTTTGTGTAGCAATAATACTAATATACCCAAACATAAATACGCTGAGTTTGCAATTTTTATAATTGTATGATATGAATTATGAATTATGAAATTAATATTCGAAAAAAAATATGAATTGCAACAATTTTTTGATGAATTTAGATTTATGAAATCCTGCTTTATGGAAATCCAAAATTTCACATTTTTCTTCCAAGTAGTTTTCAAATTATGCTTAAAAAGCGGCAAAATGATGGTTCAAGGAGCCGTCTATAATAGAAGTGACTAGATATTTTGAAATTTCTTCTGCTGTCCTGTAATCTAGCAGGCTTCATTGGCTTCTTAAGGTACCTTGATCAAGATGGGATCTCTCTCGGTTAACAATCGACTTCCAAACTTCAATTTGGATACAGCAGTTAGAATACGCTCGTTTTGAAATAATTAATTTCTCAAAAATATATGGTACGAATTTTATAAAAATTTGTTTTTAGACTAATTGTAGGGTGTAGAGTTCATTTATGCTGTCAGAATTATGTACTGCTATTAAAAAAAAATAATAAAAAAAAAAAAAAAAAAAAAAAAAAAAAAAAAAAAAGGTTCGTTTTAATATGTAGATGGCCCCCTAAGCAAATTTTATCTACATCATTTAAAAGTAGACTTTATTTCCAATCGGTCGGTACCAGTAACTTTCTTCTACGATAATTTGTTGAGGAGTTAGTAGGGGGTGTTTACTTTTTTTTTCCCCACGACTGTACTAAACAGTAAAATAAGAAAATCTAATGCAATAAAATACACATGAAAAATCTCACAAGACTTTTAATTACCGTAAGTAAAGATAATACATTTTTAATTTTTATTATTTTACAAGGAGAAGTTTTTTTCTTTCTTTTGTAAAAATTCAAATAAACATTAACTCTTCTAAATGTTAATGTTTTATCTTCTTTTTTCAATAGACATAGAGTAAAAAAAATAGTTTTTATTGACAGTATGACTTCTAATTATAATTTGTTTTCTTTTTTAACCCTTTCAAGGGCGTGTATTATGTTTATGAATTCACTTAGTTTTAATTCCCAAGCGCCGCTATGGCACCAGACTTTTTATAAATCTTTATCTATTTAACAAGCATGTGAAATATAGCATTTTTCTTATTTATAAATAAATCTGTTCTTAAATTCCGGTGTCAATCATTTATTTGAACATTTTAGCAATGGAAGTGCTTTGAAATTAAAATATGAGAAGAACTATGAAACACTGGTTGGTTCATACTATTTTTTTTATAAATATAGCAATAAGGTACTTGTAGGCTAAATTTTGAGATTTTTGAGGCAATTTTATTGGGCCGCATTTTACATACAGGGTGGTCATAAAAAAACTTTGCTGATATATGGAACTCTAGTGGCCGTTTCGTTTAACCGATCGAGATGAGATTTCAGATATAGTTATTCAGAGGTATGAGCTGGGGATTCTGTGAACGACATCAAATTGGCGCTCGCGGTTACGGTTATAGGTACAGAAACTCGAAATTTTCAAATGGCAACGCCCATTTATTTCGTCGCAAAATGTTCAGAGCATGCGAAAACCCTAAATAGCTATCGAACGGTACGTGTATCGCAATAAATGGACGCGTTATGCACGCACAAAAAACAGCTCAGCGAATGGTCAAAAACAACACGATCGGGGCGCACGGAGGAAATTTGCATGTGACAGAGGCAAGACAACAATCACAGAACGCCGTTCGACAGATAATCCGCGTAGAAAACGGATTCTTGCCTCTGTCATATGCAAATTTCCTCCGTGCGCCCCGATCGTGTTGTTTTTGGCCGTTCGCTGAGTTGTTTTTTGTGCGTGCATAACGCGTCCATTTATTGCGATACACGTACCGTTCGATAGCTATTTAGGGTTTTCGCATGCACTGAACATTTTGCGACAAAAAAAATGGGCGTTGCCATTCGAAAATTTCGAGTTTCTGTACCCATAACCGTAACCGTGAGCGCCAATTTGATGCCGTTCACAGAATTCCGAGCTCATACCTCTGAATAACTATATCTGAAATCTCATCTCGATCGGTTAAACGGAACGGCCACTAGAGTTCCATATATCGGCAAAGTTTTTTTATGACCACCCTGTATATGTATATATATTACAGCCACTTTTCAAAGAATGACCCATATATTACATATCTGCCAACTTGTACGGATTTTACTTACCACTAAAATTTAATAGTTAATTTTAGCCATTTTTGATGATTAAAATAGGCAGAAATTTTTATTAAGTTTTAGTGGTGGCAAAAATCCGTACAAGTTGGCAGCTATGGTATTATTTCAAATATTATTTGTAAAAATCTGTGTAATGACAATAAATAACGATGTAAGATGTGAAAAATAAAGGTCTTATTCGCATTAATTTCTATGGTGTAAAACAAACATTAAGACACAAAATTCTCGCATAATGGCTGTTCTACAAATGTGAATTTGCTCTATAACACATTTTTTTTCCTTAAAAAAAACTAACTGCATATTTTATTTAGTAACCTTATAAGTATTCAATTTCCGTAATATAAAAATAGCTATTTTTTATGGTTTTTCCAACTATTATGCAATCCTTAAGGGGTTAAGGAGTAATCCAAATATCCAATTTTTAAAGGCCAACAACTTTTTTTTTCCCAGATCTTGAAATTAATAAACCATGGTGTAAAAACTGGACGAATTATTTTCCATTTTTGCTAAGCATTCTTACAGTATAAAGTAGCACATTCGAGACATGTAATACTAAAACAAAGAAACACATGGTCCATAATCCATATGGTTATTTACATTTGAATACCAGTAATTTTAAATTAGAAGTTCCCCTTATTTACTTGCAAAATTTTGCGATTAAGTAAGGTGAGGTTTAGATTTAAGAGATAATGCTATTCAAAATTAAGAAACCGTACTAATCTTAAATCATAATATGCGAGTTACCTATTTATATCATTAACATACACAGTGTTGCCAGTGGGCTACTTTTTTTCAAATTCAGAGTTCTTGATTGGCACCACTTTTTTGAAACGGTAAACTTCATTTTGTTTTTTCCTTAATTAACATGTCATTAAATAAGGCACATATTACCATTTTAAAAAAGTGGTGCCAATCAGGAGTTTGATTTTTTAAAAAGTAGCCCATCTGGCAACACTGAACACACAGCGAAAACTACTTTAGCAGGATTCGCCGGTTTCTCGTTATTTTAAAAACTGTCCTGTCAGTCTGCTTTAAAGTCCCCGTATCATGTGAGGAAGGGTTAAATCGTACATTGTAGGCTAAGTAGTCTCCATGTCACCACAATTTCCGTATTTTAATCTTCCTATATTTAATTTCGTGTAATATGATGGGCAATGACAATGCTTAGTATCCTTTTCAATCCTTTTTTATCAAACGATATATTACTTTTCTTTAATTAATTAAAGTTTAAAATTTCATAAACTATTTGACATGTATTAATCGAAAATAAATATTCCTTTCGTAAATAACATTAATAGTTAGTTTAGGTACGAAATATTATGCATTTTTGTTACGACTAAAATTAATTAAAAGTTTTGTTTTATTTAGTCGCTGATTTCGGTGATTAAAACATATTTTAAAAAAATCCATTACATTTTGGCGGTAAGAAAAAACCCATAAAGCCGCAACTGTGCCTCTATAAAGGGCAATCTCAATTTAAATAAATTGTTAAACACAAGATTCTCACGTGCAGTGTTGCCAGTGGGCTACTTTTTTTTTAATTCAGATTTCTTGATTACCGCCACTTTTTTGAAATGGTAAAATTATCTTTGCTTTCGCCTTAATTAATATGCCGTTAAATAGGACGCATTTTACCATTTCAAAAAAGTGATGCCAATCAAGAATCTGAATTTTAAAAAGTAGCCCATCTGGCAACACTGCTCACGTGTCCATAGTACTGATTACTTGTAATATTCGCATTATTTCATAAAAGAAATTATTTGATTAAATAAGACAAATATTACTAATTAATATAGTTGTATTAGTGGGTAAGTACTCATGAGAACGTTGCAAATAATATTTTGCGTTTGATTTTAAAAGAAGCATTTTAAAAGTGTTATTAAAATAACCTTATCAAATTTATTATCATGTGTCAGAAAAATTAAATAGATAAGTGTAACTACAATGGTAAACAGAAAAGAAGAAATAAAAAACAAAAGATCTCTGAATGCAAAATATATTTCGTACAAAAAATTAATATCAACATTAAATAAATTTTGAAGAAATTTTATTGCATTTAAAATCTTCAACTTAAATCATGTAATTGTTTTTATCCTATGAAATGTAAATATATTAGTCATAAATTTTAACGCATTGCAAGAGAATGTTTCATGATATTTATCAGTACGTAACTAAGCTTGTATTTTATTAAGACCTATGAATGGCTCTTTTGGGAATCTGAAAGCCATTATTAACTCTTATATTACAAACTTTACATTTAGCCAGCAAAGAGGAGTTAATTTACAATTAGTCTAGCACTTTAAAAATAGCTTTGATATTATTAAAGATAATTTATTCAAATCCCTAATGTGTCATAAATGATACAATTTTGAAGTAACACTTTATTATTAGCTGGAGCGAAGAGTATCTAAAATAATTCCTTAATTATTATATTACCCCGCACCATTTCAGTTTGTAAAATATTTTTTGAAGGAATAATTAAAATGTTTTCACACTCTTGCGTAATTTTTTAAATCGTCAGTTTTTTGTACTTTTGGTAAATTAATTTGAAAAATTATTATGCCAGTTATAACTATATTATATCGTTGTAGAAATTATAAATATTTGAAAAAGAATGTTTTGTTCTTAACTTAATCAATATATATATATATATATATATATATATATATTTAATCAGAAAAGCAACTGAAGTCGTTGTTCAGAAGCATGTCATTGAGATTTATTTCGTCAACAAATTTCTTTTTATTACTAATTTCTTTTCATTTTTTCTCTGTTATATTAGGAAAGTTCCATGGGGTTTTGTAATGTAAGTCAAATAGCTAATAACTGATATGCTTGTTCGCAACAGTTATTTTCGAAAAAATTTCTTCGCCTTATTCAATTAATGAGACAGCTCCGAAAAAATAAGTCACGTTTTTCCGTTCTATAATACTGGTAGCCAAAATTCGCAGCATGTGACTTACATTGCGAGTACTCGTGGAACTAGCTATTATTAAACCATATGCATCATTAGCACATATATGCGTCCACTTCAGGTATTACTTTTTATTCAGAAATTCCGAATTAAGTACGTGAACAAAAGCTTTTGTTTATTTTGAAATAAATTTGTTTGTAAATTCCGGTGTCAATCACTCATTTCAGCCTTTTACGAATAGAAGTATCTTGCCCCTTAAAGGGTTAAAAAAGTGGTGACAGATAGATAATCCGAATTTAAAAAAAGCCCCAACCACACAACCCTTAGCTCAAAAGTGAGTTTCCGATCTGGATTCAAGGTTCGGTCCGCTTGTTTTTAGATTAGTTTTGAAATAATAATTCATAATTTCTCTTTTTATTTTTTCTGCTGTCAGCTTTCCATTTTACAGTATGCAAAAGAACACCAGACGTTAGCGCTGTTATGAACTTGCAAAATTTCTCTCGTTCATCTGATCAGGCTTATTATTCAATGATTTTGGTAGTGAGTGAAAGTCACCTCTCGAGTGCAAAGGGTTAAAAAAACTGAGGGGACTATACAAATACTGAAAAAAAGCCGCTTAAGACAGCCGCAATTTTTATGACCGCGCTTAAGATTGTATTCAGGGGTCGGTGTCGCGTGACATACACCCTCAATGATTTTAATAAGGTGAATATTACTATTTGAAATAAGTGGTGACAATCTAACAATCCAAAAAAAAAAAAAAAAAAAAAAAAAAAAAAAAAAAAAAAAAAAAAAAAATCCGCCATACTAACAACACTGGAATTTAAATAGCTTGATTGCTACCACTTTTTTTAAACATAATGTTCGCCTTATTAAATCTGTCATTACATCCGGCTGGATTAACATTCGCTACCTATTTGGAAAATTTTGTCTCACCTTTGAAATTCAATACCACTTTTTGCATTGTAGGAAAATTAGATTTCAGCGTTTAAAAAAAGGCATATTTTCTCTTAAGTTTTTCCTTAATAAAAAATTGTCAAATTTAGCAGCAGTGTCTTACAATCTCAAAAAAAGATGAACTAATCTGAATAAATAAAACACACCCAACAGCCAACACTGGCTATTTCAAACTTGCCAGTTTAACCTCCACATACGTAAAGCGAATATGTACCATAATTTGTGAAATACCATTTTCGATGTAAGTAATGGTTGACAGTTTGTGATTGACTAAAGTAAAACTTAATCTTTCTGATTTTCTGGTATGAATTCGAAATTTCTGAAAAAAAAAGTCCTAAGTGGCATACCGGCAACGGGCTACAAAACTGAAGACACCTATGTTAAATTAACCCTCCGTCTACCAGACGGATCCATTGGACCCGACAGGTACATACAAAATATTCATTCAAACCAGAAATTTCTTTAAAATAAACTAAGTATATAAACCAGACAAAAATAAGGTAAATAAATAAGTTAAATAGTTTTAAATAAAAATTCTGGTGTAGAACGTTTTATTAAAACTTGAATAAAGTTCCCGGTAGATCTAGGGTTATAGGGGAGAAATTGAATTAATTTATTGACAACACCCCAAAAACTATTATAACTGTTTGCCAATATTTAAATTTTAAATATATTTGGAGGTGTTGATTTTTTTTAATATTTCCTTGTGACGACAAAATATATTTTAGATAAAATTTTATCCGCACAGTTTTTGTTTTATAAATACAAACAAGTAACTGAAATAAATACACAGCATGAATACAAATTATTTATTAAAAAAAATATATTCGTGCAAAAACAGTCATTTTTAGTAAATACCACTAAAAAAGCTTTGTTTTTTTCGCTATTTTATGAGATAAGTCTTATAATTTATTCAAAAGGGCAAAATTTCAGGGTTGCAGTTTGGCCGTCATTTTATTTCGAAATTTCACATTCATATCGGAAATTTTGGAAGAAGAAGCTGTACGTTATCACAAAATTTCTGTCATTAAATAAAGCAAAAAATACTATTTTTAATTTCAGGCACGAATTCGGATTTTTATATTAAAGTAGAGGCAAAACTGGCAACCCTGCAAAATTTACTGGTACTTAAAACTTTAAATTTGGGGTGTATGTGTACATACTGTAAACACAATAGAATTGAATCATCGCATTATATTTTGGCTGATATTTTCCGATGAAATAAAGCGAAATTGCTAATCGAAAATTGTAGTGACAAATGATTGTCTGTCAAAATGTTGTGCATCCTTACTTTAAGTTGAAACATCATTAAGTTGAACCATCGAAACATCAAAATAAAATTAGTGATTTATACGTACATCTCTACACAAGAGACTTGATCAATAATACATTTATGCTAATCTTCTATTTTTTTTTTCAAGTCAGATAAACATTATATGTAACAAAATACATTACTTAACCCATAGCTGCCAACATTTACACTTTTTTCGTACCACTAAAATTTTATAGTAAATATTGTTTTATTTAATCATCGAAATCTCGCGATTCAGAAAGGCGAAAATCGCTATTAAATTTTAGTGGTAGCGAAAAAGCGTAAAGGTTGGCAGCTGTGTTAACCCCTTAACAGTCGCATTAAATTACGGATTAAAAATTCAAATTGCTACTCGCACCACTTTTTTGAAAAAGAAATATTAACCTTATTTAATGACGCGTAAAATGATACAATAATAAAGCCAACTACACTATTTTATAAAACTGGTGGGAATTAAAAAATCTGAATAAAAGAAACAGCCGGTAAATATCACGGGAGTGCCCGTAAGGCATGGTGACGTTACGGCGACGTCGTTGTGAAGTCACACTGTGATTTTGTGACCGTCGATGTGACGTCATAGTGACTAGAATGCGAGGTCGTTATGGCCGTTTTAGAGGTCGTTTGTGATGTCACATTGTGACCACTCTGTGAAGTCACGGTGTGACAAATTTGTGAAAAGTGTGTCATTTGTGACTATTTTGGCATTAACTTTGTGACGAACCTGTGACGAAAGCGATAATGCTTTGAAGTCACACTGTGACCAATTTGTGAAACATGTGTCATTTGTGACGAAGTTGTCATAAACACTGTGATTTCAAATGAAAATCAAATTTCAAATTAATTGCTTAAAAGACGCAAATAGTGAAAAAGATTCCATGCTGGGACTCGAACCCGGGCCATTAGTACAGCGCACTGACATTCTACCGACTAAATCACATGGAACGATACCCAGGCTGGAAAATTTCTCACTATTACATGATGGCGAGGCTACAAACTCAACTCAAGATGGAATATTTAGCGTGAGCCACCAACATGACGCAAACACGAAACTTAATTAAATCCACCATCGATTGAAATTATATTAATACTTGGAAAGTTTTCCAGAGAGAACCATTCGCCTTGCATACAATATTTCAAATGAAAATCAAATTTCAAATTAATTGCTTAAAAGGCAATTTTAATTTGAAATGTTGTATGCAAGGCGAACGTTTCTCCCTGGAAAAATTTCCAATTATTAATATAGTTTCAATCGATGCTGGATTTCATTAAGTTTCGTGTTTACCCCATGTCGGTGGCTCACGATAAATATTCCATCTTGTGCTGCGTTTGTAGCCTTGCCAACCTGTAATAGTGAGAAATTTTACAGACTGGGCGTCGTTCCGTGTGGTTTAGTCGGTAGAATGTCAGTGTGCTATACTCATGGCCCGGGTTCGCGTCCCGGCATGGAATCTTTCTCACTATGTTGGCCTTTGCGCCTTTAAGCAATTAATTTTATATTTGATTTTCATTTGAAATATTGTATATAAGGCGAAGGATTCTCTCTGGAAAAATTTCTAAGTATTAATACATCGATGAATTTTGAAATAATCTTTTGCTGTAAATATAAAATCTTATCTTTTTACCGTACTTTTTAGCAAAATATCGCTATTTTGGAGTCCTATTCTTTTAAAACATTTTAAATTTTTCCACTTAAAAAACAATGCTTATCAACTGACATATTTTTTTATTCAGTTCTATGCTTGATATTAAGTTCTATGTTTGATATTGAGTTCAAGCTATATTTAGAATGTGTAAATTTTTTAATTTGTTGTGATTTGTCATTGCTTTATTAAATACGAACATGGAGACTAACAGATATTAATACAACTATTATTTATAGACCGGCATGATAAGCGATATTTATTTAAATTTTTTATTCCCGTGTATATTGTATTTTGTGAATATGAGCTAAATAGATTTGGTATGTTTTATAGGAAAAGACTGCTCTGGGAAATAGAAAATAAAAACGAGTAAGAAAAATTATGCGTTAATCATAGATTATAAAATACTTTCCAACACTTTCTGAATGCTTTAACAAGACATCGTAATTTAGGGAAATGGCGTAAATAAGATAACTAAGTAAACATTTTAGAAAATTCATAAAACATTTGAAAATTTGATTTCAGCAGTTACCGTCCATAGCCAAATATGTTTTCCAATTCTTTTGAACAGCCCTGTATTTGATCTGTAGGGTGATACACTGAGAAAAATGAAGTACTCAGAAATAAGTAAACCGACGTACTCATATCGAATTGAATATTTTTGGATCAAAAATGAACCCATGCTTTCTCTATTTTGAAACATCACATGTTATCAAACCCAAACAAACGAATAGTTTTGTACCCTGTAATGGTTCATTTCATTTATGGCGGCATAAATGATGTTTATTAATGTAAATATTAAATTATGCACAGCATTTTAGAAATAATTTAAAAGTGCTTGAAAATAATGCTCTTGTCATAAAAATATTCGATTTGAGTATCTTGTTAAGAATTTTGCTGTTTTTCTTAATAAATATTCAATTAAACATTTCTTGTTAAGAACTTTGAACGGGAAATAAATGTCAGTACATTTTTACTTAAAATTTTAGGTTTTTCTTTTTTGGGGGGGGCGGGGGGGGCGGGCAGTACATAACAATCCATATTTGATCAAAACCAATGAATAAAAAATGAGTACAGGTGTTTCTATACTTTGAGTACATTTGGATTGGAGCTATTTTGAGTATGTGACGCATTTAAAATTGAGTACTTTTTACTCAATTTTGACTTCCCATTTTTTTAAGTGTATATATACTATATAATGGGAAAATTTAGTTTTGCAAGAAAACGCCTAACAGGTTGAAATTCTTTTTCAGTAATTTATACTAATGTATGGAAACATACTTGAATACTTCTGTACAACCCTGTAGTTTACCTAGAATCTTTATTACACGCCATTATTTAGTTAAAATTCAATTCAAACTAAGACACTCTTAAAATTGCTGAAATCACCTTTCCAGAAATTATAATAGATAGACGGCCATGTATCCAATTCTTTACGTGACCCTGTATATCATTTTATCTATATTCTACAAACATTTCTTGGTAAATAAAATGCAGTTCAGCAAAAAAAAAAGCATAACGCATTTAAAAGCCACCTTTAAGCAATTTGCGCCCATACCCAGTAATCCTTATGACTACTTTTGTGTAGCCTTGTATAGGAATTATAGCATTTATATACACCATATTCTATGCATAAATATAGTGAATCATAAAAGCGCATATCATAATTAAAAATACATTTCCAGCAATCATCGCTAATGAACAGTACTTCGGATACAATATAGTATCTGAAATATTTTATGTGTCCCTATAGCATAATACGTAAATGCTATATACGTATTATTCGTATTATACATGAAATAATTTATAGTATGTAAACATCAGCGACTTATATCAATTTCATTATATATAAAATAGATTAACATAATTAAAGTATGCCGCAAACAATTCCCTCCACCCCTATATCATTACGTATTTGAATTCCTTTTTTAGCCCTGTAAATGAACAATAACTATTCTTTGCATCGCATAGTCAACAGAATGCATATTTTAGTGCACTTCATAAATGCATATAAATTTTATTCTGTTTGAAAGCGTGTGTAAAATCATAAAAAATAATTTGAAACGATTTTTTCCCATAGGCTGTAATGTAACGGAAAACTTTTGGCTGTCCCTGTAAATGAACAAAGCATGCTACAAACTTCATTACAAATAGGTACCGTGCTATGGTAAACGTCAATAACATCCAAAAATTTCAGGGCAATTCGAGTATATTTTCGAGAGTTAGAGTGCGGACAGACTGCTAGACGGACAGACGGAGAGATAAACCGAAGTCATAAGCAGTTTTCAACTTGTGTCCTATATTATGTATCCTGTATTATATGAACTTTAAAAAAATATATACTAAAGCAGTTTAATCTATAACTTCCCATCAGGCATGAAAAACACTTTGTTTCAATGCTTAAATATCATATTTTACTTTTTAGTGCAAATAATTACGCGTATCATAAACGTAGAAAATGAATTTCCAATGGAAAAAAATTAATAACCGATTCAGAATGTCTATAATTAAATGTTTGATTAAAATCACAAACAGAAAAAATGCTTACATACAATTTAAAAAAATAAATATACCAATTATAAACACACTAAAAACAATAATTAGTATTTATAATTGTACTATTAAACAACAGCAAACTCACTAGATAAATTAAATGCATTATTAGATTTAACAATATCTCAAAAATATTTCCATATGGTATAAGGAATTCCTCTTATTTTATAATTTCGGCAAATGTTAAATCTGAAAACATTGGTTTGAAGATTTAGGATTTTGGAAGATAATTTAAAATATTATTAGCACTAAAAGAAAATTCTTTCAAATGTTTCACTACTGTAATATGTAAAAATACATTTTCTCAGTATAATGTTAATTTCTAATCTGAAACAGTTTCGTAATCTCATGATAATCGAACATCATATTTAACCCCAAAATAATAATAACTATAAGTGTTAGTAATCAAAGAATAGTAAGAAGCCGATAAAATAATTCCAAATCATTGTCGTTCCATACATTTTCAATCTCAAGTAAGAGTAAATTAATGTTTATATTAATTCCAGTATGAATGTAGGCATGCACAGTCTCTGCGTAGTTTTTTTTTTTTTTTTTTTTTTTTTTTTTTTTTTTTTTTTTCAAGCGATGGCAGATTAAGATATTTTTCTTTACAGTTATCGAATTTTAAAACATCGCTTCTGACAGTTAAAGACCAGTCTCTTACAAATATAACATAAAACTATTTAACTCATATGTACAAATCAGGAATAAAATATTTAAATTAAATAAAACTTACATATACGTTTTATTAACATCCGTGTATCCTAAAATGATCATTTCCTTATATTAAAGTGTTGTAGACGTGGCAAAGGTGATGTTCTAAAAACAGTGAACTATTTATTTCCCTCGTCTTCTCGTGTTTATTTCTTTGTGGGCAGACGATTTTCAAGCAGATGGTCTGGTACAAATTATTTGTTTTTGCATGCAAGAGATATGAAACTTGAATGCGCAGTAATTTTCTGAAAGTATGGTTAATTAAAATTTTGTATTTGAAGAAATGTCCAATGCATTTAACCTTTTCTTTTTATCCGTACCAAATAATTCAAGTTAAAATGTATTGTAAAGTTCCTTTTTTCTAAATAATTATAATAATAATATTCAAAATTAGAGTTTATTAGATATACCATTGTTTACATTTTCAAAATGTGTAAAAATAAATTTAATGGTAATAACGAGCCCCCCCTTTTTTTTCTTTTTTTTTTTTTTAAAGTAAAGTTTGTTTTGCGCAAATTTTGTATATTTCTTTTATTTTCGGAAAATGCTAATTTTATTTAAAAAGTCTGAAAGAAGTAGAATTTATGACTTGAATACAAATTATAAAAATATTCTAAAGCAAGAAATGCATAGATGACTAAACTCTGAAGACTCTTTCTACGTGCTCATTAAAAGGTGCAGATTTAACTGTAATAGAAATTTTTTATTTTGAAACCACAGAAGTGTTTCGAATAATCCTGGTCGGTAAAAAAAAATAAATAAATAAGTATCCTCCCAGCAAACTAAATATGTAAAGTGTATAAATTTAATATTCCTAATTCTAAATATATTATCCAAATGCTAGATAAAATTGAAATCATGAAAAAGTCTACACTCACTATCTTAGATATCAAATTCATAAAATATAGCCTGAAAATTTAGTTTATTAATGCTTGTATCGTGCACTTTGTTTATTATGCCCCCCCCCCCTCCCCTTTAGTGACAGAATTTACCATTTGCTATCCCTAATATATTTTATTCCTTATGCCATGTAACTCGTGACTGTTTAAAATATTTCTCTTCATTTTCAAAGATTTTTGAAGTTCATATTTTTGTCACACTGTGACTTACAATATGGTGGTTTTTTTGTCACATATGTGACGTGACGTACGTTACATAGCAGTGACATAACAGTGACCTCACATTTTTTTTAATTGCCAGAAAAACATAATTTTACAGTAAATAACATGTTTTGAAGAATTTTCGTAATTTTTTCACATCTCAGTCACAATGTGACATCACTGAGGGGTGGCATTTTGGTCACAGATGTGACGTGACCACAGTGACTTACAGTGACGTCACAACGACGTCACCGTGACCATGCATGCTATGAGGGTGATAATTAAGTTGTTAATAAATAAAATGAAATAAATAATAGCGGAAAAATCAAGTCACGTTTTAGTAACACTGAATGTACAGTCGTGGGGGAAAAAAAACCCCTTATTAACTCTGCAACAAATTATTTTAGATGAAAGTTACCGATGGCAAACGATTGAAAATAAAGTCTACTTTTAAAAGACGTGTATAAAATTTGCTT
Organism: Maratus speciosus; assembly: GCA_963932465.1. Classification (NCBI taxonomy): domain Eukaryota; kingdom Metazoa; phylum Arthropoda; class Arachnida; order Araneae; family Salticidae; genus Maratus; species Maratus speciosus. Next base: position 451,885,660 of record OZ010796.1, read on the forward strand.
AGTTGGTTATCTACATATCAAAACGAACCCTTTTTTTTTTTTTTTTTTTTTTTAAATAGCAATATCCAAGATTGACACCATAAATGAATTCTATACCCTTCCATTAGACTGAATCCAAATTTTCATGAAATTCCTACAATTTGTTTCCGAGAAATTAATTATTTTAAAAAGAAGTTATTTTAGGGGATAGACCCAAATTGAAGTTCGATGCCCGATGGTTGAAATGCTACAGAACAACTATGTTACTTCTATTAATGTATTATTTTTTTGTGAATATGACCATTTCACTCGTTTAATATGTTTCGACTCTTGCCAGCCAAAATGTTTCAATAAAATGATAAAATATATATATATTTTTTCCAAATTATGCTTTTCTGGACATCATAGACGGACCCTTAAACCAACACTTCGAGGTTTTTTTTTATCATAATTCGAAAACTACTTGGAAGAAGAGTTTGAAATTGAGAATTCGCAAAAGCAGTATATAACAAATATAAATCTATCAAAAAAATTGTAGGTTGCAATTCCTTTTTTTTTTCTCGAATATTAATTTCATAATTTATAATTCCTATCATATTTTTTTTTTTTTAAATGCATCCTATCATATATTTTTTTCAATTACAAAGTCAATGTATTTATGTTTGGGCTTTTTAGTATTATAACCACACAAAAAATTGCCGTGTTAGGATTAAAATTCCAGGACTTATTATTAAAAATATGAAAATTTAATTTAACATTAGATGCTCTAAATTTTGAGTGTTTTTAATTCAGAAACTTATCATCGAAATGACATGAAATTTCGTTTCTGAGCGAAGTTTGAAACGAAGATTAAAATATATCGTCAAAATAGGTGTTGCCACTAGAAAAATCAAAGTTTGGTCTGGTTTTGATTTGTAGATGGGCCCCTAAGCAAATTATATATACACCATTAAAAAATACATTTTATTTCCAATCGTTTGGTACCAGTAACTTTCTTCCATTGTAATTAGTTGCAGAGTTAGTCGGGGTGATTACTTTTTTTTTTCCACGACTTATATTGAACCAGAAATTTTCCAATAAAAAATATATCATACAGAAATAAGCTACAGGAGCGAGAGGGAGACAAACAGTTTAGAAAAAAATTCTGATGCGACATATTTTTATAAAACTTAAGTAAAATTCCTGGCATGTTTAACGATAAATAAATCTTGTTTAAATCATGCTTATTTGTCTTGGAAAAATCAAAAGGTAGGCAACTATGCTAACAACTAGACAAGACAAAATACGATAAAGTACTTATTATGTAATTTTGTGCGATACTTTTTTAGTCATTTGGCCCTGGAAATATTTTTACATTTAATTAACTAAATCGCTCGCATTCTACTTTTTTTTTCGAAATAACAACATTCGCCTAAAATAAAGGTTAAAACAGATAATTTAAAAAAAATTACATAAGGTGATTACTTTGCTGCCAGCATCATACGCATTTTTTTTTATAACAAAAATATTAATAGAAATTTTTGCCTTATTTAATCGACAGATTATGACGATTTAATAATGCGAAATTTACTATTAAATTTTTGTGGTAAAGAAAAGCGTAATATTTGGTAGCTATGCGATTATAACTATACAAAAAAGTTTATAGCGAACAAGCAATTTGGATAAAATAAACCGCCCAGCTGGTTATACTGCCTCACAAGAAATCCTGCAATCCTTGGTTAAAATTTGTTATTTAAGGCGGAAATAATTATCCCAATAAGAAAGAAAAGTGCATTAAAGAAAGCTTTTATCTCTGGGTAGACAGCACTATATTTAGATAATGTAGAAATATTAAGAGAAAAATCTATTCCGGGAGCTTCTTATTGAATGTAATACAATACATTTATATCCAAGTTTTTCTTTAAAGAACACCTGAAGTAACCAACCTATTTCTTTTCAAGGTTTTGTTAAAGAAAAGTATTCTTCAGAACTGTAAAGCTGCTTGTCACCGGGAAGACAGATATTTTTTCAGAAACTTTCTCCCACATTTATTTGTTGAAAAAAAAATCTGGAACAAATTTCAAGGAGAGTGTGGCGATATTGATTACTCTTTCTACTCTCATCCAGTTCATTATAGCTACTGTACTGAGGTGTATTTAAAAGGCTGCAATTTATTTGTTTTGATGTCATACTAGAATATGTTTAACACTTTCAGGGGCAAGGTACTTGTATTCGAAAAGTGTTAAAATAAGGGATTGATACCAGTATTTAAAAGAAAATTTATTTGTAAACAAGTAAAAGTATATTTTCGCGTACTTAATTAAAGTGAAATTTTCATTAAAAAATGTGGGTCCCAATGTGGCAAATAGGGATTAAAATTATGTGATGCCGTGACAGCATGACCGCCCTTCAAGGGGTTAACTCTTTCAGGTCCAAACTACTTCTGTATCTAAAGTGATAGGATGATTGAATGACACCGGAATTTGTGAACAAATTTATTTGCTAATAAGTAAAACCCTTTCTTCACGTACATTATATATGAAAATATTTTGTTACAAAATCATAGCTGTAATCTCTTACGCTTTTTTGAACAACAAAAAATTAATAGAAAATATTCCTTATTTAATGGGCCGATTACGGTGATTGAAAAAGGTAAATTTTAAAATAAATGGTAAATTTGTTGTTGTACAAAAAAAAAAAAAAAAAAAAAAAAAAAGTAAGAGTTGGCAGCTATGCAAAATTCCTCTGCAATTCTAACATTTCGAGATTAAAATTAAGTAATCTTTATATGTACTTTCTGGGATTACATTAAATTTGGCTAACTAGTTAAAAACAGGCAGAAATGCTGTTGTACCAAATTTGAAATTAAAATATTAAAAATGTATTTAGTTATTGCATTTTAAATGTTTTAATTTGACAAAAAATTGACGTAATTCAGAATGCTCCACGAGCATTTTATTTGCCTAAAACGTGATAATATTTATTTATGAAATACTTTTTACTTGTATTGTAATCGTATTGTAAGTATTGTAATCAAAATTTATTTCGACTTCCGGTTTTCGACGGATTTACACGTTTTAGTGGTAAAAAAGCATGTTTAGACAAAATTTCTGTCTGTCTGTGTGCCCGTCTGTCCGATGGGCTACTGTTGCCAGATGGGCTACTTTTTTTTAAATTGAGATTCTTGTTTGGCACCACTTTTTTGAAATGGTATAATGCACCTTATTTAATGACATATTAATTATGGTGAAAACAAAGGTAATTTTAGCGTTTCAAGAAAGTGGTGGAAACCAAGAAATCTGAGTTAATAAAAAGTAGCCCACTGGCAACTCTTCGCCTGTCCGTGTGTCCATATGTCCGTTTGTCGCCATTGTACAATCAAAAATTGTATGACGTTATGCATAGAATTGTACCAAATTTTTTAAAGACTTTGGCTATGGCAAGCAGGTCCTCTATTAATTTGGAAAAAAACTGCCGATAGGGGGCACTGTAATAGCGATATTTGTTCATTTTGAATATTGAACGACCGAAAAGTGTATAAAGTTATGCATAGAATTGAACCAAAATTTTTGTGTATGTTTGTGGCTATAGCAAGAAAGTCCTCCCTGAATTTGAAAAAAAAAATACGCCGGTAGGGGACGCTGTAATAACGATTTTTGTGCATTTTGAATACTGTACCATCGAAAAATGTATGAAGTTATGCATAGAATTGAACCAAAATTTTTGTGTATGTTTTTGGCCATGGCAAGAAGGACCTTCCTAAATTTGTAAAAATTCCGCCGGGAGGGGGTGCTGTAATAGCGATTTGTGTGCAATTTTCAACATTGTACCATCGAAAAGTGCATGAAGTTATGCTTAATTCTAATATAAATACTAATAAAACTAATTATCATGTAATATTGACATGAGATAAAAGAAAGTTTTGGGATTGTCAGATCCAACTAGTTATATATTACAATAGATCAGCTGTGGCGGATACTACTAAATTTTACAGAAAAAGTCGACTTCTTGAATCGCAGAAATTCTATGAATAGATAAGGCAATAATTGCTGTAAAATTTTAGTGGTGTCGAGCGTACCACAGTTGGCCACCCCCTGCAATAGATGTTTGCATGGATTTAAAAATTCACTGAACGTATGAGAGGGAAAAAATATTTTTGTAACTACATATTGTTTTTCTTTAAGAGTAGCTGTATATTTTATTGTGTTCATGCATTTTAATAATATTAACAAAAAAAAAATACCCCTAAAAAGCAATTTGTATCAATTTTGTGTCAGCGGTCAGGCCTGGTATTCAGGGGACAGTGATGACACGTCCGATTACAAAAGGACCAGGCTAACAACGGGGCACACCAGTGTTGCCAGATGGGCTACATTTTATTAATTAAGATTCTTCACTGGCACCACTTTTTTGAAATGGTAAAATGCCACTTATTTAATGGCATATTAATCAAACCGAAGACAAAGGGAATTTTAACGTTTCAAAAAAGTGGTGCCAATCAAGAAATTTGAATTAATAAAAAGTAGCCCACTGGCATCACTGGGGCACACTTCCGCCAGAAAATTTTAATGGAAAATTTCCTCTTTCATAAACCCCGTATTCACGAACAATTACTGTCATTAATATGGAAAAAAATTCTATTCCTTTTTCTGGTGGATATTTGCATCTTTGTTTGTCTGGCACACTTTTTTAATCGTACGTTTCATATTTTATGACCTATTAAATACACTTTATGAATACAAATTAATTAAAAAAAAATTTCGTGTAAAATAAAATGTGAATGTGTGATATAATTTTTTTCGTGTAAATATTTTTACATATTTTTAATAAACATCACTGGAAGAACTTCGGTTATTATTTTCCGTACATTATATTTATTTATAACTTAAAATTTGGATCGAACAGCCTGTGAGCTATCATTATTTTTGAATAGAATAATCTGCTTTATTTAATGTCATACAGTTTGTGTAAAACTAAGGAAAATATCACTATTCGAAAATTGTATTGGCAAATAATTTTCTGTTAAAATGTTTTACGTTTATTGCAAACTTCATTGAAACATAAAAATTAAATTAGTCTTTTATCAGTCCATCTCTTACGAAGAAAATAATCAATAACATATATTTGCTACTTCCGTTTTTCGTTAACTCTTAAATGCATGAATTATTCTTTTAGAATTGTATTTTTAATTCTTATATTACGGATTAGACACCAGAAATTTTAAGATAGATTTTTAACATTAGTTAGTAGCATATTTTTGTAGCTTTTAGGGGATTATTGTTGCTCTATGTTTTTGTGGGTGCAAGAATGTAATTTATTTGTTAAATTTTAAATGAAAAGTGATTCAAAAAGGTATCACTTTGCATTTAACCCCTTGAGGGGTGGTGGTATTTCTATGAAACCACTAAATTTTAATTCCGAAATGCTACAATGGCACCAGAATTTTGGAATCATATTTAAAAAAAATTATTTTCAAATTCCGGTGTCAATCATTAATTTCAGCACTTTAGCAATGAAATTGCTTTGCCCCTGAAAGGGTTAAGAATTATCCGTTTTTGACGCCGAGTAACACTATTTTTAAAATGATAAAATGATGGATTGACACCAGAATTTACAAAAGAATTTTGTAGAAAATATGAACTTGCTTATTTTCATGTACATTATAAACGGAATTTTTTTTATTAAATATTCTTGATATAGATAAACTTAATATTAAGTGTTCTTTTTTAAGGACACCGCCCGATAAAGGTTTAAGTCAGATAAGCACATTTGGAACCAAACACAAATTTAACATGAAAAAAAGAGGTCTGGGGTATGTTTTATCAAATAAGCATTCTGTTTTGAATCATACTTATATCTCTTGGAAAAGTCGGAATGGTGTTGTAAGAAATAGACAAGATATTTTTAGGTACTCATTTTATAAATGTATACGACACTTTTAAACCCATTTTTGCCTATATTTAATTTTTTTAAATCAAATTCCTTGATTGCTACTACTAATTTTAAATAGAAATAATCGATTAACTTAATCTGTCATTAAGAAAATCATTAAATAAGGTGAATATATATTTAAAAACAAGGCTGTTTCATTCGTCATCTGGCCTGTACCTAGCGAACCGATTTTTTTCAAGTGAATTAAGTTTTATCTTTTTCAAGTGAAAGGTGTTTATTTGTAGATGTGCCCACACAAGCTACATTTTAAAATACTCCTATTTTTATATTTTTAATTTCATTTTCAATGTTTTTATGAAATTTGTTCAAAATTGTGAAAATTAGATTACTTCAATTTTTGCTGGGAAATAATGTTGTTTATTTACCTATATTGATTACATCTTTTATAATGCCATTTTCCCATTACAATTAAAATTATCTTTTAAAAAATCGAACAGAAACGTCACGCTTTAACAATTTATCTACTGCATTATGATGTATTGCAATTTTATTCAAGTAATATTTATTTTTCAGTTACTACGATGGAAATTAAAGAATAAACATAGAAAAATATTCACCTGTGAGAAATTTAATTATTTAGAGGTAATTAACCCTAGAACTACCGGAAATTTTACTCAAGTTTTATAAAAACATTCTACACCAGAATTTTTACTTAAAACTATTTAATTTGTTTATTTAACTTATTATTGTCTGATTTATACATTTAGTTTGTTTTGAAGAAATTTCTGGTTTGAATAAATATTTTGAATGTACATGTCGGGTCCAATGGACCCGTCTGGTAGACGGAAGGTTAATTAAAATGGTACTTTAAAGTACCGTCAGTACACTAAGACAAAAATATCGTAGGAGAAAACACACAATTTATTACAAGTGGCACCAGAAACTATTTTCTATTTAATAAGTATGTGAAGTGTAGGCTTTTTCTTATTTATAAATAAATTTCTTGGCAAATTCCGGTGCCAATCATGTATTTCAACACTTTAGAATTAAAAATGCTTTGCTCCTGCTTTTTTTTTTTTTTTTTTTTTTTTTGCTTTGATCTTGTTAGCAGTCCTTTAGTTATGCGACGTCTATATTCCAGGGACAACATGTTCTCTCGCATCTCCATATATGCAATATATGAATTTTCATATGCTATTTCTAGTTTAGCAAAAACGATCCGGTGCTACAACTTTTTCAATTTCCTATAGAAAGTAGCAATGAAACAGAAAATAAATACCAGGGAAATCATTACTACACTACATTGTAATAATTACATTCTAAACCAGATGAAAACGATGGATAACTACACAGACGAAAAGTAAACATGAAGTTTTTCTCCAACACCCAGTGTCATGACGGTACTTATAAATACCACCGAGTAATTCAACTGTCAAATCAAATGCATACACCGTTCACCTAAAATAGCTACTCAAACTGTATTCTAAGATGATAAAGAACACATTAAAAAAATCCAACATTTATCTTATTATCCTTTACTGTGCTGGCAGCAATAAAAAGACAAGCGTGACAAACTGTGCAAAATGTCGGCAAAACCCATCGTCTGTGTCAAAGATAGCCTATTTCCTCACTGTTTCCATGTATCCGGATAAAGTGGAGTTAACCCTTAAATGGCGGGTGTTGCTTTTCGGCAACATACCCAATTTAGGCTTATAAATAATATTAGAATAATATTGAAACTATAATGCCTAATGTTGTCAATAAAATACATTCTAAAAATATTATTAAATCGATTTTCAACATTTAGATGGCAACACGTGTGCTGTTTAAGAATAAAGATAGATTTATTTTTTCAATTGTTGATACATTGTCTTTTTGTTTTGTTTGGAAGCTTGCGAAATACTCTATTTTGTTCTGCAGTGAGCAAGTAAAATTTATTTCTTATCATAGTTCTCAAAATTCTTGTGTGTTTCATATTACAGAATTTTATGAAGGAAAATTATTTTTTCAAATAAACACCAGTATTGCCGATTAGTAACAAACGGTGTTTGAGCCAAAAACCATAATTAAAACAAAATATGATTTTTTTAAGCATTTTTCCCATGATTTATTGAAAAAAAGAAACCCGTAAAACATTTTTAAAATTATTTTTGAAAATTCAGGCATTTAAGGGTTAAAGGTGTGTTTTTGTAAAATACCATTTGAATATTAGTAATATTCACAATGGGATGAAAGTTTAAAGTGAGTGGTACTTATAAGTACTGTCAGTAGTTAAATGGCTAAAACGCGCGCACTTTTCTTTATAAAGCAGTTATATTTCAATATTTTTTCATTCCGTCAATACTGAGTTTGAGACGCTAGGCGAAATGATTCAGTGACTAAAAATTAAGTCATATTAAAAGAAAACGATCATTTTCTTTGATAAAAGTAAATTTTTTACAGTGAATGGATCTAAAAGACATAAATTTATGGAATTTTTACTCACGATACTGAGATTAGAGAGTCGAATCAAGAGTGCAAATGTTCACATGCCAAGATTTATCGGCTGTAGCTGACAAACGCAACTTCAATTTTGGAAATATATTTATTAATATTCTATTGCGCGTTAAACTATTTCTTAATGGGGAATACGGGTGTGAGAGGTACGTATGTAAATTTTGAAAAGATGAAAATGACGTTAGGCTTAGATTTCACGTGGGGGGGGGGGGAGGAATTCTATGATTGTGTCAAAATGAAATAATTTTTGCTGATTTTTCATTCCGTAATACTAAGCGTATGAGGCTTAGTTGAAAACTTTATTATAGTTACTTATCATGATTACATGTTATTGATTACTTATGAGAATAAAGTTTAATTTTTCAATAATTTAATTAGTTGAAGCTTATGAAAATAGTATTTTCATAAGTTTAGGCTAAAAATATATTTGTTAATTTTGTATTTGTAGACTAACTTTGTATTTTAGGCTGTAGTTTATATTTGAAGACTAACATTAACCAACATAAGGTAGTTTTTTTTATTGCATAGCGGCTGACTTTTACGCTTTTTGATTACCACTAAAATTTAATAGAAATTTCGTATTATTTAATCATGACATTTCGACGATTAAATAAAACAGTATTTACTATAAAATTTAAGTTTTAAGAAAAAAAGCGTATAAGTAGGCAGCTATGTTTCCGTAATTAGTTCTGTAGTTTTATTAAAAATCAATGTTACAGTTTCTTTTTGTTCATAGGAATTCGGTGGGTTCCAGTTGGTAATTCTATAAAAGTGGTAGCGATAAAAAAAAAAAAAAAAAAAAAAAAAAAAAAAAAAAAAAAAAAAACGCTCAGCATGTAGCACTGCTAGGTAAGATATTCTGTCGTTACGATAATATGGTATTTGTGGAAAATAATTATCCTAATAACAGATAAAAGTAGGGGAGGTGGGGGATGAATGGGACATTTTCACAAAAATATTTTTTTCACTTTTTTATTTAAGTTATTTTCAATATTATATATCACATTTCATACGTTAGGTATTTGACAACATATGTGAACAATATTTATTCTAGCTTATGGTTTATTCAGAAAAATATTATGAGATAAAAAAAAAAACGTTCCTCCCTGTCCCAATCATCCCCACAGCAGTGATGAATTGGACACTAAAAGGGATGGACGGGACACAAAGATTATCTTCCCAGTATTCAATTTTACCAAATTAAAATTTATAATTATAACCTTATATGTAAATATACCGGGTGTCCCAAAAAGGACTGACTGATTTTAAAATTCAATAACTTGCAAACGGTGACAGATATTTAAAAAATTCTTGCAGGAGGGTTATGCATAAGGTCAAAAGTTTTATTACAGTGATTTTCGATTTTAGTTCGAATTACAAACAATAGATGGCGCTGTAAGCAATAGTCGCTAAATACAGGCTCGATTTCTGGTCCTTTCTCTTGTTCCATGCTGAAAAAGGAGATGGAAATGTATTATCCGGGCCACGAAGTACCAAAAATCGAGCCTGAATTCAGCGTCTATTGATCGCAGCGCCATCTATTATTTGTAATTCGAACTAAAATTGAAAATCACTGTAAAAAAACTTTTGACCTTATGCATAACCCTCCTGCAAGAATTTTTTAAATATCTGTCACCGTTTGCAAGTTATTGAATTTTAAAATCAGTCAGTCCTTTTTGGGACACCCGGTATTTGTAATATATAATTTTAAAGCACAAATCGATACTTTTTTTTTCAATAACTTCTTTTATGGCAGTTTTAACTTTTAATGCAGATTTCGGCTATAAATCTGTTCTTTTTTCCAATCTATGAGGCATTTTAGATTTGAAATGAAAGTGCAAAATGTCTTTTAATTATGGCATAGCTAAAAATTTTCAATCATAATTCATTAATTAATATTAACTAAATGTATCTTAGAAACATGCAGAGCGGAAATTATTGGGTCGATCGGAAAGTCGTGTCGTGTTGGGAAAATCAATTCGTACCGGAAAATTCTGGCTGGTAATTATTAGACATTAGATATCGGAATCAATGTCTAATAATTAAATGATAGAATTTTTCGGTACGAATTGATATTCCCAACAGGACACGACTTTCCGATCGACCCAAAATGTTAGGGGGAGGGAGATATTAGTGCAAAATTTCAAAATTCAATATAATTCCCCCCCCCCCCCATTCGATCAATAAACATACACTATTTTTAACAATTTTATCTATTTTGATTAAGTTTTAGTACCAATTTTTTGATAATCCATTAATAATTATTACAATACAATAAATAACACTGAGAAATTTTAAACAATAACAACTCATATAGTGCTATTCAATACTATTAATTAACGTAAAGTATTATTTTCTCAACCTATATAATATTATTTAGTTAGTAAATAAAATTTTCAACATCTCTTGGGATGAATGAGAATGTCCCATTCATCCCCATTTGAAATGTCGAAATCATCCCCGTGATGCATATATTCCCTTCTCAGCCATTTTGCCTCAAAAATTATTTTGTCACAATGGTTACAATTAATTCCATTTAATTATCAATATCGAACCTTAAAATAAATAACTACAACATAGCTTAATTTTTTTTATACGGTATAAGATATTTCACATCTTCAAATGTAAAAAAATAAATAAATAAATAAATAAATACTTTTAACCAGATATTTAAAAAAATGCAACTTTGAAGGAAAATGAAAACAGCAATGTGGTCCTACTTTTAGTTCTGAAGCACACTGTGGTAGAGCCTTATATGGGGATAGGAAGCAATTTAAAATAAACATTTATTTAATAATTGGAAATTTTTCCAGAGAGAAACGTTCGCCTTGCATACAATATTTCAAATGAAAATCAAATTTCAAATTAATTGCTTAAAAGGTGCAAAGCCAACATAGTGAAAAAGATTCCATGCCGGGACTCGAACCCGGGCTATCAGTACAGCGTACTGTCATTCAACCGACTAAACCACATGGAACGATACCCAGCCTGGAACTTCTCACTATAACATGTTGACAAGGTTATAAACGCAGCACAAGATGGAATATTTTCCCGTGAGCCACCAACATTTGGCAAACATGAAACTTAATTAAATCCAGCATTGATTGAAACTATATTAATACTTGGAAATTGATTTTATATTATACTGATATTGATTATACTGATATCTATACTGATGGCCCGGGTTCGAGTCCCGGCATGGAATCTTTTTCACTACTTTGGCTTTGCGCCTTTTAAGCAATTAATTTGAAATTTGATTTTCATTTGAAATATTGTATGCAAGGCGAATGTTTCTCACTGGAAACATTTCCAAGAATTAATATAGTTTCAATCGATCCTGTATTTAATTAAGTTTCGTGTTTGCCCCATATCAGTGGCTCACAGGAAAATATTTCATCTTGTGCTGCGTTTTAAGCCTTGTCAACGTGTAATAGTGAGAAGTTCCAGGCTGGGTATCATTCCGTGAGGTTTAGTTGGTAGAATGTCAGTGCGCTATACTCATGGCCCGGGTTCGAGTCCGGGCATGGAACATTTTTCACTATGTTGGATTTGCGACTTTTAAGCAATTAATTTGAAATTTGATTTTCATTTTAAACAATTTATTTATATCTGATTTTTTTTTTCTTTTTTTATGAACACCTGAAGCAAGCAACCATTTCTTTTCAAAATATTGTATTAAAAAAAGAAAGAGAGAGAGAGAGACTCCAGAACTGTGAAGCTGCTCGTCATCGGAAAGACAGACATTTTTCTCAAAAATTTTCTCTCATATTTACTTGTTGAAAGAAAATCTGGAACAAATGTAAAGTACCGTGGGGCAATATTGATTATTTCTTCTACTCTCACGCAGTTCATTACAGCTACTATAGTGAGATACATTTAAAAAGGCTAACATTTCTTTCTAATGATATCATTGTCGGATAGATATTTTTAATCTTTTCAGCGACAAAGTACTTCTGCAGCTAAAATTTTAAAATCATTGAATGACACCACAATTCACGAAAAAATATATTTGAAAATCAAAAGTTTTTATTTTTTCTTTTTTTAAATATCGTGTAAACGAAATTTTTTATTGCAAAATATTGGTTCCATTTTGGTATTTGTGGATTTAAAATAATTGGTATAAATGTCGTAGATACCATGTAAAACTCTCCAATATTAATAGTGTTGCCAATGGACAGCAATGTTTTTAAAATTCAGATTTCTTGATTGGCACCACTTTTTTGAAATAGTAAAATTCATCTTATTTAATGACATATTAATTAAGGCGAAAACAATGGGAATTTTACCATATGAGAAAAGTGGTACCACTCAAGAAATCTGAATTTAAAAAGTAGCCCACTGGCAACACAGTTTTTACATCGGATAGTTTGACATGGTACCGACGATATGTACTTTCGCCCATGAAAGGGTAAACGATAATTACAATTAATTCATATAGTTTATTAATGCACTACCTAATTTTTCTGAAATTGTTCTCAAACGCTATTTCAAAAAGGGAAGTTCACATTATGTAATGACACAAATTCTGCGATAAATTAAGGTGAAAAATTCTTCATAAAAATATTAACTCTTCATGAGTAGTGTTGATGTATATAAATCCCATATATTAGATTAATCCGAGATTTCTGATTTTAATTTTTTGTATGTTTTCTTTTACTAATACAGTTATACACTGAAAAAAATATATTGTTGATTTTAAAGTATTATACTGGCAGCTAGGGTGGCAGTATAATACTGTAAAATCAACAACTATATCGTCAAATAACAATAATAAACCGTAAAACAAACAATGATATTATTCGTATATTTTATTCAAACAATAATACACCGCTGAGTAGAATTATATGGTATATTTCTGCATTTTCATTTATAAAACGGTATATTTATGTTTATTTACTGTTTATTTTACAGTATTTTACAGTACATAATTTTACAGTATAGTGCTGGCATCCCAGCTGACAGTATTGTAATGTAAAATCTACAATTATTTTTTACAGTGTAATTACAACTTTTTGAGAAAGGTATTATCACACAGTTAATTACGAAAGGTTACGTATATTGACCAAAAATTCCGCTGTGAAATAAAGTGATGATTTTTTTATTTAAACGTAGTATGTCTGCAGACCGAGGGCGGCGTAGTGAGAACCACTGTTCTAATATTTACATTTTTTACAAGCATATGTATATATACACATATGCCTGTGGTCCTTAAAAAATAACTTTTAAAATTTTTTGGGGCACTTTTCTATTTTGTTCTATGTATAAAATAAAGACTTCCACAAAAATTTCAAAATTTTAAAACAACTTTTAAGGGTCGCTACCAAGGATTGAATATTTAAAAAAATTAAAAATTGACATATTTTTTCAATCTAATAATAAATTATTAATACAAATCCATAGTCATTGCCAAATTGAGTCATGATATTAGACTATAGACATGATATTAGACGCTATGATATTAGACTGTAAAGAATGTCATTTGTTTCAAGTTTCAACATATTTAAGCAGTCTATTGTCCAAACACAGAAAATTGTCCAAAGGCAGAATTATTTCATGTCTACACTCTATTTCACCTCAACTTGGCAGCATTGTGAAAGGTAAAGAATCTAACATTCTGCCTTGAAAAATAGTTTTCCGTTATTTTTTAATCTTAAGTAGCTAAAAAGCGTAGGAATTTATAAGATAATGTTTATAAATTATAGAATTAGATTTTTTTATATTCTTAAAATGTCGTACTAAATGGCCACATTCGTATCAATAGCAGAGCACAAAACTTGAAAAAATAGTTTTCGAAAAGCGTTCCTTTGATTGTTCTCTGGGATTGCAAAATTTTAGAAGACATTTCAGGATCTGAAACTGCAGACAGATTACCCATTATTATTTCAGGTATAGGTACTGACCATTTAACTACCTGTTCCAAAACTTCAATCAGGAACAGGTGAGGCAATAGCTTCTGCTGTTAACGAAATATTGGAGATGTGGGGATTATAAGCTAGTAAAATGTATGACATTTGATATAACCTTTATTAATACACGATAATCATTAGATGCTTGTGTTCTTGTAGATTAGAATGAGAACAAAGAAATGATTTGGCTTGCCATCATCACATCCTTGAAATTATGCTTGAGGAAGTTGCTGTTAAGTCTCTCGGAGTTTCAAGCTGACCAGACATTCTGTTATTCAAACTATTTAAAATTTCGTGGATGTCTATCGATTATGGAATATTTCAGACTCCCATAACGCGTCAGAAACTACAAAATTTGCTCAAAATCATCTTAATGATTTTTCAACCCAGGGACGATTACAAGGTACTGATAGAACTTGCCATCATTTTCTTAGGTGCAGTACCCGAAAGAGGTGTTTACATTAGAGCCCCTGGTGGATTGTATCGGGTTCCATGGATGGTGAAGGCCATATAATCGCTCAAGTTTTATTTATTTAAAGATGAGTTTAAACCAGGGGTGGGCAGCAGTGGCACGCCTGATACCACTAAAATTTTACAGAAAAATTCGACTTCTTGAATCGCAGAGATTCGATGATTAGATAAGTCAATGATTACTGTAAACTTTTAGTGGTGTGGTGCGTGCCACAGTTGGCCACCCCTGGTTTAAACTCTCTAAGAAGGAATAATCTGGAGCTCGTAAAGTTTGCTCGTTTGTGGTGAAAATTTACATTCACAGCTGGTATTAGGCTCAATGATTTATTGCTCCTGAAGGACTTGAAAAAAGACGAACATGTAAGTGAAATCATTTCTTTGTGTGCTTTGAAGAAGTTCCTAGGACATTTCTGTTCTTCATAGAAGGGCTACTTGTTGTTGCATTCTTCGATGATAATGTCTTTTTTGAAAGTAAAAGAAAAATGGTGCATGCTTTGAAAAATGAAGAAAATTATGAACCCTTGAAACGTACACGTGCTGATCCGGATGTCATTCTCCAAAATGACTTGCAAGATTTTCTAACAAGCAGCACTCTGGGGTATTTTTTAAATTATGGATTTACCTTCAGACGTTTTAGAAACAGATGTGACTAATTAGAATGAAAATGAATCCTACAAGATATGTAAGGCAATAGCGACTTAAAGTCAAAGTTGTTAAAGATGTAGCCGAATGTAGGGTAGTACTCATGGAGGAATACAATAAACTTGATACAAAAAATAAAGAACAAAAACAGTATTTCAACGATGTGATTATGTCAATCCAAATCATTTCTTTTTTCCTATTCTGTTCCAGAAGAACACAAATTTCTCTTGCAGGGCTCCCAAATGGTCCACCAACTGAATACCAATAAATTTTAACAGAAAATTTTATGGTACGTTTGCGCTAGAATTAACTTTCAAAGGTGTTTTCGGGGCGGTTTATAAGAAAAATCTAAAAAGAAAATTTTTCTAAAAAAATATTGGTATTTAGTTGGCGGACCATTTGGGAGCTCTGCTCTTGATAATCCGGTATTAACAAAGGTTATATCAAACCTTATACATTTTACTTGCTCGGTACTCCCTACAACTTCAATATTTCGTTAACAGCAGAAGTTTTGGAACAACAGGTAACTGGTTAATACCTTTAACTAAAACGATAATGGGTAATTTGTCAATTTCAGATCCTGAAATGTTTTCTAAAATTTTGCAATCCTAGTGAACAGTAATAAGAAAGCTTGCCAAAAACTCTTTTTTTAGGTTTTGGGCTCTGCTTGCTCGGTTTCTGATACGGATATGTCCATTTAGTACGACATTTTACGAATATAAAAAAATAAAATTCTATAATTTATAAACATTATCTTATGTATTTTTACGCCTTTTAGCTATTTAAGATTAAAAAATAACGGAGAACTATTTTTCAAGGCGGATTGTTAGATTCCCTACCTTTCACAATGCTGCCAATTTGAGGTGAAATAAAGTGTAGACATGAAATACTCCTGCCTGTGTTTGGACAATAGACTGCGTAAATATGTTGAAACTTGAAACAAATTAGAGTCTTTACATCATAATATCATACCATGATTCAATTTGGCAATGACTATGGATTTGTATTAATAATATTTTATTAGATTACAAAATGTGTCATTTTTTAATTTTTTTTTAAATATTCAAATCTTGGTAGCGACCCTTAAAAAATGTTTTAAAATTTTGAAATTTTTGTGGAACTCGTTATTTTATACATAGAACAAAATAGGAGGGTGCCCCATAGAAATTTTAAAAGTTATTTTTTTAAGGAAATTATATATTTATATATATATATATTGTATATATTATATATATATTATATATTATATATTATATATATATATATATATATATATATATATATATGCAGACGTTGACAATTTCATCTTGATTTTTACTCATTCTGAAAAATATGTGAAGTATGTTTTATATTTATTATTTAACCCTTTCAGGAGGAAGAGAATTTCTGCTCAAAAATGGTCAAATAATTAAATTCACACCGCAATTGACGAACAAATTTTTTGAAAATAATCAAAAACATTCCTTTACGTATATTTTGAGAGCGAAATTTTACTAAAAAATTACTGGTGTCATTTGGCAATTTGGGCATTAAAATTAAGCATTTGCAGACTGCAAAGGGCGCCTGAAAGGGTTAACACTAGAACCGCTGGGATGGATCATTTTGACCCGTACCAAATGAATAGAAGTCGATTCTTACCAGAAAACACATTATAAAATAAATTATATATATGTTGCACAAAATAATTTAAATAAATATATTAAATAGTTTTAAATAAAAATTCTGATGTAAATATTTTTATAAAACTTGAGTAAAATTTCCCGCTGTTCTAATGTATAAAGGAAAAATAAATGGTAATATTTCAGAGTCATTATATTCAGTGTTGTCATCTTAGCCTCATTTTTTATTTAAAATACTAAGGGACTCTGCTCCTTACGACCTATGCTCTCCAACATCCGCCAAAAGTCTAAAAATCCGTTAATTTGATCTTCTTTTAAAAAAATTACGGAAGAATAAGTTATAATTAAACAACCGTTGTCGATCTCACTGTAAACGGGTTTCCATGCATTTTCCTTTTACAGACGGATTTTAAGGCCGAAACACCTGCTGTTAATTGCTGTTTCCTTCCTCTATTAAATAACATTAGTTATACATTTTAAAATTTGCTGATATGAAAGGAATTAAGTCTACAGAGTCTTTGTTTGCTGGTATTTTTTAATAACGCTATAAGAACATGAATTTAAATAAGAGATTTTAAAAGTAAAGTTTTAAATCTGACATAATTTTCACCAAACTTTTCTTTCTATTAGTAATATTCACCTGAAAATATTTTTATTGTTAACACATGTAAAATTATTATTTGCGCTGTCTTATAATTGGCAACAATAGTTTAAAAGATCATCTCGAAATATGAAATGAATCTCTCGCGTAAGTGTAAATATATTTTTTACTTTAATCTGTTTAGCAATGTTATTGTTTGAGCATTTGTAATAAGAAGACATTTCCCAAATTTACTGCTATTAACATATATTAAATAATTGATTATTTTATAGTTTTCTTTCTTTTTTAATATACCTGTGTAAAAACAATTTTTATGACCTAATTTTCAATATTTTCCTGCTTTTAACGCGTAATCATTTAATTCCTATTTGAAAAGGGTTTTTTTTCTGTTTATAATAGTCACGTGTGAATAAATTTTTATTTTAAAGGAAATATTATTCTTTGCTTTTTTTTTTTTAATTGGCAACAATTTAAAATAATAACCTTTTCTAAAATATGTAAAAAATATCTTTGAAAATGCTGAAATTTTTAAATTAAAATTGAAATAAACTCTCAAAAATTATTCAAATTAAATAAATGCAGTCTGCACACCGCGAGTTTTTAATGAATATCCTTAGAAAAAATGATTAAATTCCTTTGTACAGAGTTGCGAAGTCTCCGGCTTTTTGCGAACAAGTATTACCTTAGAGTGAATGGTGTTCTTTCAAAGCCGCAGAATGTTCCAATTAAATAAAACAAAATTTTCTGTATTAAAATACTGGTATTCAAAAACCCGGAGACTTGGCAGCTCTGCTTCGTATAATTTTTACTCCTATAAAACGTTTTTAATGAAACAATTTTGACTTAACATTAAACATTTCTTAAAGTATTCTTTCGATTTAAAAACTGTCTGCTTCGACATGTTTATCAAACCTTACTCTATAATATTACGCATTTTCATATTTTTGTATGCAGTATTTTTCTTAATATTAGAGAAGAAAGACCTAAGGTCACAAAAAATGCATTGACGGCGCCGGTGACAGCGTTTTTTTTTTTTTTTTTTTTTTTTTGAATAGAGAGGTGCCGTACCACCACATTACATGTATGTACATTTTTAAATTTATTTAATTTATAGCAAATAATTTTATATACGATTTCTGAAATCAATACAGATTTTTTTTTTAAATAAATAAAGCGGTTATCCAGGAAACACCTCTTATTACTGTAAGTTGATTGAAAACCGTGATACTTACTATTATTTCTGAAAAGTGTTTTGAAACCTCTATTCCTGAAATGTAATGTTCACTTTATTTAATGACAAGCATTGAGTGCTATAATAAAGTGAAGATTTCTGTTATAAAAAAAAGCGATATTATCACGGGCCGCGTAATGAGTACCGCAGTTAAAAACCTATTACCGTATATACTAGCGTATAAGTCATTCGAGAAGAAAAATATGTTGAGTAACAGTAATTCTGACTAGTTATCTTCTCCTCATTTAATATCAGTAATTTTTTGAAAATTATACATTCAAATAAGACGAAAATAACGTTTTTTAAATACTGGTATTCAGTCTGTTATTCCTCTCAAATTTGGGGTCGGCTTATACACGAGTATATACGGTAAATCTGGAAATAAAATCAACACTGGATGCACCCAGCTATACGGTAGCGACCAGAACAGTAACTAATAGATACAAATACATAAGACCACAGCCTCCAAACCTTCCTAACTTCGAGTAACACTATTTCCAAATAGTAAACTTCATACTGTATTACCGGAAATTGATGTATTTAAATAATGAGAATACTTGTATAAGGATACAGCGGGGTTCTATTCAAAAATTTCACGTTTATTTAGCTAAGCAAGAGAAAAAATTATGCCATAATCATTATATGAAATATGTCCTGAATATTTTATATTTACTGTTTAACACCTTGATTCTCGCTTCCGTGATATTCACAGGCCTTTCTTTTATTCGGATTGTTTGATTCCTCAAGTTCCAAAAAACAGTGTAATCGGTTTTATTATGGTTTCATTTTACCTGTCATTAAATTAGGTGAATATTTCTTTTTTCACAAAGGTGGTACCAAAAAGCAATTTGAATTTTTAAACCGCAATTTATTGCGACCGTTAATGGGTTAAGGGAAAGACAAGTTCCTTAATAATAATAAAATACATTGAAAAATATATCTTTTATCTCCGGATACTCATGAATATGCTTGAGTCGCAGTGTCCTATATTTTATAATGGTGTTATGACGAAAGAGGAGGATACATATAGTGTATTGTCTACGAGTTGCGAGTGAAGTAACTGAGAAGACTGTCACTATAGCGTCTAGAATATATAGTGTGGAAATCGGTTATCTCAGTAGTACTTAAAAAAGTGCTAACATGTTGTATCCCTTAAATATCAAACGATGCTGAAATCCGAGGAGTCGATGGACCTTTTTCTGAAACACCAAGACGATTTGGTCTAGACGCTGTTATAATACAATGTGTGCATTGAAATTTGAAAATGTAACGCAGGTGTCGCCGCGATCGGCTCATTGGATTTCAGCATCATTGCACATTTAAGGGATACAATTTTTTAGCGCTGTTCGGATAGCATATTTCCACGCTATGTATTCTAGACGCTGTAACTGTCACAAGATGGTGGTTGATTTTTTACATCGGGTAAACAGTTTCTTGTTGCCGCCAAAGCAACTTCCACCAGTAAATTTTGAATAGAAAATTTCCCATTATTTTAGCGGCTTTTTCAAGAAATTACTCTCATTAATGTTGATTATTTTTCTATCTGTTTTTACTGCTTGCAGTTTTCCCAGGTCCAAAACCCCTTTTTACTGACAATGAGAGTAGTTTGTTAAAATATGGCTGAAACGCAGGCCAGACTACCGCGAAGTGAACTTCCACCAGTAAAAATGAAGATATTTTTTTTCATTAATTGTTACTGAAATTTTGCAATAATAAGGCTGTTAAATAACGAGAAATATTCTGTTTAAATTTACTGTGGAAGTTTGCCCCGACGGTAATCTATCCCAGCTAAAGTGTTTCAGTTGAAGCTCCGCTATTTTAAGAATATCGTAGGTAACATGTCAAGGTATCCAATATGAAAACAGTGTGGCCAGTGGCCTACTTTTTTTTTTAAATTCAGTTTTCTTGATTGGCACCAATTTTCTGAAATGCTAAAATTCCGCTGGTTTTCGCCTTAACACATTTTCGACCGCAGGTGCGTAAACGCAAAATTTCAATAAATATTTTTTTATTAACACTGTGGCAAATATTTTCCATTAATTTTATTTTTTTGCCATTTTTAACCCCTTGAGGGGCAAGCAATTACGTTTGTGAAATGCTGAATTCCCACCGGAATCTTTAAAAAATTCTATTTCAAAATAAGTAAAAGCAATTTTACAGATTTTTTCCCCCAAAATTAGAAAAGTAAAATTTAATAAAATTTTTCTGGTGTAAAACTTTATTAATCGTACGTGGTATATGATATATACGGGTGCCCCTCAAGGGGTTAAGGGTTCTGGAGAAATCTATAAAATTTAAGTAATTCAATTCGAGCAAACACTTTCAGTTGAGAAATTTTCAAAGTACGCTAATCTTTTAAAGTTAAAACGGTTATTGACAAATTCGACTTTTTGAAATGTATAATTATTCCACGAGAGATTAAACATATGTTTTTATACAGGATTAAAGTTGCAAGTTCTGTAAATAAAATAACAATAAAACAACTGTCATAAAAAAATAAAAAAAATTATTAATTTTAAAATCAAAGTTGCGTTAGCGCACCATTGACCGAATGCATTTTATTTCTCAAATAAAATATTATTTTTCATGCACGAAACATTTTTTTTGTCTTAATGAATGTAATTTAAGCATATTTCAATGAAGTAATACCACATTTTATAAAATTTCTATGCTTGGCCTAAAATGGATTAATCAATTTGTCATTAAATAAGGCGAATTTTACTATTTCCTAAAAGTGGCGCCTATCAAGAAATCTGAATTTAAAAAAAGTAGCCCAATGGCAACACTATTTTCATATTGGATAGTGTGACCATGAAACTTTTAACCCCTTAATTCTCGCTCCCGTCATATTCACGGGCTGTATCTTTTATTCAGATTGTTTGATTCCCATCAGTTTTATAAAATAGTGCAATTGGTTTTATTGTGGTATCATTTTATCGGTCATTAAATAAGGTGAATATTTGTTTTTGAGAAAAGTGGTGCCAATGAGCAATTTGAATTTTTAAACCGTAATTTAATGCGACCGTTAAGGTGTTAATAAAGAGGAACTGACACATCCTTGTAACAGTGAAGCATCAACTGTAACCGCTATCGCAGGCTTTGTTTACTGCCGGTGGAAGCTTCCATCAGTAGATTTATACAGAAATTTTGAACTTATTTAAACGCCTTAATATTACAAAATTTCAGTCATAGATAATGGTAGAAACAGATTTTCATTTTTACTGGTAGGAGTTTACTTTGACCATAGTTAGGTACTGCGTTTACGCCATATTGTGACAATAAGGGAAACAAGCTTACAGTTTTACAAGGTATACTGACACCACTGAAAACAAATAAAAGATTTTACACAATTTTAATACATATCTCCTCCTCTTTATTCATAACTCCATTTGTCTGACATGGCACCCAGTGCTGCCAGTAGGCTACTTTTTTTTAAAATTCAGATTTCTTGATTAGCACCACTTTTTTGAAACGGTAAAATTCACTTTGTTTTTGCCTTTATTAATATGTCATTAAATAAGGCACATTTTACCATTTCAAAAAAGTGGTGCCAATCAAGAATCCGATTTTAAAAAAAGTAGCCCATCTGGCAACACTGATGGTACCGACAATATGTCAGTTTCTCTTTATTAATAGTTCCATGTATTTTATATGCTTGCCTGAATATATTTAACTCTCGTGGTATATCCCTTTTGCGCTCGTTTTAGAAAGTTAATCCGTGGGTTATAAATTAAAAAAAGTGATAGCAATTTATATAAAAAATATAAGACGCTGGAGACCCATGAATTAGTATAAACAATGTAAAAATTGAAATAAAATAATCTATGCCAGAAGCACCTTATTCAGTAAAATAAAATTTATTTATATTTGAGGTTTTCTTAAATATACACGTCAAAATACCCACTTATTTATTTTTTTGTTTATGTAAAGAAAGTTATTCTAGAACTGTAAAGATGCTTGTCACCGGGAAGACAGGTATTTTTTTCTAATACTTACTCTCACTTTTATTTGTTGAAAGAAAATGTGAAACAAATTTAAAGGAAAGTTCATCGCGATTGATTACCCTTTCTATTCTCATCTAGTTCATTACAGCTAGACGTGAAGGATGGCCAGAAAGACTAATGTTTCTTAGAGATGATATCGCAGTCGAAAATATTTATGTGGATTAAAACTGAATTATAAAAATATAAATAGATTATATAGGATCCGGGAATGTTTACCTATAATTTATAAATTTACTACATGTTTTTCTTCTTATATATATATACATACATATATATATAACCATTATATAATTACAATCCATCATATATTTCCAATTACTAAAATTAAATTATTAACACTAGAACGGCGGCGAGGGGTCATTTTGACCCTTTCTGAATGAATACATGTCGATTCGAACCAGAAATTTTATTGTAATATAAGATTAATATGCGCTGCACAAAAATAAATTAAATAAATAAGTTAAATAGTTTTAAGTAAAAATTCGGATGTGAAATATTTTTTTTTTTTAAACTTGAGTAAAAATTCCCGCCGTTCTAGTGTTAAAGTGCATAGCCGAATAAGCATTAGAGTCATGCCTTTCAATCAAATTTCATGATTTTTTCCCAGATGTGGCTACATATCTGACAATGTATTTTCCTTATTATCACCCTGTAAATATTCATATTTAATGAGTTAAAAATGTTTTTCCGATAAAAAAAAAAAAAAAAAAAAAAAAAAAAAAAACGGATTTTCTCAAAAACTGCTGAACGGAATTTCATGCCATTAACTGAGGATATATTGATACAAAAGATGCATAACTGGTAATTTTTGTATAATTTTCTGTATATAAAAACTTTGTGAAACAGCGAAATAAAAATTTAAAAGAATAAAAATCATTTCTTATGGTTAGCCGAAAATTACCATTTTCCTGTAAAAAATTCCCCATATGTGCCCATATTTTCTATATAAATGCAGAAAGTTTGCGTTGGGTACTACATATAAATATTTACAAAAACATATATTAAAATTATTGAAATTCATTTTAAGGCGTTATTTGGGGCGGAGCTGCTCAACTTCGACACCAGAAGAATTTTTGGAATAAACAGTTACAGAATTGTTGTATTTTAAATTTTAATGATCACATGAGCAACATTCTCAACGTTGTCGATATCAAATTGAACATGATATTGAAAAACATTGTTTATATGCTTAATGGAATCTAAAATACATCAGCTGACATATTGTCTGCTGACTTTGTTCCAAAAATTCTTCGGATGTTGAAGTTAAGAAGCTCCGCCCCAATTAACGCCTTAAAATGAATTTTAATAATTTTAATATACATTTTTGTAAATATTTATATGTAGTATCAAACGCAAACTTTCGGCATTTATAAAGAATATACGGGCACATATGGGGAATTTTTTACAAGAAAATGGTAATTTTCGGATAATCATAAGATATGATTTTTTTTATTATTATTTCGCTATTTCACACAGTTTTTATTATCAGAAAGTTATACAAAATTTACCATTTGTGCATCTTTCGTATTTATATAGCCTGAGTTAATGGCATGAAATTCCAGGCAGCAGATTTGAGAAAATCTGATTAAAAAAAATGAAAAAAACATTTTTATCTCATTAAATATTAGTATTTATAGGTTGATAATAGGGGGAATATCAGGTTGTAACGAAAGTTTTCCGCCAAAAAAGTTCTTAATAAAGTTAGAAAAAAGCATGAAAGTGGTACCTTTAGTGCGGGTAGTAATCACCACCCGAATCTATTGTTTTCTGACAACGTTTTGGTAGCTTTTCGAAGACTTCGGCCCAGAAACTTAGGGGCCGCTAGTCCAAAAACAGATCAACCTCATTTCGGACGTCCCATACTGAATTAAAGATAGCACCAGCAAGATGTAGTTGCAGGTTTGAAAAAAGGTAGAAGTCCGAAGAAGAGATATAGGGCTATATTGTGCGTGTGACAAACGACCTCATTGAAGTCCATAGAGAGTCAAATCGGTGAATACAGACACATGTGATCTAGCATTATCTTGATGAAACATTACCTTCTTGCGCCGGAACTCATTTTGACGTTTTGCCTTGATAGCAGCGTCACACCGACTAGCATCTTGCTGTACACTTTACTGTCCATGGTTTTACTTTTTTCCAGATACTCTTTGTGGATAATACCACGGCAATCCCACCAGATACAAAGCATCATCTTTCTGTTAGTCAAATTGCGCTTTATGATGCTGCCGACCGACTCGCCGGGGGCAGACCAACCCCTTTTTCGGATTGTGTTGTTGAAGTAAATCCATTTTTCGTCACAAGTGACTATTCGGTGCAGAATTTTGTCCTTGCGTTTATATTCTAGCAGATTAGTGCAGGCCTGAACACGTCTGGCCTTATCTGCTTGAGTCATCTCATGCGGCAACTTGTACGTCAAGTTTATGCGATGCACAGCGCGACTATTGGATATTGAACTAACGTCTAACTCCCTAGCTTTTGAGTGGTTGAATACTGATATTCTTCCGCAAGTTCTCTCAGGCGGGCCTCATCAACATCAGTAGGCCGGACATAGCGCTCTGCTTCTTGAATGTCATAGTCCTTGTTTTTGAACTTTCGGTACCAAACCTTCACAGTGTCATATGATACAACAGCAGTACCTAAAGCTGTACACATAATTCGGTGACATTCTGTAGCTGCCTTTTTGCAACAGAACCGAAAGCAAATGCTGGTTCTAATCTGGTAGCGTAATAGTTCCATTTCAGACACCCTGTACTTCATGATAACGATATTGTTTTACAAATTTCAGAACACAGTGTTATAAAGCAAGTCTCTTTCTTTCAAATTCCCAAATTTTTTTGACAAAATATGAGTAAGCACGTCGACGCGAACTGTTTGAAAAGACGATATTAGCTGTGGCTGGAAACTTTCGTTACAACCTGATAAATTTCAGATATGTATCCACATCTGAGGAAAAAATCAAGAAATTTGATTGAAAGGCATGTTTCCAATGCTTATCCGGCTATGCCCTTTACTTCAATACATAACACTGACATTATACAAAATAAAGTTGGAACCTTTAATACAAAATCAAGCACAATACCAATAATTCACTAGCACAGTGTGGACGATTAATCCATATAAAACATATGAAACACCGCCAAATTTTGATACAATAATCTATTAAAGACAAAAGATACAAATAACCAGCGAAATATTGTTGAACCATTAAAACACGTATAGTAAACAAATAATAGATCAATTGAATGGATGTAGCAGAAAGCTTGTAACCTTCCCTCAATTTCCAAGGGACGTTATCTCATATTAGTTTACATAGAAATGTCAGTATTCAGAATACATTAAATATATTTTCTGAAATAGCATAGAAATAAAAGATTTTGATACGTGTCTATCAAAATTAGTAATGTAATTCTTGTTAAATAATTTATTATTAAGGATATATTCAAGTCTAATTTCTTATTAAGATAATGTCGTATGGCTACGATATGTTTATACATATATATGCAGATTTTAACAATTTCAGTTTTTTTTCAATCATTATAGGAGATAATCACAGAACATTTTATATTCATTAGTAAAGGAGAAAATAATTTTATTATTAATAAAACCAGTACTTAGAATTTTATGTTGCTTGGAAGAAATCAATGTGATAAACAACTAGTACGGGACCCGGCTCAACAATACTGACGAGAGCAGTAACAATAGACATAACCACAGTTTTTCCAAACCATCCGAATAGTCAGTATAACTATTCACTAACAGCAGAGTTTCCTAGCTTTTCCACACCAGTATCTTCTTGTAGAAAATGTTTATATTTAAATGCAAAAAGGTCCGATTCAATTCAACAGTTTTTTTTCCGTATTAACCCTTCCCACTCCGTTGGCTCCGCTGCGGAGACATAATCTTTCTTTGCAAAATTTGTTTTTGGCACCAATATTAAATGAAAATAAAATTTACCTTATTTAATCTGAGCACTTTTGGAATTATGTACTTGAAGGAAACATCTTTTAAAAAAGTGGTGCCGAACGAATAAAATTTGTATAAGAGACGCCGGAGCTTTAAGGGTTAGCTCGTTCGAGACGGCATCCTTCACACAAATTTTATTTGTGTGGCACCGCTTTTTTAAACAGTTTTCTTTACTTGTGAAATACCAAAAAATACTCTAATTAAAAAAGACAAATATTACACTTATTTATTAACGGTGCTAAAAACAAATTCCACATCCACCTTTTGACAATCATATATACTTCACTAGTCCCGAAAAGGTTAAAATACCGGTATGCAAAAATCCGGAGACTTGGCAAATCTGAGGCATAGTAATATTCGTTTTATACAGGGATGAGAGTTCTCCGGCCCAAATTGTTCATTTTTATCACTAAATTTTAATTATATTATTTGTTTTATTAAATCTCTGAAATTCTATCATTAGATAAGGCGGGAAATACTATTAAAATTTAGTTGTAGCTAGCAGTCATTTGGTTCGGAACGCTCTCATTTATGCTTATGTACCGTAATTTCCAGCGTATAATCCGCGGATCAAACAATTCTGTTTGGAACGAGAAAGTTTATTTAATAAAATGTAACTCCTTAAATCGGGGTAAATATTTGCCTTCAATTATCAAACAAAATTTCTGGGTTCTACACATGATTGTTTGATCCGCGGATTATACGCCGAAAATTACATCAGTCGTACATTTTACCAATAAATAATGAGACTATTTCTTTTGGCATATAGTGGTATTCAAAAACACGATGATTTGATCATGGAGCTATTAATAAAAAGGAACTGACATATCACTAAAACAGTGAAGCTTCAACTGTAACCGCTTTTGTAGGGGCTGATTACCACCGGAAGAAACATCCATCAGTAAACATAAATACAAATTTTCTTCTTATTTAAACGCATTATTGACGCAAACTTCAGTTACAAATAAAGGCAGAAACACATATTCATTTTTACTGGTGGAAGTTTACTTTGGCGGTTGTTAGGTCTTGTGTATCCGCCATATTGTGACAACCTAGACAACCTCCTGTCAGTGTCATTGAAAATTTTTATAATACCTCGGTAAACTGAGACCAGTAAAAACAAATTGAATTTTTTTCCATATTTGTAAGAATATATTTCCTTTAATAAGGCGCTTTAATAAGACGAAATTTTCTATTAAAATTTACTGGTAGGAAGTTTGTCGTGGAGGTAATCAGAAACTGCTGATCCGATTTTAAAAAACATCCGCCATCTTGTGACAACCTCCTCCGTTACTTCACTCGCAACTGGTATACAGTACACTATATGTCTCCTCCTCTTTATTCATAACTCCATTGATTTGATAACTATGCATGGCGAAACTGATCTCATCCACATTGTCGGTATCATGTCAAACTATCCAATGTGAAAACAGTGGGCTACTTTTTAAAAATTCAGGATTCTTGATTGATGCCACTTTTTTGAAATAGTAAAATTCGCCTTATTTAACCTTATTTGCTGACATATTAATTAAGGCGAAAAGAAGGGAACTTTTACCATTTCAGAAAAATGGTACCAATCAAGAAATCTGAATTTAAAAAAAAGTAGCCCGCTGTTTTCACATTGGATACTTGGACATGGTACCGACGACATAATAAGAAGTATAACCTAAATATTTGATATAACTTATTTGGCACTAAATATACAAACAACCGACCATTTAGCCGGTATAAAATTAAAATATTTCTATTTGAACCAGAAGTTTCTAAACAAAATAAATAAAGTTTAAATCACACAGAAATTGGAAAAACAAAGAAGTTGAGTTCTTTTGAAAAGCTTTGGTGTGAAATATTTATATAACACTTGAGTAAAATTCATGGTACATATAATGTTGTAGGAAAAATTACTTTCTTAAAAATCTATATAAAAGTCAAGATACATTAAATGTTACTAGAAAATTTTTGTTTTTACTTTATAAATATTCTGCGTGTTTTTGTTCATAGCTGCCAACTTTTACGCTTTCTTTGCACCCCTAAAATTCTACAGAAAATAGTATCCTATCTAATCGTCGAAATCTCATGATTAAACAAAGCAAAAATGGCTATTATATTTTAGTTGTAGCAAAAAAGCGTAAAAGTTGGCAGCTATGTTTGTTTCTTTTTCAAATACTCACTTTTATATGAATATATTTAAATGTATATATATATATATATATACAGTGGCGGTCAAAAATTTCCGGCCAGTTAGTTTTTTTGATTTGTTTGACAGAACGTTTTAGCGAAGAAGAAGTTCAATTGCTCCAAAAGTTAGGAATAAGCGAATTACCTCTGACCACGTGATCATTTTGATTGGTTACTTAAGATACTTGATGCAAAGGGGATGAATTCAAAATTTGCGCGTGCAAAAGTTTCCGGCCATTCGTCATTCATTAATTTTTGCTATCGCTAAAGCGTTTTTTGGCCATGTTTGTTAATTAATCAAGGTGAATAATGTATTTGAAATTCAAAAATGAAAAATTTAACAAATTATTGCTCTTAAATGAGTGATTTTTTTATCGCTAAAGGGACAATCCTCTCGTGAGATTGCAGCAAAGTTGTCGATCGGAAAATGTGCTGTAAACGATATTTAAAAAAAATATAAAGATGGTCATGGCATTCGGAACTTGTCACGGTCCAGGGGACCCCGGAAAACGACTATTCTTGTGGACAGAATTATCGGAAGTAAAGCAGTTGATGACCCGCGAAAAAATGCCGCTGGAATTCCACGCCATTTATGGTGTTAAAAGCGATTTATGGTGTTATGGTTATCGCTGAAACAAGTCTATCTACAGTGTCAAGACGCTTATGTGACGTAGAATTTTATGGAACATTCGGTCTTAAAAAACCTTTCATAAGTAAAAAAATTCAGAGGGCCCGACTGGCGTTTGCCTATGAATAATAAGACTGGACAAGTGAAAACTGGAAAAAAAGTACTATTTTCAGATGAATCGACATTCAATCTTTTTGTGAGTGATAAAAAACATTACAACCGACGACCTAAAAACAAAAGATAAAGTGCGAGATATATTATTCCCACAATGAAGCACGGCGGAGGACACGTTATGCTGTGGGAAGCATTTTCTGAAAAATGCGCCTGTTCGTTATTTAAAATCCGCGGCAAGATGAATAGTGCAATGCATAAGGATATCTCTCAAGATCCTTTGCTGCCTTATTGAAGGAAAAATTGTTGTCGCAACTATTTGTTTCATCATGATAACGACCAAAAGCATACAAGCATGTTCGTCAAGCAGTGGCTCGCGCACAAAAAACTTCGCAACTTTTGAAATGGACAGCCCAATCATCCGATTTGAATACAATAGAAAATCTTTGAAACTAACTTGAAAACGTGTGTGGAATTATAAATATTCCAATTTAGCAGCATTTTCACAAAAATTGCAAGAACCGTGGACAAAACTTAACACTGATGATCTATAACTGTTCATTGAATCGATGCCACGTTGATGCGCCGCAGTACTTATTGCTAAATGTATGAATACAAAATACTAATTGTAAATGTTGTTGATCAATGTTATTTTCTTTTATAACACCATTTTTTCCCAAACTTGCCAAAGTGGCCGGAAACTTTTGAGAACATGCATTTTCTTTTGCAATTAGTTTTGTCAATTAAATTTATTAATATTTAATTTTAATTCCATAAATAAGCTCTTAACTCTTATGTCAATAAAGTGTATAAGTATCACTTTGAGATTCCTCTTCATATGGGTATACTTAGAAATTAACCAAAAAAATTATGCTGGCCGGAAACTTTTGACCGCCACTGTACATATATATATATATGTTCAAATTTCATCTATTTCACCTTATTTTTCACTCATAACAAAACATATGCACAACTCACTTCATATTTATTATTTAAGGGGGGGGGGGAATTATCTTAATAACCAGCTTTTTTGATATCTTGTTAACATATACGTAGAAAATCTTTGATGTTCTTAAGACATCTAAAGAAGGACTTCATAACATGTAGTTATCTAGTACTTTTCAATTCTTTTTCTGTTATTCATATAAGATGAATGAGTATAAAATTCTTGTTTTTTTTTTTTTTTTTTTTCTCTAAAAAGAATTGATATTACTAGAAAACAGGAATTTCGCTTTTTCAGAATTTAGTGTCGCCTTCGATGGAAAAAAAAATATGGATAGTATATGGATACATATAGATAGTACAAAACATACTTCAGCTTTAAGACATAAATCACACACTTTTATTTCATATAAAATGATGTCATTCATATCCGCTGAAGAAATAAAGATTTACAATTCAGTCTTAAACGACATCTACATAAAAGTATGCATATAACGTCACTATCGCAAAATAATACAAAATTCCAGCAAAATGCAATGTCGTCATTCAAGAAACTCGACCAAAAAAATCGGCTATCTAATGATTCAAATGCCTTCATTTGTTTGTAATATTAATATATGTACTAAAAATTAAATATAGTTTATAATAGCTCCATGTTTTATAGGGAATCAGTCATTTTTATTTTTTCAAAATAGCACGAATTTTAATTACATTTTTTCAGTGATTATGGGAAAATGCCAAAAAAAGTTATAATAGCCTACTATTCACCAACAATTTTCCTTTATAAAAATAGCAAATAAAGCCTTTGTGCAACAATATTAAAAAGCAGAAAAACCAACGTTTAAAATGCACAAATAATATATGAAAAGCAGCAAACAGCTGTTTCGAATCTACTAGCGAGATTCTTCTTCAGTGCAAAAGGAACAGCGTGCTAGAAAAAGCAAGGCTGAGCAAAATCATAGACAGAGACGCGCTGGCTTTTATACCCTATGCGGGTGGCGAAGGCGCCGAAACAACCAATGAGAGAGAAGCAGTGGAAACGACTGGGTGGACAAGTAGCGACATCTACCGGAGAAGTAGAGAAAAGAAACCAAAAAAGGGGAATTAAATTAACGCTTTCCAAATACTTGGAAAATCTGGAGTACTAGATAAGTCATTGACTAAAGAGTGAGAATTTTTAATGATATGGTAAGCTTCCCAAAAATCAAGATCAAGGTTAGAAGAACATTTTTGGATAATGATGGCAGAGGAAAAATCGAACCTATGTTGAGAAGACCAAGAATGTTGAGCAATAGAAGAACGTTTGAGCTCCTGATTTTTAACATAACCTTCATGCTCTTTTAAACGAAATCTAAGAGCACGTTTAGTCTGACCAATATAAGAAAGACCACACTGACAAGAGATCTGGTAAATGCCCCAATTATCTAGGCGATCAACGGGGTGTTTGAGATTTGAAAAAGGGATTTTATTAACAGGAGAAAAAATAACTTTAAAATCAAACCTTCTTAGGATTTTAGCAACTTGCTGACTGATTTTAGGAAAAAATGGTAATACAACTGAAGTATTAGAGTTGGAATTAGAATGCTTTGCAGAATGGTCGGATTTCGTCAATTTCTTATAAATAGAATCGATAATATTAGAGGAATAACCACGATCGACAGCAATAGCTTTGAGGTAATTAAGTTCAGCACTAAGTAACTGAGGAGTGGAACAAATATTAGTAGCCCGAAAAACAAAAGTATTGAAAGCAGCGAATTTCTGGTTAGGGGGATGAGAAGAATACCTGTGAGGTGGGAGACTGACAGCAAAAGGTTTACGAAAGACGGTAGTCTGAAAGCCATTATCACAACGAATAACAAGGACATCCAGGAAAGAAAGACAGTTATTGGTCTCAATTTCAGAGGTAAATTGAATGCAGGGATCAATGGAATTCATAATAGAGAGAATATGATTAATATCCGAATTCATTTCAATCAGGACATAAACATCATCAACATAACGAACATAGAACGGAAATTTTAAGATTTCAAAAAGCTTGACCTCAAAATAGTGCATATAAATATCGCATAAAATTGGACTAAGAGGATTACCCATAGCCAAACCGTCAATCATACGGAAGAAATTACCATTGAAAACAAAAGTATTTTGCGACAAGCAAGCGCGAGTGAGAAGTATAAGTTCCTCGATTTCAAAATAAGAGAAATGGAATTCACAAAGCCTTTTCTTGAGGCAATCTAAAGCCCCCTCAACCGGAACGTTTGTAAATAATGATTTAACATCAAAAGAAACCATCATGTGACCCTGCGGCTTAAAATTATGAAGTTTTTTAACAAAATCAAAAGAATTCTTAACAGTGAAACAGTTACTGCTCAAAAGTGGGGAAAAAACAGAAACTAAATATTTGGCAAGCTTATAAGAAGCCGTACCGATACTAGAGACAATAGGTCTAAAAGGAATGTCAGGTTTATGGACCTTAGGTAAAGCATAGAACCTGGCACAATGCGCAATAGACGGAATAAGGGACTTCTTAAAGGTGTCGCTACTTGTCCACCCAGTCGTTTCCACTGCTTCTCTCTCATTGGTTGTTTCGGCGCCTTCGCCACCCGCATAGGGTATAAAAGCCAGCGCGTCTCTGTCTATGATTTTGCTCAGCCTTGCTTTTTCTAGCACGCTGTTCCTTTTGCACTGAAGAAGAATCTCGCTAGTAGATTCGAAACAGCTGTTTGCTGCTTTTCATATATTATTTGTGCATTTTAAACGTTGGTTTTTCTGCTTTTTAATATTGTTGCACAAAGGCTTTATTTGCTATTTTTATGTATTTGGCGTTAACGGGCCTTTATTCTTCTGTAATTTTTTTTTTTCCGCAATGTCTCAAATCAATAGGTTTTGCAATTTACGATTAAAAAAGTACAGGTTTTTGGAACACTTACATTTCCTACTTGATTGTAGGCGTAAGAAGGTTATTCCTAAATTCATTTCCATTCGTTGTAATTTATTTTCTTCAAATAGGATTGAGAAGGTCTTATTTCGTTCTAAATTAGCTCTTTTAAGAGCTTTGATTCAAGAGACTCGCCACAAAATTGCTCATATAGAGCGCGAGTTATATTCTTTACATATCAGCCTCGCTAATTCTACTCCTGATTTTCAGTCCATTGACAGAAGATCATGGAGCAGAGTTCTCACAGCTTCTTCTGTTCATTGCTCTATATGAGCAATTTTGTGGCGAGTCTCTTGAATCAAAGCTCTTAAAAGAGCTAATTTAGAACGAAATAAGACCTTCTCAATCCTATTTGAAGAAAATAAATTACAACGAATGGAAATGAATTTAGGAATAACCTTCTTACGCCTACAATCAAGTAGGAAATGTAAGTGTTCCAAAAACCTGTACTTTTTTAATCGTAAATTGCAAAACCTATTGATTTGAGACATTGCGGAAAAAAAAAAAATTACAGAAGAATAAAGGCCCGTTAACGCCAAATACATAAAAATAGCAAATAAAGCCTTTGTGCAACAATATTAAAAAGCAGAAAAACCAACGTTTAAAATTCACAAATAATATATGAAAAGCAGCAAACAGCTGTTTCGAATCTACTAGCGAGATTCTTCTTCAGTGCAAAAGGAACAGCGTGCTAGAAAAAGCAAGGCTGAGCAAAATCATAGACAGAGACGCGCTGGCTTTTATACCCTATGCGGGTGGCGAAGGCGCCGAAACAACCAATGAGAGAGAAGCAGTGGAAACGACTGGGTGGACAAGTAGCGACACCTTTAAGAAGTCCCTTATTCCGTCTATTGCGCATTGTGCCAGGTTCTATGCTTTACCTAAGGTCCATAAACCTGACATTCCTTTTAGACCTATTGTCTCTAGTATCGGTACGGCTTCTTATAAGCTTGCCAAATATTTAGTTTCTGTTTTTTCCCCACTTTTGAGCAGTAACTGTTTCACTGTTAAGAATTCTTTTGATTTTGTTAAAAAACTTCATAATTTTAAGCCGCAGGGTCACATGATGGTTTCTTTTGATGTTAAATCATTATTTACAAACGTTCCGGTTGAGGGGGCTTTAGATTGCCTCAAGAAAAGGCTTTGTGAATTCCATTTCTCTTATTTTGAAATCGAGGAACTTATACTTCTCACTCGCGCTTGCTTGTCGCAAAATACTTTTGTTTTCAATGGTAATTTCTTCCGTATGATTGACGGTTTGGCTATGGGTAATCCTCTTAGTCCAATTTTATGCGATATTTATATGCACTATTTTGAGGTCAAGCTTTTTGAAATCTTAAAATTTCCGTTCTATGTTCGTTATGTTGATGATGTTTATGTCCTGATTGAAATGAATTCGGATATTAATCATATTCTCTCTATTATGAATTCCATTGATCCCTGCATTCAATTTACCTCTGAAATTGAGACCAATAACTGTCTTTCTTTCCTGGATGTCCTTGTTATTCGTTGTGATAATGGCTTTCAGACTACCGTCTTTCGTAAACCTTTTGCTGTCAGTCTCCCACCTCACAGGTATTCTTCTCATCCCCCTAACCAGAAATTCGCTGCTTTCAATACTTTTGTTTTTCGGGCTACTAATATTTGTTCCACTCCTCAGTTACTTAGTGCTGAACTTAATTACCTCAAAGCTATTGCTGTCGATCGTGGTTATTCCTCTAATATTATCGATTCTATTTATAAGAAATTGACGAAATCCAACCATTCTGCAAAGCATTCTAATTCCAACTCTAATACTTCAGTTGTATTACCATTTTTTCCTAAAATCAGTCAGCAAGTTGCTAAAATCCTAAGAAGGTTTGATTTTAAAGTTATTTTTTCTCCTGTTAATAAAATCCCTTTTTCAAATCTCAAACACCCCGTTGATCGCCTAGATAATTGGGGCATTTACCAGATCTCTTGTCAGTGTGGTCTTTCTCATATTGGTCAGACTAAACGTGCTCTTAGATTTCGTTTAAAAGAACATGAAGGTTATGTTAAAAATCAGGAGCTCAAACGTTCTTCTATTGCTCAACATTCTTGGTCTTCTCAACATAGGTTCGATTTTTCCTCTGCCATCATTATCCAAAAATGTTCTTCTAACCTTGATCTTGATTTTTGGGAAGCTTACCATATCATTAAAAATTCTCACTCTTTAGTCAATGACTTATCTAGTACTCCAGATTTTCCAAGTATTTGGAAAGCGTTAATTTAATTCCCCTTTTTTGGTTTCTTTTCTCTACTTCTCCGGTAGATGTCGCTACTTGTCCACCCAGTCGTTTCCACTGCTTCTCTCTCATTGGTTGTTTCGGCGCCTTCGCCACCCGCATTGGGTATAAAAGCCAGCGCGTCTCTGTCTATGATTTTGCTCAGCCTTGCTTTTTCTAGCACGCTGTTCCTTTTGCACTGAAGAAGAATCTCGCTAGTAGATTCGAAACAGCTGTTTGCTGCTTTTCATATATTATTTGTGCATTTTAAACGTTGGTTTTTCTGCTTTTTAATTTTCCTTTATTTTCTACTGAAATCCTTCAGTTGCCATCTTTAAAAAAATTTCGTTAAAAACTACAAAAAAATTAATATCTCAAAAATAACTTGAGATGGGGTTTTTAAACAAATTACATTTGAAAGTATTTTTTTTTTCTATACGACGTTATAAAAATTGAAAATGCTTACAAGTTTAACCCTTAAATGCATAGGGTAGAATGCGTTCCCGAAATTTCATAATTCAGAGAATCGGAATTCATACCAGAAAATATAAATGGTAAATTTCGGTTTATTTAATAACGAAATGGCTGTTATTAAATGGAGTGAAATTTTCTTTTTTATTTTTCTGGTGGAAATACGGAATATGTGAATAAAAAATTCAATAAATAGGGAACAATTATTGTATCAAAAACGATACCATATGCATATAAGGGTTAAAAAATTGTAGTAGTGATTATCTCGTACAATGATACAACTGCTTTGTTTTACGGATGGCTTATATAACGTAACTTTATTTTTTAGAGACGACTCTTTAATTGCTGGCCGAAAGATATAGCATATAGGGGGCTAATGAAAACTAGTCAAAATCTTTTGACTTTTGGGAGAAAAAAAATCTGACAAAATTAAACTTGCTAAAATAACATTTTAACCCTAGAACTACCGGAAATTTTACTCAAGTTTTATAAAAACATTCTACACCAGAATTTTTACTTAAAACTATTTAATTTGTTTATTTAACTTATTATTGTCTGATTTATACATTTAGTTTGTTTTGAAGAAATTTTCTGGTTTGAATAGATATTTTGAATATACATGTCGGGTCCATTGGACCCTTCTGGTAGACAGAGGGTTAATCTGATAGACGAATGCCTTAATGATTCAAAATAAACAAAAAATTGTCAGCAGCGATTTTTTTTATTTAACTGAGGTTTAAGTTATTGCGATTTATATTGCGAGCTTAATTTTCCTTTCCATTTTACCCCTATAAATTTTTATTTTCTATTACATTTTTACTTACAATGAATATGCATAGCACCCACAGGACATTCAAATAAGAAAAAAATAACAATGTAGTACTTTTAATACAGAATTTTTGTATAACATTGTCTTAAAGGGATGTTAAAGAAGGGACGGTAAGGTAAAAAAAGGGGGATGGTATTGGAAAAAAGGGACGAAATGGTAAAAAAAAGGGACGGTAAGGAAAATTACCCCCTATTTTTAGGAAAATCATGTTAAGACTAAGTGATAGACACAATGTTCATTTGTTTTTAGTAAGAGTTGTTAACATTGGATTAGTATATATATATATATTTTTTAATTTACCTCAAAAAGTGCAGGAATAAACCTTGTGGACGGTGAGACTACCAATAAAGCCACGATGTTTGAAATTGATATTTAAATGCAGATTTAAATTCTACAGTAAATTTCCTGGCAAAGAATTTTAGACATTATTTCTCTAGCATACTTCTGCATTAGAAAAACTTAAAAAAAAATAATCTGTGACTGCATCTGAAATGGTTTTCTGTATAATTTTAGAAGAGGGATGGTAAGGAATCTAAAACCCAGGGACAGAGTTTAAAAAATAATAACAACCCTAAAAATGTGTGCAGGTTAATTTTTAGCTACATATTTATATAAAACAATAGTTCCAGTTTCAGAAAAAAATTACTTCGAATTATTTTTATTGAAACAATTTTATCCAGACAGCTCCAAGCTTACAAATCAGCATCAGGACCATGGGACGGTATAGGAGTTTTCCAGGTGTTTGGACACACAACATCGTCCAAA
This sequence comes from Maratus speciosus, assembly GCA_963932465.1. NCBI lineage: Eukaryota > Metazoa > Arthropoda > Arachnida > Araneae > Salticidae > Maratus > Maratus speciosus. Next base: position 451,923,554 of record OZ010796.1, read on the forward strand.
ACTTATTTATCTCGTTAATATTGTTGTGCAATCATGAAATGCGATGTTCCCCAGTATATGAAATAAAAAAAAAACCACAAAAAAGTGTATTAAAATAAAAATTATTATTCAGGGAACACGAAAGTCAAAAGATTGTGAGAATGCCCCATATGCAACATAAGAAAAGCTTGATGTCATATGCGAAAAATGTATCTCTGATTTTTTTCATTATTTTTCCGGTGTTACATACCTTTCTCATAGGTGCCAACCTCAAACTAATCTTCCGTAATACGTGCGTTAATTTGACCTTGGTTTAAAGCGCGTCGAACCAGAAATTTTTTTAAGAAATGAAATTAAATAAGTTCCACGCAGAAACATTGAATTAAATAAATAAAGATTCATGAAATAAATTTTGTAGTTCGAAATTTGTTAACCTGGTTTATTTTAATCCATATATTACGGAAGATTAGTGGAAGGTTGGCAGCTATGCTTTCTGAGAATCATATACAATTTTTTCGAAACAAAATAAAAATCTTGCATTTAAGGGTTAAAGCTCCATTCCTATTGGGAGTTATCGGCAAAAGAACGACACAAATAGCATACAAATGTGATATGGGAAGAAGAAGAACGTATATGCAAAATTTCGCTTCGATTAATACTTAACAGCTGCTGATCCGAGTGTGCATCTCTCAATCGCAGTAGGACTGTAACGGAAAAAGTTGCCCTTCACTAATCTGGAAATGGCTGATATGCATTTTATTTACGGAACTGCAAATGCAAATGGCTCCGAGACTCAGCGATTGTACGGAGAGCGGTTTCCCACCTTGCTTTTGTCACGTATTCGTTCTGTGCTTGTTTTTGCCTCGCATAACAATACATCTAGTGTTTCCAGTAAGCTGTTATTTTTCAATTCAGATTTCTTGATTAGCACCACTTTTTTTAAATTGTAAAATTCGCTTTATTTAAAAACATATTAATTAACAACTTCTAGGGCCTGCGGTTCATTTTTCGACCACCTAATTTTGATCCCGAACTGTCACATTGGCACCAAAATATTGCAATGAAAAGTTTCTTTTTATTAAGTATGTGAACAAAAGTTTTTACTTATTTTGAAAAAAATTTGTTTGTAATTCCTGGCATCATTCACACATTTCGACATTTTCCGAACATAAGCACTTTGCCCCTGAAAGGGCCAAGTCTAAAACAAGGGGAGTTTTACCGTTTGAAAAAAATGGTGCCAATCACTAAAGCTGAATTTTAAAATGTACCTCACTGGCAAAACTGGTCATCTCATTCGGCTCACTCTAGCTCCTTTGCATTTTAATTCCGAACATGAATTCTTTTATGAAAACTAGGGGATCGTACCAGGGCTTCCCGGGTTAAAGAATATAGGTGAAAACATTTTTTAAAATTGAAAACTAATATTTGTTTAAATGCAATAATTTTTTTAGATTGCCCACTTACATTAAAAAGCATTTTCCATATCGAAAATACGAATTATACAATTAAATAAATTTTTGAAATTTATCAAAAGCTATATTTTCTTACTAGCCGCATGCTAAGAGTTATTTGACCAAGATTTTGCTATTTATGGCATCCTTTTATATTCTGATAATTTCAGAGCTTATACATGTCTGTTAAATTTGTGTTTTACTTATATTATTTTATGCATTTATTAATATAGAAGTTTTTTAAATGGATATTAGCCGTAAGAAAAATATGAAATCTTTATTTTGTTTTAAGGGCAAACGCATTAATCTTTCGTAATCGAGCTCCGCGCGATATAGATAAATTAAAAATATTTCATGCTTTAAAATTGTTTTTAAAACCATAGACAATCAGTAAACTTAGATGAACTTTGCAAACAAATTCCATTTGAAAAAAAATCCTATTTGGTGATCTAAAAATTTAAATTGTACGATTACAAATATGTTAGATTTGTGTTTTTTCAATATATTCTTTTATTTGTTTATAAAAGAAGTATTAATTTCGTTAATTTGTCTTTCACAAATATGTTAGATTGGTGGTTTTTTTAATATTATTCGTTTATTTTTGTTTATAAAGGAAGTTTTATTTCGTTCTGCAAAAATAGTCAGAAACAAATGTTGAAAAATGTTTGTTGCTTTATGTGCAAAATGTTTATTAGTATTATGTATTGAAACCAGCACATGATAAGATAAACTTAAAATAAAATCATGCTTAAAAATTATTTTAAAAAGTATACTACATCAGTCAATTAAGATACAATTTTGAAACAAATTCCATTTGAAAGTAATTTTTTCCCTATGCGACGAAAATTGAATATGTACGATGTTCAGAAGATTAAAAAATTGCAGTAGCGAAAATCTCAAGACCGAAATTTGATCGTGAAGTATTGCCATTCGCAAAATGACATCAGCGTTACGCACAGATACGTTTGTTCTTTATAGTATAGATACTTAATCAGTAAGATATAATAAAGATCGGTTATTAGCACGTGGTTATAAATTGAGGCTCTTATGCTTGATATTCCGGAATGAAAAACAGCAATTTTCACCTTCTCAAAATTTGCATACGCACTTCTCATATCCGTATTCATCATTTTTAAAAAAATTGTATTTTGTTTGATCATTTAAAGATCATTTTAACTCAAAACTTGAAGTCACGATTGTCAGCAACATCTTTTAAGTGGACAGACGCACTCTTTACTTGAGATTCTAATCTCAATTCCAGAGAGTAAAAATTTCCGTAATTTATGTTTTTTAGACGCACTTGTTTTAAAATGTTTAGTTTTATCTAGGAAAATGATCGTTTTCTTTTAAATATGACTTCATTTTCACTTACATAAACATTTGGTCTAGCGTCTGAATACTAGTATCAGTACACATGCAGAATGAAAAACAATATAGAGAATTTATGAAAAAACATGCGTGTTTCCATAGCAGTATGTCATTTTCCGTTATTATGCACTAATATAATATTCTGCTCCTAATGGGATTTTCCGACACTAAACCCAATATAACAATTTTCATCAACAATTTTGAATTTTTATCAGAAAATAGCATGAAAAAATATAAAAATACCTCATTATTTATCTCTTGCCTGCAATAATGAAAGCTATCTAATTTTCACCATTTTGAAGAAGTTTCATAAAATGCTTTTAAAATTAAAATATAAAAGTGGGGATGTTTAAAAAAAAATCAGATAGTGCTACAAATGAAGAGCTTTCAGTTTAAAAAAAAATCTTAGTAAAATTGGTTCAGCAGAAAAGATCAGGGCAGATGACTAAAAAACACAGTTGTGTTATAAATATATAGATTATATAAAATTAGGAAAAATTTAATTAAGCAAATTATGTTAATTTGATAAAATTATAGTAGAATGTCCTAAAGAATAGCATTAAAAATTTTTTATTCGAGAGAATTTTGGACAAAAATTTCAGAAGTATAATATTATTTTAAACCACGAATTATTTGTTTGCTTGTCTAACTCGGCGAAGCAAATCCATCCAGCCAAGAATCATCAATTTCTGTAATATAAATCGCTTTTATTTGCATGTCACCTCTCTTTTATAAAGACACTCTAAATTTTTGTAAAACATTGCGTTTTATCAGTGTGTGATTTCGATTACATTAATTTCAAAATTGAAGCTTTTTCACCTGTGAAGAATTTCAAGGCAGCTGGGCTGTGAAAATGACGCACTTCTACAAAACATAATTCAGGTTTAAGAATTAAAATACACGCTTTTTTATAAAATGACGTCATTTGCATCCGCTAAAGCAATACACTTTTACAATCCAGTCTTAAATTTCGTCTATAGAAAAGTATGCATGTGACGTCATTATCAATGAATAACAGACAATATTCTTGACATAGCCCATATTTTAATTTCAACTTTTTTTTCAGGTTTTATGTGAAAATGGCAACAAAAAGATACAGTATCGCCTATTTTCAACTATTTTCCGTTTATTTTCAATGACTTTCAATTGAAATGGGGTACTTTTTTTGCCACAATAAGAAAAAATTTATTAAAAACTACAAAAAAAATAATATCTCAAAAATAAATTGAGATACAGCTTTCAAACAAATAGCATTTAAAAGAGGATTTTTTTCCTTATAAGAAGGTGTAAAAATTTAAAATGTGCGATGTTTAGAAGTTTAAAAATTTGCAGTAGAGAAAATTGCAGAACCAAAATTTTAATTCAAGTTTCAAGTTGTTGCCATTCGCAAAATGGCGTATGCGTTACGCACAGATATGTCTGTCCTTTGTAATATAGATAGTTTGTTTTGATGTGTATTATCACATCTAAAAGTCTTGCCCACCTTTATTGAAACTCCCTGTATATATATGGAGATTATATCTACTCCGTCTTGTTTTTCACTCATAGAAAATTTGCACAATATATTTTTTTATTTATTATTTAACGGGGAAATATTACCTTAATAAAAAAAACTGGTATTTTTAACTTTATGCCTTAAATGCATGTTTTTTTTTTTTTTTTTTTTTTTTTTTTTTTTCGAAAAAATTATATATGATTCTCAGAAATGTTTATTACATAGGAAAAATAATGAAAAAAAATATCAGAGATACCGTAATTTCCAGCGTATAATCCGCAGATCAAACAATCATTTTTCGACCCAGAAATATTTTTAAACAAAATGTAACTTTTTAGATGGCGGGAAGTATTTGGCTTCAATTACTAAATAAGATTGCTGGGTCCAAACTGAATTTTTTATCTGCGGATTATACGCCAGAAATTACGGTACATGTTTTCGTAAAATACGTCAAACTTTTCTTATATTGCACATCTGGAATAGAAGTAAAAGCTACTGTCATCAGTAAAATATTGCAAATTAGTAAATATTTTAATAAGTATGAATCTAACACGATGATTGCCACGCTACAAGTATACTCGTAGCTTTAATATTCGTGGCTTTAATTTATTACTTTGTCCCCATTATTTTCAAATAAAAAAAATTGCCTTATTTATTGGCAGAAATTTCGCTGTAAAGCGAAATTTACCTTTGAGAATTTGTGGTGACAAACGACTTTCAAGAAGAAATTTGAAAAATCTTACTTTTTGCGGCTTTGAATGTGTTAAATACTTTATTTTATATATATTTTTTTATTTTGTAAAACTTAACCCTTATATGCGTGAATTATTATTTTATAATAGTGTTTTTTATTCTTACATCAACTATTCGACACGAGAAATTTTAAGACAGATTTTTAACTTTATTTAGTAGCATATTTTTGTAATTTTTAGAGGATTGCTATTTTTATGTAAATATAGTGGTTGCTAAGAGTTAAAAAAAGTGATGCAGATATGCATCACTATGCATTTAAGATTTAAAATGTTTCTAAATCCATGTGAACAGACAAAAAACAAAATAATAAAATACGAAAAACTGGTACTAGATTTATGCAGTTCTAAAAGAGTGACCAGATCAGTACGAAATTGAGTGAACCATACCTGTCAAACTGTCCGATTTTTGAATATAACTTTTTCTGTATAGTCCTCGCCTTATATAATCGCATTTTTTTTATATTAACACATTAAGCGCCAAGTCAGTCACCGGTGACTGACACTGAGCTCTCAGTTTAGAAAGCGTCTTTCACAGATGAATGGCGGTCTAAAATAAGATATAAAACTAAAAAAATATATATTGTTTTAAGTAATTGCTGAAAATTTATTTGAAATTTACATACCTTTTATTTATTACAGGATTATACTTTTTTAAAAATTACTTAAAAAATTGTAAATTTTTCAGTTTCATTGTCAGACGTGGCAATGAAACTGATGAGACGTGGCTACATCACTATGATCCTGAGTCCAAAAGACAGTAGGCACGTTTCATTTACTCTCACCCCTCCACCCCCCCCCCCTCCTTTCAAGCTAGGTGCGACCTCTCACACCAAAAACGAAAAAAAAAAGTCCTTCCGGCCAGTGCCGGGAGGAAGAGGTAGCTTTCATAATCCTTATTTAAAAAAAGCCAACTTATATCATGCAAACACACGAAGCTCAATTTAGTGGAAACCGAATATAGGAGATTCAATACTAATTTTTATCAATATAATGAATGAGAATTTCGCGAAATTAGTCAGCTTTATCCAAGCTGCTTTTCTTTAAAGTAACTTATATTTGGCTGCCAAATTCGGCAATTTCTTAAAGTGCCTGTCATTTTAAGACAACATGGTGGATGAGGCTAAGCAGTGAACTTGGTCGAGACCTTAGTAATTGCTGTGCACATGCTCACTCACATGGAATCGGTTAATATATAGGAGTGCTGTCGCATGCAAAAAATCAGATTTTTCAAAATATCACCCACAATAGAAATTGAAACTGCTATATCTGAGCCATTTTTTAAGGTAAAGACAAACAAAAAATGCTCCTGAATCCTTATATCAAGATCAAATACTTAAGAAAGAAACCTTTTTCAATTTCTAATTTTTTTTGCACCTCACTTTAAAAATATATATATTTTTTAATTTAATGGCCGCCATTTTGAAACAAGATGGCTGATGAATCTGGCCAGCGAACTTGGTCGAGGTGTTGATGTATACTATCCACATGCCTTCTTACATCGAAATAGGCGAATACGTGTGTTATCGCGTGACAAATACAAGATCGTTTCAAAATGTTAGCCATGCTAGAAATTCAAAGTGCTATAAATCAACCATTTTTTAAGATATCAACAAAAGAACAAATTTTCAGAAACAAAAACTGCTCCTGAATCTTTGTATCAAATCCAAACACATAAAAAAAATCTTTTTCATTTTCCAATTTTTTAATACCTTATTTTGAATTTAAAATTTAATTTTTTTAAATGGAAACCATTTTGAAACAAGATGGCGAATGAAGCTGGCCAACGAACTCGGTCGAGACATTGGTATGTACTATGTACAGACCAAGTTACATCCAAATAGGTTCATAAATACGCCTGTTATCGCGTGACAAAAATCAGGTCGTTTTAAAATGTGAGCCACAAGAGAAATTCAAAATGCTATTACTCAGCCATTTTTTTTTAGATATAGACGAAAGAAAAACTGTCCCGGAATCTTTGTATTAAGGTCAAACACATACAAAAAAAATCTTTTTCATTTTCCAATTTTTTGGTATCTCATTTAAATTTTTTTATTTTTTAATTTTTTTAAATGGCCGCCATTTTGAAACAAGATGGCGGATGAAGCTGGACAACGGACTCGGTCGAGATATTTGTATCTACTATGTACACACCAAGGTACATCCAAGTCGGTTCATAAATACGCCTGTTATTACGTGAGAAAAATCAGGACGTTTCAAAATGTCAGCCACGCTAGAAATTCAAAATGCTATAACTCAGCCATTTCTTAAGATATAGACGAAACAAAAACTGCTCCCGAATCTTTTTATCAAGGTCAAACACATAAGAAGAAAATATTTTTTCAATTTTCAATTTTTGGTACCACATTTCAAATTAAAATTTTTCTTAAAAATTTAAATGGCCGCCATTTTTAAACAAGATGGCGGGTGAAGCTGGCCAACGAACTCGGTCGAGACATTGGTATGTACTATGTATAAACGAAGTTGCATCCAAATCGGTTCATAAATACGCCTTTTATCGCGTGACAAAATTCAGGACGTTTCAAAATGTCAGCCACGCTAGAAATTCAAAATTCTATAACTCAGCCATTTTTTAAGATATAGACGAAACAAAAACTGCTACGAAATCTTTGTATAAGGGTCAAATGCATAAGAAAAAAATATTTTTTCCATTTTCAATTTTTTGGTACCACATTTCAAATTTTAAATTTTTAAAAAAAATTTAAATGGCCGCCATTTTGAAACAAAATGGCGGATGAAGCTGGCCAACGAACTCGGTCGAGAGATTGGTATGTACTATATACACACCGAATTACATCCAAATCGGTTCATAAATACGCCTTTTATAGCGTGACAAAATTCAGGACGTTTCAAAATGTCAGCCACGCTAGAAATTCAAAATGCTATAACTCAGCCATTTTTTAAGATATAGACGAAACAAAAACTGCTCCGGAATCTTTGTATAAAGGTCAAATACATAAGAAAAAAATATTTTTCCATTTTTAATTTTTTGGTACCACATTTCAAGTTTTAATTTTTTTTAAATTTTAAATGGCCGCCATTTTGAAACAAAACGGCGGATGAAGCTGGCCAACGAACTCGGTCGAGACATTGGTATGTACTATGTACACACCGAATTACATCGAAATCGGTTCATAATTACGAGAGTTACAGTGTGACATAGGTCAGATATATATATATATATATATATCAATTTTGAACGGAGGGTGGTTTCGGGGTCTGGGGGTCATGATGGATGAAAATATACCAAAATTTTTTGAAATCGCTTTCCTCCGAACGGCTGCAATAGGTAGCTTTTTTGTAAAGAAAGCTACCTAATATGTTGATGTAGCAGCTACAGATCTGAAATTGGGCCTATAGGCATCTAAGACATTAGGTTTCAATATTCCACATCAACCATCGCAGTACAAATATTTTATACACACTCGGGACCATAATTATTGAACCACCCTTGTATATTAATTGTTTAATGTAATTGTTAATAAGATGATAGGAACACAAATTCTTGATTCTATACATATGATTAAGGAGTATATTACCATAGCTGCCAACTTTTATGCTTTCTTCCTACCACTAAAATTTTATAGTAAATGTTGTCTTATTTAATTATCAAAATATCGTGATTAAAGAAGACGAAAATCTCTATTACATTTTACGGGTAGCAAGAAAGCCTAAAAGTTGGCAGCTATGTATTACTACACTGCTCAGCAAAAGTTTAGACACTGGTGATTTTTAACCTTTAAATAAAAAGTACGAACACTTGGGTTATACAAATAGGTGTATTTATTTTTTAATATATTTTAAATGTTTTAGGACAAAAATAACGGTTTTAATGCAGGATATTATTTAATTTAACTGAAAAAAGTGAAATTTGCATATTGCAAAAGTTTAGACACTTTTGTGATTTTTTGGCAACTGTTGACGGAAAAACGCAAATTTCAAACTTATGACGTCAAATGCATGAAGTATTTAAGTGCTTCTCGTGATAATATCGGTTAGTGAAGATGCCGCAAGCTAGAAATTTTCAGTCAGATGAAGTAATTAAAGCATGGAACCTGAAATCGAAAGGCAAGGCTTTTTCAGAAATTTCAGCCACTTTGAATCGTCCAAAGAAGTCTCTCTATTAAGTACTGTCTAAGGGTGACTCTTTCAAAGCAAAACATAAATCTGGAAGGCCTCGTGTGGCCATAAAACGAGATTATAGAAGGAACCATAAACTGGTATCTAGACAAATGATGACTGCTAATTTCATTAAAAGTGAGTCACAGTTTTCTGTGTCAACGGTTACTTCGTAGATGAATTATAGAAAGATGTACATTTGTTTATATGAAAATGATAAAACAATCAGCCTTGAAATCTCACAACAAATTGACTCCTTTCCGTCGCGGAGTAATTCTGTTTATAAAACTAAGGAAAGAATGGACTGAAATCAGAATTTATAAACGAATTTATTAGAAAGTACGAACTTTCTTATTTTCACGTATATTATAAAAGGAAAATTTTAATTAATTATTCATGGTGCCGTCTGTCAGTTTTGGAATTAAAATTATGTGTGCTTTTTATGGACACCGCCCTCGAAAGAGTTAATGATTTGAGCCTCACTTTGTTTTAATTCTCAAGTATCTCTGGAGTTTCCCAATGGTCGCCAAGCAGCGTAAGACTACATACATACATTGGAAAGCCATTTGGTGAACATTTAGCTCTTCCAAAGTATACCGTAATTTCCGGCGTATAATCCGCGGATCAAACAATCATTTTTCGACCCAGAATTTTTTAAAAATGAAATGTAACTTTTTAAATCGCGATAAACATTTGGATTCGATAAATAAATAAAATTTCTGGGTCCAAACAGAATTGTTTGTTCCGCGGATTATACGCCGGAAATTACGGTACATTTGAGCAAAATAATGCGTTTATTCATGTAGCATACAAATAAAAAAAGATAATTTAAATCTCAAAATATTACTGTTCTCGACTGGCCCGCGTGTAGCCCTGATCTGAACCCAATCGAAAACTTTTGAGGCATCATATCTCATACGGTTTATGCATTTTTTTTTTACAATACTCCTCAATAATGAACTTCGATCTGTTGTTGAACCTGTTTGGTACGAAATGGACCACAAAGTGATGCAGGATTTAGTTTTTTCGATGGGAACTCACATTGTTTCATTAATAGCAGACAATGTAGGTGCAGTTCGAATTTAATTTATGGATACTTTTCTGTTAACAGACAAATTGTCTATACTTTTGCTACAATGTTAAATTTGTTTTTTTGTCATTATATATTAGGTAATGTGTATAAATTAAAATTTATCGTTTGTATATGAAAGATAAGTCCCCACTAATATATGACAGTTGAGTTCCAACAATTCGTTACATACTTCGTTCACTACAGAACTATTCGTTCACTACAGAAGAATAATTGATCATTGTCTAAACTTTTGCTGAGCACTGTATGAACTGAAATATTAAGGCGGGACTTAAAATGAGTAAAAGTATTAGCTATGAATTGAAAATCGTTACATTTGTCATAAAGATCAGTTATTGTTTTGTTTTCTGTTAGTTTAATTTTCAGATCTAAAATGTTAATAGTATTGTTGGATAAAAGGTTTCCCTTCAATTCTTTGGATAATCTACAGGAAATTGAGAAATATTAGTTTGGTTAGTGTCAATTAAAATGATGCCATGAATGTGTGTAATGATACATAATAATACTATCATTACAATAAGTACGTTCATATTGATATGAATATAAATCTGATAACAGACTGGACGTACATCGACCTTGTGGGTTCCGACTTTCTGTATATAAAAATATTATCTTGTAAAATGTGGTTATATATAATGAAATTAGTTAAAGTGCGAAAATAGTCTGTGTCCATATATGTAGGAAAAGTTAATTGATTTTTATATATTTTAAATAATGTATTAATTATATTATGTAGTACAAAAAAATTATATTATATAAATGATCTTTGAAGTCATCTGTTCGTATATTTTTTACACATTTAAGGTCTTTTAGTACACTTATCAGTTGATATCAATTTTTTATGTAATGTGTGTTATGTATTGACGTTGTAAGTTTATGAATTTGATTAAGAATTTTTAATAATCTATTGTTAGCATTATTGTTATATGTATTACAGCCAATTGAAACTATTCTAAATTTAATTGGTGTCTTATGGAACTTAGGAAAGAGCACTAAATAAAAATAATTAAAGTTTGCAGGTGTAATACTTACTGGTTTATAATAACTATTCATTTTACGATGGTTTACTATTATAGTCTTATATCATCATTAGTGTTTTTGGAAAGAATTATTTGATGAAATACATGATGTAATAAGATGGTGATAATACGATTTGCAGATGATTCCATAATTATTTGGGGATTTGTCTATATATGTATTTACAAAGTTTTTTTTTTTAATTAGTAATTTATTGGAAAATATGTTTACTATTTTCTTTAACTAGATCAGATATATTTTTCTGAAGAGAATCAGTTAATTATCTATAACCAATACTTTCCATTGATTAAAATATGCAAAAGTTTTTTTGTAAGAAATGGAAATTTTATATATACATAAATCAATATCATACGTAAATTGTTTTATAATTGAATTTATGTTAAGTTTTAATGGAAGTCTATATTTAGTACCATAACACATTAATTTTTTAATGTAATATCATTAACAATATTAGGATTTCCAGTGATTATATGACCATGATCTTTATTAATGTATTTTTGCAGAGAGGGGTCATTGCAGTTACATGGTAAAGTACTTGTTTCAGATGTATTCGATGTATTCGAATTCAGATGTATGTCGAAAAAGAATTACAGTTAAATATCTTTCTGTATATGTGTGTGTGTGGGGGGGGGGGGGGTAATTTATTTTTTTTTTAAAAGAGGAAAGTTTACTTATCTGCCATTGGTTAAATGTTGGTCCTATCAGGTGTTCTTTGTGGCAAAAAATTGTAACTTTGGATTTGCTATATTATAGATAAATCCATTAAAAGTTAGTTTTTAGATTTAAATTCTTTTATATCAATATCTATTAATTAAGATGTAAAAAATAAGTTTTTAATTTTTATTGTTTAAATATTATAAGGAATTAAGGAATGTAAATAATACATTTAACTGTATTATTTTTTATTTTTATTGTTTAGATATTATGAGGAATGTCAAATAAATTATAATTTTGGTTATGCTACATTAAAGTTATTGCCATTAAAAGTTAGATCTTACATTTAAATTCTTATATATATATATATATATATATATATATATATATATATATATAATATACATATACATATATATATATATATATATATATATATATATATATATATATATATATATATATATATATAATATATACAGGGTGTTCCGTTAAAGGGGTCCAATATTAATAGGGGTAATAGAGGGGATCACATGGAGCATAAATCAGTATATAAAGCCTGGTCGGATCTCAATAGTTTTCAAGTTACAGCAAATAGAATGAAAATTCGGAAAATTGTAAAAGAACCCTCATTGCTAAACTATCGATAATGCTACATAAAAACGAAGCACATATTTAGAAAGAGCAGAAAAAAATCTACAAAATGACATCAATTTTATTAAAATAGCAATATTTATTGATGAGTTACAAGCCCTGAAACAGTGAAAAAAGTACGAAATCCAATATACATCAAAATAGTTAATCGTTAATTCCAAAAAGACAACTCTAGCTACAACAAGGAAAATGTAGTAAAATTTGGTCCATTCCGAAAACTTTCGAAAAAGCTTACAATGAACCATATCGGTTTAATTGTGTGAGAGAAATTAATCAGTTTCTTAGTTACAACTCCGCTTTCTTTGACACTAGCAAAGGTTAAACTCCGCCCATCACGAATGGAAACACCGCCTTTTTAATTACTCTCAACTATACATTTTCGATCATGCTTCTTCTGAGATGCAACATTTTTAATTATTCAAGAGTTGAATGAACCAAAATAACTTTACAATGATAGTCTACATTTTAAAGTGGTCTTTTATTGATATAAAGCTTAAGTTAAATTCTTTAAAATTAAACTGGTGGTGAAAATTCGGAAATAATTAAAAATATTGCGATTCGTAACTATGCAAGAAGTTTCAGTACATGTTTTACATGGACAATTATTGTATGTATATGTGCATCATAATTTATGATAGGAAATAATAATAACAAATAGCATAATAATTTTATTAATTATAAATTTAAAAAAGACACTAAATTTTAAATTAATTCATACAAACTTTGTAATTTACAATTTGAGTACACCACAGTCTGTGACTTACAAAATACTGTGCCAAAAAGTGTTGAAAATAAAAGAAAAATGACAAATAAAGAATTACATTCCACGTACTTTATGACATATGTGAAGCATAGTCTTCTGGCCTGCGCTGCACAGTTCAATGTCGGAAGGCAGACGAACGGACATTATTATAATAGGTGTTCGAGGTTGCGCCCATTAACAGAATCGCACAGCCGACAGCGACGTCGTAAAGATCGGCGAACACGCCGAAAAACTCCGACGGAGTTGGGAATGTCTCCTGCAGCGACAGCGATTCGCGCTAGTAAATCCTCCGGTGTATCCACAGGCGTTTCATACACCAGCGATTTAAGGTGTCCCCAAACAAAAAAGTCTAACGGATTGAGGTCTGGAGAGCGTGCAGGCCAAGCAACAGGTCCACTGCGTCCAATCCATTTCCCAGGATATGTTGAATTGAGGTGATTGCGAACACCTATGAAAAAATGTGCCGGTGCGCCATCGTGCATAAACCACATATTGTGGCGCAATGTTGCTGGCACATTTTGCAGTAACTGCGGTAAGATATCCCGTAGGAAAACCAAGTACGTACTGCCATTGAGTACATCTGGGAGTAAATATGGTCCTATGAGATAATCGCCGAGGACACCTGCCCATATGTTCACACTGAACTTTTGTTGTGCGTTCGACGGGAAATCAGTGTGCGGATTTGTATATGACCATGTGTGCATATTGTGCGTGTTTACCACGCAGTCTCTCGTAAATGTTGCTTCATCAGTAAATAAAATATTTTCCAGAAATTGTGGATTATTTTCTGTTACATTAAGCAACCAGCGTACGAATTCTGTCCGCTGAGCACAATCTGTTACTGATAACAGTTGTACCCGCTGCACATGAAAGGGGTGCATGTTTTCTGCACGCAGAACACGCCACACACTTTGGTGAGAAACACCGACTTCAGACGCAGCAGCTCGTGTAGTCGTGGAGGGGTTATCTTTAAAAATATTCAGTACATCTTCTTCCATTGCAGGTGTTCGTACATGTCGAGGTTTCCCTGCATCAATGCTTGCTGTATTAAACGATCCAGTCTCCCGTAATCGCCTATCGATTTTTATGAAGAGTTTCGAACTTGGGCAACGTCTCCTTGGAAATTGCTCACGGTACATGCGCTGTGCTAGACATGCACTTCCATGAGCTTGCCCGTACATCAGATCCATGTCCGCATATTCTTCGTTAGAGTATTCCGGCATAATTATTATACATCAACTTACTACAATCCCACTTACAACAGCCTCCCTTTAACATAACGCCCACTGATGACTGCTGTTTTATTACACTTTTCTTCCTATACACATAGAAAATTTGCATAAAAAGTACTTCTTCTTCATCATCCTGAAAGTTCATGGAGGAAACGCAGCAGTCACGGAGTTTGCTTTAAGACAAAGCGAGAGCTGCACAATATGTCATTCACTTGACCAGACTGAATAATGAAAGGGTATTGATAGAGGTTGATCAGAAATGTATAATTGAAAGATATTAAAACGGGGTGTTTACAATCGTCATGGGCGGAGTTTCGCCCTTTCCGAGCGTGCAACAGTACAGAGTTGTAACTAGGGAACTGCTTGATTTCTCCCATACAATTAAACTGATATGGTTTATTGTCAGCTTCTTCGAAAGCTTTCGGAATGGACCAAATTTTATAACATTTTCCTTGATGCAGGTAGAGTTGCATTTTTGGAATTAACGATTAACTATTTTGCTAAATATTTGATTTTGTATTTTTTCACTGTTTCAGAGCTTGTAACTCGCCATCAATTCTCAATATTCTAAAACAACTTATGTCATTTCGTAGGATTTTTTCTGCTCTTTCTAAATATGTGCTTCGTTTTTATGTAGCATTATCGATAGTTTAGCAATGAGGGTTTTTTTACAAATTTCCGATTTTTCATTCTATTTGCTGTAACTTGAAAATTATTGAGATCCGGCCAGGCATTATATGGTGATTTATGCTCCGTGTGATCTCCTCTATTACCCCTATTAATATTGGACCCCTTTAACGGAACACCCTGTATATATATATATATATATATATATATATATATATATAATATATATATATGCATATATATATATGTGTGTATATATATATATATATATATATATATATATAAATTAAATTAAAAAATATTCTTTTTAATTTTTATTATTTAAATATTATAAGGAATGTAAATTTTACATATAACATTATTAGATTTAATGCCATTATTTAGATATTATGCGGCGTGTAATCTATATATATAATTTCAATCTCTGATCTTACCCATATGTTTCAAAATTAATGAAATACTTAAAATTTCATTTAATATCGTTATTTTCTTATTTTATTGCTATTTCACATTATAGTTATATTATTTCAGTAATACATTTTTTTAATCATTTATTAACAAGATGTATACAATTACACTAAACATCTATGCAGTATAATAAGATTCAGGTTGCTTATATAAATTTCCATAATAGTTTACCTACGTAACTATTATTACTAATATCATTTTTTTGTTTAGAGAAAAAAATTATATTGTCATAGTTATAGTACTATTAATAAAATTAGTAATGTTTATTAACACATATATAACGACCATAGCGATTATTTTGACCACTACCAAATAAATATGTTTCGATTCGAACCAGAAGTTTCTTTCTAAAATATGTTAAATATGTTTAACGGAGAAATAAGTTAAATAGTTTGAAATGAAAATTCTTGTGTAAAATATTTTCATAACACTTGAGTAAAATTTGCGTTCGTTCTAGTGTTAACCCATTAACCGCTGGTGTTGTGTTCACGCAACGGTCAAAATAAATGCATATATTTAAGTTATTTGCATACCCACCACTATTTTTCAGTTTAAAAATTGGCCTTACTTAAAGACATTAAGTTCATATAAAGCGAAAATTATCTTACAGAATTTGTGGTGGCAAACGACGTTCAGCTAAAAAGATGAACATTTCAACCTTATAGTTTTGGTTGTTAATGGGTAAAGATAGAAATGAACTACCTTTTTATTTATATTTAATACAATTTATTTTCTACTATTTATTGCTCAAAAATTTTTAAACTATAGTTGGCAGCAATCCAAACCCTTTATTTCAATGATAATAATTATAATAAACTCTTGTTACTTGCATCTATTATTAGGTTTGTCCACAGAAGGCAGCATTGAAGTTATTGGTCTTTCAAGTAGTCAATAATTTTCAACATTTGATAATTCAGAAATAATTATTCTCTTTAATCCTTTTTGTTTTAATTTTTCATTGAGTTTAATTTTAAGTGATACAATATGATTTATTTTTCAGTTTAACTGCAGTTTTTATTTTTAAAAACATATTTTTGTATTCATTTTTGGTTACTTTATAATTGGTTAAATTAACTGTTAATTGTAACCATATTATATTTCCATGTGCTTGTCAATTTTCAAGATAACACGTTAGATCGGTGTTTTGCAATGTCTTTACATCTTCACAGAATTGGTTAGTAAATTTTTATATCAAGTTTCTGTTTATAAATAGTTTAATTGTATTTATTTTTTTGTTTATTGCCGTTGTTTTTTTTTTCCCTTCTCTTTTAATATTCTTGTCACAATTGCAGTGGTGGAAAATTGGCGCAGAGGCGGAGCCTATTGACACCACTAATATTTTATAGTATGCTTCACCTTTATAAAAACTCAGAAATTCTATCATTAAATATGCCGAAAAATACTACTCAAATTTAGTGGTGTCCACTGCGCCAATTTTCCACCACTGCAATTGGTCGGGCGATTTAAGTATAGCACGTAATGCTATAACGTGCTTCACTCTAACAAAAAAGAATTGTGTTTTACTTATATTGCACTGGAAAACGTGTTTCACAATATAAAAAATGTTGACGTCATTGAATGACACCGTTTTTAAGAAATTATTTATTTGAAAATAAGTAAAAGTTTTCCTTCGCGCATAATTATAAAAGCAAAGTTTCATTTTCCAAATTCTGGTGCCATTGTTGCGTTTTGGAAATATAATTAGGTGGGATATATTCTATCCCACCGCCCTTCAATGGGTTAAATGGTTAATATTTAGAAGAAATGTTATTACATATATACACATTTATACATATGCACATTTTATCTATTGCATCTTGTTTATCACACATTATAGAAAAAAAAATGCAAAGCGCATTTCATATTTATTATTTAAGGGAGTCAAATTATTTTGATACTAAAAACCAGTACTTACAGCTTTATTTTGTTTCTAAATCAATGTGACCAGACAAAAAAAAAGAAAAAAAAATAGTGCTATATTTATGCAGTTCCAAAGTAGAGACCAGAGCAGTATGAAATTGCCATAACCATATCTGTCAAACCGTCCGATTTTTTAATATCACAATTTCCGAATAGACTTCTCCTTAAATAATCGCCATTTTTTGTCATTAAATAATATGAGTATTTTTATTCGGATATAGCGGTATTAAAAAATAGGAATGTTTGGTCGCTATGCAACACGGAAATATGATGTAATACACTTTATAAGTTATACGCTTCGTATTTAAATATTTATTATATAGGGGAATTAAAAATTTCTGAATAATATTAAAAATACATTAAAAAAATTCCGTGTAGTAGGCAACATGTATGGGGTGTGAAAAAAATTATAATAAATTAATATGTGCCTAAAATATTTTTATAAATGAATTACAATTTGTTTCTATCTGAAAGTTTCTTTAATGAACACTTTACGCAACCTAGCAACTTCGTTTTACGTTCTTGTTACACAAAGGCACTTTAAAACGGTGAGTAAAGCTACTTACTTGTCACAGGAAGATCGATATTTTTTCAAAAACTTTTTCTCACTTTCTTCCTTGGAAGAAAATCTGGAATAAATTTAAAAAAAGAGTGGAGCAATACTGATTATTCGTTCTACTTTCATCTAGTTCATTACTTCTACTGTGCAGGATGTTTAAAAAGGTTTAAGTTTCTTTGAAGTGATATCATGTTCGAATATTTTTAGGTGAATATGAAATTAAACCTAAATAAATTAAATTTTTTTCCGACAAGTTTTACTTTTTATTTATATATTTATTACATTATTTTCTTTATATTAGAATTGTCAAACTGTGGTCACCTGGATACCATTAATTTATAAAAGAAATAGTCGGCTTGTTGAATTGTTGAAATTCGATGATTAAATAAAGCAGTAATTTCTATAAAATTTTAGTGGTAAATCACAGGCCACAGTTTGTCATCCCTGCTTTGTATGCTATTTGATTTTGGTTAAAAAATGAATTTTCTGGCTTTTGCTCTTTCACATATTTTTCATAATGAACAATTGGAAGTTTTTAAATCATTAATTACTGTAATAATAAACTATCGTCAAAACCATATGATCATTTTTAATAAGAATTTATTTGAAGTTTATAAACATTTTTTTTTTCCCGCTACCTCCAAATTCAGGAGATATAGCATGTACTTATATATCACTTATGCTTAAATAGCAGTATTTTCAAATACCATTTATTTTCCTTAATCACAGAATTCGAGATATATTTCTGCGAATTAATAATTCGAAAGAAATTATTGAGAAATACTGGCACGCATATGGAAGAGCATTGAATTTCTCTGGAATTTTGAAGCCGTCATATACACTTAGAGGTAATAACCATTACCTTCGTATAAACCTTTAGGGCAAAGCTTAAAATGATAATGATTGCTGTTGTCAGGTGTCCCGCGTAAATCGGGGTTCAAAATACTCTGGACACCAGTATTTTAAAATAATTTTCTTCGCCTTATCTAATGGCAGAAATACCTGCGATTATATATGGTGAAATAAACTGTAAGAAATTGGTGGTATCCAAAGCATTTAGAGCCCCGTTTTACGTGGGACACCTGGCAACACTAGTAATGACTGAATGACAACGCCAAAGGTGTAACAATGTGGCGACAGCGGGCAGTCTCTCACTACTAAAATCTCTCTTAAATTTTATCAGCATTCTTACAAACAATTAAGACGAAACAGAAGGAACATAACGAATAAAATTTAGTGGTGAGAGACTGCTTGCAGGCGCCTAGAATTTACACACCTGGATAAAGCAATTTACTTAAAACTTGATTTGAAAGTAAATAAATAATTTTCTTCACTTGCATTATAAAAACAAAATTATACAAAAGAATTATTTATTTGAGCAAATACGGAACTTCAGTTTATTATTGATGAAATAAAATGATAGATTATGGTACCTATTAGTATTCATTAAATATTTACTAAACAAATACTCGTTTGCCAAAAATCCACTTCAAATTTTAAAAACTATATCTTCATCTAGACAGTCACACACATCCCCCTCTTCTTCATTGCAGGACAGTAAATCATTCATAATGTGGTTGTATCATTTGAAGACATCATCAGATTGATGTCGCCTCTATTCACCATGCATTACCTACAAAAGTTTGTAAACATATTTATTTTACCTAATATTGGCGTGGCTTAGGGGACGAAATTCTAAAACAACACTTTGAACACGGGCAAGTGTAATTCCCATTTTAAGAAGAATTACACCAGATTCTTCACTTGGATCTAGATATCTATAATTCTGGAAGCCTTTACACTTAAGAGTTCTCTTGTTTTTCTTTAAAACAGTCAGTTTCAATTGTGATATGAATGGTAGGTTTCGAAAGTACCCATTACGTGATTTATTATTCAAAAGTTCCGAATCAGTTCCCTAAATTTTCAACTGTGATTGGCAGACTGGAGAAATAACTGTTTTAAGAATACAGGCTTTGGAGGAAACACTCTTTGAGTGAAACGTCAAGTTTTAAACCGGGAGGACGCGTGCCGGCCTGATAGATCCGGAGTGTGTACGGTTTTTACGAGTGTCACCAGTATCTTACTAAAAGTAATTTTCAACTTCTTTTACCGCAAAATTGTCTCCAATTAAATAATGTGAGGATTATTATTTGTATTTATTGGTGACGAAGTAAAAACCATTCATACCCTGAGTATGTGCGCGTTCTCCCGGGTTAAAATTGGTTTACAATAGGAGAAAAATGTTTTTTTTTTCTTAAACTGTTTTGTTAAACCGTTTATTTCTGCGCTACTTAACCCTCCGTCTACCAGACGGGTCCATTGGACCCGACAGGTACATACAAAATATTCATTCAAACCAGAAATTTCTTTAAAATAAACTAAGTATATAAACCAGACAAAAATAAGGTAAATAAATAAGTTAAATAGTTTTAAATAAAAATTCTGGTGTAGAACGTTTTATTAAAACTTGAATAAAATTCCCGGTAGATCTAGGGTTAACACAGAGTTCATAAAACTAACAACAACTCATTTTACAATTTTGGGAGATAACAAGGTTTGAATGATTGCTCCTCAAATGCCTTTTCTGTAAGGTAGAAGCCACGCTCTTAGTCAATGATGTTTTTCGCATGAAAACGAGAATTCTCGTTTCCCGTCGTGAATGTGTTAACTATTAAATGCATAGTGATGCATATATGCAACACTTTTTATATAACTCTTTGCGAACACGCACTATATTTATATCGAAATATTAATCATGTTAAAATTACAAAAATATGCTACTAAATAAAGTTAAAAATATACCTTAAAATTTCTGGTGTCTAATCTTTAATATAAACAAACAAAAAAAATTAAAAGATTAATCTATGCATTTAAGGGTTAAGTTTTACAAAAGAAAAGTTTACATAAAATAAGGTATTTAGGTTCATGCTTGTTAAATTATTTACTAATTTGAAGAATTTTACTTATGACAATAGATTTTGCTTTTATTGCAGATGTGGCAGCATAAGGAAAGTTTGACGTATTATACGAAAAATGTATCTCTGATTTTTTTCATAATTTTTCCTGTGTCATAAACTTTTCGGAGAATCATATATAATTTTTTGGAAACATTTGTTTTCGAAAAAATCATGCATTTAACACGTTGACTGCCACACTACGAGTATACTCGTAGCTTTAATAATCGTGGCTTTAATTTATTACTTTCTCACCATTATTTTAAAATAAAAAAAAATGCCTGATTTATTGGCAGAAATTTCGCTGTATTTGTAAAGCGAAATTTACATTTCAGAATTTGTGGTGGCAAACGACTTTCAAGAAGAAAATTGAAAATTCTCACTTTTAGCAGCAGTGAACGTGTTAAGGGTTAGGTTTGTTTCGTCGGTAATCAGAAACTGTTGATCCGTTGAAAAAAATGAGCCACCGTCTTTTGACAACCTTCTCAGTTGCTTCACTGGCTACTGATAGACAATATACCATACGTCCCCTTCTCTTTATCTATAACTCCATTATATCAGAGATTTTCCTATAATAGACTTTATACTAAGCTATATCACTATGTTTTTAAAGAATATTCAGCTTTTATTAGATTTTTTTTTCGTGCTTTGTTATTTGCATTAAAAATTTTAGTCTCAATCAAAGTTTAACTTAAAACAAACAGAAGACTATAGATACCATTATACTTTAAGAGAAATCTTATCCTTACTCGGTCTCAGATATAAATAATGAAATAACACAAATTCCACAATTAGGAAAAAAAAAATGTCGGTATCCATTGGCAAATTTTAAAACTTACCGTAATTTCCGACGTACAATCCGCAGATAAAACAATTCTGTTTGAACCCAGAAATTTTATTTAACAATTGAAGCCAAATATTTACCGCGATCTAAAAAGTTACATTTTATTTTTAAAAATTTCTGGGTCGAAAAATGATTGTTTGATCCGCGGATTATACGCCGGAAATTACGGTACACTGTCCACTGAATTACAAGGCTGCCACATACAACTTTTTTATATGCTGTTTGAGCATGGTTCCTTTTGAATTTCGCAGACCAGAAAATTTTTCTGCACCAGTATTATTTTATAAAAAATCTCTTCTTAAATGTAGGCGAAATTTTGCGTGTTTAACCTAGACTTATTTTTCTATAAAAAGATACTGGTAGTTTTCCTGGAGAAATAACGGTATCCTTACGAACCATATTACACCACTATTTTTAAAAAGCAAATTTTGCTGTACATATCGCTTCCATATTTTGTCAAAGAGTATAATGGAGTTATGAATAAATAGGAGAAGACATTTAGTGTAATGTCTACGAGTTGCGAACGAAGTAACTGAGGAGGTTGTCACAAGATGGTGGCTGCTTTTTTTAAATCGGATCTACAGTTTCAAAATATCGCCGGGGCAAACTTCCCACCAGTATAATTGAATAGCTAAATTTATCTTATTTAAACGTGTTTTTCTGGGAAAATTTTTCTTACAAATATTTTCTGGTGTCAGTTTGACAGGTAAAACATTCAAATGGCATCACCGGTTGTCACAATATGGCAGAAACGAAGGACCGGACTACAGCAAAAGTAAACTTACACCGGTTAAAATTAAAATCTTTTTCTGCCATTATTTATGAGTGAAATTTTGCATTTTTAACGCCTTTAAATACGGAGAAAATTTCTATATAAATTCATTGGTGGAAACTTCGACCGGTGGTTATTACCCATTGCGAAAGCGGTTAGAGTTGAAGCTTCACAATTTTAAGGATATGTCAGTTCCTTTTTATTAATAGTTCCACGAAGAGTATATGAAAAAAGTTATTTGCGTTTAAAAAGTGGTGCGAGATGGAATTAAAAAATAATCGCCTCTGGCATTCCTGGAATTATGATTATGCAAATCTACGAATATCGACTTTCGGAAACCATCCAGATTTTACAATCCCATCACTGATAAATCAAATTCTTCGTTCAAATTCAAATCAAATTCAAATTCTTCCTTTACCAACTGAATAATTCCACTATGGGGAATAAATGACTCACATCCCAAATATCGGTGAACAATAATTTCGTGGATCCACCGAAAGAAAACATCATTAAGAGGTTGCCTTTAACCCTTAAATGCGTGATTTTTTATTTTGTTTCAAAAAATTATATATGGTTCTCTGAAATGTTTATTACGCAGGAAAAATAATGAAAAATATCAGAGATACTTTTTTCATATAATACGTCAATCTTTTCTTCTGTTGCACACCTGCAATACAAGTAAAAACTACTACCGTGTGTCTGTTTTACGCTAAAATATTACAAATTAGTAAATATTTTAACCCTTAATTGCATAGTGATGTAAATTTCCATCAACTTTTTATTTAATTTTTAATACATAAATTAAGTTCTTACAACCACTATATTGATATAGAAATATTAATCCTCTAAAAATTACAAAAATATTCTACTAAATAAAGTTAAAAATCTATCTTAAGATTTCTGGTGTCTAATCCTTAATATAAAAATAAAAAACACAATTCTAAAACAATAATTCATGCAATTAAGGGTTAACGAGTATGTCTCCAAATACTTATTTTATATAATTATTTATTTCAGGGCTGCCAAGTCTCCGGCTTTTTGCATACCAGTATTTTAATACAGAAAATGTAGCTTTATTTAATTACGAAATTCGGGCGATTTAAAAGAACCAGATTTTCTTTAAGATAATAGTGGTGTGCAAAAAGCCGGAGACTTGGCAACTCTGTTATTTTATAAAACTTAAACTTTAATGCTTTAATTCCCATGATAGAATATGTTATTCAGAGAATATGACTTTACACTAGAAAGTTTCAATGGTTAATTTCGCTTTATTTAAATACAGAATGTCTGTTATTAATTAAATCAAATATTGCTATTTTAATTTTCTCGTTTGAATTAGGTACATACGAATAAAAATATCTATTAAATTCAAAACACTATTGTTTGCATGTATGCAAAGCTGCGCACTAAAAGGTTAAATAAATATAATTTCTATTCAAGAGTAGGATTTTTTTTTTTAATTAAAAGTTTTGCACCACAAATTTTATAGTAAATTTTTACTTTTTAAATCGCCGTAACCTACCTACTAACTCCTTGAAGGGCACCGGTATATTATATATACCGTGCTTTTCGGCGTGTAATCCGCGGATAAACAATCATTTTTCGAACCAGAAAAATTTTTAAAAAAAGTGCTACTTTTTAGATCACGGTAAATATTTGGCTTCAATTACTAAATAAAATTTCTGGTTCCAAACAGAAATGTTTGATCCGCGAATTTTACGCCGAAAATTACGGTACCACTTAATTTTAATTCCCATATCCTCATTCTCACCATAATTTAGGAATTAATTTTTACGTTATATAATGCTTGCGAAGAAAATATTTTACTTAATGTCATGTAAATTTGTTCGTTAAAACCCGTGTCATTTAATCGTTTTTACATTTTAGCAGCACACGTATTTTGCCCCTGAAAGCGTTAAATCAGGCAAAAATTTCTATTAAATTTTTGTGGTACAAAATGTGGAAGAGCTGGCAGCTATGCGTAGAAATATTAATTTGGTTAGAGGTTTGGCATTAAGACATATAAGTTTATTTTGAATTGTAACATAATGTTCTAATACGTTATCATAGCTGCCAACAACTTACGATTTTTTGTACCACAAAACTTTTATAGTAAATGTTACCCTTTTAAATCGCCGTAATCTGCCGGCTAAATACGGCAAATTTTTCTATTAATTTTTTGTGGTCTGAAAAATTGGAAAAGTTGGCAGCTATGCGTTATGTTGAAAAATCAATATTATTCTCTTTTTAGAAAATGTTTTGGCATTCACTAAGTAGCAACTAAAAAAATGAAAAATGCTTTTAAAAAATACTTTTTAAATTCCAGTAATAAATAAATAAAAAAAAATTTAGTTACAATCGTTTGTTATAATAACAAGGGGGTCGTTCCCGGGCTTCCCGGGTTACAGGATATAGGTGAAAATTAAAAATAGTTTTTAAATTGAAAACTAATAATTTCTTTATATGCAATATTTTTTTAGACTGCCCACTTACATTAAAAAAGCATTTTTTGTATGAAAAATACGAATTATACAATCAAATAAATTTTTGAAATTTATCAAAAGCGATATTTTCTTATTAGCCGCATGCTAAGAGACCAAGATTTTGCTACTTACGGTATCTTTTTATATTTTGATAATTTCAGAGCTTACATGTCTATTAAATTTGTGTTTTATTTACATTATTTTATTTATTTATTCATAGGGAAATTTTTTTTAATGGATATTAGCCATAAGAAAATAATGAACTCTTTATTTTGTTTTAAGGGCAAATGTAATCAAACTCCGTGTGCTATAGATACATTAAAAAATATTTCGCGCTTTAAAATTGTTTTTAAAACCATAGACAATCAGTAAACTGAGAGGAAATTATCAAACAAATTCCATTTGAAAAAAAAAATCCTATTTGGTGATCTAAAAATTTAAAATTTACGATTACAAATATGTTACATTGTTTTTTTTTTCAATATTATTCTTTTATTTGTTTATAAAAAAAGTATTAATTTCGTTAATTTGTCTTTCACAAATGTGTTAGATTGGTGGTTTTTTGATATTAATCTTTTATTTGTTTATAAAGGAAGTATTAATTTCCTTAAACAAAAAAAGTCAGAAAGAATTGCTGAACAATGTTTGTTGCTTTATGTGTAAAATGTATATTAGTATTATGTATTGAAACCGGCACGTGATAAGATAAACTTAAGGGGTCAGGTACCCCTTGAACCAATAGAGTACATGTGAAAATGACCTCTGTAAGAATTGCAGTCTCTGTTTAACTAATTGACTTTTAATTATAAAATTGAAAACACATGTTATGAACGATTTATTTTATCAATTTAGGTTGTTAGAAAAGATATACACGTATATAATTTTTTGTAATTTATTTTTGAATATAATACAATTTTTACGAAAGAATTATTCTTGCATGCATTGCGCTCATGATTTTTTCCATTTGAATGGCTGAAACAAGCCAAGATTCTTTTTATGAGTACAAATATAAAATGTCTTCAAAATGAACTATAACGAAAAAAATAAAACTTGTAGATCTCGAGAAAAAATTTTTTTTAAAGAAATTCGAAATATCGAGATATTTTTAATTACAAAAGTAGTCGTAAATTCTAATCTTCTTACTTTAGAAACATAATAATAGGCCATTTTGTGCTTCTGCATGTTTGATACATTCGACGAAAATTTCAAGAAATTCTAAGTAACCGTTTTTCAGAAATAGCGCGCGTAATGATCAAAATCGCTATTTTGAGAAAATTGACATTAAAGATTAAATTACCCCTTGATCATATATCAAAAGCTCAAAGTGTTTTAGACATAACTTCTCTTCTAATGCGAATTTTTGTGTGAGGTTTTTTTTTAAATGTTCCTTAAGAATCAAATTTAATTATAAGCTATTAAAAAAATTATAAATTTTTGGACGGTTTAAAGGTTACCTAACCCCTTAGAAAAAAAATCATGCTTAAAAATTATTTTAGAAAACATAATACACCAGTCAATTAAAATACAGTTTTTAAACAAATTGCATTTTAAAGTAATTTTTTTCTCTATCCGACGAAAATTGAAAATGTACGATAGTCAAAAGATTAAAACATTGCAGTAGCGAAAATTTCGAAACCGAAATTTGATCGTGAAGTGTTGCCATTCGCAAATTGACTATAGCATTACGCACAGATACGTTTGTTCTTTATAATATAGATGCATAATTAGTAAAATATAATAAAGATCATTTGTCAGGATGTGGTTATCAATTGAGGCATTTATGCTTGGTATTCCGGAATGAAAAAAAGCAATTTTCACCTTCTCAAAATATGCATACGGACTTCTCTTATCCATATTCATCATTAAAAAAAATTGTAATTGGTTTGTTCGTTTTAAAATCATTTTAACTCAAAACTTGAAGTCACGATTGTCAGCAACATCTTTTATGTGAACAGACGCACTCTTTACTTGAGATTCTAATCTCAATTCCGGAGAATAAAACATTCAGTAATTTATGTTATTTAGACGTATTTGTGTTAAAATGTTTAGTTTTATTTAAGAAAATGATAGCTCTCTTTTAAATATGACAGTTTTCTTTTAAATACGACTTCATTTTCACTTAAATAAGGATTTCGCCTAGTGTCTGAAACTTAGTATAGTACACATGCAGAAGGAAAAACATTGTAGATAATTTAAGAGGAAAAATGCGTGTTTTCAAAAGCGGTAAGTCATTTTCCGTTATTATGCCCCTAATATAGTATTATGCTCCTAATGGTTTTTACGCCAGTAAACCCTATACAACAATTTTGAATGTTTATAAAAAAAAACGCATGAATAAAGATAAAAAACCTCATTATTCTCTCTTGTCTGCAATAATGAAAGTTATCTATTTTTCACCACTTTAAAGAAATTTCATAAAATGCTTTTTAAATTAAAATATAAAAGTGTGGATATTTAAAAAAAAACAGATAGTGCAATTACATCAACAAATGAACAGCTTTCAGTTAAAAAAAAAAATAATAATAGAATTGGTTCAGCAGAAAGATCAGGGCACATGACTAAAACACACACTTTTGTTTTAAATATTTAGATTAAATAAAATTATGAAAACTAAATTAAGCAAATTATGTTATTTTGATAAAATTATAGTAGAATTTCTTAAAGAATAGCATTAAAATTTTGTTATTAGAGAGAATTTTGGACAAAAACTTCAGGAACGTGATATTATTTTAAACCTTTAATTATTTGTTCACTTGTCTAACTCGCCGAAGCAAATCCATCCAGGCAAGAATCATCAATTTCTGTAATATAATCACTGTAAGAAAAATCCGTCAATATACACAAACTTTTCCGTAAAATTTTACGGAATAGTTTCATCTTTCTAAGAAAACAGTACAATTTCCGTAATTGACATTATCAGGTTATAAATCCGTGTAAATACAGTAAGTCTTCCGTAAATTTTACGGAATTTTTCTGTATCGCTTTCAAAACAGTACAATTTCCGTAAATGATGTTTAGAAATAACTGACAGTGAAGGAATTAATTGTTGTATGCAAGGACGTATCCAGCCCTTAATTTAGAGGGAGGGGGGGGGGGGGGGGTATGCCTCTTTTTTGGGGGGGGGAAGGGTGGGGGGGCCACACCATTTCATGATCAATTTCTTTATTGAAGGATTAAAAAATGCCTTTACCCAAATTAAAACTGACGATTTTTCTGATACTTTCGTGAATTCATTTTCATTCATAAATACAAAAAATTTGCATTAGTATTCGTAAATATATATACAGGGTGTCCGAAAATCAGAAAACGGTCAAATAACTCGAGAAACACAAATCAGATTCAAAAACGAAAATATACGGGTTAAATATTTTTTAAAATGCCACTCAGTGATACCAAATTTGATCCCCTCAACTGACCACCCGGCGGTCAGAGCGGTCCAACTTTGAAATCTTGAATGATAACCCCCATTTTTTATTGCAGTTTCGGATTCTACGAACAAAAATACGTAAATTTTGCATTTAACATTTTTTTTCTAATATTCGTTTATCACGGTGTAATCGAGCAAATAAAACAGATACATATTTTGGTTTTCCCAACCACGTTTTGACATCTCGAAATCTGATTGGACAGAACTTTCATCGTCAAAGTAGCCGCCTTTTGCGGGAATAGTGTTTCTCGAAAACCATCAGTGGTGGTTGTTTCGATGACGCTTTATATGCTTTTTCCATAAAAATTAATAGAAATACATTAAATTAGTACTGTATTTCCATATTTTTTTATCCAGTCAATCGTTTCAAAATAATAACCTGCGTATTTTGATTTTTTTAACGTGTAAATATACACCTTCCCTCCCGGACAGAAAAAGGATAATCTTCATTATTTGGGGGTGGAGTGTGCAGATATTCTGATTTTGATGACTTCTGCTTTTTTTTTTAAATATCTTCTAATTCAGGAGGCTGATGCTAGTGTACAGATTTTTAAAATTATTACTATAGTACAGGGGTGGCCAACTGTGGTATGCCCCACACCACTAAAATTTAACAATAATCATTGCCTTATCTAATCATCGAATCTCTGCGATTCAAGAAGTCGAATTTTTCTGTAAAATTTTAGTGGTATCATGCGTGCCACTGTTGGCCACCCCTGCTATAGTACAAAATATAGGACAATATATATATATATATATATATATATATATATAAAGATATATAAAAGCTTTTTATGCTGTCTGAGCCAAAGATTGGGAAGTAGCGTAAATTTCAGTGGGGGTGGAGTTATATATTTTGATGATTGATTAGTTACTGTAACTCCAAAATATCAAGTCGGGCAGACACTTCTTCAATAGTTCTTATAAACGTAATAATTTATTGTAATTTAAAATATTTTTCAATTTAATATTTTTTTCATAATTTTAAAATTAATAATTTTAAACAATTGAAAATTTTTTATCTTTTAAAATTTTTCATTTAAAAAATAATTAAACTCTTTAAGCTCTATTGATTATTTCTGGGGAAGACGACGCTTTAATTATCATAGGTGAAGGATGATGTAGAAAATTGTTTAATTGTTTATAAAATATGACAATAAAATATCAAATGTGACAAATACAGGGTGCCCGAAAAGTTTGGAAACGGTCGAATAACTCAAGAAATTCATATAATATTGAAAAACAAAAAAATGCATGTTAAATATTTTTTTTAAAAGCTATTCCGTGATACCAAAGTTGACACCCCAACCGGAACACCTGGGGATCAGAGGCGTTCCAACTTTGAAATAGTAAATTATAATACCCATTTTTTATTTCAGATTCGGATTCTACGGGGGAAAATGCGCAACTTTTGCTATTAACATTTTTTTTTTCAAATCTTTGTAGATGACGGTGTAATCCAGCAAAATGTGTCAGATACATATTTTGTTTTCTCAACCATTTTTTGCAATCACTAATTGTGATGGGCCAAAGCTTTCTTTGCCAAAGTGGGTCGCCTTAGCTGGAATTATGTTTGTCGAAAACTATCAATGGAGGTTGTTTCGATGGCAAAAGTGCTTTATATGCCTTGGCTATGCAAATTAACAGAAATATATTGAATTAGATTTCTATTTGTGTTTTTATTTTATCCATTCAGTCCATTCTAATCAATTAACCTGCGTTTTTTAAAAAAATATTTTGATGTGTAACCATGCCCCTCCTCTTCCGTACAGAGAAAAAGATAATCTTCGTTATTTGGTAGAGGTAGGCGTGGATATTCGGCATTTCGATGGCTTCTGCTTTTTTGTTATATATATATATACTCTAAATCGTGGTCAGAAGGTGGGTGTATGGGATTTTTTTACTATTACTATAGAGTAACATATAGGACAAAATAAAAAGATGTACATATAATTTTTTTGTGTGCGGGCGGAGCAAAGAATGAGGAATTAGTGTAAAATTCAGGTGGTGGTCGTATTGGAGATTTAGATCATTGATTAGTTACTGCAACCAGAAAATAACAAGTAGGGCAAAAATATTTTCCATAACTCTAATAAATGTAATAATTTTTTGTAAATTAATATAATTTTTCAATTTAACATTTATTTTCCATAAATTTAAACAATAGAAATATTTTGATATCTGAACATTTTTCATTTAAAAAATAATTTAACCCTTTAACTCTGTCAGGATTTGTGAGGCACATATATTTATCGTCAAAAGATGCATGTGGAATTTGATTTGGGCACCATTAATAAATGAATAATATTATTTAATTTTTTAATTAAAGGATTTTTTGGTATTTCACAAGTAAAGGGGACAGTTGAAAAAACACGGTTTATACCAAATAAAATTTGTGTACGCGATGCGGTTTTGAAAGAGTTAAAGTGTAATGATTATTTGCTGGAGTAGACGACGTGCTAAACAGAAGGACAATGTAGAAAATTGTTTGTTTATATACAATAAAATAACTTCTGTGACAAAAAATATAATCTAAAACATAATTGGCAGAACAAATTAAAAACAGATCAGTTTATTTTCTTCATTTTTTAAGCCCTAGAAGGGGCATTTATTAATATATTTCATTCAGTTAGTTCTACGTTCTTAAATTTTTATAACAAATAAGTTAAACCAATTGAACAATTTAAAAAAAAAATCAAACAATATGATACATAAAACCCATTAAAAACATAGGTTCCGTTAAAAAGAAGTCTAAATAAATTTTAAACTTTTTTCCTTTTTAAGTTGCAAATAATTGTATTGCAGATTTTGTATTATGCCTATGATGAGTGTGTACAAAATGATAAGGCACATGTAAAATACAAAAAAAAAGAAACATTTTTAAAAGTCTAAGATTTATTTCGATTTAATTTGAAGGGAAATTTTAGGGATTTTTAGGGTATTTAAATTATCATATTGTTTAAATTTTGTTTTTATTTTTTAATGTTCTTTTGGTTTAACCCTTACCGGCGCGGAGTAATTATTATGTTTATAAACTGATGAAATGATAGACTGACATCAGAATTTATAAACGAGTTTATTGGAAAAGATAAACTTTCTTATTTTCAAGTACGTTATAAATGGAAAATTTTAATTAAATATTCTGGGAGCCAGTAAAATGAAAATTATGAGTCCTTTTTTAAGGACACTGTCCGCAAAAGCTGTAACTTATTTGTTACAAAACTTTAACATTAAACATCGACGTAACTGAATGAAATATATGAATAAATGTCTCTTCTCGGGCTTAAAAAATGGTAGGAAAAAACTGATTTCTTTTTAATTTGTTCTGCAATTAACTTTTTTGTTTATATATTTTTTCACATTTGTTATATTATTGTAATAATTGATAAATAATTAAACACTTTTCTACATTATCCTTCCCCCATAAAAATTAAAACGTCTTCTCCCCCAGGAAATAATCAACAGTGATTAAAGAGTTAAATTATATTTTAAATTCAAAACTTTAAAAGATCAAAAATTTTCAATTGTTTAAAATTATTGTCTTGTTCGGAAAGACGTGTCCGTTTGGAAGAATCAGTTCGTACCGGTAAATTCTTTCATTTAACAATTAGCCCATTTGTGCCTGAATTTTTGTTTTCTCAAATTTTTTGGTAAAATCACTTTAAAATGTTGCAAAATGAACTGGAAAAATACTTAAAAAAATTAAGCTTAATTTTTTTTGTATTTATTTGATAAAATGTAAAAGAACTAAATATGAGTATTTCTAGTAGCATAATATGCATAATTATAAATTTTGCCTATATTTATATTTAAAATGTTTTTAAATTGTATATTTTGTAGTATAATTAGTATTTTAATGAACTACAAAAAAAAATATGTTTATTTCTTTGTAGAGACAAATAACGTTATAAGTATTATTAATAATAAAATAAGAATAATCGTATTGCAGACCTAATAACAAATTACTTCATAAATATCTTCGAAAGGAGATTGCATATATAACTGTCTCCTAAATTTCTAACAAAAATATGTGCCCATTTGTGCCTAGAACCCTATATTTTGTACATTACAAAAATGCATAAAAATAGGCTTGAACATTTAATTTCGCAATTTAAAAAAATATCTATTTCAAAAAAGTCCACAAGCTAAGATTATAACTTGTGATTTTGGGTCCATGATAGAAAAAATACAAATAAACTTACTTTTTACATTTCGCCCTCTTGAAAAATTAAAAGTCTATAAACACCGAAAACCGCCTTAATTTAAGCAAATAAATATCCACCTTGTGCTGTTATCTCTCGGTTATAGATAAAGACATTTATAAATAATGATTTCATGCAATTTCCATGTTATAAAGAAGAAGAAAATTATACAAATGCATTAAAATTTGAAACGTCACAAAAATGGGACGCTAGGCATAAATGGGCTAGTCATTGATTCCTATATCTAATCTCTAATAATTACCGGGCAGAATTTTCCGGTGCAAAATGATTTTCCTAAACGGACACGACTTCCCGAACAACCCAATAATAAATTTAAAATTAGGACAAAAAATGTTAAAATGGAAAAATATATTAATTTACAAAAAAACGTTACATTTATTAGAATTTTTGAATGTTTTCTGCCCTACTTGCTAGCCAGCACTTACAGTAACTAATCAATCATCAAAACCTATAGTCCCATCCTCTTCTACCTGAAATTTACGCAGGTGGGAAATTTACTACTTCCCATCCTTTGATCAGCCAGCACAAAAAGTTTTCATACGTTTGTTTGTTTTTATGCTCCTTCATGTTATTCTAAAGCAGGGATGGCGGAACTTTTGACGTCCACGTGCCAAACTTTTTCAAAAACATATTTTACGTGATCATGACGTGCGTGCCAACAGTAAAAACATTTAATGGATCAAATAATAATTATTCAAAATCACTTAAAATTTTGTTTTTAGCATTAAAAATGTTATGGGTAATATCTGATGTTATAATTTAGAAATTTTCTTTTTAAAATATTATAATGCCTTTTAACCTTTCTTTTGCGATAATCTTATAACTCTCTCTTATTCTTAAAATTTTCTGACACAATATTGAGTTAGATAGGTATACATTCAGTTATATTTCAATTTCTTTAATCTGTGTGAGAATGACAACCTTCCGACTAACCGAATTCAGGTAACAGAGACAACAACTAGATTAATTAATGCAGTTTGGGAAATTTTACTATATTTTGATGTAGATCCTGAATATATGCCGTGCCAAAAATAATCTGCAGCGTGCCACTTATGGCACGCGTGCTATAGGTTCGCCGTCCCTGTTCTATACTAATAATTAAAAAAAAACTTATACACTCCCTTCCGGCCCCGAATTAACCCTAGATCTACCGGGAATTTTAGTCAAGTTTTAATAAAACGTTCTATACCAGAATTTTTATTTAAAACTATTTAACTTATTTATTTACCTTATTTTTGTCTGGTTTATATACTTAGTTTATTTTAAAGAAATTTCTGGTTTGAATGAATATTTTGTATGTACCTGTCGGGTCCAATGGACCCGTCTGGTAGACGGAGGGTTAAGTGATTTTTTTGACAACAGAAGACATCGAAACACAGAATATGAACACACTCCGCCCCCAAATAATGAATACTATCATTTTTCTGTTCGGGAGGGGAGGTGCTTATTTACTCGTTAAAGTATCAAAATACGCAGTTTATTATTTTAAAAATGATCGACTTGATAAAAAGACATGCAAATAGAAAACTAATTTAATATATTTCTATTAATTTTTATGGAAAAAGCATATAAAGCGCCATGAAAACAATCTCCACTGATGGTTTTTGAGAAACACTATTTCCGCAAAAGACGGCAACTTTGACGTTAAAAGTTCTGCCCAATCAGATTTCGAGATGTCAAAACCTGGTTGGGAAAACCAAAATATGTATCTGTTTTATTTGCTCAATTACACCGTGATAAACGAAGATTAGAAAAAAATGTTAAATACAAAATTACTTATTTTTGTCCGTAAAATCCGAATCTGCAAAAAAAAAAAAAAAATGGGGTTATCATTCAAGATTTCAAAGTTGGACCGCCTCTGACCCCCGGGGGGTCGTTTGCGGTGATCAAATTTGGTATCACTGAGTAGCTTTTTAAAAAATATTTAACACGTATATTTTCTTTTTTTAATCTGCTTTGTATTTCTCGAGTTATTCGACCGTTTCCAGACTTTTCGGACGCCCTGTATATATTTCATTCAGATACCAAGAAATCGAAGCATTTCCCATTTTCTTATAAATGCGAAGAATGATTTAGAAATGTTGTGAAGTTAGCATTTTAAGCAAATTTTTAGGACTTGAGAGTCACAGAAATGTCGTCATGAGGGAGCAATTATCATTCGCGTCCGTATATTTAGTTTAAATGCCAAATTTTATGGAATTTTTGGAAAGATCCTTTGCTTTTATTGAAAAATAGAAAACACTTTTTAATCGCATTGTTTCAGAATAAGTGCACTTGCAAATTTCTTGAGATTAAAAATATTTTCACGGATGTATCAGAAATTACCTAATTTTGATTTGAGTAGAGCTTTAAAGAGCCAGAGAGATTCAGATTGTTGAACTGGGATTGGTGGGGGGGGGGGGGGGCGGTCCTGACCCTTGGATCCGCCACTGCTTGTATGTACTTGTCTTACAGTGATATTATTTTAAAAGAAACTCCAATATTGGCTAAATGTGGCTCTAAATTGAAAATATATCCAATGATTTCGCAATGTGTCGGTTTTACTTGGGTTTTCAAGTAAAACCGCTAAAAGTTTTTGCGCCATCTATGCATGTACATTTAAACTATATAGTATTTTAACACTGTAGTATTTTTCTTTCTTTCTTTCTTTTTAAATAAAAAGTTTAAAAAAATTAATTTTTTTTTTACAATATTTAAAAAAAATAATCTGATATTTAAATAAATTTTATTAATTCTTTTTAAATTTCAGACAGTTGAGAAGGAAATTTTACAGTTTATTTATCATAATGATTTTAAAATAATACTTATTATTATTTAACAAAAAGTTGAAAAACTCTATTTTTAATTTTAATATTTTTTAATCTATTCACTTTAACGGATTCGCACATAAAACTTGAAACATATCTGAAACATAATAACGAAATTACAGATGTATATACAAATAAATAAATAAAAATAATAGTACAATAAATTTTTTAAAATCTTGCAAAAAAGAAGCAATTATTACTTATAATACATACTTTCATGCACGTAATATTTTAAAGACTAACTTTTTTCTTTTTATAAAGCATGAAATTAAAAAGTTAAATTTTCAAAATTATGGAAATATTCAGAATTGAACACTCAATTGAAAAATGTCTCCAACGAAAATACTTTCCTTGTTTTGCCTTTACTTCATAAAAAGCATCTGAAATAAGTAACGATATTTGGAAACGTAACTCGAGTCCCCAATGCATGGTGGGTAAGAGCCATAATCTGGTGGAGGCCGGTTCCACAGTTCGATTCCACCCTAGGTAAGTGTTGTTTCATAACTGTTATTTGAATAAATTAGAGATACGCTACCTTGATAAACGTGTCCGGTGAAATTGATAAATGTGTAAGTTTCTTAAAAAGTTATATGATTTTTTTTTCTTTTTTTTTGCCTTTGAAACAAAAAATTTTAAGTACGAATATATGAAAAAAAAAAAAAAAAAAAAAAAAAAAAAAAAAAAAAAAAACGGAAAAATTTTGTGAAAAAACGGAAAATTTTCTGGAATTTACGGGAAAAAAATTTTCCGTTAAAAAACTGAAAAAGTACTGGCGTCTGGATTGCCAGTACTATTTCCGTTTTTTAACGGAATTTTTTTTTACAGTGATTATGAATCGCTATTATTTGCATGTCACCTCTCTTTTATAAAGGCACTCTACATTTTTGAAAAACATTGAGTTTTATCAGTGTGTGATTTCGATTACATTATTTTCAAAAGTGAAGCAGTTTCACCGGTGAAGAATTTCAAAGTTGGGCTGTGAAAATGACGCACTTCTACAAAACATAATTTAGATTTAAGTATTAAATTACACGCTTTTTTATAAAATGACGTCCTTTACATCCGCTAAAGCAATCCACTTTTATAATCCAGTTGTAAACTTCGCCTATAGAAAAATATGCATATGACGTCATTATCATGGAATAATAGACAATATTCTTGACATAATCCGTATATTAATTTCAACTTTTTTTCTGGTTTTATGAGAAAACGGCAACAAAAAGATACAGTATCTCCTATTTTCCGTTTACTTTCAATAGAAATAGGGTACTTTTGTTGCCACGATTAGAAAAATGGTATTAAAAACTACAAATAAATTAATATCTCAAAAATAAATTGAGATACAGCTTTCAAACAAATTGCATTTAAAAGAGCATTTTTTTCCTCATACATCAATGTAAACATTTAAAATGTGCGATGTTTAGAAGTTTAAAAATTTGCAGTAGAGAAAATTGCATAACCAAAATTCTATTTCAGATTTCAAAGTGTTGCCATTCGCAAAATGACGTATGCGTTACGCACAGATATGTTTGACCTTTATGATATAGATACACTTTTTCGTGACTTTTGAAATTTAATATTGATTCTGTTCTTATTCTTATTTTTAACACAGAAATCGTAAATTAAATACAACCATATTTAGTGTTAACTTTATATTAAGTACAAAGCAGGATATATGGCAGCTATGATTTAACAATAATTCATTGCAATACAGTTTATAATACAAATGAAAAATTCAAAACTAAACCCTGAAAAGAAGCATGTAAAGAAGAGAAACCTGTCGACATTTTTCTTTTCTAAACCCAACTTACTAGCTTTTAATAAAAATAAATGTTGCCTAACAAAATATGCCATGCTAGTTGAGATAACGCATAAAATTGATGACTTGTCCAGATTTTTATCCCAAAAAAGTGAACAGCAGTTTAACGAAAAGAAGACATATAGTTCTCGTTTCCACTAGCTTGAACGCACATGTCAGTGATAACATGAGTATTAGTCGGCAATATCTTTTTCTATTTTTGCTTTCGAACCTGTCATCTTTTTTTCTTTCGGGAAAAGCAACGCTAACCGTTTTATATTGTTCGCAAACAAGCACGATAAAATTTGTTACCTAAGAAATTTTTGTTTAGTAATCGTGTTGTTTTCCTTTTAAAAATAAAACTAAAAAATTATAATTTAATTCTTAAAACTATAAAATTTATACATAAGATTATTACGTACCAGGTAAATTAAATAAAAATTGTTACATCTTAAGGTAAATAAATTTAAATTAGTGCTGGGCAGAATGAAGGATTTTACTATCCGAATGAGTTATTCGAACATCCGCAAAAGTTTAGCTGCGCTTCCAGTTTTTTTTTTTTTTTTTTTTTTTTTTTTTTTTTATCACAAATTTTGTAACAGTAAAGAAGTTTCTTATTTTAATTATAATCAATTTAAGTACGCCATTAACCCATACTTGTCAACATTCAATTAAACTTCCGTAAAATGTGAGTTAAGTGTATCAAGGCTATACGTGTTACTAACCAGAAAATTTATTTGATGTATCCTTATATATTCAAAATCCTGTTTCTCTATGAAATCTATTTGAATTAATTTCTTAAGTAAATTTTTGGTTCGAAACGTGTTTAACCTGGGTCAATTAAACAAACATTTTAAGGGAAGTTTAAGGGAAAGTTGGCAAGTATGATTAACCCTTTCAGGGGCAAGGTACTTCTATGCGTAAAATATTGAAATGAGTTATTGACACCAGATTTTACACGCAAATTTATTTGGAAATAAGCTAAAGCTTTTATTCAAGTACTAAAAGGAAAATTTTCCTTCATATTTCTCTAGTGCGAATGTGGTATTTAGGGATTAAAATTAAGTGGTCAAAAAATGAACCACCGCCCTTGAAGGGGTTGAAACATAAATGTTCTTCTCATCTTCAAAATATAGTCCAGGCAATAAAGACCGTATAGGGGCTCTACCTAGCAAAATTCATGGTAGTTCTGGAAAAAGGCTCACTATATGTTTTTCGGGTCGCTGAATCCGAATTTGTAATTTCCCACCAAAATTTCCCCCGGCAACCCTCCCCCCAATTTTTGGTAAAATGCCCCCAAAAAAGGTTTTTATTATTCAATTTTTTTATTCTTTTAGGGAAAAAGTATCTAAAAATTCAGAAAGTAGACAAAATTTGCAAGAAATTAGATATATGATATTATGATTTAGGATGAAGGGGAAGGAGGGATCTGCCTCGGAACATGCGCCGCGGTGTTGCGTGGACTAAGTTGTGCAATTCCACTTAACCAATCACACGTTTACATTCGCCCTCTCATCTCCCCTCCGAACTTTCTCTATAAGGTTTACTTTATGTTTTTTGGGTCGCTGAATCCGAATTTTTAACTTACCACCCAAAATTCTCCTCCCCGAAACCCCCCAAAATAGTTGTTTTTAAATTATTTTTTTATTATTTGAGGGGAAAACTATGTAGAAATTCAAAAGTAGACAAAATTTGCAACAAATAGGATATATGACATTACGACGTAGGATGAACGGGGAGCGAGAAGGCTGCCTCGGAACATACACTGCGCGCTATGTGCACTAAGTAATACAAGTCCAGGTAATAGGAGATTTTACCTGACAAAATTAATGCTAGTTCTGAATTTCGCCTCACTTTATGTTTTTTGGGTCGCTGAATCCGAATTTGTAACTTCCCACCAAAATTTTCCCCGGCAAACCTCCAATTTTTTTTTTTTTTTTTTGAAAAAAATTGGTTTTTGAGAACAGCGCGCGGGGAATGTTCCGAGGCGACCCCCTCTCTCCCCGTTCATCCTACGTCGTAATGTCATATATCCCATTTGTTGCAAATTTTGTCTACTTTCTGAATTTCTACATAGTTTTCCCCTAAAGAAATAAAAAATATGATTTAAAAACAACTTTCTTTATTTTTGGGGGAGGGAATTTGGGGGTAAGTTGAAAATTCGGATTCAGCGACCCAAAAATCATAAAGTAAACCTTATAGAGAAAGTTCAGAGGGCAGATGGGAGGGCGAATGTAAACGTGTGAGTGGTTAAGTGGAATTGCGCAACTTATTTCACGCAGCACCGCGCGCATGTTCCGAGGCAGATCCCCCCTCCCCCTTCATCCTGAGTCATAATGTCATATATCTAGTTTGTTGCAAATTTTGTCTACTTTCTAAATTTCTAGATACTTTTTCCCTAAAACAATAAAAAAATGATCTTTTTAATAAAAAAATACCTTTTTGGGGGGCCATTTTACCAAAATATGAGGGGTTGTCGGGGGAAATTTTGGTGGGAAATTACAAATTCGGATTCAGCGACCCGAAAAACATAAAGTGAGCCAATTTCCAGAACTACCATTAATTTTGCCAGGTAAAATCCCTTATTGCCTGGACTAATTTCTGAAGATAAAAAGTTTACGGCGGCTGAGAAATATACCTTTGGTTCTCTACTTTTTACAAAATTTTTGGTGGTAATTGATTAAAAATCTATACAAAGGTTCGAAACTGCATTTTTGAGCATGCCATTAATATTCATTCGATAGTAAAAAAATTCATCCTGCCCATCACTAATTTAAATACACACAAAATTGCATAGCTCCCAGTTTTCCAGAATTTCAACCCGTACTGTTTTTGAAAAAAAAATCGATTTAATAAACTCCTTGAAAAGTGGTGGTTCATTTTTGGACCAATTAACTTTAATCCCTAAATGCCGCATTGGCACCATATTTTTGGGGTGACACCATATTTTCATTAACCCATTAACCGCCAAAACTATAAAATAGGGATTTTCAAATTTCCTGTTGAAAGTCGTTTGTCACCACAAATTCGGAAAGGCAATTCGTGCCTTATTAAAGTCGTAAATTTTCTGCCAATAATTAACGCAATGTTTTTAAATTCTACAATAGTAGTACCAATGTAATTAACCCTCTGTCTACCAGAAGGGTCCAATGGACCCGACATGTATATTCAAAATATCTATTCAAACCAGAAAATTTCTTCAAAACAAACTAAATGTATAAATCAGACAATAATAAGTTAAATAAACAAATTAAATAGTTTTAAGTAAAAATTCTGGTGTAGAATGTTTTTATAAAACTTGAGTAAAATTTCCGGTAGTTCTAGGGTTAATTTAAGAATGAGCAATTATTTTTACTGATGCGTCAACGCAACACATTCGGGTAAAGGGTTAACCCTATGCGGTCGAAGTACACCTCCCATGCACAGGCATCTCTTACATAAATTTATTCGGTTGGCACCCTTTTTTTAAGAGACATTTTTACTTGCACTTTCACCTCATGTTAGAGAAATTTACTAAAAAATGCACTTTTAAATTATACTTGTGCGGTGCAATATAAAAATAGAATCATGGATATAACGCTTGGGTGGCTATTTGCCGACCCTGGACCGCAAAGGGTTAAGTAAGTGAAGAAATATTTTACTTATGTTCGAGTTCATTTGTTTGTAAGTACTGGTCACATTCGATCATTTTCATCTCTTAACGAGTAGACTTACTTCGGGCGTTGAAAGTATTAGGGGTACCGGAAAATTTTGTCGCATAATGCTCTGTCACGCCTACTTTTTAAAAATTCTCAATTCTTCATTATTACCACTTTTTTGTAATGGTAAAATTCCCAATTTTTTTTTTACATTTTACATTAATGAGAAAACAAGGGGAATTTTACCATTTCAAAAAAGTGGTGCCGATGAAGAAATCTGAATTTAAAAGAAGTAGGCGTGAAAGAACATTATGCGACAGAATTTTCCGGTACCCCTAATATTAACCCGTTAACCCTTTCAGGGGCAAAGAACTTCGTTTGCTAAAATGGTACAATGATTGATTGACACCGGTATTTATGATCAACTTTATATGAAACTAAGTAAATGGCTTTTCTTCGCTTACATTATATGATACAAAATTTAATTCCTAAATTCTGGTGTAAATGTGGCATTTGGGAAATAAAATTAAGTGGTATATGACATATACCGGTGCCCTTTAGCCCTTTATCTACTGACGGTACTTATAAGTACCACTCACTTTAAACTTTTATATCATAGTGAATATTACTAATATTCTAATGGTACTTTGC
The DNA here is from genome assembly GCA_963932465.1 of Maratus speciosus. Classification (NCBI taxonomy): domain Eukaryota; kingdom Metazoa; phylum Arthropoda; class Arachnida; order Araneae; family Salticidae; genus Maratus; species Maratus speciosus. The sequence goes on from OZ010796.1 coordinate 451,965,338, forward strand.
AAAAAACGCTCTTTTAACTCCACTTTATCCGAATATATGGCAGCAGTAGTTCTAGGTTTTTTATTTTAGAGAGGAATGAGGCTATTTTTGAAGCAGCCAATGTGTTTTGTGCCATCGTTTTCTACAGATTGCCACGCTCGTCTTTTCACCGCTGCAAACACCGTAAAAGGTATAAGATAAGTGTTGGATTTTTTTTATGTGTTCATTATGATCATAGAATACAATTTGGCTAGCTATTTTAGGTGAACGGTGTGTGTATTTGATTTAACAGTTGAATTACTCGTTGGTACTTATAATTACCTTCAGTGCACTGGGTGTTGGAGAAAAACGTTTTGTTTACTTTTCGTCTCTGTAGTTATCCATCCTTTTCATCTTCTTTAAAATGTAATTACTAAAATGTAGTGTAGTAATGATTACCCTGGTATTTCTTTTCTGTTTCATTGTAATTTTTTATAGGAAATCGAAAAAGTTGTGGCACCGGCTCGTTTTTGCTATGCTTGAAATGGCATATGTAAATTCATATATTGCATATGTGGAGATGCGAGAAAACATGTTATCCCTGGAATATTGACGTCGCAAAACTAAAGAACTGCTAACAAGATCGAAACAAAAAAAAAAAAAAATAGTTTTTTTTAACCATTTCAGGAGCAATGCATTTTCAATTCTAAAGTGTTGAAATAAATGATTGGCACCGGAATTTGCAAAAAGATTTATTTGTAAATATGAAAAAGCCTATATTTTTACATACTCATGAATCGAAAATATTTTCTGGTTCCAGTTGAAATACCTTGTGGGTTTTCTGTTACGATATTTTAGTCGCAGTGTACTGACGGTACTTTAAAGTACCGCTTTAATTAATTACCTCTAAATAATAAAATTTCCCACGGGTGAGTACTTATTTTAATGTTTATCCTTTAATTTTCATTGTAGTAACTGAAAAAAAATATTACATGAAAAAAATTGCAGTTGATCCTAATGCCGTAGATAAAGGGTTAAGGGGTTAAGGACGAGCGACACGTAAACGTGCCACATAAGATGCTCAGAAACCTCGATTATTCATACGAGTTATTTTTATTGTAAACTTTGCTTTATTTAATCTTAGCATTTCGGTGATTCAATTAGGCGAAATTTTCTGCTTTGAAAAATCGGAGGTAAATAATTAAAAATTGTGTAAATGACGTTCGTCAGGAAAGGGTTAAAGTAAGAAATTTGCAATTAAAAATGTGGAAGATAATTATAGAAAAATACAGTGTGTCCGCTCTCAAGAGTGTCCAATGGCTAATTTCTAAACCGTTAGTCATGTGTAGTTCCAGTGTAACATGTGTAGTTTCAGTTACAAAAATGTTTTAAATGAGGTAGAGAAATATTTTAATAGCGATTATGGCCAATAAAACCATTTCTTAAAAAATTACGAAATTTAAATTTTTATACGGTCCCCCGGTTCTATAAGTTATATTTAGTAAATTTTTCCTATTACACTGACAAGTAAGACAAAAAAGTAACATTCATAAAACAATAAAAGTTGAGAGAGTTATGGAACTTTAAAAATGCATGACTTATGCCACTTTTCTGATCTGAAAACAAATGATTTCGGCTTGGCTTTGAGGGGTCACATACCAAGTGCTTAAAGTATTCGAAAATCTTATTTCATGTGTATCTGCGCTTTGAAAAAAATCGTACAAGTAATACGATTAAGTTAACATTTATTAAGATTCAGATTGGCTAAAATAACATACGTTTTATTTTGTCAGGATTTGAGACTGTTTCTTTTATATTTCTTTTAACCCCTTGAGGGGAGCCGTTTGCAGTCTGCAAACGGTTAATTTTAATGCTTAAATATCCAAATGGCACCAGTAATGTTTTAGTACAATTTCGATCTCATAATAAACGTGAAAAAAGGCTTTTGATTATTTTCAAATAAATTTGTTTGTTAATTGCTGTGTGACTTATTTATTTCAACATTTTATGAGCAGAAATGCCTTGCCCCTGAAAGGGTTAACAAAAATTATGTTATTTTTATAAGTTTTTATGTTATTTCAACGATCGTATGTATGTTTTTTTCAGTTCAAAATTTGTACTCGATCTGTAACTCACTTTCAAATATCCGATCGAAATTACATTTTACATACTGGCGCAAATCTGATAACAATCTAACATTTTTATGAATTTCGCTGGTTGCCATTTATGCTTATTTTACAGGATAACACAAAAAATTTCGGGTAGATTACCGCCAATGGAGTTATGAATAAAGAGGAGGAGACATAAAGATTACTGCCCACGCGTTGTGAGCGAAGTAACTGAGGAAGATGTCACAAGATAGAGGATGCTTTTTTGAAATCGGATCTACAATTTCTGATTACCGCCAGGGCAAATTTCCCACCAGTAAAAGTGAATAGAAAATTTTGCCTTACTTAAGCGTCTTATTCATGGGAACATTTTCTCACAAATATGGTAAAAATTTCTATTTGTATTTACTGATGTCATTTTGTTCGTAAAACCTTCAGTTTGTTTCACTGGTTGTCACAATATGGTGGAAATGCATGGCCTGACAACCGCCAAAGTAAACTGTTCCAATAAAAATGAAAAATCCGTTTCTGCTATTATTTAAGACAGAAAATTTGCGTTAATAAGGCGTTTAAAAAAGGAGAAAATTTCTATATAATTTTAGTGGTGGAAGTTTCTACCGCTGTAATCAACCCTTGCGGAAGCGGTTGCAGTTGAAGCTTCACTATTTTAAGGATATGTCAGTTCAACCTTATTAATAGTTCAATGTTACCGCCAAGAATTTTAAGAAAAAGATTTAGATTAGATAATCAGGGATGAGATTGGCGATTTTTTGCATACCAGTATAATTTTACAGAAAATGCTATTCTGTTTAATCGGAACATTTTTGTGATTTAAGAGAACATTTTCTCCACGATTATACTGGTATGCAAAAAGTCGGAAATCTCATCCATGGATAATACAAGACTGCGATTGTTGTTTCATTTTTTAAAACTTTTACGTATTTTTTAGCACTGAATCCGAAAATTACCTTAATTTTTAACCCTCATGTCAGGATATTTCGTGAATCATAAATTGTCAGAATTAAAGATTAACAAAAATCGAATACTATAAAGTAGAGGAGATGGCTGTGTTTTTAAACTTTTGATAATTGATTTTTACGTACTTGTTAGCACTGAATCTGTTAATGACCTTCATTTTTAACCACCCCGTTAGATTTTTTTTTTTGCAAATCGTAAATGCGTAATTTAAAATATAGCGAAATCTCATATTATAAAACATATGTTAATTTATTTTATTTTATTTTATTTTATTTTATTCAATATTTTTGCCTATCCTGGGATTCCTACAGCTAAATAGCTGAGTGGTCCGATGAGATGGGGGAGGAAGTTCAATTTTAACTTTGAAATTTTTAACTTTGAAATTTGTAATTTGCGAAAAGTCCTGATGTGATGGTTAAAAATGAAGATTCGGCGGTAAAAAATACATAAAAATCAATCGTTAAATGTTAAAACAGAACAATCATATTTATTTTATAGTATCGAATTTTCGCAATTTTTCTTTTTTTAACTTTAAAATTTACGTGAAAATCTTTATATGATGGTAAAAAATGAAGGTCAATTTCCGATTCAGCGGTACAGAATACTTAAGAATCAATTATCAAAAACTAAAAAACATGACATAACCCAACTTTTGCTGGCTGGTGCATTATAATAATATTTTAAAAAACGTATCATTTTCTAAAAAATTGTGGCTGTTAATTTAGCATCATTTTATTTAACAAAAATTCTGTTTTTTTCTTTCTTCTTAAATGTTTATTACAAATTGTATATTTTGCATTAATATTTCAGAATCAGCGTTGCCAGATGGACTACTTTTTTAAAATTCAGATTCTTGATTGGCACCACTTTCTTGAAATGATAAAATGTGCCTTATTTAATGACATATTAATTAAGGCGAAAACAAAGGTAATTTTACCGTTTCAAAAAAGTGGTGGCAATCAAGAAATCTGAATTTAAAAAAGTAGCCCACTGGAAAGGCTGGTCAGAATGATTAAAGATTTCGAATTTATATTGCAATGTTAATTTTACTCTCAACCATTTTTTTAATATATCTGACGAGATTATATTTCGACTAAATTTGTGAATGACCCTTGCAGCAGAAAATATGCTACAACCTTAAACAGCTATTACTTGGTCAATTTTAATCGTAGAATAACGGGATTTTTTTTTTTTTTTTTTTTTGTATTTCTTGTTAGTGCAAAAGGAAAATTTTACTAAATATAACTTATAGGACTGGTTGACCGTATATAAATTTAAATTTCGTGATTTTTTTAGGAAACGTTTTTATTGACCCAAATCGCTTTTTAAATATTTCTTTATCTCATTTAAAACATTTTTGTAATTGGAACTATATGTCTGTTACTAACGGTTTAAGAATTAGCCGTTGAGAGTGGATACCCTGTATAGTTCTCAACATTAGGGAGACTTTGAAGATTTGCAATTATTGACTGGGAATTAATGAAGATGCTATGTAAAATATTCATTTATTTACTTTTTCTTTTTATGGATGAAAGTTTTATAACGTAATTATTATATAATAAATCTAAAATACAAAAATTCTAATTCCTCACAAGGGGTCGTTCAAGTATTACGTAAGCAGTAAGTCGGGGATGGGGGATCCAGTGTCTGCTTATTTTTGCTGATAAGGGGGGAGAGGGGGGTCACGAAAATTCTTACGTAAGCATTAGACAACGGAACAACTATAGTTTCACAACAAAAAGCAAAAGAACATAATTTAGATGAACTTCTGCGGATGTTGAGCGACTTGAGAAAAAGGACATGGAGTAAACAAGGACTGGGAACGAGGATCTTTCCAGCCCACCACTACATTGAAAATTTAATAATAGACAATGCAGAAACATGGATTCAAAGATCTTGGACACCGACTAGATATGTGAACGCCAAACACATAATATTCCTATGATTCTTGTTAAAATTTTTAGTTATGTGCCTAAATAAGTTAGGGCCGGTTGTGTTTATTAAAGTTTTTTTTTGTTGTTGTTCAATGCGATAAATAATAATATATAAAAACTATTTTGTATTCTATGAATTGTTGAATACCATAAGTAACAATATATTAAACCGATTTTCCCCCCTTCAATACCACAACCCCTATGTGTCTGTTTATGCAGATTTGCTGGATTAATAATGCAATTTATTGGTAACTGTAATTTTTTTATGGCAAATAGAGTTGATGTTAGAATGTCATAAAATCTTACGTAAGCAAAGGGGGGGGGTCTAGTATTTGCTTATTTTTCCTTATAAGAGGGAGGGAGGTGTACAAAAGGACTAAAAATATGCTTACGTAATACTTGAACGGCCCCTAACGATATGAGGTAATATTTTTAAATATATAATATACTTTATTCAATAATTTAATTAATAATTATTAATTTTAATATAATTTGTATTGTTTCTAATTATTAATAATACGTTTTTTCACTAATGTAAAATTTATTAAAACATTTTAATACTTAAAAATTAATATTAACAAGTATTCTCTGTGATTACACGATTTTCAAACTCAAAAGCTAGAATTTTTGACTTTTTAAACTACTAAATTTTGCCTTGTTAAATCTTTTGACTTTATACGATTAAATGCAAAATTTAGTATATAATAATACTGGTAGTAAAGTGATGGGCCATCCCCTGACGCTACTTTTCGAAATTTTCTAAAAAGTGTGGCACCACTATATATGATGAGGAAATTTCTATTTAATTTTTAAACTACAGAATTCGTAAACACCGCGTATATTTAGACTTGTTTCCTCGGTATATAAAGCTAAAAATTCTTTTAAACAATTGTGGTAACAAGCACTCAACTTCCACGCATAACACATATAAACTAATTTTTAACACTTTCCAAAATATTTGAAAAGTGTTTATGCATTCGGTTTGTCTGGCCGTCTATCCACGCTCTAACTTCAGTAAATATACTCGGATTTTCATGAAATTGATAAAGGTTATTTAGGGTGACCAAAGCATGTTTGGTATTGTATATGAAGTATGTAGGATTAATGGTTCATTTACAGGTGGCACTCAAAAATATTCCTTTACATTATAGTATCGGTGGAAAAATCGTTTGCAGAGTACTTTAATGACATTATGCTATTTAACACTAGAAAGACCGAGAATTTTACTCACACTTTAGAAAAATATTTCACACCATAATTTTTATTTTAAATTATTAACTTATCCATTTAACTAGTTTTTTTTTTTTTCTTTGTGTCTTTTAAACTAGCTTTAGGAGAAAAATTTCTGGTTCAAACCGAGATGTATTCATTCGATAGCCGTCAAAATGACTGCTCGTGGGCTTTCTAGTGCTAAAATACATTGAAACTGACTTAAATCACTGAATTGCACTATGATCACGTTAGAACAGGGCATTCGTCGCATTTTTTATTCATTTTCAGGGACAGACAAAAGAAATCGGTTACAATAGTACTGTCTTTGAGTAATAATTGCTGGAGTGCGATTTAAAATCCGGTCTTCCTTTTAAATTTAATTAATTTTTTGCATTTCACTCGATATATATAAATTCTATACCTCAAATATAGGGATGCACAAAAGTATTCAAGTGCCGTTCTCCTTATTAGAGGAAATTGCTGCAGGTAAATTGTCAACTGAAGTATATGTATCTCTTAAATGAACTAAATTTTGGCATGCATGTAGTTGATAAGTTCAAATCAATATATCATATACAGGGCTGTTGAAAAAATTTGCATAATTTTCCGATTGTTGATGGGAACAGCTGAAATTGGGTTGTGAAATGTATTATGCGTTTCCATAGGGTTGAATTAGACGTAATATTTATATTTTTTAAACGGTGCCGTTTTGTTACATTATTCTGAATGTGATGGAAAGTGTTTCATAATCTATGCTTGACGCATGATTTTTTCTTATTTTTTTAGATATGGAAAGGATGTTGTAGAAAGTCAATCCTTCATCGATCCCTTGAAAGACGGTTGGATAAATTTTATACCACTTAATTTTAATCAAAATTTGTATTGGAAAGTTTTAGCAAAATTATATTTTTATTACTTCTGTGAAAAAAGAATGGTAACTGAAAAATCGCATTTCTTTTTTTTTTTTTTTTTTTGGATTTTTTTTCGAAAATTCTGCTTTCAATTAAACACCAGAGTAACACATGTACAGTCGTGGAAAAAAAAGAAAACATCCCCTACCAACATCTCAACAAATTATCATAGACAAAAGTTACTGGTACCGAACGATTGGAAATAAAGTCTACTTTTAAAAGACGAATGTAAAATTTTCTTAGGGGGACATCTACATATTAAAACGAATCCAAACTTCATTTTTTTCAATGGCAATACCCAAAATTAACGAGATATTTCAAATCTTCAGTTCAAACTATGCCTAGACACCAAACTTCAAGTCATTTGTAACATAAGTTTTTGAATTATAAACATTCAAAATTTAGTGATTGTAATGTTAAATTGCATTTTCATATTTTCATTTATATCTCCTGGAATTATGCTCCTAACGTGGTAATTTTTTGTGTAGCAATAATAATAATATACCCAAACATAAATACTCTGAATTTGCATTTTTTATAATTTTATAATATGAATTATAAATTATGAAATAAATATTCGAAAAAATTATGAATTGCAACCTACAATTTTTTTTAATGGATTTAGATTTATTAAGTCCTGATTTATGGAAATCCAAAATTTCACATTTTTCTTCCAAGTAGTTTTCAAATTATGCTTAAAAACGGCAAAATGATGGTTTAAGGGGTCGTCTGTGTTAGAAGTGAGTAGATATTTTGAAATTTATTCTGCTATCCTGTAATCTAACAGGCTTCATTGACTCCTTGTGTGCCGCCTCAGGTGCCTTGATCAAGAAGGGAGCTCTCTGGGTTAACAATCAAGTACGGAACTTCAATTTGGATACAGCCCTTCAAATACGCTCTTTTTAAAATAAATATTTTCTCGGAAACTTATGGTACGAATTGCATAAAAATTTGTTTTTAGGCTAATAGAAGGATGTAGAGTTCATTTATGCTGTCAGAATTGTGTACTTCTACTGAAATAAACAAAGGTATGGTTCGTTTTAATATGTAGATAGCCCCCTAACCAAATTTTATATACATCATTTGAAAGTAGACTTTATTTCCAATCGTTTGGTACCAGTAACTTTCTTCTACGATAATTTGTTGTGGAGTTCGTAGGGGGTGTTTACTTTTTTTTCCACGACTGTACTTGCACATTTAGTGTTCTAAGCCAACTACTATTTTCATTAATTTCAGATACCTTTATTGCTGGCTAGTTCCATGGGTTTTCAAGTGTAAGTGACATAGCTTATAACTGCTATGCTTGCTGGCCATCGTTATTTTCGAAAAGCTTGCTTGTCCTCATTCAATTAATGAGACATCTCCAATAATATAAGTCACGTTTTCCGTTCTAAAATACTGGTAGCCAAAAATCATTGCATGTGACTTACACTGCAAGTACTTATGGAAATAGCCTGCTACTAAGTTTTTGAGATATAAATATTCCCCATATTTCTTTCAGAATAAATGAGTCAAAAATAAGGCGAATATACTTTTTCGTAAAATGTGGTGGCAATCAAGCAATCTGATATTTCAGTGGTGGAAAATTGGCGCAGAGGAGGAGCCTATTGACACCACTAAAATTTTATAGTATTCTTCACCTTAAAAAAAACGCAGAAATTCTGTCATTAGGTAAGGCGAAAAATACTACTAAAATTTAGTGGTGTCAATAGGCTCCTCCTCTGCGCCAATTTTCCACCACTGATATTTTAAAAAGTAGTGGAGCAACACTCTGTTAGATTTAACCCTTAAATGTGCGATTTTTAATTTTGTTTCGAAAAAAAATATATATGATTCACTGAAAGGTTTATTACACAGGAAAAATAATGAAAAAAATCAGAGATACATTTTTCATATAATACGTTAATGTTTTCTTCTGTTACACATCTGCAATACAAGTAAAAACTACTTTTGTCTGGCTGTTTTACGCTAAAATATTACAAATTAGGAAATATTTTAAGAAGTATGTCTCCAAATACCTTATTTTATATAATTAGTATTTATTTTATAAAACTTAATATTTAACCCTTTAATTCCTAAAATAGAATACGTTCTGAAAATTACGTAGTACAGGGAATCAGACTTTACGCCAGAAAGTTTCAATGGCTAATTTCGCTTTATTTAAATACGGGATGTCTGTTATTAATTAAAGCAGATATTGCTATTTTATTTTTATTGTGTGAATTAGGTATATACGAATTTAAAAAAAAATCTATTAAATTGGAAACAATGTTGTTTGCATATATGTATAAAGCTGCGCACTAAAGGGTTAAGAGCACATACTAGTCACGTGTTGAAAAGGAAACGCTAATAGTCTATGGAAGCGTTATTTTCAAATTTCTCGCTTTGATTTTAATACTTTTGAATGATTTTTTTGCGTTGGATAGAGGAGTACGATATACAACCGAGCTAGTTTTTACATTTTCGAATTTTGTTATAGTTTTTTTTTTTTTTTTTTTTTTTTTTTTTTTTTTTTTTTTTAAGGATAGTTTTAGTCTCAATACCGGTTCCAAATGGTTATGAAAGTAAAAGTAATTTAAAAAAAAGCCTGAAACCAAAATCGACAAAATAAAAGATCTAGCCCGGTTGCAGATCATCCTCAGCTATCCTGCGCAAGAAAAAAAATTAAAATGAAAGCGAGAAATTTAAAATAACGCACCTATAGATCCTTTCTTCACGCGAATGAAGAGTAGCCTCTTAACCATTTGAGGGGCGGTGGGATAGATTATATCCCACCTAATTTTAATCAAGATTTGCACCAGAAACTTTTAATTAAAATTTACCTTTCTAACTTTGGTTTAAAATTTTGAAAAATTATTTTTCCTTGTTTTGAAACAAAACTTTTCGGATATCCAGGTGTCAGTTCAACATTACAGAAACAAAATTACTTGGCCCTGAAACGGTAAACCCCTTAATTCTTGCGCCAGTGACTTTTACGGGCAGTTTAAACCACTTTTTATCATTCAGAATGTTTGATTCCGTACAGTTTTTAAAAAAATGTATTTGGTTTTATTCTCGCATCAATTTATACGCATTAAATAAGGTGACCATTTTCACTTCAAAAAAGTGGTGGGAATCAATCAATATAAATTTAAAATAAAAGTAGCCTACAATTATCGGGAGCGACGCTTAACCCTTTCAGGGGCAAGGTACTTCCATTCATAAAATTTCGAAATTAGTGATGGACACCGGAATTTACAAACAATAATAATAAAAATAATAATAAGCAAAGCTTTTGTTCCCGTACTTATTAAAAGGAAAATCTTCATTCCAATATTCTAGTGCCAATGTGGCGTTTAGGAATTAAAATTATGTGGTCCAAAAATTAACCACCGCTCTTGAAGGGGTTAACCCTATCAGGAGGGAGTAATTGTGTTTGTATAATGTTGAATTCACACCGGAATTTTCGAAAAATTATATTTCAAAATAAGGAGAAACAATTTTGCAAATTTTTACCACCAAAGTTAAAAAAGTATAATATAATTAAATGTTTTAATGTAATTATAGATTAAAATTAAGTGTGACGTAATATATCCACCACCCTTCAAGTTGTTAAGTATTTAACCCTTTAGCGGGTGGCGTCCACAAAAAGGAGATATAATTTTAAGAGTACTGGCACCAAGAATATTTAATTAAAATTGTGTTTTTATAAGCAACTTTTCAATTTCCAATAAATTCTTTTGTCAATTCTAATGTCTATCTATCATTTCGTCATTTAAAAAACAGAATTACTCCGCGCCGGAAAGTGTTAATGGGGAAAAATTAATCAACTCATTCAATAGCAAAGTAATTTTGTTTCAAAAATGTCGAAATGATTGGATATCGCCGGTGTTTAAGGAAAAAAATATTTTCTTCACAAATTTTATACAAGGAAAATTTTACTAAACCTTTCTGGCTGCCGATCGACAGTTTGAAATTTAAATTAAGTTCTATCTTGGCGAAACCAAGGAATAGTTTCTCATACATATTCAACAAAATTTTGTACAAAAATCTTTCTACAAAAATTATTTAAAGTTCAAACTCTTAATTTAACCCTAGAACTACCGAAAATTTTACTCAAGTTTTATAAAAACATTTTTCACCAGAATTTTTACTTAAAACTATTTAATTTGTTTATTTAACTTATTATTGTCTGATTTATAAATTTAGTTTGTTTTGAAGAAATTTCTGGTTTGAATAAATATTTTGAATGTACATGTCGGGTCCATTGGACCCTTCTGGTAGACAGAGGGTTAACACTTTTATATTTAACAAATATTTATCTATTTCAGTATAACAGCATCAATATCTAAAAACATTATTTTCGTATCTAAAAAGCAGTCTTTTCATGTGCTGCGAAGCAGGAAATAATATTTTTTTTATTTAAAATTTTAAAATAAGGGTTTAGAAAATCGCTGCTAGTTTATTAGGCAAATAAATGTTGCTTAAATGTAAAAGTATATTTCAAAAATATATTTAATATTAAAGTTTGTGTTTTATATTATTTTAGTACAAAGCTATTTTAGGTGTAAAAGTTGAACCTGCACGCATTGATTTGGGTATATACAGCTCCAACTTAAAAAATTAGAATAATAGAAAAAAAAGGAATTGTGAAAAAAAGGTTTTTATGTATCCCTTATACAAAAAGGAATACTGGATGAAACTATTGTGAAAATCTACATCGTTTGTAGAATCTTTTAGCATAAATGTTAAAGGAAATGATGCAAAATTAAAATAATTATTCACACTTGGAAAAAATAAAAATATTAAAATAATCATTTACCTGGAGCAAAATGTTAGAATAATGCATTCTAAGTAATAGTTGCATTTAACACGTTCACGCCGGCGCGGTGGGTCACACTAGACTATCTCAGAGCTGGCAAGTCTCCGACCTTTTGGATACCAGAATTTTAATACAGAAAATGTTGTTTTATTTAATAAGAACAATTGGGCGATTTAAAGGAACAACATTTTCTCTAAAATAATAGTGGTGTGCAAAAAGCCGGAGAGTTGACAACTCTGAGACAGTCGGGTGTGACCCACCGCGCAGGCGTGAACGTGTTAAAAAAGGAAAAATAGTTATTATTTTATATTTTGTAGCTTCACCTTTACATTTTATAACAGCATAAACACACGTTGCCAAGCTATAAGTGATTTACAATGTTTTCTGCCCAGACATGACCATGTCGATTTTATGCTGGAAGGAAGCGAAACTTTGTTTTTGGCGGAATATCTTGCAGTCTTTTCTTCATTATAATCCACAAATTCTCTATTGAATTTAAACCGGCGAATTAGCCTGCCAGCGAAGTATGTTCACTAAGCCAGTTCTTGGTGGACATTGACCTGTGTGAAGGGGCTAAATCATGTTGGAAAATAAAATACTCAGCACACAGACCTTCCGACGAAGGTATCATGAATGCTCAAAGATTTATTAATATATATCAAAATAAATTCTTTCGTTAACGATGCATAGCCTTCCAGGACCATCGGCAGTCATGTAAGCCCATACCATTACACTGGCTGCAAATTTCACTGATCGTTTCATGCAGTCCTTGTCGTATGCTCCATGCTTTACACGCGAACACATTAATCACCATATGTTACGTAAAACATGCTCTCATCACTAAAAAATACCTTTTTCCAATCATTCAGACCCCCATAAAAGCCTTTTTTGCACCACATTACTCTCTCCCTTTCCTGTTTAATATTCATGAGGGGCTTTATATTTGATACACGATATTGAATTGCAAATTTATGGAGACGTCTTATTGTTGTAGATTTACTCACATCAACTCCGTGTTCTTTCCACGTTCCATGCAAATATCTTACAGCTCTAAAACGATTTTTGTAGCAATACTCTTTAGTTTTCTATCATCTCTCTGAGTGGTATTTGGCTTTCGGCCACTATTCAGAAGCTTGTTTCTAAAATGTCCTTCGTTAAGATACTCATTTATTGCTCTAGCAATACTTGGTTGAGCACATTTTAAGTAACTGGCGATATATAGGAACTTCTTTATGCAAATCAATTATACGATGCTTTGTATTCTCCTTTATGTCGGGCGACTAACCCATGTTTCACGCAAAAAGAAGGCCATGATGATGCAAAGCGTTTTTATAACTTAGGCAGAATAATTTAATGCTTTATTTATGCAACCTTCTGAACCAATCAGGAAAATTCATATGTATTCTAATTTTTTGAACTACCTATTTTAGTATTCTAATATTTTGGATAATAAAAAAAAATACAGTATTCATTCAAAATTTAATCTTTCACAGTTTTAAATTTCTTTAATAACATGCAAATTTATGAAAACATTAACCGTTGTTCTTTTTCAATTGTAATACACTGAAATAAAGCTAAATGCAATTCAAAATACAAATGAAATGAATTATTCTAATTTTTTGTCTTGGTGCCGTATATTATACCAAGGGGTTAAAAAATATATACTTGAAATATTTTGACTTAAATATATATGACAGCTGCTACGATTTTGCGGAACCACTAATTTGATGAATTAATATCGCATTATTTAATTTAAAAAATACCCAAGTGCATAGGTTAAAGATTTTTCTGCGGAATTGCTGGTGATAAAAAAAAAAATAGCATATGCTTTTATATTCATCAAGTACAAAACTTAATTTTGTTGGAGTACCTGGCACCCTCACACCCGTCCGCATTGATTGGGCGTTATATATTTACTTATTTATCCATTAAGTTGTATATGCACATTATATTATGTATATAAATATTGATATATGAAATATTAATAAGTAAAGTGATACACGATAAAAGGAAATATACTTCTAAGCTCTTTATGAACGAATATTTGAAATATCCATTCTGTATAGATTTATTCAAGACGCAAGGGATGTCGATCTTAAGAGTATAAATGATATATGGACATTCGGAATGTGTAGAAGGATCATTTATTATTCTAATTCTTTTGATAATGTCCCGTTGGAACATGTCCAGTGACAGAACAAAGATTGTTTCAAGAAAGAATTCCAAATTGATCTCATAATTTATACTTTTAGACTTCCCACAGTAAATCAAATGCACTGAAAATTTCGTTTCTTATTTTAAAACAGCATGGAGTTTTATGATTTAATACTAATAACTTATGATTTTTGTCACTAATTGATTTCATTACGTTAAAATGTAAAGCTTTTGTAATAAAAAAAATTTATTGCAGCAACTTAAGATGTTTTTATTTATAGAAAACTGATATTTTATAAAAACTTTTTAATAAAACGGTTTTACTGGTGGACTCTACACTTTGTTTCAACATTAATTTTCAATTATGTAACTCCAACTTTTTATAACTTACAAAGGAACCACTTTTGATGTTGCTCGCACCTTGCAACGAGACCAGGTGCATTTTGTAGCCCTACATAAGAGTTAGAGAACCGATAAAATTTACGTGTTAAAATCATATTTTATATACATTTTTATACTTTTAATTTTTTATTATTACATTTCTATTTGTTTATTTCACGCCAAAAGTGAGTTAAGTCGCGAAATATGTTGCTATAGCTTTTACGCCCACTTTAACCCATTCACGGCCGCTTAATATTTGCAAAAAAACATAAAAAAAGTACCTATTTATTTTATTACAAAAATTGAATAGTTATACGTTTGCTAAATAAAATATGCAATTATTATTTTTTTAAGGCGACAAAATTAGATGTTATAGAACAAATTCACATTTGCAGAAAAGCCATAATGCGAGAATTCTGAGTCTTAATGTTTGTTTTACAGCGTACAAATTAATGCGAATAAAACCTTTATTTTTCACATCTTACATCTTTATTTATCATCATCAGACACATTTTTACAAATAATATTTGAAATAATATTAAACATTACGTTTCGATTATTAATAATTTTGAGTGTTACATATTTCGAAACATGCAATACAAAGCATTACAGTCAGCGCAAAAGCCAAATCCAAGCGGGCATATTCAACGACTTCCCGCCGAAATGTCAGTTAAATTTTTCTGATTTCAAAAGTTTTTTTCCCAGCAATTAAATCTCCAGCCCGGAAATATGACGGGCGCGAGAAATAACGAACGACACCTCAGCCGTTGCCATCGAAATACTCAAGGCCTGAGGACACGAGTTGTGACGTCATCATTAAGCGACCGACTTCTCACTAGTGTTGGAATTCCCACCGGAAAATTTTGAATAGTAATTTTATTTTATTTTATGTGTGGAATATTTACTATCTTATAAAACAATAATAACTATTTAAACTGACTGGTGAGAATTTGAAATCCCCCAATAAAAAATCAGCCAGATGCGGCAACACTGTGTCATTCCGCATCTGGCTAAATTTTTATTTTGGGATTCCGAATTCTCACAAGTAAGTTTAAATAGTTATTATTGTTTCATATGATGATAGATATTCCACAAATAAAATAAAATTGCTATTCAAAAATTTCCGATGTGAATTCCAAAACTAGTGCGAAGTCGGTCGATTATTGATGACGTCACAACTCATGTCCGCTGGCGTTGAGTATTTCGATGGCAACGCCTCAGCCCGTGATATAGACGGGAGCGACAATTAAGGGGTTAACGGGGGAGTAACTGTACAGTACATCTTAGGATTATATCAGATTGCGACATTTCCGACAATGTCGTCCTTCATTATATCTGGCTGATTTTTTAATTAGTCATTCCGAATTATCACTGGAATGTTTAACTCTTATTTTTTATTTACAAGATGATTGATTTTCTATAAATAAAGTAAAAGAAAATTACCAATTAAGCTTTTGTGATGTAAAGTCAAAATTTCTAGAAAAGAAAAAAAAGTCTGCCAGATGCTGCAACACTGGTGGCTAGTGACATACATCCGCTAACAATGCTAGAACTCAAGTGGTTATTTAAGCAAAAAAAAAAAAAAAAAAAAACTGAAGTTCTTCTTTGCTCACATCGTCAAGAGGGGAATTAATGTTTTGAGTTTATTTTTTACTATTTGAAAATTTACTAAACTCTTCTTTGATACAATAAATACTTGACAGACAAAGATATAAAAATTTACTAATAAAATGTACTTACATATTAAATATGAATAAAATAAAGTAATTGATTAAAATGTAAAGCCTTGGTCAATTTTTTTAATACTACTTGATTTTATATTATTATGATAGTCCATCCCGTACCGAAAACGGATGGACAAATTTTCACCAGCATTTCCAAATAGAAATTTTCGCATTATTTATGTGAATGATTACAGCATTTTTTAATCAGCTAACAACTACTATTTTCAAATACCGTAAAAAAAAATGTACCTGGTGTATTTATGCTCTGTTAATTTCATTTTAAATTTTGCTATGCAAAGCTGTAATTATTACTTTTAAAATTGATTCTAAGAGTTCTGTCCCGTGAGAGCTTTGCTCTAATGATCTCCATTTGGAAACTGCAATCATTTAAAACATGCCAATTTTATATGTTTTAACCCTCTCAGGATGTTTTACTCGTAATATCTGCTTTGTGTAATCATAGAACGCATGGAAAATAAGGCAAATGATTCTATTAACAAAATATGTATTTATAGAACAATCTTCCATAATTTCCGCAAAATTATGATATCGCCTGGCTGTATTAATATCGCCTTTAAAAAATAGCTTTAGTGCGTAAGCTTAAAAAGAGCTAAAAAATAGCTTACTTTAAAAAAATAGTTTTAGTTTCTATTTACGTCATTTCGGTGAAATCTAGTAAGTCCAGTGATAATAATTTAATAAAGGAAAGTTTTTTACGTAACCAGCTATTTATCCAAGTTACATTTTAATATTGAAGAATGTTGTTGATTTACGTAACAAACATATTCTTATCTATCCAATATCATGTATATTTGCGTATTTTAAAGGAAACTTACCGTTGCTTTGTTTAATATAACCCTAATTTTACTGCAGTGTTGCCAGTTGGCTACTTTTTTAAAATTGAGAATTCTTGATCGGCACCACTTTTTCTAAAATGGTAAAATTTGCCTCATTTAATAACATATTAATTAAGTCGAAAATAATGGGAATTTTACCATTTCAAAAAAAGTGGTGCCAATCAAGATACCTGAATTTAAAAAAAGTACCCCTCTGGCAACACTGCTCTACTGGTGTTTATGTAATCGTCAAACGTTATTCTGAGTACGATAATGGCATGAAAATAATATGTTGTTGTTCTCATTTAGCAGCAATAATAAAGTATCTTTCTTATAGAAGATACCTATTAAAAATAGCAAGGTCGTCAAAAGTTATTTCCAAACTATTCAATATTGAGTATATACCGGGTGTCCCAAAAAGGACTGACTGATTTTAAAATTCAATAACTTCCAAACGGTGACAGATATTAAAAAAATTCTTGCAGGAGGGTTATGAATAAAGTCAAAAGTTTTTTTACAGTGATTTTCGATTTTAGTTCGAATTACAAACAATAGATGGCGCTGCGATCAATAGAGGCTAAATTCAGGCTCGATTTTTGGTACTTCGTGGCCCGGATAATACATTTCCATCTCCTTTTTCTGCATGGAACAACAGAAAGGACCAAAATTCGAGCATTTAGCGACTATTCCTTACAGCGCCATCTATTGTTTGTAATTCGAACTAAAATCGAAAATCACCGTAAAAAAACTTTTGACTTTATGCATAACCCCCCTGCAAGAATTTTTTTAATATCTGTCACCGTTTGGAAATTATTGAATTTTAAAATCAGTCAGTCTTTTTGGGACACCCGGTATCTGTTGCAATTCAAGATGACAGTGGTAATAATTAAGTTTCACTTTCTATTTTTATGCATAATATAAAGCAATACATAAAGCACACATATGGTGAGCTATATTTTTTTTTTTTCTAAAAGTAACTTTTTCTTGAAACTTCACGCTTTTAAACTGATTAGCAGCGCCCTGAACCCGACAACGTTTCTTATAAATGTTTATAAATATATTTGAAAAAAAAAAATAGCTATATCTTTAGAACAAATTTTAGCTTTGGTGATTTGTTCTAGTAGTATTTTCAAATAAATATTTATTTTATTAAAACAACAATTAAATCAAAAAATTAAAAACTCAAAAATCAGAAAATATATTATTGTTAACTACAAAGCATCATACCGTGTTGCCAAATTAGGTAAGTATTTTTATTCAAAATATATACAAATTTTACCCAAAATTATATTCGCCTTTATTAACCACAAAAACCTGCTACTAAATGAAGTTAAAATATCGAGTTAAAGATGTATTCTTTTTAAAAATCGGCTAGAATTAATCAAACCTGGTAACATCTCAGAAACAAATGAGGGTAATTGGCACAAACGCTTGTTGTATAATATCCTTATTTGATTACGTTCACTCGCACTTGGAAATGATAAAACTATTCGGGTACTGTAATTGCTCTAATTACTCTTCATTTAAACGGTTACATAACAGTTTCCACAAAACTAAGTATGATAACTTACGTTACATTTTGATATCAAAGAATGCACAGACCGCCCGCTGATAAATATTTAGGGGGTTGTGACATAGCATACATTTACAATATTTTACAAATTATATTACAATAAAATATTTTCAACAGAAATTTGTCTACTAATTTAGACATTTCGAATTCACACCAGGAAATCTTAGTTGTTCTTTTTTCTTTGTTTAGTTTAGGATATTACGTAATTACATAAAGCAAAAAATATTCTTTCAGAATTTCCGGTTAGAATTCCAAATTCCTAAATTAAAAAAATGCCAAACTGACAATTGTGATCTGGAATCGGCTGGTAAAATTTCGATGCCAAAGGAGGTAGAATCCTACAATTTATATAAAAATGCAAATAAAATTCTATCTGCGTCATGCAGCAGATATTATAAAACCTAGAAACTTTCGCGGAGATTTTGTTCTCAGTGTGCTTGCTATTGGTAGTCAGAATGTCATTACGTTTACTAGACCGAGCTTTGTTTGTAAAATTGTTTTACCAAAACTTTAATTCCGCATTAGTTGCTCGACTGAAATTTTGGACTTCGAAGGGGATGCGGAAAGGACCATTGACTGTTAAAAATATTCGATTAATGGTAGCCAAATTTGAAGAAAGAGGATCGTTCAATGTCTGTCCTGGAAGAGCAAGAAAACCTGTTTCCTCAGAAGCAATAATGGAGTTATGAATAAAGAGGAGAAGACATATAGTGTATTGTCTACCAGTTGCAAGTGAAGTAACTGAGGAAGTTGTCACAAGATGGCGGCTGATTTTTCCCATCGGAACAACAACGTCTGATTATCGCCGAAGTACACTTCCACCAGTAAATTTTGAATTGAAAATTTTCCCTTATTTTAGCGTATTTTTTACGGAAAATTTCCCTCATAAATATGTATAATTTTTTTATTTGTTTTTATTTTTGGCAATTTGTTTTTATTTGTGGCTGAGGTATTATAATCTGTATAACTGACACTGATAGGAGGTTGTCTAGGTTGTCACAATATAGCGGAAACGCAGGGACTGAATATCACCGAAGCAAGCTGCCACCTGTAAAAATGCATATCTGTTTTTGCCATTATTTATGACTGAAAGTTTGCATGAATAAGGCATTTAAAGAAGAAGAACATTTCTATTTAATTTTATTGGTGGAAATTTGGGCCGACGGCAATCAACCCCAGCAAAAGCTGTTACAGTTGCAGCTTCACTATTTTAAGAATATGTCAGTTCCTCTTTATTAATAATTCCATGGAAGCAATAGAGAGGGTTGCGCCTCAGGTGGAACAGGACAAAGCTTCCAACGTACAAGCTAGTACGAGTGCCTGTCATGTGACAAAAGCATTGGATATGCCTCATTCAACTGTCCAAAAGTTCTTGCGGATTATCCTCCGATATTGTCCGTACAAGCTTGAAATTGTGTAGGATAGGGGTGGCCAACTGTGGCACGCTGGACACCACTAAAATTTTATAGCAATCGTTGCCTTATCTAATCATCGAATTTCTGCGATTCAAGAAGTCGACTTTTTCTGTAAAATTTTAGTGGTAACCGGCGTGCCACAGTTGGCCACCCCTGGGTAGGAGTTGCTTCCACATGATTTCAAGACTCGACACCGATTCTCACTTCAGTTTCTTGCTCGCTTTCAGGTTGATTCAGAATGGCCTTGGAATATCCTCTGGACAGACGAAGCATATTTCCATTTGAACGGTTCATTGAATACTTACAACTGTCAAAAATGGGAACCAGAAAATCTGCGCTCAATATTACAGGTTCCGTTGCATTCAACAAAAGTGACGGTGTTGTGTGGGCTTTCTGCATCGTTTATTCTCGGGCCATATTTCTTCGAAAAATTAAGTGCTAAAGGTCCAGAAACATGCTCAATCACCGGGCAGCGATATGCATCTTTGTTAGTAAATTAATTTTTTCCTTATCTGCAAGCATGTCAGTGACTTTCACGTACAATTTTTATGCAAGGTATAGCTCCTCCATACATTACCCACAGTGTTAAGGACGCCCTTAACACTAGAACGACCACAGCGGTCATTTTGACCGCTACAATTTAAAAATATTTCGGTTCAAACCAGAAATTTCTTCATAAAATAAGTTAATTTTTTTCCAGAGAGAAATAAGTTAAATAATAAAATAAATAGTTTTATATAAAAATTCTGTTTTAAAATATTTTTATAACACTTGACTAAAATTCCCGGTCGTTCTAATGTTAAGAATCACTTCACAGAAAAACGTATCATCAGCCGCCACTTTCGTAATTTTTGGACTCCCAGATCTACAAACATCAATCCATGTGACTTTTGGTTTTGGAGGCATTTGAAACATTTGGTAAGTCATGATAATCCAAGAACTTTACCTGATCTTAAAGACAGCATTTCACGACATGTTCTTAGCATTTCCCAGAACACACTGCGGTCAACTGTTAAACTATCTGCTACCTGTTCCAGATGGTAGCTGAAAATTATGGCCGTCATGTGGAACATGTTTGGTTGCAATAAAATATGTAAACTATCGTAAATGTATGCTAAGTGTGTAATTCATTAAAAACGACATCTGGTGGCGAAATTTTGAACTATTTTTTTTTTTCGTTTAAACAAGTTTCCATTCTTTAGTTATGTCCTTCACAAAATTTCAAAACTTTCCGAACAATAATTTCGTTTGTAGACAAATTTAAATTAGTGTCGATTAATTATGGACTCCCTGTATATATATATATTTATAATAGTTTAAAAATTGTTAATATACTTTATATTATAAGTAACTTCGACCTTTCAGCCTCAGTATATTTTTTCACGAAAATTGCAGAATGTCCATAATCAATTGCAAATTTCCTATAACAGAAGCAAGTTCCTGAATATTCGTCCCGAAATCCAAGTTCCTGAAATTCCTAATACCACTATGTTCATGCACAAAAATTTTTTTGTTTAATCTCATAATTCTCCGAATAAAAAAAGTAAAATATCCTGTACGAAATTACAGGTGTTAAAAAATTCGTACTCTGGGAATCCTATCATTAACAACTGAACCCTTTAATGCGCATCTTTGCATATATGCAAACAACAGTGTTTTGAATTTAATAGATTTTTTTATTCGTATATACCTAATTCACCCCGGAAAATTAAAATAGCAATATTTGCTTTAGTTAATAACAGACATTCCGCATTTACACAAAGCGAAATTAACCATTGAAACTTTCTGGTGTAAAGTCAGATTCTCTGAATTACGTTATTTCTAGAAGGTATTCTATCATGGGAATAAAGGGTTAAAGCAGTGGTGGCAAACTGTGGCACGCTCGACACCACTAAAATTTTATAGAAATCATTACCTTATCTTATCATCAAACCTCTGCGATTCAGGAAGTCGACTTTTTCTGTAAAATTTTAGCGGTATGAGGCGTGCCACAGTTGGCCACCCCTGGGTTAAAGATTAAGCTTTATAAAATAAATAATTATATAAAATAAGGTATTTGGAGACATACTTCTTAAAATATTCACTAATTTGCAATATTTTAGCGTAAAACAGCCACACGACAGTAGTTTTTATTTGTACTGCAGATCTGCAACAGAAAAAAGATTTACATACTATGAAAAATGCATCTGTGATTTTTTTTCATTATTCTTCCTGAGTAATAAATCTTTCAAAGAATCATATATAATTTTTTCGAAACAGAATAAAAAATCACGCATTATATTTTTTAACACAATAAACAAATGATTGAAATTTGTCTGCCATTAAATAAGGCGGTTATTGCAGTTAAAAATTAGAAATGAATCAAGCAAACTCTACTCGCACGAACGGTGTACGGGCGAACCTGTTCTGTGGTTAAATAAGGAATTTTTTCTATTTTTAAATTGTGACTCCCGTGAGACAGGATGAAGAATGAAGACGTTTACTTTAAAATATATGTGCTATTTAAATAAATATATATATATATATATATAGAGAGAGAGAGAGAGAGAAAACTTTCGATCTAGAGAAGAATATTTGAAAACATCACACGGGAAAAGCAAATTAATATTTATATCAACTAAATATTTATCGAAGAAATTATTTGACAGATTTAAAATCAAAAGATATATAGACAATATTGCTTAATCAAGTTTCAAGTAAAATAATTTTATACTTGCTAGAATTACTTGAAGTGGTACATCTTGAAAAGGAGCGTGTTTGCTGTTTACTTATAATTGGAAAAGAGTCGATGGAAATTCATTTCTCAATAAAACCTTGAAGTGCTCTTTAGCAATAGCATTAACCAAAGAATGCATTTGAGTTATCTTCCACTTCAGACGTTGTTATTGAAATATATTACTACAGCATTAGTTCTGACGAAACGATTTTCAAATTCAGGATATTTTGAGACAACCGTTATTGAATTTTATGAATTTTATAGAGATGGAGTTTTATTCATTAGAATGTCGGGATTAAGTCAGGTATGGATTATTCTAAATATATTTCCGTTATTTGTCGAAGATTCTCCGTCAGTAAACCTTTATTAAATATTTTTTTTTGGCATTAACTCATTAAAGCTGGTTAGCAAGAAAACTTGCCATGTAAGCCGTAGAAAACTTTTAAATTTTAATACCAGTATTTTAGTTTGGAATTTTTCACAATATCTTATCTCAAATATTGAGCGATTAAAGAAATCAAAATTACAGTGTGGTGTCAAGTGTGGTGTCACAATCCGGTGTCGAAGATTTGAAAGAAATGTAAAATAGGCTCGCCCTTAATGGGTTAATCGGAGACACTCTGCTAATAATAAAGGTGAAAAACAATATTCGAATATAGTGGTAACAAAAAGTTCAATCTTTTGTGTCATTTATTATGAAAACCCAATTTGTGAAAAAGCCCAAATTTGCAGGTACTTTAGAAAGTAAGTAAAATGAAGATTACTTTAGAAGTGATATCAACAGCTAGTAGTACACATGTGGTATGGCCATTTTTTTGCGCATCTTAGATTTCATCAAAACAGGAATCGTTATGAAACGTGCAGTCAAATCACAGGCATTTAAAATCAAGTTTATAAGAACACAGTATTGAAACAAAGAAAAATGAAAACCGCTGTGACATTGCAAATCCCGTTTCCTTGGTGCACTTTTGCGATATGTCCAAGCATATAAGAATTTCTACTAAAAAACCTAACATGGAAGTTATAGTCTGGAAATACTGTTACTTGGAATTTTAAATAACTGACACCTGTAGCAACTCTTTCCATGATATATTGAGCATACAAACACTAAGCGGAAACAGGTTGTCAAAATCAACCCTAATAAATTTTCGGCTTATTTTCTGCAATAAATATTATTAGTAAGTTTTAAATTGCTGACTTGAAATTCTAGGAAAGCAACAATTACTAACTCGAAACAGACAGCATCACCAGAAATATTTAACCCTAGAACTACGGAAAATTTTACTCAAGTTTTATAAAAACATTTTACACCAGAATTTTTACTTAAAACTAATTAATTTTTTTATTTAACTTATTATTGTCTGATTTATAAATTTAGTTTGTTTTGAAGAAATTTCTGGTTTGAATAAATATTTTGAATGTACATGTCGGGTCCATTGGACCCTTCTGGTAGACAGAGGGTTAAAGGACCAAAAACATAAGAAACTTTATTTGACTTAATTTTCTTTAAATAATTAAAACCCCAGCACTTTAGAATATTTTTGAAGAGGAAGTAAAAATAACGCGTCAAGCATAGATTATTAAACAATTTGTAACATATTCAGAACACTGCTACAAAACTTCCCCGTGTCATAGGACAAAAGGAGATATTAAAAAAAAACAACTTGAAAAAAGCATTACACATTCGAAAACCAAATTTCATAATTTTAATATATAGTCGTAAAAGTGTTCGAATTCTTTTGTGAAGCCCTGTATATGATATATATATATATACATTTTATAATGGATGTTGATTCGATATTTTTATATGTATAATGGTGTAGTTATATTTATATATTTATCAATTCATATTAAATTTATTCATATTCATTAATATTTAATAAAGTTAACGATTAACTTGTATTTAAATTTTAGCCTACTCAGGACAATATCATATTAGTCGGGTAATTACTTTTTCAGAACAAAAGTTGTTGAAACTATCCTAGTTGTCTCTCCTTGACACCGCGCTTATTCCATTAAAGAATAATTACCGTAATTTCCGGAGCATAGCCCGCATGTCAAACATTTCAGTTGGACCCAGAAATTTTATTCAGTATTTGAAGAACAATATGTACCGTGATCTAAAAAATTACATTTTATTTTAAAAACTTTCTTAGCCGAAACACGATTGTTTGATCCGCCGGCTATACACCGAAAATTACGGCATATCATTCTATAATTGTAGTCGCTGTGCGCTCCGCGAATCATGGTTTGGGGATCTCTGTTATAAAGGTATCTTTTTAATATGCAGACAAGGTTTGATTTAACACTAAAACTACCCAAGCAGGTCATTACACACTTGCGTGCATAACTGTAAAATTGTACGGACTTTACCACCACTTTTGGAACCTTATACTTGTTTAATCGCAGATAAATTAGCGATGAAATAACGTGAGCATTACGATTAAACATGTAATGGAAAATATTCGTAGCAATTTTCAATTAATTGGAAAATGGTCAAATGACTTGAGGTTTTGTGTTAAGTTCATTCTATCTAAACTCCATTCAGTCAGACTTAACAGAGACTCCTTTTTGAATTATTTTAAAATAATTTTTCAACTTCGTATCATAGTCGTTCTCTAATATATTAAAAGAGTTCTGGATCAGAAGCCGCACTAAATCCTCATTTAAAAATTACAGAGTTCCATCCCGTGTAGAAATTAAGGCAATTTTAACACGTGCGGTTATAAAATCTATTCCTTGAAACACTCAATTACTGTAGAGACACACTATTATTACTCTGCTATCGTATGTAATTAGGAATATGCTAGTCGCACTGAAATTCACATTGAGAATAATATAATTTTAGATGAAGGTTTCTACCGTGTGAGAAGTTCTGCATTGGATCATTTAATGAATGATCACAGCTCTCTGATTACTAGGTCGGAAATAAAACGCAAATGTGCTAGAGGGCACCAAATGTGATGTTTTTGTTATGCCTCCATTTTATTAAGAAGATCGGAATTCGTGCCAGAAATTAAAAATAGTATTTTTTGCTTTATTTAATGACAGAAATTTTGTGATTACATATAGTACAGACTTTTTTTTCAATTTTCTGGTATGAATGCGAAATTTCGAAGTAAAAATTGAGACCAAACAGGCAACCCCGTTATACAAGGCAAAAACACAAAAAGAACAATTAAGTGGCAAAAACAAGGTGGGAAACCTCTTTATGCACAATCGTTGAGCCTATGAGACATTTCCCTTTGTAGATGAAATCCAAATCAGCCTTTTTCCTATTAGTGAAGCGCAACATCTTTCTACACGTTTCTACTGCTATTGACGGTTGCACAGTCAGTTAAGCGGCTGTTATATATTAATCGAGGCGAATTTTTTCATATGCGTTCCTCCTTCTGCCCCATATCACATTTGCATGCTATTAGTGTCGTTTTTTCTGCCGATAACTTGCAACAGGAATGGAGCTTTTACGTTTGCATAGACCAAGTTTCCAAATGCGCAAGAACAGTTGCGTTTTATTTCCGACTACAAATGAAAATGTCTCAGAGACTCAACGATTGTACGGGGAGCGGTTTCCAACTTTCCTTTTGCCACTTAATCGTTCTTTCTGTGTTTTTGCCTCGTATAACAGGGTTGACAGTTTGTCTCAATTTTTATCTCGAAATTTTACATTCATATCAGAAAATTAAAAAAAGAAGAATCTTTCCTATATTTAATCACAAAATTTCTATTATTAAATAAAGCAACAAATACTATTTTTAATTTCTGGCACGAATTCGTATTTCTGAATAAAAATGGAGACCAATCTGGTAATCCTGTCGTATAACATCACCTTTGGTGCCCTACAGCACATTTGCTTTTTATTTCCGACCATGCATTCTTTGATGAAAGTTATTTGTTTGGATGTGTACTATCACCGCATAAAGTTTTGACCATCTTTTATGAAACACCCTGTATATAGCCTTTATGCAGGATGTCCCGGTTAAGATGTTTCAAACTTTGAGGGGAGGTAGGGAACACTTAGGCAACTCGGAATCAAATAGGAATGCCTGGTCGGAACCCACTTCCTGACTTAGTAAGTACATTGATAGTGTTGCCAGTGGGCTACCTTTTTAAATTCAGACTCCTTGATTGGCAGCAGTTTTCTTAACCCTTTCAGGGGCAAGGCATTTCTGCTCCCAAAATGTTCAAATAATTAATTCACACCGCAATTAACGAACAAATGTATTTGAAAATAATTAAAAGCATTTTTTCACGTATATTATGAGATCGGAATTGTACTAAAAAATTACTGGTGTCATTTGGCCATTTAGAAGTTAAAATTAGCCGTTTGCAGACTGCAAACGGCGCCCCTCAAGGGGTTAAATGGCAAATTCCCCTTCTTTTCCGCCTTAATTAATAAGTCATTAAATTAGGTGAATTTTACTATTTCAAAAAACTGGTGCAAATCAAGTAATCTGAATTTAAAAAAAGTAGCCCACTTTCGACACTAGTTATTGAAAAGACTGGATCACACAAAGCTGATCTTTGGCCCTGGCAGAGTTGCCATTTGTCTACCTTTTTTTAATTCCGGTTTCTTGATTGACACCGCTATTTTGAGATGATGAAATTCCCCTTGTTTAATGGCAAGTTAGGGGAACAAGGGGAATTTTACCATTTCAAAAACTGGTGCCAGTCAAGAAATCTGAATTTAAAAAAAGTAGTCCACTTGCAACACTGTCAATGCCTTTTTTGGATTAGGAAGGCGTTTCCAACCAGTCATGCCTAGGTGTACCCTAACTCCTCTCGAAGTTTGTAACATCTTAGAAGAAACATCCTGTATAGTCTATTTTTTAAATGTGACAAATTAGGAAAAGCACGAAATGAATTTTTTAAACAATATTTCGAATAACTATAAATTGTTTCAAACTTCCCTGCATCTGGGATGTTTGTCTAAACTCAGAGAAAGTTTAAACTCCTGAATTAAAATGTATATTTTCACCAAGCATTTTAATTAATAAAAACTAACCTGCAACTGCTTATCAAAATCAGGGAAGTCAAATATTTTGAAATGGATTTTTTGAAAGCACAACTGGTGATTATTTTTTGTAGTATAAGAAGACAGCTAGAAAAATATAATGAAATATTTAGCACAAGCTGTGACATAAGCATATTATACATAAAATATAGATATTTGAAATTTACGTTGCTGTATTCAGAATAAATTTTTCTGAAATGTGAAACACCTTTGTTTGAATTTATGTTTTACATCTAATGTGTCAAACTGTGGCCATTCGGATATCACTAAACTTTTTTTGAGAAATCGTCAATTTCTTGAATCGGAGAGAGTCTAAGATTAGATAAGTCAATAACTATGACATTTTAGTGGTACCCTACGGGTCACTGTTTAAAACCCCTAATTTACATAATTTTTAATAAGTATTTTATCATTCAAATTCAATTGAAGTATTGAATTATACTCTTTATTTAAACAAATATTTATTTAAATCATGTTAATAATCAAGGAAACAAGTTAGTTACTATTGTCTTTGGAATGATAAAATCTGTTCAAATACGCAATCGCTAAATGCATGCTTACGGGATTGAGCGTGTCTGATAATTTTTCACATAAATTATCTTTGTATTTAAATTGTTCAAAGACTAAAATTTATAATAAAATATTTTTATGTATTTTCAACATTTATCTGTCTTAATATAACAGAGTCGATTTTCTAAATGATAATTTTTATTTTTTACATCTTAAAATATGCTTACATTCTGTTGCTGTAACAAATAAAAGTTATTATTTCAGTTATGAAGTTGATGTTTCAGGTAACTGGGACACCGGGCTTACATTTGAAACATGAAGTAAATATGTATAGATATCTAATAATATTAACGTAGTTATATGCCTAATCTTTAAAAAAATTGATTGTTGAAAGTACTTACAGTATTTTAATAAAAAGCCGAGGAAGTTCAACCAAATTGACGTTGTTTTTTAAAAAAGAAACGTCAATTTTTGACAACCTATCACAGCAAAGAGAGAATTATGATTGAGTTGACACGTTGTTTTAGGAAGTAGAGGTTAAGGGACATTGTTCACAAAAGCTAAAACTTAAAATACATCAACGGTTTTTTTATAAAATAGCCTATGGTTCAGTTACCCCAACTAACCTTACACAATTATTAATGAATGCTAAAGTGTATTGTAACAAAAGCTTCCTAGACAATCACAATACTTGTTTTCAGAACCAATCAAATGTCAGTAAATAAACTGTAGTAAATTTTAATAAGTACAGAACTTGTGTGAAAATATAAATTATCTGAAAACAACGTTTAAACACACAATAACACAAGCAGGTTTGACCATACGCATACGTTTCGTGAGTACTAGGACTCACATCCTCAGTGTAAAAACTTTAAAAACTTTAAAAACAATATACCCCCAACTGCATGTACGGTGAAAAAAAACCCAAATGTCAAAACATAATACCAAAAGCATAGTTGCCAACTTGTACGGATTTTTCTTACCACTAAAATTTAATAGAAAATTTTAACTTATTTAAACGTTAAAATTTCTTGAATTTCGGTGATGCAATTAGTTAAAATATATTGTTAAATTTTAGTGGTATGAAAAATCCGTACAAGTTGGCAGCTATGCAAAAGACCATCAAGTTCTAACAGCCAATGAAATTAATGCGGAAGTGAAGTGTCGTGACACAACAAATCCATCCAGAAAGTTGAGATGTATGGTGTACTAGATAAATCATTAACCAAGGAGTCTTTAAATTTATGGATATGAATAGCCTCAAAAAAGTCTAAATTCAGAGGAGTAATGCATTTCTTGATAATGGTAGCTGAGTCAAAATAAAAATTATGTCCCTCCCCCCAGCAATGAGAGGCGATAAAGGATTTCTGCAATTCTTTTTTCTTTACATAGTTTCTGTGTTCATTGATTCTGTAACGGAGTTTTCGTTTAGTTTGTCCAATGTAGGACAAACCACATTGGCATTGAATGTTGTAAATGCCCCAATAATTATGTGGAGGAATTTGGTCCTTAAGTTGCTGGTTTTTTTTTCACCGTACGTGCAGTTGGGGGGATATTGTTTTTAAAGTTTTTAAAGTTTTTACACTGAGGATGCGAGTCCTAGTACTCACGAAACGTATGCGTATGGTCAAATCTGCTTGTTTTATTGTGTGTTTAAACGTTGTTTTCAAATAATTTGTAGTAAATTTTGATTGGTAAAGGCGGCATTTTTCTGAAATGAATCTTGTTGAAGGGTGAATACCAGTGTAACTAAATAGAATAATGTTTTGTTTTTTTTAAATATTTCTATTTTCTTCGTAATGCAAGTATTTTAAAACAATGTCATCAACAACAAGAACTGATTGGACACCTACTAAAAGAAGCAGAATTGTCATATTAAGAGAAAATGACCTCTCTTATGCTGAAATTGCAAGACAGGTTGGTGGATCAGTCACTTTATCTGGCGTGCGAAAGTTGTGCTTACGTTATGAAGAAACTGATAAATAAGTCTGCACAAGTGCTTCTGACGATAGAAAGATAAAAAGGATATGACTCAAATATAGAAGAATTTCATCAGATGCTGTTAGATTTAAAATGAATGCAATGGGTATTTCAGTTAGTTCAAGAACAATAAGCAGAAGTTTAGCAGGTTTTGAACTGAAGGGTAAAATTCCGAGGAAAAATCCATTTTTAAATCTTCAGCAACACAAGAAACGAGTTTAATGGCCAAAAGAACACATTAATTGGTCAAAAAATTTAGTGGAAGCAAATAATCTGAGAGATGAGAGTAAAATACCGCTCGTTGGTAGTGATGGGTGAAAATATGTCAGGGATAGAGTAGGGGAAGAGCTGCATCCTGATTGCGTTGATTGCCAAAGTTCCCTTTATATTTTTATTATCACGACAGTCTTCCTAATAATAACTAGCAGAAAAAGATTATAATATGTTTCCATTTTGTGCTTATTCGCAAAAAATATTTTTTTTAATGAAATAAAGGTATTGAGTCAAATTCCAGATATTGTCAATCCCCGACTTACCCTTGTAATTTTTTGGCAATATTATTCTTTAAAAAAATCTATAAGTTTGACAAATCTGCTTTGACCTCTATTAACAGATTTCGATTATGTTTGATATCAAAGAAATATTCATAAAATAACACCTATATTACTTTCTAAAACAAAAACAATATAGTCTTTCAATAGCTTCTTGATATATTTTTAGTTATTTCGCTGGCTAATGTTTTATTTTATACTAGCAGACGCACCCGGCGTTGACCGTGGTCCGTAAATAATAACCTTAAACAAAACTCAAATTTGTAGGATTTTATATCTTTTGAAATTCTTTTAAATGAACCTAATTTTGGAGGCACCCATTGCCTTCTGCAGCGTCTAGTGTGTTCCCAGCAAACTTCTTTCCGGACGAACATGTAACCTGGGTCCTCGCTACCTAAGGCAGCATGTATCGGAAGTGCTCCGCACGTGCCAGAGACAATCAAAAAGTAGGTTGAGTGAGGTACCTCGTAGTAACCTCGTAGTAATCAAATCTATAGAATCCAAAAAAAGAACGCATCATTAATGTTAGAAAATGTTGTTAACCGAAGTCTATAATAAAATTTCATAATACAGAATGTAGCTGAAGTTGTGATCTAAGTTGAATGAACCAAATCCCGTTGAAATTAGGTCCTCAGAATCGGAGAAAATAATGCGCCGCCAAGCGGCGAAAGATGACCTCCGCCCTTGTAAATTTAATGAATTACTTTTAACATTAACACGATATTTAATTAACAGATGACATCCATTATCTAAAGTTACACGATTATTAAAGTAAATTAACACGATTTTTAATTTATAGCTGTAGTGAGTACACGTGATGCTGAAAAAGGAGATTAATGTTCGAAAAAAGTGGTAGCTGAGAAAGACCGGGGCGAGGAAGAAAGACCGGGCTCTGGGGGTCAGGGTCTTAACTGGAATTTAGTTGGGTATAAGAAAATTTTTTTGTAGTTTTAAATTAGCTGGAGGACGCTGAAACTATGTTAAAGAAAAATGTAATAGAATCGGATAGTTTTTAAAGAAGCTGCAACAAAGGGCCCAAGAAGAAGTTTAATATTCAAAATTGGTGGTAGATGAAGCCTGAGAATTTTTTTTGTCATCCATATTGTTGCAGATGGACTTAAGAAGTTGTAAGCTAGTGAATAGGGCAGTTTTCAAGGGACTTATAACAAAGGGCCCAAAGAACCCGACTGAGTGTAAAGAGCAGGCCCTAACATGAAAAGTTGTTAAAAGGTCTAAGTTCTAGCACTTTAGATCTTCAATCAGTCAAAGTTAAGCATACGGTATGAATTAACCATTAGAATATAATTTTAAAGAAATGCAAAAAAGTGGGGGGCGGAATGCTTAAAACAGGGCCTTAGTGTCCACTGAAAATAAGAGGGTATTGGTCTGGGGAGAAGAGTGCAAGACTCAATTATAAAATTTTGTTTTGATAAGGAGAAAAAAAGTAGGTGGTGAAAAATGCATGCCGCACAAAAAGTTCAAGGGGCTCCGGATCGGGCCCTATGGAACCCTAGGATGGCCCAAGATTTTAGCTGCAATAAAGAAACAGGAGAATAACTAAATGGTGAAAGGGTTCCAAAAATGAAAATCGGATTAAGAGGAGGTAATTTATTAACAATTTATGTTGCAAAACCTTTAAGGGTACTTGTACCGGTCTCCAAGGCGCCAGGGACTTACGTGGCATGTAGTTGCGTATAAATATACTTTTTAGTAGATTTTAAGTCAGCACGCCTGTCTGCCGCACCGCAGGTCGAGAGTTCGACTCCCGACTGGGCAAGGTTCACTCAGCCTTTCATCCCTTTGGAGTCGATAAAATGAGTACCAAGCTTGCTTGGGAACGAAACACCGAGGGTCTCGCGTTAGGTTGACCACCTGGCCGGGACGCATGCTGCATAGCACCTCGGGGCCCAGGGTCAAGAAAACAGAGATGGTTACTGTCGGCCCAGATCCTTAATGGATTGTATAGCCACAGAGTTTAGTTAGTTTTTTAGTTTTAGTAGTTTTTAAAGTAGTCAGCGGATTCTAATAATGTGTTAAAGAAAATTGCAAGCAATTCCGATCATTTTTAAAAAAAATGCACCAAGGGCCCCAAAAAGGCGATTAATATTAAAAATTGGTGGTAGCTGCAGTCACGTATTATCTGGCGGACCTAAGATGTTGTTAGAAAAATAAGCTCCTGAATCGGACCATTTTTAAAGGAGCTATAGTATGGGGCTCAACAGGGGCCAACTGTGAGCTAAAAACAGGGTCCTATCATGAAAACATGTAACAATGTCTTACCACTTAACGATTTAGCTCTATAATTAGTCAAATCTAAGCATAGTGTATGCATTTTTTGTTAGAATAATATTTTAAAGAAATACACAAAAAATTGGGTAAATGTTTCAAAAAAGGCCCTTTGGCCCCAATAAAAATATGAGGGTATTGTCCTGGAAGAAAAGTCTAAGACTCAACTTTAAAATTATGCACTGATGTGGTGAGAAAATTAGGGAGTGAAAAATGCGTGGTGCACAAAACGTTCAAGGGACCTGGACCGGACCATACGGGGCCCCAGGGTCTTAACTGGAATGTAGAAACGTGCGGATAACTAAGTGGAGAAAGGATTTTAAAATTGAGGATCGGATTAAGAAGGGGCAATTTATTAACAATTTATGGTGCAAAAACCTCAAGAAGTCTAACTACTAAAACATGTTAAAATGTTTTAGTAGTTAGCGTTTTAGATCTTCAAGTAATCAAAATTAAATTAATTGGAGGACGGTGGAACTATTTTAAAGAAAATTGCAAGCAATTCGCATAATTTTTAAAGAAGCTGCACCAAGGGCCCCAAGAAGGCGATTAATATTTAAAATTAGTGGTAGCTGAAGTCTGTGAACTTTTTTGTCGTTCATGTAGTAGCTGGAAGTTGAAAGCCCAAGAAGTTGTTAGAAAAAAAAAAGCTGGTGAATCGGAGCATTTTTAAGGAAGCTATAACACGGGACACAAAAGGGGCCCGCTGATAGTAAAAAAAAGCGCATTAACATAAAAACATGTTAAAATGGTCTTAGTACTTAGCGCGTTAGATCTTCAATTAGTCAAAATTAAGCATAGGGTATGAATTTTTAGTTAGAACAATATTTAAAAGAAATATACAAAAAATTGGGTAAATGCTTCAAAAAAGGCCCTTGGGCCCCAATGAAAATATGCGGGTGTTAGTCCGGGAAGAAAATTCCAAGACTCAACTTTAAAATTATTCACTGATGAGGTGAGAATATTAGGGAGTGAAAAATGCATGGTGCACAAAACTTTGAAGGGACTTGGACCGGACATACGGGGCCCCAGGGTCTTAATTGGAATGTAGAAACGTGAGAATAACTAAGTAAAAAAAGGGCTCTAAAAATAAATATCGGATTAAGAGAGGGCAATTTATTAACAATTTATGATGCAAAGACTTCAGGGGGACCTGTATCGGGCCCCAAGGTGCCAGGGACATAAATGGCATGTAGTTGGGGATAAATATATTTTTAATAGCTTTTAAAGTAATCGGAGGACGCTACTTCTATGTTAAAGAAAATTGCAAGCAATTCCGACCATTTTTAAAGAAGCTGCACTAAGCCCCCCCCCCCCCCACTTGAAGGCGATTAATATTAAAAATTGCTGGCACCTGAAGTCTGTTTTTTTTTTTTTTTTTTTTTTTGTCCTTTTTTACCGTTTATGTAGTTGCTGGAGAACTTACAAAGCTATTAAAAATAAAGATTTTTAAGAGAGCTATAATAGGGGCCCTAAAATGGTCCAACTGATAGTTGAGAGCAGGGCCCTAACATGAAAACATGTTAAAATGTTTTAGTAGTTAGCGTTTTAGATCTTCAAGTAATAAAAATTAAAGTAATCGGAGGACGCTGAAACTATATTAAAGAAAATTGCAAGCATTTCTGTTCATTTTTAAAGAAGCTGCACCAAGGGCCACAAAAAGGCGATTAATATTCAAAATTGGTGGTAGCTGAAGAGTGATAAATGTTTTTTGTCGCTCATGTAGTAATTGAAGGACCTAAGAATAAGTTAGAAAAAAAAAGCATTTGAATCAGACCATTTTTAAGGAAGGTATAATAGGGGGCCCAAAAGGGACCAACTGTTAGTTAAAACAGGGCCCTAATATGAAAACATATTAAAATGTCTTAGCACTTACTGCTTTAAATCTTCAGTTAGTCAAAATTAAGCATAGAGAATAGTATGAATTATTCGTTAAAATAATATTTTAAAGAAATGCACAAAAAGGGGGTAAATGTTTAAAAAAGGTCCCTAAGGCCCCAATAAAAATATAAGGGTATTGGTCTGGGAAGAAGAGTCTAAGACTCAACTTTAAAATTCACTGAGAAGATGAGAAAAATGGGGGATTAAAAATGATTGGCGCATAAAATGTTCAAGGGGCCCTGGACCGGCCCTACGCACCCTTGGGGGCCCAGGGTCTTAACTGGAATGTAGAAAAATGAGAATAACTAAATGGAAAGCGATACCAAAAATCAAGATCGGATTAAAAGGAAGCAATTTATTAACAATTTGTTTGCATAAAAAGGCCCCCTGTATCGGGCTCCAAGGGGCCAGGGTCTTAACTGAAAAGTAGAAAGGCGATAATCACTAAATGGAGATAGCTCGCCCAAAATGAAGAAGATTAAGATGGAAAGGGTAAATATATTAACAATTTAGTGCATAAAACTTAAAGGGGCCCAGGGTCCTTGGCCTTTAAAAAATTAAAAATCTGAGCCTCAGGTGCATCAGGACCTGTCTTGGACTATTCACATCTAAATTTTCAGACTTCTACGTGCAATAGTTTTCGCTAGCCTTCGCACAAAGACAGACATGCAGACAGACAGACAGAGCGATTTGTTCTTTTATTCAGTGTTGCCAGATGGGCTACTTTTTTAAATTCAGATTTTTGATTGGCACCACTTTTTTGAAATAGTAAAATGCGCTTTGTTTAATGACATATTAATAATGGCGAAAACAAAGGTAATTTTGCCATTTCAAAAAAGTGGAGGCAATCAAGATATCTGAATTGAGAAAAAACTATCCCACTGGCAACACTGCTTTTATTAGTATAGATATGAGATGTTATGATAAATATGCAGCGCAGGGTTCCCAGTTTGCCCCTTTTTTAACTTAAAGATTTTGAATTCATACCGGATATTCTGAAATGATAATTATTTTTTAAGCTACCATGAAAGGCACGTCAATATTAAAGAAAACAATATTATAGATAATTTCTTGTATGAATGTGAAATTTTGGAATTAAAAAAAAAAAAGGTCAGACTGGCAACTCTGGGATGCCTTTCATATAAAATGAAAGATAAATATAAAATCTTGTTTTCGAAAAATCTGTTTGCCAATCTCTACAAAAGACAATTCAGTTCAAATTTATTCTCCTTTGTATCATTGCCGGAGTCCAATATATTAAATCAGTTCTGTAGCAGAAGCTGCACTAAATTAGTCATTTCAAAATTAAAGGGTTCCATCTCGTGTTGAAATTAAGGCGAGTCTAACACATGTGGTTATTAAATCTATCCCTTGAAGCACTCAATTACTGAAGAGATACATTGTTATTACTGGGCAATCGCATGTAATTAGACTTATACTAGTCACCTCGAAATTCAGAATGAGGATAATATAATTTTAAATGAAGGTTTCTCTACTTCAAGAAACTGTTTATTACATTATATTATAAAATATATTTTTAAAACCGTATTCTTTCAATTTTGTTTTCTATAAAGTTTTATTCGGTAACAAACACGTGCGTAATGTTTTTAAATATCTGATACAGCACTCACCAAGATAGACGTGTGACTTATGTTTTTTGAAATGAGATTCGTCGTGATTACTCTAAAAAATGTTAGCGCATTTATAAATTGTGTATTGACATCTACAAGCGCAGTTTATTTGTAATAGGAAACAGAAATGTGCGCTGTCAAATGTTCATGTATGGCTAGTTCCATGGTTTTTTGTAGTGTAAGTCACATAGCTGATAACTGCTGCTATGCTTGTCGGCCACCGTTACTTTCTTAACCCTAGAACTACCGGAAATTTTACTCAAGTTTTATAAAAACATTCTACACCAGAATTTTTACTTAAAACTATTTAATTTGTTTATTTAACTTATTATTGTCTGATTTATACATTTAGTTTGTTTTGAAGAAATTTCTGGTTTGAATAAATATTTTGAATGTACATGTCGGGTCCAATGGACCCGTCTGGTAGACGGAAGGTTAACACGCTAAACGCGACACTAATTTTACTTTAATTTCCGTTTAAACGGCAGCATACACAGAAATTGTGTATATATATTTGTACAAAATTTGTGAATAAAATTTGTAATTCTTGTGAAGGAAAATCCTTTTTATATTTGAAATGTTTTAATAAAATACATCAAAAAAGTGAAAAATGTTTTTAATATTATATAATATATTATTTTTATAATTTTATTCCGCCGGTCTCCAGGGACCGGCGTCGCATTTAACGTGTTAAAGTTTACTTGGACTTATTAAATTAATGAGATAACTTCTATAAAATAAATCATATATTTTTCCATTTTAAAATATTGGTATTCAAAAATCGTAGAATGTGACTTACACTACAAATACTCATCGAAATAGCCATATATGATTTTTCTAAAACGGAAACATTTGTACTTATTTTGTAACTTTATGAGATTTTTTTAAAGTAAAAGATCATAAATATCGCTGAATATTGCCACTAGAAAATCCAAACAATATATTTAATGTGAATGATCAGTAGGAGTCAGTTTGACTCCGAACAAATGAATAAATATCGATACGAAAGTAAATTTTATCATTAACACTTAAATGCATAGTGATTCATACATACATCACTTTTTATTTAGTTCATAGCAACAAGTATATATATATATATATATATATAGAAATATTAATCTTGTAAAAATTACAAAAATATAAAGTTAAAAATCTACCATAAAATTTCTATAAATATGTTAATCTTTTAAAAAGTACAAAAATATAAAGTTAAAAATCTATCTTAAATTTTCTGGTATCTAATCTTTAATATAGGAGTAAATAACATAATTCTAAAAAAATAATTTTTGCAATTGAGAGTTAAGTTTTACAAAATAAAAAAAAAATACATAAAAGGTATTTAGATTAATAATTATTAAATTATTTACTAATTTGCAATATTTTAGTTTTTACTTGTATTGCAGATGCAGTGTTGCCAGTGGGCTACTTTTTTTAAAATTCAGATTCTTGATTGGCACCACTTTTTTTAAACGTTAAAAATCCCTTTGTTTATTCCTTAATTAATATGTCATTAAATAACTGGCATTTTACCATTTCAAAAAATGATGCCAATCAAGAATCTGAATTTAAAAAAAAAAAGGAGCACATATGGCAACACTGTGCTGACGTGCAACATAAGGAAAGCTTGGCGTATAATACGAAAAATGTATCTGATTTTTTTCATTATTTTTCCTGCGTTATAAACCTTTCAAAGAATTATATATAATGTTTTCGAAACAAAATAAAAAATCAGTGGAATGCCGAATCTTCACTATAATTTTCAAGCATTTTAGTGTAAAAGAAATACTGAAGGGAACATTTTCCACTTATTTAGTAAAATAATCAGTAATCCTAAAGTTCTGCCGAATTGTTTTCCTGACTGTAAGTACTCTGTAATTCATTATTGTTCTTACATTATCTCTTTGAGCTTGTGTTGTGGTTTTTCTGTTGTCGGAGTTTACCTAGAATTTTCCACAATCAGGTTCACTGGCACATTTCTATAATCCAGTTTCTCCTGGAATATCAGCAGGATATTAAGCAATGCATA
Organism: Maratus speciosus; assembly: GCA_963932465.1. NCBI lineage: Eukaryota > Metazoa > Arthropoda > Arachnida > Araneae > Salticidae > Maratus > Maratus speciosus. The sequence continues at coordinate 452,003,918 of OZ010796.1, forward strand.
TTGTCCGCAGTACTTCCGTCAAAAGTCATAGCGATTTCATGCAAAATAAAATTTCATTTATTTGTTATCTAAATTTTGTGTCCAAAAATCCTTTCAGTATTAGATTTTTAACCCTTTCAGGGGCACAGTATTTCTGTTGCTAAAATGTTAAAATGATTGAATGACACCGGATTTACAAACAAATTTATATGAAATTAAGTAAAAACTTTTCTTCGCGTACATTATATAAAGCAAAATTTATTTCCTAAATTCTGGTACCACTGTGGCATTTGAGAATTAAAATTAAGTGGTATATATAATATACCAGTGCCCTTCAAGGGGTTAAAAGGGGTTGTGCTGAAATCTAGAAGCATCTTTAAAAAAGTGGCTTATATAAACGTCTTTCATAAAGTTGAAACCTGTACCGTTGAGCTTTCAGATGAACAATCTGAATTCATTTCCATTTTTCAAGTAACATAAAATTTTTTTATAGAGATTGAACTTGTATAATACTGATAAAATACATGTCACACAGTTAATATAACACCGATTGTAATGTAATCAAGATCTTTTAAGTGACCTGTAAATGAATCGTAAATGCTTCAATGCCGCTTTACAGTAGAGAGCTTCATAGTTCGAATAAAGTAACATATCTGAATATTGTGTGTATATAATCACTTTGACAAAAGTTAGGCTATTCAGTATTGTTTTTTCTCTATGTTAGGTATCCAGTACTTTAAACTGATGTAAATAAAAAAGTAATCGATATTTTTATATGACATTTTAAAGGTTTCAACCGCTTATAAAACAAATAATATACATCAAACCGCTTAAAAATCCGATAAATACATATCTTTGTAGCCCCATCAAAAGATCTTTTGAGTGACCCTGTAAACGAAACATAAATGTTACAACTCTGCTTTACAATAGGAAGCTTATTTGTGACGACTTGAGTCAGGGGTGTAAAAGTCTAAGCGCCAACGGGAAATCTCTCGCCACTAAATTTTATTCGTTATTTTTAATCTAATATTTCGTCTATTTTTTTTGTAAGAATTCTAATTAAATTTAAGCGAAGAAAACTAATAAAGTTTAGTGGTGAGATAGTGCCCGCTGTCGCCTAGATGTTTACACCCCTGACTATAGTGACATATCCTAATATCATGTGTATACGACCATTTTGACATGAGTTATGCCATTTAATATATTTTTGCTCTACGTTAAAGCATAGGAATCAATTATTTCAAACTCGTATAAATCAAAAGTAATTGATATTTTTCACGAGACTTTTAAGGTTTGAAATACTCATAAAAACAATTCAAATGCAGCAAACAACGTAAAAATCGGATAATTACACAACTCTTTAGCATTAACAAAAGATCTTTTGAGAGACCATGTGATCGACCGTAAAGGCAACAATTCTGTTTTACAATAGACTACGATTAGGCTGTAATTAAAAATACATGATTAAAAAAATTTTAGACGCTCAGTTCGTTAACAGTGTGTTCGTAAATATATAAGTACGTAGCACCTGTAGTCGTCGCCTGGTCCGTCCGTCTGTCTTTCTCTCCGCATATAACAGCGAAAAACTATCCAACCGAATGGTTTGAAATTTAATATATATAATCGTTGCTGAATTTTGTCGAGTCATTTCAAATTTTATGAAAATCAAATAAAACTTAAAAAGTTATTAATAAAAGTTTTCTGTATTCTATCATATCCTTTCATACGTAATTAATTCAATGATGTCCCATTATAGGTAATGATTCTAGGTTGCCATGGTGATTAAGTTCTATGTAAGATGAATTGATATTATTTCCGTATTACTGAATTGATCATATATAATCGTAATGAATTTGTATTCATGCATTTTTTCATAAGAGTGCAACAGCTGTTGCACCAAGATCTGAATATTTATAAAACTAGTTATAGTCCGAATGCTTTTCATTTGCCATGTTTGACGTACATTTTCCGACTTGATGATAGCATAACATTTGATAGTACGTTTATAATAACTGTTTGAATTTTAGGCTTACGGAATACCTATAAACTACAAAATGTTTTTACAACGTTTAACACTCTAAGGCCCATGGTAGCATATATGCTACCACCAGGGTTTCGAATTTAGTGTAGTATTTTAGATGTAGCTATAATGTAGAAAATAGTTTAGAACCCTATAAAAAAATCATACAGAAGCGGCAACACTGTGGAATTTAGCATCTGACTGAATTTGTATTTAGGGATTCCGAATTCTCACCAGTAAGTTTAAATAGTTATTATTTTTGTATAAGATGATAGATAGGGGAGACCGGGGCTAGTTGGCTACAGGGGTAAGTAGGCGCAGTCATCATAAATCGCCCGTTTTTGAATAGATTGTGCAACCAATCACAGAACACCTTTCTTCTTGCTTTTTAGAATCCTCATTGTAGTTTTGCAGCATTACCTACGTGCAGTGGACATTTATTACGATTTTTCTCTTTTTCGTACTCATAAGTAATTTCTTGTTGCTTCATTATTTTTCTAATTACTAATACTTATCTTAATAAGTGCTATTTAACTTGTGCAGTTTTTCTTAGTGTATGATTAACTGTACCTACCCCATATGGGATTTACTTGGATTATTTATGCTTAGATGGTTACGTGTCCTTTTGTGAAGAAAATTATTATGGGGCTAGTAGGCGCATTGAACACGGGTCAAGTTGGCTCGGTGTTTAGTATGTGCTGGTAGCTTGAAAAACAACAAACACCGAGAAAAGTTGTTGCAATGAAAGATTTTGAGCACACGAGGCTTACCCAAACGGTGACACTCGATTTTTTATTTGTGACAAATGTAACTCTGATGATGATATCGAGTAGGATTGAAGTTACTCAATATTAATGTTTTATTCATTATTTCTATGCCTGTATAATTTAGAATTTACATTGTACGGCGATAACACTTTGTTTAAACTTACTGGTAATAATGAAATTGATTTCTCTTAACTGCGTGTCTTATTTGAATTTAATTTAAAATTTTAAAAAAAGTGTGCCAACTTACCCCATAGGTATAGGCAACTCGCCACGTGACGGGGTAGGTTGGCGCACAATTTTCCTTTTTCTTTAGGCTTCCGCTAAACATAAACTACAAACTCAAAACTCCGGGTATTTATAGCCCAATGCCTGTTCTTTATAACAGAACTCTTTCTTGGAACATGCAAAATGTCTTATTCTCTAAATCGAGTTATCCCAAACTAAGACTGATTTATAATGAACTTAATAAACTATACGCTTTTATAAAGTAAAAATTCTGACTTTTTCACACATATTCTACGTTGGGCTCGTAGACTCTTGCTTGACTTCGTATGACTTTGCCAATTCAGGAATATTCTAGTTTACTGAATTTCCTTCCGTTTTTTTTTTTTTTTTTTTTTTTTTTTTTTTATGACTTATTTGAAATTTTAGGTCATATGTCTTTCACTGTAAATGACCCCATTTCTTTTTCTTTTTCTTTTTTTTTTTTGTACTTTAGCTTTCACAGATGTATTTATTTATTCAATTATTTATTTATTTATTTATTTTCCCCAGTATTATTAGTCATGTATCATATTCTGGCTGTGAACTTGGTCGGATGGTGGAAGGGGTTTTTCAGCCAGGGGTTTTTGCCTTTGCCTATTTGGTTGGCACCCTGGCTGAGTGTTTATGTCCCTTTCTGCCTGTTCTTTAAAAGTATAGTTAAAGTTTCATAAAAAACTTAAACAAAAATTAATAAAAATCAATAACTAAAAACTGCGCCCACTAGCCCGGTCTCCCCTATTCTGCAAATAAAATAAAAGAAAATTGCTATTCAAAATTTTCCGGCATGAATTACAACACTAGTCAGAAGTCGGTCGATTAGTGATGACGTCACACTCTTGTCCTCTGGCCTTGAGTATTTCGATAGATTCTATACAATATGTCTCTTCCTCTTTATTTATAACTCCAATGATCACGGAATGTTTGTGCTTGCATAAAGCAAAAGCAAATATTGCTATTTCGATTTTCTCCTATGAATTCGGAATATCCTTATTAAAAAATCCAGTAAATTGGCTACACTGATGATAGGATATATGCAGTTTCATACATTTTGCATTACAATTTGATTTCAGACTCTTCCAAAGTGTTACGTGTGAGGTTCTTTTGCTGAAACGGTTAAAAGTTTCCCGAGTTTAAAGACCTTTTTGTGTTGATAATCGAAATATTTGACGATCATCCCATGCTGTCAAAATCCTTTTTCTTCCAGATCAGTTAATTTTATTTGAATCCTTATTTGTAATTATTTCATTGTGAATGGCAGTTTTAGAACGCTTCATTAACCGAGCAATTTCTGTTCAGATTTACCAGCACCCTTATAAAACCAAATTTTTCTTTCTTTGGTCGCAGACAACTGTTTACCCGCGGCATCTTCAAATATATCGTAAATATACACTATATAAACCTGCACCTTCCTTTCTCGGGAATATTTTCACGATATACGAACGAGTACGTTTTATAATGATTCTGATGTGACGTATGTAATTCTAATTTCCTCAAGTGGTGTTATAAATTCTTAACAGACACCTTATTTACGTTTTAAAAAAATAGGAGATTTTAATAAAATGTAACTTAAATTTTAATGTAGCCATTATAACAGAAATCGTTCTACGATCAATTTTAAATACACATGCTAAAATTTTGCATATTGACTTTTCTGCTTCAGAAGTGCACCAATTAGTTAGTGATTTTATAATTTCTTAACTCACTGTAGTAGTGGTACACAGGTGCTGAATTTATACATTAAAAGTTATACCTTAATTGATTCTCATACATATCAATACGCAGGGTAGTATTAAAACAATTGCGAACAGATCACAAAATGTCTGATTGTTATAATGCGTAGCATATAAATATATCTCCAACTGTATAGTATTTTAGTTTATATTCCATGGTTTACTGAGTTGCCGGTTTGGCTTCAATTTTTATTCAGAAATTTACTGTTTAACCAGAAACAAAACAAATAATTTTTGCTTTATTTAATTAGGGACATTTACCGATCACATAAAGAAAAAATTCTCCTTTCGAAATTTCAGGTATGAATTTGAAATTTCAGTTTAAAATTGGAGGTCAAACTGGCAACGCTGATGGTTTATCACAGATCAGAAAAATTCCTACGTTTAAAAATGATTCTTATATAAATATATTTTCATCAAAATTTTTTATTAACTATCATATAGTTTTTTTTTCTATACTGCGAATATTAAAACACAAACATTTAATAGAAATTCCATATACATTTGATAATGCCACTTGTGATACGACTATTTATCAGTTTATCTGAATGTGGTCAAACTGAGATCCTCGTAAAACCACAAAAAATTGATATTTCAAAGACCGAGTAGAAAAACATTTACTGGTTTTTAAATCAATTTTTTTCTAAATTCCGGTAACATTCAATCATTTCAAAATTTTAGTAACATAATTTCTTTAACCATCAAAGGGTTAAAACATTACTTTCTGACCAGAGTAACATGAATAGCTGTCCTCGTTTAATTAACATTGAGTTTAAAAATCATTTAACCCTTTCCGGCATGGAGTAATTATGTTTGTAAAATGATGAAATGGTGGACTGACACCAGAATTTACAAACGAATTTATTTGAAAATATTAACTTGCTTATTTTCTCGTACACTAGCCCTTCAATGACGAACTCCCTCCCTATGAGACAGGATCATTCCATTTCTTTGGCAGGTGGGAAAAGGTAGAGCAGTCAATTGAAATGGTGGCTCCATCTATCAATTTCAAATTAAAATACAAAGCGGAACATTGGAGATATCATTTTTGTTTTGTTTTATTTATTATTTGGTTATTAAATAAAATAAGAGAAAATCATTTTTTTTTAATTATTGAAATCGGATTTTTAAAATTCAAATCTCACTAATGTTATCTAGTTTAGGTGCAGTGATAGCGCCTCCTTGCTAAAATTATGTAACTACAGAAATGCAATTGAAGCAAGATTTAGCTAAATTTTGCTTTTTTGGCGAAAAATAAAAGTAAGTAAAGTATCTAAGGCAGATTACTAAATTTTTTTCGTATTCGATTTCATAATTCTTTAACTTTAAACTATCTTAAAATTGGTGAAAAATAAAAGTAAGTAACGTATCTAAAGTCATATTACTGAATATTTTTTGTATTAGATTTCATAATTCTTTAACTTTAAACTATCTTAAAATTGTGTCATTTGTGCCTCCCCTCCCCCCTCATTATTTTTTTGAGGTCAATATTTTATTCCTATAATCGTTAGCCAAAATCTGTTCCGAGTCGTCATCAAAATTAGTCGAAGTTGGCCTTGAAAAAGGCCTTTTGGTTATAAAATCATTAGACATAACGCAGGCTTAATCAAAATATCAAAACGAGGCAAATACGGATCCTATCTGTTCCTACGACATTCATTCCCTTCGTACCGCACGCCGCAATCACTCCCTACCTTTCCCCACCTGCTAAAAAAATGGAATGATCCTGCCTCATAGGGAGGGAGTTTGTCATTGAAGGGCTAGTTTCTCGTACTTGTAAAAGGAAAATTTTAATGAAATATTCTGAGTGTTAGTACTCTTAAAATTAAGTGCTCTGTTTTGTGGACATCTCCCGCTAAAGGGTTAATATATGTTAGAACACCCTGTATTCTTTTCGGGTTTTATTCAGTGTCCACTTGTAAAGGTAATGCTCACATCTCCTTTATTTTATTATAAATAACGCTGTATTCATAACATTGCTTGCATAAATTTTGAAATGCATTTTGTGGGTAATACAAAATTCTTTACTTATCTCAAATAATATCCTTCGCCTAGGAATCAATAGTTAAATAAAGCCTTCAACCGCATGTTCTACATATGCATTATCTTCTCAAGTGCCATTTCAAATGGAAACTAAGCCATATCAGTAACATTTAGAAACTGAAACATTAATTGTTAATGTAACGATGCAGTTCGAGTTCATTTCTGCATACTTATTAAATATAACAAAGAAAGCTTCAATTATGTTCTAAAGTCCATTACTGGTGCAGGCTTATGATTGATCAGATTTAGTTTCCTTCCAATTTAAACTCACCATGCCAATTATATATAATCAATATATTGCTTCTACTTGACGACATTTTCCAAATGAACTAATCGAGTTTAAACTTTGTCTTAAAATAGTTATTTACAATAGACCTTTTTAAAAATAACTAACAATATTTTAGTGTTTTTGTAGGGCGTTTTAATAAGAAATGTTTTACAATAATTCAAAGCAAAATCTATAAATTTTCAAAATTGAAATGTGAAAAATAAATTGCAGACAATTTTATAAACATTTAGAAATAAACATTTATAATAGTATAATAAAGTAGATACATCTGTTTAAAATACATCTAAAATAAAAGACATATTTTTTACAATGAACTATATATAAAACTTAGAAAACCACTGACTAAATATTAAGGCATAGCAATTAATAGAAGTTACCAAACACATTGTGATTGTAAAGTATTAAGAATAAAATCAAAATAATCCGTTAGATTTTCTATTGTTGAAAATTTTAAAAATTCAATTTTTGTCTACTACTTACACTGGAGGCGTCAAACTGTGTATCGCGGGGTACAATGTTTTATATAGTAATGTTCGTTTTAGCTATCAGCAGAATTTCTACGATTAAATATGGAGAATATTACTTTAAAAAAGCGTGGTGTACTTTGGGCCACAGTTTGGCCCTGTTGATTTACTCTTAACACATTTTTCATATTTTTATCAAAACGAACGATCACAATACAATTCTTTTTACAGAAGAAAATAAAATATTTGATATTACGATGGTTCGCAACTAGCGTTGCAAGGGACATATCATATATGCATTCTGAATACCCCTATTTTCGTATAGTAACGTTTGTTTTTCTATTCTAAAAAGAGTTTTGGTAAATTTCTGCAATAAAATAAAATTAATATTACTATTCGTAAATATAGGAACTGACTATTCAGTTGTGATATTGACAGGGCAACGCTTACAGGTCTTGTTTTGTTTTTCAAGTCACTTAAAGGTATTCTGAAGCAAAATATATATTTTTAACCGCTTTTTCATGAAAGTCGCGTATACTTGACATATATATGGTGCTTAAAATACTAGATTTGTTTCTATCAGTGATTTTTGTCTTATTTAATTACAAAGTTTCTGTAATTAAATGAACTACAGATTTTGTTTTTCAAAATGCTGGTTGGGAGAAATATAATATTATTTGGTACACGCTATTTCGATTAAAAAATATATAAAAAATTATTTGTACAAAAAGTCACCACAAGAGGATATTTTGGTGCTGAAAGAGTAATATTTGTGATAAATGAATGAGTAATTTCCAAATGAAACTTCAAACACAAAATTTCCTCATAATAAATTTAAAGGTTTATAGTTAATAACAAATATGGTTTAATATGACCAACGTTATGGAATTCCATTACAAGCATTTGGCAAACGAAATTTTCCACATTTTCTCAGTCACAAGTCAGATTTGTGCCTTCGTGGCATTCGTTTTAAGAACAGTTATACAGCAAATATTTTTACTAATCGTACCTTATTGTCGAATGCTGTATATTTGATTTGGGTTACTATAATAAAAATTAGTATTATTGCATACTAATTATATATTTATTACGTAATATTAGACACCACTAGTTTTATTACATGCTAAATTTCCCCTTATTTAATCTATGATGAAATTCTAAGATTATTCAGTCAATATAGTCATTAAGATTTATTTAGAGGTTTGAAATTTTGTAAGGCAGTGGTACAAACTACGTCTTGAGGAAAGTATTTCGACATCGCTATTTTCAAAAACAATAGTTTTCTTATTTAATGACAGAAAAATCTGCAATTAAATAAGTTCAAAATTTCTTTTAAAAGTGGTAAAACTGCTGTTCTTGGGCCGCCTAGTGTGTAACACTGGTCTCAGGGATCTGCTGAAATTTTAAACTTCAAACTGACAAAGAAACATTTTTTAGCTATTAAACATCCTCTACAGTGTATATAATCAGAGAATAGGAGATTATTTCTACTTTCTACAGAAAAGTGACTAAGTTTACTGTATGTAAATTAATAGACTGAAGCTGAAATTCAGCATTAAATATAAAGCGCAATTTTTATTCAGGATTATTACGGGTACTTAATTATGAATTCCAGTATTTTCTTTTAAATTGTTAGCCGTATTTTTTCGCAAATTCTTGCAACTAAATAATGCAAAATTTTCTTAGCGAATTAGCGATTTTTAAACTTACTACCTTGAAATGTTCTAATCGACCCAATTCTATAATATATTTTATTCGATTCGAACCAGAAATTTCTTCGTGAAGTAAGATAAATAAAACCACAGAGAACCGTGCATGCTTTCATTACCGTCTCAATACTCAAGGCCTCCGGACTGATTTCGTGACGTACCAAATGAATATTAACTCCTTGAAGGGCAAGCAATTGCGTTTGTGTAATGCTTAATTCCCAACGGAAATTCAGAAAAAATTTATTTCAAAATAAGGAAAAGCAATTTTACGACTTTTCTCCACTAAAGTCAGAAAACTAAAATTTCCTAAATTTTTTCTAGTGCAAATCCTGATTAATCGTAGATGGTATATAATATATAGCGCCGCCCCTTAACCCCTTGAGGAGCGGTCGGATATATTTTATCCCACCTACGATTAACCCCTTAATCGTCGCGTAATTTTGGGAAAATCCCTTCAAAAATCGTCGATTTTTTTTATTGCCCGATTTTATCAATCATTAAATTCTAAGTTCATTAGTAAAAGAAACAGGGTGTTTTCTTAATATTTAACCCTTTTAAGGGTGGTTTGAAGTGTATGAAATCCCTTAATTTTAATACCCAAAAGTGCAGTAATCCCAGAAATTTATAACAGAATTTTTTCTTTAGTGAATTTGCGAAATTTGGCTCTCTCTTATTTCGAAATAAATCTGTTCATAAATTCCGATGTCAATCCTTTATTTCGACATTTAAGCAATAAAAGGGCTTTGTTCCTAAAAGTGTTCAGGATGGATAAATTTTTCAAAACTTACAATTTTATTTATATTTTATTTGATTGTATTGTACACACATGACGTGCAGAGAAGCTTCGATGCAATGCTGCAACCTGTGGTTTCATTTTTTGTAAAGGTAAACATATATAAATCAATTTTTTTTTATGTTACTACAAGGACGATAATTAGATTAAAATTTAATTTGAAAATCGGCATTCAATATATTTTTCAAAATTTTGTAAATTTTCAATGTAAGGAAAATTGAAACATGACATGCATAGTCCTGCATTGCAATCCTTGCATTCATATTTGGTTTATTTATAATTTTGTTTCTATATTTATTCTATATATTTTCTTTAACTTTTACTTTTAACCTTTTTTTTTTTTTTTTTTTTTTTTTTTTACAATTTTTTAGACAGTAGTAAGAGCAAGAAACAAAGCATTTTATTTTAAGAAATAGGTTGCCATTCCAATCTGCCTTTCTATCTTTTTTCTCAAATAACATTTAACCATTTCTAATCATAGTGATTAGTTTCGATTGCAATATTAATCGAAAATTCGTCATTTATAAAATGTTCATAGTACTGCAGAATACCCGAAATAGCTTCAAACGAAACGTTAATCTTAGGCTTCGATTTGAATTGCAAGCATGGAGATGCGTAACATTGTGTCATCATCACTATCTTCAGTTTCTGAGTTTTCAGAGTCAATAACATCTGAAAACTGGAATGTTATGTTTCCTTTCAGATATTTCAACTCTAAAATCTTTCTGTTCACTTGAGCTATTCAACATAGAAATTTATAGAACGGCAACCCAGATATATTCAGATTTGATACAAGTAAAACATGTGTTTCAACTCGTACAATTCCTTAAATTAAGCATTACGATCTTAAAAACAAACTTGTCATTTCAGAGTTCCCCATCTTTTAAGCGCTTAAGACTTCCTTAACGGACCGATGCTTCAATATCGGCATAAGACAATTTATTTCCTGGGCACCACTATTTGTTTAAGGAACAATTGTACTTGATTTCCGAAAAGAAGTACAAGAGACATTACTAAAAACTAAACTTTGAAGATATATTAGTCCGAACAGAATATAAAATTGAATCACGTATTTAAGGCATAAAAATATTTTCGGTAAAGAAAAATGCAAAGTACGTACCAGAAAAAATTAGCTAAAGTCATGAGACGTCCAGTCCGTGAGTGTCACGGGCGCGACGAAATATGTTCATACAGGTTTGCCCGTGAATGTCTCGGGCGCGACGATTAAGGGGTTAATCAGGATTTGCACCAGAAAAATGTTAGGAAATTTTAGTTTTCTGACTTTAGTGGAGAAAATTCGTAAAATTGCTTTTCCTTATTTTGAAATAATTTTTTTCTAAATTTCCGGTGGGAAATCAGCATTACACAAACGCAATTGCTTGATCTTCAAGGGGTTAATCTTCATTAGCTACGTCACGAAATCAGTCCGGAGGCCTTGGGTATTGAGACGGTAATGACTCTTTGCACTCCGTTGTCATCGCTGCGGTGATATTGTCTTTCTTTGCAAAATTTGTTTGGACGCTAGTAATAAAGGAAAATAAAATTTGCCTTATTTAATCAGGGCATTTTTGAAATTGTGCACTTGAAGGAAACTTCTTATAAAAAAGTGGTGCCGACGGTTAAAAAAAATGTAAGACACGAAGGAGTCCAAAAAGTTAAATATGTCAAATAGTTCAAAATAAAATTGAAAGAGTTTTATCAAAGTTGAGTGAAATTTCAACAGGTTAGGAAGGTTAAAAGTTAGCTAACGAAAGAACTCTGCATTTTATCTATACTATAATTAAATCTTAACCCTTTCAGCAAAGTAGTTTTATTCGTAAAATGATGAAATGGTTGATTGACACCGGAATTTAAGATCAAATTTATTCGAAAATAAGTATAAGCTTTCCTTTACATACTTGATAAATGGAAGATTTACATTCCAAAATTCTGGTGCCAATGTGGCGTTTAGGAATAAAAATTAAGTGGTCCAAAAATGAACCACCGCTCTTCAAGGAGTTAAAGTTGTTCTTTCACATAACAAACATGTCTCCGTACTAGCGTTGACAGGTTTACCGCTTAAATTATGGCTCCAAATGCTCTGACACCACTAATTTCTTGAAGTTTATTTTGCTATCTTTAATCGGAGATAATTCTACCATTACATACGATGAAAAATACTTTAACACGACAACCACCGGAAATTTGAGTCAAATTTTATAAAAATATTTCAACCAGAATTTTGATTTAAAACAGTTTAATTTTATTATTTAGCGTTTTTCTTCTTTGTATCTTTTACACTTATTTCATAATCAAATTTCTGTTTTGAACCAAAACGTATTCATATGGTCGCCGTCAAAATGAAGGCTCACTGTAGTTCTAGTGTTAAAATATTGGTGTCCAAAAGCGTTTGGAGCCCCAGTATTACTCTCGACAACAAGTAACACTACTCTGCACCTAGTGTGCCACGCTCAGCCGGTTATTTGCAATGACTTTTAAGATACATAGACCGGCAAACTATCAGTTTAACTGAGGATTTTTGATCACAGCTGTTGTACGGCAGTTTATATGTTTTATATTTTAATTTACCTAAGTAAATGCTTTTATTAGCGTATTTTTTCATTCCGATTTATTAAGTATTAGTCTACCCTATTTCATTTAGGCCTTAAAAAAAAAAAAAAAAACCCTTATTATTCATCATTTTTTTGGTTTTTTTTTCGTATAGCAACTAAGTATTTCAAAAAACATCCTCCTAGGATAAAAATGTAGTGTTACTTTTATTAAGGGGTCTCAGGACTCTTAAAATTGGAAAAATCGAAAACAAAAAGACCATTTTCAACATATAATATCTTAAAATGTAATTGATTTTGAGACAAAATTTTATATTGGAATGAAAGATATAAGTATGTTCTTTCATTTCATGTATTTGAAAAATTACAAGATGCAGAATTAGAATTTACAGTGGGCTCCAAAATATCAGACATTTGACGAGCGGAAAATCGGCATAACAGATTATGCGCACGATTACAAAATAAATTTTGCAAGTAGAAGGAAAATTTTGGATCCTACTTATGCTTCACATTATAATAATTACTTTGAACCTAAATAAATTTGTATTTAAAGCATTTTTCTATTTTTAATAAAAAGTTGTATTTAGTTAATGCAAAATTTAGAAATTTTCAACAGTATAATCACCTATAAAGAATATATTTATGAACAATAAGAAGGAAATTCTAGGTTCAGTTTATACAAACTAACATGAAACATGTGTTTTTAAAATTTCATGAAAAAAAATCAGAAGTTTTTGGGATATCGTGCGCGTTATGCCCAAAAACGTCATTTGGAGAAAATTGACTTCAAAATTTCTGAAACGCCGCTTCAGCTATTGAGTGTGTATAATTCTAAAAGCCACAACTTCTGTTCTAATAGGAATTTCAAGGAAACATTTATACCAAAATGTTCAGAAAAGATAGTAGTTTAATATCTAAAAAAATTAAAATTTTGAAAATTCTAAAGCTTTAAGAGTCCTGAGACCCCTTAATATGCATATTTCTAATTACCTTTTTGCATAAAATTTAGTTTAAACACTTAAATTTCTTTACAAGTAATTTAAAATTTTGTAAATTATTATATTATGTTACAGTTGCTACCTTTAATCTAAACTTCCTTTCCAGTTACTTTTGTAAGTCAAACTTAAAAAAAAAGATGGAATTATAATCTTTAACAACCTGGTTCCATATAAATTTGGCCTATTTTTAGATTTATAAGGCAAGTTAAAACTAGATACTCTTTTTTAAACATACCATCCATAAAAGTATTAATAAATCGCCTTTTTAAAATTTACTTCTGAAAATTCAATATTTATAACGCATATTTAGATATAAAAAATAGCTTCATGAAAGAACAATATGCCATAAACTTCATATATATTGATAAAAATTAATTTTTAAGCTCATTCTAGCCATAGCACTTAATGGTAAATAACCATAGCTGACGTACAAACCTCGCGGTTCAGGTGTTTCAATTTACTTCAGATGGCTGACATGATTTCGCATGCTTTTGAATGGGAATTGCCTATCTATGTATCTTAAAAGTCTTTGGTTATTTGTATGATTGCCCAATACTGCCGTTTTATGAATTGTGAAAATACATTACCATTACGAAATAAATAATGCGACTTTTTTACTAGCAAAAGATGAAGGCAGTATAAGATTATGAAGAAAAATAAATGCATTTAAATCTGTTTTAATGTATTACGTATATAAAAGTATATGGATATATGGAATTAAAAAAAAAAAAAAACATTAATATTCTATTTTTTTTAAACAGGCCACATACTATAATGTAAGACATGTAGACGCATACTGTGAAAAACTGTACATGATAGATTAAAATTGAGGTCATTGCTGGAAAAAGCATCACAAATATGACAGGAACCAGCATAAAATTAAAATAAAATTGTATACATTTTGTTGACCTTCGTTATTGTTAGTAGAAGTGATAAACTCATTTATAATTATTTATAATATTATCTGTAAAATATACTGAAGTATTTTCACCTTCTTCCGCTTATGAAATATGCATCAGACACTGGGAAATTGTTACAAAATAAAGTGAAAAAAAACTATTTCACTTTCTCGTTATCACCATTATCCAATAGTAATCTTCGACTTATTTCATTACAGATAACTGTCATTAAAGTAAGGCAGAAATCTTAGTTAAAAAATGATGAATAGTTAGCAACTGTGCTGTTAAAAGTAATTTATAATGACTTCTGAACTGAAATACTCAATAATATATAAAATGTAAAATATTACCTTTTTCAAAATACAATTTATGCAATGAGTATTTCCAATTGTTAAACATATTTGGAATAAAATTACACTCGAGCTTGAATGATTACCTCATTATTCTCATTATTAACACGATGTTAAATGGGATTTCGGAGGAAATCAATTCTATTCAATTAACCGAAATGTCTCTAATTTAATATAAAGATTTAGAAATTACATTTGAAGTTTTAAACAACTCTATTTGTTGTAACAGTACACTATAGCGTATTATTGAAGCTAGACTTTTGTGATTGTTCTTCAAAAATAAGTCTTTTGAGATACTTGACATGAGGTATGTGATTTAAATTGATTTAAGATTTTAAGGAATTTTTTTCTATTATTCGCAATCGTTAAACCAATTTCAATACTTGTAACAATATAGAAAAAGGGTGTTTCAAGCAAGTATTTTGTCTCAATTATTTAACAATACATCTTTTAAGAATTTTTGCACTTAATATGAGATTTTTAATGATTAAGGATTGTTAAGAGTAGTATATTATTTATTATTCGTATAGAATAATATATTTTTTAATAATGTTATTTTACTTCTCAGAAATATTCACAAAAATAACTCTGTTCTATTAATATATAGAAAAATATATTTTTTCACACAAATTAAATAATTTATGACAATAATAATCAATTAAAAGTTTTATAAATTAATTCAGTGTGGTTCAACTGTCGCTCGCGTGGAACCAATATTCTTTAAAGCTATTTTCAGTAGAAATTTGTATGAAAACACCGTCTGTAAAATGTCCCAACCCCCTCCCCCACTTAACTCTAAGCCACTGGGTTAGGAAACGCTTCAAGGGGCTTTATTTATGTCTAGTCCATCTATTGGATTCTCCCTCACATAATGTATCCGAACATTAAGCGGACTTTTCAGCGTTTGTACGGTCGCATGAATATTAATGAGCCACTATTTTCTAAAAGAGTTTTTCGTTTTTTTTTTTCTTTTTTTTAATCTCAGAAAATGACGCAAAGAAAACTTTTAGAAAGTACTTGTATTGAAAATCAAGACACCATACAACGCTTGAATTTGTATTCCAATGTTTTTTAACATGTTTCTTTGCCTTAATTTTCTGCTGTACAATACGTCGGATTTTTTTT
This sequence comes from Maratus speciosus, assembly GCA_963932465.1. Taxonomy (NCBI): domain Eukaryota; kingdom Metazoa; phylum Arthropoda; class Arachnida; order Araneae; family Salticidae; genus Maratus; species Maratus speciosus. The sequence continues at coordinate 452,019,897 of OZ010796.1, forward strand.
TTTTTTTTTTTTTTTTTGGAAAATACTGGAAGTAAAATTCAAGGAATCGTAAAAAAGGATCAAAGAAATTCCTCCTTCGACAGCCGCCGTTTTAGTGTTACAGCGATGGTCTTGCATTTACGTGGCTGTCAGGTAAATGATGGTAAAATCGAAGTAAATGACATCAGGGCGGCGGTATCATTGTACTGCATTCTTAAACGTAGGCGGTATCACGTTGAAGCGGGCTACAAGCCACCCATTTAAAAATATATATCCCAATGAGGGGCGCGAATATTTGTTATCTATTTTATTTTATGATTTCTGCCATTTCCGGCGAATAATTCGAGAATAAAACAATTATGTTAGGACCCAGAATTTTTTTTAAATAATTGAAGTAAAATATTTACCGCGATTTACTAAGTTACATTTTACTAAATAAAGTTTCTGGGTCCTAACATAATTGTTTGATCGGCTCAATATACGCCGGAAATTACGGTAATTGTAGAATTTTTTTAATGCCGTATGTTTTAAAATGCTCAGAAAATGTTTCTTAAAAAAGCGAACTTTTTGAAGATCCTTTGCACTCATCATCTCACAGCTAGTGCCGCTTGGTGTCCCACGTAAATGGAGGCTCCAAATGCTCCGACTCACTAATTTCATACAGTTTATTTTTTCATGTTTTATCGCAGATAATTCTTCCATTAGGTAGGGCCAAGAAAATTAATTTATAATACTGTTGTTCAGAGCATTTGGAGCCCCGATTTACACGGGGCGCCTGGAAATATTAGTGATGGGTGTGAGTGACCTTTCGATGCGAGGCGTTAACAGTAGTCTGCCCTAACACAGGGACTATGGAAATATTAACACTAGAACCGCCGAAAATTTTACCCAAGTGTTATAAAACTATTTTAAACCAAAATTTTTATTTAAAACTATTTAACTTTTTTCTCCGTGGTACATATTTAACATATTTTAGAAAAAAAAATTCTTGTTCGAATCGAATTTCATTTTTTACAGGTCAAAATGACCGCTATGGCGGTTCTAGTGTTCATAAAAAGGAACTGACATACCCTTAAAATAGTGAAGCTTCAACTGTAATCGCTTTCGTAGGGCTTGATTACGAAAGCGAGAAACATCCAGCATTTAAAATAAATATAAATTTTCCTCTTACTTAAACGCCTTATTTACGCAAACCAAAGCGTTATAAGTAAGCGAACAAACTTAATGCTGGAATCAGGCGTAAATTAACATAGTCGCGCCACCTTGTGGACGGAGTGATAATTCACATACGCGGGCTTTCAGTGTGGCGCGTATTTTCTAAATCTTTAGTCACTCACGAAAAGGAATTTTGTTTGCCACATTTACTGGAAAATGATGGCGTAGCGCGAGGGGCATCTAGATGCACTTGACGCCACGAAGTTTTCTTCGCCTTTTCAGAATCACTTCAGTTATTAATCAACCTGAAAAAAAAACTTTACAATTTTAGTGGTGTGAGCAAGAAAACAGTTAGGTATCTACCTGTAGTTCACACTCCATCCGCTATGAGGCGCATGACCTTGATTGACGTCACTTCTCCCATTTAAGATAGGACGCTTACTTATATCGCTTTGACGCAAACTCTCAGTCACAAATAATGGCAGAAACACATATTCATTTTTACTGGTGGAAATTTACTTTGGCGGTAGTCAGGTCTTGTGTATCCGCCATATTGTGACAACATCCTGTCAGTGTCATTGAAAACTATTATTATACCTCGGTAAAATGACACCAGTAAAAACAAATAGAAATTTTTGCCATATTTATAGAATATATTTCCTTGAACAAGGCGCGTTAATAAGATGAAATTTTCTATTAAAATTTACTGGTGGGAAGTTTGCCGTGGAGGTAATCAGAAACTGCTGATCCGATTAAAAAAAAAAAAACAGCCGCCATCTTGTGACAACATCCTCAGTTACTTCACTCGCAAATGATAGACAGTACAATAATATGTCTCCTCCTCTTTATTCATAACTCCATTAGAGGGACAGTGTTGCCAGTGGGATACTTTTTTTGAATTTCAGATTTCTTGACTAACAGCATTTTTTTAATTTGTAAAATTCACCTTATTTAATGACAAATTAATTAAGAGAAAATCAAGTGGAGTTTTACCTACTTAAGGGGACCGAGTAAGCGAAATTAAACAAAAAAAATAGGTTTTTACTTTTTTATATCATTAAACAGTTTAAACTTTTATCTTTTTAACAATGTACTAAACATATTTAGATATAAAAAATAAGTGTTGGGTTTTTTTCATTCTTTCTAAGAGCACTTCAAAGCAGTGGGCTACTTTTTAAAATTCAAATTTATTGATTGGCATCACTTTTCTGAAGTGGTAAAATTACTATTGTTTTCGCCTTAATTAATATGTTATTTAATAAGGCAAATTTTACTATTTCATAAGGTGGTGTCAATCAAGATATCAGAATTTTTAAAAAGTAGTAAACTGGCAACACTTCTTCACAGCTTTAATTGACTTTTTCTCAAAACTTCGATTTTTCAGGTTTGTGATCCTTTTTTTCAATATCTAATAAACTTAAGAACTCAGATTTTTCTAAATGCTTATATTATGTCATAGTGCATACTTTAACACAGGGATTTAATGATTTGTTGAGAACTATTTATTTTCGGAAGTGAAATCTTACCAAAAATGCTAATTTAAAAATGTCTTTTAATAAATAATTAATAATTAATTTTCACTTTCACTTAAAAAGAAAATGGTCTGTTAAAACACGTAAAACATGTTATTCAAAGTACTTTCAAAAACCTAGACCTCTATCTTTCAACATTTCTGAGAAAAAGGTACATAAAGTTGGCGTATTTTAACCTAGCAGATATAGAGCTTATCCTGTCCCTTCAAAAATAGCGGTGTTAATCAGGACATCTGAATTGCAAAAGAAGTTGCCCACTGGCAACACTGTACAGAGAAGTAAAGATGCAGAAAACATAACAGTAATGACCGACTTTCATGTGGATTTTCATTTACATATGTCATTGTGTAATTTCTGGTTTTACTTGATTTGAAAAAACTGGAACTTTAGGACTACGATATTATAACGCAGATATATATACAGGGTGTTCCGTTAAAGGGGTCCAATATTAATAGGGGTAATAGAGGAGATCACATGGAGCATAAATCAGTATATAAAGCCTGGTCGGATCTCAATAGTTTTCAAGTTACAGCAAATAGAATGAAAATTCGGAAAATTGTAAAAGAACCCTCATTGCTAAACTATCGATAATGCTACATAAAAACGAAGCACATATTTAGAAAGAGCAGAAAAAAACCTACAAAATGACATCAATTGTATTAAAATAGCAATATTTATTGACGAGTTACAAGCCCTGAAACAGTGAAAAAAGTACGAAATCCAATATACATCAAAATAGTTAATCGTTAATTCCAAAAAGACAACTCTAGCTACAACAAGGAAAATGTAGTAAAATTTGGTCCATTCCGAAAACTTTCGAAAAAGCTTACAATGAACCATATCGGTTTAATTGTGTGAGAGAAATTAATCAGTTTCTTAGTTACAACTCCGCTTTCTTTGACACTAGCAAAGGTTAAACTCCGCCCATCACGATTGGAAACACCGCCTTCTTAATTACTCTCAACTATATATTTTCGATCATGCTTCTTCTGAGATGCAACATTTTTAATTATTCAAGAGTTGAATGAACCAAAATAACTTTACAATAATAGTCTACATTTTAAAGTGGTCTTTTATTGATATAAAGCTTAAGTTAAATTCTTTAAAATTAAACTGGTGGTGAAAATTCGGAAATAATTAAAAATATTGCGATTTGTAACTATGCAAGAAGTTTCAGTACATGTTTTACATGGACAATTATTGTATGTATATGTGCATCATAATTTATGATAGGAAATAATAATAACAAATAGCATAATAATTTTATTAATTATAAATTTAAAAAAGACACTAAATTTTAAATTAATTCATACAAACTTTGTAATTTACAATTTGAGTACACCACAGTCTGTGACTTACAAAATACTGTGCCAAAAAGTGTTGAAAATAAAAGAAAAATGACAAATAAAGAATTACATTCCACGTACTTTATGACATATGTGAAGCATAGTCTTCTGGCCTGCGCTGCACAGTTCAATGTCGGAAGGCAGACGAACGGACATTATTATAATAGGTGTTCGAAGTTGCGCCCATTAACAGAATCGCACAGCCGACAGCGACGTCGTAAAGATTGGCGAACACGCCGAAAAACTCCGACGGAGTTGGGAATGTCTCCTGCAGCGACAACGATTCGCGCTAGTAAATCCTCCGGTGTATCCACAGGCGTTTCATACACCAGCGATTTAAGGTGTCCCCAAACAAAAAAGTCTAACGGATTGAGGTCTGGAGAGCGTGCAGGCCAAGCAACAGGTCCACTGCGTCCAATCCATTTCCCAGGATATGTTGAATTGAGGTGATTGCGAACACCTATGAAAAAATGTGCCGGTGCGCCATCGTGCATAAACCACATATTGTGGCGCAATGTTGCTGGCACATTTTGCAGTAACTGCGGTAAGATATCCCGTAGGAAAACCAAGTACGTACTGCCATTGAGTACATCTGGGAGTAAATATGGTCCTATGAGATAATCGCCGAGGACACCTGCCCATATGTTCACACTGAAATTTTGTTGTCCGTTCGACGGGAAAACAGCGTGCGGATTTGTATATGGCCATGTGTGCATATTGTGCGTGTTTACCACGCCCTCTCTCGTAAATGTTGCTTCATCAGTAAATAAAATATTTTCCAGAAATTGTGGATTATTTTCTGTTACATTAAGCAACCAGCGTACGAATTCTGTCCGCTGAGTACAATCTGTTACTGATAACAGTTGTACCCGCTGCACATGAAAGGGGTGCATGTTTTCTGCACGCAGAACACGCCACACACTTTGGTGAGAAACACCGACTTCAGACGCAGCAGCTCGTGTACTCGTGGAGGGGTTATCTTTAAAAATATTCAGTACATCTTCTTCCATTGCAGGTGTTCGTACATGTCGAGGTTTCCCTGCATCAATGCTTGCTGTATTAAACGATCCAGTCTCCCGTAATCGTCTATCGATTTTTATGAAGAGTTTCGAACTTGGGCAACGTCTCCTTGGAAATTGCTCACGGTACATGCGCTGTGCTAGACATGCATTTCCATGAGCTTGCCCGTACATCAGATGCATGTCCGCATATTCTTCGTTAGAGTATTCCGGCATAATTATTATACATCAACTTACTACAATCCCACTTACAACAGCCTCCCTTTAACATAACGCCCACTGATGACTGCTGTTTTATTACAATTTTCTTCCTATACACATAGAAAATTTGCATAAAAAGTACTTCTTCTTCATCATCCTGAAATTTCATGGAGGAAACGCAGCAGTCACGGAGTTTGCTTTAAGACAAGGCGAGAGCTGCACAATATGTCATTCACTTGACCAGACTGAATAATGAAAGGGTATTGATAGAGGTTGATCAGAAATGTATAATTGAAAGATATTAAAACGGGGTGTTTACAATCGTCATGGGCGGAGTTTCGCCCTTTCCGAGCGTGAAACAGTACAGAGTTGTAACTAGGGAACTGCTTGATTTCTCCCATACAAATAAACTGATATGGTTTATTGTCAGCTTCTTCGAAAGCTTTCGGAATGGACCAAATTTTATAACATTTTCCTTGATGTAGGTAGAGTTGCATTTTTGGAATTAACGATTAAGTATTTTGCTAAATATTTGATTTTGTATTTTTTCACTGTTTCAGAGCTTGTAACTCGCCATTAATTCTCAATATTCTAAAACAACTTATGTCATTTCGTAGGATTTTTTCTGCTCTTTCTAAATATGTGCTTAGTTTTTATGTAGCATTATCGATAGTTTAGCAATGAGGGTTTTTTTACAAATTTCCGATTTTTCATTCTATTTGCTGTAACTTGAAAATTATTGAGATCCGGCCAGGCATTATATACTGATTTATGCTCCGTGTGATCTCCTCTATTACCCCTATTAATATTGGACCCCTTTAACGGAACACCCTGTATATATATATATCTATTTTTTAATAAGAAGGAATCCGAAGTTTTATTAAATGATAAATATATATATATATATATATTATAAAGAGATGGATTCGGGAAACATTTAACGTGTTAATTTTTATGAATTATTTTTTTTTACTTGAAAGAACCCGAAAGCTCGGCAGCTAAGTTATATGAATTAAGAACTTCCGATTGTGGTCATTGATGCATTTGGTTATCAAAGCAGGAACAACAAGTTATAAAAATTTTAGCCAATTTCACAGGATCACATAGTCATATAATTTGCCCGTGGTCATTAACTCTGTTAATACTAGTTTTTATTTATTTATTTTCGTGTATGAGCTTTTTTATATTTACATGATTTGAAAAGTAAATTTATTAATATTAAATGTAGCTTCTTCACTCAAGGTGTCTATTTCGTTTTATTTTTTAAATTGCAATTATGTGTTTAATTCTAATTCGAAACATGGCAGACTTGAAAACAAACTTATGAAGGAGAGTCAAAAAATAGCTTAATAATGCTAAGGGGAATGATTAAAATAAAGACTAATATTCGAATATAGAGACACAAAGAGAATCGGAAGGTTTTAAAAAGATATGTAATTTAAATTAAATTTAAATTAAAATAATGCTATTCAGTATAGTTTCATTTTCATATGATTATGCATGTGGTTTTGTTTTACATGAACTAATAGCTGCCACCATATTACGCATTTTTGTACTACAAAAATATATAAGAATTTTTTGCCTTAGTAAATCGGCAGATTACGACGATTTAACCACTTAACTGTTTTTCCCCAACAAAGTTCGGGTAAGAAAAGTTAGCTTGCTTCGTTAGTAAAAACTTTTCCACACCACTAATTTTTCCTGAAATCTTCGGTTCATTAAATGGCAGACTTTTCTCAATTATTTAAGGCAAATATTTTTGTGCTTAAAAAGTGGTGTTGGCTCCCTATTTTTAGTTTATGGTGTCAAAAAACTTGTCACAGTTAATTGGTTAAGAATATAAAATGTACTATTAATTTTTTGTGGTACAAAAAAATGTACTATTTGGCAGCTATGGCTATTACTATGGCTATGGCTATGGTACTATAGGCTATTACTAAAAATAACAATAACAGGGGTCGCATTGTACAGGGAAAATTTTATTGTTCCTACCAGAACCCTTAATCCTTTGAGGGTCAAGAAATAATTTCTCTTTAATACTGAATTCTCACCGGAATAATAGAAAAAAAATTATTTTTAAATAAGGAAAAGCAATTCCTCAGCATTTAACCCCCAAACCTAAAAATATAATGTTTAGTTTAACCCCTTGAGGCGCAAGCAACTACGTTTGTGAAATGCTGAATTCCCACCGGAATCTTTGAAAAATTCTACTTCAAAATAAGTAAATGCAATTCTACGGCTTTTTTTCCACCAAAGTTAGAAAAGTAGAATTTAATACAATTTTTCTGGTGTAAAACTTCATTAATCATAGGTGGTATATAATATATACCGGTGCCCCTCAAAGGGTTAAAGTTCCTGATGCGAATCTTGTTAAAATCAGGCGGGATGTTAATATCCCGCCACCAATCAATGGGCTAATCAGTAATCTTCGTGATCATATTATTACAAGATGTGCTATGGAAAAGTACGATAAAGATAGTATTTTCAAAATAGTAGTACGAAAATAAAATATTCAGTGTAGGATGAGACCCCTGCATTAACCCTCTCCTTGCGTATTTTTTTTTCTTTTTTTCATCAAAATAGGTTAAAAAAATTTGCTAAATCAGGGCTGTCCCTGGAGACTATTTTTATATTCTCGCACCACTATTTTAAGAAAATCAACTTTGCAGTGCATTTCTCTTGTAGATGATTGTAAAGTCTGTAGGGAACTTTTTCTATTTAAAAAGATGTCCGTGTTGAATTAAAAAAATAGTCGCCAGTGGAAAAAATGAATCCCCGAGGAAACCTCGGGTTGCGCAAATTTTGCTACTTTTACATTGCCCGAGGAAATCTCGGGTTACGCAGCGAGAGGGTTAATAATTTCATGAAATACTTTAAAGTAATGAAAAAGCATTTATACGAAGGAACATTTCTGTCCATATTGCGGGTGTGTTCTTTCTAATATTGCCAAATTTTATTATTCGCCTTAATTAGTCACACATTTCATAATATGAATGTTTTATGCAAGTTCTGCTGTTAAATGAGGTAAAGTACAGTACCGAAAAATAGCACTAACAAGTGACCAAACTGTTGAACACACCCGCATCGAGAATATTATAAGCAGGGTGCTTTTCAAGTTTTTGAAAACAAATTTACTTAAGGTACTTCAGACAACATAAGAGGATATAGCTAATTTAGTATTGTCCAAATATTAAGTGGCTTAGGTTTTTAATTTATGGTTAGTATACAGGCCACTGAAACATTTATACGTCATTTATAAAACTAGCTTTAAGAAACTCTAAATATCCCTAGAAAGTTTGAATAGTTATATTCCAAGAGCCGACAGCACAAAAACCTATGTTATCAAGCACAAGAAAAAAAAAAAAAAAAAACTTTATTTTATGGAAGAGTAGAAGTAGGGGAATTTCATGATCCATGTCTGCCGGAAGTGAAGTGGTGCATAAGCCAAAAATTAATACCACCAGTGGTTGACTCTTAGGTTTATCATTGTGTTCTCCTGCTCCCAGTTCTCCATGTTTTCATACCTTTGTTTGTAGGACAAACACAATGATAAACCTGCGAATAAACCACTGGTGGTATTAAATTTTGGCTTATGCACCACTTCACTTCTGGCAGACATGGATCATTAGATTTCTTTACTTTTACTCATCCATAAAATAAAGGTTTTTTTCCTCTGCCTGATAACATAGATTTTTGTGCTGTCGGCTCTTGGACTATTATTCTTGTTTATTATAATAATATTAAATATTTCTTGAATAAAATAAAGGAAAATTAGTATAAAAAACGTCTGTTGTGAAATCGAGGTTCCTCAATAAAATAATCACTAAATTTGGCGACACAGTTGGCGACAAATACGACGTTAATAGACAAATCCTAATTTGAAAATATAAACAACAAATATCACTATTCTCGGATAATTCTGAACCAAATGCAGAACTAATTACATTTACCTCCAATTGTCTGCGGAAAATATTGTACTAACGCATCCACTTTCCTTTTCGAATCTTCATATCTCTCACATAGATTCCTCTTGTTTATAATCATAGTAATAATGATAATGGAAATACATCATAATTGCCATTCCGTGAAACATTTCATCACTACTACGTCCGTTTATTATGTTTATACGTCCTTTATTTAACCCATCTGGGGCCACTGGAATTCTTTTCGATAATATTTTTTTAAGTTTTCTACAGTTTATAACAGAAGGTAACAACAATATAAACTTAATAAGTAACATCAAATTGGCATTTCGTATGGAAAAGCTACATTTACAAAGCTGCCAACATCTTACGCTTTTCTGTTCCGCAAAATTTTATAAGAAATTTTACCTTTTAAAATCGCCTTAACCTGCTGATTAAATAAATTTAAAATTTCTATTAATTTTTTGTGGTACAAAAAAAAGCGGAAGATTTGGCAGCTATTCATTTAATAGGAATTCATTTCTTGTTCAAATAATGCAAACTTAAAAAAGCTCATTAAACCTTCAAACCGAGAACTAGTAAGGCATACCAACTTTTAGGTTTATTTTTTTTTCTTCAATACCACTAAAATTTAGTAGAGATTTCAGCCTTGTTTAATCGTGAAATTTCGACAATTAAATAAGGCTATATTTACTATTAAATTTTAGTGGTACAAGAAAGCGTAATGTTGGCAACTGTGGTAAGGATATTTACACAAAGCTGCAATTTTATAAAAAGAGAATTAATAATAAAAAAAATCTTAAAAATCAGAAGGTTTTGCAGCTGTACAGTTTGTATGATATATTTCATTAAAAAAGTAATAATTTCATTTTGAAGGTATTTGAAGCATTATACATGTCGTAAGTAATAATGTAAGCTTACGTGATATCTCGGAGAAAATGTCACTACTGTTTAACACTAGAACTACCAAGACCGTTATTTTGATGGTTTTCAAATTTAAATGCTTAAAAATTTGATATAATTTATGTATTGTTCTAGAATTTTATGACACGATTTTTAATGAAATATAAGAATAATTACATATTCCTATTCACATTCCACTCACCCACTTTAATTTCCATAATCAGTATGACCTATACCCATAGCTGCCAACATCTTACGCTTTTTCAGACCACAAAAATTTTATAGTAAATTTTACCTTTTTAAATCTCCGTAATCTGCCGATTAAATAAGGCAAAAATTTCTATTAAATTTTTGTGGTCTGAAAAAGCGGAAGAGTTGGCAGCTATGCCTATACCTATTTATACCAAGGCCAGTCAAAATGACGACTTTGGCAGGGCTGCCACGGGTGACTATGTTTTAATTCTGCCTCGCACCACTTTTCCAAAACAAAAATCTTTGATATACCGTTTGATAATATTTGCAAGAGAATTATACTTCAAAATTTATTTTCTTAAAATAGTGATGCGAATAGAATAGAAAAATAGTCGCCTGTGCAGCCCTGCTTTGGCAATTTCAAAGTTGAATGATCCAAAGTGTTCGGCAGTCGTTATAACGGATCTATTTTGCTCCAATTACGATTCAGTTTAGAACTTAACGGTCTGACTGGTAAATGTAATAAGGACGCAATCATTATCAGTTGTACTTCTAACGTGATAAATTTCTTGGTGAAAAGTGCAATCTGTGCAAAGTGTAATCTGTAAAAAGTCCAATCTCGGAAAATTGTATTGTAGGAAGGCTAATTGTTTTTCATTAAGTCATGCACAGCTTGATTTCCGACAGACGATGTCACCCATTAATAGAGGAACCCTAAAATCCGTCGAATTACTAGAAGGCGTGGCTTATCAAATGTGCTATACTACAAATGCAAATAGAAACTGTTTTTGTCTGTTTTTTAATTAATAATTAATGAATTATTTAGTAAATATTGTTTTTGTTAAATTATATTCTTTTATTTACATTAACTAAGTCAAAAGTAACAATGAAAACCATGATAAAATTCCGTCAGTTTGACGAGTGCGGTAAAACTAGGTATATATTTCACATCGGTAGTCAAGGGCCGTACTCGTCCTGAAATTTCACGACACGGAAATTCTTCGGTACCAGTATTTTCTCAAGGAAATATCTCTTCTCGAATAAGGCCAAATTTCCTGCGTTTAACCTAGATTTATTTTTGTATAAACAAATAGTGATATATATCCTGAAAAAATGACTTAGGCGTATGACCCCCGGGTAGTTCTAATGTTAAAAGCTATGCAGTCTTGTTATACATCTCAGAATTCAAATAAATTTTTTTTTAAACATTTTTATAAATATAAATATCCTAAATCAGATGTGAAAGGAGTCACATTTAAAATTTCATGACAAAATTGTAATTCTATCTATATTGGCGAGATTTACGTTACACTTAACATAATATTAAAGTGGAATAAACGCTCATTTACGGCAGGTACTCTTAAATCGAAGACTGTCGTACATGCATTAGAACATGATCATATACCGCATTTTGCGAGTCCACATATAATTAAGTCGAACTGTAAAATTTACAATAGCCGCATGTATCTATAGGTGTGATTTGATTTTGGTTCTTTTATGATTATTTGTGTATCTGTAACGTTATATACTAATGAAAGATTCTGAATTGAATCCGTAACATATGTAATTTATATCGTATTTACATTCTATTTTAGTATTTTATTAAGAACTTGAAGTTTTATCAATCATAACATATTGATTAATCGTCCAGATATAAAACGTTTGTGATTTTGAATGCAATCTTTCTTTTGTATCAAGTTATGCATAAAAATAAATTAAGTAACAAACTCTTGTTTTATATATATAGCCAGTGTGGTTGCAAATATATTTATATGTTTGAACCTTAGCACAACAAAACATTGAAACTTAAGAAGTAGTTTTATAGAGCTATTTGTTTTAATAAATTTTCATTGATATGATTTAATTCCTTAGAAAATATAAAAATCGAAAATACTGTGAAATATTAGATATAACTTGGATTTTCAACTAACTGCAAATTGGGTTTAGAAACAAGAATTCATTTTCAACTGAATATGCTTAAAATTATTACTTTTCTAGAACAGAAAAATTATTAACACGCTGAACGCAAATGTTCTACGAACATTCGCAATGCAGCGATCGAGTTACATTCAATCACACGTATAAATGAAGCATATGCATATATACGATGAAGTATAAAGTTTAACAAAGTAAGGCTCACGAAGATACTAATCCCCTAGTATCCTAATGCTTTTCAAGTTATTTGAAGGATTTAATTAAATATAATTTTAATCAAATTACTGTAGCATATGTAAATTCAAAGTGAATATTGTGGCTGTAATTACATACGCATATCCCGGAATCGGCATTTGGCATAATATTCACAAAACATGTTTAATGCTACGGGTTTGAGTTTTCTGCTTATTAAGGCACAGACAGTGATAATTATGTGCAAGTTCTGTGAACGTTGTTCCTGAAATTTGTGGTTGATTTTTACGCAGATTTGTTCGGCGCTGTAACAAACGAAGTTCCATGTTAAAAATGTTAGCAAAAAGTAATTCTACTTCTACTGTGATTCCGAATAGAATGCACGAGAGACATAGCTGTCAATGTTTAAGCTTTTCTCACACCATTAAAATTTAATGGAATTTAATAGTTTTGATTAAGCTCTTGCGCTGGAAACTAATTGGCAGAAGCCCGTGACTATCTGGTCTATATTTTAGAAAAATATTTCACACCAGAATTTTTATTTAAAGTTATTAATTTATCCATTTATCTAGTTTTTTTTTCTTTGTATCTTTCAAACTAGTTATATAAAAAAAACTGGTTCGTATTCATTTGGTAGCTGTCAAAATAACTGCTCGCGGGCTTTCTAGTGTTAATCCAAGGCGACGTACAGTCGTGGAAAAAAAAAAGTAAACACCCCCTACTAACTTCTCAACAAATTATCGTAGAAGAAAGTTACTGGTACCAAACGATTGGAAATAAAGTCTACTTTTACATGATGTATATAAATTTTGTTTAAGGGGCCATCTACATATTAAAACGAACCATAACTTTGTTTTTTTTTCAATAGCAGTACACAATTCTGAGAGCATAAATGAACTCTACACCTTTCAATTAGCCTATAAACAAATTTTTGTGCAATTCGTGCCATAAGTTTCCGAGAAATTAATTATTTTAAAACGAGCGTATTTTAAGGGCTGTATCCAAACTGAAGTTCCGAACTCGATTGTTAACCGAGAGAGCCGCCTTCTTGATCAAGGCATGTTTAAGCGTCAATGAAACCTGTTTGGTTATAAAATAGCGGAATAAATTTCAAGCATTTACTCACTTCTATCATAGACGACCCCTTAAACCATCTTTTTGCCGATTTTTAAGCATAATTTGAAAACTACTTGGAAGAAAAATGTGAAATTTTGAATTTCCATAAATCAGGACTTAATACATCTAAATCCATCAAAAAAATTGTATGCTGCAATTCATAATTTTTTCGAATATTAATTTCATAATTCATATTTCATATCATAAAATTATAAAAATTGCAAATTCAACGTATTTATGTTTGGGTATATTAGTATTATTGCTACACAAAAAAATTAGCTCATTAGGAGCATAATTTCAGGAGATATAAATAAAAATATGAAAATGTAATTTAACATTAGAAGGACTTAATTTTGAATGTCTATAATTCAAAAACTTATCATTCGAAGGAATTACAATTTGGTTTCTAGGCATACTTTGAACCGAAGATTTGAAATATCTCGTTAAATTTGGGTACTGCCATTGAAAAAAAAATGAAGTTTGGAATCGTTTTAATATGTATATGGCCCCCTAAGCAAATTTTATACACACCATTTAAAATTAGACTTTATTTCCAATCGGCCGGTACCAGTAACTTTTGTCTACGTTAATTTGTTGAGGAGTTAGTAGGGGGTATTTACTTTTTTTTTCCACGACTGTACATAGCACGTCTTTCCAGGTCAAGAGGTTAATTTAATCACATATATCGGCGAAAAATTCAATTTTATTATTAAATGTTAGTAGTAATGAAAAATCACAAACGCAGGCACAAATGACTATAGAATATTAACATCTTCTGGACCATAGCAGGGCTGCCAGTTTGGCCTCCAATTTTCTACCAGGATTTTCACTTCAGACCGGAACTTTCTGAAAAAGAACTTTTACATTAAGTAATCTAGAAAAATTTGTCATTAAATAGATCAGAAAATACATTTTGTATTTCCTGTTGTGGATCCAATTTTTTTTTCAGTAAAACTGGAGACCAAACTGTCAACCTTGGAGCATAGATGTTTATATGTGCTGTCGTGGAAAAAAGTAAACACCGAAAATTTGGATTTAGGCTAATTGAAGGATGTAGAATTATTTTCTGCTGTGAAACTTGGGTATTGCTTTTGAAATACATAAATTTTGGGTTCGTTTTGATGTGTAGGTGTCACCGCTAAGTTTTTATGTGTACATCATTTAAAAGTAGACTTTATTTTATATCGTTTGATAGTTGTAACTTTCCTCTAATAAAATTTGTTGCAGAGTCAACAGGTGGTGTGTACTTTTTTCCACGACTGTATCTTCAAAAGGTGATCACATGATTTTTTTTAACAAGGAAATAAGGACAATAATATGTGCCATATTTCATTAGGCCATTTTCGGGATTAACAGTTTAATTAAAAGTGGTGCCATTGGAATAAGATCCGTTTATGGGACGCGTGTCCCGATGGAGGTTAACTTTATATCCAAATGTCTCTGGATAACTTTTTATGAACTATATCAGTGTTGCCAGCGGACTACTTTTTTAATTCAGATTGTTTGATTGCCGCCAGTGGTTTAACGCCTTCAAGGGCGGTTTTTCATCTTTGACAAATTTTAATTCCTAAATGCTACATTTGCACCAGGATATTGGTATTGAATTTTTCCCTTTTTTTTTTTTTTTTTTTTTTTTTTTTTTTTTTTTTTTTTTATTTCGCGAACAAAAGCACTTGGTTACTTTGGAATAAATTCGTTTTTAAATTCTGGTGTCTTTCATTCATTTCAGCATTTTACGAAACAAGTACCTTGCCCCTGAATGGGTTCAAACAGTGGAGTTAACTTTTATTTAATAACCGTTTAAATAAGACAAAAAGTGGTGTTTATAAAATCATTTCAAAAAAGTGGTGCCAATCAATCTATCTGGCTTTTCAAAAAAAGTTGTCCACTGGCAACCCGTCGCTAGATCCTCTTGGAATCTGAAGCAATATCTCTCACATAGGTACTTTGATTTGATTGCCTTAGAGGGACTGCTCGTAGATGGAAACCAAGTTCGTAGAGCATAGTGTCCCTTTCGGTCCCTTTTATTCAGGTCTTAAATATATACAGTTTTCAACCATAACTGAAGTTACCAGAAAACGCAAGAATGGGCCGTGTTTCCATAAATGTTCGATAGAAAAGTTCTGGACCTAAGGCCGGCCCTGCCTGGGAAATCCCAAACGCAGGGCCGAAACTATGGGGACAGAGGGGGCACGTGCCCCGGGCGCCGCTTTAACAGGAGGTGAAGGGGGTGCCAAAATGAAGATTTTGTTTGACGTTTGACACAAGAATGCATATATATATATATTATGAAATTTGTATAAAAATGTCTCGTAGCTGGAAAATTTAAAAGGAAAACTGAACCAAATGCATTAAACTTTACAAATAGATAAAAAGATTCATTACAGTACAAAATTTCAAAGTATCATGCCTATGCGTTTACTTTCTATCTTTTAAATCACTTCCTGTGAGGAGAATCCGAGGGAGAATCATTACCGTTTTTCAAGGTCAGTCTCTATTGTGGGACACCCTACTGTCTACTACGGATAACTACCAAAGGAGAAGTGACCCCTCAGTCTGATTTTTCTTCTAGATAAAAAAATTCCATGAAAGCAGTTTTTTTTCCGCTGAACAGTGTTGAGCTTCCTTTTTTTTTTTTTTTTTTTTTTTTTTTTTTTCCGTTTTACCATGGGCGCTAACTGCCCAGGACAACGGGAAGGGGAATGCACAGAGTAAAATTCTTAGTAAAACCTTTATTTTTTTAGATATCGACCTCATTTAGACTATGCAAAAATAAAAAAAGTTTAAAAAGATTAAAATTCAATTCTTTTCAATAACTTTTCAAATAACTTTTCAAAGATTTTAGTGGATCAATGTTTGACAAAGCTGATTACGTAGTTCAGTTTTATATATTTTAAATTTAAAAATAAGTTGTCTGTTAGATATTTAGTAAAATTCTTTTTTGTAAATTTACTTTGTGGTGGAGGGGGGGGGGGCGCCAAAAAGGCTAGTTTCGGCCCTGCCCAAACGGGAGAAAGGGACAGGGTCTGGCTAAGTCTTTATAGAATTTGGCAATCGCTGCCGGAACACAGATTTAAGTCTAATTTAAATTTTTAGTAATAGTATTAGCCAAAATACGCATTAGATGGAAGCTATGTATTAGAAAACAAATAATATCATAATTGCTAAACCTTCTGATTTTTCAGTGCCACTATTTCCGAATAAGAATTCTCCCTTAATTTATTTACAGAAATTTATTGTTAATAAAGACGGTAATTAGAGTTAAAAAATATTGGTATTCTAAAATCTGAAGGTTTGGTAAATATGTAATAGTATTAACTTTTTTTTTTTTTTTTTTTTTTTTTTTTTTTTTTAAATTTTAATAATATTTTAGGCTTCACCCATATTTTGCACATAGATCCCAAATTTTACGCTTTTTTCCTACCACCATTTTGAATCAGAACCCTTTTCCTTATTTAATCCTGTGTTTTCGATGATTAAATAAGACAACTTTCTCTGTTAAAAAACTGAGGTAGAAAAAAGTCGTAAAACTTGGCAGTTATGTTTGCATACCAAAATAATCTGCATTTGTTGCATTAAATTATGCACAAAGGTAATTAAAATGAAACACGTCAGTTTTTTTTTTTTTTTACATGTCTTTTCCCTGTGTTTCAAACTCCCGGTCAGATACTTACTATTATTTCTACATAGTTTTTTTTTTTTTTTTTTCGTTTAAAACTATAAAACGGCCGTAAATTTTACCTAAGTTTCATTTTCGAAAATGCATCAGAACTTATATTTAAAATTCATTAACTTATTTATATACCATATTTTTGTTCCGAGTATGTTTAACTTATTTTTTAAAGGACATTCTGGTTCGAATCAAAAATTGTTTATTTGACACCGGTGGAAAAAAAAAAAAAAAAAAAAAAAAAAAAAAAAAAAAAAAAACATTATGGCCGTTCTAGTATTAACAGTAGCCTTGAATATCAGTGTTTAATCCTTTGAGGCCACCAAATTTTAATGCAGATTCGCGCCAGAAACTTTTAATTAAATTTTACTTTTTACACTTTGATGTAAAAAAGTTAAAAAAAAAAAAAAAAAAAAATGCTTTTTGCCTTTTTGAAGTAATTCTTTCTTTAAATTCCGGTGTGAATTCAACATTTCACAAACACAACTGCTTGCCTCTCAAAGGGTTAAATTATGGAGTCTGTATACATATTCGAAACTACATCACCAAATGATTCCCTGTTTCATATCTAAAAACAAAATTTATAGAAGAATTCAAATACGATGCCAAATGTAGGTCTAACTGAAAATGCCAAAGTTTGCTACAATTTCAATAGGGATTTTAAATGGAATTATGAATAAACAGGAGTAGACATATGCTGTAGTAAGTAAGTAAGTAAGTAAGCACCCACCCTGGGAACCCGCTTTTGGCTTATGGTTAGGTGTAACCCCCAAGCCCAGGGCAGGGAAAAGTTTTACTACCTGCGGAAACAAGCCCAGAACTCCAGTCTCCGGGAAAGAAGACTTCAGAACGACCCGCCTGACACGCCGAAGAGAGCACAAGAGGCAAGTGCCGTGTCCCCGGACCGCCTGTGAAAATTTATTATTATTTAAGATGGCGATTCTTTACCAATCACAATTGGCTGCCCTCTTGTTTCAGGGCGAGCCTAGAAATATATTACAATTATGATTTATATGTTTTGGAATTTATGTACTATTTGAAAAAAAATTTAAGTATTTACTTTCATCTTTACATTTGATAAGAAATATTTTTTTTCCTTTTTTTCCCCCTTTTAAACAAAAATATTTATACATATTTACAATATTTCTAGTGGTATTTAAGTTCTTAAAAATAAAATCTCAAAAACACCCTTCCATACACCACGTGGACCCATGACATGTCCACCACAGGCAATCAGGAGAGGTAATTATTGAATGTATTTATATTGAATAAAAGAATAATGGCTATTGAGAATATCGTAGTTAGCATAAAGTTTTTTAAGTTGTGCCGGGTCATTAATTATTTTTAGGATGTCCTGAAGGATTGTCGTTTCTGTTCTGTGAAATTTAAACTTCATGAATTTGCAGTTGCCGAAAATGTAATGCATCGGGTCTCCTCGACCACCACATTTACAAAGGTCGTCATCTTTTTTGCCGATATTATAAAGGAAAGACGGGAAGCTGCCGCGGCCTGTTAAAAAGTAAATAGATACTTTATCTTTTGAAATTATTTGGTTCTGAACTTTTGGTACCAGCCCGTGCGTATATCTGCCACCCCCTGAGTGATCCCAGTTGTACTGCCACCTGTCCAGTAATTGGGTTCGAATACATTTTATAAGATAGGACCGAGGCAATTTAACTCCTCGATCCACTGGTAGGTCGCAGTACTGGGCGGCATCATTCGCCAGCTCATCCGCCAGTTCATTACCCGCTATGCCAATGTGGCCTTTTATCCAAGTAATGTAAAAAATTTTATTTTGATTTTGTATAATTAAATTATGGATGTAATAAATTGAAGGGTTAGTTGGAAATAAATTGTCTAAGGCTTTAATAGTAGATTGACTGTCACTTAATATTTGGAATTTTGTATAAGGGGAGTTAATGGCCCAATTAATTGCCGAAATTATTGCGTGCAGCTCCGCCTGAAAGATTGAATTTTCTGCTCTCAGTTTGACTGTTTTTTCATAAATTTTAATGTTATGATTGTAGGCTACCATTGCATATGCTGTGCCAGAGTCCACCTTAGAACCATCTGTGTAAATCGAAATAAGATTAGTTTTTGTGATAATTTTGTCTGTAACTATTAAGTTATTTAAATGAATTTCCGGATTTATTTCATATTTTAGGATTTTATTTTCTATATCATCTTTACATATTGGTTTGCCTACCAGTTGTGAGACAACTAACTGAAGTGGTAGTCACAAGATGGCTTCAGTCTTTACATAGGATCAACAGTTTCTGATTTCCGCCGGAATAAATTTCCACAAGTAAATTTGAATTTAAAAAAATGTTGCCTTATTTAACCCCTTAATTCTCGCTCCCGTGATATTCATGGGCTGTGTATTTTATTCAGATTGTTTGATTCCCACCAGTTTTATAAAATAGTGTAATTGGCTTTATTATGCTATCATTTTACATGTCATTAAGCGATTAACCGCCAAAACTGTAAGATTGGGATCTTAAACTTTTTTTGCTGAAAAACGTTTGACACCACAAATTTTGAAAGATTATATTCACTTTATTTCATGACCAGAGTGATTGCATAAACGAAATATTTTAATTAAAAACAGTGGTAGCTTGGTAGTTAATTTAAGCATGTGCATTTATTTTTACCGTTACGTCAACGCGACACCAGCGAGTAATGGGTTAAATAAGGTGGCTATTTCTTTTTCAAAAAAGTGGTGCCAATAAGCAATTTGAATTTTTAAACCGTAATTTAATGCGGCCGTTAAGGGGTTAAGCGCCTAATTCATGTAAAACTTCTTTTACAGATATGTTAAAATTTCTACTGGTTTTTACTGATGGAATTTACCTCAGATATTATAATCTGTTTCACTGACAGATTAGGTTTGTACTCTGTAGCGGAAACAGTGTTGCCAGTGGGCTAGTTTTTTTTAATTCAGATTTCTTGATTGCCACAACTTTTTTTGAAACTGTAAAATTACCTTTCTTTTCGCCTTAATTACTATGGCATTAAAAATGGCGTATTTTACCATTTCAAAAAAGTGGTGCCAATCAAGAATCTGAATTTTAAAAAAGTAGCCCATTTGGCAACACTGAGCGGGAACGCAGACCTGACTACTTCCAAGGTAAATTTCAACCAGTAATAATTAGTATCTATTTTTTGGCATACGCATGACTGAAATTCAAAATGATTAAGCCATTTGGGTTGGTTGTATTTATGACGGCCAATTATCTGCACGAAGGATATTGGCCCAGGGGTGGGGAGTGCCCTTCGTGGGGGTCTTTCTAAGGGAACCTAACCCGTATTAACGCTTTGAAATCCAAGGCTCGAAGAAAACCACGAAAACTCCGAACGATTAGGCCGACGGGCGCGATTGGGTTCGAACCCAGCACCTCCCGTCGACCAGCTTTAAGCCATTTTGGAGAAAAAATCTATTTAAATTTACTGGTGGAAGTTTTAACCGGTTGTGATGAGCCATTGCAAGACCGGAACAGCTGAAGTTTCAACATTTTGAGGACATAGTCTTTACTGTGTCATTAACCAATGTTATTAAATAAGGCGAATTTTACTATTTCAATAAACTTGTGCCAATCAAGAAATCTAAATTTAAAAAAAAATGTAGCCCACTGCCAATAATGTTTTCATATTGTATAGTTTGACATGGTACCGACGATATGTCAATACATCTTTATTAATAGTCTCACGTTCGTGACTTTCACGGGCAGTATAGGCTGCTTTTTTTATTCAGATTGTTTCAAACATCACCAGTTTTGAAAATAGCGTACTTAGCTTTATTCCCGCATACTTTTATCTGCCATTTAATATAAGAATGTTTAATATTCTTTTACGGTTTGTAGTAAAAATTCTGCAGTTATTTTCAATATTTGAAATATTTCGTCTTCGCAAAATACAGATATATAGGTTTATTTCCTTATTTAAATATTTTTTTTAATGAGAACTTTTGATGCAACGATAATATTTCAACAACTTAATCATTCTTGACTTTATTTATTTTTACTGACTCAATGATTTTTATTTACTGCAGGAAACACACATGTTTCATTATTGTTTACAAAAATAAATCCGTATAATGGAAACATAAATTCATCAAAATAATAAAAAAAAAATTTTGTTAAATCATTCGATAAGAAAATAATATTGTCAGAATCTACAGATTATATTTTATTTCTATCAAGTCCAAAAATATTTCTTTCCTTAATTAAATTTAAAAAACAGTTTTTGAGATATTTTGTCGGAATAATGAAAATATATTTTATTTATTTAACACTAGAACGCCCGGAAATTTGACTCAAGTTTCATAATTTTTTTTACACCAGAATTTTTATTTAAAATTATCTGACTGATTTATTTTACGTAAATCTACTTTTATAAAATTTAACTTATTTTGTGAAAGAATTTCTGGTTGCAATTGATATTCAATCATATAGTCGGAGTCGAATCGACTCCTTCCGGGCGTTCTAGTGTTAATTAATCATGATTCTATCTATAATTACTAACTCTATGATTTATTTTTTCTTATGAAATTATACGTGTTTCATTTTTTATTTACAAAAATGTGTTCGTAATGGAAGAACATGTAAAATTAATTAAATAAAATAATAAATTTTTTAAGGTTAATCTTTAAAAAAATAATATTGTGCAAATCTACAGATCATAATTTATTTTTATATTTAAATTCAAGTCAAAATACTGAATAGTTTTATTTTTTATTTATTTATTTATTTATTTATTTATTTTTTTTTTTTGTAAAGTGTTCTACAAAATGTAATTTGTGTAGCCTTGCAGAGGATTCGCTTCGCTCATCCTAATAAATAAATATCATCTAAAACGATATATTAGAAAAATCTAATAATATTGATAAAAATTCATTTAAAAATTAAAATTTTCAATATAAATTTAAAATATTTAGAGAAGAGGTAAACTAAACTTTTTAATTTGTAAGAATTTTTGTATGAAATAAGTTGTAGATAATAGATAAAATGTTGCTTTATAAAAAATAACTACATTTGAACAGTTAAAATAATAAATATCTTTTTATGGGAACCCTAACTTATTCAATCTATGAAAATGTGATTCCATAACGGTAACAATGATGTGTGTGTCTTGCCTTTGAGTAGCACCTAATTTCTGCAATTTTTGCGTATGTTCTGATTGTTGATTCTCTCAACAAAGTGATTTTTTTTCTTTCTTCACATTCGTGAATTAAAAACAGTCTTGCATCAGTTTCACGACAATCTACTTATGGAATTTCGCGATGGTATCTTGCGGGAGATTCGCTACGAATTTGTCAATTCAAATTTGTTACGGGGAGATATTATCAAAAAAAGAATGCTTGCTGCAAGCGTGCAAGCTATCCGGGTATCAGCTGTCACGCTCGAAGCATATCCCCTTGAGGTCTATTGATGCATACGGCCAGAGGAAGCATGCATCGATTTCATCACTATCAAAAAACTAAAGTAACATTTGCGCTTCTAAAGCGTTGTCTCTTTGGTATTTGATAAGTAAAGCGTTTAAAAAAAGCAGTGCCAATCAAATAAAATTTATGTAAGGGATGCAGTCCCAAAATTGTTAAAAATCATAGACTCGAACTGTCAAAGGCAACAGGGGTTAAAGGCATAAATAAATAAATATATAAATAAATAAATATCAATTAAAACGATATATTAGAAAAAACCTATAATAATGAGAATAATTCATTCAAATATTAAAATTTTAAATATAAATTGAAAATGGGCGAAGACGTAAACATAACTTAGTAAATTAACATAATTTTTTAATTTGTAAGATTTTTTATATGAAATAAGTTGTAGATTATAGATACAATGCTACTTTACAAAAAATAACTACATTTGAACAGTTAAAATAATAAATACATTTTTACTGGGTTCCTTAACCTCTTAATTCTCGCTCCCGTCATATTCACGGGCTGTGTCTTTTTTTCAGATTATTCAGATTTGTTTGATTCCCACCAGTTTTACAGAATAGTGTAATTGACTTTATTATGGTATCATTTTACCTGTCATTAAACAAGGTGAGCATTTCTTTTTCAAAAAAGTGGTGCCAATAAACAATTTCAATTTTTAAACAGTAATTTAATGCGACCGTTAAGGGGTTAACTTAACCAATCAATGAAAATAAGATTAACATAACAGTAGTAATGATGTGTGTGTCTTGCCTTTGAGTAGCGCCCAATTTCAGCAATTCCTGCACTTGTGCTGATTGTCTATTCTCTCAACAGAGGGATTTTTTTTCCTTTCGTCACTTTCGTGAATTAAAAACAGTCTTGCATCAGTTTCACAACAAGCTATTCATGGAAGTTGGTGA
Organism: Maratus speciosus; assembly: GCA_963932465.1. Taxonomy (NCBI): domain Eukaryota; kingdom Metazoa; phylum Arthropoda; class Arachnida; order Araneae; family Salticidae; genus Maratus; species Maratus speciosus. Next base: position 452,043,408 of record OZ010796.1, read on the forward strand.
TGAACTACCTTGCGGGAGATTCCCTGCGAATTTGTAAATTCAAATTTGTCACTTTAAGACAGGGGTGGCCAAATGTGGCACGCGCCACACCACTAAAATTTTACAGTAACCATTGGCTTATCTAATCATCGAATCTCTGCAATTCAAGAAGTCGAATTTTTCTGTAAAACTTTAGTGGTATCAGGCGTGCTACTGTTGGCCACCCCTGCTTTAAGATAATATCAGAAATAAATTAAACTTGCTGCTAATGTGCATACTATCTGGAAAGCTTCAAATATATAAACATGGTTGGCATTAACCCTAGAACTACCGGAAATTTTACTCAAGTTTTATAAAAACATTCTACACCAGAATTTTTACTTAAAACTATTTAATTTGTTTATTTAACTTATTATTGTCTGATTTATACATTTAGTTTGTTTTGAAGAAATTTCTGGTTTGAATAAATATTTTGAATATACATGTCGGGTCCATTGGACCCTTCTGGTAGACAGAGGGTTAAAAATGCATGTTATTTGAGACGAAAATATACAGTTTATCAGAATACTTTATTAAGATTGGTTGGAAATGGCGCATATTTTGGTGCTCATTCCTTTTAATCATAAAATAGTTTCACGATTTCTTTTATGAAATTTTGTACTTCATTACCTCATTCCATAGATACTATATCACAGTATGTATTTGTTAGAAGAAAAGATTGTGAAGGATACAAAGATTTTATAGTAAATCGTGAAAACGCTAAGTCTGCTTTACATTATTTAAAGCAGTGTCATTCCCTGGCCTCAAGATTGATACTAAGCCTATAAATGAATTTTCAAGTGATGTCATGACTCCCAAATGGTCCGCCAACTGTATACCAATAAATTTTAACAGAAAATTTTATGGTAGGTTTTCGCTAGAATTAACATTCAAAGGTGATTCCGGGACGGTTTGTAAGAAAAATCTAAAAAGAAAATTTTTCTAAAATAATATTTGTGATCAATTGGCGGACCATTTGGGAGCCCTGTGATGTAGATATTTGTGGAGCTTTTCCAACGTTATTTACAACAGGAAGAGGTGATCTTAGAGGTGCTAGCAGTGTTTCCAGATTGGGGACTTTTTTGTCGCCAGATTGTTGATTGTCACCGCTATTTTGAAATAGAAATATTCGACCTATTTAAAAATAGATTAAAAATTCTGAAAAATAATACAAATTATATTATTTAAAAAACTTGGTGACAATCAGATAATCCGAATTTAAAAAGTCCCCAATCTGGCAACGCTGGATGCTAGATTTCGTAAAATTACACTAAAAGAATACTTTAAATTTCTCATGATATATGACGATGGAAGCCAAAACATAAAATAACGTTTTTGCTTAATAAAGATGCAAAAATAATAAAAAAAAATATCGTTACTTTCAAATATTTATCTTATTAAATAATGCTTCACGAATCCAAACAAAGCATGGCTTTTGCTAGTTTATTTATATTTTTGACTTTAACCCCATTCGAAGCTATTAATTTAGCCCTTTTGGGACTGCATGTCTTAGGCCAATTTTATTCGGTTTGCACCGCTTTTTTTAAATGCTTTACTGATCAAATACGAAAAAAGACTCCTATTCAAATGTGCAAATGTTACCTTATTTGTCAACGGTGATAAAAACGTTGCGTTTGCATAAAGGGGCCTAGGCTTATAGGGTGGCAATTGTAAGCAGATGATGTGGAATCACAAAATTGCTACTTACCAATAACTTTGCAGTATTTTTGACAAGGCAAAGCTAATATTTCTACAAGCTTGCAAAAGAATTTGCAGTACTTTAGTCATGAGAGAACTAATTTTACTACTGGTTTGCCATAAATTTGGTACAACAAGAGTTTAACCTGCACGACAAGTTAGCTGCAAGTTCACAGTGTGGTGACTTCAGTGTTTGCGTTATCTTGCTGTAGTCATGGGCTATGTGGGTTAGAATAACGAAATTCATTAAAATTTAAGAAGCTGCTGTTTTTTTCATAAAAAAAAATACTCATAAAACTCAACTTAACACGTTCACTGCCGCAGAAAGTAAGAATTTTCAAATTTCTTCTTGAAAGTCGTTTGCCACCACAAATTCTGAAAGGTAAATTTCGCTTTACTTATACAGCGAAATTTCTGACAATATATAAGGCAATTTTTTTTAAATAACGGAGAGAAAGTAATAAATTAAAGCCACGAATATTAAAGCTACGAGTATTCTCGTAGCGTGACAGTCAATGTGTTAAATTATTTTTCAAAAACACTTGTAGATGAAATTATCTCAGATATTTAATAAAGCATAACTCTGTTACAAATATTTTTTCGCATAGCGAATTAAAAGCACTTTTTAGAAATGGAAATATATATGTTACAGTCTTTTAGAGTGTTAATAATATTTAATTTGGAAAATATATTTTAAGTTTTACCTATTTTGTAGATAATAAAGTATTCCGTATTTTTGGTTTAAATTATATACAAAAACAATTAATATGACCCGTTCCACTTTTTGAATATATTCAATGTAATTATGAACCTATTTACGTACTTCAAGCTTCGCATTGCAAAATTCATTAAAATAAATGATGCTGTAAAATAGAGAGAATTTAATTAATAATACCATTCAATTTTAAAAAGCTGCTAATTTTTTTTATATTTTTGTAAAAAATATTCTTAAAACTCAAATAAAATTATTTTTCAAAAGATCTTTGAAATGCCTTTATCTTAAATATTTAATAAAACAATACTATGTTAAAAATATTTTTCTACACAGCGAATTTAAATAATTTTGGAGAAATGGAAATATACGTTACAGCTGATTAAATTGTTAATAATCTTTCATTCGGAAAATATTTCATGCTTTACCTACATTGTACATAATAAAATATTCAGTATTTTTGTGTTAAATTATTCACAAAAACAATTAAAAAGACCACTTCACTTTTTAATAATAATTTGTTTTGTTAAAATTTTTCCATTTGGAAAAAAAATTCATGTAGTACCTATATTACACGTAATAAAGTATTTCGCATTTTTTGTGTTAAATTATGCACAAAAACAATTAATACAACCCACTCCCCTTTTTAATAATAATTTTTTTATCAATAGTATTTCGTTCGGCATATATTTCATATTTGACCCATACAGTGGTGTAAAATAGGCGCAGAGGAGGAGCCTATTGACACAACTAAATTTTAGTAGAATTTTTCGTCTTATCTAATGACAGTTTTTATTAAGATGAAGAATACCATAAAATATTAGTGGTATCAATAGGCTCCTCCTCTGCGCCAATTTTCCACCACTGCCCACATTGCACGTCATAAAGTATTCCGGCTTTTTGCGTTAAATTCTACAGAAAAACAATTAATATGACCCACTCCAATTTTTGAATATTTTCACTGTAATTACGAACATGGTTATATACTTCAAGCTCAGCGTAACAAAACTCATTAAAATAGAAGAAGATGTAAAATAAAGATTGTTTAATTAATACCTTATTTTAAATAAGATTTAATACCTTAGAAAATATTAATGTCGGAAATACTGCAAAATATTACATAGAATTGTGAATGTCTATTAATTGAAGAATTAAATTGATAAACAAGAATTCCTTTTCAATTTAACATACTTAAAATTGTACCTTACGTGAAACTGAAGTACTATTAACAGTCTACACACAAATTTCCTACGAACTTTAGTAATAAACTGGAAAATTATCTACAGCCGCATGTATAAATGAAGCATATGCGTATATACGATGAAGTATAAAGATTAACAAAGTAACGCTAACGAAGATACTAATCACATACTTTCCTACTGTTACTAATCACATACTTTCCTACTGTTTGTCGAATTATTTCAAGTATTTAATTAAACATTATTTTCATCGAATCATTGCAGCATGTGTAAATTTAAAGGTAATCTTGTGGCTGTAATTACATACATGCATTCCTAGAACCGGTATTTGATTTCATATTCATGAAATAGCTTTAATACTACTGGGTTCAGTTTTCTGCTTATTTAAGCACAGGTAGTGATAACTATCTGTATGTTTCCGTAAATATTTTACACACAATTTCGCACATAATTTTACAAGATAAGTATGTTAATTTAGACCAAAATAATACACCGAGAGTTTAGTGTCGTGAAAATAATTCATTATTAAACTCTCTGAATGTGTAAATCTACAAATTAATTAATACAAATATAAACCAAATCAATAAAAATGTATTTATTCAAAACAACGTTAAAAGATATACAAAAATATCAATATACCGTATATACTCGCGTATAAGCCGACCCCAAATTCGAGAGGAATAACAGACTTTGTACCAGTATTTAACCCTTCCGGGTCCGACGTCTCTTATTCAAATTTCATTTGATTGGAAGCACTTTTTTAAAAGAAGTTACCTTCAATTACACAATTAGAAAAATGCTCTACTTAAATAAGGCAAATTTTACTTTCCTTTATTAGAGGCGCTAAAAACAAATTTTACGAAGAAAGATGATGCAGCTGTGCAAAGGGTTAAAAAGTTATCTATATCTTATTGAACTGCAGAAAATGCAAAATTTTAAGATATTAAATAAGGGGATGATAACTAGGCGGAGATACTGGTGTTCAATATATTTTTTCTCGAATGTAGGGGCCGGATTATACACTAGTATATACGGTCCTAGTAAGATCAAAATGTTTGGTAAGTGCACTAAATATTATGCCAATTTAACACGTTTTTATTTGAAATATATACCAGAGTAACCGACTAGCATTTTTTATTTTATTTAAAACCGAAATTTCTGTCCTTGTATGAATAAAAGATTACCATTTGAAAATTGTAGTAGATCGTTAGAATTAAAAAAAAAAAAAAAAAAAAAATATCTATACTATAATGTCGAAACTGAAAAAAATTATACCTCAAAATTTTGCATTCTGCATAGCTGCCAACTTTTACACTTTCTTCCTACAACTAAAATTTTATAGTAAATGTTGTCTTATTTAATCGTCAAAATATCGTGATTAAACAAGACGAAAATCTCTATTATATTTTACTGGTAGCAAGAAAGCGTAGAAGTTGGCAGCTATGATTCTGTAATGTTACATATCTAACAAACTGTTGGTTTTTTCTAAAATCAAATAAGAATTTTTCAACAAGAAATTTTGTTTAAAGAATGAAAGCTATAACTAATACATAAAAATAAGGTAACGTTTTATTAAAATTATTTTCCGTTCTAAAGTATGCATATATGATCTTAAGGTACTGGACTGTTGACATCTATGGTGTTATATATGAGTAAATTAAGCTTAAAGGGACATATTAATTTTTCAACGATTTTGTTTATTTTTAAAAGTATGGTGCAAATGTTGAACTCACTGCATTTCAATGTTCAGCTAAACGTCAATTTTGAAGGAAAAAAAATAACTGCCTATTTAATTAAAATTATTAAACATTTGAATAAAATTTGCAATTTTAAAAATCCGTACTACATTTAAATATTCATATTTTTGAGGAATTATTTTTTTTATAATTTTAAAATGTGTATTAAACAAGACTGCGCATGTATTTTTAGATAAATCTAATATTACAATTAATATTATTTTTTTTACTGATATATAGAGTGTAAAACGACGGAATCCACCACATCTTCATATGCTTCTATTTCTTTTCTAAATAACAAAAAACCTGAAGGTTAATTCCATGCGCAGATTTATCACATAAATAATATTGAACATGTACAAAAAAGTTTAAATGTCTATCTTATATATATATAAAAAAAAGCCTTAGCATTTTTAAAACATGAAAGTGAAGAAAATATGAACATGGAGAAAAATCCATTTAAACTTACAATTTCTGTGGGTAATTCGTCTGGGTGTATTAAAAAAGCTTCCAATATCTCGCGATATAAATTGCCAAATGGGTAAAAATGATGTGTCAAAAAATTCACGGTTAAACAGGCTTTCATTTAACATTTAAAAATAAAAAACGATTTTTTGATCAATTTGAGGTAACTTTCACTTTATGGGAGGAGATCCCTTTAGACGCCTCAGAATCAGTCATTTTTCATTAACCCTAGAACTACCGGAAATTTTACTCAAGTTTTATAAAAACATTCTACACCAGAATTTTTACTTAAAACTATTTAATTTGTTTATTTAACTTATTATTGTCTGATTTATACATTTAGTTTGTTTTGAAGAAATTTCTGGTTTGAATAAATATTTTGAATGTACATGTCGGGTCCAATGGACCCGTCTGGTAGACGGAAGGTTAATGTTTTAAAGGTGATAAAATAATCGGATCATTTTGAAACTGTAACATAACTTTATTACGTCTGTGTCGAGTACCTTTTTTTTTTTTTTTTTTTTTTTTTTTTTTTTTTTTTTTACAAAATGGCGGATTAGGAAAATTTTTCTTCTGGCGTCTCAGGCGCGAGGCCCAAAAGTGCTGCACTCGTCACTCTTTTCTATTGATCTGAAAAGAAAAATTCTTTTCCTAACATATGCACGGGAAGCTTTTTCAAGAAGGCTCACGTTTTGAGCACCTTATCGCCAGTTGGCGCGGGGATGAATTAAACGCTACGCACTTTTTCTTGTTCGTGACGTCATACGACAGCAGCGAACAGCAGCCCCATTTTTTTTTTGCTAAGAGCAAAGAGATAGTGTTTTTTTTTCATTTGTTTTTTCGCAAATGTAAAAATCTATAAAGCAGAGAATAAAGTATGACGAAATGTTATTTCACCGTGGTTTACAATTAAAACCTTGCTTAAAAAACAAAGAGCTTTTTCGCATTAAAATGATTTTAATTTCACAATATATTTAATCCAAACATATTTTTTTTCCTTTCAATAATATTCATTTATTTCATTAATTCGCTATGTTCGAAGAAATTGAGATCGTATTTTATTTTTTAGGAAAAATAAAAACAGACGTAAAGATTTTCTTGTAATAAATATAAATCTATTGATCATGTTTTTTTGACACAATTGAACTTAGTTTTATTAGCATTACTACTGAATTAATTTAGTTATTATTATCATTATTACTAAGCGGCATAATTGTGTGACGTGTTGATTGCATTAATAAAACATATTTTCACCGAAATAATTAATTAACAATTAATTGTTTTTAATTTAATTGCAATTAGAAGTTAATAGGAAGTTTAAACTAAAATCAATTCGATTATAATTAGATTGAATGGTAAATCATAAATTATTTAGTTGTATCTTGCAATTAAATCAGTCAGCTAAAATAATTGCAAGTTGATGCATGCAATTAAATCAATTACTGTTACATTTTAATACTGTTAAGTCTTTATCATTATTTGAGTTTTTATGAAAAAACATTGGTCTGTCCTTAGTGCACAAAATTAAAAATCTTTAAAATCCTTCAGTTTATTTTAAAATTTTTGCCATAAATTTAAATATTATTTCGTCCGAGTTGTTTTATTTGTTATTTTAAAATAGTAATTCGTCATATTTAAATAAATCATCTAAATTCTTATCTCTAATGAAATTCCCCCCCCCCCACCCCCACACACACTCCATTTTTCGTCATTCTGCACACATATTGCACTATTTATTAAGTTGAAGTGGCAATAAAATAATGATCAATCGTCTGAGACAACCTCTCATTTCGAATTTTCTCTTATCCCCCCCCCCACCCTCTCCTACAGCACACTATTTTTTGATCATTTAAAATTCATTGTTGCCTTGCAGCAAAGATTAGTTAAAATTGTGTCTGAAATGTTAACTATCTCCTTCGCTTATCCATAACAGTGCATAAAGTTTACTGTTTTGCTCTATTTGTTGATTTTCAAATAACAAATAAACAATTTACCATAAAAAAAAAAGAAAAGGAAAGAAATGGAATGAAAAGATAAAAAAAAAAAAAAAATCAGGATTAACCATTTGTGCACACGCTTTCATTTTTTTTAGTTCTTTATATATATTTTTAATTTTCTGTTCTATTTATTACTTTTACTTTGAAGTAACTATAAGTAAAAGACCAATTATTCAAAATCGAAAAAAAAGAAAAGCTTGTTTTTGTTTCACCCCCCCCCCCCAAAAAAAAAAGTTTTTAATTTTTTGCTTTGTTTTTTCTATTTGTTAATTGATAAATTTAAATACTTAAATCTACAGCCCCTTACTATCATACACGGTTAAAAAATTTCTCTAGTGATTTTATTTGTTACTTTGAAGTAACAAAATATAGTCATTCAATATTCCTTCTGCCTCATTTCCCTTAAGAATTTCATCTCACATTAAAAAGGCAATTTCTAAACATCCTGGTTGGGGATGTAATAGCTTTTTTTTTTTTCCTGGTTTCTGGTTTGGCCTATTTTCACTCGACATTGGAGACTGTTTTTACAGAATGATTTGGTATTAAATTAATTATATAAGTTCATGGCAGAAAAACTGCCACAGGTATTTTTTAAAATTGTGTTTATATACATCAAAATGCACTGAAACTGCATTGATTCATCCTCCTCATAAATCCATCTTTATATGTAATCAAATATCTAGATTTATGAAGGAAATGAGTTTTTGTTTAACAGGTATAGAATTAATAATACTCAATTGAATAAAATGTAGATTTTTGAGGGAATCAAATAATCAAAATTTTAGTCTATATCATCAAAAGTATTAAAGGCCTTCGATAAAACAGAGCATAAGAGTTCGTAATACAATTTCTTTCGAAGAAGATTTCTTTTCATCTAGAACACATAATTGAGAATATTTCTTTAATTTAGGTAGGACTGTTCTTCTAAAATATGCTAGTTCGTTTTCCGCCATTTCGGTTCAAAACAAAACACAAGACGACGATTGGCGTTAGAGCTGGCTGAACGTTCTTGCTTTCGCCAACTCGCCAAGGCTGGTGCTGAAAACGTGAGCCTTCCTGAAAAAGCGCACGGGAATGATAAACCTATAAAACGATAAAAAAGTATAAAGTAAAAAAAAATAAGCACGGTTTTTAATACAATGTTCGAATTTTGTGGGGTTTTTTTTCGACATATTTCATCCCCTAAAAAATTGTTTATTTACACGAAATCTTTTAAACTTAAGATACATCCTTCTGGTAATGATATAAAGAAAAGCCTCACCAAAAGTCAGACGAATCGACCGATAACTTTTTGAGTTATAGCACGAGCAGTTTTCGAAAACATAGTTTCGAGATAATCGCGTTTAAAGTTTCAGTACGCTAAAATTACTGGTTTTAGTGACTTACCGATCAATGAGCGATCCCAGGTGCGTATACCGTAATTTCGCTTGTATAGCCCGCAGATCTTACAATTCAGTTTGGACCCAGAAATTTTATTCAGTATCTGATGACCAATATTTACCGTGATCTAAAATGTTACATTAAATTAAAAAAAAAAATTCTGTGTCGAAACACGATTGTTTGATCCGCGGGCTCTTTGATCGCGGATGTACTCTTTTATTCGTTTACACACTAATTTGTTTCTAGATTCTGGTACTATTCAATCGTTTAAAGATCATAGCAACAAAATACATTACTCCTGAAAGGGTTAATGTACTGGATATATTTTTAAATAGGATACGAGATTAAAGTGTTTAACCTCTGAAGGGGCGATGGGATATGTTATATCCCACCTGATTTTAATCAATATTTGCACCAGAAACCTTTAATTAAATTTTACTTTTATAACTTTGTTGGAAAAAAATAAAAAATTGCCTTTAGATTACTGTGAAACAATTTTTTTCGAAAATTCCAGTCTGAATTCAAAAGCACAGAAACTCAAATAACGGCCCCTGAAAGGTTTAACCCATTTATAGGCGCGGACTTCACTGGATCGAGATAAACATTCAAGCATACAATAACATGGTACTATTAATAAAGAGCAATTGACATATCTTCGAAATTGTGCAGCTTCAACAGTAACCGTTTCTGCAGCGGCTCATTACCGCCGACGAAAAGTGTCACCAGTAAATTTGACTAGAATTTTTTTCCTTAATTAAACGGGTTATTGTTGCAGAATTTCAGACAAAATATATATACAATTTTACTACTCACTTCGGCGGTAGTTAGCCCCTGCGTTTCCCCCATATTGTGACAACCTAAACAACCTGAAGTCAGCGTCAGTGAAAGAGATTGTAATACCCGGGATAACTTCCACCAGTAAATTTGAATAGCAATTTTTACCACATTTTTAAGAAAAATTTTGCCTGAACAAGCCGCTAAAATGAGACAAAATGATCTTTTCAAAATTTATTTGTGGAAGTTTGCTCCGGCTGTAATAGATGAATATTTCAACCTGTGTGAATTATCAGCGGCCGTCTTGTGGCACCTTCCTCAGTTACTTCACTCGCGCAGTGTTGCCACTGGGCTACTTTTTTTTTATACAGATTTCTTGATTGGCACCAATTTTTTGAAACGGTAAAATTCACTTTGCTTTTGCCTTAATTACTATGTCATTAAATAAGGCACATTTTAGCAATTCAAAAATGTGGTGCCAATCAAGAATCTGATTTTTAAAAAGTAGCCCATCTGGCAACACTGCACTCGCGAATGGTAGACTGTACACTCTATGTCTCCTCCTCTTTATTCATAACTACATTTACTCTTACAGCAAATTTTAAAAAGTTTTATGTTCTCTTATTTTATCACTGTACCTAATTAAAAAAAATAGCATTTCAAAAGTAATGGTGGTAATTTGATTTTTCCTCGTCTCCCCCATTAAGACACGCCAATTGCATCCAAATCTCATATATGCGTCCATATCAACAATGCATTTATTTAGAAATTCCGAAGAAAAATATTTTTCCTTATGTAGAAAGAGAACGTCTGTCATTAAATCAAGCAAAAATTAATGTTCAGAATTTCTGAACAAAAAATAAATTTCAGAATTGCACGCTTGGAATAGAAATGGATTAACAGACATAATTATATTTTAAACGAATGACTAATTATTATATAAGTTGAAATTTTAGACTCCATATTTCAAACATTTGGTGATTTAGGAATTGACTAACTTTAAATTGTTTTAATAAAACTTTTTGTAGATAATCTTGCTCATATTCCTTGCAAAATATAGTGTCTCGTGTATGTCTCATGAATACTGTCTCATACATGTCGTATTTTTCAGAAATGTTTGAACAAATTCAAATTCTTTCCGATTGTCTATTTTTCTCCGAAAATAAACAAATAATCAGAATAGAGGTTTGGGATGCTAAATCGTGTACCCTGCCTTTTTTGTTTTAGAAAATAAATCAACGATGAAAAAGAAAATTTTAAAATTATTTCACGAAAAATGTACATCTGCGTTGAAATGTTACTATAATTGAAAGACACCAGAAGCTATGATCCAATTTATTTGCAAACATTTTTTTTTTCATACGCATTAGGGCCAAAAAATTCTGGGTGCAATTTGGCAGTTTGGAGTACCGTCCCGGTGACTCCAGCGGGCCAATTTTTTAAATTCAGATTTCTTGACTGGCAGCCCATTTTTGTAATTGTAAAATTCGTGTTATTTAATGACATAATATTTAGTGCGGAAAAAAGGGGAAATTTACCATTTAAAAAAGTGTTTCCTGTTAACAGATCTGAATATAAAAAAAAAGGAGCCTATTGGCAACACTACACCGATTCCTGAATACTAGGCCTGAGCGCTGACCCCTCCCCCCGCAAAAAGGGGGGGGGGGTTAAATGTATGTACGGTCCCCTGAAGGAGGTGGGTTGATAAGGGCTCGCCCATCATATACTCGAAAAAAAAGTTTCGGATTCAGACAATTGTTCAATTCCTTTGTATACTTAAATATACATATTTTTGTTTAGTAATAGATTTACGTGATAAATAAAATAGTAAGTCACAGAAATTATAGCCCGAAAATAGAGTGTTTTGGCTTTTTCCAACATTTTTGTCGGTTTTTTTGTATCTTTGAATTTTTTTTATGAAGCGTTCCATGAACCAAGTCTTATACTAAAGGCAAGCAAAAATTGTGTGTGTGTGTATGTAAATTTTATCTTGAAAACGGCTTTAACGATTTTGATTAAATTTTGCACCCTACCGTTTTCGGTTACGAAAAGACCATTGGGATGGGTCTCGTGTTCCAGAAAATTGAACTAGTGGGTCACTTTGGGTCATAATGGGTCCGGATGAAGCTAATTATATCTAAAGAACGTCTCAATCGATTTTCACTAAATTTTGTATCTAACCATTTTCGGGTACGAAAAGACCATTGGGATGGGTCACGTGTTCGAGAAAATTGGATTATTGGGTCATTTTTGGGTCACTGTGGGTCAAGCTATTTTTATCTAAAAAACGGCTCTAACGATTTTCACTAAACTCTATATTCTACAGTTTTGGAATACGAGAAGACCATTGGGCTGAGTCACATGCTCGAGAAAACTGGATTAGTGGGTCTTTTTTGGGTGACCGTGGGTCAAACTAACTTTATATAGATAACGGCTCTAGCGATTTTGACGAAATTTTGCACCCTACTGTTTTCGGGCACGAAAAGACCATTGAGATGGGTCTCGTGTTCGAGAAGATTCAATTAGTTTGTCATTTTGGGTCATAATGGGTCAGGGTCAAGCTATATATATCTAGAGCACGGCTCAATCGATTTTGACTAAATTTCCAAACTAACCATTTTTGGGCACGAAAAGACCATTGGGATGGGTCTCGTGTTCGAGAAAATTCAATTAGTGTGTCATTTTGGGTCATAATGGGTCAGGGTCAAGCTAATTATATCTAGAGAACGGCTCAATCGATTTAGATTAAGTTTTGTATCTAACCATTTTCGGGCACGAAAAGACCATTGAGATGGGTCTCGTGTTCGAGAAAATTCGATTAGTGGGTCATTTTGGGTGATAATGGGTCAGGGTCAAGCTAATTATATCTAAAGCATAGCTCATTCGATTTTGACTAAATTTTGTATCTAACCATTTTCGGGCACGAAAGACCATTGGGAGGGGTCACGTGTTCGAGAAAATTTTATTAGTGGGTCATTTTGGGGTCAATGTGGGTCAAGCTATTTTTACTAAGAAACGTTTCTAACGATTTTCACTAAACTCTATATTCTACAGTTTTGCATTACGAGAAGACCATTGGGCTAATTTACATGTTCGAGAAAATTCGGTTAGTGGATCATTTTTTGGTCACCGTGGGACAAGCTAAGTTTATCTAGATAACGGCTCTAACGACTTTGACGAAATTTTGCACCCTACTGTTTTCGGGCACGAAAGGACCGTTGGGGTGTTCGAGAGTCTAGTGTTCTAGGTGTAGTGTTCGAGAAAATTCGATTAGTGGGTCAGTTTGGGTCATAATGTGTCAGGGTCAAGCTAATTATATCTAGAGAATGGCCCCATCGATTTTGACTAAATTGTCTATCTAACCATTTTCGGGCACGAAAAGACCATTGGGATGGGTCTCGTTTTCGAGAAAATTCAATTAGTGGATCATTTTGGGCCATAATGGGTCAGGGTCAAGCTAATTATATCTAGAGCACGGCTCAATCGATTTTGACTAAATTTTGTATGTAACCATTTTCGGGCACGAAAAAACCATTGGAATGGGTAACGTGTTCAAGAAAATTCGTTTAGTGCGTCATTTTTGGGTCACCGTGGGTATAGCTAAGTTAATCTAGATAATGGCTCTACGATTTTGACGAAATTCTGTAATCTATCGTTTTCGGGCACGGAAAGACGATTGTGATGGATCACGTGTTCGAGAAACTTCTATTAGTAGGTCATTATGGGGCATTATTGGTCAGGGTCAAGCTAATTATATCTAAAAAACGGCTAAAGACATTGTCACAAGATTTTTTAATGTTCGGCCGTTTCTGGTCATGAGATGACCTTTGGTCTAAGTCACATGTTTGAGAAAATTCTATTAGTGGGTCATTTTGGACCACAATGGGCAAGAGTCATGCTAATTGAATCTAAAAACATGCTCAAAAAATGTTGACTCAATTTTATATTGTACCGTTTCTGGGAATGTGAAGAGAATTGGGCTGAGTTACATGTTCGAGAAATTTTGATTAGTGGGTCATTTTGGCGCATAATGGGTCAGGGTCCAGCTAATTGTATCTAAAAAATGGCTCAAACGATTTTGACCAAATTTTGTATTCTATAGTTTTCTGGCTCGAGAAGACTATTGTGTTAGGTCGCATGTTCGAAAAAATTCGATTAGTGGGTCATTTTGGGTCACTATGTCTCACGGTCAAGCTAATGGCATCTAAAACTGCAAGAATGATTCAGTGGGAATAATACATCGAGATAAACACAAAGCTAATTTTGACCGAGCATAGCTCGGTCATTCCTGCTAGTTAATTTTAACATGCAATGATACTACTCTTTATAAGCTTTTATATGAGCATTATTTTATTTTGGTTAAAATTAAACGTTCCATGAACAAAATTAATTTTAACTTGCAGTGATACTACTCTTTATAAGCTTTTATAAAGAGCATTATTTAATTTTGGTTCAGTGTGCGCTTCTACCTATCAGAGAAAGAAAATGGTTCGTGCGAGAGTATAAGTTGCACTGCTATAAGAGGGCGTTCAGATTTGTTTTGCCGCGCTCAAAAATTATTTACGTTGTTCAAATGTCAATGTTGTTTTCTAAAATTGTTGTTGTAAATAATTATTGATAAACTTTACGCTTAACTGTATGAATTATTCTTTTAGAATTGTGTTTTTTATTTTTACATTAAGGATTAGACACCAGAAAGAAATCTTAAGATATATTTTTAACTTTATTTAGTAGCATAATTTTTGTAAATTTTAGGGGATTAATATTTTTATATAAATATAGTGGTTCTAAGAACTTAATTTATGTATTAAAAATTAAATAAAAAGGTGATGGAAATTTACATCACTATGCATTTAAGGGTTAATAATAAATAGCGCTTAGACGTCAGTGTGATTTGTGTAAAACCTGAAGAAAAACAAATTGTACTTTTCGTAGAAGTTCTAACAAAACAGTTATATCGGTACTTATATGTTATAAAAACTGCGATCTACAGCAGTGTTGCCAGAGGGGCTACTTTTTTTTTTAATTCAGATTCTTGTTTGGAACCATTTTTTTTGAAATGGTAAAACGCACCTTATTTAATGGCATATTAATTAAGGTGAAAACAAAGGTAATTTTACCGTTTCAAAAAAGTGGTGGCAATCAAGAAATTTGAATTTTAAAAAAGTAGCCCACTGGCAACACTGCTCTACAGAGTTGTTCTAAGAATGGAGTTATGAATAAAGAGGAGGAGGCATGTAGTGTTCTGTCTACCAGTTGCGAGCGAAGTAACTGAGGAGGTTGTCACAAGATGGCGGCGGCTTTTTCAAAATAGGATCTTCAGTTTCTGATTACCACTAGGGCGAACGTCCCACCAGTAAAATTGAATAGAAAATTTCGTCATATTTCTACGTCTTCTTCATGAAATTTTTTCTAAAAAATGTCGTAAAAAGTTTTATTTGTTTTTACTGGTGTCAGTATGCTTTGTAAAACTGTCAGTTTGTTTCTCTGGTTGCCACAATATGGCGGAAACGGAGTACCTAACTATTGCCAAAGTAAACTCCTACCAGTAAAAATGAAAATCTGTTTCTACCATTATTTATGACTGAAATGTTGTAATATTAAAGCGTTTAAATAAGTTGAAAATTTCTATATAAATCTACTGGTGTAAGTTTCCACCGACAGTAATCAACGCCTGCGATAGCGGTTACAGTTGATGCTTCACTATTTTAAGGATATGTCAGTTCCTCTTTATTAATAGTTCCATGGTTATAAGTTGTGCTCTAAATGCAGGTGATATGCATTTCGTGTGCTTCGGACTCAAAATATTCTTATTTCATTTTCTGTGGTAACAATAAGAGATTATGCGTCAACGAGTACTGCCGACGGCACCACAAGTAAGAAAATTAATATTTATTTATCAATACCGCGCTGTTACAGCTAAAACACATGTTGTATAATATGTAAAGGTAAGAACTGTCTCGCATCTGTACCAAAAGCAGCTCAAACACAAGTCTTTATAGAAACTAGAATGTATATTTCGTCGGGAAAACGATGCTGCAAAGCTCATCTTGCGGGATCCGTATTCAGTTAGTTCTCTAAGCTCTGCAAACTTTACAGAATTTTTAAGTGATAATAAATTAATGTATGAAAAAGATATTGAAAGTCATTTAAACAACATCAGAAATGTAACAAAGCAGAGAAGCCTCGATTTTGACATACCGTGACACCACTCCGAGTTCGATTATTATACTCTCATGGGTATACCCATGTCTGAATTTAACTATATTTTTGAACTAGTGAAGTCCAAAATGCGTTCCTAGAAAAAGAGGCCATCTCGTACTCGCTTGGCAGTATTACTTGTAAAGCTTACAACTGTTCTCTCTAATGGTGTTCTGTCCGCATTATTCAATATAAGTAAAATAATAATATCTTCAGTGAAATATGCAAGCCAGGCTTTGATTGAGAACTTTGTTCCACTACACCTTGGAATGGAACTCGTCACCAGAACAGAGATTATTTAAAAATATACGAGCTTTAGCAAAAAGATTATTTATTCCGGATGACGACAACGATACTGTGGTAGTTGTTACCGATGACACGTGCATTTATATCCTGAAGAGTGCAAACTAAATCTTCCAGAGACGATCTCTCTCGCTACACAATGTAAGAACTTTGGTTAAGCCTATGGTGTTCGTCACTACTTCATGTTACATTTTGGGTGTCTTTAGAAATAACATCACGGATTCAAAGAACAATGACGCAAACATACTTACGCATATATTAGAAAAAGATGTACACAAAATCAGAGAGTAGCTGAAGCGAAATGATGTTATGATTATTCATAGATGCTTCCGGGATTGTTTGGAACTTCTGCAAGGAATCGATCTCAACATGCAATGCCTAAATTCCTAAATAAGAAGCAACAGGTTTTAACAGAGGATGCTAAGGACGGACGTTTTGCGACTAAAGTTCGAGTGTTCGACACACAAGGGCTAAAAACTAAAATATTTGGATAAAAACAGAGCGAAGCAACTCACACAATGGTACTGTCAATGTAAAGAAGGCACAAGAGTCGTAGGGTATTTTGCGCATGTGCTTCCGTATTATGGTTTCTGGCTTACTGGTACCATAAGTCAACAGAAGTTTAAAAAAAAAAATAAGTCTTGAATATACTCATATATTACAAGACGCCACCGCTGGATGGTCAGGTAGTGATTCGGCTGAAGAAATCAAGGAGTAAGACAAAAAAAAATGCGAAAAGTGTCTGAAACTGTATGACTATATTCGGTTATTGTTTGAGGTTAGTTGGGGTAACTGGGCCATGATTTTACAATGTGACTCCGGAGCTTCTGACAATTCATCTTCAAAAAGTTAATGTTCATTTGAATTAAAGTCTGAACTTCTATAAATGTGTTCAGTTATGTTCCCGCTATCAGACAGAAATGCTCAAATTTATATTTTAATATTTAAAAATATAAAAATATGCATATTTCATCTTTCTTTCCTCATGGGTCAGTTTCCCCCTAAAATGGGGTAACTGGACCAGGGGGGTCTAAGTTCCACACGCGTTGATATTTTTTCATATCGGATATAGGGTCCCGTTTGAAAAAGTGTAAACAACATAAAATAATTTAAACCAGGCAGATCATATAAATTATATGTCAATAAACCGCGTTGTAAGGGAAACCTTTGCTGTCAATATGTCTAAAAAAACACTAAAAGTGAAAATATTAGATTTATTTATACCAAACATGTAAAACTTAAGTAAGTACTTATGTACTTTAGTATAGATAATAAGTATAAAAGTCATATTGGTATTTAAAGGAAAAAAATAACAAGGTAAATCTATGAAAAAACGGCTACGTAAGTACTTTATCTTTATCTTTGAGTCGCATTATATAGGGAAAATTTTATTGTTCCTACCAGAGTCCTTAAAGAAAGGTGCGATGAAGATATTATTTTCAAAATAGTGGTAGGAACGATAAAAGGTTCCTTATAGAATGCGACCCCTGGTTATAGTACAATTTCAAGGTCTGGCTATCTCACTTTCTGGAGCAAGGTACTTGCATTCGTAAAATGTTGAAATAATTTACTGACACCAATATTTACAAGAGAATCTATCTGAAAACAAGTAAAAGTATATTTTCCGGTACTTAATAAAGGTGAAACTTTCAATGTAAAAGTCAGGTGCCAATGCGTCAATTAGGAATTAAAATTAAGTGATGCATCACCGCCTCTCAAGGGGTAAAGTAATTTGGTTTGATACCACTCAATATGCTTTTTTTAAATTCCATTACGTAATTTTAATAAGGTATTCTATCATTTTCTTTATTGTGAGCAAAAAAACAATGGAGAAATTTACTTCCCGTAGTATGAGAAACACAAAAAAATTATTTATAACTATTGGGAAAAAGGGCCAGTTACCCCGGATACATGTCCCAGTTACCCCATTCTTGAAAAATGTATGGGGTAACTGGAACACCGGGCTTATATTTGAAACATGAAGTAAATATGTATAGATACCTAATAATATTAATGTAGTTATATGTCTAATCCTTAAAAAAAAGATTGTTTAATAAAAGTACTTACAGTATTTTAATAAAAAGGCGAGGAAGTTCAACCATATTGACGTTGTTTTTTTTTTTTAAAAACGTAAATTTTTGACAACCTATCACAGCAAAGTGAGAGTTGTGATTGAATTAATACACGTTGTTTTAGGAAGTAGAGATTAAGGGGCATTGTTCAGAAAGCTAAAACTTATAAAAACACCAACAGTTTTTTATAAAATAGCCTACGGCCCAGTACCTCGTGGGTCCAGTTACCCCTACTAACCATATTTCCAATATTTTGTATATTGAAATAATAGTCTTAATAAGCTCCATTCATCTTAATTTTGCATTTGGTGTTGTATTTACTATTAATTATGTGTATTAAAATTAATGAGGATAGTGTCATTAATGTACATAATACTTACCTAATTATATATTTTATTTTCCCCATGAATTATAGAATTTTCCTTCAAAATATTATTTTTCTTATATGTTATGAGGTATACTAATGAAAAAAAAATGTATGTCACATCAAGAGACTGGTGGGCGAAAATTGGCTATTAAAAACCCACCTCCTTTGTACATAAGTATTTTATAAAATATGTATTTGAATTGATATTTATCAGAAAAATAAACGGAAAAAATTTTCAAATTTTTGATGCCGCCTCTATAAGAAATACTAAGAAAAATCCGCCTTCGGCAGCCGCCGTTTTTGTGTCGGTGCTCAAGCCTAGTATTCAGGAGTAGGTGGATATACTTCAGTCTTTGTACGATTCCCCTGAACTTGAATACCAATAATTTCTAAACGTTTTTACTGTTTTACTTTTCTGAGATAAAATAAATTAAAGAAAACTTTTAGGCAATACTGGTGTGTAATTTCAATAGAGTTATGAATAAAGAGGAGGAGACATAAAGTGCGCTGTCTACCAGTTGCAGGTGAAGTAAAAGAAGAGGATGTCTCAAGATGGCGACTGTTTTTTTTTTTTTTTTGTTTTTTTTTTAATTGGATCAACAGTTTCTGATTTCTGCGGAGGCAAAACTTCCCGAGACAAAATAAATCGAATAGAAAATTTTGTCTTATTTTAGCTCATTGTTCATGGAAAAATATTGTTACAAATATGGTAAAAATTTCTATTTATTTTTTACTGGTGTCAATTTGCCCAGGAGTTATAATCTTTTTCACTGACAATGACAGAAAGTTGTCTAGGTTGTCGCAATATGGCCGAAACGCAGGGCCTGACTACCGGCAAAGTAAACTTACACCTGTAAAAATGAATATTTGTTTCTGCTATTATTTATGACTGAAAATTTGAATTTATAAGACGTTTAAATAAGGACGAAATTTCTGTTTAAATTTACTGCTGGAAGTTTCTTTCGGTGGTATTAACACCTAGGAAAGCAGTTAAAGATGAAGCTTCACTATTTTAGGGTTATGGCGAGTGGTAGGAAAGGGGTGTTTTGTGAGAAATATGAAACCTTATATGGATCAGAAAACATATTCTAAAGCAGAATTAGTACTTTCAATTTACGTATTTGGTCAGTATTAAACCTTTTAGCTGCAAAGTACTTCTACTCGTAAAATTCTAAAATCATTGACTGACACCAGAATTTATAATAAAATTTATTTAAAAATCAAATAAAAGCTTTTCTCCACGTACTTAATAAAAAAAAGTCCAAAAATCTGGTGAAAATGTGGAATTTAGACATTAAAATTAAGTGATCCAAATATGAACTGCTTCCCTCTAAAGGGTTAAAAGAATAAAACTTCTTACTTTTTTCGAACTTGAAACACTGCCAAAATTTATCAATTTCTTCAGTTGTAAAAGAGGAAAATATTCAAAAATTAAATAGCTGCTATTAATCGGATATTTTATTGTTCTTATTAATGCCGTATCTAGATGGAATGGGGTTGTTGCTTAGCACTATTTTTTAAAATAAGTTTTCTTCTTATTTATTCCTAGAACTCTGGGATTTAAAAAATCGTGTATTTTTTTCTAAAATAGTGGCATAGCTGAAACATTTCACACTTTTTTTTCTACCATTATGTTTAGCAGTAACATTAGCCTTAATATCGACCTTAACCCTTACCAGCGCGTAATGATTCTGTTTATAAACTGATAAAATGATGGACTGACACCAGAATTTGTAAACGAATTTATTGGAAAATATAAAATTGCTTATTTTCAAGTACTATATAAATGGAAAATTTTAATTAAATATTCTGGGTGCAAGTAAAATAAAAATTAGGTCTCCTTTTTTAAGGACACCGCTTGCGAAAGGATTAACACTATAATGACGGCGAGGGACCATTTTAGCCCAAATCGATATAAGTAAGCGTACAAACTTAATAGAGGAATCGGACATAACACAGTTGCACCATCTTGTTGACTTCACATACGCGGGCTTTTGGTGTGACGTCATACATGACAGGACATGTACCATCTGCGTTTACTTTCAAAATTTCAGTCACACATTGAACTGAATTTCGTTTACCACATTTATTTCAAAACAATGGCATAGGAAGAAGGGCGTCCAGATGCGCTTGGCACTATGGAATTTTCATCGCCTTGCCAGGGACATTTCAGTTATTAATCAAGGTGAAAGAACTTTGCAATTTTAGTGGTGTGAAGTAGGTACAGTTCGGTATCTTCCTGTAGTTTAAGCCCGTCCGCTACGTGGCGTGTGACCTTGATTGATGTGACCTCGCCTTTAATCTTGCGGTTACCTCTTCCATTTAAGATAGGACGCTTACTTATATCGCTTTCATTTAGCCCCAGCCGTTTGGATATATTTCGATTCGAACCGGAAATTTCTTTATGAAATTAGTTGAAATGATACAAAGGGGGGGGGGGCTAAATAAATAAGTTTAACGATTTTAAATAAAAATTCCTGCGTTAAATATTTCTATGAAACTTCAGTAAAAATTCCCGTCTTTCTAGTGTTAAGTGATAAAATAAGTTAAAAATTACTAATAAAAATAAGTGGTAACGTCAAAATATAAGAGTTGGCAGCTGTGTAGTGGCAGCCATTATAAAAATATATATTTATATACATGGTAGTGGAATTTATTTATGAAATACGAAATTGAAAAAAAAAAAAGAATGTTTATAACTTTTTACAGTTTTGATTAAGGACATGTGTTCAAACTTGGTTCGTAAAATACTAAATCTGAATACCACTGCTAACGAATTGTAATCGTAGTCTTTATAAATCGCTGAAAACTTTTGAAATTGTCTTGAAAATAGTTGTACTCAAAGAAACGTAAGAACATTGAGTGAATGACAAGTAATTGAAAAATATGTAAATTATATTCTATGAATACTGTGATAAAAATGAAAATACAGAAGCTTCTGATACATGTATTCTTGTATATAATTTATACATGTATAATTTTTCAGATTTATTTGTGATTCAGGCATTTGATTTAAAATATTATCTGTTATTAAATATTTTGTGTGTTACATTTATTTTTAAGATGAAAATCGTGCTATAATGAATTCTTCTTCTTCTTTTAAACAAATATAATTCTACGCGAGATTGTGAGAATTACTTCCATCAACAGTTTTCAACAATGTTTTTCATTAAATTAAGAAATTTCATACAAAGCTCTAAGAGTATTCTTTTCACGATCACACATCATAAGGGTTATAAGTCAAATATTGCGCTGTAATAAAACCAGAAGTGTCTCTCAGAACTCTGACATTTTAGGAATTAAATTTCAGCTTGGTTTATGTGAAGAGTTTATTTGTGTTTGCACTTTAGAATAATTAGTCAGAAAATATCGAATAAACTATTCATTTCGAATACATTACAAAAAAAAAGTAATAATATGCAGAGATTAAAATATCTATGCAGGATAGTACAAATATGCGTCAGAATTTTTTAGAATATTTAGAATTCTTCTGGGATGTTAATACAATGCAACAGTAATAAATAAATAAATATATCAACATATAGGTATACATGCAAGGTGATTATAAATAAAGATTACATTCAAAAGGCTGTGAAAAAGAAACCCTTACAGAATTAACTGCTACTCCATGTGAGTATACATGAAGCAATGGGGATTTATTTTGCGAAAGAAAAAAAAAGTACAAAACTAAACAGATAGATGGCACTGTACTCGTCATAAGATATTGATTAAAAGGCGTGTCTTGCTGTTGTGGCACTTTTTGTTCAAAACATATCCACCACGACAAGCTGGTGCCACAGCCGATAAGAAAAATCTGTTTTTAATTGTCCCTTCGCAAAAAACCGTGGAAATAACGCACACGAAAATGAACCCATCTTTTCGAATTTATCAATCAAATTCTTTAGACCGAATGCAGCCATCGGGCCAGAGCACTGCCGTCGAAATACTCGAGGCCAGAGGACGCGAGTGTGACGTGATCACTAATCGATAAGGTTCTCATTAGTTGTGGAATTCACGCCGGAAAATTATGAATAGCAATTTTCTTTTATTATATTTGTGGAATATCTATCATCTTATAAAGCAATAATAGCTATTAAAACTTACTGGTGAGAATTTGGAATCCCTAAATAAAAATTCAGCCAGATGTGGAATGCTACGGTGTTTCCGCATCTAGCTAATTTTTTATTGGGGGATTTCAAATTCTCATCAGTAGTTCAAATAATTATTACTGTTATATAAGATGCTCGATATTCCACAAATAAAATAAAAGCAAATTGCTATTCAAAATTTTCCGGTGAGATTTCCAACACTAGTGAGAAGTCGGTCGCTTAGAGATGACGTCACACTCGTGTGATCTGACCTAGAGTATTTCGATGGCAGCGGCAAGAGTCGCTTCTTAATCCACTCCGGCTCAAAGTACTTCTGTTGCTAGAATATCGAAATAATTGAACTTGAGAACACATTTATTAGAAAATAAGAATACCTCTTCTTCACGTACAATCTAAAGGGTAAAAATTCATTTGAAAATGCTTGTGCAGATGTGGCATTTAGGGATTAGAATGAAGTGGAACATAATTTAAGGCACCATGCCTGAAACTGTTAAACCCTTTCCGAAACCTGTTCGGAATTTCTTCAATTCAATTGTCGCAACGTCACCGTTCTTGTAAAAAATGTTTCGCAGGCAGAGCCCGATCCTTCAATGATAGAGTTATGATTACCTTCTCAGACGCAGAATAAGAGGAATTGCATGTTCACCGTCTTTTTATCACAAGTGTGATGTGCAGTGCGCATGTCACGTCTTTTTATTAGCAAATTATGACGAGTATAGCGCCATCTATCGGTCAAATATTGTACTTTTTTCTTTTGCAAAATATTTCAAATTGATTCCCGTATAATCACATGAAATATCAGGTCATTCTGACCAGTGTTTTTTTTTTTTTTTTACAGCCTTTTGAAAGTGAAATTTTAATTATAATCACCCAGTATATAATCGTAAGTAAAATACAAATGTGTACAGTGCGCAGCAAGAGTTTAGACAATGATCGATTATGCTACTGTACTGAGAAGTATGTAACGAAGTGTTGTAACTCAACTGTCATATATTACTGGGGAATTATCCTTCATTCACAAACAATAAATTTTAATTTATACACTTTTCATAATATATAATGACAAAAAAACAAATTTAACATTGTCGCAAAAGTATAGACAATCTGTCTGTTAACAGAAAAATATCCATAAGTTAATATAGAACAGCAGCTACATTGTCTGCTATTGATGCAAAAATGTGAATTTCCATCGAAGACACTAATTCCCGCATCACTTGGGAGACGATTTCGTACCAAACACGTTCAACAGCAGATGGAAGTTCATTTACATAGGAGTTTTGTCAAAAAAATGCAAAAACCGTATGAGATATTATGCCACAAAGGTTTTCGATTGAGTTCAGATCAGGGCTACACGCAGGCCAGTCGAGAACAGTAATATTTTGAGAGTTAAACAAATTTTTTTATTTGTATGTAACATGAATAGACGCATTATTTTGCTCAAATAGATACTTTGGAAGAGCTAAAAGTTCACTAAATGGCTGTAAATTGTTTTCCAATGTATGTATGTAGCCTTACGCTGCTTGGAGACCATTGAAAAAAATCCAGAGATACTTGAGAATTAAAACAATGTGAGTCCCAAAACATTAACCCTTTCGAGGGCAAAGGACACCTTATTCTAATTCCAAAAGTGACAAACGGCATCAAGAATATTTAATTAAAATTTTCCTTTTATAATGTACGTGAAAATAAGCAATTTTATATTTTGTAATAAATTCGTTTATAAATTCTGGTGTAAGCCAATTATTTCATCAGTTTATAGACAGAATTACTCCGCAACGGAAAGGGGTCAATTTTTTGAGAGATTTCAAGGCTGGTTATCATTTTCATGTAAAATAATTTATATCTTTCTTTAAATCATTTACGAATATATCCGTTGACGCAGAAAGCTCTGACTCACTTTTAATGCGATTAGCAATCATCATTTATCTAGATGCCAGTTTATGGATCCTTCTATAATCTCATTTTCCGGCCACACGAAGCCTTCCAGATCTATGTTTTGCGTTGAAAGAGTCGCCCTTAGACAGTAATTGATAGAGAGACTTCTTCGCACGATTCAAAGTAGCTGAAATGTCTGCAACAGTCTTCCCTTTCGATTTCAGCTTCCATGTTTTAATTACTTCAGCTGAGTGAAAATTTCTAGCTCGCGGCATCTTCACTAACCGATACTATCGCGAGGTGCACTTAAATACTTGATGCATCTGACGTCATAAGTTTGAAATTTGTGTTTTTCCGTGAACACTTGCCAAAAATCCCAAAAGTGTCTGAACTTTTGCAATATGCAAATTTCACTTTTTTCATATTAATTAAATAATATCCTACATTAAACCCATTATTCCGTCCTAAAACGTTTAAAATATATTTAAAAATAAGTAATTACATTTGTATAGCCCAAGTGTTTGTATTTTTTATTTAAAGGTGAAATATCATCAGTGTCTAAACTTTTGCTGAGGACTGTATAACTTAAACCTATCAAGACAGGTTTCCTGTAACGACATTTTATATTTGATGCTACTATTTCGAATAGTAATCTTTACCGTATTTAACACAGAAATTATACCATCGAACATGATGATGGTTACTAATAAAAAATAATGTTCTCAAAAACAAATTCATTACGCAGACTATACGGAAAAATGGACGCCGTATTAATAGCATAGCTGAAACTCTTCCGCTTTTTTGTACCACAAAAATTTACTAGTATACTTTACCTTATTTAATCGACATATTACGACGATTTAACACTAGAACGTCCGGAAATTGTACCTAATCTTAATGAAAACGTTTTAATACCACAATTTTTATCTAAAACTATTTCACTTACTTATTCAACCGAGTTTTCGCCAGTTACAATTTAATTAATTTTACGAAAAAATTCTCGTTCGAATCGATATTTTGTCGGTGTTAAACTGGCACCAGATGGACGTTCTAGTGTAAAAAAGGTAAAATTTACTATAAAATTTTTGTGGTACAAAAAAGCGTAAGATGTTGGCAGCTATGTAATAGGATGCAAATCAGGAAATCTTTCACTGCAAGTTTTAAAATTTAAATTTATGTCGTAATTCATCAGTGATTAAATAGGAGAAATAAAATTTATAAAATTAAATGTGTAGATGTTTGCTTGAGCGCCCATTTTGTCCCCTGAAGTAGATTCCTATGTGCGGAACGTATAAATTATACAAGTTCTAAGGTAACGGTGAAAACGTTAATAAAGCAATCTTTGTAACGTTTTAAAGTAGAAATAAATAAACAAAATTAAACATCTTTTTAAATTGTATATTTATAATTCGACATTTATTTACTCTGGACTGTTTAAATAAAAAATAAAGAAGGAATACTTTATCAAAAACTTCATAACATTTAGTTGTATGAAACTGTATAATTTGAAAATAATTATTTTAGCCAGTGTTGCCAGTGGGCTACTTTTTTTAAACTCAGATTTCTTGATTGGCACCACTTTCTTGAATCAGTAAATCTAACTGCGTTATTGCCTTAATTAATATGTCATTAAATAAGGCTCATTTTACCATTTCAAAAAAGTGGTGCCAATCAAGTATTTGATTTTTAATAAAGTAGCCCATCTGACAACACTGATTTTAGCAGGACTCTAAATAGTCCTTTTTTTTCATACCATTAATTTCTAAGACATATTTTATTTATAGCTTTCTACAATATTTGCGAAATTACTTTTCTGCAAATATTGTAGGGAGCTTTGAGGAAAATTATTCTTCGGTTGCTACAAAATATTTTTTAAAAATTATAAAAATTTTAATACGAAAATACTTGTACTAACCCTTTGAAGGGCAAGTAATTGTGTTTATGTAATGTCGAATTCACACCGGAATCTGCAAAAAGATTTATTTCAAAATAAGGAAAAGCAATTTTACGTCTTTTTTCAACCAAAGGTAGAAAAGTAAAATTTAATAAATACTTCTTGGTGCAAAACTTCATTAATCGTAAATGGGATAAAATATTTCCCACTGCCCCTCAAGGGGTTAAGAAGCAGAAAATTTCTTACCCTAAATAATAATGTTATCATAGATGCCACATTTTGCGGATTTCTGTATCACTAATATTTAATAAAATTTTGCATTACTTAAACCTTTCAGGGGCAAAACACTACTACTCGTAAAATGCTGAAATGATTGACTGACACCAGAATTCACAACCAGATTTATTTCTACATAAGTAAAAGCTTCTCTTCGTGTACTTAATAAAAGGAAAATTTTGATTCCATAAATCTGGTGTCAATGTGGCATTTAGGAATTAAAATTAGGTGATCCAAAAATGAACCTTGAAGGGGTTGAACCTAACTTGAAGGGGTTAATTGCAGATTTCGGCAATTGATTAAAATAAACAAAAATGAAAAAACGTGGTAAAACCCGTAAGGCATGGTGACGTCACGGCGACGTCGTTGTGAAGTCACACTGTGATTTTGTGACCGTCGATGTGACGTCACGTGACGTCGATGTGACGTCATAGTGACTAGAATGCGAGGTCGTTATGGCCGTTTTAGAGGTCGTTTGTGACGTCACATTGTGACCACTCTGTGAAGTCACGGTGTGACAAATTTGTGAAAAGTGTGTCATTTGTGACTATTTTGGCATTAACTTTGTGACTAACCTGTGACGACAGCGACAATGCTTTGACGTCACACTGTGACTAATTTGTGAAATATGTGTCATTTGTGACGAACTTGTCATAAACAATGTGATGATTTCAAATGAAAATCAAATTTCAAATTAATTGCTTAAAAGGGCAAAGGCCAACATAGAGAAAAAGATTCCAAGCCGGGACTCGAATCCGGGCCATCAGTGTAGCGCACTGACATTCTACCGACTAAACCACATGGAATGAGACCCAGCCTGGAAAATTTCTTACTAGTACATGATGGCAAGGCTACAAACGCAGCACAAGATGGAATATTTATCATGAGCCACCGACATGGTGTAAACACGAAACTTAATTAAATCCAGCATCGATTCAAACTATATAAATACTTGGAAATTTTTCCATAGAGAACCATTCGCCTTGCATACAATATTTCAAATAAAAATCAAATTTCAAATTAATTGCTTAAAATGCAATTTTATTTTGAAATTTGATTTTCATTTGAAATATTGTATGCAAGGCGAATGTTTCTCTCTGGAAAAATTTCCAAGTATTCATATAGTTTGAATCGCTGCTGGATTTAATTAAGTTTCGTGTTTGCCCCATGTCGGTGGCTCATGATAAATATTCCATCTTGTGCTGCGTTTGTAGCCTTGCCAACATGTACTAGTAAGAAATTTTCCAGGCTGGGTCTCGTTCCATGTGGTTTAGTCAGTAGAATGTCAGTGCGCTATACTGATGGCCCGGATTCGAGTACCGTTATGGAATTTTTTTCACTATGTTGGCTTTTGCGCCTTTTAAGCAATCAATTTGAAATTTGATTTCCATTTGAAATATTGTTTGCAAGGCGAATGTTTCTCTCTGGAAAAATTTCCAAGCATTAATACTGTGATGATTCTTGTTATAAACACTGTGATGAATTTTAAAATAAAGTTTTGCTTGAAATATACAATATTATCTTTTTACCGTACTTTTTAGCAATGTATCGCTATTTTGGAGTCCTATTCTTCTAAAATACTTTTAATTTTTACACTGAAAAAAACAATGCTTATTAACTGGCATCCTTTTTTATTAAGTTCTAAGCTTGATCTTGAGTTCAAGCTTTATATTAAGAATGTTTTGTGTGTTGTGATTTGTTATTATTTTATTAAATACGAACATGGAGTCTAACGGATATTAATACATTTCCTATTTAAAGAAGAATAAGATAAGCCATATTTATTTAAATTTTTTATTCCCGTGTATATTGTATTTTGTTAATATGAGCTAAATAGATTTGGTATGATTTATAGGAAATGACTGATCTGGGAAATAGAAAAAACAAGTAAGAAAAATCATGCGTTAAGGTTAAGCATAGATTATAAAGCACTTTTCAACGCTTCCTGAATGCTTTAACTAGACATCGTAATTTAAGGAAATAACGTAAATAAGATAACTAAGCAAATATTTTAGAAAACGCATAAAACATTTGAAAAACTGATTTCAGCAGTTACATTTCATAGCCAAATATGTTTTCCAATTCTTTTGAATAGCCCTGTATTTAATCTGTAGGTTGATATATACTAGTATATAATGTGAAAATTTAGTTTAGCAAGAAAATGCATAACAGGTTGAAATTCTCATTCAAAAATTTATACTAATATATAAAAACATACTTGAATACTTTTGTACAACCCTGTAGCTTACCTAGAATCTTTATTACACGCCACTATTTAGTTAAAATTTAATTCAAATTAAAACACTCTTAAAACTGCTGAAATCACATTTCCAGAAATTATAATTTATAGGCGGCCATATATCCATTTCCTTGCGTGACCCTGTGTATCATTTTATCCATATTCTACAAACATTTCTTAGTAAATTAAATGCAGTTCAACATAAAAATCCATAACTCATCTAAAAAACACCTTTAAGCAATTTGCGCCCATACCCCTTAACTCTTACGTATACTTTTGTGTAGCCTTGTATATGAATTATAGCTTTTATATACACCATATACTATGCATAAATATAGTGGATCATAAAAGCGCATATTATAATTAAAAATGCATTTCCAGCAATTATCGCTAATGAACAGTACAATATCAACTTTTATAAATATCATAAATTATAAATATTTTTTTATAAATATTATAAATATCAAATTTTAAAAAAATATAGTAAAGCAGTTTAATCTATAAACTTGTTATCAGGCATGAAAAACACTTTATTTCAATGCTTAATTGTCATATTTTATTTTTTAATGCGAAGTATCGAACGTGTATCGAAAACGTAGAAAATGAGTTTACAATCGAAGAAAATTTAATAACTGATTCTGAATGTCTACAATTAAATGTTTGATTAAAATCACGAACAGCAAAAACGTGCTTACATACAATTTAAAAAAATAAATATACCAATTTGAAAAACACTATATAATTAGTATTTATAATTGTACTATTAAACAACAACAAAGTACAATAGATGAATTAAATGTATTATTAGATTTAACAATTTCTCAAAAATCTCTCCATATGTTACAAGGAATTCCTATTATTTTATAATTTTGGCAAATGTTAAATCTGAAAACATTGATATGAAGATTTAGGATTTTAAATAATAATTTAAAATATTATTAGCAATGAAAAAAAGTCTTTCAAAAGTTTCACTACTATAGTATGTAAAACGGCATTTCCCATTCAGTATAATGTTAATTTCTAATCTGAAAAACAATCCCAGAACAGTCTCTTTCTATAGGTATAATATAAAACTATTTAACTCATCTCTCCAAATATACAAAACAGGAACAAACAATTTAAATTAAATAGGACTTACTTTTTGAGCTCCATAAATTAATTATTAATATCCGTGTGTATCCGAAAATGGCGACGTCTTTTTCTTCCATTAAAAAAAGCACAAGCAAAAGCTTACATTTTAGACTAGTAACTTACCGCATCTGTTAGAACAAAAAGTTCTCTGTTTACCCTGCGGTATCGTGGCAGACGATTTGGGGCAGGTGTGAGTTTATTTCCTTTTATATAAACAGATATGGAACTTATATGTGCAATCATTTTATGAGACTGTCTGTATTTAAATTTTTGTATTTGAAGAATTTTCCAATGTATTTTACCTTTTCTTTTTATCAGTTTTAACCCCCCCCCCCTCCCTTTTTCTAAGTAAAGATTGTTTCACACAAATACAAAATATCTTCCTAAAACATAAAAAGACATAAATAAATATCGAGGATAAAAAAAATTTCTTTGTCAATCGTCATTCTTTTCATGTTAATTTCCTGTAAAATAAAACAATTCGTAAAATAACTTTTTTTTAGAGTCATATCTCTAAAACACAAATTTGAAGTACGAATAATAAATTATATCATGGGTTTTGCATAAATTTTGTATTATTTTTATTTATTCGGAAAATGCTAATTTTATTTTAAAAGTCTGAAAGAAGTAGAATTTTTTTAAAAAATAGTTACTTAAAATAGGTACACTAACAGGAAAAAATATGACTTGAATGCAAATTATAAAGCAAGAAATGTATGTATGACTAAACTCTGAAGACTCTTTCTACGTGCTCATTAAAAGCTGCAGACTTAACTATAATAGAATTTTTTTAGTTTGAAGCCACAAAAGTGTTTCGAATACCAGTGGTCGGTAAAAATAAATTAAAAATTTTCCTTCCTGCAAACTAAATATGTAAAGTGTATATATTTAATATTCCTAATTCTAAATATGTTATCCAAATTGCTCCAGCACGTACCATTTTTCCGAGAAACACTTTTATAATAATAAGAATAAGAGAAGGATTATCATATTAAATTGCAATACTAGATAAAATTGAAATCAGGAAAAAAGTATACTTTCACACTCTTAGATATCAAATTGATAAAATATAGCATGGAAATCTAGTTTGTTGATACTTGTACCGTGCATTTTCCTTTATATGCCCCCCCCCCCACCACCATCTGTTCCTGTCTGAATTTACTACTTGCTACCCACTAATATATTTTCATTCCTTATGCCGCTGTAACGCGGGCCTTTTTAAAACATTTCTCTTCATTTTCAAAGATTTTTGAAGTTCATATTTTTCTCACACTGTGACTTACAATATGGGTTACAATTTTTTACAATTTATTACAATTTTTTTTGTGAGTGTGTCGTGACCTACGTTACATGCAGTGACATAACAATTCTTTTTTATTGCCAGAAAAATAAAATTTTACAGTAACAACATGTTTTGAAGATTTTTTGTAATTTTTTAAAGTTTTCTAAGAAGTTCACATCTCATTCACAATGTGACATCACTGAGTGGTGGCATTTCGGTCACAGATGTGACGTGACCACAGTGACTCACAGTGACGTCACAACGACGTCACTGTGACCATGCATGCTATGAGGGAAGGCACCTATGACTTCCTCTATCTTAAAGAACAGAAAATCAATATAAGGAGAAAAGTACAGGTACTCATATTATATTTCTTTAGCTATTATTTTTAAAATGAAATCGCTCAAAATATGAATGCATAACATTAATCATTATCGAAAAACAAATTAATTTTGTAACGTATTTTCGGATTTTTTTAACCCTTTAACCCTTAACTCTTTGAGGGGCAAGCAATTGTATTTCTGTAATCTTGAATTCACACCGAAATTTTTGAAAAAAAAATCAAATTAGGAAAAGCGATTTTTTAACATTTTCGCACTAAAGTTATAAAGTAAAATTTAATTAAAAATTTTTGGTGAGAATCTTGTTAAAAAATTGGTTGGATATAATATATACCGCCGCCCCTCAAGGGGTAAAACAGGTTGTGGGAAAATATTTCCTGTTTAATTTTAATTCAAAATAGAAGAAATTGAACCAGATATTTTGAAAAAAAAAAAGAATTTTTCTTTTATATTGCACGTGAAGAAAGTCTTTTATTAATTTTCAAGTTAATTTGTTCGCAGATTCTGGCGGCATTGTCTTATAAAATTTCCGTCGCTGAAATGGAGTAAGGGTAAGGGTTATCCTTTCAGCGGCATGTTGCGGAAACGTGGTATTGATATAATGACAGCATAATTTAAGAATAAATTTATAGGAAAATAAGTAAAAGATTTTCATCATATACATTGTAAAAGCAAAATATTACTCCGCAATTCTGATACAATAGTGCATTTATGAATATAAATTATGTGGCATAGATAATATCACACCATCCTTCAAAGGGTTAAATTTCCGTGATATATTACTCTTTCAGCTTAAGTTTAATCGATATTTGTACCAGAAATTTGAAATAAATTTTTGATTTTACATTCAAGGTATAGAAAAATGATTAAAAATACAATCATTCATTTTCAAATAAAAATATTCGAAAATGCTCCCTCCAGAAAGAGTTAGAATAAAAGAATTGTGTTAATACCTTGAGAGTGAAACGCAACAATTCTTATTTTTACATTCGTTTAACCCTTTCCTGATAGAATGTTCAAATGATTGAATGACACCAGGACTTACGAACAAATTTATTTCAAAATAAGTAAAACGTTTTCTTCACGTACAATCTAAAAGGCAAAACTTCATTTCAAAATACTGGTGCAGTTGTGGCATTTAGGGATTAAAATTAAATGGGGCAGAATATAACCACCATATCGGAATGGGTTAAGGAGATTTCAATTAGAAATTCTATATAATCATTTCAGGCGTTGACTAATTTTGTTCGTAAAATGGTAGATTGACGCCGGACTTTTAGAAGCGAATTTATTTCAAAATGTATAATTTTTTCCCTTTGCGTACATTACGAAAGGAAAATTTTATAAACCGCTTCCCTGATTATCCCAAGTTATCTCGGGTTCGTATATGTTGCGATTAATTGTTATAACGAGTAAACTCGGGTGCCGCTGGCTACTATTTTTATATTTTATTTGGACCACTGTTTCTAAAAAAATAAATTTTTAGAATATTTCTGTTGCACGTATTGTCAAGATATATGTGAAAGATTTTTGTTTTAAGAAAGTGGTGCGAGAAAGAATTAAGAAATAGTCGCCAGATAAGATAGTAACTAACGATAAAACTAAATGCAGAACACCTGTAAAAAATTAAAAATTCAACTTAAAACCTGTATATTGTGTTTTTTTTTTTTTCATTTCCTTATGTTTAAAAATGGAACAAATGGAAAATATGAAGACCTTTTGCAGATTTTTTTTCAAAAATATTGGTAGAGTAGCGGTTAAAATTATGCGTGTGAGCTGGCAATCTGGAATTAAAATGAGGTGGTCATATTTGTGGCCACCTCCGTTGAAAGAGTTAAAACTTTCTGGTTTTATTTTATTAAAGATTTATGCACCAGAAATGATTATTCACCTCGATGTCTTGAGCATTGATCACGTATAAATTTCAAATCCACACTTTAAATTTCGAAAAAATAAAAATTACGTAATTAGGATATGTGTACATGAAATAAAGCACAAATTTTGGTTTAAACTTTCTGTTATAAATTGGGAATGTCTGAATTAATAAAAAGTCAACTGAAAAAACTGTACACGAGTCACACTGCTGCTCAAGGCCAGAGGACACGAGTTTTGGCGTCATCACTAATCGACCGACTTTTCACTAGTGTTGGAACTCATTCCAAAAAAAATTTTGAATAGCAATTTTCTGTTATTTTATTTGAGTAATACATATCATCTTATAAAACAATAAAAACTATTTAAACTTACTGGTGAGAATTCGGAATCCCTAAATAAAAGTTCAGCCAGATGCGGAATGCCACAGTGCAGGGCTCCCAAATGGTCCGCCAACTGAATACCAATATTATTTTAGAAAAATTTTCTTTTTAGATTTTTTTTACAAACCGCCCCGTAACCACCGTTGAAAGTTACTTTTAGAGCAAACCTACCATAAAATTTATTGTTAAAATTTATTGTATTCAGTTGGCGGATCATTTGGGAGCCCTGACAGTTTTACCGCATCTGGCTGACTTTTAATAGGGGGACTCCAAATTCTCACCAGTAAGTTTAGATAGTTACTATTGTTTTATAAGATTATAGATATTCCGCAAATAAAATAAAAGAAAATTGCTATTCAAAATTTTCCGGTGTGAATACCAACAATTGTCAGGGAGTCGAACGATTAATGATGACGTCACAACTTGTGTCCTCTGGCATTGAGTATTTCAATGGCAGCGGTCACACTTGCTATCGATTTACAAAACAATGTTTTCTTTATATGAGTCTCACTCTTGGCTATTTTAATAGGGGTAAACCGATTTGCATCAATTTGGAAAAGTGGAGTTTATCCCTGACCGTCAACAATTATTTTTATTGCATCAAAATGAAATAGATAAAAACGTATAAAATACTAAAAACCAAATGGTGGAAACAACAAATTTAAAATTTTATTTAGATTAACTCATTACCCGCTGGTGTTGCATTGACGTAACGGTAAAAATTAATGCGTGTGCTTAACTACCACTATGTTTGAATAAAAAAATTTGCTTTATTTAATAGCATAAACTTTTATCATTAAATAATTCGAAGGTTAACATTCAAAATTTGTATTGAAAATCGTTTTCCTGCAAAGAAGTTGAAGATTTCTATGTTATAGTTTCGGCAGTTAATGGGTTAACCCTTTCAAGAGCAGTGATACCACGTCGGGACCACCTAATTTTAATTCCAAACTTACCATCGGCACCAGAAATGTTTTAATAAAATTTTGCATTTTTAATAAAAGTTTTAATTACATGTTTTTACTTTCTAAAAATTTTGTTTCTAAATTTTTGTGCCAGTGAATCATTTCATCATTTGACGAACAGAATTTTTCTGTGCCGGAAATGGTTAGCCCTTTCAGGGGCAAGGCATTTCTGCTCAGAAAATGTTCAAATAAATAATTCTCACCGCAATTAACAAACACATTTATTTGAAAATAATCAAAAGCATTTTTTCACGTTTATTATGAGATCGAAATTGTACTAAATAATTACTGGTGCGATTTGGATATTTATGCATTAAAATTAACCGTTTGCAGACTGCAAACGGCGCCCCTCCAGGGGTTAAGAAAGTTCCTCATTTCCACATTCATAGTGCCGCGTCTGACTCTTTTACACATAAATTAAATTTCTACTTAAATTGTTAAAATAGTTTCTAATTTAACTATTTTTTAATATTTACCCAACACTTATCTATAATAATATTGCAGCATCCATTTTCTAAATCATCATTTTCATTCTTTAAAAAATAATAATACTTTAATAATAATACTTTAAAAAATAATAATAATCTGTTGCGATAACTGAAAATTGGCTATTTTCGACGTGAAGCTGATGTAACAGAAAATTAGGTAGATACATGTTGGGAAATTATAAAAAATATTTGATTTAATTGTTTGGCCTTTAACTCCTTATATATAGTTTCCGTGATAGTTACGGGCTGTGTTTTTTATTCAGATTTATTCAGATTGTTTTATTCCCATCTGTTTTATAAAATAGTGTAATTGGCTTTATTATGGTAT
Source organism: Maratus speciosus (assembly GCA_963932465.1). NCBI lineage: Eukaryota > Metazoa > Arthropoda > Arachnida > Araneae > Salticidae > Maratus > Maratus speciosus. The sequence goes on from OZ010796.1 coordinate 452,079,513, forward strand.
CATTTTACCTCTCATTAAATAAGGTGAATATTTGTTTTTCAAAGAAGTGCTGGCAATAAGCAATTTGAATATTTAAACCGTAATTCAATGTAAACCGTTAAGGAGTCAAACATTTTAATTGCAAAAATAATTTTTATGTTAAATGTGCCAGATACTCTCCTATGCTTTTGACCATTATTTAGAAACATTTAGGAACATTAAAAAATTCCGTGCAAATATGCGCTAACTGCGCAAAAGGGTTAACTCTTTAATTCATACCTTCCAACTTTCCGGTATTCTTCTGTAAAAACTTAGTTAGTTTATGCGTTTCTGACGAGAATAAAACTTGTAGTAATAAACTCAATCATGTTGTTAATGGAAACATGTTATTAAATAAATAAGATAAATCAAATAAATTTTCTTGTTCGAAGTATGTTTAACTCGGTTCAAATTAAACAATACCTTACGGAAGATAAGTTCGAGGTTGGCAAGTATGCTTAACCTTTCCAGGGACACATTACTTCTATTCGTAAAATACTCAAATTATTGATTGACCCCAGAATTTACAAACGCATTTATTTGAAAATAAGTAAAAGCTTTCATCCAAGTATTTAATAAGAGGAAAATTTTGATTTAAGAATTCTGGTGTCAATGCGGCATTTAGAGATTGAAAATATGTGGTCCAAAAATTAACCTTCACCCTTCAAGGAGTTAAAGGACAGTGAGATTTAATATATCCAACTTAATTTTGATTCCCAAATAACACATTGACAAATTATTGCTTTTCTAAAGAGCATGATGAAAAGATTTTACTTATTTTGAAATAAATGTGTTTGAAAATCCTAGTGTCAATCAATCGTTTCAAAATTTTAGCAACGGAAGTACTTTGTACTTGAAAGGTTAAATAACTCAGGACGCACTCAGGCAATTTTTAGTGTACAAGTTTTTTATGCAATAAACTTATTTTTATAATTTTATTGAAAAATCTTGTAGAAAACTTTTCCTATGGTTATTTCTATTGCAAATATTGTAAAAACGAGCGACTGATTTTTTTTTTATTATTATTCAGAAATATTTGTATTATAAATACGCACTAGTTGTAGTCTTAAATAACATGTAGCACATATTTGTGTGGCTTACATTTGATTTCTTTGAAATGTTTACTTCAAAGCATGCCTATATGAGCAAACTACTCGTTTAAACAACTGTCACGATAGCTATTAATTAACATGTTAAAACTTTTATTTTAAAGAAACTAACTAAAATTCTACTTTTATTAAACAAAAAGCTTCTGCTAAATAGAAGTGCATTCTTTCTTACCGAATACGAAATTGAAATAGCAAAATATTATGACGAAGATCGAGAAGTAAATAAACAGATACTGTAATTTACATTCATCTGTAATTTTGACGAAATTAAATATTTTGCCTTAATGATGTTAGTCTAGATTCGAGTAAAAAGGGAATTACTTAAATAGATGCAATATTAATTATAATTTGGCACAGAATAATATGTCTATAGATTTTCCGAATCAATTCTATATATATGTATATATATATATATATATATATATTTACAAATAGGATTTTAAAAAATATTTTGAGATACTCAAGCAGTGGTTCTCATCAGTGTTGCCTGTGAGTTACTTCTTTTACATTCAGACTGCTTGATTGGCACCACTTTTTAAAAGTGTTATAATAAACCTCATTTTCGTCTTTTTAATTTGTCACCAATTAAGTCGGAATTTTATATTTAAAAAAAACTGCTGTCAATCCAGCAATCTGAATTAAAAAATAGTTCATCGGTAACACAGGTTCGCACTACGTTGACAGCGGGTCGCAGCAGTGTTGCCAGTGTGCTACTTTTTTAAAATTCAGGTTTCTTAATTGGCACCACATTTCCGAAATGGTACAATCTCCCTTATTTTACCTTATGTAATATGACACTAAACAAGCGAAATTTATGATTTAAAAAAGTGGTGCCAATCAAGAAATATGAATTTGGAAAAAGTATCCCACTGGCAACACTGTGTCGCCTTGTTACCAGTTTTCTTGCATTAGAAGTTTTTAACTTAATTTACTTCTGGAACTTCTCATGTTAAATAAGGTTAATGTCACTTTTTACAATTAACGATGTGAAAATAATTTCAAAACAGCATTGTGTACAGCTGCTCTAATACTAGATAATAAACAGCAAGAAATCAAACACAAAAATTGCAGTTGTGGATTACAAAAAGAAATCACATTTATTATTTGTTTTGAAATAATAAATTACAAAATGGCATTTAACATTTTTATCATCGCGTAGCTAGTTCGAACAAATGCTATTAAGAGAAACATAGTGAGCATACTCTTTAACACTAGAACGCCCGGAAGGAGTCGATCCGACTCCGACCATATGACTAAATGTGAACTGGAACCAGAAATATTTTTCGTAAAATAAGTTAAATATAAACCGCGCAGATTTATGTTAAATAAATCAGTCAAATAATTTTAAATAAAAATTCTGGTGTCAAATATTTTTATGAAACTTGAGTAAAATTTCCGGGCGTTCTAGTGTTAATAATTCCAAGTACTGAAGTACCATTATTTCTGTACAATATATATTGCTGCCTTCTTTTATTACAGGAATTGTAAAAAAAAAAAAAAAAAAAAAAAAAAAAACGCAGATTAAAGCGAAGATTATGATTTGAAATTAGCAGAAGTCAAAAGTAAGGTCTATAATTTTAGCAGGGAATTCTCATAAAACAAACTCAATTCCAAAACTCGATAAAGGTAAACTTCATATCCGGGTTGTCCAACTTGCCACTTGAGGGCCGAAAAAATAACATTTTAGAATTAGTATTCGAATAGTATATTTCACCTTATAAGCCTTAGAGGAATTATTGCCTGAACTCTATTAATACTTCAATATCTATATCTGTATTAACTATGTATGCATTATCTATCTGAGCTGTCGCGAAATATTTTCTGGTAATGTAAATTGCAAATCTATAGTTTTCACAGCATATACATTAGCAAAGCAAACTTGCTTAAAAAAAAGTTGACCTGTTATTGTAAGAATTTGAAAAAAAAAAAATAATATAAACGTAATTACCTGCTTCAATTTCAAATCTAAAATACATTTCTGTGAATTTTAAATTAACTAGATTAAAAAAAAAAAAATGTTGTTATGCTAAGAACAAATCCTAAATTATATGATGTTGTAATTTTAGAATGAAGTCTAAAATAATACAGGAAAAAAAAGAAAATAAAAAATGTTTTCAATAATATAGAAAGTCTAATAAAATAAAAAGTGTTCTTAATAATATAGAAACTCAAAGAACCGCATATCATAAACCAGGTGTGGCCAACCTTTTTGTCTAAAATTCACTTGACACCGTTTCCTAAGAATTGTAATTTTGTCCTTTTTAAATTGCAGACCTTCTGTCATTAAACAATGCATTTTTTCTGTACATAAATACTGGTATCTCTGTGGCACGCGTGCCACAGGTTGGCCATCCCATTCATAAACTATACAAAATTTACAAATAAACAATTACATATAGCGCAAATTATTCTATTGTACTTAATCAAACAATATTCACTCAGTAGAAGCAATATATGTGTTCATTCCTCTGCTAAAGTTTAAACAAGCTTGCGTTGCGTTAGTGTTCCGTAATGTAATATTAAGTAGTTGTAATAGTGTGGTCCTAAAACAAGTTTGCTTGAGTATATTAGTTGTATTAACAGACTTTCTCAGATGAAATAAATTGAAATTAATTCAAACTCGCCTACATACAAACATGCGTGCAATTAAGTGACATAATCTGTATACTCATCATATATTTCTATGTAGGAGTATGTACCGAAAATACAGCTATCTGTTTATCCATATCTCGATTTCTGTATATGTAAAAAGTTCGCTTTCTTTAAACATCAATAGCATTACAGATAAATTGATAAATGTCGTACATGTAGCAGAGACATACATTTCGAGCAGATTTAACTAAAGCGGATTATGTTATTTCGAATAGAGATATATGGACATGTGCTAAGCAATCAAATCCGTAGCTGCCAACATGTCCGTTAATTTTCGTAAAATTGTATCAAATTCATCCAGATCAAATAAACATGTTGACACCTAAATTATATATTATAAGTTAACCCATTAACCGCTGACGTTGCGTTCACGCAACAGTCAAAATAATTGCTCATGCAATGGATTAATTACATTGGCACCACTATTTTAGAATTTAAAAAAATGTCTTATTTATTGGCAGGAATTTTGCTATTTTAGTAAAGCGAAATTTACCTTACTGAATTTGTGGTGGAAACTACTTTCAACAGGAAATTTGAAAATTTCTATCGTAATAGTTTTGGCGGTTAATGGGTTAAATAGTTATGAGAAATAATTATGACGCATTTTATTAAATAATTGTTTTTTCTTGAAACGTGTTTATTTGCTATAGAATATATTGACAAAGTTTTACGATAATTATCGGTCTCGTGCTAGGTATGTATACATCGATTTAAAAAAATGAATAAGTAATATTAATTTGAAACTTTTGAAACATACAAAAGTGTAATTTAAGATATTAAAGTGTTATTGCGATATAATAGCTGCCAACTATCCGGGTTTTGACAAGTGAAATATCCATATTTTGAAACAGAAATTTAACTTAACATATTTGTTCCTATGTTTATTTTTTAGGAAACGTTTAATTTAATAGGTATTTTGTTTCTCTTGTTATCTATTTTTAAATATGATGAAATATTTGACATTAGTGTTTATTTATTGAATGTGTTTTGCCTGAAGAGAAATTCTGACAGCAACACACAGTGCAGTTAATTTAAGTGAAATTTCATGGTCCAACACTAAAATTTTGTAATCAGATTTTATGCACAAAGCAAAGACAACACAAGATCCTCGGCCAATATTTTACGGAAAACAAAAGAATATAAAAAAAATGAGCATTCATAAATATTATAGAATATTTATTTAAAATCCAAAAAGATTGTCTTAATAATTTTTATGTTAACACATTGTATGCGGGACACGTAAAAATACGTTTCTTGTAGGTTGGGGACAGAAATTATAATTGGCACTGGGAATTTTGTACTGACAAAAAAAGAAGGTGTAATTCAAGCATACTTGCTTGATGGTTCTGAGCAGGTTTCAATTTACAGTGCAAAGCGATATAAGTGGGCGTCTTAAATGTGAGAGGTCACAACAATCCGCACGCCACTTAGCGGACGGGGTTAAACTACAGGAAGATGCCTAACTGTTTTTCACACTTCGCACCACTAAAATTGTAAAGTTGTTTTCACCTTGATTAATAGCTGAAATGTATCTGACAAGGCGAAGGAAACTTCGTGATGTCAAATGCATCTGGACGCTCCTCTCGCTACGCCATTATTTTGCAATAAATTTGGTAAACAAAATTCAGTTCCATGAGTGACTAAAAATTTAGAAAATATGCGCAGATCGTAGATATCCTGTCATATGACGTCACACTAAAAGCCCGCGTATGTGGATTATCCCCCCGTACTCAAGATGGCGCAACTGTGTTAATTTACGCACGATTCCAGTATTGAGTTTGTACACTTTAATCACTTTGTTACAGTGGCATTTGAGAACGTAAATTTAGTGCTCGTTTTCGAAAAATTGCTCGCATACAATGTGTTAAAAAATAATTATTTGTTAAAAAATATTCAATGGGTAACGTTATTAAAAACATTTTTTATCATAATTATAAGGACTTTGTTTATAAGTTAGAATAGATGAAGCTTAATAAGAAACATAACCACAAGTATTTTTGACACACTGAGCCGGAGCAAATTTCCACCAGTAAATTTTGAATTGAAAAATTCTCCTTATTTTAACTGTCTTTTTCCTGAAAAATGTCTTTCACAAATATTGTTAAAATTTCTATTTCTTTTTACTGGTGGCAGTATGTCCGAGTATTATTATTATTTTCATTTACACTAACAGGCGGTTTTTTAAGTTGTCACAATCTAGCGGAAACACGGGACCTGACTACCGCCAAAGTAATCACGTACCAGTAAAAATGAAAATATCTTTTTGCCATTATTAACCCTCCAGCCGCGGCGACATTTTCAGTCGGTTATTTTTTAAAAATAAGATTGTTTGATTCCCACCACCTTTTTCGATTAGAAATAGTCACTTTATTTTATTTCAGATTAAATAATGCGAGAATAAACATAATTATACGCTTAAAAAAAAAAAAAAAAAAAAAAAAAAAAAAGACGTGGAATCAAGCAATCAGAATTTCAACCCTTTGAGGGGCAAGCAGCTCTGTAATATGGAATTCTTACCGGAATGATCGAAGAATTTTATTTTAAAATAAGTAAAAGCAATTTTTCAACATTTCCTAACAAAGTTAAAACAATAAAATTTAGTTAAAAGTTTCTGATGCAAATCATGTTTAAATTTTGTGGATATAATATATCCAACCGCCCCTCAAGGGATTAAAAAAGTAGCCCCCTGGAACGCAAAAAAAAAAAAAAAAAAAAAAAAAAAAAAAAACGTTTCCCGCTGCTGAAGAGTTAATGACTAAAATTTCGCACTAATAAGTCGTTCAAACGAGGACAAATTTTCTACTTAAATTTACTGGTGGAAGTTTGCCCCGGCGGTAATCAACAACTCCGAAAGCGGTTACAATTGAAGCTCCACTATTTTAAAGGATATGTCAGTTCCTCTTTATTAATAGTTCCACGGGGCCCTTGAAGGCCGGTGGTTCATTTTTGGAACCCTAAAGTTTTATTCATAATTGTCACATTGGCCCAAGAATTTTTAAATGAAAAATTATTCTAATATTAAGAACGTCAAAAAAATCTTTTACTTATTTCCAGAAACATTTAATTGCAAATACTTGTGTCAGTCATTCATTTCAGCATTTTATGAATACGAGTACTTTGCCCATGAAAGGGTTAACCCCTTGAGGGGCACCGGTATATATTGCATACCACATATGATTAATAAAGTTTTACACCAGAAAAAATTTATTAAATTTTACTTTTCTAACTTTGGTGAAAAAAAGCCGTAAAATTGCTTTTACTTATTTTGAAATAGAATTTTTCAAAGATTCCGGTGCGAGTTCAACATTACAGGAACGCAATCACTTGCCCCTCAAGGTGTTAAATAGGCCGTGGGTGTCATAAACTCTGCTATTCAGTGTGGATATAAATTTATATGGAAATAGTTGTTACAAGTGTCCTGCCAGTTTGACATCCGTGATACATTCAGTGTAATTTCGACCATGTGTACATCCTTGAAGCTTAGAAAAACACGAAATTCATTAAAATTTTAGATTTTTTTTGTATTTTATAAAAATATTCATAAAGCTCAACTTAAATTATTTTTCAAAAACTCTTTCAGATGAAAATATCTTAGATATTTCATGAAGCAAAACTCTGTTAAAAATATTATTCTGCACAGAAAATTTATAACTTTGGAGAAATGGAAATATTTATTACAGTCTTTTAAAGTTTTACTAATATTTCATTCGAAAAATATTTCAAGTTTTACTTATATTGTAAAAAATAATGTATTCCGTATAATTGTTTTAAATTGTACACAAAACAATTATTATGACTCGCTACATTTTTTTGAATATGTTCAGTATAATTATGAACATGTTTATATACTTCAAGCTTAGCACAAAAAAACTCATTAAAATAAAAGAAGCTGTACAATAAAGAAAATATAATTAATATTAACATTAAATTTTAAGAAGATCCTAATTTTTTTCTATTTTTTAAAAAAATATTCCTAAAGGTCAACTTAAGTTATTTTTCAAAACTTTTTTATTTGAAATTATTTTAGCTATTTAAGGGGACGGATATTAAAAAAAAAAATTCTTTTACTTTTCAAAATAGAGATTTGAAAGTTTGTGCAAATATGCATTTCACCATAAGTATATATAACACCTTAAAAGAAATTTGCAGTCTTATTATAATTATAAGATCTTTAAAAAAAATAATAATAATTTTAAAGTAATCCTTGCGTCTTAATTTTTTAGATATTTCATCGATTTTGTATTTTAATCATGTAAAACTCTATTACAAACAAATCTGTGTATAAATTTTTTAATCCATTAAATAGTTAATTTTTAGAGATATTTTTCTGAATTCCATAACGATTTTCATTAAAATTCTGCTTTATAATAAGTTAAAAATCAAATTTAATTGTCTTAATGAAGTCGAGTTTTAAAATGCATACACAGTTTCTTTGTAATCAATACCAGGAATACTTACCAGTTTCATGAATTTTGATCAAAAATTAAGTAGCAAGGAGCATCTCAAAAAAGAAAAATAAAAGCTGAAGCATAGTACTGAAAAAAAAAACAGATTTAAAGTATATTAAAAGGCTAAAAAATTGTTTCTGAACCAAATTAAAACATTTGTAACTTTGCGTAAAATAATCGCAACTGCATGCGGTTTTCCACGAATGAAATACAAATTGGAGAATAATAATGCACGCAAAAAAAAAAAAAAAAAAAAAAAAAAAAAAATGCCAATTTTGGGGTCGTATTTTATTCAAATTAAGGTCCACGGTACCCTTATAGAACAAAACCATGTTAAAAATATTTTTCTGCACAGCTAATTTAAATAATTTTTGTGAAATAGAAATATACGTGACAACCATTTAAATCGTTAATAATATTTCACCCAGAAAGTATTTCATGATTTACATATGATGTACATGATAAAGTGTTACGCATTTTTGTGTTAGCCCTTTCAGGGGAAAGGTACTTCTGTTCCTAAAACTTTGAAATGATTAACTGGCGCCGAGATTTATGAATAAATTTATATTTAGTATCCAAAAGCTTTTTTTTTTCGCTTATACGATACAAAGAAAAATTTATTTCCTGAATTCTGGTGCCACAGTGGCGTTTGGGAATTAAAACTAAACGATACATATAATATACCGGTGCCCTTCAATGTTTTAAATCATACACAAAAAAATTAACAAGACCACTCCACTTTTTAATAATAATTTCTTTTGTAAAAAATATAAAAATATTCCATTCGGAAAATATTTCATGTAATACCTATATTGCACATAATAAAGTATTCCGCATTTTTTGCGTTGAATTATACACAAAAACAATTAATACGACCTATTCCACTTTTAAAAAATAGTTTATTTTATCAATAATATTTCAATTGGAAAATATTTCATGTTTACCTATATTGTACATAACAAATTATTCCACACTTTTGTGTTAAATTATACACAAAAGCAATTAATATGACCCACTCCACATTTTATATATATTCAGTGTATTTAGGAACATGCTAGCGATGGAACAATGGCGCAGACTGTTGCCACCGAAAAACATAAGGCCTGAGGACACGAGTTGTGACGTCATCAATAATCGACTTACTTGTCACTAGTGTTGGAATTCACACCGGACAATTTTGAATAGCAATTTAATTTTATTTTATTTGTGGAATATCTATCATCATATAAATGATACTAACTATTTAAACTTACTGGTGACAATTCAGAATATCAAAATAAAAATTCGGCCAGATGCGGAATGTCAGAGTGTAGCCGTATCAGGCTGATTTTTTATTGGGGGATTCCAAATTCTCACCTGTAAGTTTAAATATTTATTATCGTTTTATAAGAGGACAGATATACCACAAATAAAATAAAACTGCTGTTCAAAATTTGCCGGTGTTAATTCCAAGACTAGTCAGAAGTCGGTCGATTAGTGATGACGTTACAACTCCTGTCCTCAGGCCTTGAGTATTTCGGTGGCAACGCGCAGACATTCGACAATTGTCACTACTAAGTTTTAATAGAATTCTTCGCTTTAAAAAGTATCAGAAATTCTGTACGTATATAAAAAGAAGAATGCTACTAAAATTTAACGCCGTCAATTGAATCTCTGGTGCGCACTGTTCCATCATTGACATGTTTATATATACGTCAAGTAAGCACAACAATACTCATTAAAATAAAAGAAACTGTAAAATAAAGAGAATTTAATGCCTTCCTATTAATATTATTTAATGCCTTAGAAAATATTAATGTCACAAATACTGGGAGATATTACATACAATTAAGAATTTCTATTAATTGAAGATTTAAACTTATAAACAAGAATTCCTTTTCAACTGAACTTACTTAAAATTATACCTAACGGGAAAAACAGAAATACTATTAACATACTACACACAAATTTTCTACGAACTTAAGTAATGTAACTGGAAAATTATCTACAGCTGCATCCATAAATGAAGCATATGCTTACATAAGATGAAGTATAAACCTTAACAAAGTAAGGCCAACGAAGATACTAATCACATACTTTCCTACTGTTCGTCGAATTATTTAAAGTAGTTAATTAAACATTATTTTCATCAAATCATTCTAGCAATGTAAATTTAAAGGTAATCTTCTGGCTGTATTTACGTACATGTATTCCTAGAACCGGTATTTGATTTCATATTCATGAAATATCTTTAATACTGGGTTGAGTTTTCTGCTTATTTAAGCACAGGTAGTGATAACTATCTGTACGTTTCTGTAAATATTTTACACTCAATTTCGCACATAATTTCTCAAGATAAGTATGTTAATTTAGAAAAAAATGATACACAGAGAGTTTATTGTCGTTAAAACATTGTATTATTAAACTGTCTTAACCCTTAAATGCGCGATTTTTTATTTTGCTTCGAAAAAATTATATATGATTCTCCGAACGGCTTATTACACAGGAAAAATAATGAAAAAAAATCAGAGATATATTTTTCATATAATACGTCAATCTATTCTTCTGTTGCGCATCTGCAATACAAATAAAAACTACTGTCGTGTAACTGTTTTATGCTAAAATAATGCAAATTAGTAAATACTTTAATAAATATGTCTCCAAATAACTTATTTTATATAATTATTTATTTTATAAAACTTAACCTTTTACCCTTTAAATCTCATAATAGAATAGGTTCTAGAAATTACGCAGTTCAGAGAATCTGACTTTTCACTAGAAAGTTTCAATGGTTAATTTCGCTTTATTTAAATACGGAATGTCAGTTTTTTAATTAAAGCATATATTGCTATTTTAATTTTCTGGTGTGAATTAGGTATATGGGAATAATAAAAATATCTATTAAATTCAAAACTGTGTTCTTTGCGTATATGTAAAGCTGCGCACTAAAGGGTTAATGTGTAAATCAAGAAATTAATTAATGCAAATATCAACCCAATCAATAAAAAGGTATTTATTCAAAACAACGTTAAATTAATATCCCAAAACATCAATATACGTATATACTCGCGTATAAGCGTATCACAAATGTGAGAGGAATAACAGATTTAATACCAGTATTTAGCACTTTCGATTGCGGCGTCCCTTACACAATTTTTTTTTCGGTTCGCATCACTTTATAAAAAGAAGTTAACTTCAATTGCACCATTTCAAAAGTGCTCTAATTGAATAAGGAAAATGTTAAATTTCTTTTATTACTGGTGCCAAAAACAAATTTTGCAAACATGATGTCGGTTAACCACGTAACGGTCGCATTAAATTACGGTTTAAGAGTTCAAATTGCTTATTGGCACCACTTTTTTGAAAAAGAAAATTCTCCTTATTTAATGTCAGGTAAAATGATATCATAACAAAGCCAGTTACTCTATTTTATAAAACTGGTGGAAATCAAACAATCTGAATAAAAGACACAGCCCGTGAATATCACGAGAGCGAGAATTAAGGGGTTAAAAATAGCCGCCTACGTCAGCCGCCATTTCATTTATCAGCACCCAGGCCTAGTATGTAGGGGACGGTTTTTTGAACAAAAAATAAGTGTTCGGGCCATGCAGACCCTTGAAAGTGTTAAATAAAATGTTACCTTCATCCAATGTACTAGAAATTTTTTTTTAAATAAATTAAATATACTCTTTAAACATGCTTATTTGAATCGACGAAAACAAGATAGATGGCAGCTGTGAAATGTGTATGGATCAATATGCTATAACACACTTATATCGCAAAAGATAAAATTTTGTGAAATTACACGAAACTCAGCAAAAATTTAAAGTAGATTTGTGCTATTGCTTTGTGAAATAATGAAATACTAAAATTGCACTATTTTTTAATTGCAGAAGTTAAAACGTTTGCTTTAATACTCTGTTAATATATGTATTTCAATTTTTTTTCACTCATTCCTTTTTATGTGGTATACGGGGGAATTCCCCCCCCCCCAAAAAAAAAAAAAGAAGAATTGAGAAACAAGATAAATATGTACTTAATCCCTTGAGGGGCGGTGGGATATATTATTAGGTTGGCAACTATGTTCCCGCAGTTTTTTCAGATAGGAGTTTTCTACCGGAATCTATATTTTGTTTTCTGGATACAGTTAATTTGTGTTGAAATGAAGATGCATTAGAATGAGTGTCACGATGAGAAAATATATCGTTTTCGACACCCTATACTCTTTATGTTTAATCGAGGTTGCGAGGCCGCAACAGCTGATTGCGGGATTTGCGTATGGTGAGGGTGCCATGGATGAAAGAACCGCTCGTGATTGGTATGAGAAGATCAAAAATGGAAATTTTGACATCAAAAAGGCAGCTCGTTCTGTACGTCCAGTTGAGTTCGATGAAGAGCGATTAAATCAACTTTTGCACGAAAATTCGCATCAAACGACAAGGGAACTCGAAGAGAAAATGAAATTATTCCACACTGCTATAGAGAAGCATCTTCACTCGATGGAAAACGTTCAGAAGCAATGTTGCCAGTGGGCTACTTTTTTTTAACCCTAGAACTACCGAAAATTTTACTCAAGTTTTATAAAAACATTTTACACCAGAATTTTTACTTAAAACTATTTAATTTGTTTATTTAACTTATTATTGTCTGATTTATAAATTTAGTTTGTTTTGAAGAAATTTCTGGTTTGAATAAATATTTTGAATGTACATGTCGGGTCCATTGGACCCTTCTGGTAGACAGAGGGTTAATTCAGAATTCTTGATTCGCACCACTTTTTTGAAACGGCAAAATTCACTTTGTTTTTGCCTGAATTAATATGTCATTAAATAAGACACATTTTACCATTTGAAAAAAGTCGTTCTAATCAAGAATCTCATTTTCAAAAAATGTAGCCTATCTGGCAACACTGTTCAGAAGTCTGGAGCATGGTTGGGTTCCGTTTGCTTTAAGTGACAAAAACAAAAATCAACCAGCCACAATCTCCGCAGGATTGCTTGCTCGTCCCCGCTCAACTCATGGGCACAAGCAACGATTTCTTTTCCGAATCGTTACTGGCGACGAAACATGGTGCCTGTATTAATATGAAGCAGCGCAAGAAATGGCTTAGCCCCGGTAAATTACCAACACCGCCCCTGAAACAAAATCTTCATCCACGTAAAACGATGTTGTGCGTATGGTGGGTATGTAAAGGGATTATCCATTACGAATTGCTTGAACGGAACCCAACAGTCAACGCGGAACTCTATGTTCGATAAATGGAACGACTCAACACGGCTATTCAAGAGAAGAGACCTAATCGGCAGCATGTAGTTCTTTTTGCTGTACAACAACGCCTGACCTCATATCGCCAATATGACCAAGGAAGCCATTCAAACGTATGGCTGGTATAAGCTGCCGCACCCGCCGTACTCTCCCGATTTGGCACCAACGGATTTCCACCTCTTTCGATCTCTATCAAATGCTATGCGTGGAGACATGGAACCAGTGTTGCCAGTGGGCTATTTTTTTAAATTCAGATTTCTTGATTGTCACCACTTTTTTGAAACGGTAAAATTACCTTTGTTTTCACCTTAATTAATATGTCATTAAATAAGGTGTTTTTTACCATTTCAAAAAAGTGGTACCAAACAGGAATCTGAATTTTAAAAAAAGTAGCCCATCTGGCAACACTGCATGGAACTATTAACAGAAAGGAACCGACATATCTTTAAATTAGGGAAGATTCAACTGTAACCACTTTCGCAAGGGCTGATTACCTCTGGTCGAAGCTTCCACCAGTAAATTTATATAGAAATTTTCTCCGTATTTAAAGGCGTTATTAATGAAAAATTTCAGTCATAAACAATGGCAGAAAAGGATTTTAATTTTAACTGGTGTAAGTTTACTTTTGCGGTATTCAGGTCCTTCGTTTCTGCCATATTGTGACAACAACTGATGCAAACTCACTGTTTCGCCTATCAAACTGACACCAGAAAATATTTGTGAGAAAATATTTCCATGAATAAGCCGCTTAAATAAGACAAAATTTTCCATTCAATTATACTGGTGGGAAGTTTACCCTAGCGGTATTTTGAAACTGTAGATCCGATTTAAAAAAAAAAGCAGCCGCCATCTTGTGAGAACCTCTTCAGTTAATTCAGTCGCAACTGGTAGACCGTACACTATATGTCTCCTCCTCTTTATTTATAACTCCATTCGCGGAGATTCTTTCAATACTAATGCAGAATTGAGAGCTTGGTTGGATGAATTTTTCGAGTCGAAACCGGGGGATTTCTACCAACGAGGTATTGAAAATCTATTTGAACGTTGGGAAGAAGTTGTAAATAACAAGAGACATACATTGTTGATTAATTATTTGTTATTTTTTATTGTAAAATAAACTTTTAAAAATAATAATAAAAAAAAAACGGCAGAGACTTAGTTGCCAACCCAGTTGGCATAACATAGTTGACATTCCATTTCAAACCTTTCGACTCGGGCGCCTCTTACACAAGTTTTATTCGGTTTATACCACTTTTTTTAAAAAGTTTCCTTCAAGTACACAATTTCAAAAATGTTGTAATTAAGAAAAGCAAATTTTATTTTCCATTATTACAGGTGCCAAAAACAAATTTTGCAAAGAAAAATGATGTCCAGTCTGATTGGACATAATAGTGAAAAGAGTTAATGATCTGAAATGTAACATAATTCGATCAAAAAAACGTAGATTCGTCAAGAACCACGAATCTAAAAACATGCCGGGAACTTAGTTGAAAAACCACTTGGTACTGCTATAGTAATCTACAAAGTATTCTATAATTGATATTACATTTTACCGATCAGAAATTTAACATAAATTAACTCGATCAAAAAAACAGAATATAGATTCCGGTAGAAAAAGTGTGTTTAATGAAACTGCGGGAACTTAGTTGCCAACCCAATATATCCCACCGCCTCTTAGGAGGAATATATGGCATCCCACCCAAGTTTAATCAATATCACCACCTGAAACATTTAATTAATTTTATTTTATAACTTTTGTGGGAAAAAAGTTGTAAATTTGCTTTTCTTTATTTTGAAATAAAATGTTTCAAAGATTCCAGTGTGAGATCAACATTACAGGAACGCAATCACTTGCCCCTCAAAGGGTTAAGGAGACCGGGTAAGCGAAATGCAACCAAAAAATCGATTTTTATTTTTTATACTATTAAATAGTTTAAACATTTATCTATTCAACGATCTATTACACATGTTTATATGCATAGAATAAGTGTTGGATTTTTTCATTCTTTCTAAGAGCACTTCATAGCAGTGGGCTACTTTTTTAAAATTTAGATGTCTTGATTGGCATCACTTTTCTGAAGTGGTAAAATTCCCATTGTTTTCGCCTTAATTAATATGTTATTAAATAAGGCGAATTTTACTATTTCAAGAAAGTTGTGCCAATCAAGAAATTAGAATTTTAAAAAAGTAGTCCAGTAGTCCACTGGCAACACTGCTTCACAACTTAGTTGACTTTTTGTCAAAACTTCGATTTTTCAGGTTTGTGTTCCTTTTTTTCAATATCTATTAACTTAAGAACTCAGATTTTTCTAAATACTTATATTACGTTATAGTGCATACTTTAACACGGGGATTTAATCATTTGTTTAGAATTATTCATTTAAGTCAGCGAAATCTTACCAAAAATGCTAATTTAAAAATGTCTTTCAATGAAAAATTAATAATTAATTTTCAGTTTAAGAAAATGGTTTGTTAAAATACGTAAAGCATGTTATTCAAACTACTCTAAAAAATCTAGACTTCTATCTTTTGTCATTTCTGAGAAAAAGGTACATAAAGTTGGTGTATTTTAACACGGCCGAGATAGAGCTTACCCGGTACCCTTAAACGTAAACTTACTCAGTCTTTGATGGGCTATTTCTCTGCTTACTTGTAGTGTAAGTTACATACAAAGAGTTTTAACTACCAGTATTTTAGAAAAGGAAAATGTGACTTATTTTATTGAAGATTTCGCTCATTAATTGAATAAGACCAAGGAAACTTTTCAAAAATAATGGTGGCCAACAAGCATAACTGTTATCTGCTCTGTGACGTACTCTTCAAAAACACATGGAACTAATTTGATGGCCTTTCTTAAAATAGTTATATAGGGTAAGTCAAAATGAATGCCCCAATTTCAAGGGTTTACTACGCAAAATGTAATCAACGTATTTATTCTAAATAAATAAATTTGTTCTAAATCATGTGACGAAAGGGTGCCAAACTGTGGGCCGCCGGATAAAACTAATTCTAACCCGTGAGTACGCGTGCCGGGCCTGATAGGCCCGGAGTGCGCACGATTTATACAGTTGTCTCCACTATCTTTTTAGAAGTAATCTTCAACTTCTTTTACCGCAAAATTTTCTCCGATTAAATAATTTGACGAATTTCATTTGTTTTTATTGGTGACAAAGTAAAAAAAAAAAAAAAAAAAAAAAAAAAAAAAAAAAAAAAAAAAAACATTCATACTCTGTGTATGCGCGCGTTCTACCGGGTTAAAAGAAATACTCGACTTCTTGAATCGCGGGAATTCGAAGATTAGATAAGGCAATTATTTCCATAAAATTTAGTGGTATCCAGCAGGCAGCAGTTTTACCACCCTGTTGTAGAGGTATTATAATAAAGTTTTAGATGTACACCTCACAAATGTTCAATATGCGCTTCTTTTATTAAATGGCATATATCAAGCCTGTAATGAAATTCTTGCCAAACCATGTACAACATTCCGGTATAGATGATGGCGATAGCAACTGTGATAGGTGCTTTCAAATAAGTCATTGCCGTTGCATCTGCATGCACAAACACGCGCTCTTTTAACCCTTTCAGGGGCAAAGTATTCCTATTCGTAAAATTCTAAAATGATTGATTTACAACAGAATTTACAAGCTATTTTTTTTTTTTCAAAATAAGGAAAAGATCTTCGTCACGTAGTTCATAACTGGAAAATTTTCCTTCTAAAATTCTGGTGTCAATGCGGCATTTAGTAATTAAAATTAGGTGATCCACAAATGAACCACTGCCCTTGAAGTGGTTAAGAACGCCCATGAAAAAATCTCAAGGAATGAGATCTGGGGATCATGGTGGCTTACGATTATTGGGCTTACAGCACTATAACTATTGGCGAATATAAAATTACAAACTACTATTCGTAACTTTTGTATTGTAACTTTCAGAGTGTAGGGGAGCTAGGGGATGTATGGGATAAGGGATGGATGGGACATTCTCAATATTTCAGGCAATAAACATTTATTTTAAATTGCTTCCTAACTCCATATACCTCTACTACAGTGTGCTTTTGAACTAAAAGTAGGACCACATTGCTGTTTTCATTTTCCTTCAAAGTTACATTTTCTGAAATCTCTGCTTAAAATTAAGTTTTTTTTTTTTTTTTTTTTTTTTTACATTTGAAGATGTGAAATATCTTATACAATATAAAACATTAAGCTATGTTGTAGTTATTTATTTTAAGGTTCAATATCAATAATTAAAATGAATGAATAGTAACCATTGTGACAAAATTATTTTTGAGGTAAAATGGCTGAGAAGGGATATTATTCATCATGGGGATGATTGGGACATTTCAAATGGGGATGAATGGGACATTCTCACTCCTCCCTAGAGATGTTGAAAATTTTATTTATTAATTATATAGAATTATATAGGATGATAAATCAATAATTTACGTCAATTAATAGTATTAAATAGTATTATATGAGTTGTTATTGTTTAAAATTTCTGTGTGTTACTTATTGTATTGTAATAACTATTAATGGATTATCAAAAAATTGCTTCTAAAACTTAATCAAAATAGATAAAATTGATAAAAATAGTATATGTGTATTGATCAAAGGGGGGAAATTATATTGAATTTTGAAATGTTGCACAAATAAATCCCCACCCCTAACATATTGGGTCAATCGGAAAGTCGGGTCGTGTTGGGAACATCAATTCGTACCGGAAAATTCAATCATTTAATTATTAGACATTGATTCCGATATCTAATGTCTAATAATTATCTGGCAGAATTTTCCGGTACGAATTGATTTTCCCAACACGACATGGTTTTCCGATCGACACAATAATTTCCGTTCTGCATGTTTCTACGATACATTTAATTAATATTAATTAATAAGTTATGATTGAAAATTATTAGCTATGCTATATTTAAAAGACATTTTGCACTTTCATTTCAAATCTAAAATGCCTCATAAGTGGAAAAAAAGAACAGGTTGATAGCCGAAGCCCGCATTAAAAGTTAAAACTGCAATAAAAGAAGTTATTGAAAAAAAACAAAAAACATATCGATTCGTGCTGTAAAATCATATATTACAAATATAATTTTCATATAAGGTTATAATTATATATTTTAATTTGGTAAAATTGAATACAGGGAGGAAAATCGTTGTGTCCCATCCATCCCTATTAGTGTCCCATTCATCCCTGCTGTGGGTATGATTGGGACAGGGAGGAACGTTTTTTTGATTTCACAATATTTTTATGAATAAATCATAATCTAGAATAAATATTGTTCATATATGTTGGCAAATAGTACCTAATGTATGAAATGTGATATATAATATTGATAGTAACTTAAATAAAAAAATATAAAAAAATATTTTTGTGAAAATGTCCCATTCATCCCCCACCTCCCCTATATAACAAAATTTATTTCAGAAGCAAATAAAATCTTTTATTTACTTACTTAATAAAAAAATGTCTACCTATGAATATTCTGACAAAAATGAAAATACAAGGGCTTCTTATACATGTATAGAAGATTTCATCTGGTTCCTTCAACACCAGAACAAGAAAAAATGCATACATAAATTTTCAGAAATTATTTGAGATACACGCATTTGATTTAAACTGTTTTCTATTATTAAATATTTTGCGTGTTACATTTATTTTTAAGAAAAATTCGTGCTATAATGAATTATTATTCCTCTTTTAAACAAACATAATTCTACCGAAGATTCTGATAATTACTTCCATCAACTGTGTTCAACAATACGTTTTTATTAAATTAAGAAAATTCATATAAAGTTCTAAGAATATTCTTTTCACTTTCAAACATCATAAGGATTATAAGGCAAATTTTGCGCTCCAATAAAACCAGAAGTGTCTCTCAGAACTTTCGCATTTTAGGAATTAAATTTCAGCTCGGTTTATTTGAAGAGTTTATTTGTATTTGCACTTTGGAATAATGAGTCAGAATTACAGAATAAACTATTCATTTCGTATACATTACAAAAAATGTTTTATTTTTACGCGTCAAAATTTTTTGGATTATTCCGGATTCTTCTGGGACGTCAATACAATGTAATAGTAATAAGTAAATATATATATATATATATATATATATAAACATTTACATATATTTACAGGGCGTTCCAAAATTCCTCCTACAAATTCAGAGGGGTGATAGTAGGCATCAATAGGATGAAAAAATTCCCTACAACATGAGGTCGCAAGCCACGTATTTAACCATAATTACAGGACGTTTCATCCTAACTCAAATTAGAATGACGGTAATAACGTTAGGAAAACTGAAGATTATTATAATAAAACATTTAACACACATTATCCCTTTTTTGAAAGCCGATAACACCAAACAAAAGTGCTAGAGTTTTCATTATACGCGCCAGCAGTATGCACTGGACCCCCCACATTTTGGGCTATTATTATCAGTTCATACGGTATCATCCATCGCTTGAGCAAATTCTTTTTCCAGATCTATTCCTGATGTTATCACATTTCACACAAAACAAGGTACATATCGATCAGAGCTGCCAAGTCTCCGGCTTTTTAGATACCAGTATTTTAATACAGAAAATATTGGTTAATATAATTAGAACATCTGGGCGCTTTAAAAGAACCAGATTTTATCTAAGAAAATAGTGGTGTGCAAAAAGCATGACGCTTGGCAACTTTGATATCTATGCATTTTCGTTGCAATGTTTTTATTTTTCTCGAAAACGTTACCGTCAATCCGAGTTCAGTTATGATGAAACTCCCTGTATTTGAGACTATATAAATGGTTTGCAACCCCATGTTCTATGGAAATTTTTTATCTTCTTGATGCCTGCTATCACACCTCTGAATTTGTTGGTAGAATTTTGGAACACCTTGTATATATATATATATATATATATATATAATCGTAAGCATAATACAAATGCGTATTACTTAAACCTATCAAAACAGGTTTCCTGCAGCGACATTTTACATTTACTGTCAGTATTTCGAATAGTAAACTTTACCTTTTTTTACACAGAAATTCTACTATTGAACATGACGTTGGTTACTACTAAAAATTATCGAGGCTCAAAAAGAAATTCGTTACGCAAATTATACGGAAAATGGGCGCCGAAATAATAGGGTGCAAATCAGGCAAGCTTTCACCGCGAGATTTAAAATTTAACCTTTGTCGTAATTAACACGTTAAGAGCCACGTCAGTCACCGGTGAATGACACTGAACTTTTCGTTTAGGACGCGTCATTCACCAATGACTGACGGTCTAAAATATGATATAAAACAATATATATATATATATATATATATATATATTGTTTTAAGTAATGACTGAAAATTTATTTAAAATTTACTTACCTTTTATTTATTACAGGATTATACTTTCATAAAAATTACTTAAAACATTGTAAATTTTTCATCTTCAGTGTCAGTCACCGTGACACTCAACGTGTTATTCAGTGATTAAATAGGCGAAAAATCTTAATAAAATCAAATGTGTTGTTAATTTATGTTGTTAAAATAAAATGACCCCCGTTTTAATGGAAGAGTGAAAATGAAAATAAAGCACTTTTTGTAATGTTTTAACCGTTTCAAGGGCGGTGGTTTATTTTTGGACCACCTAATTTTAATCCTTAAATGCCACATTGGCACCAGAGTATTGGAATGAAAATTTTTCTTTTATCAAATACGTCAACAAAAGCTTCTACATACTTTGAAATAAATTTGTTTGTAAATTCTGGTGCCATTCACTGATTTCAGTATTTAGCGAGTAGAAGTACCTTGCCCCTGAAAGGGTCTTATTAGCTTTCTACAATATTTGCAAAATTTCTTTTTTGCAAATATTATAGAACTCTATAAAGAAAATTATTCTTCGGTTGTAGATTGCTACAAAGTGTTAAATAATACGTACATAAAACTTTTTAATACGAAAACAGTTGTATTTGTTGTAAAATACTCCTTTTATTTTATTTATGTATTTTAACGATTCGTATATCTCTATTCTTTCTGCCTGTAGAAGGCCTATCGTGTTTCCATGGAAATAGGTTTTGATAATATATAGACATTCTAAGATGTTCTATGATGTTCTTTGTAATTGAGTGTTGATTGTGTTATGTAAAGGTGATGTCTGCTGTTTTGTCCAAATAAATGTATATATTATGTGAAAGGTGTTGCTGCATTATTTATTTGATGGTCATGTCTTTATTTAGTACAAGCCAAACCTGCGCTACTGAGAAAAGTTAGCATGAACTTTATTTGTTTAACTCTTTCAGGGGCAAGGTACTTGTATTTGTAAAATGTCGAAATAATTCAATGACACCAGTATTTACAAGAGAATTTATTTGTAAGCAAGTAAAAGTATATTTTCACGCACTTAATAAAAATGAAATTTTAATTATAAAATTCCGGTGGCAATGTGGCAATTAGGGATTAAAATTATGTGATGCCATCACTGCATCACCGCTATTCAAGGGGATGAACAAGTATAATTTGTAATCTATGTTCTATTACTGTTTATATTAAAAAGAAAGTTCACCAAATGCTTACAGATCACGAGACTGAAGCTCTAATGTATTATTAATACTGATTTGAATTGTTTAAAATAGAATAAAACATTATATAACATTTATTAGCTGTAGTAAAACAATGACAAATTATTAAACAAACAAAATGGCATCCTTGACAGAGAATAATATTACGAAACCAAGTAATGACAATTTTTCCATTTGGAAATTCAAAATGCAAATGATTCTTATAAAAGAGGATTTAGGAGAGGTAGGGGATGAATGGGACATTTTCGCAAAAATATTTTTTAAACTTTTTTATTTAAGTTATTTATCACATTTCATACGTTAGGTATTTGACAACATATATGAACAATATTTATTCTAGATTATGGTTTATTCAGAATAATATTATGAAAAAAAAAAAAAAAAACATTCCTGCCTGTTTCAATCATCCACACAGCAGGGATGAATAGGACACTAATAGGGATGGATGGGACACAAAGATTATCCTCCCTGTATTCAATTTTACCAAATTAAAATTTTTAATTATAACCTTATATGTAAATATATTTGTAATATATGATTTTACAGCACAATTCCATACGTTTTTTTTTCTTTCAATAACTTCTTTTATTGCAGTTTTAACTTTTAATGCAGATTTCGTCTATCAATCTGTGCTTTTTTCCCACTTATGAAGCATTTTAGATTTGAAATGAAAGTGCAAAATGTCTTTTAAATATGGCATAGCTAATAATTTTCAATCATAACTCATTAATGAATATTAATTAAATATATCTTAGAAACATACAGAGAGGAAATTATTGGGTCGATCGGAAAGACGTGTCGTTTTGGGAAAATCAATTCGTACCGGTAAATTCTGCTGGTAATTATTAGACATTAGATATCGGAATCAATGTCTAATAATTAAATTATAGAATTTTCCGGTACGAATTGATATTCCCGACACGACTTTCAGATCGATCCAATATGTTAGGGGGGGGGGGGGTTATTAGTGCAACATTTCAAAATTCAATATAATTCCCCCCCCCCCATTTGATCAATAATCATACACTATTTTTAAAAATGTTATCTATTTTTATTAAGTTTTAGAACCAAGTTATTGATAATCCATTAATAATAATTACAATAGAATAAATAACACTCAGAAATTTTAAACAACAACAACTCATATAGTGCTATTTAATACTATTAATTAACGTAAAGTATTAATTTATCAACCTATATAATACTATTTAGCTAATAAATAAAATTTTCAACATCTCTTGGGATGAATGAGAATGTCCCATTCATCCCCATTTGAAATGTTCCAATCATCCCCGTGATGCATATATTTCCTTCTCAGCCATTTTGCCTCAAAAATTATTTTGTCACAATGGTTACTATTCATTCATTTTAATTATCGATATTGAACATTAAAATAAATAACTACAACATAGCTTAATTTTTTTATATCGTATAAGATATTTCACATCTTCAAATGTAAAAAAAAAAATTACTTTTAACCCCTTCGGAACGGGAGCCTTTTACGAAATTTTTATTCTTTCGTCACCTTTTTTTTAAAACAGAAATTTGTGTCTTCTTGAATCGAGAAAATGCGCAGATTAAATAAGGCAAATTTGACAGTAAAGTTTTACTGGTGAGGAAAAACAAGGATTCTGAGCACTTCATGCGGCACGTATACGTGTCGCTCGTCCCCAAGCGGTTAAGCAGAGATTTCATAAAATGCAACTTTAAAAGAAAACGAAAACAGCAATGTGGTCCTACTTTTAGTTCTGAAGCACACTGTGGTAGAGCCTTATATGGGGATAGGAAGCAATTTAAAATAAATGTTTATTGCCTGATATATTGAGAATGTCCCATCCATCCCTTGTCCCATTCATCCCCTAGCTCCCCTATTTGATGTAATTGAGGATGAATCTCCAGAAAATCCAAATGAAAAATATTTAAAACGCGATAGACAAGCAAGAGCGTTAATTAATTTATGCATAGAAGATTCTCAAATTATTCACGCCAAATATGAAACCACGGTAAAAGCCACATGGAATAAGCTTAAAGCTATTCACAAATGATCAAACTTATCTAGTAAGCTTTTCTTATTACGAAAATTATACGCAAAAAAATGCCAGAAGATGGTAACATGAATGACCATATCGCTCAAATGCTCGAATTAGTGGATAGGTTAAAAGCCGTTGGTGAGGAAATAATATATGATCATATAGCGGCATTGCTTTTAGTCTCAGTTCCTAAATCTTACGATAACTTAATTGTTGCCATGGAGGCGCGACCTGAAATCGAAATAAATTCCCAATTAATAAGAAATAAACTGACAGACGAGTACAATCGTAGAATGGAAATGAATAATGATCGTGGAGTTTCACAAGTCTTTAAACGAATGTTTTTAAACAAAATCCGCCTAAAAATGACAAATTCTGCTCGCAAGGCAAGAAAACGGGCCATTGCCGAAACGAATGTTATCACTTGAACAACAAAACTTTTGAAAATCGCAATTGGAATAAATCTTATTATCCATTACAAAGTAAAAATAAGAAGAAACAAAACGTTGATCTCTGAAGATCCAATTTTATATCCACGACAACGAATGATAAAAATATGAATCAGAATAAAGTCTGTATGCAAACCATCTGACAAAATTCTAATTCTAACCAAGATTGCAGACGATCTAGTGAGAGAAAAATAAAAGAAATAAAAACTCAGAATACAACAGCTCGCGATAAAAATCCATTAAATAAAAATAATCAAATGAATCGAGAAGCTAATTCTGTCTTGAATAATGAAAATAAAAATACTGAAGAATACACTCTAAAACTTAACTGTAATTTAACGCAAAAATTTAAAGGAGATTTCTATATAGATAGCGGGGCAACACAACACTTAGCTAATGACATAAATATGTTTACAGATTTTAATTCGAACACGGAACCTTTGAAAATTATTATTGCAGACGGGAAAAGTTTATTTTCGCAAGGGATCGGTAACGTTCATATTTCAACAAAATTGTCTGACGGAACTAGTCATGATGTCATTCTAATGAATGTGTATTTCTTGCCTGAATTAGAACGTAATTTTATATCGGTAAAAAGAATTACTGAAAAAGGATTTACAGTTACATTTAACAAAAGCAAATGCTTCGTTACAAAGCATGAAATTACGTACTTAGAAGCAGTTTCAAGTAATAATAGTCTTTATAAGGTAACACAAAATGAATATACAGGGAACAGCAAAAACCAAACGTTCGCTTTGAAATGCAGAAATGTAAACTGCATTAAATTATGGCACAAACGCCTCGGGCACCGAAATTCAGATGATATTAAGCAACTTGTGAGAGAAAATCTCGCTGATGGCATCGAAGTTGATAACTGCGAAAAAGTTAATAATTGCGAAAATTGTATTAAAAATAAACTTTCAGAATTTCCCTATCCGAACAAATCAAAGTTCAAAGCAAAGAGTCCGCTTGAGCTTGTGCATAGTGACCTATGTGGCGCCATGAAAACAACCAGCGTCAGCGGGAAGGGTTACTTCCTTACTTTCGTTGACGATTTTTCACGTTTCACTATGATTTATCTAATAACAAACAAAAATGAAGTTTACGCTAAACTAAAAAAATACGTCGCTGTAACTACGAACAAATTCGATAAGAAGCTAAAAACGCTTAGGAGCGACAATGGAAGGAAATATATAAGCAATGAGATGGAAGAATTCATGAGAAATCATGGAATTGAACACCAGTTCACGGTGCCACATTCACCACAACAGAAGGGAGTTGCGGAAAGGTAAACTAGAAGCTTAATGGAGATGACAAGATGCCTCCTGTCTGAAGCCAACCTGCAAACAAATATTGGGGAGAAGCCATAATGACAGCAAACTATATGACAGCAAACTATTTGCAGAATAGTTTGCCCACTAAAGCCAAAATTAAAACACCGTATGAGTTATGGAATGGTCAGAAACCAGATTTATCAAACATCAGAGTTTTTGGATCTAAAGCATTCGCACACATTCAAAAAAGTAAAAGAAGAAAACTAGACGAGAAGGCTGTAGAAAGAATTATGATTGGCTATGATTACAGAAGTAAAGGATATCGGATTTTAATATCTGACCATAATGAAATTATAAATACAACAGTCAGATTCATTGAAGACGCAACTGCCGACAAGGAAATTACAGTAGTTCCATCAAAAGAAATAGAAAATGAAGAAGAAGAAGTGAAAGAAGAAACATCTCAAGAAGATTCGAATATTATGAAGAAACAATCTCCGACACCAATGGAACCAAGTAGATCCCATATAATTAATAAAGGAAAACCGCCAGAAAGATTAACTTATTTTACAGGAGAAGCAGTGAAAGAACTCGCTAGTTTCAAAGAACTGAATTCTCTTAATCCTGATGAAAAGAAGAAATGGTTCGAAGCAATCGAAGAAGAGATGCAATCTCTCAAAAAGAATCGTACGTGGGATCTTGTAAAGCTACCCAAAGATAAAAAGACAATAGGCTGTAAATGGACGTTTAAAGCCTAGTTGAACGAAAATGGCACAGTTGAAAGATATAAAGCAAGGCTCGTCGCTAATGGTTTCTACCAAATGTTCGGAACAGATTACCATCAAACTTTTGCCCCAGTAGTAAAGCACACAACCAAAAGAGCATTTTTAACAGCTGCAGCTCAGAAGAATATGCATGTCAAACATGTTGATATCACAACAACATTCTTGCATGGAGACCTCATGGAAGATATCTATATGGTACAGCCAGAGGGATATGTTCAGGGGCGCAAGCGCTGCGCAACTATTGGCTGATTTTCACCACTAAATTTTAGCAATATTCTTTGCCTTATAAAATCTCAGAAATGTGTGGCAATAAATAATGTGAGGAATACTATAAAGATTTAGTGGTAGCAATTAGCCATTTGGTGCGCAGCGCTTGCACCCCTAGATATGTTGAACCTGAAAATAATCATGAATAGAAAGTTTGCAAATTAAGAAAATCTACATATGGGCTTCAATAAGCTGCATATGCATGGAATCGAAGGCTAGCAGAAGTTTTGCTGAAAAACAATTCTAAGAAAAGTATGGCAGATGCATGTTTATTTAGAAAAACAGATGAAAATAAAAATATACTAATTATTCTGTACGTAGATGATCTTCTTATTTCTTGTAAAGATGAAAAAAGAATCAACAAAGAGATTAATATTCTGAAAGAAAACTT
This sequence comes from Maratus speciosus, assembly GCA_963932465.1. Classification (NCBI taxonomy): domain Eukaryota; kingdom Metazoa; phylum Arthropoda; class Arachnida; order Araneae; family Salticidae; genus Maratus; species Maratus speciosus. The sequence goes on from OZ010796.1 coordinate 452,106,742, forward strand.
CGAAATTAAAAATTTAAGTGAAGTGAAACATTACCTTTGAATAAACATCCAAAGATTCATTAAATTCCATAAGAAACATTCCATAAATTGATGGAAGTTTTGAATTGAATCATAAAAATAAAATTGAAGAATTACTTAAGAAGTTTAACATAGAAGAGAAGAAGCCCACATGCATACCAATGGAAACTTCATACCCAAAAAATGAAGATGACAGTAATTTTCTCGACGATAATAATGAGTATAGACAAGCCATTGGAGCTCTTCTTTACATAGCAAAAATGTCACGACCGGACATTGCCCTAGCAGTTAACCCCTTAACCTACAATGACGGGCATAGCCCGCGTACGATGATCGAGCCAAATGTAAATTTTTCTTACCACTAAAATTTCACAGTAAATATAGTTTAATTTAATCGTCGAAATTCCATGATTAAACAAGGCGAAAATCTCTTTTAAATTTTAGTGGTAGCTATGGATTTGCCAAACCGTGGAGCTGTTGAAAGTAAATCGTAGGTTAAGGGGTTAATATACTTAGCCGAAAAATTGAAAAAAACATCAGAAAAAGACTGGAAATCTGTTCAAAAGATTGTCATGTATCTAAACACAACAAAGAACCTGAATTTTGTTACAAGCAGCCAAATTGACCCAATTCGCACTTGCTACTCTGATGCAGACTGGACTGGTTATAAAGTAACCAGAAACTCTACAAGCGGTAAAATCTTTCTTTTAGGAGACAATCCAATATCATGGTTCTCAAAACGACAAATTTGTATTGCCCTGTCCACTGCAGAATCAGAATATATAGCCGTTGCAAATGCTGCACAAGAAATACAGTGGTTGCTGACTCTACTAGATGGCTTATGACTCAAACAATCCTTACCAATTATGCTATATGAAGATAATAAATCTTGTATAGTACTGACACAAACTGGGAAACATAGTGCACATTGATGTCAAATATCATTATATTAGACATTTACAAGAGCAAAATATAGTGCTTGTTGATTACTGTAGTTCCACGGAAATGATTGCTGATATATTAACAAAGCCTCTTCCCATACCCCAATTTTTAAAATTAAGGGAAAAACTAAATTTAATTTCTTTTTCAAACCGCTACATTAAGGGGGGTGTTGTAAAATACTCCTTTTATTTTATTTATGTATTCTAACGATTCGTATATCACTTTTCTTTTCTGCCGCTAGAAGGCCTATCTTGTTTCCATGGAAGTAGGTTTTGATAACATATAGACTTTATAAGATGTTCTATGATGTTCTTTGCAATTGAGTGTTGATTGTGCTATGTAAGGGTGATGTCTGCTGTTTTGTCCATATAAATGTATATATTATGTGAAAGGTGTTGCTGCATTATTTATTTGATGGTCATGTCTTTATTTACTACAAGCCATACCTGCGCTACTGAGAAAAGTAAGCATGAACTTTATTTGTTTAAACAAGTATAATATATAATCTATGTTCTATTACTGTTTATATTAAAAATAAAGTTCACCAAATGCTTACAGTATTAACCACTTGAAGGGCGGTGATGCCGCTATGGCATCACATTATTTTAATCCCTAATTGTCACATTGGCACCCGAATTTTTTAATGAAAATTTCACTTTTATTAAGTATGCGAAAATATACATTTAATTGTTTATAAATAAATTTTCTTGCAAATACTGGTATCACTCAATTATATTAACATTTAACGAATAGAAGTACCTTGCACCTAGAGGGTTAAGAAGCAGAAAATTTTGTACCCTTATTAATAATGCATAACTGCCAATTATTACGCTTTTTCCCTACTGCTATCCTTAATGAGAAAAAATTGCCTTATTTAATCCTATATTTTCGATGATGAAATAAGACAAATTTATCCGTTCAAAAATATTGGTAGGAAAAAATGGTAAAACGAGGAAGCTATGATATTGTTACCGTAGCTGCCGTTTTACTAGTCTGCGGTTTTCTATACCACTAATATGTAATAGAATTTTGCTTTACTTAATTGCATATTTCGGCGTTTGATTAAAATAGTCAAAAAGGAAAAAAGCTTAAAAGTTAGAATCTAAAACTTACTATTTCTCAAAGAATACAAAAATTAATACAGGTGCTCATGTTATTCTTCTTCTTATTTTTTTTTTTAAATAACGTCTCTGAAAATATGAAAGCATAACATTAATCATAATTGAAAAAGAATTAACGTGTTTTCGGATTTTTTATACCCCCGTAACCCTTAAATCGGAGGTGGGAATGTATTTCCCATTTAATTTTAATTCAAAATAGATGATATATTACCAGTTATATCGAAATAAAAATGTTTTGACATGCACGTGAGGAAATGCATTTTATTTATTTTCAAAACAATTTGTTCGTAGATTCTGGTGGCAATATGATTTTTCAAAATTTCAGCCGCAGAAATGATAAGCCCGGGTAGGGGTTAATCCTTTTAGGGGGCTATTAAGGAAACGTTGAAATGATGGAATGACAGCAAAATTTAAGAATATATTTATTGGAAAATAAGTAAACGTTTTTCATTCTTTAAAAGCAAAATATTATTCCGAAATTCCGATGAAATCGTGCATTTATGAATAAAATTAAGTGGTATTAATAATATCCCCCCCTTTAGATTAAGTTTAACACTAGAACGCCCGGGAATTTTACTCAAGTTTCATTAAAATATTTGACACCAGAATTTTTATTTAAAATTATTTGACTGATTTATTTAACCTAAATCTGCGTGATTTAAATTTAACTTATTTTATGAAATAATTTCAGGTTCAAGTTGACATTTAGTTATATGGTCGGCGTCGGATCGACTCCTTCCGGGCGTTCTAGTGTTAACACAATTATTCTAATTTGTAAATAAATCATATCAGATATAAATTTCCAACTGGGGGATAAATTTCCAAACTGTCCGGACCAGGATTCGAAGCTTGTACCAGATAGCATAAATATTAGCAGCAAGCTTGATTTTTTTCTGATATTATCTTGTCGTGACAAATTTCAATTGAGAAATTCGCTATAAATTTCCCGCAAGGTATACCATCTCCCACTAGCATGAGTAGCATTTTTTGAAACTGATAGCAAGACTGTCTTTCATTCACGAAAGTGACGAAAGCAAAAAATCCCTCTGTTGAGAGAATAGACAATCAGCAGATACGCAGATATTTGATTCGGCTGGTGCCGCTTTTTCTAAACGCTATACTTATCAAATACCAAAAAAATGGTTTGCATTGACGCGTTCAAAGTGTGAAGCGGCGTTTGCGTTATCTTGCTGCAGTCTTGTTATGAACTTTCAGTATTGTCATGCTGAGCTTGCTGCAACTTTGCAGGTTTTCAAAGCAAGACTGCTGCAAATTTTCTGCTAATTAAAAATGCTGTCTGGGGTATCTCTTGGCTGCAGCCGCCAATGCTCTACCATCTGAAATATCCCGAAGGAATCTTGTGGAGCTTTTCAACCCAGCTAACTTTACTGATTATAGCATCGGGCCTGAAATCAGGTTCAGCTCAACAGAAGTTCTGTTGGGGCTGAACCTGAGAGTTGAGAGTGTTTCTGGTTTTCCCTTACCTGCGGTTTATTCTGTTCATTTCGGACCAGATGCTGTAAGGAATAAGGTTGGATGGTTTGAAAAGTTCCACCAGATTCGTCTGGGATAGCTCAGATGATAGAGCATTTGCGGATTCAGCCAAGAGTTCCATGGTTCGAATCCTGGTCCGGACATTTTTCGCCAAAGTAGAATTTTACATCTAATAGTAGAATTTTACATACATGCCTTTCGAAGGTTAAAGTTCTGTGGTATATTATACATACCACTTAATTTTAATCAAAATTTGTTCCAGAAAATTGGAATAATTTTTTGATTTAACATTCACGATATAGATATAGGTTTGAAAATGCAATCGTGTATTTTCAAATAAATTTTATCAAAAATCTCGTTGAATTCAACATCATCGCAGCGGGGATGTTTTTCCCGGCAGTGTTGCCAGTGGGCTACATTTTTTTAATCCAGATTTCTTAACCCATTACCCGCTAGTGTTGCGTTCACGCAACAGTAAAATTAAATTCTCATGCTTAAATTTACCATCCTGTCAACGCTATTTTTGACTTAAAAAAATTGCCTTATTTAATAACAGAAACTTTGATCATTTAATAAAGCGAAGATTTTCTTTCAAAATTTGTGGTGGCAAACGATTTTCTGCAAAAAAGTTGACGATCCCTATGTTATAGTTTCGGCGGTTTATGTGTTAATCGGTACCCCTTTTTTGAAATGGTAAAATTCCTCTCCTTGTCGCCTTAATTATGTCATTAAATAAGAAGAAGTGTACCGTTTCCAAAAAGTGGTGTCCAACAGGAAATCTTAATTAAAAACTGGCTACACTGCCCCCCGGAAGGAGATGAAATTTATCCCTTAATTGTCGCTCATTCGCTAATATTCATGGGCTATGTCTTTTATTCAGATTGTTTGATTCTTACCAGTATTATAAAACAGTGCAATTGGCTTTATTATGGTATCATTTTACCTGTCAATAAATAAAGGGAATATTTCTTTTTCGAAAAAAGTGGTGCCAATAAGCAATTTGAATTTTTAAACCGTAATTTCAGGTGACCGTTAAGGGTTTAATGAATTCTGTTAATACTTTGAGGATGGATCACGACAATTCTCATTTTTACGTTGTCTCTTTCTATTAACACTTTCCGGAGCGGTGTTATTTTGCTTATAAGCTGATGAAATTATGTAGTTACTCCAGAATTTATAAACGAATTTATTAGAAAATATAAACTTGCTTATTATCAGGTACATTATAAAAGGAAAATTTTAATTAAATATTCCGGCTGCCAGTAAAATAAAAATTAGGTGTCCTTTTTTAAGGACACCGCCCGCGAAAGGGTTAATCAGACTCCAGTTAGAAATTTTATTTAATCATATCAGGCGCTGAGTAATTCTGTACGTAAAACGGTAAAATGATAGATAAACACCAACATTTGGAATATAATTTATTTAAATTGTGTATAATTGTTTTCCTTCAGGTACATTATGAAAACAAAATTTTATTAAAATATTCTGTGTGCAATCTGACAATCTGGATTTAAAATGAAGTGGACAAATTTTGGACCATCACCCTTTAAAGGGCCATTTGTGGTTTTATTTTATTAAAAATATATGCACCTGAAATGGTTATTTACCTCGATGCTTTGAGCATTGAGCAGGTATAAATTTTGAAAGAAAAAAATGCGTTATGTAATTATGAATAGTGTGCCATAAATAAAGCAAACATTTTTGTTTAAACTTTCTGTTACAAATTCGGAATATCTGAATTAATAAAAATTCAACTGGCAACACTGAACACAAGCCACACTCGTTATTGATTCTCCAAGCAAAGTTTAATTTCCTCAACTCTCAGTTTTGATTTGCGCACAATGGATGAACGGATTAGCATAATTTTGGAAAAGAAATAAATGCCTCTGATCATCAAAAATGCTTTGTATAGCCCCATAATTAAAAAGATCAAAGCTTATAAAACCCTAAAAACCAAATGGTGGAAACAACAAATTTATAATTTTATTTAGCTTAACTCATTAATGCCGGTTGGCAAGAAAACGTACCATTTAAGGATTACAAAAATTTTAAATGTGAAAACCAGTATTTTAGTAAGAAAATTTTCATATTACCTAATCTCAAACTTTGAGAGATTAAATGTGTTAAAATTACCCATATAGAAAAACTCGTGTCAACTGGTGTCGAGGTATTAAAGAAAGTGTAAAAGAAACCGTCCTTAATGGGTTAAGAAGTTCCTACTTTCCAAATTCATAGGGACATGTCTGATACTTTTATACATAAATCAACTTTCTACGTTAATAGTTTAAAGCCCAAAATTCCAAATTAACTATTTTTTACAATTACCCACCTTTTATCCCTAGTAATATCGCATCATCGATTTTTTAAATCATGATTTTCATACTTTAAAAATATATATAACTATTATGTTGCAATAAATCAAATTTGGCAATTTTCGACATAAAGCTGATATTTCAGAATATTATGGTAGACAATTGTTGGGTAATTATAAAAATATTTTCTCCAATTGCTTTTGCTTTAAACGTTTTGAGCACAAAAGTAATTTATATGTAAAGGTGTAAGATACACCGCCTTGCATTTGGCTTTCACATAATATAAGGAAAGAAACATATATAAAAATTTCGTGCATATATGCACTAATGACGCGAAAGGCTTAACTCTTTAATTCATTCCTGCCAACTTTCCATTATTCTTCCGCGAAAATTGAGTTAGTTTATTTCATGCTAAATACGTTTCAAATTAAAAAACAAATGTAGAAATAAACTAAAATCTGTTCTAAATAGAAACATGCTATTAATTAAAAAGAGATAAATCAAATAGATTTTCTGGTTCGAAGTGTGATTAACTTGGGTCAAATAAAACCATATCTCACGGAGGAAATTTTAGAGGTTGGCAAGTGCAAGGCTCCCAATGGTCCGTTTTTTTAATACCAGTATTTTCTTAGAAAACATTTTTTAAAGGTTTTTCTTGCCAATTTAGCAGAAACAGCCTTCGGAGGTTAATTCTTGTGAAAATGTAGAAATCTGCTATGACATTCTCTGTTAAAAGATATTGGTATTCAGTTGGCGGATCATTTGGGACGCTGCCATCGAAATACACAAGGCCAGAGGACACGAGTTGTGACGTCATTACTAATCGACCGATATCTCACTTTTGTTAGAATTATCACCCGAAAATTTCGAATAGAAATTTTATTTTATTTTATTTATGAAATATTTATCAACTTGTCCAACAATAATAACTATTTAAACTCACTGGTGAGACTTCGGAATCCCTAAATGCGGAATTCCACAGTGTTGCCGCATCTGGCTGATTTTTATTGGGGAATTAGAATTCTCACCAGTAAGTTTAAATAGTTATTATTGTTTTATGAAATGATAGCTATTCCACAAATAAACTAGAAGAAAATTGCCATTTCCAAATTTTCCGGTGTGATTTCCAACACCAGTGAAATGTTGGTCGATTTGTGATGACGTCGCAACCCGTGACCTCAGGCCTTGAGTATTTCGATGTCAGCGTTTGAGAGCCCTTAAGTATGCTTAAATCGCGGTGGGATTTATTATATCCCTAGGTGTGTAAAAATCTAGGGGCCAGCGGGTGGTCTCTCACCACTAAATTTTATTAGTTTTCTTCGCTTAAATTTTATTAGCATTCTTGCAAAAAAATAGACGAAAAATAAAGGATAAAATTTAGAAGTGAGAGATTGCTCACTGGCGCCTACATTTTTACACCGCTTTAATAGCCCACTAATTCCCAAATCTTACATTGCCACCAGAATTTTGAAAAAAAAAGAAATATTGCGTTTCTAAAGTACGTGACGAAAAGATTTTAGTTATTTCGAAATAAATTTGTTTGAAAATCCTGGTGTCAATTAATCGTTTCAGTAATTTTAGCAACAGAAGCACTTAACGTCTGAAAGTTTTTATAACTGATAGCCCCCTCAGCCCAGTTTTCGTATACCAGTTTTCATGCAAAATGTTATTTCTATATTTTTCTTGCAAATTTTATTACAAACCTATTCCTAAGCTAATACATATTGCAGATATTGTGAAAACTAGCCACGATTTTTATAATGATTATTCAGATCCATTGGTATTATCAAAACGGACCAGATAGAGCATTGAATAACATGAAACACATATTTGTGTTGCTTGCACTTGGTTTATTTGAAATATTTTTTTTCAAATCGTGCATATATGAGCTAACTACTCATTTAAGCAACTCTCCGGATAGCTGGGCTCCCACTCGGTCCGTTTTTTGAAAAACACTTTTTTTTTGTTAAACTTCTTTCTAAATCTCATAATAAAATTCCTGTAGTTGCGCTTTTCCTGTAATTGTTGCAGAAATCTACAGGAAATATTTTTTTCTCAAAATACCGTTAAAAAAAAAAAAAAAAAAGTGGCAGCTCTGCGATATGTATTAATTAACTTATTACAAACTTTTCTTTAAATGAACTAGCTCAAATATTACTCATTCAGATAACTTTAAATTATATTTATTATGCAAAAACCTTCTGCCAAACATAAATGCGTTCTTTCTTAACGAATACAAAATTGAAATTGCAAACTTTTATGGCGAAGTGGGAGAAGTAAATTAGCAGAGATACTTACTCCACGAATGCGTAAATGGGAATTCTTTGAAGTGGGCTCTCTATAATTTACATTCATCTGTAATTTTACCGAAAGTAAATATTTTGCTGTGATGGTGTTTGCTTAGAATCGAGTAAAACGAAAATTAATTTTATAGTTGTAATATTAATTATAATTTAGCACAGAATAAGATTTTCATAGATTTCACAAATCAATTCTATAGATTTTTTTACAAATAGGAATTTTTTTTTAAACCCTTAATTCTCGCTCCCGTCATATTCACGGGCTGAGTCTTTCTTCAGATTTATTCAGATTTGTTTGATTTCCACCAGTTTTATAAAATAGTGTAATTGGCTTTATTGTGGTATCATTTTACCTGACATTAAATAAGGTGAATATATCTTGTTCAAAAAAGTGGTTCCAATAAGCAATATGAATTTTTAATCCGTAATTTAATGCGACCGTTAAGGGGTTAAAGATATACCAATTTAGATCTCTAAAACGGACTTTCTCGCTACCCGGACAGTGGGCCGCAGAGATACCACTTTTCTTTTAATATAAGTTTTCAACTTGAATATCTCATATTCGCCCCTTCAAAAGCGGTGGTTCATTTTTGTAACACTTAATTTTAATCACTAAATGCCGCGTTGGCAGCAAAATTTTGGAATGAAAAGTTAAATACGTGAACAAAAGCTTCTGATTATTTTCAAATAAATTTCTTTGTAAATTCTGGTATCATCACTCATTTCAGCATTTTTCGAATAGAAGTACCTTGCCCCTGAAATGGTTAAAAAAGTTGAATATCACTTTTTATAAATAGCGAGATGAAAATGTTTTAAAAAAAGTACTGAGCAGAGCTCCCAAGTCTCCGGCTTTTTGGATACCAGTATTTTAATACAGAAAATGTCGTTTATTCAATTGGAACAGTTGGACGATTTAACCCTTTAGGGAGCAGCTTTGAATATATGCAAAAAACAGTGTTTAAATTTAATAGATTTTTTTTATCCGTATATATACCTAATTCACACCAGAAAATTAAAATAGCAATGTTTATTTAATTAATAACAGACATTCCGTATTTAAATAAAGCGAAATTAATCATTGAAACTTTCTGGTGTAACATCAGATTCTCTGAACAAAGTAATTTCTAGAACGTATTCTATCATGGGAATTAAAGAGTTAAAGGTTAAGTTTTATAAAATAAAGTATTTGTAGACATACATCTTAAAATATTTACTAATTTGCAATATTTTAGCGTAAAACAGCCACACGACAGTAGTTTTTATTTATATTGCAGATGTGCAACAGAAGAAAAGATTTACGCATTATATGAAAAATGTATATCTGATTTTTTTTCGTAACTTTCCTGTGTAATAAACCTTTCTAAGAATCATATATAATTTTTCGAAACAAAATAAAAAATCGCGCAATTATGGGTTAAAAGAACCAGATTTTCTCCAAGATAATAATGGTGTGAAGAAAGTCGGAGACTTGGCAACTTTGAGTGGGTACCGCTGATCTAAACTAGATATAGTAAATAGGAAGAAATCAAACACAAAAAAGTGCAGTTGTGGATTAAAAAACAGAAATATAATTTATTATTTGTTTTTAAATAATAAATTATATAACGGCATTAGATATTTTTATTATCGTTTTGCTAGTTCGAACATATGCTATAGAGAGAAACATTGGTGAGCGTACACTTTAATACTTCCAAGTAGTAAAGTACCATTATTTTTGTACGATAAATATTTCCTTATTTTGTTACAGGATTAGAAGAAAACTTTGGTGACTAAATAAAGCGAAGATTACGATTTGAAATTAACAGAAGTAAGGGCATTATTCTCTCCGATTATAATTTTAGCAATTAAATCTCAAAAAACAATCTCAACTCCAAAATTCGATAATGCTAAACTTTATATCAGGCTTGTCCAACCTGCTACCTGTGGGCAGAAGAAATAACAACATTTTAGAAATAGTATTAGGATAATATATTTCTCCTTATATGCCTTAGAGGCATTACTGCTTGAAATCTGTTTAGACTGCGATATCTATATCTGTATGATATATGTTTACATTATCTATCCGATCTGTAGACAATTGCATGGTGCCCAAAAAAGAATGCTCCAGTTAATAATTTTAATAGTATCTACTGTAAGCGTTGCAGAGGGTTAGTTCAAGGTTACAAATAAAGAGTAACTCAAAAAGTTTTAGGTAAGTGCATGCGCGAGCACTGCTTTGTTATTTACTCGTCTGCAGTGCCACATACGCAAAATGTTGACTCCTGAGCTTAAAGCGTTATTGCTGGACTGAACATTTAAAAGCCGTTAGAGCAATGCTATTTTTTCTTTTGTGCTTTATGAAGAATGGTATCTACTTTCCGCAGCTACCTAATGATTTGCCAAAGTTGGGACAAAGAATTAAAGATGGTGTTGCTTCCATTACTCCAGACTTGTTAACCTAAATGTGGGTAGAATTTAACAGAAATGTGTGCCTTATAATTAAAGGTGCACATACTGAACATTTGTAAGAAAAACTAGGTTTGTTTACCTTCAATTTGAAGTAAGACTTTCTTGTAAATAGTCTAAATTAAACTGATATATTATTAGAGAAGTAAATGAGCAGAGATATTTACTCCACGAATGCATGGATGGAAATTCTTTGAAGTGGGCTCTCTATAACTAAAATTTTCTGCAATTTTGCCGAAAGTAAGTATTTTGCTTTAATGTTAGTTTAGATTTGAATAAAAAGAAAATTGTTTATATAGTTCTTGTATTAAATATAATTTGGCGCAGAATGAGATTTCCATAGATTTTCCAAATCAATTCTATATATTTTTTATAAGTAGGATTTTTTAAAACATATAATAACACTAAAAACACCAGAAAATTTACTCAATAATATAAGAATATTTTACACCAGAATTTTTGTTTGGATTTTATTTTTTTTTTAACTGTTTAACTCGTTTAGCATTATATCTTTATTGTATATTTTTAATTTATTTTTTGAAGAAATTTCTGGTTCGAACCGAAATATATTCATTTGGTAGTGGTCAAATAACCTATCGTGGTCCTTTTAGTGTTAATTGGTATACTCTAAACCGGTGGTTATCATATACATGGACAGCGGGCTGCAGAGATAACCCTTTTCTTTTAATAAAAAATTTCAACTTAACCCATTAATACATAGTGATTCATATTTACATCACGTTTTATTTAATTCTTTGCAATCAATATATTTATATAGAAATATTAATACTGTAAAAATTACAAAAATATAAATTTAAAACGCTGTCTAAAATTTCTGGTGTCTAATCTTTAATATAAGAGTAAAAAAAATAATTCAAAAAAAAAAAAATGTTGCATTTAAGGGTTAAGTTTTACAAAATAAAAAAAATATGTATACAAAATAAGGTATTTCGATTCATACTTATTAACACGTTCACGCGGACTCGGTGGGTCACACACGACTGTCTCAGAGCTGTCAAATCTCCGGCTTTTTGCACACCACTGTTATTTTAGAAAAAATGTTGTTCCTTTAAAATGCTCAATTGTTCTAATTAAACAAAACAACATTTTCTGTATTAAAATACTGGTATCCAAAAGGCTGGAGACTTGCCAGCTCTGAGACAGTCGAGTGTGATCCACCGCGCCGGCGTGAACGTGTTAAACTATTTACTAATTTGTAATATTTTAGTTTTTATTTGTATTGCGGATGCGCAACATTAGAAATGGTTGACATATTATACGATAAATGTATCTCTGATTTTTTTCATTATTTTTCCTGTGTTATAAACCTTTCAAAGAATCACATATAATTTTTTGCAAAACAAAATAAAAAAAACCATCCATTTAAGGGTTAATATATTTTGGAATTTCTCATATTAAATAAAGTTAATATCACTTTTCACAAACAGCGATGAGAAAAAGTTTTCAAAAAAGAATTTAGTACCGTTGCTCTAAAAGTAGATAATAAATATCATGAAATCACACTGAAAAATTGTAGTTGTGGACTACAAAACAGAAACATCATTTATTATTTGTTTTAAAATAATAAATTATATTATGGCTTTTAACATTTTTATCGCTGCGTCGCTAGTTCGAACATATCCTATTGAGGTAAACATAGGTGAGCATATTCTTTAATACTTCTAAGTAGTAAAGTACCATTATTCCTGAACAATAAATATTTCCTTATTTTATTACAGGATTAGTAAACATTTTGGGCCACTAAATAAAGCGAAGATTATAATTTGAAATTAGAAAAAGTCAAAAGTAAGGGCATTACTCACTCTGATTATACTTTTAGCAAGGAATTCTGAAAAAAAAAATTAACCAAAAAATTCCATAATGCAAAACTTTATATCAAAGTTGTCCAACCTGTCACCAGAGGGCCGAAAAATAACAACATTTTAGAATTAGTATTATGATAATATATTTCGCCTTATACGCCTTAGAAGCATTACTGCTTGAAACCTGTTTAAACTGCGATATCTATATCTATTATCTATGTTTGCATTAATTATCCGATCTGTAGAGAAATACAAGGTGTCCATAAAATAATGTCCTAGATATAAATGTTAATACTATCAACTGTAAGTGTTGTAGAGTGTTGGTTAAAGTTCACAAATAAAGAGTAACTCAGACAGTTTTAGATAAGTGCATGCACGAGTACTGCTTTGTTATTTATTAGCTTGCAGTACCAAATACGCAAAATGTCGACTCCTGGGCGTAAAGCGTTGCTGCTGGACTGAAGATTTAAAATCAGTTAGAGCCATGCGCAGTGCTGCCACAGGCGAGTATTTTTTAATTTCACCTCGCAACCCTTTTTCAAAACAAAAATTTTTCACATACAATTTGCCAACACCAGCAAGAGAAACGTACTATAAATTTTGTATTTTAAAAATACTGGTGCGAATCGAATATAAACATAATCACCTGTGGAAGGCCACCATGCGATTTTTTTTCTTTTGGGGATTTATGAAAGATGGTGTGTACGTTTCTCCACTATCTAATGATTTGCCAGAGTTGAGACATATAATCTATAAGGCTATTGCTTTCTTTATTCCGGACTTGTTAACACTAGAACGCCAGGAAATTTTACTCAAGTTTCATTAAAATATTTTACACCAGAATTTTTATTTTAAATTATTTGACTGATTTATTTAACGTAAATCTGCCTCTTTAAAATTTAACTTTTTTGTGAAAGAATTTCTGGTTTCAGTTGACATTTAATCATATGGCCGAAATCCAATCGACTCCTTCCGGGCGTTCTAGTGTTAATCTATGGACTTGTTAAGTGAATGGAGTTATGAATAGAGAGGAGGAGACATATAGTGTATTGTCTATCAGTTGCGAGTGAAGTAACTGAAGAGGTTGTCACAATTTGGCGACAGATTTTTTTACATCGGATAAAGTGTTTCTAGTAACCGTCGAAGCAGACTTCAATCAGTAAATTATTAATAGAACATTTTTCCCTTTTTTAGTCGCTTTTTCATGAAACATTTCTCTCACATGTTGATGCTTCATTATTTTAAGGATATGTTAGTTCCAATTTATTAATAGTTCTATGGTTAAGTGAGGGAAGAATTGGAATTTAGGTCAAGGTTTCCAGTTTGACGGGCATTTCTATTCAAAAAATCCTAATTAGTCCCAAAACTTAAAAATTGTATTTTTTACTTTATTTAATGACAGAAATTTTGTGATTTCATAAAGTAAAGATTCTTCTTTCAAAATTTCCCGTATCAATCTGAAATTTCGAAAGAAAAATTGAGGATAAACTGTCAACCCTTCTTTAGGTTGGATGTGTGCCCAGGGCTCCAATTGGTCCGTCTTTTGAATACAAGTAATTTTTTAGAGAGAAATTCATGGTAGGTGTCTGTAACAGTTGCAAGGAAAACACTCTTTCTGGTATGTTTCTACGAAATTTATAAAGAAAATTTCTTTTAAAATAAAGTGGTGTTCAAAAAACGGACCGATGGGAGCCCTGCGTGTGCCGTATAAATAAAGGTGCACATACTGAACATTTGTAAGAAAAACTAGGTTAGTTTACCTTCGATTTGAAGTATGATTTATTGTAAATAGTCTAAATTAAACAGCTGCAATGTATCACTAAAACTTGAACATCCTTTTATGCACCTGTAGAATGTTTAAAAGCATAGCTGCCAACTATTAAGCTTTCCTGCTACAACTAAACTTTAATACAGATTTTCGTCTTAATGAATCGTGAGATTTCTTCGATTAAATGAGGCAAAATTTACTATAAAATTTTCGTGCTAAGAAGAAAGGATAAAAGTTGGCAGCTATGGTTTAAATGGCTTTTAAAAGCTCCTAGGTAAGTAAGTAACTCCTTCATGTAGCTTAATCCTCGCGCTGCGTTTTTTTTTCGTTTTTTTTAATCAAAATAGTTTCAAAAATTGTGCATTTTTTCATTTCATATTTCAAAGCTATATATATTTTAAAGTTTAAATATGTAAACTTTCTTTGTAAAAGAGTCTTTTGAGTGAAATGCTGAATTCCCACCGGAATCTTTGAAAAATTCTATTTCAAAATAATTAAAAGCAATTTTATGGCTTTTTTCCGCCAAAGTTAGAAAAGTAAAGTTTAATAAAATTTTTCTAGTGTAAAACTTCATTAACCACAGGTGGTATATAATATATACCGGTGCCCCTCAAGGGGTTAAGAAAACCATTTTTGCTGTATATTTCGCTTTTAGATGTTAAAGTCTATATGGAATGTTTTGTATTTAAAAAGTGGTCCGAGTTGAATTAAAAAAATAGCCGCCAGTGGAAAAAATGAATACCCGAGGAAATCTCTGGTTGCGCAAATTCTGTTACTTTTACGTTGCCCGAGTTAATCTCGGGTTAAGCGTCACATTCTGTTTAATATACAGTGAAACCTCCATGTGCGACCACTTTTTCATAGAATGAAATTTATTCCTATAGGCTCAATACTAATTTTACCTCTTTTCACAGACCACCCCAGTTGAACCCCCTCCATAAGCGACCAATTTCATTGAAGAAAATTAAAAAAATTCTGTTTTTTCCTGGTCGCTTTAAAAAGATTTTATTAGATCAACAATTCCGGAGAGCGGATCATTCATCAAATTTCTAAACTAAGTTTAGAATTTTTATTTATTCCGGTAACTTTTAAGTGTTTAATCCCTTTTGTGCCTTTTAAAGCAATGAATTTAACTCTGATGACAAATTAAGGATGCCAGTAAATATACTCCCCTGCCCTATTCTGTCAGGAAACTCTAAAAGAAATAGATAAGTTAATGAAATCGTCATAATTTGTTCCCGTCCAAAAAAACATTGCATTTATTTACTGAACTTCGAAAGGACTTGGAAATAAAAGTTATAGAAGATAAAACCGCAAAATCAAAGCAAACGTCATTGTCAAATCAAAGCAAACGTCATTTTTTAAACTCTGCTCTAATTAACTTATGTAATTAACTTTTGTTTTGATACTTAAATTTCCATATTTTTTCCTAATGGGAAAAATAAATTTTGATAACGTTAATTGTTACCTTTTTCAACGATTAAAATCTAGAATTAAACATGAATTTCATTAAGAGACCACCTCTCGGAGCGACCAATTTTTATTTTAAAGGAACGTAGTCGCTTTAGGGAGGTTTTACAGTATGCCTTTTTACCTTCTTTTTGAATTTTTTAAATGTCACTTCCACTTTTCGTAGGAACTGAAGTACTACAATTTGATTGTGCATCTCGTGCTTTTTCATAATTTTAGCACTCACTATGAAGGCGGTTCAGCAGTTTTAGGTTCGTACATGCTTTTGAAAAACTCCAACACAAAATACGGGAACAAGAAACTTTATTTTAACTATTAAAATTACTAGAAAGCAAATTAGAATTACAATAAGGGGAAATGGAATTCTTTGAAATAATGGAGAGAGAGGCCCCCATTTAAACAAATGCACCTAAGTGCAGATACAGAAAAATTAGTACCTTCTCAGTACATAGTCAGCAAAGAAGTGCTATTTTGCAAACAGCTTCGATAACTTGGCGTTACAAATCCATCGCCAATTTTACTATTATAATCGTGAACGAAGAGTGAACAAAGGTTTATTGGCGCGCAAAAATGATTATACCACGCAATCTGGTATCTCTCAAGGCATCAATCAAATGGTTGTTAAATAACTGTCACAAAGCATAATCAAAATGGCGTCAAAGTTCTGAATTGAATAAATTTGTTCATGCTTAATAATGTTTTATATAATAAAATGACCATTACATGAAAATGTGCAATAATTATAAAAGGCATCTGTATTAGACAAAAATGAAGTTAAAATTAACTGCAATCATTTTCCGAGACATAAGCTATAAACATCAATTTATTTATGTTTTATTATTACATTGTAACAGCGAAAGATAAGCAGCAAATAAGAGTGGATAAATTCAGCGTGGGCATATACGAATCAAAGTTACTGACAGCTGCGTTTCTCTTTTTGTGATTTATTTAACTACCCACTAGTTGTCTGAAAGTAAATTGCTTTTCTGGGAATGAAAGATTACAACCACCTAAAATGAATATTACTACTTTAAATAAACCGAGGTTATTGAAAGAAAGAAAAACCTAAGAGATAAAATTCGATACGGAAAATAAGCACTTAATTAAATTATCAAATTTTAACTTAAAGAGGGGGAATAACAAAACGTTTTAAAAGACAAAAAAATAAACGATTTTAAATTAATTTAGGAGAGATCGTGATATGTGATAGGATCTCTGTCACACTCACAACTTTAAATTTTATTTTTGGAGCATTCTTCTATAGACACCTTGTATTTTCTGCTAACATAAACTTCTAATCGATACTTTTCTATACCATACATTAGCAGAGCACACTTGCAATAAAAAATTTTATCCTTTTTAGAAGGATTGAAAAAATAAAAAAAAGCAGTTACCTACTTCGGTTGCAAATCTAAAGTATCTTTCTGTGTATTTTATGTTACCTAGATTTAAAAAAAAATGATATTATGCTAATTACAAATCTTAAAATATATGATTTCGTTATCATTTTAGAATGAAGCTGCAAATAATACAAGTCTAAAATAAGAAAATTAAAAATGTTCTAAATAATATAGAAACTCTAAGGACCGCATATCATAAACTATAGAAAATTTATAAATAATCAATAATATATAGCGCCTATTATTCAACTGTATTTAATCAAACAATATTCACTCAGTAGAAGCAATATATGCTTTCATTCCTCTGCTAAAGTTTAAACAAGCTTGCGTTGCGTTAGTGTTCCGTAATATATTATTAAGTAGTTATAATGGTGTGGTCCTAAAACAAGCTTGCTTGAATATATTAATTGTATTAACAGACTTTCTCAGAGGAAATAAACTGAAATTAATTGAGTTTCCCTTATATACAAATATATGTGCAATTAAGTGACAGAATCCCTATATTGATCATATATTTCTATGTACGAGTACGTACCGGAAATGCATCTATCTATTTGTCCATATCTCAATATGTATAAATGTAACAAGATCGCTTTCTTTAAAGATCAATAGCATTACAGATAAATTGAGAAACGATGTACATGTAGCAGCGACATAAATTTAGATCAGATTTAACCAAATCGGATTATATAATTTCGAATAGAGATTTATGGACATGTGCTAAGCAATCAAATCCATAGCTGCAAACATACCCGTTAATTTTCGTAAAATTGTATCAAACTGATCCAGATCAAATAAACATGTTAACACCTGAATTATTTTCTTAGCAATGAAGTTTAAATAAAATTCACAAATTACTAAGACGCATTGTATTAAATAGTTGTTTTGGCATGAAACGTGTTTATTTGCTAAAGAATATATTGTTAGTTTTATGATAATTGTCGGTCGGTTGATAGGTACGTATACCTGAATAAAAAATGAATAAGTTATATTAATTCGAAACTTGTGGTACATGCAAAACTATATTGAAAGATATTAACATGTTACTGCAATATAATAGTTGTCAGATGTCCGAATTTTGTCTAGTGAAATTGATATATTTTGGAACAGAAATTTAATGTAACATATTTATTCCAAGTTTTATTTAATATGTTTTTCAGAATCTTTTAATTTAATAGATATTTTGCCCTTGTTATCAGTTTTTAAGTCTGATGACATATTTGATATTATTTTTTATTTACTGATTGTTTTTTGCCTGAATAGAAAATTTGACAATAGGACAAAGAAAAGTCAGATGACGTGAAATTTCATGGAACAACACTCAAATTTCGCAATCAGACATTATGTAGAAAACAAAGGCTACACACAATCCCTGGCTATAATATTTGAGAAAATTAAATAATTTGTTAAAAAATATGCAATGGTAAAGTTATTACAATCTTTAATGGTCACAATAATAAGGACTCTGTTTACAAGTTAGAATAGATGAAATCAGTGTTGTCCGTGGGCTACTTTTTTTTAATTCATATTTCTTGATTGACACCACTTTTTTGAAACAGTAAAACTAACTTTGATTTGCCTTAATTAATGGCATTAAATAAGGCACATTTTACCATTTCAAAAAAGTGGTGCCAATCATGAATCTGATTTTTAAAAAAGTAGCCCATCTGGCAACACTGGATGAAATTTAACCCATTAATGCCGAGTTTCTTTTACACATTTTTAATACCTAGGTACCGGTTGACACCAGTTTCCTCATATTATAATTTTAACTTTTTTGATCTCTCAAAGTTTGAGATTAAGTAATATAAAAATTTTCTTAATAAAATACTGGTTTTCATATTTAAAATTTTCGTATTACTTAATGGCAGATATTCGTAGCAACCGGCATTAATGGGTTAATAATAAATATAACCACTTTTATTTTTGACACACTGAGACATACGATTCTACATCCTTGGAAAAGTTTTTTTCATTTGTGATGTGGATATTAATTCCCACGAATTGTAAATAGCTTTCTTATGATCTGTAAATAATAAACATTATTTGTCATTTACACTAAAAAGCTCGCCTCCGCATTGCATTCAATTTTTTATAATATGCATATTTTTCAATCGAGGCGATAATCAAATAATGGGAAACTGTTATTAGTGAATTGCTTTTTTCCATTTTGGTAGCTTTTGAGGCACGAAATTATGCACTATCTTGAAGAAAAAATAATGTTTCCTCTCCTAAAAGTAGCCATGTGACAAAATTTGTGCAGCTAGAATAATCTTGAACACTTTGAGTGGCGGTGGTATGTTCATGAAACCAAGGGAGTTACAAATAAAGAAGAGAAGACATATAGTGTACTGTCTACCAGTTGCGAGTGAAGTAACTAAGGAGGTTGTCACAATATGGCGGCTGCTACTTCTAAATCGAATCTACAGTTTCTGAATACCGCCGGGACAAACCTCCCAGCAGTAAAACTGGATAGAAATTTTCCCTGATTTAAACGTCTTATTCATGGAAATATTTTATCACAAATATCCTAAAAACTTCCATTTGTTTTTACTGGTGTCAGTTTGAGTGGTAAAATAGTAAGTTTGATTCACCGGTTGTCACAATATGGCGGAAACGAAGGGTCTGACTACCGCAAAAGTACACTTACACCAGTAAAACTGAAAATATGTTTCTGCAGTTACTTATGACTGAAATTTAGAATTGATAGACCTTTGAATCCATAAACGCGAAATTTTTTATTTTGTTTCGAAGAAAGTATATATGGTACTCTAAAAGGTTTATAACACAGGAAAAATGATGAAAAAAATCTGAAATATATTTTTCATATAATAGGTCAATCTTTTCTTCTGTTGCACATTTGCAATATAAGTAAAAACTAATGTCGTGTGGCTTTTTTTCCCTCTAAAATAACGCAAATTAGTGAATACTTTAATACGTATGCCTCCAAATAACTTATTGTATATGGGCGATTCTCAAAAGGTGGGCACTGGACACAAGTCATAACTTTAAGCCTTTCAAACATAACTTTAATTATCATTGACTTTATTTTTGTTTTTACACTGAGTTTTTAATTCTATTCAGAGATAGAAAATGACATAATTTATTGTAAAAGCTTTGTATAAATATCTTAAAATTTTATTATTTTATGCTAAAGAGGCCAATTTAGGACATTCATAACGTTAACTGCTCCAATGTACCACCAAGAAAAAGAGTTTTGGGGGCATTCCACGTCAAATCAGGCAGTAAAATATCAATATGTAACCCACCATCACAGATTTTAATGAAACTGCGTGTGTTTGTTCTTACTATTAAGATATGATCACCAGTAATTTTTTTTGCTCCTTGGTGAAATAGTTTCTGAGAAAAAAATTGACAAAATTTTGAAAAACTGCCGTCAGTTGGCATTCTTGATAGCTCGGTTTTCAAATGTAGCATGTCATATATATAATCATATTTCAATATCTACTCTACAAATCATCTTCAAATAATTTATGCACAATATTTAGGGTACGCAGCTTATGAAAAAAATATATTGTTACGCTTATAACATTTTAAGTGTGTCTAAAAAAAATATTTAAACTTTGAAGTCGTGAATTTTTTATGAAAAATAATGCATTAACAAAAAAAGCATTATCAACAAAAGGCGGTATTTTTATTAAATTTATTTTTTATGGGAGATATACTTAAAGGTGTCCTTTACCTGATTTTGAAATGAAAATAGTGGGATTTTGGGTGTTTTTGGTAGTATTTCCTATTTAAAAATATTTTGAGGTGCATTTCATATCAAATCAAGCAGAGGCATTCCATGTCAGTTCCCCTAAGCCATTTAATCACTGTCACAAATTTCAATGAAATTGGGTTTGTTTATAGCTTATTTTAAGACGTAATCACCTTTAATTTTCTTGATCCTAAGTAAAATATTTTTTAAGATAAAAAATATCAAAATTTTGAAAAATTGTTTTAAATTTTTTTAATGACAGTTCGATATTCAAAGACTACATTAAAAAAAAAAAAAAAGTCATTTCAATATAAAATCACTAAATAGGTTTCAAATAATGTATATGTGACAAATAATGTACGCTGATTATTATTTCTTGTTTTTTATCATGTTTAAACACTAAGAGTGTCTTTTACCTTATGAATTTTTAAAATCAAGAATTTTGTCAAAAATAATGTGTTAATCAAAAATTTATTATTAACCGAAGGCAGGGTGTTATTGCTTTTTTTTTTAATTGTACGTAAAAATATCTTTTAAATGGTTATAAAATAAAAATAGTGAACATATGAGAAAAAATTATCAAAATTTTGGGAAAATGCCACGAGTTGCCATTAATGATTGTTCAATTTTCAAAGGCCTCATTTTATATATAAAATCATATTTCAATAACTAATAAAGAAATCTTCTTCGAATAATTTAAGCAAGGTAAATAAAGTATGTAGATTATGAAAAAAATATTGCTGTAATGTTAAAAAATATTTAAATGTGTCTAAAAAATTGTATAATCTTTGAAATCAAAAATATTTTACAAAAAATAATGAAATTATTAAAAAATCTTTATCAATCAGAGGCGGAGTTTCTATGACTAATTTTTTAATTTTAAATTGTACATAATACTACATTATAACTGGATCTGAAATAAAAATAGTGGGATTTTGGTTGGTTTTAGTAGTATTTAAATCATATTTAAAATTATCAATATTTTCAAATGTAAAACCTATCCAATGTATCATCCCTGGAAATATTTTTATTTATACATTTATTTTACTTTTCAAATTATCTTTTATGTTCGTTTCTTAAAGAAAAAAATAAACAATATTGTTTTTTAGTAAAACTTCTAGGGCGAAGAGCAATTATACCTTTCCAAAAAAGACAAAAATCACTAGCTCCTCACCGCCCAATAGAAATTTTCAAAATGATAGTCCTAATCTTTAAACTCATATTTGGCTGTTAATATTGAAAATTTAGCATTGAGCTGCTAATATTGAAAAAAAACCAAATTTCACTCTGTTGAAGAAAATTTTGACGTATTGTGCTTTAAATAAATGCAAAAAATGCATAATCCATTATATTTATATCTTTCAAATAACTATATCTAAAAAAATATTTAAAACTTAATGAGTTGCACTTTTATAACTTTATTCAGTTTCTAATGATATGTACCGTAATTTCGGGTGTATAGCCCGCAGATCAAACAAT
Organism: Maratus speciosus; assembly: GCA_963932465.1. Classification (NCBI taxonomy): domain Eukaryota; kingdom Metazoa; phylum Arthropoda; class Arachnida; order Araneae; family Salticidae; genus Maratus; species Maratus speciosus. Next base: position 452,129,035 of record OZ010796.1, read on the forward strand.
TCAGTTTGGACCCAGAAATTTTATTCAGTATTTGAAGACCAATATTTACTGTGATCTAAAAAGTTACATTTTATTTTTAAAAAATTCTGGGTCGAAACACGATTGTATGATCCGCGGGCTATACACCGGAAATTACGGTAATTTGATTTATTTCATCACAATATTGCTGAAATATGGATTTTCAACATATATATGTGTGTATATATATCCCAGTTCTCAAACAAATTATTTAAAAATTATTCATTTATGTTTAATAAAGCATATATATATTGTTTATACACTTACAGAAAATACATATAGCAAATTTTATGATATTATGTCAATAATGTCTAAAAGTAAAGAACTTATCTAATAGTATGTAACGAAAAATTTAACATCTGGTCTAATGACAACAAAATTTTATAATTTTTTTACTTAATTTGGATGAATGAAAAAAGCTTACATGTTTATATTTTATTGAAGTACAGGTGAAAATGTCAGAAAGACATACCTCAACAACCACTGAGTATGTCACATTCACACTACAGATGATTTTTTTTTCTTTTGATATTTCGGGTTTGATTTCAGATGGTAATGAATTAATTAGTTTTGTTAGAAGTGTCATTGCAGTCAGCATATTAGGCTCACTGTTTTTTTTATATAATTTGTTTTGATTGACTCGATGAACAACAATATTTAAAGGGACCATTTCATGACTTTTCAATTAAATGCTGATTTATAAATTCATCATGTTGTTTAGTTATTATTATCGTCTTAAGATAATAAGTTGATATTAAATTTTTTAAATGCAGTTTATTTATTATTTGAACAGTTGAAAGTATTTTTCAATAAGAGTGCGGACTGTTTATTTTAAGTCGGCTGTTGAGCAATGTAGTGTTGGTAAAGGAACTGGTACTATTTAATTTAATTTTTATTGCTGCAAATAATATTTGTTATTTTATTATTGTATGTATTATATTTAAGCAAGAGTATAAATACACGATATCGTAGTCATTTTAGTACATCTTAGCATGAAAAGCTTCAATATTTATCATTAAACATTCACATTTTATGAAAATTTTGTTAAAATTGCTCATACTTTCACTATTTTTATTTTATAACTATTGAAAAGATATTTTTACGTACAATTAAAAAAAAGTAATAACAGCCTGCCTTCGGTTAATAATAAATTTTTGATTAACACATTATTTTTCACAAAATTCTTGATTTTAAGAATTCACAAGATTAAACACACTCTTAGCATTTAAACATGACAAACAACAATAAATAATAATCTGCCTACATTATTTGTCACATATACATTATTTGAAACTTATTTAGTGATTTTATATTGAAATGACTTTTCTTTTATGCAGTCTTTGAATATAGATCTGCCATTAAAAACATTTAAAAAAAATTTTCAAAATTTAGATATTTTTTTATCTTAAAAAATATTTTACTTGTAATCATCTTTAATTTCCTTGATCCTGTCTTAAAATGAGCTATAAACATACCCAGTTTCATTGAAATTTGTGACAGTGAATTAAATATCTTAGGCGAACTGACATGGAATGACTCTGCTTGATTTGATTTGAAATACGCCTCAAAATATTTTTAAATATGAAATACTACTAAAAACACCCAAAATGCCACTACTTTTATTTCAGAATCAGGTAAAGGACACCTTTAAGTATATCCCCCACAAAAAATAAATTTAATAAAAATACCGCCTTTTGTTAATAATGCTGTTTTAGGTAATGCATTATTTTTCATAAAAAAATCACGACTTCAAAGATTAAACATTTTTTTAGACACACTTAAAATGTTATATAAGCGTAACAGTATTTTTTTCATAAAATACGTACCCTATATATTATGCATAAATTATTGGAAGATGATTTGTGGAATAGATATTGAAATATGATCATATTTATGTCATGCTACATTTGAAAATCGAGCAGTCAAGAATGCCAACTGATGGCAGTTTTCAAAATTTTGACAATTTTTTTCTCAGAAACTATTTGACCAAGGAGTAAAAGAAAATACTGGGAATCATATCTTAATAAAAGGAACAAACACACGCAGTTTCATCAAAATCTGTGATGGTGGGTTACATGCCTGCCTGAACTGACATGGAATGACACTTTAACTTTTTTCCAGGTGGTTCTAATGGTAAACAACGAATGCATAAAGGAAACGGATGATGTTTTGATAATTTCGTTAAGAGTTGGCAGGCTGATTTATTGCTTTTTTGAAGATAGAACGACTTTTCTATAAAGCATTTTTCTGTATTTTGTTATGTCCGAAAGTAACGTACGTAACAAAGCATTTGATTTTGTTATTATTATTAATGGATAACAAAAAGTTAATTATACATATATATATATATGTATACAGACACATTTACTACTTTCTTAGTCTTAAGAATTTTTTAAATGCTAAGAGCAACGTCCAAAATCTGCAAATGTCGAAAATTTGTAACGTACACAACTGCTAATTAAATGCTTTAATCATTAATTTTCCAGAATAGTTTCTGTCTTTTATTGTCTGTGTATAATTTTGTAGACATACTATTAAAATATTTATATATTATATTTATAGACAAAATACTATACTATTAAAAAAAATTTGGCCTTAAATTTGGAAATTTTAAAAATTACATATAGTTAACGTTTAATGATCCCACCTTTTGAGAATCTCCCGTATAATTATTTATTTTATAAGACTTAAACTGTAACCCTTTAATTCCCATAATAGAATACGTTCTAGAAATTACGTAGTTCGGAGAATCTGACTTTTCAACACAAAATTTCAATAGTTAATTTCTCTTTATTTAAATACAAAATGTCTGTTTTTTTTTTTAATTAAAGCAAATATTTCTATTTTAATTTTCTGGTGTGAATTTGGTACATGCGAATAAAAAAAAGTCTATTAAACTCAAAACAGTGTTGTCTGCATAGATGCAAAGCTGCCCACTTTAGTTCATAATTTTTCCGGCTAAATTTGATTGAAACATAAAACGAAATTTTGGAAACTGTGCTTAACTACACTTCACATAGTTTATTATATTTTTTAAATTTAATATACTGAAATAAACCAATCACAATGTCTATCATATTTATTTTTTATTTTCCTTACGTTCTTTTGGGAGTAACTTAATTAACCCTCCGTCTACCAGACGGGTCCATTGGACCCGACAGGTACATACAAAATATTCATTCAAACCAGAAATTTCTTTAAAATAAACTAAGTATATAAACCAGACAAAAATAAGGTAAATAAATAAGTTAAATAGTTTTAAATAAAAATTCTGGTGTAGAACGTTTTATTAAAACTTGAATAAAATTCCCGGTAGATCTAGGGTTAATATGTCCCAAAATTGTGTATTTCGAGAGAGAAACATTTAAAGTACAACCTGAAATTACGAATCTCACACAAGCACGGATCTTATTATTGTAAGCAAATTGAGCTCTAAAAGACAAGCTGAATTAAATCTCAGTCTCAGCAGTGCGTGCAACTTAATGTCCATATTTATACAGCTGAAGCGGGAATGTTTGGATAATGTATGTTGTATAATAGTGTCAATCTGCATGACGTGCGGAAATATTTTGTAAAAGTTCCTTTGAAAAGTCTACTCACGCTTTCAAGTGACATAATAAATCGAAAATAATCACGCATTTGCTGAATAAGGTATTTTAGTAATAAAATATGAATGTTCTATAGCTGCACGTTGCAACATAAACTATTCTTACTTTCTAGTAACCTTGATATGCAAAGAGAAATAATAAAGCAAAATAAGCTTTTCATAATCTAAAAACTCATTGTTTATTATTGCATGATGTTACAGTATATTATTTTATAACGTTAAAATTTCTTCAGTCTACCCATTCTTATAATATAAAAACTTATGTAATTACAGAATACGCACTTTGTACCTAAAAAATAAACAGAAATTTTTGCCTTATTCAATCGGTAGATCGCGGCGATTAAAAATTGTTAAATTTACTATTAAATCTTTGTGTTGTAAAAATTTGTAAGTGTTGACAGCTATGTAATAATAAACCATTAAAATTTATTATTAATCACCTGCTTGTTAACTCATTAATCGCCAAAACTATAAGGTTGAAACTTTCAACTTTTTAGCTGAACGTTGTTTGCCACCACAAATTCTGAAAGATGATTTTCGCTTTACACGATCTTAAAAGTTTATGTCTTTAAGTAACCCCAATTTTTTAATTCAAAAATAGTGGTGGATATGTAAATAACTTTAATATGTGCATTTATTTTGACGTTGCTTGAACGCAACACTAGCGGGTAATGGTTTAAAATATACGTAACGTTCAAGGTTTAACCCTTTCAGGGGCAAATCATTTCCATTGCTAAAATATTGAAATGAATGAATGATACCGAAATTTATGTACAAAATAATTTCGAAATAAGGACAGGCTATATTTCACATACATAATAAACGGAAAAAAATTGTTCCATAATTCTGGTGTCATTATGGCATTTGTGAATTACAATTAAGTGCTTTCATAATCATATCACTGTTCCTGAAAGGGTTAGATGACACAAAACCACTTTTACTCATACATGTACACACCAAAAGAAAAATAATACTAACTATTATTATACTAGTCAATAGCTACGAATATTCGACAACAGTAATTTTCAAGAGAAATTTCTCCCTCATTTAGCCTTTTAACCACTTAACGATAGCATTAAATTACGTTTTAAAAATTCAAATTGCTTATTCACACCACTTTTTTAAAAAATAAATATTAACATTATTTAATGACAGGTAAAATGATACCGTAATAAAGTCAATTACACCATTTTATAAAACTGGTGGCAGTCCAACAAAAAAGAATAAAATGAATAAAAGACACAGCCCGTGAATATCACGGGAGCGAGAATTAACCCCTTGAGGGGCACCGGTATATATTATATACCACATACGATTAATGAAGTTTTACACCAGAAAAATTTTATTAAATTTTACTTTTCTAACTTTGGTATAAAAAAGGCCGTAAAATTGCTCTTACTTATTTTGAAATAGAATTTTTCACAAATTCCGGTGGGAATTCAGCATTTCACAAACGTAATTGCTTGCCCCTCAAGGGGTTAAGCGTCGCGCCTTATAACTCTATGCTACGTTTTTTTTTTTTTTAATTCAGATTGATTGCCACCCCTTTTTGATGCAGAAATATTCTTCTTATTTAACAGCCGGTAAAATGGTGCGACAATAGAGCCAATTATACTATTTTTTTAAAAAATGGTGGCAATCAAACAATCTTAATAAAAATAAATAGCCTACATTACCCGTGAAAGACACGGCCGCGATAATTAACGTGTTAATCCCAGAAATTTCACTGAGGCTAGTCGAAGATTTCTTTACGGTGTTAGTATTGACAGAAAATCACAAAAGTTGGCATCTAGGACAGTTACATCTAGCACAGTATAATGATCGTGTGCAACATATGTGCAAATTTAACAAAAATAGTAATTTAACAGCGCATAAAAAACTGGTGTTATTTTATACTGGTGGAGATCTGTGCAAGCTCACACGTTCAGAATTCTACCCTAATTACACCAAAAGAAATTTTTATCAAAAACCACAGCACACTCAATACTACGCCTGACCGCTAAATCAAAAATGGCGGCTGCCGTAAGCGGATCTTTTTTTTAAAACAAATTTATTGTAAAATAAGTAAAAGGGTTTTTCTAACGTGCTTAATAAAAGGGACATTTTAATTCCTAAATTCTGGTTTTAATGTGCCATTTAGGGATTAACATTTAGCGGTCAAAAAATTAAACATCGTCCTTCAAGGGGTTAATGAGAGAAAGTCTCCATTTAATTTTAAAACACAGAATTTGTACCACCAACTTCACCCATGGATTTTGGAATTTTTTCTGTAGTTAAACAAGGTGAAAAAAAACTCTTTGTAAGAACTTTGCGCAGCCTGTCTTAAAATTTTGCTTCTAAACTCTTTCATTTGGAAAAGAAAGCCCGGCATAGTTTTGAGTCTTTGAGGGGACCGGATAAGCGGAATTGAACCAAATAATCGATTTTTACTTTTTTATATTAATGAATAGTTTAAACTTTCATACTTTCAAAGATGTATTACACATGTTTATATATATATATATATATATATATATATATATATATAAATTGTTAGTTTTTTTTTCATTCTTTCTAAGAGCACTTCACAGCAGTGGGCTACTTTTTTTAAATTCAGATTTCCTGATTGGTATCACTTTTCTGAAGTTGTAAAATTCCCATTGTTTTCGCCTTAACCCTTTCAAGGGCGGTGGCTAGAGGGTCTAGCCACCTAATTTTAATTCCAAAACTGACTACTGGCACCAAGAATATTTTAATAAAATGTTGTTTTTGTAATTAATGTGAAAAATAGCGTTTTATTATTTACTAAGAAATTCGTTTGAATATTCTGGTGCCAGTCAATTCTTTCATCATTTTACTAACATAATTCCTCTGCCCCTGAAAGGGTTAATTAATATGTTATTAAATAGGGCGAATTTAACTATTTCAAGAAAATTGTGTCAATCAAGAAATCAGAATTTAAAAAAGTAGCCCACTGGCAACACGGCTTCACAGCTTTAATTGAATTTTTCTCAAAACTTCGATTTTTCAGGTTTGTGTTCCCTTTTTTAAATATCTATTAAATTTAAGAACTCAGATTTTTCTAAATGCTTATATTATGCTACGGTGCATACTTTAATACTAGAACGACCGGGAGGAGTCGATTTGACTCCAACCATATTATTAACCCTAGATCTACCGGGAATTTTATTCAAGTTTTAATAAAACGTTCTACACCAGAATTTTTATTTAAAACTATTTAAATAAAAATGTTAAACTTTTATGTTTACTACTTATTTATTTACCTTATTTTTGTCTGGTTTATATACTTAGTTTATTTTAAAGAAATTTCTGGTTTGAATGAATATTTTGTATGTACCTGTCGGGTCCAATGGACCCGTCTGGTAGACGGAGGGTTAAATGTCAATTGGAGACAGAATTTTTTTCATAAAATAAGTTCAATTTAAGAAACGCAGAATTACGTTAAAAAAATCAGTTAAATAATTTTAAAAATTCTGGGATAATGTATTTTTATGAAACTTGAGTAAATTTTCCGGGCGTTCTAGTGTTAACACAGGGATTTAACCCCTTAATTCTCCCTCCCGTCATATTGACAGGCTGTGTGTTTTATTCGAATTATTCAGAATTGTTTGATTCCCACCAGTTTTATAAAATAGTGTAATTGGCTTTATTATGGTATCATTTTACTTGTCATTAAATAAGAAGAATATTTCTTTTTTAAAAAGTGGTATCAATAATCAATGGGAATTTTAAAAACGTAATTTAATGCGACAGTTTAGGGGTTAATGATTTGTTGAGAATTATTTATTTTAGGCAGTGAAATCTTACGAAAAATGGTAATTTAAAGATGTCTTTCAATAAATAATTAATAATTAATTTTCCGTTTCACTTAGAAATAAAAAGATCTTCTAAAATACGTAAACCATGTTATTCAAACTACACTAAAAAATCTAGACCTCTATCTTTCACCATTTCTGAGAAAAGGGTACATAAATTTGGTGTATTTTAACATGGCCGAGATAGAGCTTACGCGGTCCCCTTAATTGAAGACAAATTTCCAATCGGAAAATTAAAATTTCATGAAATATGTGTCTAAAAATATCTTTGCATTGAAAATATTTGTATAAACGTAATGCAGTTTTAATGTATTTAAGAAAGACGCCTGAAGTGAACGGTAACTCGAACGTATTCTTCAGATAATATAATTACGAAAGTGCATTTGAAAATTTATTTAGAAGTGATGTAAATATGCTGATTTACAATTCTGATGAATCAGCTGACACTGTTTCTTAACATTTACTATTTAATACAATCCCAACTAAGAATAAAGTTGCAATATGTTAGTCTTGATTAACAAATAAGAGTTGTATGATAAGTTATTGTATTATACCCGGAAACCTTTTAGTATATAATGTAAATATGATCCAACAGCATAATATTAAAAAAAAGCAACATTTTAAAAATAAAACATAAAAAAAAAATAACATTTTGTTTATGTTTCAAAATCTCTGTTAATATTTTACATTTAAAATGTATAATATTTTCTTATTTTTTTGTCGTACCTCTATTCCATTGTTTTACCTTTCGGATTAAACCGAGAAGTACTATTTCGATATGTACCTTATGTACCATGGAATTATGAATGTTCGGTGGTTTCTTTTTCGCCTGTGTTACCTTCCACCAGTAAACTTGAATGAAAATTTCCTCTTAATTTAAACGCTATATTTATGCAAATTCAGAATAACAGCAAGAATATATTTTGTTTTCAGTGTTGGAATTTCGCTGCGGTTCCATCATATTGTGAGAACATAAACTGTTCCGATGTAAATGAGAGTAAATTTAATTACCGCCGGTAAAACGTCTATGAGAAAATTTGTATAACAATTTTCGCGTTATTTAAACGCCTTACTCACGCAGAAAAACAGTCATAATTAAGGGAAATTTTTCTATTCTTTTTTTAGGTTTACAAGCTTGCCCGGCGTTAATCAGGCATTGATCCGATGTAAACAAATAACAATCTCTTTTTTCTGACAACCTCTGCAGTTACTTTACTGGAATAGGGGCACTCCACTATCTGTCATCCCCTCTTAATTTATAGCTCCATTGTTTATATATGGAAATCAGTCGACACAGACTTAAGGAGGAATAACAGATTGAACAGCAGAGGTTCCAAAGTGTTTTCTTAGCCTAATTCAAATGCAGAAAACAATTACGATTTACGCAATTTACTATTGCAAGACAGTAGTGCTGCCAGCACAATGGAGCTACATATAAAAGGAGATGCCAGGTGGTTTGTTTACCGGTTTCAAGTGAAGTAATAGAGGACGTAGTAACAGCGTGGGGCCAGTGTTGCCAGTGGGCAGCTTTTTTTTAATTCAGATATCTGATTGCCACCACTTTTTTGAAACGGTAAAATTCCCTTTGTGTTCGCCTAAAAAATATGTCATCAAAAAAGGCGTATTTTACAATTTCAAAAAAGTGGTTCCAATCAAGAATCTGCATCTAAAAAAAAAAAATAGCCCATCTGGCAACACTGCATGGGGCCTGAATAACGCTGGGGTAAATTTTCCCCAGTAGAAGAGTATTACATACTTCATTAATAAGGCTATTAAAAATGAAAACTTTGCTATTCAAATTTACTGGTTGCTGTTTTAAATAATGGCACCGATGATAATAAAAGTCATTAACAGGAAGATTGATTATGTTGTTACAATATGACGGAAATACGGTGACTGACTTCCGACGCCGGGGTAAAATCCTTGAAATACAAATGAGATTTCTATTGACATTTAGTGATGGAAGTTTGCCCACTCAGTAATCAGACCCTGCGCAACCTGTCACAGTAGAAGCTGCATAATCTTTAGGATATCTGAATTCCTCTTTATTTTTAGTTCCATGGCCGGCACATGGGTTCACAAAACTTGGTAAATAAAATAAATATTTTTGAACAGGACATTTTACATGGAATATCAAAATATAAATGACCTTAACGGAACAAGAGATATTTTTTTATGTACCGTTATTTCCGACGTCTAATCCGTGGAGCAAACAATCATGTTTCGATGCAGAAATGTCATGTATTAAAATGCAAATTTTTAGATCATGGTACTATTTGACTTTAATTATTAAATACAATTTCTGTTACAAAACTCGATTGTACGCCGCAAAATTACGGTAATTTCCCTCGTGTTTATTTGCTTCATTTAATGCTTCAGGATGGATGTCACGTATACGTTCCATTTAAGGTACGTATAAAAGCCTTATATATTCAGGTTGCACAGATGAATTAAAGAAAATTAGCTAACTGAAAATAGCGCCCTATATCAGTCAGTTGTACAGAATACTTTAATCGTAATCATTGCCTTGTCTACTTTAAATAATGCAAAATGTTCTATGCTGAATTACTAATGGAGTTGTGAATAAAGGGGAGGAGTGGGGTAGTGTAGAGTCTACCTGTTGCCAGCGAAGTAACTGGGGAGGTTGTCACAAGATGGCATGTGATTTTTTACATTCGATCAGCAGTTTCTGATTACCACCGGAGTAAATGTTTACTTGTAAATTTTAAATAGAAATTTTTGCCTTATTTTAGCGGCTTATTCATGCAAAAATTTTCTCACAAACATAGTAAAATTATCTATTCATTTTTACTTGTGGAAGTTAGCCTAGGTGTTATAATCTCTTTTACTGACAATGGCACCAAGTTGTGCAAGCTGTCACAATATGGCGGAAAGGCAGAGACTACCGATGAAATAAACGTCCTCCAGTAAAAAGAATACCTTTTTTTAGACAAAATTATGGCTGGAATTCTTCAATAATAAGATACTTAAGTAAGCAAAAAATTTATAGTCAAATTTACTGTTGAAAGTTCCTCCCAGCGATACTGAAACACTGAGAAACACGTTACAGTTGAAGCGTTTTGAGGATACGTCAGTTCCTAATTATTCATAGTTCCATGAAATTACTTGTATTAAAAATTAAAATCATGTCGAATGATACCCACTTTGAAGTGGTTAACGTATCAGTTTGTTTTAACTATACTGTTCGTTTAAAAAATTCAGAAATGTTTTAATTGTTACTTTTTTCCAAACACAGAAATCATGAAAAGGGTCATTAATTTATAATTAAAGCATAATATGAACATAAACACATTTAGTTTTATAACGAATTTTTGATGATTCCATACTCGGGGTACAAACCTTATCCCTTTTAGGGACAAGTAATTGTGTTTCGGTAATGTTGAATTCACACCCAAATTTAAAAAAAAAAAAAAAAAAAAAAATCAAAATAAGGAAAAACAATTTTATAACTTTTTTCCACAAATTTTACAAAACTAAATTTCATTTTTAACTTTCTGTTGCGAATCTTGATTAAAATTAAGGGGGATATAATATATCCCTCCGCGCCTCAATCGGTTGGGTTAGAAGAGGACACTGTAAGAATCATTTATCGCATAGAAATATATGGGTGCAAGTGATGAGTTCAGGCACAAACACAGGAAAGAGAAATTAAAGTAATGTTTATTACCAAGTGCGAAGTTTTCAATAACTGTTCAAAATTGTTTTAACCCCTTAACCCCTTAAAGGACGGTGATGTAATCATGACATCACATAATTTTAATCCCAAATTGCCACATTGGCACCGGAATTTTATGAAGAAAATGTCTTCTTTATTAAGCACCTGAAAATGTACATTTACTTGTTTACAAATAAAATCTATTGTTAATACTGGTGTAAGTAAATTATTTGAACATTTTACGAATACAAGTACCTTGCCCCTGAAAGGGTTAATTATCGATCCCGTGATATTCATGGGCCGTATTTTTTATTCAGCTTATTTGATTCCCACCAGTTTTATAAAATAGTATAATTGGTTTTATTCTGGTATCATTTTACCTGTCATTATATAAGGTGATTATTTCTTTTTCAAAAAAGTGGTGGCAATAAACAATCTGAATTTTTAAAACGTAATTTAATGGGACCGTTAAGGGGTTAACCAACAATAATACATGCCTGGCAGCGTAGATGAAGTAATTGGTGAGCTTAATCAAATATACCAGGAGTTTCACCCATTCGCGCAGCTGAAACGGACATTCAAGCAACAAGACCCTCTTGGAAATTTCATAAAACCGCACCCCCAATGCATCGCGTTTCAAACATGAAATCCGGTAAAATTGCGCACATCACAGCTAAAATGGACTAGCACCCCATCGTACTAAAATCACAGCCACTTACGAATGGCGATCGGAACATCTTCAAGTAGTTCAGGTAAAACCTCTTCCAGAAAAATACGATAACAACTGACTGCCTTGTCTCGCTGAACCAGTCCCTTTGTCAACCCAATCCGCCGATTTATCGATCCTCTATTACTTTTTATGGGTTTATCTGTAGAGTCTTGTTTATGCAACTCCGTTTGACTCTGTTTACGATTTCGTCGCTTGAATATCTATTGCTGCAGCATGTGAGCCTGAAATACCGTATCTTTGAATCTATACACCAATTGCTCCAGTGACGTTACCAGACAATATTACTGTATTACCCACCGCAATCACTCACTCATTAATTAGTAATAGTTTGGCACTTACGTTTTGTTTACAGAGGTGCTACAAGGACACCCATAGTTTTCACACAATTTTCATCTCAATAAATCAGCAAAATAACAATAGTATTACAAAACAAATAGTTCACACAATTTTCAAAACTTTTCGAAAGCATAGAGCTTGCCGATGCCACTCTCAACAAACACTTCTTTCATTTCTCTTTCCTGTGTTTTTGCCTCAAAATATCACTTGCGACCATATATTCCTATACAATAAATGATTGTTAGAGTGTCATCTATGAACTTTTAAAGTTTGTATAATGAGTTTGGAATCACCCTGTATAGATTTTTCATTTTAATTTTATTCATGATCTTAGATCAATATTTAAAAAAAAAAATGTAACGTTATTTGAATAGAATTTACAGGTTTTGAAGTGTTCCTAAAATTTTCTAACTTTTCTACCGCTATTTTTAAAACAATAATCTTTAATGTATATACTTTTATTTCAGGTTTAAACGTAGCTGGAATGAAAATTGTCTATTTTTCTGTCATTACGTCAATCAAGTCGTCCATTTTTCTTATACGTATATTCTATGACTGCCACAAAAGACTTATTTAGGTTCGCTACAATATGTTTTGTATTGAAAATAATGAGTTTGGCACTTATGTTTTGTTTACAGAGGTGCTACAAAGACATCCATAGCTGTCAACTACCTCGCATTTATGTTGCCACTTTTTCTCGAATAGTAATATATACTTTATATAATCACTTAATTCGCAATTAACACTAGAACTATCCTGAGCTGTCATTTTGACGGCTACCATATGAATATGTTTCGGTTTAAACCAGAATTTTTTTATGAAATAAGTCTAAACGATACAAAGACGAAAAACGTTAAATAATAAAGTTAAACTGTTTTAAATCAAAATTCTGTTGTGAAATATTTTTATAAAACTTGACTTAAATTTCCGGTAGTTCTAGTATTAAATAAGTCATAGAATACTATTCGGAAATAGTTTTAATATGATAGCGGAATAGTAAGAAGATGTGGAATACCATTACGTTACCTTCAATTTGCAAAAATTGTTTGAAGTTCGCTTAAATTATGCAATATTCCCTTTAACTTTTGAAATCCATATGCACTGTTGCTATGCCTACAAGTTATATCCGAAAGACTATAGAGTTCGTAGAAATTATTGACCTTTCATGGAAGCTTCATTCTAATGAATGTGAGACTATTTCTATCCTTTCAAAAAAGTAAACTTTTGTATTTTCTAATATTTTTACATAAAATAAATCGATGATTATTGTTAAGTTAAAATGGTGTCATAGATCATATCCCATTATAGTAGTAAGATTCGCCACTGCTTTATTTACAAGGATCATAGCCTATTTTAAGTAGTAGCCTTTGGAATAACTTGTAAACTTTCAAATAAGCTAAAAAAAGTACAACTGACTGATTACGCTATAGATAGGAGCTTAAATATTTCACTGCAGTGGTCATTTTAATTCCTTTTTATTTCCTTTAATCTAGGGGTGCAGAATTGCTGACCCACGGACCAAAAATCTACCACTATTTTAGTTGAAGATAAATTTGTTTTCTTTAGCCCCTTCAAAGGTTGAGTTTCATTTTAGAGCTATATATTTTTTATCACTAAGTACCAGATTGGTTCTAAAATTTTAAAATGAATATTTCCCTCTATTAACCCTTTGAAGGGCAAGTAATTATGTTTCTGTAATGTTGAATTCCCACCTGGTATTTAGAAAAAATTTATTTCAAAATAAGGAAAAGAAAATTTTCAGCTTTTTTTTCATCAACGTTATAAAAGTTTCAGGTGCAAATGTTAATTAAAATTAGGCGGGGTATAATAATACCCACCGCATCTCAAGAGTTAAGTGCGTTGTAAAAAACTGTTACTTATTTTCAAATAAATTTATCTGTAAATTATTGTGTCATTCTATCATTTCAACGTTACGCGAAACGTACAGCCTTGCCACTGAAAGGTTTAGTAACAGAAATGTTGCGGTTAACCCTTTGAGGGGCTAGCAATAATGTCTCTGTAATATTGAATTCTCACCGGAATTATCAAAAAGTTTTATTTTAAAATAAGGAAAAGCAATTTTTCAACACAAACAGTGACAAAAGATGATTGTCAGTATCATTAAGCAAAAACTGAAGTTAAAATTACTGCTAAATGACAATTATCACGCTGTCCTTCGAAAAGTAGATTCATATGTAGTCGAATCAAATGAGCATTACCCGCTGGATACTTTTATGCTTTCCATTCACTATAGCTATATTTACATGTATTTTGGATTTATTTTGGATTAATTTGATGGATTTGAAAATCGATTTATTTTTATTTCAAACCTATAATGACAATTTTCTAAATTATCATTTATAAGAATGTGAAATTCTAAAATAGCTAAGCATTTGCAAAATACGCACAGTTATTGGAATTTTACAAGAAGTCTGGCATCATTATTTAAGATTTAAAAAATATATTTTTTGATTTAAATCGCTGAATTTGAAATTGAAACGCTTATTGACAGAACACGTGGTGTTTTTCGGCTTATTTAAACGAGCCAAAAAAAATCTATTAAAATATTTTTGTACAACTGTACGAAACCTAATTTTGTCTAAGAAAAGTTCTGTGGATTTTCTTTAATTTATCTAATTGAAATCGTATTTGTAACTCTTAAGTCAAAGAATGTCTCATGTGAGGCTGCTAGAATTTTACATAATTGCTAATCACACAATTTCTATTCTACGCAGCGTTGCCAGATTGGGGACTTTTTAATTATGATTATTTGATTGTCACCACTTTTCTAAAATAGTATAATTCGCTTATTTTTTCAGAATTTTTAATCTATTTTTGAATAGGGCGAATATTTTTATTTAAAAAAAGCGGTGACAATAAACAATATGGGGACAAAAAGTCCCCAATCTGGCAACACTAATTCTACACAGTCTAGAACATTATTTTTACCTTCTGCCGGGAGCGCCGTTGTAAAAAGTACAGCATTATTTTTATTTTTTCTTTAAAACAAAATTCAATCAGTAGAGGGTGTTAGTAACGATTTGTATTCGTCTATTGCATCCCTCCCCACTTCCCGAAAGTTATTTGCATTTGAGATTGTGTAATTAGCTGCACTTGTCATTTTAATGTGTGAACATTTGCTGTGTTGTACTTTATGCAACGCGCGCCTGCTTGTGAAGTTCTGTCTCAGCAGAATCTTTCTGAGTGAAATTCTTTCTAAGTTGTTTTAATGGGATATGAGTTAAAATTATTTCTAAACGAAAACGGTATTTTAAAGATAACAAAGAAATGGTGGATTATCTAACAAAAATTTTGAATGAAGACAGTGATAGTGATAATATTTGGATTGAAGAAGATCTGCAATTTCCTGAATGTGACGAATATTTGAGTGATGAAAATTTAGAAGAAGAAGATTACAGTAGTTACTCTGAAATAAATGCATTAGATGATGAGATTGCTGAAAATAATAGTGACGAAAATTTTTATACGGGAAAAGATAGTCACAAAATGGAAAAAAGAGGAAATCATAAAAACCTCTAAAACCAAGAACAAAAATATTATAAAGAAAATGCCAGGACCAACTGCATATGCCAAAAGTACTGCTTCTGAAATCCACACTTTTCTAAAATTCATTGATCTGAACATCATTTATGAAATAATTAATGGCACTAATAAATATATAGAAAAAATTGAAGCTAAGTATAATCAGAAACAGGATAGTAAACAGACGTCCAGAAGTGAGTTTATGACTTTCATGGGACTGCTTTATATTACAGGCACAATGAAAAGCCAACTCGCAAATGTTCAGCAGCTAATGGGACTGGAATACAAAAACTGAGAACAGCTATGAGTTATAAGCGATTGATTACAATATGTCTGAAGGAGGTGTTGACATCTGCGATAAAAAGTGTGCGGCTTATATTGTATCTCGAATAACAAGAAGGTGGCCTCTTGTCATATTTTATACTATGATGAACACTGCAAGGATAAATTCAGATGTATTATTTCTACTGAATAATGCTGATGAACCAAGCCGAAGAATTACTTTTTTGAGAACACTTTTAAAATCCCTTATGAAAGAGCATTTCATATCCAGAGCTCAAATTCCGTCTTTACATCGATATGTGTGGGCTTTCCTTGATCTATATCGTTCAACAGAAAATTTGGAAGAAGAAATTTCAAATACGTTTATCTCTCCACATAAGAGAGGTTCGTGTTACATGTGTGGCCGGAAAAAAAATCCACCTCTAAAATGAAGTGCAACAAATGCGTAACGTTTACATTGAAACAGCATTCAAAAAAGCAAATCTTATGCCTGCCATGTGAAGCGTATAATGTAAGCAGTGTTGCCTGTGGGCTACATTTTTTAATTCAGATTTCTTGATTGGCACCACTTTTTTAAAACGATAAAATTCACTTTGTTTTTGCCTTAATTATTATGTCATAAATAAGGCCCTTTTTTTCATTTAAAAAAAGTGGTGCCAATCAAGAATCTGATTTTTTAAAAAGTAGCCCATCTGGCAACACTGAATGTAAGTGAAATATATGACACATTCTGCATGTCCGAAATTACTTCATTATTGTTTAGTAATTCATTATTAGTTTTTATACTTTGTGATTGTAGTAGTAAATGGCTTTTTATGCATTTAAATTTCTGCTTTAATATATTATAACAAAATAAAGTGTATTGAGGAACACTTTGAAAAATTGTGATCATAGATAACTTATATGATATTTGTATGTTAAATTATTTGTAAAATTATAATACAGCAGCAATAATTGAATGTTTTTCCCCTGTTGTACAATTTGCAACGGGCGCCCGCTCATGTGATAAAAATTGGCGCGCCCAGCGAAATATTAAGTATTTTAGACCACATGATGATATTTTTTATCATAGTTTTTCTTCTAATTTGTGAGCAAGAAGGCTAAACGTGTTATAAAATATTAGTGACAATCTGCAGGCGTCAGGTTGCACTTCCCTGTTAAAGATATGTATGGCAGCGTTGTTTATTTATGTCTTGGGGTAGCCACTATAGGGATTATTTTGTCTATTAGTTCTTTCAGGGGAAAAGTACTTCTATTACTAAAATGTTAGAATGATTGACTTACACCAGTATTTACTAGAAAATTTATATGAAACTAAGTAAAAGCGTTTCTCCGAGTATATGATATAAAACTAAGTAAAAGCGTTTCTCCGAGTATATGATATAAAACAAAGATTAATTTAAAAATTATTGTACCAATGTGTCCTTTAGGAATTAAAATTAAGTAGTATATATAATATACCGCAGCCCTTCAAGAGTTTAACCCTCTCAGGGAAAGTAATTGTGTTTCGGTAATAAAGAATTCATCCCGGAATCTTCACAAAAAATTTTATTGCAAAATAAGGAAAACCAATTTCGCGACTTTTTCCCAACAAAGTTAGAAAAGTAAAATTTATTACTGCCACTGTCCCAAATTAGTTGCGACATTTAGGTCGAAAATTTTGTCCCTAATTTTTTGTCCCCTACATTTCAAGTGGGAGGAGACATAAATAACTTCCGATGCAGTTTAGTAGATCGACACAATTTTGTAAGGACACAACCACCAGTATACCATACAGATAATTTTCTTCCTAAAAAATTAAAGATTCATTAGCTAGAACGTAGTTTTATGCGATTGCAGGTGGAAGAATCCTTACAATATGGGGTGTGGCTTAAGAGCGTGTGAACCCTGGATTTTTTAAATTAATTTGGTACATATTTAAGGAGAGACGGAGGTAATGCTTGGTAAGTAAATGTTATTGATTGATAGCTTAACACCCAGAAATCTCGGGAAAATGTTCAGACAAAATCATAAAATCATAAAAGCATGTCCATAAAATCCTCAATATCAATAATCAGTACAAAAGTAGCCAAATGTAGCAACTAATTTGGGACAGAGGGGGTAAAATATTTCAGGTGCAAATTTTCATTAATCGTATGTGGGATAAATAATATATCCAACCATACCTCAAGGGTTTAAGTAAATTTTTGGCCTCAACGTTGTCTTTACGATTTTGTTTAGATTGGTACGTAGCCTTCAAGATGCTTTTTCATGGAATTCTCCCATTTGACGAAAAAATTCGGAGGAAATAAAATGCTCTTTAGAATCAAAATTTCCGCTTATTAAGGAATGTGTATTTTCCATGGAACTATTAATAAAGAGGAACTGACATATCCTTAAAATAGTGAAGCTTCAACTGTAACCGCTATCAAAGGGGTTGTTTATCGACGGTGGAAGCTCCCCCTAGTAGGTTTATACAGATATTTTAAACTTATTTAAACGCCTTATTTTTACAAAATCTCAGTCATAAACAGTGGTAGAAACAAATTTTCATTTTTACTGGTAGGAGCTTTCTTTGGTGGTAGTTAGGCCCTGAGTTTCCGCCATATTGTGACAACCATGGATACAAACTGACAGTTTTATAAGGCATACTGACACCGGTAAAAACAAATAGAAATTTTTATGACATTTTTGAAAAAAAATTCCATGAATACGACGCTTCTTTAAGACGAAATCTTCTATTCAATTTTACTGGTGGGAAGCTTGACCTATCGGTAGTCAAAAACTGAAGAACCGATTTTTAAAAAGCAGCCGCCATATTGTGACAACCTCCTCAGTTACTTCACTCGCAACTGGTAGACAATACGCTATATGTCTCCTCCTTTTTATTCATAACGCCATTGTATTTTTCGTTTAACCCGGTGAGGGGCGCCGTTTGCAGCCTGCAAACGGTTAATTTTAATGCCCAAAATTCCAAATTGCACCAGTAATTTGTTAGTACAAATTCGATCTCATAAGAAGCGTGAAAAAAAAGGGGCTTTTGATTATTTGTAAATAAATTTGTTCGCATATTGCGGTATGAATTAATTATTTGAACACATTCGGAGCAGAAAAGTCTTGCCCCTGAAAAGATTAATCCATGGGGTCGTTTCTGATAATTTACCATCTAAAATAGCTTTGTAATTAATCCCTTGAAGGGCGCTGTTTCATCTTTTAACCACTTAATCTTAATCCTTAAATTTCATATTGGAACCATAAATTTAGAATGAAATTTTTTCTTAAGTGATTAAAGAAAAACACTTAATTATTTTAAAATAGTTTTGTTTGTAAATTCTGGTGCCATTGAATCATTTCAGCATTTTACGAATAGAAGAACTTTGCCCCTGAAAGAGGTAACGTGTTGAAGGCCAAAACTTCTAAAGGCTTATTCCATGAGTACTTTGAGACACATGCTGCGATTTTTCGTTACCAGTAATTTAGCCCTTTCAGGGGCAAGCAATTGTGTTTCTGTAATGTCGAATTCACACCGGAATCTTAAAAAAAATATTGCAAAATAAGGAAAAGCAATTTTACGACTTTTTACCACCAAAGTTAGAAAAGTAAAATTTAATAAAATTTTTCTCGTGTAAATTTTCATTAATCGTAGGTGGGATAAAATAAATCCCACCGCCCTTCAAGGGGTTAGAACGGAAAAATGTGACTTATTTTATAGGCGAATTCTCATTAATTGAATAATGCGAAACAAACTTTTAGAAAATAACGGTGACCAACAAGCCTAGCAATAATTAGCTATGTGACTTGCACTACAAAAATCAATGGAACTAGCCTAAACAAATGTTTTTATAATAAAGCATTTATTTATATTATTTCAGCTGTATATATATGTATCACATAGAACATCAATTCCATGCTAATTGTTTTTTATTCACTGTTAGTATTACATACATGAATGTAACACCCGCGACATTTTTCTTTTTGTAAATAGGAAATTACTATCTTAGAAAATATTCCCTTGCGTATTAAGTTAATTAAATGTTGGATAGTATAAAAACATTTAATAAAACGGTTTGGTCTTTCAGGTTTTTTCGGTTAAAGCTATTTTTGAGAAAAGTGTCAGACTCGTCGAAACTTAGGCTCAATCGATTGGACGGTCTACATCTTGAGATTTTACACATTATTCAACCGTGACAGACATACTCGTCAATAATTAAGCCGTTTATTTATTCAAAGTATCTCCCAAAAATTATGAATAATAATATTTGCTTTATCTAACTGCGGAATGTTCCTCATTAAATAAGCATAAGTAACTGCATTAAAATTCTGGTAGATATCTTAAAAAATAAAACAGTTATATTTGGAACACTACCGGTTGACAATGTGTCAACATATTTCATGCTCAAATGTATTGTCATACGTCTCAATTTTTTTTATACTCAAGACAATTGATGGTTTCGTGCTCTGTTTATTAAGTAAAATGTTATTAATTGTTCTATATGCTTAGATGATTTAACCCTCTGTCTACTAGAAAGGTCCAATGGACCCGACATGTACATTCAAAATATTTATTCAAACCAGAAATTTCTTCAAAACAAACTAAATGTATAAATGAGACAATAATAAGTTAAATAAACAAATTAAATAGTTTTAAGTAAAAATTCTGGTGTAGAATGTTTTTATAAAACTTGAGTAAAATTTCCGGTAGTTCTAGGGTTAAATATAAAATATGAGAAATATTTAATGGTAGATTCACGTTAACTGTTTTATTCTTTTGCAATTTTTGCGTACTTAAAACTTCATTCATATCATAAGCAACATGATCCAACTTAGAGTTTTCTTTCTAAACACATAATTAGTAAATTTAATAACAAAGACTTGATAGCTTATTTTAAAGTAAGCATAAAACATTTTATTATATATATATCTTTCTTTTTAAAGAAATAAAAATTACAGTTTGTTAAGTCAAAATTATCACACTAAAATTTCTTCAATAAAAACATTGCCTAGTTTCATAGCTCATATTTACTAAAAACACATCAATTCTTCCAGAAATTGATTTAATGTATAGACTTTATTTTACTGCAAGAATTCAAATGCAATGCGTAAAATTTATTTCAAATGTGCTTAAGTCGTTTGAGAGTAACTTAATTAAAATTCCACAAAACTATGAATTTCGAGAGAGAAACATTTTAAACGCAACCTTAATTTACGAAACTCTCTTGCAAGGAAAAATCATATTACTTCAAGCCACTGTATCTCTGAAACTAAAATAGAGATATTCATAACTGACTTAAACCTCCGTCTTCGGCGTGCGTGCAACGTGCGGTGTCCAAATTTATGTAGCTGGGGCTGAAATATTTAAGTAACGTATGTCGCATATTCGTGGCAATCTGTTAGTCGTGCGGGAATATTTCGCAAAAGTTTGTTTGAAAACTCTGCTCACGCTTTCCTGTGACATAACAAATTGAAAACTATCATACATTACTCTAAATAAGGTACCTTTGCAAAAACTTTTAATGTCCCATGATTATATTTAGCAAAATGACTTATTTCGAATAAATAAGATCACTAATAAAACTAAGAAACTTTTTTCAGAAGTCGTAAACCAATTAAATATTGAGAATTCCTTGATTTTAATTTTTTATTATTATTAAATTTTAATTTGTTTGAGTCCTTGGTTCTTGTAAATAAGATAACGTTGAAGAAAATAATCCTTTAAAAAATGTAGTAAATGATGCAAAGAATTTTTTTTCACAGAAAATATATGTAATTTAAATTCATAAAGTGAAAACTAACATTTTTTTTAATTTGGAAATTAATTTCGAAAATCGATGTTATGAAATTACGATTCAAAATATACCTATATTATATCTATATGTATATATTGTAATCTATAAAAAATAGCATAAATTGATTTCAAAAGCTTCAATTATACGAATAAAAAATTACGCCTCATTCTGCCATGCAGTTTTTGAGTTTTGCTTAAAAAATAAATTTCTGAATGAAGTCGGCTCCCTGAATGAAGAATGAAGACGGCTCCCTTTTTTACAGCATGAATTAAAATGACCTATAATTTCTGAATATTTAATTTCGTTTTTATCTGTGACAATTTGGCAGTTACAATGTCGAGGGGGGGGGGGGGGTTGTAATCTTCTTTTATCTAACCCCGATAGCTGCTGTGAGCCATAACATACCTGCCAAGCCAAATCTTAAACTTTATTGTACCTCAAAGAATGAATAGTAAACTTTCCCTTCTTAAGTCTTCATAATCTGCCGATTACCGGTATAATCCGCGGATCACACAATTCAGTTTAGACCCAGAAATTTTATTTAGCAATTGCAACCAAATACTTACCGTGATCTAAAAAGTTACATTTTGTTAAAAAATATTTCTGGGACGAAAATTGATTGTTTGATCAGCGGATTATACGCAGGAAATTATGGTAAATAGGGTAAACTTTTCTATTATTATTTTTTTTTTTTAGTGCAAAAAAGCGTAAGATGTTGGCATGTATGCTATAATGATTTGGAGGCCGCGTTGCTCGTCCGATCTATTAACCCTACAGAAGCTGCAAGCCACAAACAGTGTTGTCAATTTTTTTTTCTTTTTTTTTGTGGGGAGGGGGGGGGGTAGGGGAGGTGTTCACAACAGAAAATTTTTAACATTAATTGTCCTTTATTATACTCACGAAATATCTATCGTTATAATAACCATATACAACTGCTCAAACTTTCTGGGGAGAATTTAGAATTTATTGACGACAGTTTTATATATAACAACTAAATGCGTCAAGCGGCCTGTGCAGTGTTAAACAAACCCACTGGTGGATGAATTAAACATACTTAATTTGACCTTTAACCCCTTAACGGTCGCTTAATATTTGGAAAAACCATAAAAAAGTACCTATTTATTTTATTACAGAAATTGAATAATTATAAGGTTTCTATATAAAATATGCAATTAGTTTTTTTAAGGCGAAAAAAAAAAGATGTTATAAACCAAATTCACATTTGTGGAAAAGCCATCACGGGAGAATTCTATGTTTTAATGTTTGTTTTACACCATACAAATTAATGCGGAATAAGACCTTTATTTTTCACATCTTAGATCTTTATTTATTATCATTAAACAAATTTTTACAAATAATATCTCAAATAATATAATATACCTTAAATTTTGGTTATTACCGTAATTTCCAGCGTATAATCCGCAGATCAAACAATTCTCTTTGGACCCAGAAATTTTATTTAGCAGTTGAAGGCAAATATTTACCGCGATCTAAAACGTTACGTTTTATTTTTAAAAAATTCTGGGTCGAAAAAAGATTGTTTGATCCGCGGATTATACACCAGAAATTACGGTAATAATTTTTTGATTGAGGTCTATTTCGAAACACGCAATAACAAGTCCGACATCACAATCAGCGCCAAAATCCGAGCACGAACGCCCATATTCAAAGACGTCACATCGAAATGCCAGTTAAATTTTTCTGGTTTCAGAAGTTTTTTCCAGCAATAAATCTCCAGCCCGGAAATATGACGGGCACGAGAAATAACGAACAACACCTCAGCCCGTGATATTGACGGGAGCGAGAATTAAGGGGTTAAATTTATCTTTTGGTATCATCCGTGATAGGGTTTTATACTACCGCTCCTGTAAGAAATAAAATGAAAAGGACCGCCGATGGGTGCAGCCCCTTTTCGGGTATCAAATATTTAATATAAGAGTAAAAATCAAAAAGTCTAAAAAAGTAATTTATGCATTTAAGGGTTACGTGTAGCAAAACAAAAAAATATATAAAATAAGGTTACTTACTAAAATATTTACTAATTTGCAATATTTTAGTTTTAACTTGTATTGCAGATATGCAACATAAGATTACATTTGATTTTTTTTTACATCCGTGATAGGGTCTTATACTACGGCTCCTGTCAGAGATGAAACGAAAAGGACCGCCAATGGGCGCAGCCCCTTTTCGGAAACGGGACGGTGGTCGTGTGCCCCTTCACTTTTAACACTAGAGGACTAAAAATGGAAGAAGTTGGACGTAGCAAAAAATCGATTTTATTATTATTATTTATTTATTTTTACTTTTTACGAAAAAATGTCTTAACCCTAAATAGTGTAGCTGGGGGATGAATGGGACGAGGGATGGATGGCACATTCTAAATATTACAGGTAATAAACATTTTTTTAAGTTGCTTTTATTCTCATATATGGCACTATCATAGCGTATTTTAGAACCAAAACGAAAACCATATGGCTGTTTCCATTTCTCTTCAAAGTTGCATTTCCTGAAACTCTGATTAAAAGTAATTATTTTTTTCATTTGAATTTATCAAAATATCTTATACAATATAAACAATTAAGATAAGCTGTAGTTATTTATTTGAAGGCTCAATATTGGTAATTAAAATGAATGAATATTAACCATTGTGACAAAATAATTTCGGAGGCAAAATGGCTGACAATTGAATATATACATCATAGGTATGATTGTGACATTTGCAAAGGGGAATGAATGGGACAGTCTCATTCACTTCTAGAGATGTTTAAAAAATATTTATAAACTAAATGATATTATATAGGTTGATAAATTAATAATTTATGTTAATTAATAGTATTAAACAGTATTCGTATCATATAGGTTATTTATTATTAAAAATTATATTGATTATTAAAAATTATAATCATTATTGTATTGTAATAAAGGTTAAATATTTTATCTAAAAATTCCTATTTAAACTTTATCAAAATAGATAAAATAGTTAAAAGTAGTATATTGTATTGATCAAATGTGAGGAAATTATATTGAATTTTGAACTTTTGCTTCAATAAACCCCTCTTACCCTAACATAACTTGAGTTGTGCATTATTATAATATTAATTAATAAATGTGAATGAAAATTGCTAGCTAAGCCGTATTTCTAAGAAAAGTTTCACTTTCATTTCATATTTAAAATATCTCGTAAGTGGGAAAAGGGAACAGATAAACAGCCATAGTTTCCCTTACAAGTTAAAACTACCGTAAAAGAAGTGATTACCAACGCTGAGATATAACAGCCATTTTATAAGATCACAAATAACAAATATAATTACATATAAATTTATAATTTTAAATTTTTATTAAGTAACGTTGATTAAAGGGAGGAAAATATTTGTGTCCCATTCGTCCCTGCTATGGAGATGATTGGGACAAAGAGAAGCTCTTTTTTTATTTTTAGCCCAGTGGTTAGGGTGTTGAATTCGGAATTAATTAGGGGAAAGTTGGAAATTGTTTTAACCCCTTAATCGTCGCGTAATTTTGGGAAAATCCCTTTAAAAATCGTCGATTTTTTTATTGCCCGATTTTATTTTTCATAAAATTTTAAGTTCATTAGTAAAAGAAACTGGATGTTTTCTTAATATTTAACCCTTTTAAGGGTGGTTTGAAGTGTATGAAATCCCTTAATTTTAATACCCAAAAGTCCAATAATCCCAGAAATGTAATACAAAAATTTTTCTTTAGTGAATTTGCGAAATTTGGCTCTCTCTTATTTGGAAATAAATCTGTTCATAAATTCCGATGTCAATCCTTTATTTCGATATTTACGCAATAAATGGGCTTTGTTCCTAAAAGTGTTCAGGATGGATAAATTTTTTAAAACTTACAATTTTATTTATATTTTATTTGATTGTATTGTACACACATGACGTGCAGAGAAGCTTCGATGCAATGCTGCAACCTGTGGTTTCATTTTATGTAAAGGTAAACATATATAAATCAAATAATTTTTTATGTTACTACAAGGACGATAATTAGATTAAAATTTAATTTGGAAATCGGTATTCAATATATTTTTCAAAATTTTGTAAATTTTCAATGTAAGGAAAACTGAAACATGACATGCATAGTCCTATATTACAATCCTTGCATTCATATTTGGTTTATTTATAATTTTGTTTCTATATTTATTCTATATATTTTCTTTAACTTTTACTTTTAACTTTTTTTTTTTTTTTACAATTTTTTTCGACAGTAGTAAGAGCAAGAAACAAAGCATTTTATTTTAAGAAATAGGTTGCCATTCCTATCTGCCTTTCTATCTTTTTTCTCATACAACATTTAACCATTTCTCATCATAGCGATTAGTTTCGGTTGCAATATTATTCGAAAATTCGTCATTTATAAAATGTTCATAGTACTGCAGAATATCCGAAATAGCTTCAAACGAAACGTTAATCTTAGGCTTCGATTTAAATTGCAAGCATGGAGGTGCGTAATATTGTGTCATCATCACTATCTTCAGTTTCTGAGTTTTCAGAGTCAATAACATCTGAAAAATGGAATGTTATGTTTCCTTTCCAGATATTTCAACTCTAAAATCTTTCTGTTCACTTGAGCTATTCAACATAGAAATTTATAAAACGGCAACCCAGATGTATTCAGATTTGAAACAAGTAAAACATGTGTTTCAAGTCGTACAATTCCTTAAATTAAGGATTACGATCTTAAAAACAAATATGTCATTTCAGAGTTTCCCATCTTTTAACCCTTTCAGGGGCAAGGCATTTTTTCTCCAAAAATATACAAATAATTAATTCACACCGCAATTAATGAACAAATATATTTGAAAATATTTAAAAGCAATTTTCACGTAAGTTTTGAGATCGAAATTGTACTAAAAATTTACTGGTGCCACTAGGGAATTTAGGCTTTAAAATTAGCCGTTTGCAGACTGCAAACGGCGCCCCTCAAGGGGTTAACCCTTTCAGGGGGAAGGCATTTCTGCTCAAAAAATGGTCAAATAATTAATTGACACCGCAATTAACAAACAAACTTATTTGAAAATTATCAAAAGCCCTTTTTTCACGTTTATTATGAGGTCGAAATTGTACTAAAAAATTACTGGGGCCATTTGAATATTTAGGCATTAAAATTAACCGTTTGCAGACTGCAAACGGCGACCCTCAAGGGGTTAAGCGTTTAAGACTTCCTTAACGGACCGATGCTGCAATATCGGCATAAGACAATTTATTTCCTTGGCACCACTATTTGTTTAAGGAACAATTGTACTTGATTTCCGAAAAGAAGTGCAAGAGACATTTACTAAAAATTATACTTTGAAGATATATTAGTGCGAATAGAATATAAAAATAGAATCATGTATTTAAGGCATAAAAATATTTTCGGTAAAGAAAAATGCAAAGTACATACCAGAAAAAAATAGCTAATGTCATGAGACGTCCAGCACGTGAGTGTCATGCGAGCGACGAAATTTGTTCATAGTGCTTTGCCCGTGAGTATCTCGGGCGCGACGATTAAGGGGTTAATCCCTTCTGTTTAGGTCTATAATGAATATGCTATGTTTTTCCCCTCGTACTAGGTGAGCGTTAGGAAATATGTAAAGAATTATAGTCAAAAAGCACGTTTTTTTTTGCATATCATAACAATATCTCAAAACAGCTAACTCTGTCAAAAACATTGTCAGTACAAATGTTGTAGAGCTTAAATTTCTGAGTAAAATGAGTACCTACACTCAATACTTATGTTGAATATTAAGATCACAAGTCTACTTCAAAGTTTTAGACCCATCATCAGGGGGTTGACCTCAGAATTAATTAGGAGAAAACTGGAAAGGTACTCATTCAAGGTGTAGGTACTCATTTTACTCAGAATTTTAAGCTCTACAACATTTATATTGACAATGTTTTTAACAGAGTTAGCTGTTTTGAGATATTGTTATGGTATGCAAAAAACGTATTTTTTTACTATAATTATATACATATTTCCTAACGCTGACCTAGTACGAGGGGGAAAACATAGCATATTCATTCTAGACCTAAACAGAAGGGATTAAAATAATTTCCAGCTTTCCCCTAATTAATTCCGAAATCGGCCTTTTTTTGCTCACCTACCACTTGGCTATTTATAATATTTTACTGTATAATAATAATCTAGAATAAATATTGTGCATAGATGTAGTGAAATACCTTATGTATGAAATGTGATATATAGGGATGAGATTTCGGACTTTTTGCATACCAGAATAATCTTAGAGAAAATGTTGTTCTTTTAAATCTCAACAATGTTCCGTTTAAATACAACAACATTTTCTCTAAGATTATAGTGGTATGCGAAAAGTCGGAAATCTGATCACTGGATTTGATTTTGGATTGGAAATTTTGATAATAAATTAAAAAAAATATTTAAAATAAATACTTTTGTGAAAATGTCCCATTCATCCCCCACCTCCCATACATGATTTTTTATTTTGTTTCGAAAAAAATTATATGTGATTTTCTGAAAGGTTTATAACAGAGGAAAAATAATGAAAAAAAATTGAGATACATTTTTCGCATAATACGTCAAAATTTTCTTATGTTGCGCATCTGCAATACAAATAAAAACTAAAATATTGCAAATTAGTAAATATTTTAATAAGTATAAATCTAAATACCTTATTTTATATAATTTTTGTTTTGTTAAACGTAACCCTTAAATGCATAAATTACTATTTTAGATTTTTGTTTTTTACTCTTATATTAAATATTAGACACCAGAAATTTTAAGATAGATTTTTGTCTTTATATTTTTGTAATTTTTGCATCATTAATATTTCTATATAAATATAGTGGTTAGTAAGAGTTGAATAAACAAAATGATGCAGATATGCATCACTATGCATTTAACCACCGCCCCCTGAATACTAGGCCTGAGCGCTGACACAAAAATGGCGGCTGTCGAAGGCGGATTTTTTTAAATATAGGTACGGACCCTTAAATTTTGACACCAGTATTTTTTAAAAGATTTCTCTGACTCATTTAATCTCAGAAAAACAACGTGCAAAAAAATTAAAAAAAATAGTGGTACGAATATTTAAGGGACCATGCACACGCTGAATCATATCCGCCTTCGGCAGCCGCCATCTTTGTATCAGCACTCAGGCCTAGTATTCAGGGGGCGATGATTTAACACTAGAACGCCCGGAAGGGGTCGAATCGAATCCGACCAAATGATTAAATGCCAATTGGAGAGAGATTTTTTTTCATAAAATAAGTTAAATTTAAACCTCGCAGAAATACGTTAAATAAATCAGTTAAATAATTCTAAATAAAAATTCTGGTGTGAAATATTTTTGTGAAACTTGGATAAAATTTCCGAGCGTTCTAGTGTTAAGGGTTAATGAATTAAATTAAGTATTATATTTTATATAGTAAGTTGTGAAAACGCAATTTGTAAAAAAAAAAAAAAATGTGAAGAAAGCATGAGTATAAACGTTTAAATAATAGAAGAATGCATTCGTGAAAAATACCAAACGGTACTAAGATTTTTGCATGAAAATAAATATAATTTTTTAAGTAAAATTACGACATAGTTTGATATACTTATTATTATGAACTATGTCTATAACCTAAACTTTTTAAAGTAATAAGGGACCAGATGATAAAAAATATGAAAACATTTCCATGTTTCCTTGTAATTCAAAGATTTAGCAACGATACAATTTCGTACAGTATTGTTAGTCAGGGTTGCCAATTTCGCATATTTTAAATTACAAAATTTCTTATTCATACCAGAAATTACCTATAATATTATTTTCTTTTATTAATGGCTGTCATTTCGCGATTGCTTAGAGTAAAAATTCTTCTAAAAGAGTTTCCTATGCAAAATCGAATTTTTTTTTATTTAATAAAAGGCCAAACTGGCAACCGTTTTGCAGGTGGATGTAATCAGAGTTGTCAAGTCTCTCGCTTTTTGCGCACCCCTATTATCTTAGAGAAAATGTTGTTGTTTTAAATCGACCAAATTTTCGAATTAAATAAATCAACATTTTCTGTATTAAAATACTGGTATACAAAAATCTGGAGACTTGGCAGCTCTGATGTATTTTTTTAACCGTTTATCTACTGACGGTACTTATAAGTACCACTCATTTTAAACTTTCATCCCATAGTAAATATTATTAATATTCTAATGGTACTTTGCAAAAACACTCTTTTAACTCCAATTTATCGGAATACATGGCAGCAGTAGTTCTAGGTTTGTTATTTTAGCGAGGAAGGGGGCTATCTTTGACACAGAGGATGAGTTCTGTACCGACATTTTGTACAGATTGTCACGCTCGTCTCTTTATTGCTGCAAACACAGTAAAGGATGTAAGATAAGAGTTGCATTTTTTTAATGTGTTCATTATGATCTTAGAATACAGTTTGACTAGCTATTTTAGGTGAACGGTGTATGTATTTGATTTAACAGTTGAATTACTCGGTGGTGCTTATAAGTACCGTCAGTACACTGGGTGTTGGAGAAAAACGTCTTGGTTACTTTTCGACTGTGTCCTTCGTATCCATCGTTTTCATCTTCTTTAAAATGTAATTACTAAAATGTAGTGTAGTAATGATTTCCCTGGTATTTCTTTTCTGTTTCATTGTTATTTTTTATAGGAAATTCAAAAAGTTGTTTCTGATATGCTAGAAATGGCATATGTAAATTCATATATTGCATATGTGGAAATGCGAGAGAACATGTTGTCCCGGGAATATAGACGTCGCATAACTAAATGACTGCTAACAAAATCGAAACCCTAAAAAAAATTGTTTTTTAACCCCTTTCATCTGCAAAGCATTTTCAATTCTAAAGTGTAGAAATAAAGGCTTGGCACCGAAATTTTACAAAAGCTTTATTTTTGAATATGAGAACGCCTATATTTCACATACTTATTAAATCGAAAATATTTTCTGGTGCCATTTGAAATTACTTGTGGGTTTTCTGTTACGATATGTTAGTCATAGTGTACTGACGGTACTTTGAAGTACCACTTTAATTAATTACCTCTAAATAATTAAATTTTTCACGAGTGAGTATTTTTTTTATGTTTATCCTTTAATTTTCGTTGTAGTAACTGGAAAACTTGCAGTAGATCATAATGCAGTAGATAAAGGGTTAAATTGAGATTGCTTTATTGTTACCACAACGGTACCAAACGGTAATATTCGCCTTTTTCAACATGTAATTAAATAAAGCGAATATTGCATTTTCAAAACGTTGTAGCAATTTAAACATCTTAAAAAAAAAAAAAAAAAAAAAAAAAAAAAAAAAAAAAAAAAAAACTACACCCAACTGGTAATGCTGATTCAGCATTGAAACTTCGATTATGCATAGAGAAACATAATTTTGTAGTATAATTCAGTATTAAAAAGCAGAAAACCAACGTTTAAAAGTGCATAAATAATACGTGAAAATTGGCAAACAGCTGTTTCGAATCTACTTGCGAGATTATTCTTCAGTGCAAGATAGAGCAAGACACAGCGTGCTAAAAAATGCAAGGCTGAGCCATATGACAGAGACATTGCTTATATACCCGATACGGGTAGCGAATGCGCCAAAAAAAAAAAACAATGAGAAAGAAGCAGATGAAATGTCTGAGTGAACCAGTAGCGACTTATACCCGAGAACGAGAGAAAAACAAACCAAAAAGTGGAAATTAAATTAATGCTTTCCAAATACTTGGAAAATCAGGGGTACTAGATAAGTCATTGACTAAATCATCCTGAGTTTCCAAGTATTTGGAAAGCATTAATTTAATTTCCCCTTTTTGGTCTCTGTCATTTTGCCCAGCCTTGCTTTTTCTAGCATGATGTGTCTTGCTCTATCTTGCACTGAAGAAGAATTTCTGCAGTAGATTCGAAACAGCTGTTTGCTACTTTTCACGTATTATTTGTGTATTTTTAAACGTTGGTTTTCTGCTTTTTAATATTCCTTCACAGTGGCTTTAATTGCTATTTTAATAAAATTCAGTTGTATTATTATATACAAAGCTATTAAATTGAAACTAATTATTTTAAAAGTTCTTAAGTTTTAATTTAAATACATAGATACTCTTGTAGTGTTTTTTTCTACAACTTTTTCATAACAGAAATATAGGTTCCTAACATATTTGCAAGAAAAATTTAGATCGGTATAGTACAATATTTGCAAGATAAATGTAAAATGAAAATTACTGTTTCGTTGCATTTGTAGTCAAATAAGTGAAATTTCTGAACTCTACGTATAGATAAATTAATTTATCCATATGCATACAAAAACTAACCGGTAAAAATTTTATTTCTATTTGACATTTATAATTTAAAATAAATATTTATTTGGGAATGTTTATTATTTTTCTGTAAGTTTTAATAAAATTTTTAATTTTATAATTTGATGGCCTGTTTGAAGAACTATACTTGAAAACACAGATATTCCTGCAAGCGTAAAATTACATTTATTTTCAAAGAATTTGCCAACTACTTTTTTAACTAATATAAAAGCGAAATTAGGAAATTTTAAATAGAGTTCAAAAGCAATATTAGCTTAGACTACACAATCTTAAATGAATAAATGAATAATCTTTGAAGTAAACTTCGCTACGTATAGATGTCGTAATTTACATTCCATACACAGATATTCTTGTAGTGTTTTTTTCTACAACTTTTTCATAACAGAAATATAGATTCCTAACATAGTTGCAAGAAAAATAACATATCTAGCCATCAAATACATACATAGCCATCATAATTTACATTCATGTGTAATTTTGCTAAATGTAAATATTTTGCTTTTATGGTATTAGTTTAGTTGTAAATAAACAGAGAACTTCCAAAAATAAAACTAATATCAATTGAATCTCTACAAGAAATGAGTTATTTATAGCTTATAAAAGTGATTGTATCCTTTGTTATTTCTTAAGGAATACATTTTTTGGAAGCAGATAAAAATTCAGTGTCTCAAAAAATAGAAAACAATCATCATGAAAAATAAAAAATAAGTGAGAGTTAAATTATCAGGAAATTTAGAAATCATTTTCGGATGATTAGATTTTCTTGTGAAAGTACATTTCAAGGATTTTCATTTAAATTCCAACAACCTAATTTAAATTCACAGAAATTAAAGATCACGTAGTAAAGGCTCAAATTTTGTGTCTCCAATAGTTTTTGCTAATACAATATTTCAGAAATACAATTCTGTGTTTACGCATAACCGACAACATTTTTATTATCACAATTTTTTACAAAAACTTTGCCTTATCCTCATGAAACTATTAACCCTTAAATGCGCGATTTTTTTTATTTGTTTCGAAAAATTTATATGTAATTCTCTGAAAGGTTTATTGCACAGGAAAAATAATGAAGAACGTCAGAGTATTTATTGTAAATTGGCTTCATATATTATCTTCTTCAATTGTTTTTAACCATATTTGAAGAGTGCATAAACTTTTGAGACGGACTATGTAAAACCACTGAGGTATCAAAACGGTCAAATATAATGATGCATTGCTCAACATTTACGAGGACAAAGGTATAAATAGTTCTATAAAAGATGAAGCACCTGGGCTACTTATGCATATAAAACGATTCATGCATATAAACGAAAGCTTTATTCCCAGGTTTTTTTAGTGACTGAGTTCAGGTTTTTAACAATTTTGTTTTTGAAATGCTGTTTTTGATATTTTACGCTTTAATTATTCTCTCTTTTTCATTTTTTCATGCTGCTTTTGCTTTTTCATTGTTCTATTTTGTTTTTCCATGTTATGCTACAGTTTTTAACCCCTTAATTCTCGCTCCCGTCATATTCACGGGCTGCGTCTTTTATTCAGATTATTTAAATATGTCCGATTCCCACCAGTTTTATAAAATAGTGTAATTGGATTTATTATGATATAATTTTATCTGTCATTAAGCAAAGTGAATATTTCTGTTTCAAAAAAGTGTTGCCAATAAGCAATTTGAATTTTTAAACCGTAATTTAATGCGACCATTAAGGGGTTAAACATGCAGAAAAGATTGACTCTACGGATTTTCGCTTTTTGGTAGGACTTTGAATTGTCTGCGAAGCTGTTTCTTTTTGCAAACGACTTTTAAAAGTACAGGATGGATTAGTTTAAGTACGAAAAGTCACATTTCAAACCACTGCATGGGATGGTATCGTTGACGGTCAAAGAACTCACCAGAATTGGGCAAGCGCGAGCCCAAACACGTTAACTAAATTTATATTTCAACGTTGCTTTTAGTGGAAACTGGTGGCAATGATGATTTGCATAAGCAGATTAAAAACATCACATTGTAAGCATATTTTAAAGCAGATAAACATTTTAACCTGTTGCGTATCCAGGGTGGTGGTCCAAATGATCTGGATACCACTAATATTCAAACGTTTTCTTCGTATTAATGAATAGTAGAAAATTCCCAGATCTAATAAGGAGAAGAAAACTTTACAAATCTATTAGTACACAGAACATCTGGAACCCCACCCTGGCTAAGCCACCGATTTTAGCCTTTAGACTTGAAAACAAATAATAAAGTTCCACGTATATTCCAAAGACGTTTGTTCTTTTGAAAATTTTTTATAAGAATTGCAGCATTTCTTAATTTTTTTTTTCTTTTTAAAACATTAGTTCCATAATTTCTGTCATTAAATAAATTGCCCTTCAGAAATAGTGATGGCAGTTTGTCCACTGGCGATGGGTTTGCCACCCCCGCTTTACAAAATACAAATGTGTTTTATGAAATTTAAAATGTTTAACAATTTTCGAAATTGTTTACGATATAATAATTTTTCCCGGATTTGACTAACAAATAAAAATTTATGTTCCCACCAGTTTGCATTAAAAGCATTGTTCAGATATTTGTTTCCCTGTGTGCCTTTGAATTTAAGCTGGTATCGGGTGGAAAATACGCTACCCTAATCCGTGATACCTCTTTATACAACGCGAATTTTGTTCGCTGTTGGT
Source organism: Maratus speciosus (assembly GCA_963932465.1). Classification (NCBI taxonomy): domain Eukaryota; kingdom Metazoa; phylum Arthropoda; class Arachnida; order Araneae; family Salticidae; genus Maratus; species Maratus speciosus. Next base: position 452,163,768 of record OZ010796.1, read on the forward strand.
GCTCTTGCGGTGCGCTGTGTGTATTTATTTGGAAAACGGTAGAAATTCTTCTAACTAACTTAAGACTTTCTAGGTTATTCTGGAACGTTTTGCTGAAAAATCTGTAAGCTTCCTGCTTAACCCTAGAACTACCGGAAATTTTACTCAAGTTTTATAAAAACATTCTACACCAGAATTTTTACTTAAAACTATTTAATTTGTTTATTTAACTTATTATTGTCTGATTTATACATTTAGTTTGTTTTGAAGAAATTTCTGGTTTGAATAAATATTTTGAATGTACATGTCGGGTCCAATGGACCCGTCTGGTAGACGGAAGGTTAATGAATAGATGCATTGGTGGCGAATGCACATGCTAGCGAGTTAATTGTTACTCGTACATGCGAGTAGTAGGAATATTTCAGAAAGAAAATTAAAAATTCCTGTTAAGAAAAACTTATGAAAAGGAAAAACGATCTCGGAATAAACGCGGAACGTTACCATGCTTTTACGGTGCACTGACTGATTTAGAAGATGGCATTTTTTAACTCTTTATCTACAGCATTATGATCTACTGCAATTTTTTTCATGTAACATTTTTTTTCAGTTATTACAATGAAAATTAAAGGATAAACATAAAAAAAAAATACTCACCCGTGATAAATTTAATTATTTAGAGGTAATTAACTAAAGTGGTACTTTAAAGTACCGTCAGTACACTATGACTAAATTATCGTAACAGAAAACCAACAAGTTATTTCAACTGACACCAGACAATATTTTCGATTTAACAAGTATATGAAATATAGGCTTTTTCTCATTTACAATTATATCGTTTGGCAAATTCCGGTGCCAATCATTTCTTTCAACACTTTAGAATTAAAAATGCTTTGCTCCTGAAAGGGTTTAAAAAAACATTTTTTTTTTTTTTTTTTTAGGATTCGATTTTGCTAGCAGTCCTTTAGTTTTGCGACGTCAATATTCCAGGGACAACATGCTCTCTCGCATCTCCACATATTCAATATATGAATTTACATATGCCATTTCTAGCATAGCAAAAACCAGCCGGTGCCACAACTTTTTCGATTTCCTATAAAAAATAACAATGAAACAGAAAATAAATACCAGGGAAATCACTACTGCACTACATTTTAATAATTGCATTTTAAATCCGATGAAAACGATGGATAACAACACAGACGAAAAGTAAACAAGAAGTTTTTCTCCAGCACCCATTGTACTGACGGTACTTATAAGTACCACCGCGTAATTCAACTGTTAAATCAAATACATACACCGTTCAACTAAAATAGCTAGTCAAATTGTATTCTAAGACCATAATGAACACATAAAAAAAATCCAACACTTATCTTATATCCTTTACTGTGTTTGCAGCAATGAAAAGAGGAGCGTGGCAATCTGTACAAAAAGTCGGCACAAAACACATCGACTTCTTCAAATATAGCCTCATTTCTCTCTAAAATAACAAACCTAGAACTACTGCTGCCATGTATTCGCATAAAGTGGAGCTAAAAGAGCGATTTTTTGAAGTACCATTATAATATTAGTAATATTCACTATGGTATAAAAGTTTAAAGTAAGTGGTACTTATAAGTACCGTCATGAGATAAAGGGTTAAATTAAAAATTTTAAAGATGAGTATTTTTCTATTTTGCTCATTTCAAATACACGTTTAAGTGCGCGGTAAAAGAAAACACTATTGGAGGATCATCTTGAAATTCTTAATTTATTGACTCAACACAGCTTATTTAAACACAATTTCTGCTTTAAACGTAATTTTAATGCAATTTATGAAAATACCATAGGAATATACCTTAGTTTACATCCTAAAAGTCTCTCCGCATTCGAAGATGAAACTTTTCCGCCTTTTCGTACCACGAAAAATTAATAGAAATTTTGCCTTATTTAATCGGCAAATTACAGCGATTTAAAAAAGGTAAAATTTGTTAGATTAAACATGAGACTGAACATGAAATTGTAATAATCACATTCAATCACAAAATAAAGATAAGGTAAAGCTTCTTACCTTTTAATTGTAGATCGTCCACTTCGAAGCAGGCCAGTTTCTTCATTATATACATTTAATAGACGTATCCAATTTGTGATGAAAGATCTTTCTGATTTATCCTGTAATAAAAAACTTTGTTTTTTTGTAATTAATAAGTGTAATTTTAATTCCTAATGTATCCGATGGATTTTTCAGGAACGTTCAGATAATCCTGGTTAAACTATAATATTTTATATCATTTTAAAATACAAAATTGGAGCATCTTTGCTCCCTTCTGATCCCTTCTGATTACATATCTAAAAGCACACTGAAGAAATTATAACTTACACAAAAGGATTATTGATAAATGATTAAAATAACAAATAAAATGAATCTTGATTATAAATATGAATAAAATACTTAAACTCATAAATTGTTAAAATAGTTCTTTCATATATCATAGTAGCAATCACTTAATCTGAATGTTTTTTTAGTTTCTTAATCTGATATCTCACAAACAAAGAAGTAATTTTATAAAGTAATAAAAAAGTCTTTATTTATGATAACTAAAGTGTTTTTGAATGACAGGAAAAAACAGTTTATCTTGATTAATGATGAGTTTATATAATTTTGAGAGAGATTAGTTTGTCTAACATGATTGATAGTGTTTATTTAATTCTGAAAGAGATTATTTTTTCTAACATGCCCCCTTAATCACTTCAGATTGATGAGTCAAACAAGTTCATTGAATTTCTGTGATTCACTAATTCAGGTTTGGGGACTGGTTTAGTTAGTGCATCAGCAATCATATATTTCGATGGACAGTACTTTAATTCAGTTATTCCATCTTCTTTGAGTTGTTTTATGGCATGGAAACGAATGTCAATATGTTTGGTTCTTTTTGAAAACTTCTCACTTTCAACCATTTTAATACAACTCTGGTTGTTTTCATATAAACAGATAGGTTTTGTTTGTGCTAAGTCTAAATCTTCCAGGAGTTTCAATAAATAAATAATTTCTTGCCCTGCACTTGCGGCTGATACATATTCAGCCTCTGCTGATGAAAGAGCAATGCATGACTGTTTTTTTGTAATCCATTGAATTGGATTATTACCTAAGGTAAAAAGATTGCCGCTGGTTGATTTTCTTGTACTGGTGTCTCCTGCCCAGTCAGCATCCGCAAAAGCCTTTAAAATTGGTTCTGCTTTTGTGTCAATGCGCAATTTTAATTCTTTAGTACAGTTTAAATATCGTATTATTCTTTTAGCTGCCATCCAGTCTTTTTGACGTGGGGATTCATTTCTTCTACTCAATATATTCACACCTGCTGAAATGTCAGGTCTACTGACAGATGCGATATAAAGTAATGAACCTATTGCCTGTCTGTATTTAACATTATTTGGCAATAAATTGCCATTATCTTCTAATCTATTAAAATTAGGTTCCATCGGTTTACCGACTTGTTTAGCATCCTCTAAATTAAACTTTTTTACTAGTTCTTCGATTTTAGCATTTTGATTTAATTCGTAACCTTCTGCTGTTTTTTCTATTTTGATTCCTAAATAATAACTTAGTTCTCCTAGATTTTTTAATTCATATTCTCCCTTAAGTTTTTCTATTATATCTTTAATTTCGTCATCTTGTCCTGCAATCAGGATATCATCGACGTAAACAATAATATACGTTTTGCTTTCTCCTTCATTTCTAATATATAAACATGTGTCTGAATTAGACTGTTTAAAATTTAAATCATTTAATGATTTTGTTATCTTTGTGTGCCATGCCCTGGCTGCTTGCTTCAAGCCATAAATGGATTTATTTAATCGGCATACTTTGTTTTCCTGATTTGGAATAATATAGCCTTCTGGCTGAGTTATGTAAATTTCCTCATCTATGTTACCATACAAGAAAGCCGTCTTGATATCGACATGATTAATTTTTAATTTGTGGTAAGCTGCCGCTGCTATGAATGATCTAAGTGTCGTATATGAAACAACAGGGGCAAAAGTTTCTTCATAGCCTACGCCATATTTTTGATAATATCCCTTTGCCACTAATCTCGCTTTGCATTTCTGTATTCTTCCTTGATCATCATATTTGGTTTTAAAAATCCATCTGGATCCAATTACTTTTTTACCTAGTGGGGGATCGACTAGTGTCCATGTTTTGTTTTTATTAAGAGAATTTATTTCTTCTTGTGTCGCATTTAACCAGTGTTGTTTTTCTTCTGGGTTTTCAATATTTATTATGTCATTAAAATTTTCTGGTTCTTTTATATGTTCTTGTGTTGTCATGTAAACGAATCTGTCTGGAGGGATTCCTTTATTTGATCTATCTGACCGCCTTGGTTCTGGTGTTAATTGTTTTGACTCACTTGGTGTGTCTTCAGTGTTTGTCACTTCAATTTCTACTAAGTTTTTGTTCTGTGATTTGTTATTTTCCTCGGATTGTTTTTCTCTCAAATTTAACTGTGTTTCTACCTTTTCTTGTGTATTTTTGTTTTCTGGAAATTTAACAGTTCTTGCGATTATTATTTCTTTACCATTTGTGTAGATGCGGTACCCTTTGGAGTAATTGTCGTAACCGACAAAAATACCTTCAACTGTCTTATCATCTAATTTTTGTCGTTTATTTTTGTTAATATATGCAAAGGCTTTACAGCCGAACACTTTAAGATAATGTAAATTTGGCGGTCGTTCATTCCAAAGCTCAAACGGGGACTTTTCTTTAGCTTTCGTTGGCAAGCGGTTTTGCAGGTGATTCGCCGTACACATAGCTTCACCCCAGAATTTTTGAGGTAAGTTTGCTTCGCTAAGCAAAGCTCTCGTCATTTCAATTAAAGTTCTATTTTGCGTTCGGCTACGCCATTTTGCCTCGGAGTGTACGGAACAGTGTGTTGGTGCTTTATGCCGTTTTTTATGAGATAGTTATCCACTAAATCATTGTTAAATTCCCCTCCATTGTCTGTTCTTATACTTTTCGGCTTTTCGCCAAATTTATTACTAACTAAGGCAACAAATTCCTTACGTTGTTCATAAACTTCTGATTTCTTTCATAATAAATACAGAATTGTGAACCTAGTATAATCATCTACAAATGTTAAGAAGTATGTTTTTCCCCCAATCGTTGGTACTTGGAAAGGTCCACATACATCAGAGTGTATCAACGCTAATCGTTTAGTGGCTCTATAATCTGCTAATTTTGGGTAAGGTGCATCTGTTAGCTTTGTTTTGATACAAGTTTCACAAGTTGTGTTATGTTTACAATTATTAATTTGTATTCCTTTCGCTAGGTGTTTTTCTTCGATTTGTATTATAGATGCAAAATTTTTATGGCCGAATCTTCTGTGCCATAATTCTATGCAATTAATATTGTTGCAGTTGTAAGTTTTATTTACATAGTTTACGTTTGCGCTTTCATTTGCTACTATAATTTCATATAAGTTATTTTTCATTACCTCTTCTAGGCGGATTATTCCGTTATACGTTAACTTACATTTATCATTTTTAAATAAAATCTCGCATCCATTTTCTGTAACTTTACTAACAGAAAATAAGTTTGATTCAATATCTGGAACAAATAACACATCTTTTAGTGTTACGTTGTGTATTTCACCGTTTGAAGTTACAGTTTTTATTAATGTATTTCCTGATCCATAAGCATAGCTCCGAACTTGTACGGATTTTTCTTACCACTAAAATTTAATAGAAAAGTTTGACTTCTTTAAACGTTAAATTTGCTTGAATTTCGGTGATTCAATTAGCTGAAATTCAGTATAAAATTTTAGTGGTATGAAAAATCCGTACACGTTGGCAGCTCTGCATAAGAAACTAATTTGTTTCTGTTTGCAATTACAACATTAGTTTTTTCATTTGATTTAATTTCTGTAAATAAATGTTGATTATTTGTTATATGACTGGAACTGCCACTGTCAACTACCCACGCTTTTTTATTACGCGGTTTTATGATAAATGCACAATGTTTATTACCTTGATGACTTTCAGATTCATTGCAATCGGCATTTTTATCCGAATTTGATGCATAATCATTTCTTACAGTTTTATCATCCTTTTGGAAAACAAGCGAAGAATTAAAATTTCTTTTGTAGTTTTGTTTATAGTTCGTATTATGTGAAGTATTGTTTTGTTTATTTTTATAGTTGTAATTATGCCAGCAATCTTTAGTGTTATGGTTTTTTAATTTACAATTTGAACAGTATTTTTGTTCCTTCTTGTATCCCGCATTATTGAATTTGTAACCCGCATTGTTAAATTTCTTTGTAGTTTTGAATGCTCTTGCGGTGTTTTCAGATGGTTCTGAACTATCGCTTCTTCGATTATGTTCATCAATCAATTTACTTTTAATAAAACTAGGTGTCAACTCTTCTTCATTACGGGACTCTAATGCCGTTATAAGTGTATCATATGATGCTGGTAAACTACACAGCAATAGCGCTGAAATATGATTATATTTTATCGTCTCACCTATCACCGATAATTTATCTATCAACTCAAGTATGTTAGTGATATGCTTGACCATATCACCAACTTCATTTAATTTTGTGCTATACAACTTGCGCAAAAGGTATAGCTTACTTGATAAATTGCTGCGTTCATGAATTGCCTTTAATGTGTTCCAGGTATCTCTAGCATTGTTAATATTTTTTTACGTGGACGATCTGGCTATCGTCAATGCTGAGGTTAATTATAGCCCTTGCCTTCCGGTCCTTTTTGGACCAATCGGTCGTAATTGGGTTTGGTGGTTCATCAGTGATGATCTCAAAGAGATCTTCTTTGATGAGAAGCATCTCGATTTTAAATTTCCAAACATTGTAATTGTTCGAATTAAGCTTCACTATTATCTGTGCATCTTTTGCAGTCGTCATTTTTTACTTCTATTACCATCTTTTAATTTTCAAATAAACCCTTTAAATTATCATATACTAATATTTAATATTTAAGGAAGGCAGCGCGTCAGTCTCATAATCATTTGTTAGATTAAACATGAGACTGAACATGAAATAGTAATAATCACATTCAATCACAAAATAAAGATAAGGTAAAGCTCCTTACCTTTTAATTGTAGATCGTCCACTTCGAAGCAGGTCAGTTTCTTCATTATATACATTTAACAGACGTATTCAATTTGTGATGAATTATCTTTCTGATTTATCCTGTAATAAAAAACTTTGTTTTTTTGTAATTAATAAGTGTAATTTTAATTCCTAATGTATCCGATGGATTTTTCAGGAACGTTCAGATAATCCTGGTTAAACTATGATATATTATATCATTTTAAAATACAAAATTGGAGCATACATCTTTGCTCCCTTCTGATTACATATCTAAAAGCACACTGAAGAAATTATAACTTACACAAAAGGATTATTGATAAATGATTAAAATAACAAATAAAATGAATCTTGACTATAAATATGAATAAAATACTTAAACTCATAAATTGTTAAAATAGTTCTTTCATATGTCACAATAGCAATCACTTAATCTGAATTTTTTTTTTTAGTTTCTTAACCCTAGAACTACCGGAAATTTTACTCAAGTTTTATAAAAACATTCTACACCAGAATTTTTACTTAAAACTATTTAATTTGTTTATTTAACTTATTATTGTCTGATTTATACATTTAGTTTGTTTTGAAGAAATTTCTGGTTTGAATAAATATTTTGAATGTACATGTCGGGTCCATTGGACCCTTCTGGTAGACAGAGGGTTAATCTCATATCTCACAAACAAAGAAGTAATTTTATAAAGTAATAAACAAGTCTTTATTTATGATAGCTAAAGTGTTTTTGAATGACAGGAAAAAAACAGTTTATCTTGATTAATGATGAGTTTATATAATTTTGAAAGAGATTGGTTTGTCTAACATGATTGATAGTGTTTATTTAATTCTGAAAGAGATTAGTTTTTCTAACAAAATTTACTATAAAATTTTTGTGGTACAGAACAGCGTAAGATGTTGGCAGCTATGCCGCATTTAGGACATTATCTTTGTCGCTAATACGCAACTGAAGAAAACAAGTTGCCTAAAAGCGTGGAAAACTTTAGAACTCAAATCTGAAAACTTCTCGCGTTTTCACGAGGTAACTTTGCTGGTAAATGAAACTCACGTGGTAGCCATTGACATCTGTAATTTTATTTGATCTTCAAAGTTAACAGAAAACATCTTGAACCAATTTCGGGATTTTTTATCGCATTTAGGAAACACTGGGGCGATATAAAATGAGCGATGTCCATTGGAATGGGAATTTGTTTAATATAAAACGTTTTAAATGTAGATAAATGTTTCGGGTTTTGTTCATTAAGATCGGATGCCTCATTATACAGCATTTATTTATAATTCTTGCATTGAAATTACAAGGAAACGAACATTATCGCATTTAGACGCACTGACCTTATATGAACTAAAAGATGTTTGTTCTTCTGTAATTTTGGCCAATTGCAAAATTAAAAAACGTTTTTAACAGATGGGGAATCATTGGATATAAACAGCCCGGAATTTTCTGATGAAATATCGGTGGTGTATTCTCTATCGGAAGAAGAATTACTACCTTTGGAAGTTTTAAAATTGGTAACAAAAATTTATTTTGCTCCTAATTTGAGCATTGCTCTAAGAAGTCTCCTAATAACTGCTGCATCCGAAGAATGTAGTTTTTACAAACAAAAAATAATCAAGAATTATTTGCGAACAACATCATCTCAAACAGGATTGTCAGACCTCGTTATTTTAGAAATTGAGTATGAACTAAATAACAGTTCAAATGCTTCTGAATTGACTAAAAAATTCTCTGAACAAAAAATTCGAAAAAAAGTCTGAATTTCACTCCTGTTAACAATTTTTTTAAATGTAGTAAATTATTTTAAGTGAAGAGTTTTTATAAGCATTTTAGTCAATTACTGACTGTGAGTTGGACCTTTCTTTTAGCCATTCGCTAAAAAATGTAAAAAAGATCATATACTTTTTTTTAATGCTTACTACGCATGTATATTATGTAGGGGCGATATTTTTTTCGTTTGCACGGAATGGGTTAAAGGCTAAATCCGGCGCTGATTTTTATCAATATATAATATGACTGTGATTCTGACGGATTTCACTATAAGAGATCTTTCAAAGTCTATTTCCATCATCAAAAATGTTTTAAATATACATATCATATTTAAGTGTATAAAAATATCTATTTTGCGAATACGAGGTTTTAAAAAAGTATAGAAAAACTCAAATAGCTAAAACATATCCATCATACATCCATATCAAAGCAGTGCAAAAAAAATCAGCAACAGATATGAATGACTTCTTTTTGAAGCATTGAAATAAATACAAGCTATGTTTTCTGTCTTTTTAACAATTTTCTTTACACTGGTTTAGATATCTCACATATGTATTGTTGCATACAAAATTTGAAATTTAATTTGTCAGCCTTTAATGTTTTTGGAGAGATTTAAAATAAAAAATCCTCCACCGTTGCTGCAGTCGCTTGTAGCAAAACATTTCTTAATACGATACTATTCGCTTACTTATTTATTTGAACATTGTTTTGTTTGTGAACATTGATTTCAGTGCCGCACAAACTCCCCTTTGTGCCCGGTGATAGTTTTTGTCTTTTTTCTGTCGATGAACGAAATATTAAGAATGATATCATTTTTCCTAGAATATTTTATCGTGTCCTGTGTAATAAATTAATATTCTCAAATATTAAGGCAGGAGTGTCAAATGAGGCCCGCCTGATACAACAAAAATTTTATAGCAATAATTCCCTTATTTAATCATCGAATGTCTGCGACTCAGGAAAACGACTATTTCTTTAACCATTTGAGGGGAAAGTAATTGTGTTTCTGTAATTTTGAATTCACACTGGGATTTTAATTTTTAAAAAATAATAAATTAAGGAGAAGCATTTTTACAGTTTTTCTCAAAAAAGCCATAAATTTAAAATTTAATTAAATGTTTCCGGTGCAGATATTGATTGCAATTAGGTTGGGTATAATATATCGTCGGTACCATGGCAAACTATCCAATGTGAAAACAGTGGCCTACTTTTTTAAAATTCAGATTTCTTGATGGGTACCACTTTTCTGAAATGGTAAAATTCCTTTGTTTTCGCCTTAATTAATATGTCATTAAATAAGATTAAATAAGGTGAATTTTACTATTTAGAAAAAGTGGTGCCAAACAAGAAATCTGAATTTAAAAAAAGTAGCCCACTGTTTTCACATTGGATAGTTTGGCATGGTACCGACGATATCCCATCGCTTCTCAAGCGATTAAAAAATTACCTTAAATTCCCGCGAATACGCAGCGGCTTAGTTAAGTCTTTTTCAAACCCGAAATTTTATTGAAAAAAAGAATTCAAATATGTACCAAGCAAAGTCAAATGTTACTTAAAAGAAATTCTGGTAGGAAATTGAGTTATCTGAGGTGCGGCGGATACGCTCGAAATTACGGTAGAATTAACGAACTTATGTTGTATTTTTGTCCAAAAATTACGCAAAAAATTCAGATGATGCGGTTAAACGTTTCAGGGGCAAAGTACTTCTGTCAGTAAAATGTTAAATTGATTGAATGACACCGGGATTTATTAATAAATATATCTGAACATAAGTAAAAGCATTTCTTCGCGTACGCTATACAAAGCAAAATTTAATTCCTGAATTCTGGTGCCAATGTTGCTTTTTGGAATTAAAATTAAGTGGTATATATAATATATCGGTGCCATTTAAAGGGATAAAATAGGAAAGTTATCAGGACATGGTGCTACCTATCTTTCGAATGCATCAGAACGCAAAAAGTTTGAAGTGGAACTGAACAATCCGCTAGAGTTACTTATACTTATCTTTAAAAAAAAAAAAAAAATCATTTTTTCATCTGAATATATGTCTAGTGATTTAGTATATACAATATAAAAGTTCACTAGACACATTATCCAGGGCTCTCAGCGTTCCTAAAATTATCACACTTTCCTACCAAAATTTTAAAACAATCTATTCTATCGTAGATGTTAAGAGGATACTTCAGTCAAGTGAAAAGACATGTTTGCTCATGTTAATCCCATGGAAGAAATTTATAAAGATACCTCGGTTGCATTTCAATATTTTTAAATGTTTTTTTTGCATTAGACAGCTGAGATCGATCTATCAAAGGTTGTTTTTTACTTTTTCGATTTTGTTTACAGATATTTTTTATAGGGACACTTTCTTTTTCGGAACCGGTTTCGAAAGTGAAAAAATCCTCATAAAAAAATCTGCAATGAAAATCGAAAAAGTAAAAAAACGGCCTGCATACAGATCGATCTCATCTATTCAATGCAGAAGAAATCATTTAAAAATATTGAAATGCAACCGAGGTATATTTATAAATTTCTTCCATAGGATTAGCATTAGCGAACGCGTCTTTCGCCTGACTGAAGTAGGCTCTTAAAGGAATCTGCCACGAGAATGTTTGATTTAACACGTTCACCCCGGCGCCGATATTCATGTTCTTTGCTGTGAGACGGCGCTCGAATTCATGTGTCGCTTCATCTGGTGGCGCTGTACTGTCGCTTATTCAAACACTGTATGTAATGACTCACCCCTCTCATATTTATTGAATTAAACTCGAATATAACATGCAGAGTTGATTGTGAATGTCTGAAAGCTATAGGAGTAAGCAAATTACTTAGAGATATGATTTATTGACTAAACTTAAGACAGCACAACCTCCACGTATTATACACATTTAGACTAACGTTGATAATGAAAATAACCATCTACCGCAAGAAAGAGCGCATAGTTATCAGAAATTCGATTATATTGGTAGGGCTTCCACGGGCGACTATTGTTCTATTCTATTCGCACAACTATTTAAAAAATAATAAATTTTGTAGTATATATCTCGTTCAAATGTTGTCAAGCTGTATGTCAAAGATTTTTGTTTTGAGAAACTGGTGCGAGTTAGAATTAAAAAATAGTCCCCTATATTGATCTAAAAGGAACACGTATGCGAACGCGCGCACAAAAAATGCCATGAAACGTGATCGTTTCGTATTACTTTACATGTTTTCTACAATACCACAGCTAGACCTGATGATTGGTTGAACAAAATTCGAAATATTGTTGAAGCAATTGTTGATACTTTTGAAGATAATGTTAATCCAGGCAAAAACATTGTAATCGACGAAAGTATTGCTCCATGGAGAGGTTTTCGACAATATATTCCGAGCAATCGCCATAAGTATGGAAGAATAAAAGACAAACATGTAAAGATCAATACAAAAGTTTATCTAACAGAAATAGCAGACAGTATGTCTCGAAAAAAAAAAAAAAAACCATTAAAAGTAACCGCGTATTGTAACCGTCGTAAGGGCCAGCCAGCACTCTGTTTAGAATGATTTAAAAAATTCCATCGAAATAAATAAACAATTATATTAACAAATTGCCGACGGAAACAAAATCCTAAAAGTCTAAAAGTCTAAAGTTCTAAAAGTCTTTTGTAAATTGATCTTCTATATCGGTTTCCCAAGTTTATGCATAAGTAAATATCTTTCAATGTACGAATTTAATATAAAATGTCTTACTATCTAAAGAAATACGGACGACATGACATAAATGCATTTTCTGTAAGTTAGCCCACGCTTTAGTCAATGATATATTTTGAATGAAAACGAGAACTCCAGTTTCCTGTCGTGAAAGTGTTAAGTTTATAACATTGAATTGTTTTTGCTACTGAATTTTTGAATATCCAAGTGTGACCCTACTCTAGTGCACGCTGCCTATGGAACAGTCAAGTGTGACCCACCTGTAGTGAACGCATTCTTTGGAACAGTCGAGTGTGACCATTACCGTCTCAATACTCAAGGTCTCCGGACTGATTTCGTGACCTACCAAATGAAGATTAGCCCCTTGAAGGGCAAGGAATTGCATTTGTGTAATGCTTAATTCCCACCGGAAATTTAGAAAAAAATTATTTCAAAATAAGGAAAAGCAATTTTACGACTTTAGTCCACTAAAGTCAAAAAACTAAGATTTCCTAAAATTTTTCTGGTGCAAATCCTGATTAATCGTAGGTGGCATATAATATATAGCGCCGCCCTTAACCCCTTGAGGGGCGGTGGGGTATATTTTATCCCACATACGTTTAATCAGGATTTGCACCAGAAAAATTTTAGAAAATTTTAGTTTTCTGACTTTAGTGGAGAAAAGTCGTAAAATTGCTTTTCATTAGTCTGAAATAATTTTTTTCTAAATTTCCGGTGGGAATTAAGCATTACACAAACACAATTGCTTGCCCTTGAAGGGGTTAACCTTCATTTGGTACGTCACGAAATCAGTCTGGAGGCCTTGAGTATTGAGACAGTAATAGTGCGACCCACAGGTGATGCATGCCGACGGATGCGGCAGTCAAGCGACACCCAACGGTGATGCACGCAACCTCATGGGATGGTCGCGCGTGACCCACTAGTGATCCACTCTGTCGTGAATGTGTTAAATACTGGTAGCAAAGTGTAAAAATTTTAGGAAAGCTGCGAGCCCTGCATTATCTCAATTCTTATTCGAGGTAATTATCTGATTTTTATTTTAATTAACCCATTAACACTCTCGAGGGTGGTGGTATGTTTATGAAACCACTTAATTTTGATTCCCAAATGCCACAATGTCACCAGAATTTTACTATACATTTTTTCCTTTTACAACTCATGGGAAAAACAGCTTTTTCTTATTTCCAAATAAACTTTTATGCATTGTCTGTTATGTATGTCATTCATTCATTTCAACATTTTAGAAAGGGGAGAGCTTTGCCTCTGAAAGGGTTAAAGACTGATGATGCGTTTTCATAACATTATATTTGGGAATTTTTTTTTTTTTTTTTTTTTTTTTTTTTTGTTACTAGTAAAAGAGAAAAATAAAATTTGCCCCCATTTAATTAACATATTCAGTGATTCATAAAGTAAAAGTAGGTGTTGGATTCCTCCGGGACGGGCGTCTTATACAAAATTTTTAAACTTTAGTCGCCGAATTTTTAAAACAGACATTTTTGGCTAATTGAATCGGGAAAATGCTCGGATTAAATAAGGCAAAATTTACAATACAAATTTACTGGTGAGAATAATCATCGATTCTGAGCAACTTACGCGGAACGAATACCGGTCGCTCGTGATCAAGGGGTTAAGAAAAAGTGGTGTGAACTGAATAACATTTCTGTAAAATATACTGGTCCTTAACCCTTTAGTGTGCAGCTTTCCATATATGCAAACAACAGTGTTTTGAATTTAATGGATTTTTTTATTCGAATATTCCTAATTCACACCAGAAAATTAAAATAGCAATATTTGTTTTAAATAATAACAGACTAACTTTATTTTAAAAAAGCGAAGTTAACCATTGCAACTTTCTGGTGTAAAATCAGATTCTCTGGACTACGTAATTTCTAGAACGTATTATATCATGGGAATTAAAGAGTTAAAGGTTAACTCATTAGTGCGCAGCTTTGCGAAAATGCAAACATCAGTGTTTTGAATTTAATAGATTTTTTTTATTCGCATATACCTAATTCACACCAGCAAAATAAAGTAGCAATATTTGTTGAATTAAAAAACAGACATTCCGTATTTAAATAAAGCGAAATTAAAAATTGAAACTGTATGGTGTAAACTCAGATTATCTGAAATACGTAATTTCTAGAACGTATTCTATTGTGGGAATTACAGTGCGTCTCATAAGTATAAAGACACTGATATTTTCCAAATAATATTCTAATAAATCAGTATTCAAAATTATACTTATGCATATAACGAAAAGTATGTGCCAAAAAAACATTTTACAGTAAATTAAATTAGAATTAAATAATTTCAACTCGAAAATTGATAAATGTAAATAAATTTGCTGTCTCATAAATATAAAGACATTTTACATACTTTTGAATTATCGTCCAATAAATAATCCATTCTTAATTATGACAGAAAATATTCTAGCTGGCATGCTTTTTATTAAGTTGTATATCTATTTTGGCTTTATATTAACCCCTTAACGCTCGAATTAAATTACGGTTGAAAAATTCAAATTGCTTATTGGCACCACTTTTATAAAAAAGAAATAGTCACCTTATTTAATGACAGTAAAAACGATACCAAAATATATTCAATTTCACTATTTTATAAAACTGGTGGGAATTAAATAATTTGCGTAAAAGACACAGCCCGAGAATATGACGGGAGCGAGAATTAAGGGGTTAAACCAACTTCGTTCGAATTCTTTTTTCAACTCAAAGACGTTTGAAAATTGTCTTCCAGATGCATATACATTGCGAACGAGAGTGCCAGAAAGATTCTTAACTGGTTTTAAATCAGGATTACGTGCGGACCACACCGTGACATGAACATTGCTATCGGCAAACCTTTTTTTGTGAGTCTAGATGTGTGAATCGATGCATTATCCTGATGGTACAAATAATTCCGACCATCAAAAGTTTCAGCAATTGGCAACAAATGACTATCAAGCAGTTCGATATACTCTTTAGGTGTCTGTATATCCTCCAGAAAAGCAATATCCGTAGTTCCATTGAAAGAGAAGGCACCCCATACCATAACAAAACCTCCCCCTTTCTGCCTACTGAAGAAAGTTCGGCATTAACGTCTTAAATCGTGCGAGTAGAAATTCCAACCATCTGGGTCATCCAAGTTAAATCTTTTTTCACCTGAAAAAATGTTTTGCATCCTTTGGTCCTTCCAGTGCATATGATTTTTAACCACTACCCTCATAGCATGCATGGCCACAGTGACGTCGTTGTGACGTCACTGTGAGTCACTGTGGTCACGTCACATCTGTGACCGAAATGTCACCACTCAGTGATGTCACATTGTGAATGAGATGTGAACTTCTTAGAAAACTTTAACAAATTACAAAAGATCTTAAAAACATGTTGTTACTGAAAAATTTTATTTTTCTGGCAATAAAAAGAATTGTTATGTCACTGCATGTAAAGTAGGTCACGTCATACTCACAAAAAAAATCCCCCCATATTGTAAGTCACAGTTTGAGAAAAATATGAACTTCAAAAATCTTTGAAAATGAAGAGAAATGTTTTAAAAAGGCCCGAGTTACAGCGGCATAAGGAATGAAAATATATTAGTGGGTAGCAAGTAGTAAATTCAGACACGAAAAGATGGTGGTGGGGGGGGGATATAAAAGAAAATGCACGGTACAAGTATCAACAAACTAGGTTTTCATGTTATATTTTATCAATTTGATATCTAAGAGTGTGAAAGTATACTTTTTTCCTGATTCCAATTTTATCTAGTATTGCAATTTAATAGAATAATCCTTCTCTTATTCTTATTATTATAAAAGTGTTTCTCGGAAAAATGGTACGTGCTGGAACAATTTGGATAACATATTTAGAATTACGAATGTTAAATATATACACTTTACATATTTAGTTTGCACGAAGGAAAATTTTTAATTTATTTTTACCGACCACTGGTATTCGAAACACTTTTGTGGCTTCAAACTAAAAAATTTCTATAATAGTTAAGTCTGCAGCTTTTAATGAGCACGTAGAAAGGGTCTTCAGAGTTTAGTCATACATACATTTCTTGCTTTATAATTTGCATTCAAGTCATATTTTTTCCTGTTAGTGTACCTATTTTAAGTAACTATTTTTTTTTAAATTCTACTTCTTTCAGACTTTTAAAATAAAATTAGCATTTTTTGAATAAAAAAACATATGCAAAATTTATGCAAAACCCATGATATAATTTATTATTCGTATTTCAAATTTGTGTTTTAGAGATATGACTCTAAAAAAAAGTTATTTTACGAATTGTTTTATTCTACAGGAAATTAACATGAAAAAAATGACGATTGACAAAGAAAATTTTTTTATCCTCGATATTTATTTATATCTTTTTATTTTTTAGGAAGATATTTTGTATTTATTATGTGTGAAACAATCTTTACTTAGAAAAAGGGAGGGGGGGTGTTAAAACTGATAAAAAGAAAAGGTAAAATACATTGGAAAATTCTTCAAATACAAAAATTTAAATACAGACAGTCTCATAAAATGATTGCGCATATAAGTTCCATATCTGTTTATATAAAAGCAAATAAACTAACACCTGCCCCAAATCGTCTGCCACGATACCGCAGGGTAAACAGAGAACTTTTTGTTCTAACAGATGCGGTAAGTTACTAGTCTAAAATGTAAGCTTTTGCGTGTGCTTTTTTAATGGAAGAAAAAGACGTCGCCATTTTCGGATACACACGGATATTAATAATTAATTTATGGAGCTCAAAATGAATTCTTATTTAATTTAAATTGTTTATTCCTGTTTTGTATATTTGGTGAGATGAGTTAAATAGTTTTATATTATACATATAGAAAGAAACTGATCTGGAATAGTTTTTTAGATTAGAAATTAACATTATACTGAATGGGAAATGCCGTTTTCAGACTATAGTAGTGAAACTTTTGAAAGACTTTTTTTCATTGCTAATAATATTTTAAATTATTATTTAAAATCCTAAATCTTCATATCAATGTTTTCAGATTTAACATTTGCCAAAATTATAAAATAATAGGAATTCCTTGTAACATATGGAGAGATTTTTGAGAAATTGTTAAATCTAATAATACATTTAATTCATCTATTGTACTTTGTTGTTGTTTAATAGTACAATTATAAATACTAATTATATAGAGTTTTTCAAATTGGTATATTTATTTTTTTTAACTGTATGTAAGCACGTTTTTGCTGTTCGTGATTTTAATCAAACATTTAATTGTAGACATTCAGAATCAGTTATTAAATTTTCTTCGATTGTAAACTCATTTTCTACGTTTTCGATACACGTTCGATACTTCGCATTAAAAAATAAAATATGACAATTAAGCATTGAAATAAAGTGTTTTTCATGACTGATAACAAGTTTATAGATTAAACTGCTTTACTATACTTTTTAAAATTTGATATTTATAATATTTATAAAAAAAATATTTATAATTTATGATATTTATAAAAGTTGATATTGTACTGTTCATTAGCGATAATTGCTGGAAATGCATTTTTAATTATAATATGCGCTTTTATGATTCACTATATTTATGCATAGTATATGGTGTATATGCTATAATTCATATACAAGGCTACGCAAAGTATATGCAAGAGATAAGGGGTATGGGCGCAAATTGCTTAAGGGTGTTTTTTAGATGCGTTATGGATTTTTATGTTGAACTGCATTTAATTTACTAAGAAATGTTTGTAGAATATGGATAAAATGATACACAGGGTCACGCAAGGAAATGGATATATGGCCGTGTATAAATTATAATTTTTGGAAATGTGATTTCAGCAGTTTTAAGAGTGTTTTAATTTGAATTAAATTTTAACTAAATAGTGGCGTGTAATAAAGATTCTATGTAAACTACAGGGTTGTACAAAAGTATTCAAGTATGTTTTCATATATTAGTATAAATTGCTGAATGAGAATTTCAACCTGTTATGCGTTTTCTTGCTAAACTAAATTTTCATATTATATACTAGTATATATCAACCTACAGATTAAATACAGGGCTATTCAAAAGAATTGGAAAACATATCTGGCTATGGACGGTAACTGCTGAAATCAGTTTTTCAAACGTTTTATGCGTTTTCTAAACTATTTACTTAGTTATCTTATTTACGTTATTTCCTTAATTTACGATGTCTAGTTAAAGCATTCAGGAAGCGTTGGAAAGTGCTTTATAATCTATGCTTAACGCATGATTTTTCTTACTTGTTTTTTCTATTTCCCAGATCAGTCATTTCCTATAAATCATACCAAATCTATTTAGCTCATATTAACAAAATACAATATACACGGGAATAAAAAATTTAAATAAATATGGCTTATCTTATTCTTCTTTAAATAGGAAATGTATTAATATCCGTTAGACTCCATGTTCGTATTTAATAAAATAATAACAAATCACAACACATAAAAACTTACACATTCTTAATATAAAGCTTGAACTCAAGATCAAGCTTAGAACTTAATAAAAAGGATGCCAGTTGATAAGCATTTTTTTTTCAATGTAAAAATTAAAAGTATTTTAGAAGAATAGGACTCCAAAATAGCGATACATTGCTAAAAAGTACGGTAAAAAGATAATATTGTATATTTCAAACAAAACTTTATTTTAAAATTCATCACAGTGTTTATAACAAGAATCATCACAGTATTAATGCTCGGAAATTTTTCGAGAGAGAAACATTCGCCTTGCAAACAATATTTCAAATGGAAATCAAATTTCAAACTGATTGCTTAAGAGGCGCAAAAGCCAACATAGTGAAAAAAAATTCCATAAGGGTACTTGAATCCGGGCCATCAGTATAGCGCCCTGACATTCTACCGACTAAACCACATGGAATGCTTAAAATTGCATTTTAAGCAATTAATTTGAAATTTGATTTTCATTTGAAATATTGTATGCAAGGCGAATGGTTCTCTATGGAAAAATTTCCAAGTATTTATATAGTTTGAATCGATGCTGGATTTAATTAAGTTTCGTGTGTACCCGATGTTGGCGGCTCACGATAAATATTCCATCTTGTGCTGCGTTTGTAGCCTTGACAACATGTACTAGTAAGAAATTTTCCAGGCTGGGTCTCGTTCCATGTGGTTTAGTCGGTAGAATGTCAGTGCGCTACACTGATGGCCCGGATTCGAGTCCCGTCTTGGAATCTTTTTCTCTATGTTGGCCTTTGCCCTTTTAAGCAATTAATTTGAAATTTGATTTTCATTTGAAATCATTACATTGTTTATGACAAGTTCGTCACAAATGACATATATTTCACAAATTAGTCACAGTGTGACGTCAAAGCATTGTCGCTGTCGTCACAGGTTCGTCACAAAGTTAATGCCAAAATAGTCACAAATGACACACTTTTCACAAATTTGTCACACCGTGACATCACAGAGTGGTCACAATGTGACGTCACAAACGACCTCTAAAACGGCCATAACGACCTCGCATTCTAGTCATTATGACGTCATATTGACGTCACGTGACGTCACATCGACGGTCACAAAATCACAGTTTGACTTTACAACGACGTCGCCGTGACGTCACCATGCCTTACGGTAACCTCCGTTCTTTGTGTTCTTTTTTCAGTAAAGAAAATCAGCACGTATGTCGGCATACAATGTTTTTTCTTTCTTTTATACGACGATGTACTCCATCCTTTGGGACCATACCGATAACTCGTTGAGAAACTTATCGTAATGACATTTTTTGCGACGAAACAAGTCGCTGATCTTGCGATCGAGTCTTTCACTAGTTATTCTTGGTCTGCCAGATCATTTTCTAGAATATAAATTGTAAGTTTTTGATAAAATTTTATAAAGTGCAGCTCTGATTCTCCCAGTTTTTTTACATATATGACAAACTCTTAAACCATTAGTTTTAAATTCACGTATTTTACAAATTTCATCTTTAGAAATTTCAATGTTCCACGGCATCTTTGCAATTGAAACAAATCAAACAACTTTGCTCGTTTGGGTAAGTTAAAGTATATTTCTGCGCGTGCGCATTAAGTCTGTACGCACGCATTCGAAAAAAAATTGCATATGAAGCAGTTTCAAGTTTGTCTTTATATTTATGAGACAGCGTAATTTTATATTTTTTTTTATTATTCGAGGCGAAATTATTTTATTTAAATTAAAACCCCTATAAGAGATTCATTTCAGTGTTCTTAATGAGGTATAAAATTTAATTTGTTTTAACTGAATTAATAAAATGTAATTTCAAAAACATATGCGTCTTTATATTTATGAGACGGACTGTAAAGGGTTAAAGGTTAAGTTTTATAAAATAAATAATTGAATAAAATAAGGTATTTGGAGACATACTTATTAAAATATTTACTTATTTGCAGTATTTTATCGTAAAACAGCCACACGACAGTAGTTTTTTCTTATATTGCAGATGCGCCACAGAAGAAAAGATTGATGTATTATATGAAAAAATGTATCTCGGATTTTTTTCATTATTTTTCCTGTGTAATAAACCTTTCAGCATAATTAAATAAAATAAGGTATTTGGAGACATACTTATTAAAATATTTACTAATTTGCAGTATTTTATCGTAAAACAGCCACACGACAGTAGTTTTTTCTTATATTGCAGATGTGCAACAGAAGGAAAGATTGATGTATTATATGAAAAAATGTATCTCGGATTTTTTTCATTATTTTTCCTGTGTAATAAACCTTTCAGAGAATCATATATGAGGACCCCAGAAGCCAAGGTGTATAATTGACAAAATTAAAAAAAATGAGTTAAGTGCACAGGCTATCTGGAAATAAGTCTATTTGTTTGTAGGTAAAGAGATATAAGTGATTTTTTAATTATGCGCTGAGTTCTAGGGGTGAATTACTTAATCCCTTTTTCGAAGCCGTGAAACGCTTGGAGCCCAAGGGATACCCCTTGTATCACTTGAAGTGCACTTGTATCCATTGAAGTCCACATAGCTGAACCATGACCAACAAAATACAAGGCCAGTTCATCACTTTTAAAACCCCACAAGCATTTGATCATATTTAAACGGCGATTGACACAAAAAGACGAAGATGTTTCTAACAAACGGTTGCGAAACATAGTAACCAAAAAGGAAGAAACAGTTTCTGGAGTACCATCTCACGATGAAGGAGGAAGAAAAGAACTGTCGAATAGAATTCCACAAGACGGTACTGAAGTCATCAAAGAACACTTAAACAAGTTTCCCCGATACACAAGCCACTATACTAGAGAAAAGACCTCAAACAGTGTTGCCAGTGGGCTACTTTTTTTTAATTCAGATTTCTTGATTGGCATCATTTTTCTGAAATGATAAAATTCCCCTTGTTTTCGCCTTAATTAATATGTCATTAAATAAGGCGAATTTTACTATTTCAAAAAAGTGGTGCCAATCAAGAAATCTGAATTTAAAAAAGTAGCGACTGGCAACACTGCCCTCAACCGTAAATACCTGAATCCCGAACTCAATTTAAAGGAGGTGTACAAACTCTATGTTCAGTTTTGCTTTGAAGAAAAACGCGTAGAACCGGTCAAGGAAAGTTCCTATACACTGTAAAAAAACAAAAAAAACCAAAAAAACGACATTTTTACAGTACAAGGTACTGTTCATCTCGTGCACAAACTCGATCAAAGGGAATGTGCTGTAGTTTTCTTTGGGTTCCTGACTATATTAACATGGAAAATACAGTAGTTGCGTAAAATTAATAGCACAATGCCCTGGCAATTTGGACGCCAGCAGTTTGTGCTAAAAAAAATGCGTCCAAATTGCCAGCACATTGTGCTCTTAATTTTACGCAACTACTGTATTTTCTATGTTAATATAGTCGGGAAACCAAGGAAAGATACAGCACATTCACTGTGATTGAGTTTGTTCTGGCAAATCTATAGTGTTTTTTTTACAGTGTAGACACATTTTCAACACCCATTTTAATCTTTGTTTTTACCGACCGCGGACTGATACACGTGTTATGTGTGTCGCATATTTTTATGGACTTAAATATCATTGCGTGGAGAGATATATCTACAAGAATAATATATACATCTTGCTTAAACAAGTATTTAATAACGAACACATTTTACAGAAGACGATCACAGGAAACACAGATTCGGCATCGCATACAATTACCGCTTAGGCACAAAAAACATTCTATTTTTCTTTCGTGCTAGTCGCTGTTACAGTCAAATACAGCACATCCCCTCCCTTCCAAAACTTCTTCTATAGATCTAATCGCTTGGGAGGTTTCCAGACTCTAGTAGATCGGCGAACTGGTTGTGGTGTCGGAGTTGAACCCTGGGCTATGAGTGGAGCATGCTCTGGTGTAGGAATTGAGACTGGTGTTGCATCAGTCGTCTCAGTCTCCCTACAGGTCGGTGATGGTGTTGACTCAACACTGGACGTCGGAGCTTCAGCATCTTGCACAGGAATGGCAGGTTTTGCAGACTGTCGTCGGAGCTCGCATTCTTTTTCCTCTATGTCTCCTCCATCCCGTATTTGATCCACATGTCTACGCCACAATTGGCCATTTACATCCACAGTGTAATGTAGTTGCCCATCTTTACTAACGACTCTCCCAAACCTCCATCTCTTGTCTCCTTGCCGGTAATTTCGTACAGCGACATTGTCGCCAATTTGGAACCCTCTATTTGAGAATTCATAAGTTCCTTTACGAACATTTTCTTCAACTCTGCTCTTAAGATCAGGACGCAGCAGGTCGACTCTCGTCCGAATCTCTCTCTTCAACAGGAGCATGGCTGGACTATGGAGTGTAGTGAGGTTCGGAGCTTTTCTGTATTGCATAATGAACGTACTTAATTTTTGTTGTATCGTTCCGCCATAATTTTGCATAGCTCTTAAAGATTGCTTCACTGCAAATACGTATCTTTCGGCCTGCCCATTGCTAGATGGCTTAAAGGGCGCAGTGGTTCTGTGTTTAATGCCGTTATTACGCATAAACATGTCAAATTCGAACGATGTGAACTGCGGACCGTTGTCACTTACAAGCATAAGTGGCAATCCAAATCGTGCGAAACAGTCCCTTAAGCATTCAATCGGTTTGGTTGTTGTGGTGGATCTCATTGGATAAGCTTCCAACCACTTTGAATGTGCATCTACTATAATCAGGAACATATGTTCAAAGATAGGTCCAGCGAAATCTATGTGGATACGTTGCCAAGGTGTACTAGGATACTCCCAGTAATGCACCTTCACTTTTTGTGGGTCGGTTTTATATCGAGCACAGTCTACACAGTTCTTGGCCGTGTTTTCTATGTCCTTATCGATGTTTTTCCAGTAAACGTACAATTTCGCGATAGATTTCATTTTTACAGCACCTAGATGGCCATGATGCAACTCCTCAAGTACCTGAGCCTGATACCGTTTAGGGACGCACACCCGCTGACCTAACAGTATGCAACCATCTTGTAGACTATATTCTGCTTCTCTTCCCCTTAAAACTCCTCCACTCTGTAACACATGAAGTATTGGAGCGAGGTCTGCATCCAACAGAGTTTCTTTGGCTCACTAGCTGTGACAGGAGTTGTTTCTATTTGTGCTAACTGAAATAGAGAAATTTCATCTTTAACGTCTAGCTGTTCGGAAGTGGACGGCAGCCTAGACAAACAGTCAGCATTACCATTGTTTTTTGTATGACGATACTTTATGTCAAACTGGAAAGATTGTAATACTAAAGAATAATGTAACAATCTTGTCGCTGCCAGAATTGGGAGACCTTTCTTCGATCCGAAGATGGCCACTAAAGGTTGGTGGTCAGTTAATAATGTGAATCGTCTCCCTTTTAGGTAAAGATAAAATTTCTTGACACCCCATACAATTGCGAGTGCTTCTTTATCAATCTGAACACATCTTTGCTCAGTTTTTGTGAGAGTTCTGGAGGCAAAAGCTATTGGTCTTTCCGTTCCGTCAGGTAAAGAGTGGGAAAGTACCGCCCCTACCCCAAAAGGAGATGCGTCAGTTGCCAATACCAATGGCAGTGATGGATCATAATGCATTAGGACACGCGGAGAACAAATTTCATTTTTAATTTTTTCAAAAGCTTCCTGACAATCCTTTGACCAAACCCATTTAAAATCTTTCTGTGTTAATTTATACAAAGGATTCGCTATTGTAGCCAAATTAGGGCAAAATTTTCCATAAAAGTTAACAAGCCCTAAAAAACTCTGTACTTCTTGTACGTTTATGGTCTAGGAGCTTTCGAAATCGCAGAAATCTTCTCATTAGTTTTATGTAAACCGTTTTCATCAATTTTGTGCCCTAAAAATTTTATTTCTTTTTGAAAAAATTTACTCTTACCCAAATTTAATTGCAGCCCATGATCTTTACATTTCTGAAAAAATTTTCTTAAAGCCTCTAAATGTAAATTATCATCTGATCCAGTCACTCTAACATCATCCATAAAAACTTTAATACCTTCCATCCCCTGGAAAAGACCATCAATATATCTTTGCCAAATAGCTGGGGCAGAATTTAAACCATACATGAGTCTTTTACATACATATAACCCTTTATGAGTATTTATAGTTAAGAGTTTTTGACTATCGGGATGCACTTTCATTTGCAAATATGCATGCTTAAAATCAATTTTTGAAAAATGTTTACCCCCAATTAAGCTTGAAAATATTTCCTCTAATTTTGGTAAAGGATGTTGTTGTATCATTATATTTTGGTTTACGGTAACAGAGTAATCTGCACATAGGCGTATTGACCCATCAGTTTTTTCAACCGGGACAACTGGTGTTGCCCAATCTGAGGATTCTACCCTCTCTATGATACCTTCCTTTTCAAGCCTATCAATTTCTTGTTCAACCCTATCTTTTAAAGAAAAAGGTACGGGTCTGGCTCTACAAACTTTTGGTATTACATCGGATTTAAGTTCCAGCTTTACTTCATAATTATTAATCTCACCTAACTGATCGTCGAAAAGTTCTTTATACTCTTCTAACAATTTATTCAAATCATATTCGCAAGATGTTCTCACTGCTTTGATAGAATTCCAGTCCAAATTGATACTATATAGCCATTCACAGCCAAAAATTGTATCCAAATTTTCCTTAATAATGTACAAATTTAATTTGAATTTTTGATTTTTGTATTAAACATCAACAGTAACAAATCCCAAAGGTACAATTATTTCACCTTTGTATGTTTTAAAAACTACTTTTGAGGGCTTAATTTTTTTTCTTCGAAATCTCACGAAATTTTTTAACGCTCATTACCGAGACGGCCCCTCCAGTATCCAGTTCCATACTTACAGGTTTGTTTTCAACAATTAGTGTTAACATAACAGGAGATTTTCTTTGCTCCTCCTCTTTTAGCGAGTTCAAATCAAAAGAATACATTAAGATAACATTTTCACTAGAATACAGAGTATCTACCTGCTTTTGTTTTACCGTGTTTGCTTTTAACCCTTTGTTTGCGGCAAAACAGGCTTTTTGAATGTGCCCTATTTTTTGACAAAAATGACACTTAGCTAATTTAAATCTGCAGGAAGGCTTATCGTGATTAGTTGCCATACACCGAGTGCAATTTGTTTTTTCCTTCTTTCCCCAATGATTTTGTTTTCCAAGGTTTTTCCTTTGCGAAACACATTTTGACTGCTCTTTATTGTTTCCCACGCTAAATTCCTTAATTTCTAAAGATTTCCCCATTATATCATTTGCCCCTTTCATAGCTTTCTCCATAGCTAAAGCAATTTTTAAGGTATTCTCGATATCTATATCATCTTCCTCGAAAAGTCTATCTAATATTACTCTTTCCCTTAACCCGCTTACAAAAACATCCCTTAACATCGTATTTAACATTTCTTGTTTATACTGACAAGGAATTGCTAAGGAGCGAAGTTCAGCCATAAAAGCACTGACACTTTCCCCTTCTCGTTGCTTACGATTTAGAAATACATGCCTACTAGGAATTATAAGCGGCGTCGGAGTGAGGTGAGCTTTTAACGTATTTTTTAGGGTAAGGAAATCTTTATCGGTAGGACTGTCAGGAGCTAGCAGGTTTTTCAACAAATTGTATAATTTTGCTGACAAACTAGAAATAAAAACTTTCCCACGTTTGCCATCCGGAACATTTTGAATGTCCATGAATGCTTCGAAGCGTTCTATAAAAGCATCAAAAGCTTCATTTGTATCATCGAACTTTTCAAATTGAACCGAAACTTTAGGTTCGTGGGTTTTCGGACCGGTAAAAGTGGCTAAAGTTTCCATTAAGGCTTTATTCTGTTCGATTAAATTTTGAACGAGTTGCTCCATTTTTATCCTTCTTTAAAAGATAAATACAAAAGAATTTTTTTTTTACCTTGGGCAGTCTTCAGCAGCTAATTATCCATCGGCGTTGTCCGTGGTCGTAATGACTTTGAAACTTTTCGTTACAAACACCTCGTCGCCAGCTGTCGCATATTTTTATGGACTTAAATATCATTGCGTGGAAAGATATATCTACAAGAATAATATATACATCTTGCTTAAACAAGTATTTAATAACGAACACATTTTACAGCAGACGATCACAGGAAACACAGATTCGGCATCGCATACAATTACCGCTTAGGCACAAAAAACATTCTATTTTTCTTTCGCGCTAGTCGCGGTTACAGTCAAATACAGCACAATGTGTGACAACCTACAATTGAAAATAGATCATAGAAATGCAGATAAGAAACAACAAGCAAAAACTCAAAGGGAACTACATCTTCGCAAAGCAGAAGCTGTCAGATTAGCCAAAGACGCATTCCACAATTTAAAAGATGATTCAAAGGTCGCGTTATGCTTTGACTTGTAAAAAATCACGCCAACTCCACATGTAACCAATTCAAAGGCTTATTACCTACGTCAACGTTGGACGTACAACTTGAACATTCATAACCTTGAAAGCGAAACTGCCCACATGTACATATGGCGTGAAGGCCAAGCTTTTAGTGGTTGCAAAGATATCGTATCCTGTCGCTTGAAGTTCATAAAGACTCTTCCCTCTCAAGTCAGGCATATTACAGCTTTTAGTGACAATTGTGGCGGAAAAAATTAAAGCCACATGATTGTGAAGTTCTGGCTGTACATTATAAAAAATGCACACATACAAGCAGTCGATCATCGCTTTTTGATTTCAGGACACTACTACCATGAATGTGACCAAGAATTTGGTCTTATAGAAATCAGAAAGAAAGGGGATAAAAGTGATCTGTATGTTCCAGAGCACTGGGCTCAACTTGTTAATGATTCCAGCAAAAACTTCACTGTAAAAGTGCTAAAAGATGAAGGTTTTATTAATCGAGTCACTTGCACCATTTTTTATAAAGTCAATGAAAGTTATCCGAAATCTGCAGTGGCTGCATTTTGAGATGAAAAACCTTCACATTATTCTACAAAGAAACTGCTGGTGGTGATTTAGAACCTTTTCACGATCTAAAGGTGAAGTTCAGTCGTGCCCGAAATTGCCCTAGAGTTCTGTGCGAGTTTTCCATAGAACAAGAAAAACCAGAACTCAAGTACCTTAAGTTTAAATATCTCATTGAACTGTTGCAGTTTATACCATCAGTGTACCACGCTTTCTACCGAGATTTTTCTCACCAAGTGGCAACAGGACACACTGAAGCCCTGCACGATTCTGAAGATCAGGCTTATGAGCCTAATCGTGCTTATGAAACTGTTCATGATGAGATAATGCAGATGTATTGTTCCCATGTTATCAGTAGAACAATATTGTTTCATATTTTCAAACTTTTTTGCGTCATTTTTTCCCTTTTCGAATTTACTTTCTTATGCGCTAAATAAATTCATTTTAACTGTTAAAAAATTAAAAAAATTCAATATTTCAAAACTTATATTAAAACTTATATTAGAACAAAATTTTGTCCTTTCATTCATTTGTATAAACATTGTTTTTATATATTTTATCATTTTTTTTTTATTTCACGATCTTTCATTTTTAAAACGTATATTAAAACAAAATTTTGTCCTTTCATTCATTTGTATCAAAACTGTTCTTAAATTTTACGTAAAGTCATTTTTTTTATTTCATAATTTTTCATTTCTTGTCTATTGCTTGGAAGCCAAAGGGTACAAGTGCCGAATGATGATCAATATTGCTTAATTATAAATTGAAAAAAACCCTTTACTCCACTTTTTTTTACAAATATTGAAATAAGAGACCAAAGACCACTAAGAAATAAGCAACAGTTTCATATTCCAAGTCAGTCAATTACAGTTGATGCTTAACTTTGAACTCAATTTACTCGAAATCTGAATTTTGTCACTTATAACCCTTGGCTTCTGGGGTCCTCATATATATTTTTTTCGAAACAAAATAAAAAATCGCGCATTTAAGGGTTAATGGGTTTTAAAAAAAACATGCTATTGCGTTGTTTTTGCTATTTCAAAATTTTCATGCTATTCTGAGTTTGTAGAAATAGACTGTTGAACCTTTGCGAGAATAACGTTTTGGTCCTTTGTTGAAATACATTGTAGGACCTTCCTAGATGTATATCAATGGAATAGGTCGTAGGGCCTTTGTTGGTAAATGATTCGTTGCCAATGGTTTGGAAAGGAAGATATTTCTTACCGTTGGCCAAATGCGGGACTCAAGAATTAGCCGATGTTGGCTCAACCTATATTTGCTACTTGAGTAGCTGTCAGCCTTCCGTTTTAATCAAATAAAATAGTTTGTACCAAAAATGTTACTTAAATACGAAATAAAATACGTAAAGAAATATGTTGGAAAATAGGTATTAGTGTGAGAAACAATTTAAATTATAAAACAATATTATTAAATATATTTTTGATACCATGTATTTTTTTGACATATAAAAACGCAAGGTTGGTAGCTACGTGTTAGGGTAACATAAACTAAGATTTTAGTAAAAATGGTTTTATACATGTCTGTCAATCTTCCAATTTTTTCAAGAGAAATAAATTGCAAAAATTTCTTATTTAAAAGAACGTTAAAAAAATAACAAGAAACATCGCATTTATAAATGTTTATTGTAAAAGATATTTTTTACTTTGAATAACACGGGTGATCATCCGTTATGTTTATACTATGTAATATATTTAAGTTTTGTCATAAAAAATAATTTTTGTGATAAAATAAATTAAATTCATTGAATAATGCTGATTTAAATGAAGCAAAATCTGCATTTTGCCGAAATATGCCGTAATATTAAATAATTCTTTTAAATTATATCGTTTATTTAATATAGCGTAGCAATAAAAATTTGAAAAGTAAATATGATAAATATATGAATTGAATTGAGATCAATATTTCAAATTCATTCTAAGATAATTATACTTGGTTAAATACTAGAAAAAATGTATTTATTTACAATTCAAAAATAGTATGGCGTTGAGAAATCCATAACATAATTTATTCAAAATTTGTAAATGAACATTAATATTCGGTCCAAGTGGTTCTACTGTACTTAATGAAACAATATTCGCCCTGTGGAAGTAATTTATATGATCATTTATCCTCTAAGCTTTTAAAGATTATGTAGCGTTACTCTTCAGTGGTATGATATTAAATTATCAGTAATATT
Organism: Maratus speciosus; assembly: GCA_963932465.1. NCBI lineage: Eukaryota > Metazoa > Arthropoda > Arachnida > Araneae > Salticidae > Maratus > Maratus speciosus. Next base: position 452,193,850 of record OZ010796.1, read on the forward strand.
AGAGAAGGAGGTCTTATAATAGGCTTGCATTTAGTATATCCTGTGCATTTGCAGACTTCCCGAATTTCATTTATTTAATCACAATTCTTTAACAATATACAGGGTCAGGGTTGGCACTGAAAATTGAATTGGTTTATTAATATTTCCTAATAACTATCTTTGAGTTATTTGATTCTATATTTCTTGTCATTGGATATGGAAAGGTTTTCTTAGAAATTTTGGTACATTTTTTCAAGCAGTAGTGGGAACTCTGAAACTGATTAAAAATTTAACATTTTATATCAACATTTGATATTTCTTATACATATTGTATAGGCATATAAAATACAACTTTATTCTGTAGTTATATTTTTCTAAATACAAATTTATTAACGTATAATTTCAACATATTATCCGGAGATAAAACGTACATGGTTAGACACATAAATTAAATTTAATAAAATGTAACAAGTTAGATGAATATGCTAATTTGACCCCAATTTTGAAAAAAAAAAATTCTCTGTCTAAATATGTATGTATCGTTCGTTGATTATATGCCTGTATTTGCGGTAATAAATCATGTTTACATGAATTCAATTATTTTTGAAACTATGTTTTGAAAACTTGATATACAAAAAATACAACATTTACAATAAGACCGGTATATATTCAATGCGCTGATTGAATGAAAAAAGAAATTAGCGCTTAAAATGTTTATACATATTGCCGGTCCCATGGCAAACAACCCAATATGAAAACAGTGTTGCCAGTGGGCTATTTTTTCAAAATTCAGATTTCTTATTAGCACCACTTTTCTGAAATTTTTAAATTCGCCTTGTTTTCGCCTTAATTAATATGTCCTTAAATAAGGCGAATTTTACTATTTCAAAAAAATTGGTGTCAATCAAGAAATCTGAATTAAAAAAAAGTAGCCCACTGGTCACAGTATTTTCATATTAGACAGTTTGACTTGGTACCGACGATATGTAATACAAAAAAAGTCGAATCGTCTGCTTTTTTGTGAGATTTTTTCAAAATATAATTTTTTTCTCTATGTATAATTAGTGATATTTGAGGGTTCGTACATGTCCTTGAATTTCTAGACTCAGAAATCTTTCGGTACCAGTTCGTTCTTAAGGAAAATCTGTCGTTAAATAAGGCGAAATTTCGTCCATTTAAACTAGATTTATTTTTCTATAAAAAGTAGTGATATATGGCCTTGAAAATAACGGTACCCGTACGAACTCTGTATCTGCACTGAAATAATATGGATATTTTTGTTTGGAAAAAGGTGGTACTCAAAAACTGGGAAATCTGGCACCTATGGACATTTTACTGCGCTTTTTCAATAGTTTCACTAAAAATATTTGTATACTCTGTAACAAAAAGTGATAATTCCATGCTTCTTTATCAACAGATGTGAAGAGTACAGTCCGACTGCGAATTGTTACGATTTTCCAAACAGTTTAAGTACAGTTGTTTAAATAGGGGTAGTCTGCATACTTTCAATTGAACCAACTCTGAAGTTTCAAATAAAAACATCAACTTCTAATACTATATTTGAGTTCCATGGAACAAGAGAGTCGGAAAAATGTACTGTTTATACATTTTTGATGAAATATTCATAGAGTTTAAAAAGGATGATGAGAACCCAGTAATTTTATGATATCCTGGCAAAAAGTCATAAATAATTATCAGAAAACTCCAGTGTCGAGATAAATACAGTAATTTTGCATGATACATAGCTGTAAAAGAAATATAAAACTTTTAATTCATTAAAAATATGATTTATCTAAACAAATGGTGTTCCAAAATGATATGAAGATTGATCGAAATTATCACTAAACGAGAATTGAAAATATAAATTAATATTGAATACCACTCCGAGAAGAAAAACCCAAAATTCGCAAATTAGTTTAGCATATATAGGTACTTCGTAGGCTGGTAAATTTCCAAACCTGATCGCGAAGTTTATTCTAGAAGTATCGCTCGTAAAAGCACTTTGAATGGTTTCGAAAAAGGGAAAATTGGGCTTTTAACCCTTTCAGAGGTATGCAATTGCGTTTCTATAATGTTGAAGTCACACCGGAATATTCGAAAATTTTTGTTTCAAAATAAGGAAAAGCAATTTTTTAACTGTCTTCCTCCAAAGTTAGAAAGGTAAATTTAAATTAAAAGACTCTGGTGAAAATCTTGATTATCCACTTGAGGGGCAAGCAATTACGTTTGTGAAATGCTGAATTCCCACCGGAATCTTTGAAAAATTCTATTTCAAAATAAGTAAAAGCAACTTTACGGCATTTTTCTACCAAAGTTAGAAAAGTATAATTTAATAACATTTTTCTGGTGTAAAACTTCATTAATCGTAGGTGGTATATAATATATACCGTGCCCCTCAAGGGGTTAAAATTAGGTGGGATAAAATGTATCCCACTGCTCCTCAAGGGGTTAAGAATCAAGGTCTTTTGGCCAAAAAGATCGCAAGAGAAATTGAAAATATCTCCGGGTGCAATATTAAGTTTTATTCGATTAAAGAAGGACTTTGGAGCAAAGAAGTCACAGGGACGTCCGCCAAAGCTGTCCAAAGGGGAAAAAAGCCCTTATAACCCTTATAACTCTTTAACCCTTTATCTACTGACGGTACTGATAAGTATCACTCACTTTAAACCTTCATCCCATAGTGAATATTACTAATATTCTAATGGTACTTTGAAAAAAACACTCTTTTTACTCTATTTTATCCAGATACATCGCAACAGTAGTTCTAGGTTTGTTATTTTAGCGAGAAAGGAGGCTACCTTTCGCACAAACGATGGGTTTTGTGCTGACATTTTGTACAGATTGTCACGCTCGTCTTTTATTGCTGCAAACACAGTAAAGGATATAAGATAAGTGTTGGATTTTTTTTATTTGTTCATTCTCATCTTAGAATACAGTCTGACAAGCTATTTTCGGTGAACGGTGTATGTATTTGATTTAACAGTAGAATTTCTCGGCGGTACTTATAAGCACCACCAGTACACTGGGTGTTGGAGAAAAATTTCTTGTTTACTTTTCGTCTGTGTAGTTATTTATCTATTTCATCTGATTTAAAATGTAAATAAAGTCGAACCTCGTTCATACGCGCTCTGCTTAATACACGAACCCGCTTAATACGCGAATTTTCTTCGGTCCCTTGAAATACGTCTATCTTATGCATATAAAAAACCCGCTTAATACGCGAACGGTTAATACGCGAACCCGTTTAATACGCGAAATTTTATCAGTCCCTGGCAAGAAAAATCTACGTTTAATACGCGAATAAGCTTGGTTCGAAACAAACGTGGTTTTAGAGGGAATATTTTCCCAAGCATTTTATACGACAATTCTTTAAACTATGAATGCTTTTTTCTGTCAAAATTTAATGCAACCATGAATAGCTATAGAAAAAATATCAATTTCAACCTCTTCCGGTTAAAGGAGAATTCTTTCTCGGCCTCGATTATTTCGTATAGTGAATCAGGCCAGGAAGACAGGAGAAAAAATTTACTGCTAACGAGGGTTTTGTAAAATAAGCAAAAACTCTGTTTCTCCCCTGACCAGAAAGAGCCTAAAGAGGTCTCCTCGGATAAGAAGAAAGAAGCAAATTTTTCCCACCACGAATGAGAAACTATGTGACGCATCCTCCTAACTTAGAGTGGTGGCGAACCGGTAGACTGCGCTGCAGTCGCAGATTAATCACGCGAGTACAGTGTCTAGAATATATAGTGTGGAAAACAGCTATCCCAGTAACACTTTAAAAAGTGCTAAAATAGTGGATCCCTTAAATGTCAAACGATGCTAAAATCCAAAGAGTCGATCGCAGCGACTTCTGGAGGATATTTTCTAAAACCACAAGACGATTTGGCCTAGACGCTGTAATAATACGAAGTTTACATTCAAATTTGAAAATATACCGCAGATGCTGCGACGATCGGCTCTTTGGTTTTCAGCACCGTTGCACATTTAAGGGATACACATTTTTAGCACTTCTCGGATTGCAGATTTCCACACTATTTATTCTAGGCGCTGTAACGCTAATCTTCCCATTCACTACATGGTCAGTGTTGTAATATCTCAAAAAGGAAGAGGGTCGCTTGTCGTTATCGATAGAATCTAGTCTACGATATCTACCTGAGCTTTTAAAATTATAATTTAGTCTTTACCATGGCGGAAGAAACAAAACATATTAAATCAATGGCTCTATCTATCACCGAGAAGTTATAAATTATAAATCAGTACGTTATGCAGGATGACTCGAAAAAGTCTGCGTTCGCCAAAGAAAAAGGCTTATCGGTGTTAACTTTAAGAGCTTTGTTAAAGGAGAGGGATGCCATCGATAACCAAGCTGTTGTTGGAGGAACAAAGAACAAGAAAATAAAAAACGCCACGTTTGAGGACATGGAGAAGACCATTCACGAGTGGTTTGTTCAAGCGAAATACGATTCTACGAATATCCCAATAAGCGGCCTGCTAATCTAAGATAAAAATCTTCTGAAGTCACTTCAAAAATGGGATTGCTGGATTTCAATGCTTCAAATGGATAGATGGATCGATTTAAAGCTCGCCACGGAATAAAATTCAAGCAAGTGTGCGGTGAGTCATCTGCTGTTAACAATGAAGTCGTCAATTTTTGGAAAACAAATGTGCTTCGGTAGCTTGTAAAAAACTACTCAAGCCGCGATATTTACAACGTGGACGAATTTGGGATTTTTTACAAAATGACACTCGAGAAACAATGGCTATCAAAAGAGAAACATATCATTGGATAAACTAATGACTGACTTATTCTTTTGCTCGCTATCAACTCAGATGGATCAGACAACTTAAAGTTACTGGTCATAGGGAAATAATGCAACCCGCGATGCTTTAAAAATGTCAAGAATCTTCCCTTCCTGTACGGAAGTCAGCGCAGAGCGTGGATGACGGGAGACGTTTTTCAAAAATGGTTCATAATATTATCTGGCGTATGGGAAAAGAACAGCGCCATATCTTATTGTTTGTGGACAACTGTCCTGCGCATCCAAAAGATAACGAAGGCCTGAAGAATGCACAAGTAGAATTTATACTTCGAAATTCAATGAGTGTCACTCAGCCAATGGGCCAAGGAATAATTAACAATGCCAAAAGTAAATTAAAAGATTCGCCTAGTACGACTATACCTTCACCAAATGGAACACGGCAGCAACCATATTTGCTATGAGTGTCGATATTTGCTATGACTGCACATGCTTACCACGGCATGGGGAAGTGTCACACCAACGAAGATTGCAAATTGTTTTTGCTAAGCGGGTTTCGGAAATAGCGAGGACATAATTTACAAAGAGCCAACCTTGCACCCTAATGTGGCAGAAGACTGGCTGGGCTGGGCACACAAGAAACTGTAGGAAAAGATTTTGTCGATTTAGGCGCATTAATTAATATCGACAAAGATCTAGTCATCTCCGATCTCAGAAATCTGGATGACATCATTGCCGATGTAACTGCGACTGACAAAACGGGTAAGGCGGAAGAAGATGATTAATCTGCGCGTCCGGCTGCCATATCCATTCTCCAAACTTATGGATGCGTTCAGTTTTCTCAGACAGTATGCATCGTCACTGGACGAAAAGTCCTTTACGAGCAAGTTTACCATCACCAGAATAGGACTGAAAATAAAACGACCTTATTTCACACAGGCCAAAATTGATACAGAGTCTGTCCAGGAAGTAATGAGACTGGTTTTTACGCGTAAAGTAAAAGGCCAAAGAAGCGGAGTTTGCAGGCGGTACGTGCGGTGAGGAATGTAAGCTAAAGAGTCCAGCGGAAATCAGTTGGCTTTGAGCCTTTGCAGCGCACGGAGACACGTGATTGAAAGTGGCGTTTGGTTTTCAGAATTCAGCGGAGTGTCGAACAGCGATACGATACACCATAAAGTTTTGTGTAAAGCTAATCAAATCAGCTACTGAGACACTTATCATGTTACAAGAAACTTACGGGAAGGATTCTTTGTCCAAGGCTCAAGTGTTTAGGCAGCACAATGCCTTAAAAGACGGAAGAGAGTACGTCGATAACGAACAACACGCTAGGCGTCCATCAAGTTCTCAAACATCAGAGAATTTGACTAAAATTAAAGTACTTTTGGACTCTGATCGTCGAATAAGTGCCCGAATGATTGCGGATACGTTAGGACTTTTAAACTCGATTGTGCATCATATCGTCACGGAAGGTTGGTTGGTTGTATTTATGTCGGCCAATTAGAGCAGAACCTCTCGGCCACTGGTGGGGCATCGTCACGGAAGAACAGAAAATTTGTGCCAAGCTGGGTTCTTCAAATTGACTCGATTCCTGGCAAAACACAGCGTCGCAACGTTGCCCCAACCATCGTAAAGCGACCGATCTGTCACCGAAAGACTTTTTTCTAATTTCTCGGTAAAAAACCAGCTTAAAAGGTCATCGTTTTGACAATCTGGAAAACTTTCGGAAAAACATGTTCTGAACAGCATTCCAGTTGAAGACTTCCAGGCGGACATAAATGGGTAGTAGAGTGATTGCAAAGGTGTATTATTGCAGGAGAAGGCTATTTTGAAGAATATTAAGCGTCTGCATAGTTATCTTCAAATAAACGAATTTTATGGAATCAGACTCATTACTTCCTGGATAGTTCCTGTAGCTATTTTGTCAAAATGTAATTTTTATAACATTATTGACTTTATTAAATTTTAACTTTTATTTTTTACATTGATTTTTTATTATTATCAACACTCTTCCCTATTTGTTCTGTATAGCCAACAAGGATATATTTTTGTTAACATTAGTTTTAGTTAACATGGTTAGCAGGCATTTATGTGTTCGTTTTGTTCCATTTTTATGTGTCATATATAATAAATCTAAATTTGAAAAGACTTCTTGGATTTTTACCTAAGACAATAACACTTATTTAAATTTCCAGCTTTCAAATGTTCCTACTTAATAAGTACATAATTATAAAAACAAATAGTCATTTTATGTCTTAAAAACGCTAAAAATTGTCAAAAAGATGTGTTTTATCCATATAGGTTGTTATTAGATAGACGACTGGGCGAAAATTCGCACTTTCGCTTAATACGCGAATTTTGATCGGAGCCTTAATTCGCCTATTAGCGGGGTTCGACTCTATTAAAATATTATGTAGTGATAACATCAGTGGTGGAAAATTGCGCTCAGATGCAGCCTATTGACACCACAAAATTTTAGTAGTATTTTTCGGCTTATCTAATGACAGAATTTCCGAGTTTTTATTAAGGTGAAGAATACAATAAACAATTAGTGGTGTCAATAGGCTCCTCCTCTGCGCCAATTTTTCACCACTGTAATTTAAGCACTGTATAATTCGTAAAATCACTATATAATTCGATGTCGAATTGCAAAAAAATTATTACCTTAGTTTCCGGCGCACAATCCTCGGATCAAACAATCATATTCGGACAAGAAATTTTGTTTAATAAAATACACCTTATAAGATCGTAGTAAAAATGTGACTTAAATTATTAAATAAAATTTCTGGGTCAAAACATAATTATTTCTTCCGATGATTATACTCCGGAAAATACGGTAATTAAATCCTTTATCTATTGACGGTACTTATAAGTGCCACTCACTTTAAACTTTCATTGCATAGTGAATATTACTAATACTCTAATGGTACTCTGCAAAGACACTCTTTCAACTCCACTTTATGAGGATACATGGCAGCAGTAGTTGTAGGTTTCCTATTTTAGGGAGGAAGGGGGCTAAATTTGAAACAGTCGATGTGTTTTGTTTCGACATTTTGTACAAATTGTCACGCTCGTCTTCTTATTGCTGCAAACACAGTAAAGGATATGAGATAATTATTGGATTTTTTAATCTGTTAATTATGATCTTAGAATACAATCTGACGAGCTATTTTAGGTGAACTTTGTATGTATTTGAGTTAAGAGTTGAATTACTCGGTGGCACTTATAAGTACCGTCTGTACACTGGGTGTTGGAGAAAAACTTCTTGATTACTTTTCGTCTGTGTAGTTATCCATCGTTTTCAGCAGCTTTAAAATGTCATTTCTAAAATATAGTGTAGTAATGATTTCCCTGGTATTTTTTTGTGCTTCATTGTTATTTTTTATAAGAAATTGAAAAATTTGTGGCAGCATCTCGTTTTTGCTATGCTAGAAATGGCATATGTAATTTCATATATTGTATATGTGGAGACGCGAGAGAACATGTTGTCCCTGGAATATAGACGTCGCATAACTAAAGGACTGATAATAAGAACGAAACCTAAAGAAAAATAGGTTTTTTTAACCCTTTCAGGGGCAAAGCATTACCAATGCTAAAGTGTTGAAATAAACGATTGGCACCGGGTTTTGCCAAAATACTTATTTGTAAATAAGAAAAAGCCTATATTACACATACTTATCAAATCGAAAATATTTTCTGGTGCCATTTGAAATACATTGTGAGTTTTCTGTTACAATATTTTAGTCATAGTGTACTGACGGTATTTTAAAGTACCACTTTAATTAATTACATCTAAATAATTAAATTTCTCAGAGGTGAGTATTAATTTTATGTTTATCCTTTAATTTTCATTGTAGTAACTGAAGAAAAAAAATATTACATGAAAAAAATTGCAGTAGATCATAATGCAGTAGATAAAGTTTTAAGCCCTGACCCGCACAATTGTACGGATGTTACTAAAGTAAAAGTGAATGACTATTTCCTGTTTTTGTGAGATTTAAAACCATATCTGTATATTTATATGAGTTAATTGACTTCAGATATTTTTATAAGACGAAACTAGGGGGCAACAACTACAATACAGGGTTATATTTTCTGCTTTTAAAAGACTATATCATCTGACAGCAATAGACAAAACGTATGTACCGTCCTAATTTCTTTTAAGTATGATTTTTAGTATTTGCTTAGGTTTAATTTTTCTTTTCATATACTTTATTCGTGATTTTAATTGATTTTGTCTTTGATAAATTTAATTAGGCTTTACAAATTTTGAAAAACAATATGACCCGCACAATTGTTCAGGTCCGGCATTTGCCACTTCGAAAATGGGTATAATTCCTAATATTTAAAATTTTTATTTTTAAGTGATTTTTTTTAACTTATGTTTTTAGCAATTTATTTTTTATTAATTACATTTTTCAAGCGGGTTAATTTTAAATTAATAGTTTTGTACTATTCATGATTTTTATTTAAAATTGATAGTATTAGATACATAATATGCAAATGTAACGAACTGTATGTTTCTGCTCTGAGTTATAGATGTCATATATGATTTATAATTTTTATATTAGTTACATGCATATCACGAGATAGATTTTTAAGTTTGATAAATTCATTCCATTTTGTCGACACAGCAAGTAAACCACCAGGAATAAATAATAAATTATGGAAAGTTCAGCAAATGCTCGACAGATTCCGTAGTGCCTACTTGAATTTACCAGGAGATCAGGGAAAATTTTCCATAGATGAGCAGACGATTCCTTTTTTTAGGACGTGCTTCAGTAAAGCAGTATATAGAAAACAAACCACACACTGTTGTAACAGTATCACCTGGGATAGTTTTAAATTTTGTCCACAAGGATCTGGGCTTAGGGCCTGCTGTAGTCCTTACTATGGTTCAGACCTAGTTTTATGTACTTCGATCGGTATTTCAACAAAATACCGCTGCTGGAAAAACTAAAAAAAAAAAAAAGAAATTTGAAGAATCAGGCACAATCCAAACGGAGTGAAGGGCATACCATTTGTCAACGGCTCTTAAGAGGGGTGCGAGCATTGAGCACGTCTCAGAAAATGAAATTGTAGTGGTCTGTCCAAAAACAAAAATTGTTTAAAAAATATTCATTGTGGCTGATGAAAATTGTCTCAATAACCAACAACTTTTCTTTGCTTAAACTTTTATTTTTAGATATTTGCACACATAACCAAAAACTACACAATTGTGTATATTTAGCCCAAAAACGGCTGCATTAAGGCCAAACCCGCAGGATTGTGCGGGTCCTCCCTTGGCATAATTTGTCATCGGGTATTTTTTTTATATTTTTTATAAATCAAGTACGGTCCTATCGATAAGGGAAAACCACCCAAACTTTCAATTTCTACCAAAAAAACTCACTCCCGGTCTTAAAGGTTTAAAAAGAGTGAACAATGAGAAAAGAACTTTAGGCGAACTTTCAAGAGAGCCACTGATAACAGTGTCAAAAAGTACCTTGTCAAGAGTAGTGAAGAGCTCTTAGATGGTGAGGTACTAGAAAAGAAAGTCGCAACCACAGGGCTGCCACAGGCGACTATTCTTATATTCTATTCGCACCACTCTTTTAAGAAAAATAATTTTGTAATATATTTCTCTTGCAGACGTTGTGAAAGTGCATGTCATAAGTTTTTGTTTGAAAAAAAAAATGGCGCGAGATAGAGTTTTAAAAAAGACGCCTGTGGCAGCCCTGCAACCACGTATGACTAAAATACATCAGCAGAATCACCACGATTGGGCAAAAGATCACATATCCCGGAATATGTAAGAGTAATGTTTTCCGATGAAAAAAAAGTTCAGATTGGATCGTCCGAACGGTTTTTATTATTATTGGCACGATCTATGCAAGAAACCAGAAACGTTTTCAAAACGGCATCAGGGTGGAAGTTCACTCATGGTTTTGGGCTGCGTTTGGATTTCATAGTAAGATCAACGTTGCATTTCCCTCTGGCAGAAAGAGTGCATTAACCTACCAAGATCTACGAATAGAATAATTGCTGCCATTTTCTGAGGAAATTGGCGGACCTTTCTGTATGTTTCAACAAGACAATGCATCCATCTGCACGGCAAACAGGATTTGGGAATGGTTTCTTAAGCCTTAAATGTGCGATTGTTTTATTTTATTTCGAAAAAAATTATATATTATAGTTTTATAACATAGGAAAAACAATGTAAAAAATCAGAGATGTGTTTTTCATATAATACGTAAACCTTTTCTTCTGTTGCACGCCTGAAATATAAGTAAAACCTACTGTCGTGTGGCTGTTTTACGCTAAAATAATGCAAATTAGTAAATACTTTAAAAAGTATGTCTCCAAATACCTTACTTGTCTCCAAAACACTTTTTTGAGAAAGAAATATTCCCCTTAGTTAATGACATGTAAAATGATACCATAATAAAGCCAATTATATTATTTTATAAAACTGGTTGGAATCAAATAACCTGAATAAAAGACACAGCCCGTGAATATCAAGGAAGTGATAATTAAGGTCAGTGTTGCCACTGGGCTACTTTTTTTAAATTCAGATTTCTTGATTGACACCACTTTTTTGAAACAGTAAAACTAACTTTGTTTTTGCTTTAATTAATATATCATTAAATAAGGCACATTTTACCATTTCAAAAAAGTGGTGCCTATCTGGCAACACTGATTAAGTTGTTAATGGGAAGTTTTGTGCTCAGTATTTGGTATTTATTTCGGAAGGATTCCTAGTTCATTCGGGAGTATTATTTAATGAAAATTCCACAAAATGATGCACTTGCAGTGAGCATTATTGTCAGTCCGCAACTTTTTTCCTTTTACTCCAATTCCTTTATTGATACAACTTTTTGAAATACCACAATTCGTCTTATATTCTCTTTATTTAATATTTCTTTAAGTACGACAAATGTTATAGTTAAAAAAACTCATAGTATCCAAGCAATTCGTACAAAAAAGGTAGCGGATTGTAAACACTGAGTGTAACACACACACATCTTTTTCTTTTAACTCGCACTCCAAGAAATTTTAATTTAAAGTATATTTTTCTATACTTGTATTTTGAGTTAGATACCACACATTTTAAATTATAATTTTTCTCCTTATCATCGCAAAACTTTCTAATTGTGCAGGGCAATTATTTGAAATCAAAGTTAGTAGTAAAGTAGAACTGAATGGATATTTAACCGCTTCAAAGGCGGTGGTTCGTTTTTGGACCAGTGAATATTAATACCTATCAACGCCATCAGCACCAGAAAATTGGAATGAAAAATATCCTTTTATTAAGTACGTGAAAAAAAGCTTTTGCTTATTTAAAAATAAACTTGTTTGTAAATTTTAGTATGAATTACTCAATTCAGTATTTTAGAAATAGCCTTGCCCCTAAAAGGATTAAAAGAATAAATTATATTTTATTCATATATGAATTACTTCGCAGTGAAGATTTAGGAAAATATAGCACTAAAAGTAAAACAGAGATATATAAAATTCACTTAATTTTCGTAGCCTTGAGTCTGTGTGCAGCTTACGGTGTCCATATTTATACAGTTGGAGCTGGAACGTTTCGATAATATATTTCTTAGGTAATATTTTTCTTATATGAATGCCAATCTGCAAGTAGTGAGGATACTTGTTGTGGAAGAATGTTTGAAAAGTCGACTCACGCATTACTGTGACAAAAGAAATTGAAAATAACCACACATTTTCTAAATGAGGTTTTCCTGTAATAATAGCTGAATGTTCTACGATTAAATCTACATAATGTAATATTTGTTAAAGATATTTTAACCATTTTCGGTCGAATGCCGGCAAATAGCGGCCAGAGATTTATATACAAGACTCTATTTTTATATTCTATTCGCACCACTATATTTTAAAAGTACATTTTTTAGTAAATTTCTATTGCACACATTATCAAAGTGCAACTAAAAATGTTTCCTTAAAAAATTGTGGTGGCAACCGAATAAATTCGTGTACGAGACGCCTTTTGCTCGCAGGTAGTGTTGCCAGTGGGCTACTTTTTTAAAATATCGATATTTTGATCGCCACCACTTTTTAGCTCACGGGCTATCAAAGCCGGAGAGCTAATGTGCCCGCCCGTTCTGTATGTATGTACGTATGTATGTATGTAGGTAACGCGAAAACTCTTCATAGAAACATCCGATTTGCTTCAAAAAATTTTTCTAGGTTCATTGTGATAAGGCGCTTCCCTGATTAGTTTTGGGAGCTCATTGGTAAGGGATAAAGCGGGAAAACGGGGTTAGTCCAACCCCTTAATTCAGATAAATGGGTTTTTCATGCAGAATCATTCGATTTGCTCCGAATTTGGTATACCAATTTATTAGGTTAAGCAACTTCCCTGAGTAGTTTTGGGGATTCATTGGTTAAGGATAAAGGGGGAAAAGGGGGTTAGTCCACCCCCTTAATTCAGATAAATGGGTTTTTCATGCAGAATCATTCGATTTGCTCCGAATTTGGTATACCGGTTTATTATGTTAAGGAACTTCCCTGATTAGTTTTGGGGGTTCAATGGTTAAGGATAAAGGGGGAAAAGGGGGGTTAGTCCACCCCATTAATTCAGATAAATGGGTTTTTCATGCAGAATCATTCGATTTGCTCCGAATTTGGTATACCGGTTTATTATGTTAAGGAACTTCCCTGATTAGTTTTGGGGGTTAATTGGTTAAGGATAAAGGGGGGTTAGTCCACCCCCTTAATTCAGATAAATGGTTTTTTCATGCAGAATCATTCGATTTGCTCCGAATTTGGTATACCGGTTTATTATGTTAAGGAACTTCCCTGATTAGTTTTAGGAGTTCATTGGTTAAGGATAAAGGGAGGGAAACGGGGTTAGTCCACCCCCCTTAATTCAGATAAATAGGTTTTTCATGCAGAATAATTCGATTTGCTCCGAATTTTGTATGGTTATTATGTTAAGGTAATTCCCTGATTAGTTTTGGGGGTTCAATGGTTAAGGATAAAGGGGGAAAAGGGGGGTTAGTCCACCCCATTAATTCAGATAAATGGGTTTTTCATACAGAATCATTCGATTTGCTCCGAATTTGGTATACCGGTTTATTATGTTAAGGAACTTCCCTGATTAGTTTTGGGGGTTCAATGGTTAAGGATAAAGGGGGAAAAGGGGGGTTAGTCCACCCCATTAATTCAGATAAATGGGTTTTTCATGCAGAATCATTCGATTTGCTCCGAATTTGGTATACCGGTTTATTATGTTAAGGAACTTCCCTGATTAGTTTTGGGGGTTCATTGGTTAAGGATAAAGGGGGGTTAGTCCACCCCCTTAATTCAGATAAATGGTTTTTTCATGAAGAATCATTCGATTTGCTCCGAATTTGGTATACCGGTTTATTATGTTAAGGAACTTCCCTGATTAGTTTTAGGAGTTCATTGGTTAAGGATAAAGGGAGGGAAACGGGGTTAGTCCACCCCCCTTAATTCAGATAAATAGGTTTTTCATGCAGAATAATTCGATTTGCTCCGAATTTTGTATACCGGTTTATTATGTTAAGGTAATTCCCTGATTAGATTTGGGGGTTCATTGGTTAAGGATAAAGGGAGAAGGGGGCTGGTCCACCCCCTTAATTTATATAAACGGTTTTTCAAGCAGAATTATTCGCTTTGCTCCAAATTTGGTATACCGGTTTATTATGTTAAGGAGCTTCCCTGATTCGTTTTGGGGATTTATTGATTAAGGATAAAGGGGGGCTAGTCCACCCCCTTAATTTAGATAAATGGTTTTTTGCAGGATTATTCGATTTGCTCCAAATTTGGTATACCGGTTTATTATGATAAGGAGCTTCCCTGATTAAATTTGGAGGTTCACTGGTTAAATATAAAGGGGAAAACGGGGGCTAATTCTCCATCACTTATTTTTTTGAGGGGCATTATTCTTTAAAATAAGAGTATAATATACAATTAGTGTGAATAGCCTGTGAGCTCAATGCCATCAGTTTAGCTGGGCACTTTTCTTTTCTATTTGAAATGGTAAAATTCCCCTTGTTTTCGACTTAACCCCTTGGGGACGAGCGACACGTATACGTGCCGGAAATAGGCCTAAGGATCCTCGTTTATCCTCACCAGTACATTTTTACTGTAAATTTTCCTTATTTAATCCGAGCATTTTCCCGATTTGAATAGGCACAAACTTCTGTTTTTTAAAACCGGTAGCAAAGTAATAAACATTTCGTAAAAGGCTCCCTCGCGAAGGGGTTAAATAATATGTCATCAAATGAGGCAAATTTTACCATTTTAGAAAAAGTGATGCCAATCAAGAAATCTCAATTTTAAAAAAGTAGCCAACTGGCAACACTGCTGGTAGGAGTACTTCGACCACAAAGGTTTAATACAGGTCATAAAAAAAACTTCCTCGATATATGAACACCTAGCGGCCAAACCACTCAACCAATTGAAAAGAAATTTTTATATATACCTATTTGAGGGTATGCGCTCGAGATCCTGATGATTTAAAACAATAGAGCTCTCAGGGTATCGGTTACACTGTAAAAATTTACAATGGCAACACCCATTTTTTTTCGTTCTTAAATTCATCAGCGCGTTGAGAAACCATTAATGGCGTTGGAATAATACACGTACAATGAAAATTGCCGTCGTAAAACACTTGGAAAAAAGACCATTGCGAGGGACGAAGAAATGGCTACAAGACGTGTTTTTTAGTAGCCGATATTTTTTTCACTTGTAAACTGAGTAATGATGTAAGATTTGTTTTAAAATGTGTTTTTGAGTTTTGTTTGTATACACATAATGAAAATAAAAATGTAATAATTTGTTTTAGAGTGCTGAATATTACGTTACATAGGAACTGATGAGGATTGAGTGCACGATATTACACCGGCAATTTTAGTCACACGTGTATCGTCGCAACGCCAATAATTGTTTTTCAATGTGCTTATGAATTTCCGCAGGAAAAAAGAAAAAAAAAAAAAAGGTGTTGCTATTTGAAAATTTCGAAATTTTTTCACTGTAACCGTAACCGTGAGAGATCTATTCTTTTAAATCATCACGATCTGGAGCGCATACCTTCAAATAACTAAATCTGAAATTTCCTTTCGATTGTTTGAGTGGTTAGCTCGCTAGGGGTACATATATCGGGAAAGTTTTTTTTTTAATGACCAATCTGTACATGTATAACAGTAAATGTATAACTCAATTTATTTCTGCTTATTGAAATTTATTTAATTAAATACACATTTGTGCCAAATACTAGGGCTTTTTTGTAACCACTATTTTAGGGTACTAATTTTTAATACATTTAATCTAAAATTGCAAGATTAGAGGAATAGATAGGGTGACCGGATCTAGTTGGCCATAGGGACATGTTGGCCCACTCGCGATATATTTTTTTTTTACCTTTCCGTTTGATGGCATTGTCAGTCCAGCCATGTATACGGTGCTTCGCTTTCCCCCTCCAACATCCTTTCATTGAAGTCAGAGCATCCATTAAAGAACTAGTGAAAAATTTCAAAATTTTGCTAAGGTGAATAAATTTCCTCTCTTATAAATAATCGTTTTTTATTTGTTTGTAGATTACATATTAGATTTTGATCTATAGTATTAAAAAATAATTATTCGTAGTTACTGAAGGGCATGTTTGTTTACTGAAATGCCTTCAGAATAATTCCTTACATTCATTAAAACTAAAAATGCCGGTATGTGGTTAGTTGGTCATTTGGCACGGGGCAGGTTCGCCGGCGGGCCAACATGCCACTTAGGTATTTGGCTCTGGGGGATTGGAATTTCGATAGTTTTAATGAAATATTTTAATAAATTTTATTACTATTTTAATTAATTTATTATTAAATTATTGTAAGGAATTATTTTGTTAATTGAATTTTTGGTTATCCCAGTCAATCTTTTAAAGAAAGGAAGTTATAATGTTTTTAGCTCCTCCCTACATTAAATTAGTTGCTCTGTTGAACAAAAACATTTATAACTTTGATAATTATAAAAAAATAAATAAAAAAAAAAATACCGGTTGGCTTAGACTACAAACGCAGGTAGATTTCGGAGTTAAGTACTAATTTCACATAAAATTTAACGGATTAAGGGAAATGTGATTTTTTTTTCTTATACAAGGCCCTTTCCACTTTGTTCTATTTTTAATTTCTTTTCGGTAATATTTGGTCCTCTCAAAATATTGTCAATAAAAAAGTTGTAGATATTATTAAGAAGATGTATAATAAATTTAAACGGATTTGATATTATGTGGACTGGCGAAGTTATGAATTTTTTTTATTCAACCCACATTTTTTTTAGGTGGGGGGGGGGGGGGGGGAGTTGCTGCAATCAAAAACTTGCTAATACAAAAGTTGTAGATAATATTAAGAGGATTTATAGTAAATTAATTCCATTTATATCTATAATTTTTTTTAGAATTGTAGTCCCATTTTATTATCGAATTAATAATTTTATGGCTTCACATCAAGGAATGTTATATGGTAGATTTTCTAGAGGCTATATTGTGTTTTCGTTCAATTGAAATAAAAATTAAGATTTGGTGAAATTTTTAACATGTCTTAACACTTTAACGCCGGTGCTTATATTTTTCGCTGTGAGGCGGCGCTCAAATTCATGTTTTGCTTCATCTGGCGGCTCGGTACTTTAGCTTATTCAGACACTGTATGTAAAGACACGCTCCTCTCATATTTATTAAATTGAACTCGAATATAACATGCAGAGTTGATTGTGAATGTCTGAAAGTTCGTAAGGAGTAAGCAAATTACTTAGAGACACGATTTTATTGACTGCATATGTACGAATTTAATATAAAATGTCTTACAATCTAAAGAAATATGGACAACATGATATAAATGCATTTTCTGTAAGGTAGAAGCCACGCCCTTTGTCAATGATATATTTTGAATGAAAACGAGAATTCTCGTTCCCCGTATTGAATGTATAAGGTTTATAATATTGAATTATTTTTACTACTGGAGTTTCGAATATTTAAGTGTAACCCACCTGTAGTGCACGCCGTCTATGGCATAGTCGAGTGTGACCCACCTATGGTGCACGCCTTCTATTTAACTGCGGAGTGTGACCCACCGGTGATGCACGCCTCCCGATGCGACAGTCAAGCGTAAACCACCGGTGATGCACGCCAGCGTGAACGTGTTATAGTTATACATTATCAGAACTTTAAAAAGTGACGTGGGTTACTTGTGGTACGTGGGTAAAAGTTACAAGCAATCGGGGCAGGTTGGCCCAAGAGACTTGCTGTAAATTTGAGTTTCTGAATTAATACTTATAATTTATATTTTCAAGTTTTACTATTGTGACTTCTTCCTGAAAATACACTGATAGCGGTAACATAAAAAGAAATTTAAAATGTTGAATTGTAATTTTTTTTAATTATTAGAAGGAAAAGCGGGCGAACTGACGCCTGTCTACCCTACAGTGGGGTTAATACTCGGAAAACGGTTAAAAAAAAAATAGTTTGCATAAAAGCACAGAAATCAAACGTTACGTGTCTTTTCTTATAGTTTACAATGTTTAACCCGTTAAAGACGGAATTATTTTTTTCATTAACCCCTTAACCTACGATTTACGTCTAACAGATCCACGGTTTCGCAAATCCATAGCTACCCCTAAAATTTAATACATATTTTCGCCTTGTTTAATCATGGAATTTCGACGATTAAATTAAACTATATTTACTGTGAAATTTTAGTGGTAGAAGAATTTACATTTTACTCGATCATCGTACGCGGGCTATGCCCGTCATTGTAGGTTAAGGGGTTAAACTGCAAAAAAAGTATTTCATACAACGTTTTCAGAATGACAGTCTTTGCCTTATATTAGAGAGGAGTTTTCGTTACTAAAAAAGTGAATTTATCTCTTAGAATACTGTTATACGAAAAATACGCTTGAATGTGTGATGTGACCATTTGGCTTAAACTTTAACCTTTACCACCTTAACCTTTTGGTTACGGACCAGAACTGGCGACTATCTTTATATTCAATCGTACCAAAAGTTTCCAGTTTGGCCTTTTTGAAATAGACAAATTCCGAATTTTGACCAGAAAATTCATATAAAATGTTTTGTTTTATTTACTGACCGACGTTTTGTGATTATATGAAGTAATTCCTGTTTCGTAATTTCTGTTATGAATTCGGATATTCTGAATTTAAAAAATGCAAAACAGGCAACCCTGATGGTACCGTTTCCGAAATTTCGGATGGTTCATTTTTTGTAAGAAAACGAAAGATACTTTTAGGAAAACTTAATATATTATTTTTGTTTTATAAACTTTTTGATGTGTAATGTTCCATAATATCATAGCTGAGACCTTTTTTCTGGGATGTTAAAACTATAAAAACAGCATAACCTTTTAACCAGATGAATCGTTATCACATATTTAAATGTGTTTAATGCCGTTAGTACAGCTGCGGCGCGGACATTTTGCAATAAAATATGGCGAAAATGTCTGTATTAATTAAGTGATACTACGCGGGCCGCGGTAGCACCACCCTGGCGTATCATTTGCCGCACTTCTTAGAAAAAGAGGAAATTCAACTTGTCGTAGAATATTAACGGTCATAATAAATATGTCATCTGTGACTTTCTTTTCTGTAAAAGTGATGTCCTATGAAATAAAAGTTTCTTTCTTAACACTTTGTTTCAAATATTTCACACTTTATAGGCGGGCTTCTGTAACACAAATTTTATTCGGTGGGCACCACTTTTTTTAAAGTTCTCTTCAATTAGATGGTTTGTGAAATGCGCAAATTTTGCAAATGTAATTAATGCATTCCTAAGGCATTTTTATTACTTCAGTGCTGTCAATGGGCTACTTTTTTTTAAATTCAGATTTTTTGGTTGACACTACTTTTTTTGAATGGTAAGATTTTCCTTGGTCTCGCCCTCAACCCCCTAGGGACGAGCTGCACGTATACGCGCCGCATGAAGCGCTTAGAATCCTTGTTTTTCCTCACCAGTAAAATTTTACTTATTTAATCAGCGCATTTTCTCGATTCAAGAAGACACAAATATCTGTTTTAAAAAACGGTGACAAAAGATTAAAAAATTCGTAAACGGCTCCCGTCGCGAAGTGGTTAATTAATATGTTATTAAATAAGTCGGATTTTACAATTTCAAAAAAGTGGTAACAATCAGGAAATCTGAATTTTAAAAAAGTAGCCCACTGGCAAATCTGATGACTTTTCCGAAAACAAATATTTCATAAAAAGATGAGGCCGATTCAGACCGCTGCCATCGAAATACTCAAGACCATAGGACAAGAGTGTGACGTCATCACTAATCGGCCAGCTTCTCACAAGTGTTGGAATTCACACAGGAAATTTTTGATTAACAATTTTCTTTTCTTATTTGTAGAATATATATCATATTATAAAACAATAATAAATTTTTAAACTTACTGTGGAGAATTTGAAATCCTACGATAAAAAAAACAGTCAGATGCTACAATACTGTGGCATTCCGCATCTGGCTGAATTTCATTTAGTGATTTCAAATTCTCACCAGTAAATTTAAATAGTTATTATTGTTTTATAAGATGATAGATAGTCCACAAATAAAATTGAATGCTATTCAAAAATTTCCGGTGTGAATTCTAACTCTAGTGACAAGTCAGTCAATTTGTGATGACATCACACTCGACTCCTCCTTCCTTTAGTATTTCGATGTCAGCGGTCAGACTCAACGTTGGATCCGTGTTGCCAGTAGGGTACTTTCTATAATTCAGATTTTTTGATTGTCACCACTTCTTTGAAATGGTAAAATTCCCCTTGTTATCGCCTTAACTAATACGTCATGAAATAATGTGCATTTTGCAATTTCAAAACATTGATGCCAAACAGGAAATTTGAATTTTAAAACAGTAGTCCGATGGCAACACTGCATTGGATCGCAAAGGATAAACACTAGATTTATGAAAATCTTATTCTTATGAGAGTCGTTTATTGTTTTGGAGTGTATTGTGTGAGAAAATGGAATACTCTTAAAATTGTAGCTGCAAATTCTTTTACAACAATGATAGTGGTATAAACCGATTAATAATAACTTGTTCTTTTAAAAATGTTGTAATAATGTGGTTTTGAGGATTTCTACATATTAATAATTTTGCCACATTATGAATTTGAAAGCGTCTACTACTTTATTTGAACTTGAAGTAGAAAAACTTGAACATGAAGGTGAAACTGTGAAGTTGAATTTGAACTTGAAGTAGAAAAGGTTCAATTTAGGCGGGTTTTTTAAAGTTTCCCTACAGCTATAGAAGCAAATATTGTGTCTTTTATTCATTTTATTCTTTTTGGTTTGATTTCCACCAGTTTTTATAAAACAATGTAATTTACATTATTACGATATCATTTTATCTGTCATTAAACAAAATGAATATTTCTTTTTTAAAAAAGTGGTGACAATAAGCAATTTGAATTTTTAAAACGTAATTTAATGCTATCGTTAACCCCTTGAGGGGAAAGCAATTACGTTTGTGAAATGCTGAATTCTCACCGGAATCTTTGAAAAATTATATTTCAAAATAAGTAAAGGCAATTTTACGGCTTTTTTACACCAAAGTTAGAAAAGTAAAATTTAATAAATATTTTCTGGTGCAAAACTTCATTAATCGTAGGTGGTATATAATATATACCGGTGCCCCTGAAGGGGTTAAGGGGTTAAGGCATAGGTGCCAAGTTGCCACTAATCCTCCGTAATATGTGGGTTAATATAACCCTGGTTTAATACATTTCTCACCAGAATTTTTTTTTCAGAGATTAAACTCAATAAGTTCCACGTAGAAAACTGGAATTAAATAAATAAAGATTCATCAAATAATTTTTCTGGTTCGAAACTTTGTTAAACTGGGTTAAATTAATCCACGCATTACGGAAGATTAGTGCGAACTTGGCACCTCTGGGTAAAGGGGCTAAATGAGGCAGAAATTTCTCTTGAAAATTACTGTTGTCGAATATTCGTAGCTATTGACTAGTATGCTAATATTTAGTATTATTTTTGTTTTGGTATATACATGTATAAGTACAAGTGGTTTTTGTGTCATTTAACCTTTTCAAGGACATTTGCATGTACATATCAAAATGAACCCAAACATTGTTTTCTTCAATAGCAATACCCAAGTTTGACACCATAAAATATGTTACACCTTTCAACTATCCTAAATCCAAATTTTCATGAAATTCGTACGATTAGTTTTCGAGGAAATATTTATTTTATAATGAGCCTATTTTATGAGCTGTACCCAAATTGAAGTTCCGTACTCGATTACTGAAATGCTACAGAATGATTTCGAAACTTCTATTTATGTATTATTTCTTGAAAATGGTACGATTTCCCTCGCTTAATATGTTCCGACTATTGTCAAACCAAATATTTCAGTAAGATGACTAAAATATATATTTTCAACTTATGATTTTCTGCGCATCATAGACTTAAACCATCATTTTGAACTTTTTTAATCATAAATCGAAAACTACTTGGAATAAAAATTTTAAATTAAGAATTTGCATAAAGCACGACATAATAAACCCAATTCTTATCAAAAAAGTATAGTTTGCAATTGGTATTTTTTCGAATATTAATTTCATAATTCATAATTCTTACTATAAACTTTTTTAATTACAAATTCAATGTATTTATGTTTGGGCTTTTTAGTATTATAACCACACACAAAAATTATCACATTAGGATTATAATTTCAGGAGATATTAATAAAAATATTAAAATGTAATTTAACATTACAAGATCTAAATATTGAATGTTTATAATTCAAAAACTTATCGTAATAAATTGAAATTTCGCTTCTAGTCATAGTAGGAACCGAAGATTTAAAATATCTTGTCAGAATTGGGTGTTAATATTGAAAAAAACAAAGTTGGACTGATTTTGATTTGTAGATGGCCTCCTAAGTAAATTTCATATACATCATTTAAAGGTAGAATTTGTTTCCAATCGTTTGGTACCAGTAACTTTCTTCTATTATATTTATTTGCAGAGTTAGTATGGGTGTTTACTTTTTCCTCCATGACTGTACTTTTCTGGACTGATTTGATACATACACGGCTCCGAAGTGGTCCGCAAACTGAACACCAATATTTTTTAACATAAAATTGCGTCGTAGGTTTCTACGGCATTTAACTAGAATTAACCTCCGAAGATGTTTTCTTTCTGAGCAATTTTCAGGAAAAATCTAAAAAGGCAATTTTTCTAAGAAAAAATTGGTGTTCTGTTGCCGGATCATTTGAGAGTCCTGATGTTACACGTTACTTAAATATAGTGTTAAAAGTGGGTACGAAATTTTTATAAAATGAATTCAATAAAAAATTTATTATGCAAAGTGGCAAGAAACCCTAATACACGCATAAAGTTTTACAGTAGAAGTTGTTACAAATTACGGTCGATAACAGTATGAGTTTTATAATAAGAAATGTGTCACATTAAATTGGTAAGTGATGTTTTTTTTTTCTACGGATACACATAAGAATGATTTTTTGGTATTTCTTAACTTTCGTTGACGTCAGACAAAATGAGTAGTGTCATAAATTTTCATCATTATGTTTAAAAAATACATGTCTCCAAAATGGCCCAATTTCTATATAACACTTTTCTATAAAAAATTTGTTTATGTCACTTTTGTTTTATAAATTTTGTAGTGATCTTCTTTTAAAGTTATTTCCCTTAGAATTGCTTTACCATGAAAACTCTACTTAGTAAATTCTGGTATTCTTAAAGCAAACAGATTGTGAGCGCTGAAAATAGAAATACACTTACTTCTTTTTTTAACACTTTCGAGACGGCATCCTTTACATAAACTATATTTGATTGGCAACGATTTTTTAAACAGTTCCCTTTACAGGTAAAATACCAAAAAATTGCTCCAATTAAGAAAGACAAATATTACATTAATTTATTAATGGTGCTAAAAACAAATTCCAAATGCCCTTTTTGACGATGCATATATGCATCACCTGTCCCGAAAGGGTTAAAGGACTACCATTTTAAACGCTGCCATCAAAATAATCAAGGCCAGTGGACGCGAGGGTGAAGTCACCACTAATTGTCTGACTTTTCACTAGTGTTGGAATTCACACGGGAGATTTTTGAATAGTAATTTTCATTTATTTCATTTCTGGAATATCTGTCATCTTATAAATCAATAATAACTATTGAAAACAACTGGTGGGAATTCGTTTGTTTTATAAATGTTGTAGGAATCTTCCATGTAAATAGTAATAAAAAGGAACTGACATAGTCTTAAAATAGTGAAGCTTCAACTGTAACCGCTTTTGCAAGGGTTGATTAGCGCCGGTGAAACTTCCACCAATTAATTTAAATAAAAAATTTCTCCTTATATAAACACCTTATTAATGTAAAATTTCAGTCGTAAATAATGGAAGAAACAGCCACTCATTTTTACTGGTGGAAATTTACTTTGGCGATAGTCATTTCCCTGCGTTTCGCCATAATGTGACAACCCAGACAATCTCCTGTCAGTGCCAAAGAAAAATGTTATAACACCTGGGAAAACTCACATCAGTAAATACAAATAGAAAATTTTAGGATACTTGTGAGAAAATATTCCCTTAACCCATTAACCGCTGGTGTTGCGTTCACGCAACAGTCAAAATAAATGCGTATAAAAAATTAGCTATCAAGTGAATTTTATATTAATAGTAATTTTTGAGTAGGGTATATTATGGTTACTAATTAAATAGAAAAATATTTTCTTTCAACATATTTTTTCTATTTAATAAGAAGTTCGAAACTTAAAGCATTTTTAAACGAAAACTTTCACGTTGTCTTTTTCTCAGAAGAAATATAGTTAGACAAACGTAAGCTTTAGAGTGAATCTATTTTTAGACAAGGTCAAAGTACATAAGAACATTCAACGAATCAGTTGCTTTCGTTTTAATGGGGAGGAAGAGACAATAGGTGTTGCGTTTACGCAACGTCAGCGGAAAAGAGGTACTTCCAGTACCCACTCATATCGTTCGACTCTGTGGATTTTTTTCTTATTCCGTGCTCACAGAAATGCTTCAAATATATATCTTACGTTCTTCGAATGTCTTCAAAGAATTTTTAATAAAGATTCATATAAATTATGACGGGAACGAAACAAATATTATAGTTATTTCATCAGAAATAGCAGAAATTATTGATGAAGAAGGAAATAATAATATATCAAAAAGTGATAATGATATTATACCTTTCGATACTGCTGGCGAAATTGAAATGTGCGTGAAAAAGAAGTTTGTATCCTCTAAAAGTAGTGCAAATCACACATACAAAAAAAAAAAAACAAAACAAAAAAAAAAAACTGGAGATTTGGAGAGGATAAAGTTAGAAAAATTGATTATGACTCAGCCAAAAAATGAAGAAAAAATAAAACCTTGATCAATGCGAGAAGGTATAAAGATTATGTTCGAAAATAAATGCTGTCACTTAGATTTCAGACATGAAGTTGCATTGTACCTTTTACAAAAACACCCTTTGAAAGTAAAGAGTTAACCATAAACAAATCAGCCAAAAGAAGGCATAGTAAGTTTTCCATGCAAAAGCCATTACAGACAGAACGCGGAAATTTAACCCTTTCCGGGGCAATGCAATTAAATTTCTAAAATGTTGAAATGAATGAATGACACCGGTATTTACGAACAGTTACATAATAAAGGACAATTACTTTACCACAATTCTGGTGCCATTGTGGCATTTGGGAAATATAATTAATTGGCTTCATAAACATATTACTGCCCCTTAAAGGGTTAATTGTCAAGTCCGATGACAGCGGAAGACTGCATTGTAAACAATGCCATAGCCAGAATATTTATCGCTTCAGTACATTTGTGATGTTGATTTACATCATAAGTGTAGCGAATATTTTTATACTTGAAACTGTTTTCTGTATATGATCAGTAATTTTAAAAAATACAAAAAATAATTTTAATAATAAATTTATTACATTAGAGTGATTCCTTGCTGTCTAAATTGTAACAAAGGTTTAAAAAAAAAATCTTACAGTGGCCATATATGCAAGAAAATCCTGCTGATGCTCAATTGAGCTCAATAAATATCAGTACTCTTATTCCGCTGACGTTGCGTGAACGCAACACTCCATTTTTCGTAAGTTAACACAAATTTTGTTATTTCCACTATAAATTAATGTTATATATGTTCAAAGGAATAACCAATATCATTTGTATAAAAAATTTTTAACCCCTTATAGTTTTGGCGGTTAATGGGTTAAATAAGGAGCTTAAATAAGACGAAATTTTATATTCAAATTTACTGGTGGGAAGTTTGCCCCAGTTGTTATCAGCAACTGCTGTTCTGATTAAAAAAAACAAGATTTAAAGAATAGAAATTTAAAGAATTTACGGATTTAAAGATTTTAAAAAGATTTTAAAAAATCTTGTGACAACCTCCTCAGTTCTTCACTCGCAACTGGTAGACAGTACACTATATGTCTCCTTCTCTTTATTCATAACTCCATTGAAACTTTTTTTAAAGCTATTTCCCTTAGAATAGTTTTACCACGAAATCTCTACTTAGTAAATCCTGGTATTCGTAAAGTAAATAGATATTGAGCACTGAAAATAAAAATACACTTACTTCTTTTTTTAAAGGACTACGGGTTTGGTTCTCTGGGTTGCAGAATGAACATTTATTTTCGTTTCTTCTTGGCCATTGGTTTCCCATAGCTGTGACTAGGGACTCCAGGTGTCCCGCATAAAAACAAGAATTTAAATGCTCTGGACCCCACTAATTTTTTACAGTTTACCTCGCCATCTTTAATCGCAGATAATTCTGCCATTAGATAAAGCGAAGGAAATTACTTTAAAATATTTGTATCCACAGCATTTCGAGTCCCGATTTACGCGGGACACCGGCAATACTATTTGTGACAGAACTTGTAGAATTTCTGGACTATGATTTATGTAGGTTACAATGTTTTATTACATCTCGTCAGGATTTTGTGGGTAACGCTGTACATATTTATGGACACCGGTGTTTATATTTGACATATTTGTTTTCTTTTACTTTTACCCTGTTTTTACCGTTATTGCAAAACAAGTTAATAAGTTTCCGTCTTTAACCCTTTAGTACGTAGCTTTGCATATACGCAAACAACACTGTTTTGAATTTAATAATTTTTTTTTATTCGCATATGCCTAATTCACACCAGAAAATTAAACTAGCAATATTTGCTTTAATTAAAAAACAGACATTCCGTATTTAAATAAAGCGAAATTAACCATTGAAACGTTCTGGTGTAAAGTCTGATAATCTGAACTACGTAATTTCTAGAACGTATTCTATTATGGAAATTAAAGGGTTAATATTTAAGTTTTATAAAATAAATAATTATATAAAATAAGGTATTTGGAGGCATACTTATTAAAGTATTTACTAATTTGCATTATTTTAGCGTAAAACTGTCACACGATAGTAGTTTTTACATATATTGCAGATGTGCAATAGAAGAAAAGATTGACGTATTATATAAAAAATATATCTCTGATTTTTTTAATTATGTTTCCTGTGTTATAAACCTTTTAGAGTATCATATATAATTTTTTCGAAACAAAATAAAAAATGGCGCATTTAAGGGTTAAGTTGTACATAGTTTGCATTTTTAAAAT
Source organism: Maratus speciosus (assembly GCA_963932465.1). Classification (NCBI taxonomy): domain Eukaryota; kingdom Metazoa; phylum Arthropoda; class Arachnida; order Araneae; family Salticidae; genus Maratus; species Maratus speciosus. The sequence goes on from OZ010796.1 coordinate 452,221,245, forward strand.
TGTTCAGGAATTATCAATTTCAAAGTTCTTAAAAATGTCTCTACAGGAATGCTTTAGGCTGTTCGAGATGCATTTAATTAATTAGTTAAATTAAAATACAGACTGTGAGTATAACTTAATTAAAACTTCGAAGAGGAACATAATCGTTAGTATAAATGATTATTATGTGCAGTAAAGTGCAATATTTTTTTCCAAACTTTCTTAGATGAGACTATAACCGTAATTTTCAAATGAGTTTGCGTTTGAAATCTTGAAAATGAGCAGAATTTTGTAGAAGAAGCAAATTTCAAATCATTTAAATACATTAAGTAGAGATCTTGAAAACTACTTTTACTTTAATTAAGTGAAACTTCAAATTTACAAAACTAGTTAATATTCATGTAATCTAAGAAATGTAAAATTTAAATTTAATACTTCTTTTTAAACTGCTGTGCTTAACTAAAATGAGTAGAAAATTTTGAGGTTGTAAAATTATTTTAATGATAATATGTAATTCTAGTTAGACTTCTGCATAAAATATTGATAACTCTGATTATATTTTGCGAATTATGTTATTCTTAATCGAATAATGTTTTGTTGCGTGAATAGTTATGAAGCGCAGCAGCAATGTTTAAGATCTTTATTGCAAATAATTTTAGAAAGTTATCTTCTTCTTATGTACTCCAGAAAATAAGGAAAAGAAAATTATTCGGAACAGATGTAACAAAAAAGCATAAATAGATGTCAGCTATCAGTTATAACATTTCCGATAGAGCAATAATATTTTTGATAACTGTACCATGAACATCTTTTGTATTAAAAAAAAAAAAATGTTTTGAATGGGCGGCTCTATTTTCTAATGTCTATGCAATTTCGCAATTAAATTTTATTTTATTTTTTACATGTATAAAAATTAAATGTAGTAATCGGAAAATATTTGTTTTGCTTCACTTTAAAATGTTAGAAAATTATTTAGCCCGTAAAACCACTTAAATATTTTTCTTACAATGCATGGTATTTAATTTCGTAAATATACTTTTATCCCTTAAATCAGAGGTGCCAAGCTCGCACTAATCTTCCGCAATGCGTGGATTAATTTAACCCAGTTTAACAAAGTTTCAAGCCAGAAAAATTATTTGATGAATCTGTATTTATTTAATTCCAGTTTTCTACGTGGAACTTATTTATTTTCATCTTTGAAAAAAAATTCTGGTACGAAATGCATTAAACCAGGGTTAAATTAACCCACATATTACGGAGGATTAGTGGCAACTTGGCACCTATGCTTAACCCTCCGTCTACCAGACGGGTCCATTGGACCCGACAGGTACATACAAAATATTCATTCAAACCAGAAATTTCTTTAAAATAAACTAAGTATATAAACCAGACAAAAATAAGGTAAATAAATAAGTTAAATAGTTTTAAATAAAAATTCTGGTGTAGAACGTTTTATTAAAACTTGAATAAAATTCCCGGTAGATCTAGGGTTAAATGCATAGTTAACTCAGGAGCTTCATCATTTTTTTTTTGCCATTTGACGCTTTTAATTTGTCTTTTGACGCAAACATGAATTTAACGTACCACCTGGAGGTTATAACACTTTTTGTTGATACAGCTAGCTTGGAATATGCTCGACTGGCATTTTTTCTGTATCTTTATAAGGGCGAGTTCTAGGAGTTTTTGTAGTGTAAGTCACATAGCTGATAACTGCTATGCTTGTTTGCCACCGTTATTTTCGAAAAGTTTGTTTCGCCTTATTCGATTAATGAGATATCTCCGATAAAGTCAGTCACATTTTTCCGTTCTAAAATACTGGTAGGCGAAAATCGCAGCATGTGACTTACACTACAAGTACTGATGGAACTGTCTATAATGTAATAATTATTAATTCTGCAAACTCTTAACCCTTAAATGCATGAATTATTTTTTTTAGAATTGCGTTCTTTATTCTTATATTATCTCATTAAATCCGGTTGGCAAGAAAACTTGCCAGGTAAAGCGAACAAAATTTTAAAATTCGAATACCAGTATTTTAGTTTGGAAATTTTCATATTATTTTATCTCAGTTTAATAATTTTATCTCAGATCGATTAAATAAATCCAAATTACAAAGTGGCAAAAACTGGTGTCAAATAATTAAAAGAAGCAAGGAGAGTCGTCGTTAATGGGTTAAGGTTTACATACCCGAAATTTTCAGATGGATTTTTAACTTTATTTATTACCATATTTTTGTAATTTTTACAGGATTAATAATTCTATGTAAATATAGTGGTTGCTAAGAACTTAATTTTTTTAATAAAAGTTAAATAAAAAGTTATGCAAATTTGCATCACTATGCATTTAACCCTTTCATAGGAAATGCACTGCTATTCGTGAAATGCTGAAATCATTAACTGACTCCAGAATTTAAATTATACATATATTTCATATTAGGTAAAAGGCCTTTCGTCACGTACTTAATAAAAATAAAATTTTTATTCCAAAATTTCGATATCATTGTGGCATTTCGCAATTATAATTAAGTGGGATATATTACATCCCACTGCCTTTCAAAGGGTCCCTTTGAGGGTCAAAGTACTTCTGTTGCTAAAATGGCAAAATTATTGATTGACACGACGATTTACAAGAAAATTTAAAGGAACGTAACTAAAATGGCTTCTTTGAGTATTTAGTGTAAATCAAAATTTAGTTTTAAAATGCTGGAGCTAATGTGGAATTTGGGAATTAAAATTAAGTGGTATATATAATATAGCAGTGCCCTTCAAGGAGATAAGGGTTAAAACAAATATAAAAATTATTACATCGTTGAATAGTTGTTATTGTGCAGCGTAAATCCTTTAAAATAATTATATAATTTCAAATTATCATTTATGAGCAATTTTTTTTATGTAACTCAGGACTGTCATTATGATATTATTTCCAACAAACACATAAATAATTTTTTCACTATTTTTCTAGTGGATAATTTACAAAAATATACTTAAATACAATGTTTTATGAACAAAATAACAAATCATGCATTAAACGGTTAATCCCTTGAGGGGCAAGCAATTACGTTTGTGAAATGCTGAATTCCCACCGGAATCTTTGTAAAATTTTATTTCAAAATAATAAAAGCAATTTTACTGCTTTCTTCCACCAAAGTTAGAAAAGTAAAATTTAATAAAATTTTTCTGGTGTAAAACTTCATTAATCGTAGTTGGTATATAATATATACCGGTGCCCCTCAAGGGGTTAAACTTATATTTAGGGTTAGGTACCATTAATTTTGTAAAGAAATTCTTTGTTTTGTTTTATTGCAGAGTTTTGTGATTATACAACGAAACTATTTCTTTTTTTAAATAAGTACGCATCATTAAGTTACATAAGTAATAAAACTTGCAGTATTTACCATCAACAACTAACACTGTTGCTATTATGTTTAAAATTCACCAGAATTTACGAAAAATTCATCTGCAAATATATAATGTACAATTAAAACAATCAAGATTTGGCAAATATATATATGACATTTTTATATTAATTAAACAATAACACGTTGTATAAATCACCGTAAATTTAAAATAACACACAGGACGCGTTTCGAACAGGAATATTCAGATTCCGATATATCAATTTCGAACAGCCCATCTTCATCCAATGTAAGCACGTGTCCGTAACGGAACAAGGTAACAAATGAACAGAAAGGGGGAAGAGGAGAGTGCGACAGGTTGCGCTAGCTGTAAGGTAGACGCAATGGAATTGTGAATAAAGAGGATAAGACATATAGTGTACTGTCTAACAGTTGCGAATGAAGTAACTGAGGTGGTTGTCAAAAGATGGTCCTGTATTTTTAAATCGGATCAACAGTTTCGGATTACCGCCGATGGAAACTTCTCACCAGTAAATTTGGATAGAAAATTTCGTCTTATTTAAACTCCTTATTCATGGAAATATAACCCTATAAATATGGTAAAAACTTCTATTTGTGTTTACTGGTGTCCGCTTGCCAAGGTATTATAATCATTTTCACTGACACTGACAGGAAGTTGTCTAGGTTGCCACAATATGGCGAATACGCCGGGCCTGACTACTGGCAAAGTAAACTTCCACCAGTAAAAATGAATGTCTGTTTTTGTCATTATTTATGGCTGAAATCTTACATTAATAAGGCATTTAAATAAGGGAAAAAATTCTATATATTTACTGGTAGCAGTTTCTCCCGGCAGTAATCAATATTTGAGAAAGTGGTTACAGTTGAAGCTTCACTATTTTAAGGATATGTCAGTTCCTTTTTATTAATAGTTCAATGGTAAACATCGATCACAAAGGAGCACTTGCAGAAGATGAAAGTGTTGCTACAATGATAGAAAAAATTAACAATAATCAAAAGAGAAAAGGAAATAAAGTAAATAAACAACATTAAAATAAAATAAAAGATGTAAATAAAAAAATAATAATAATAAATAAATAAAATAATAATAATTATAATAAAGAGATAAAAAAGATTTTTTTTTTTTTTTTACTATTATAAAATGAAAAGAGACAAGAAAAAAGTGGAAAGAATTACAAAAGTCATTTCCAAGCTGAAAGAGTAAAAGAGATGATTAGAGATTATTGACAAATTCATAGGAATTTTTAAAAAAATAGAGTAAGCTTCGAGAAAATCCAAGTGAGTGAGATAGACAGGAGAAGAAATAATTCTTGCCATGGGGAAACTGAAACAGTGATGGAAGTTCAGCGGTTTGAGGCAGTCGAAGATTTAGAAGTTTCTTGATTTGTATATACCCCTGGTGCTAGTTTAATCTGAACGTTAATTCTCTCTTAGTTTGAGTAAAATAAACTAAAATACAAAAACAAGTAATAAAATAAACGCTCAATCGGTTCTCAGTAGGAATAGGATATTTGAGCGAAGATATTGTTTTATTAATAGGTTTGAAGATAACTTCGAAATTGAAACGAAAAATGATTTTAGAATTTTTCAAACAGAGAGTAGAATTAAATGGAAGAACGATAATTGTTTTGGTTTTATAGTGAATAATACGTTTTATTATTTAATTCTGATTTATCTGCAGTTTTTCGGCACTGTTTCAACAAAATTACTATATATTTGCCAATTTATTATACATTAAGTTGTTTTAAATTAGAATATTAAAATATTATTTTTGAATCATATTTTGACTCTTTTTATTTTAACCTGTCGCAGCTGTGTAAGAAAAACCCAATGAAATATTTCGTTTTTTATTAAATTTATCAATGTTTCGTACCGTTCTTTACATTTGAATACCACAATTTACGGTTCATCTGTTTTCGTCTTATTAATCGTAGAAAAACAATACATATTGTACTATTAATTAATATGAAGATTAATTTTTGGGAATAAGTGGTACTCAAAAGTAAGTAACTTGCAATACCAGTCAAAATAATCTCCTACTTCTAAAACATTTTATATAGAAATGCGGAAAAAAGAGAAACTGGGATATATATTTTGATAAGCGTTTTTAGGCTGTGTTCCAATCCACTACTTAAAAGAAAATTCTTATTTACATATTTTTTCCATATGTACAGGACTCGGATTTGTTGCTTTATTCTCCAGCACAATTTCAATAAAAAAATCCCTTTGCAATTTCTACCGCAAGTGTGACATAAAACCACTTAGCGTTAGATCTTTCTTGAAATATTGCAGAAATTTACTATAACGAATATTCTTTGTAAAGAGTTCTATTTAAAAAAAAAAAAATGCTCTAAGGCCTTTCTGTATCAGTTTTATATTTTTTTTCTGAACCGTACTTTCTTACTATAAATGAATCAACAGTTATTTATAAATATTTAACTGTATACATGATCTAGTACTTGATTCATCACTTACTTTACCTGCTATTTTCTCATAATCCATGAGATAAATTAATATATTTTTTTTTTCCATTAGACTTCACAAATACCTTTCGTTGTCCATTTAAACACATTCAAGAAATCCTTTCTAAGAATAAAATAGACTTATCTGATCCAGAAATAAAAAATATTACATTCAAAAATACCTAATCCTATCATCCACGATATATTGACATAATTTGTTTCTTATTTTTATATTTGTTTAGGAAACAAAGTTCAAAAGAGATTTACTTAATATAAAACAGTCCTCTTCGTAAAAGATTTAGATTATTAGGGACCTACTTGGAAAGATATTTTCTATCCTATATTTAATTGTGTTCTTATCTATAGAGAATTAATATAAAGAATACTCTGTTTAGATTTGATCTGAAAATAATTGGGTTGTTGTATAATACATGCAAGATATTTTTATGTTTCTCAAGGAAGAACATTAAAAGGAAGATAAGTAAGTAAGTAAACATAAAAAAAATGAATATTAATACAAACATGCTTTTGAGAGAAAGAGCAGTAGATATCAGATATTTTTTCAATATGTTTAATTTCTTGGTAATTGATTATAAATTAACAGAAAAATACATTTTATTTGGCTAATTAAATAATTTATAAAGAGAGTGGTTCTGAATGTTACAGACACCAAAGCTGAGTTTTTACTAACTGTTGACAATGCAATTAAGATACTGGTCGAAAGGACATACAGGATTGTCAAAGCTGATAACTGCAGTGTCCGTAGTGCTTGTTAGCGGAATTACACTGAAAAACAGAATGTTGAAATAATTGACCCACAACAAAATTTAAGGGCAAATTTGTTTGAAAATAAATAAATTCTTGTTTGTATGTACTATCTAAAAAGAAAATTATATTAACACTAGAACGCCTGGAAGGAGCAAAACTGCATACATATTAAGCTACAAACTTAATGCTGGAATCGGGCGTACATTAACACAGCTGCGCCATCTTTTGGAAGGGGTTGATAATCCACAAACGCGAGCTTTTAGTGTGACGTCATATTTGACAGAACCGAGGCTAACGAAAGCGACAGGCTACCGCGGTGCATTCCACGTATTTTTTTTACAGACCGCTGGAGTCACGTGATGCTCGAATTCACCAAACAAGTGTACGAAAGGAGCAGCACGCCACTATAGCGGTCTGTAAAAAAGACACTTGGAATGCACCGCGGTAGCCGATCTCTATCGTTAGCCTCGTGACAGAATATCTACCATTCGCGCATATTTTCTAAATATTTAATCACTCATGGAATCTTGCTTACCAGATTTATTGCTAAATAATGACATAGCGAGAAGGGTGTCGGGTGCACACGTACTTGACACCACGATGTTTTCGTCGCCTTATCTGAACAAAAGCTTTTCAGCTATTAATCAAAGTGAAAAAAACTTTACAATTTTAGTGGTGTGAAGTAAGAAAACAGTTAGGCATCTTCCTGTAGTTCAAACCCATCCGCTACGTGGCGCGTGTCCTTGATTGACGTGACCTCCTGTTTAATCTTGCGGTTAACTCTCCCATTTCTGGTAGGACGCTTAATATGTATGCAGTTTTGGGAAGGAGTCGATCCGACTCCGACCAGGTGATTAAATGCCAACTGGAACCAGAAATTTTCTCATAAAATAAGTTAAATTTAAACTATGCAGATTTACGTTAAAAAAATCAGTCAAATACTTTTAAATAAAAATTCTGGTGTCAAATACTTTTATGAAACTTGAGTAAAATTTCCGGGCTTTCTAGTGTTAAAAATTAGTTGGCGCAGAGTGTCAGTTTGGAATTAATCTGTTTGCTTAAGAAAAAAAAATATATATATGTATATGGTGGCACCCAATGTGTTAAAATAAGAATTATTTGATTTTAACTACTTTCCTACAAATACGAGGTACGCATATAGACCAGGGGTGTCAAACTATGGACTGCCGTATACCACAATTTTTTTTTAAAGAAATAGTCGAGTTCTTGTATCGCAGAAATTCGATGATTTGATAAGTAAAACATTACTAAAATATTTTAATGGTTTCGGGCGGGTCACAGTTTGACACCCCTGATATAGACTAATATTATCCGAATTATTTAAAAACACATTAAGTAAGTCAAGTATTACTATTTCAAAAAAGTTGTACGGTCAAGGAGTGTTGAAACTCTACAACTTTTTAAAACTTCAGATTGCTTGATTGATACCACTATTTTTTTCAATCGCATTATTCGTCTTACATCGCAATATTCACCACCACAATGAGTGGTTAGTTGCGTATTTTTATGTTTATGTGTTTAAAATTTATCTCAAACGGGTATTAAATGCAGCGTTGAAATTAGAAGTCGGTGACCCGGTGCAGAGATCCAGACCCACACCCCCCTTCCATTATTTTGAAATTTATTAAACTATGTATTCTAAATCCCACCCGTATTTAAAGTTTCATTTAGGATAATTTTATTTTTCTCCTATTTTGAAACACATAGTTTTTTTTTCTTTCCGAGTAACTTATAAAACACTGAGAGAAACGGGAACTAAGATTTTAAGTTAGAAGGAATTTTGGTGGGGGAGCGGTAACTTCTTCACCATCCATAGTATGTCACATTCAGTTCTGTTTTTCTTGTGTTTAAAAAATACAACAAGAAGTGTGAAATATTTCCCCCCGTACCCTCCATGGGGCAGGAATGCCTTTTATGGAATATATTTTAGCATATGAAATACAACACTAATTCACCTTAATTTTATTTTTTTTTACAGATTTTGAATAGGTATTAAAGCAAACGTGCACTATACAAATTTTAACATCAATAAAAAATACATAATTTCTGCAAAATTGGAATATACAGACGTTTCCGTTTGCATATAAATTGTGGAATTTTGGAAACATTGAATAGGCACTTATTTTATGCATAAATGTGCACAGTTTTTGAAAACATAGTATATGTACTTTTTACGTACATGAAAATGCAGATAATTTGTACGAAAAGTGTATATATATGAAAGATTAATAAATATTTACATTTTATGCACAAATTATATATAATGCGTCATTTTTTGCAAAGAAAGGTACAAACTTTTTCTAGCTGGGTTAAAAAAAAAGGTTAAATAAGGGAAATAATACTATTTCAAAAATGAAGTTTCAATCAAGGAATTTGAATTTTAAATAAAAGTATCGGGCTAGTAACTCTACAATATAGCAAAATAAAAAACGACTAAATCGCAACACTGGACACACCATACAGTATTTCACATTCAGGGTTACTTGTTTGGCCTCTATTTCTATTCCGGATTTTGAAATTCATGCAGGAATTTCCATAACCACAAATTTGACTTTAAATTGTAAAGAAATATCCGTCATTAAATAAAGCGAAAATTGTTATTCGAAATTTCTTTTGTGAATTCGGAATTTCTGAATAAAAATGGAGGCAAACTGACAACCCTCTTTATGATGCTTTTTTGGAAATGTCAATTTTTCGCTACATAGTCGTTCAAAATACAGGGTGTCCCTGCTAAGATGTTACAAAATTCGAGGGGAGGTAGTGTACACCTAGAGGACTTGGAATCACACACGAATACTGTGTCGGAAACGCCTTCCTGACCCAGTAAGGGCATTGGCAGTGCTGCCTGTAGGCTACTTTTTTTTAATTCAGATTTCTTGATTGGCACCACTTTTCTGAATAGTTAAAATTCCCCTTGTTTTCGCCATAATTAATATGTCATTGAATAAGGCAGATTTTACTATTTCAAAAACTGTTGCCAATCAAGAAATCTTAATTTTAAAAAAGTAGGCCACTGGCAACACTGGGCCTTGAGAAGGTTGCATCATCACACAAAGTTCATCTTTGGCCCTGGAAAAGTTGCCATGGGCTATTTTTTTTTATTCCGATTTCTTGATTGACACCACTATTTTGAAATTGCAAAATTTCCCATCTTTAATGACATATTAATGAGGTTGAAAAGAAAGGGAATTTTACCATTTCAGAAAAGGGGTGCCAATGAAGAAATCTGAATTTAAAAAATGTAGCCCGCTGACAACACTGTCAATGCCCTTACTGGCTCAGGAAGGCATTTCGGACACGGCATTCCTATGCGATTCCGCGTCCTCTAGGTGTACCCTACCTTCCCTCGAAGTTAGTTTGTAACATCTTAGCAGGGACACCCTGTATAGTATATAGAAATACTAGTACTGGATTTTTATGAAACGTGCGATGCAAAATAATCCCCACTCCAGCCGCTTCGAACACTTCAGTCGTCTGCTTTGAACTTACTCCACGACCCCTCAACGACGTGATGATGGCAAATTTGTAGTTCCCTGTTATTAAATATATTGCTTGTGTTCCTTAATTCGAAATTTGGAACAAAGTTTGATTTGTCCAACATAGGAAAGACCGCACTGATAAGTAATTATAGATACCATATCAATTAGATAACTCGGTGGGATCTTGGAGTTTTGAGAGAGTATGTTTATTGGCATGCTGGGAATATCACTTTAAAATCATATTTACTAAGAATTTTAGGAATGGGAAAATTGAATTTAGGGAAGTAAGGCAAATCAGTGCTAGTAGTGAAAAAACAAAAAGAAGACTGAGGTGAACTTGAAGAATGAGGATGCTGTTTTTTAAATAAAGCAGTATCAATAATAGACGGTTTGTAACCTTATGTCAATAGCAATGGTTTTAAAATATTTAATTTAAAAAGTACGTGAGTGTGAATCAGAGCAAACGCGTGTGGCTCGTTTAACCCTTTCAGGGGCAAAGCATTTTCAATGCTAAAGTGTCGAAATAAATGATTGGCACCGGGATTTACAAACTAATTTAATTGGAAATAAGAATAACGCTGTATTTCACTTTCACATTAAGTGAAAAATATTTTATCAAAATTCTGGTGCCATTGTACCGTTTGAGAATGAAAATTAAGTGGTATTTTTATGGAACTATCGCCCCTGAAAGGGTTAATAAATGTATAAATAGCGGTCACTTTATACGAGGAGGATGACATGAGCGGTTATGGTGCGGTCGGGAAAGCTGAAAATTTTGCAATAGACTGAAGGGGAGAAGCCGTTTTCAATAAATGTGACAAGGGTATCCGAAAGGGGGTCAGCCAGTATTATCACCCATCATTCCAACGTAATTTCTACGAAAAATCCGACGGCTTAACCCTTTCCGGCGCGGAGTAATTCTGTTTATAAACTGGTGAAATGCAGGACTGACAACAGAATTTATAACCGAATTTATTAGAAATACAAACCTGCCTTTTTTCAAGTACGTTATAAAAGGAAAATTTTAATTACATATTCTGGGTGCTATTAAAATAGAAATTAGGTGTTCGTTTATAAGGACACCTAAAAAGGATGCCCGAGAAAGCGTGCCCCTTTAGTGCGCAGCTTTGCATATGTGCAAACAACAGAGTTTTGAATTTAATAGATTTTTTTTAATTCGTATAAACCTAATTCACACCAGAAAATTAAAATAGTAATATATGCTTTAATTAATAACAGACATTCCGTATTTAACTAAAGCGAAATTAACTATTGAAACTTTCTGGTGAAAAGTCAGATTCTCTGAACTACCGTAATTTCCGGCGTATAATCCGCATATCAAACAATTGTTCTTGGACCCAGAAATTTTATTTAGTTAATGAAGACAAATTTTTACCGCAATTTAAAAAGTTACATTTTATTTTTAAAATTTTCTGGGTCAAAAAATGATTGTTTGATCCGCGGATTATACGTCGGAAATTACGGTACAATTTCTAGAATGTGTTCTATCATGGGAATTAAAGGTTTAAAGGTTAATTTTTATAAAATAATATATTATATAAAATAATATATTTGGAGACATACTTATTAAAATATTTACTAATTTGCAATATTTTACCGTAAAACAGCCACACGACAGTCGTTTTTACATGTATTGCAGATGTGCAACAGAGAAAAGATTGACGTATTATATGAAAAATGTTGCTCTGATTTTTTTTTCTTATTTTTTCTGTGTAATAAACATTTCTGAGAATCATATATATTTTTTTCGAAACAAAATAAAACATCGCGCATTTAAGGGTTAAGCATGCACTCCGCTTTGTTCCCGGTCCTCGCAGCCATCTATGTGCACTAGCTTTAAATCAGGGATGTCAAACTGTGGCCGCCGGATACCAGAAATTTTTTTGACAATTTGTTGACTTCTTGAATCGAAGAGATTCCATTATTAGATAAGGCAGTGATTTCTATAAATTTAGTGGTATCCGGCTGGCCACAGTTTCCCACCCTTGCTTTAAGGTGACAGTATATCTTTTCAACAATGTGTTTATTTTTTAAATTATGGTTCAAATACATTAGTACATTTTGAAAAGAAATTAACTGCACATTTAATTAAAAGTTTAAAAAAGTTTAAAATTTTTGAATTTTTTTAAATCCCTACTACTTTTTTCTATATTGATATTTTTGCCCAATTTTTTTGAAAGATTTTAAAATATCTATAACAGAAGACTACCATGTATTTTTAGATACATCTAATATTACATTTAATATAGTTTTTTACAGATGTATATAGTGTAAAACGCTTAAATCTAACACATCTTCATAAATGTTTATTTTCTGAAAAATAACAAAAAATCTTAAGGCTAATTTTCTGCGCAGATCTAGCAGACATAAAATAAATAACATATTCAAAAAAGTTTAAATCTCGATCTCAAATACAAAAAATAAAGCCTTAGCATTTTTAAAACACGAAAGTGAAGAAAATATGAACACGGAGAAATAACCATTTAACCCCTTGAGGGGCGGTGGGAAATGTTTTATCCCACCTACGACTAATGAAGATTTGCACCAAAAAATTTTCATTAAATTTAACTTTCCTAACTTTGGTGGAAAAAAGTCGTAAAATTGCTTTTCCTTATTTTGCAATAAAATGTTTTGCAGATTCCGGTGTGAATTCGACATTACAAAAACACAGTTGCTTGCCCCTCAAAGGGTTAAAGTTTTAATTTTTGTGGGAAATTGCGTCGGTGTTTTAACAAAATTGACAATATATCGCGATATAATTGCCGTGTTGGTTATAATGAGGTGCAGAATATTCACAATTAAACAGACTTTCAATTAACATTCTTAAAAAAATCGATATTTTGAAATTTTTGAGATAACCTGTACCCTTACATGAATAATTGAATGCACTCTCTTTAACCCCTTCAGAGGCAAAGCAATTCCATTCCTGAAATACTGAAATGAATGAATGAAACCGGAATATAAGAACGAATTTATTTGCAAATAAGAAAATGCTATATTTCACTTACATAATAAACATACATTTTTTTATCGAAATTCTGGTGCCATTGAGGTATTTGTTAATTTAAATTAAGTGAATATATAAATGCACCAACGCACCTGAAATGGTTAAGGTTCTGTCTACGTTCTGTGTGCTTTAAAAAATATTGATTAAATACACATATTTTTATCTCAATCGTAATACATAATGATGAAGAAATATAAAATCCTACAAAAATCTTTCTAACCTTTTATAAAATTGCGGTATTTTGCCATTTTTTAGCAGAATTTCATGCAAACGCCAGACAGGGTATAGTCAATGAAACTATATTTCAATGTCCTTTGTAATAGATATACTTTTACGCTTACCTGTGCACTGAATTAGAATTTTTACAATATCTTCAAAATTAACTGACATATTTTAAAATTTGACAAAAATGCATATTTCTTACTACAAATTACACCTTTTTTTTATATTCGTGTACTTATAAAATTATTAGAATTTCACGTAGAGCTTAGATTCTAGTTTTGAGCATAATGAGCAATATGGAAAGCATTCTTTCTGAATTTGCTTAAAATATGTTTAAAAAATTTTCTGTGATGAAATTGATCAAATTTGTGGCTAACAGAAAAATTCTTTTTTCAGAAATCGCATGTAAAGATTCCTTTTATATCTTTCAGATACATACAAAATTAATATAGAAGTGTAAATTTAAATTTTGTTATTGTTTTATGTACAAAATGTATAAAAAGGATGCATAGAAATATTCTTTAATTTTTTCCTGGCCTTCATACACCTGATTCCAAAATTTGACGCATTTTTCCCTGTTTAACACTAGAACGGCGGTAGGGGTCATTTTGACACCTGCGTACTTTCGTCCGTTAATTACTTTTGTTTTCCTGGGCGAAATCGTTTGAAATTTTTTGACTTTTCCTAAATAGATAACATGTATTTCTTTAAAAAATTTCAGCTTTCTAGATTTGTTAGTTTTTGAAATATGGGCTTGTATTCCTAGAACGGCGGACGGGGGTCATTTTGACCCCTTTTGTAAAATACTCTTTGTACTCGAAGCTGCTTTTGTGGAATATACTATATGTTCGAGGAACAATAAAAAAAGGGTTTAGAATTATATTCATTGTCGTCCAAGGCATGAGGAATACTATTTTGCAAAGAAACTATCTCAAGAGATAGATTCAAAGAAAGAAAAAGATTTTTTAGTTTTGATGAAAAGACAAGAAGATCTAGCAGACTACAGACTGTTAAATTTGCTCTTGCATCTAAAATGTGGAATAAATTTATTGAAAATTGCAAAACATGCTACCGACCAGGACAAAATATTACAGTTAATGAGCAATTGTTCCGATCTCAGGATAGATATAAATTTACGCAATATATGCCAAATAAATCGGATAAATTTGGAATAAAATTTTGGTGATCTGTTGACGTTGATACTAAATACATCTTGAATGAATTTATTTATCTAGAAAAGGATGAAACAGCCAATCCTTAATTACGTTTATCGGAAAATGTTGTCATGAAATTAAGAGATCCCAATCTAAACGAAGGGAGGAATATTACGACAGATAGCTATTTTACTAATATCAAATTAGCAGAAATGTTAAAAGCTAAAAATAAAATTTTGGTTGCACAATGAAAAAGAGCAGAAGAGAAATTCCTATATCATTGAAAAATATGCGCAGTACTCTTTATTCATCGAAGATAGTGGAATGTGATAATATGGCACTTACCATCTATCAAGCCAAAAGAAAAAAAAGCGTTTTTCTACTGAGCTCATTACATTCTACTGTAAAAACTGAAGACGGTCTCAAGAAGTTGCCCGATTCAATAGAATATTACAACGCAACGAAGTATGGTGTGGGTATCCATGATCAGATGTGCCGAAAATACTCCGTGAAATCGGCTTCTAGACGATGGCCTGTACATATCTTTTTCAATATTTTGGATCATGCAGCAATAAACACCTGGATAATTTATAAAAGTGTAACAGGCAAGTCTATCAGTAGAAAAGATTTTCTATTAAATTTAGGAGATGTGTTCAGAATGGATCTTATGGTTTCAAATCTCCCAAAGATCTTTCCTGAGTCTTCAAAAAAAAAAAAAAAAAAAAAAAAAAAAAAAAAAAAAAAAAACCACGAAAATAAAATAGATATCAAGAGAAAAAAATGTCAAGTACAGACATGCAATGGAAAAAAATCTCAAGAATTTTGCGCACCATGTTTCAAAGTTGTGCGCTGAAAATGTACTGGAAAAATTGCTATTTTTTTTTCTTTCTTTTTTTGTTACAACTCAATTAATTCCTAATACGTGTGTACAATTTGGAGTATTATAAGCATTAAATAAAACTGAAACAGAATGCTTAACATATTAACCATTCAGCTACACTTATGATGAAATAACGGAAACAATAGAACATATTTATCATTTATGGATTTAGAGAGTGAATCATTCGGCGAGTAAGTAGATGAAAATATAAATATATATTATTTTATAAATTATGTTTTATTTTAGTTAACATTCGTTTTAATTTGTGAAAACATTAATTTTAATTCGATTTTTATATCAAATTAATGAGTTTTTTGAGTAGTCGTAGTATGATCCAATCAATCGCCCGATAGGCGTTACATATACAGTACTTTAAAAATTCAATAAATTATCGAGTAATATTAAATATAAATTATGAAATACATGTAAATTACATATTTTTGCATATATATGGCATTTAAAAATTTTTTAGCGTTGTTATTTCAGTAGTTTCGTTGAGGGGTCAAAATGACCCCTTCCCGCCGTTCCAGTAGGTAAGATTTTCCCGCCGTTCTAGTGTTAATAAATTGGCCATAACGCATCATCTAATTGTCATAGGAATTAAAGTAAAAGAGATTTGGAATCATAAATGTTAATTATTTCAAATAAAATAACAATATATTTCGAAAATTTACACGAAAGCGGCCATTTTAACGTAGGTAGATACCTTAATAAAATATTCTCCTTTCTTGACCCGCTATCTTGGTGATAAATTCACAATTATTTGTACCCTTCGTCACAATATTTATAATATATTTTACATCATGAA
Source organism: Maratus speciosus (assembly GCA_963932465.1). Classification (NCBI taxonomy): domain Eukaryota; kingdom Metazoa; phylum Arthropoda; class Arachnida; order Araneae; family Salticidae; genus Maratus; species Maratus speciosus. The sequence goes on from OZ010796.1 coordinate 452,237,422, forward strand.
CTAGATGAACAGCAATATTAAATCCACTTACGAAACCTAAAATAATGGATCTTTCCCTTTTCTTAACCCCTTATCTCTGGTAATGAAAGCGACTCCTCCACTTCCGTCTATAACAAAAGTTTTGCTGTTTCTCTACCATCCCATGCTCATTCGTGACATCCTCCTATCCAATCATTCACCAATTTTTATACTTTATGTATCATGCCATACACCAGGGGGTGGGCAACTGTGGCACGCTCGACATCACTAAAAATTTATAGTAATCATTGCCTTATCTAATCATCAAATATCTGCAATTCAAGAAATCGACATTTTCTGTAAAATTTTACGGCGTGCCACAGTTGGCCACCCGTGCCATACGCGTTTAACCCCTTTAGAGGCACCGGTATATATTATATACCACCTATGATTAATGAAGTTTTACACCAGGAAAATTTTATTAAATTTTACTTTTCTAAATTTTGTTGGAAAAAAGCCATTAACCCTAGATCTACCGGGAATTTTATTCAAGTTTTAATAAAACGTTCTACACCAGAATTTTTATTTAAAACTATTTAACTTATTTATTTACCTTATTTTTGTCTGGTTTATATACTTAGTTTATTTTAAAGAAATTTCTGGTTTGAATGAATATTTTGTATGTACCTGTCGGGTCCAATGGACCCGTCTGGTAGACGGAGGGTTAAATTGCTTTTACTTATTTTGAAATAGAATTTTTCAAAGATTCCGGTGGGAATTCAGCATTTCACAAACGTTATTGCTTGCCCCTCAAGTGGTTAACCCTTTATCTACAGACGGTACTTATAAGTACCATTAAAGTAACTTGTTATAAAATTCATTTGATACATCGATTAGTAGTAGTATAGTTTAGAATGAGTTATAGATACATTTATTTATCTTGTTCAAAAAGCATTATTGGTTACACAAAACAAAAATATTTTTAAAAGGATGATTTATTTTGCCTTTGCATCTTTTCAGTTTCCTAGGCTTTGAAATGGGTGGGGGGAGGATTTTTCAATTCGGAAATATTTCTATATTTCTAGTGTAAGAACATTATATTTGTACATTTCCTAATTCTACAAAATACTAAGAAAAATATTTAAAAAAGATTTGAGTTGAGTTATAAATATTCCACAAAATCCCTACAAATTCAAATTTAATTCATCATAACTTCAATCGTTCTAAAATCCTTCTACAATTTATTATATGATTATGTAAATCTTCTAATGTAGTTTCAAAAATTCACGAAAAATGCTTTAGAAGATAACTTTTTCATGAATTCAGTACATAAAGGGTTAATCGTTTTACCACTCACTAAATCATGAAATTCAATATCTGTTAGCCATTGCTATTGACAGAGATTATAAGGCCTCCATTATTGATTACTGTTTTATTTAAACTACAAAATCCACGTTCATCAAGTGCTCCTCTATCTTCTTCAGGGTTGCCAGTTTGGCCGTCATTTTTTTTTTTCGAAATTACGTGCCAGAAATAATAGTATTAAAATAGTATTATAGTAATAATAGTATTAAAATAATAGTAGAAAAAATAGTATTTTTTGCTTTACTTAATGACAGAAATTTTGCGATTACATACAGTAAAGATTTTTCTTTCAAAATTTCCGGTGTGAATTTGAAATTTCGAAATAAAAATGGAGTTTAAACTGGAAACCCTGATCTCCTCCTCTTTCAAATATTAGCATTTTCTTTCTTATTTTTCTAAAATTCAGCTTTCCCATTCCTAAACCCCCTCCAGAGTGCAATTTTTATTGTATTACTTTTATTTTTTTACTCTAGTGCTTTTTAGGAATTAAAATTTAGTATTCCTTTCCACTTGTTTGACTACATCTGGATGGGATACCCCATCCAGATTGCTCTTCTCATTGCCCTTTTATTTTGTCATTGTTTCTTTCTCACCTTTTGATATTTTAGTCTACTTTTTTGGCGCACAATATCCCTTAAGGGATTTTACGCCATAAAACCCTATACAACCAACAAACTCATTGGTTCAATTCTCAGGCAATTTTCATGATTTTAAAATTATTTTAACCACCTCGAATAAGTTTACTCTCTCGAAACTCAAAGATCCTATTGTGTCATATTAATAATGGGGTTTCGATCGCATTAATTCTCAGTGTGGTCTTTCCCATATTGGACAAAACAAACGCGGTATAACATTTCGAATTAACCCTTTAGCGGGCGGTGTCATTTTTCTTTCTTTCTAACCGATGACCAGGCCCCTACCTGCCGGGTCTCCCCAGCTGTACTGGTTTGATACCTGGTATTTTGGCGGTGACCGCCTAATCGCCGCGTAGCGGCAATAAATCCGACGAGGGCCCAGATATTCACCCTATCGACTGTGCCTACTTCTTAGATATGAAGTTAGTTAAACCGGCTACTTAACATTTTGATCATGTTGTTTTATACCTTAGCTTTGCTACTCAAGTTGACCTCGTAATTTAGAACCTTGATCAGGTGACGAGACCTTCACCTGGCAAGGCATCTCCAGAGGTATAATTCACAGGTAACATGGAGGGCTTTGCACCCATAACGGATTTTAGATGCACCAGGCGCCATTAGCGTACATGGCGAACGTCGGCAGACTCCAAACCGATGACCAGACCTGCAGCTGCCAGATTTCCCTAGCCGAACGAGAGTACCTGTCTGGCATAGGGGCGGTTGTCCGCTTGATCACCACATGGCGGCCATCCAGTAGACCAAAGCCCCGGTCAACCTAATTGTAGAGCCTGTAATTTGCTGGTTTCTCTGCTGTACCGCTTGCTTAACTAATTGACTTTTAATATGGCTCCTGCATATTCCACACACATATCCAGCTTGGAGAGTAGGGAAATCTGGATTTTAGATGCCTAATCGGTGGTGGGTACTTGTCGTGAAAAATTGTTCATGGAACAATTTAGAGGAAGGGATAAAGAAAACAATGGGTGATACTGAAAGACAAGTATCACCATAGGATAGTTTGGGGTGAAATGCAAAGCAAGCTCACGATATTTGAGGGATGAGACTCCGCCTTTCTACCGCAACTCACCGGGTAAAGTTTGGATCCGAAAGCTGTCCCATAGGAGCGGGTTCGGTAGCTCGTGCACGCAGTGTTGCCAGTGGGCTACTTTTTTTTAATTCAGATTTCTTGATTTGCACCACTTTTTTTATCCGTAAAATTCACTTTGTTTTTGCCTTAATTAATATGTCATTAAATAAAGCACATTTTATCATTTCAAAAAAGTGGTGCCAATCAAGACTCTGATTTAAAAAAAAAAAAAAGTAGCCCATCTGGCAGCACTGTGTGCAGACCGCAGCCTATATGCAACTAATAAAAAGGCAGTAGTAAAACAAAATGACAGCTAATTTTTAATTTACTGGCACCCAGACTATTTAATTATTTTTTTCCTTTTATAACATACGTGAAAATAAACAAGTTCATATTTTCCAATAAATTCGTTTATTAATTCTGGTGTCAGTCTATCATTTCATGAGTTTTTTTAAACAGAATTACTTTGCACCGGAAAGGGTTAAAGAACGCAAGCAATATATTCGTAAACAAGAAACTAACGAAATCTGCCATTTCAAAATTTTACCAGAAGATACACCATACCTTTGACTTTAAATCAGCTAAAATTATCTCTTAACCCACTCCTATACATTAAATTAACTTTCTTGAAGCATTTCATATCTATAAAAAACATAAATATATTAATTGTGACTTCGCTATTTTCCTATTAACAGATTATTGGAAATATTCTCTAAAAACCTCTTTTCCGTAACTTCTACTAGCATTTTTTCACTTTACTAGTTCAATTCCTCATGCAATTTTCTTGATGACTGCCCCCGTAATTTCCCGCAATTCTATTGGTCAATAAAATTCATTGAATCCGCTTCTCTGCAATATACAGGCTGAGTCTAAAATCATGGGACAAACTTTGAGCGGTGGTAGAGCTCACTATAACAAACAATTATTGTATGGGAATATATGACCAGAAGTGACGCGTTGAGGTAGAAACACCGGGAGGCAATTTGGCGCTTTTTTTTTCAAAATTTCTCATTCATACCAGAAAATTCCAACACTATTCTTTTCTTTATTTGAGGCAGATATTTCATGATTACATGCTAGAAAATTTCCGTTATGAAATCGAATTCTTTTAATAAAAAAACCACAAAATTGGCAAATCTGTCAAACGCAGGAAATATATGAAAATAAATAGAAATGGAGTGGTTTTTTTTGTTTTTTTTTTTTTAATTCTAAATTTCGATTTCATACCGGAAATTTTCAAAGAAGATTTTTTTTCTACAATCATGGATTGTCTGATTAAATAAAGAAAAGAAAAGTATAGGAATTTTCTGGTATGAATGAGAAATTTCGAAATAAAAAAAAGCTCCGAATTTCCCCCCTGGTGTTTGTACCTCAACGCGTCACTTCCGGTCATATATTCCTATAAAATAATTATTTGTTATAGTGAGCTCTACCATCCCTCAAAGTTTGTCCCATGATTTTAGACTCGCCCAGTATATGATTTTAATTCCATCATTCTTTGCACTGATGACCATAGGCTGAATGCTACCGAAACTAGTTTGGTACAAGATAAAAAGTGCTCGTTAATATAACATCGTTTCATCTGCTTATATTATATTACGCCAAGTATCATCGTAATTGTTCTTTTATAAGATATTCAAGCTAAGCATTGCGCTAGCTAATTCAAGCTAAGCGTGTGTCAACGCATGAGACACATTACAACAGATGTTGGACAGAATGAGTAAATCTGATTTTTCTATTTGAATCAACTGTATTATATTTAAATACATTAGTTTTGTTTGTAAATGAGCATCTAGCATATAATGCTGCACTTCTCCATGCAATGAGTGATCACTTCTACATGCTTTGAGTGATCACTTCTACATGCAATGAGCGATCACTTCTGCAAGCAGTGGGTGACGTATCAAAGCTATTGATTGCACATAAAAAATTGCATTCCAAGTATTCTAATAAAATAAGCTTTACATGTATGACATCATCTATCTTATAACATATTCAAGCTAAACATTTTCAATGTTGTCAACTACTGGGACACATTACAACTAATGGTGGACAGACTGAGTAAACCTGATGATTTTCTTATTTAAATAAACTGTATTTTATTTATATGCATTAGTTTCATTTATAAATGCTCATCTAATATATAATGGAGCACGTCTGCATGCAATAAGCAACGTATTAAGTTAGAAATCGCACATAAAAAATTACATTCCATGGATTTTATTAAAAGTATTTTTACAGGATTCCACAGATTTATATATTTTCAAAAATTCAGACCACGATTTGACTGTTCTTAGAAAATGTCTGTCCGTTATTCTGTGCATCTGTCTGTGTATCTATCTGTCTGTCTTTATGTGACACAAACTTCGTGGCGCTCTATCTCATAAGGTAATTCACGGAATTTAATCAAACTTCACACTCCGTTAGATCTTGACGTAAATAGACGTTGATTCGGTTTTGGTGGAAATCGTCTAACCTGTGGCGCTGCTCTGATGCATTATAGAAGATTTCTGCGATAGCAATATCTCAAGAGATAATGCTCGAAATTACAACAAACATTATATTCTTTTACAAGGAGAAGGCCAACCTTGTTAATCACACATTTTGATTATTTTAATATATGTTGTAGGGTAGACACCCCTTAGTGTCAGGTTCAACGGATTTTATCCAATGCCCCTTAATTCTTGAAAAACTAGGGGGGTCTAATATTAGTAGACAACTTAAATACTTACTTCGCAGCAAAAATGACAGGTTAGTCGTAGCTCAGTTGGCATGGCGTTTGCGGGCTGATCGGAGGGCCCGGGTTCGATACCTGAATGCGCTACGATTGTTTTTCTCCTTTTTTGTTTTATAAATATAGTTATAATTATAATTTAATAATTTCAATTAAAAATTTTAACACCAAACATTAATTATAATGTTAACAAACTTAAATTTATCATTTCTTATTTGTAAACTATCATTTCTCATCCATTAAAGAGGTTTAAAAAGAAATTGGATCTATTATTGAATGATAAAAATTCCAAAATCGTGACAAATTCTGTTGTGGTGCTACCTAGTTTTGATAAAAAAAAAGGAATATTCAAATAAAATAAAAGCAGAAAAAGATAAAGGGGAAAGCAAAATAATTGAAAGCGCAAGCATACTTATTACAAATTTAAAAATCTTTAATATGCAAAAAATCGGTTGTAATTTAATTCTGATGCTAATTTTTAATATGATTATGCTTGTTACTTTAAAAACAGAATAATAGCATTATCTCATTGACTTCCTTTGTTAAAGCAATGCGTAAATGATGTTTCTTTAAAATCACGAATTGACACAATTGCTCAATATCATTGCAACGATAAAGAATATATGAAATACATTTTAAAAGTGATTTTTTACATATATAAAAATAAAAACAGTTTTATGATGTTTTATTACAAATATTCAGTTAAAAGAAAAAAATTAAATAGGTTAAAATTATAATTGATATACAATATTAAAAATTTTAATTGCCAGTGAGATTATTAAGTTATACTTAGAAGTAAATTTATAAAACAAAAAATGAGAAAAACAAATGTAGCGCATTCAGGTTTCGAACCCGGGCCCGCCAATCAGCCGGTTAACACCATACCAACTGAGCTACGACTGACCTGTCATTGTTGTAGCAAAGTAAGTATTTAAGTTGCGCACTAATATTAGACCCCCCGGTTTCTCAAGAACTAAGGAGCATTGGATAAAATCCGTTGAACCTGACACTAAGGGGCCTCTACCCTACAACATATATTAAAATAATCAAAATCTGTGATTAACAAGGTTAGCCCTCTCCTTGTTAGACACTGACATAAATAGATCCTGCTCGGGGTTGCCAGTTTGGACCTTTTTTAATACGAAAATCTCTCATTCATACCAGAAATCCCTAGAATGACATTTTCTTTATTTAATGGTTTACATTTCGCATAGCTGCCAACTCTTCCGTTTTTTTGTACCACAAAAATTTAATAGAACTTTTTGCCTTATTTAATCTGCGGATTAAGGCGATTTAAGAAGGTAAAATTTGCTGTAAAATTTTCGTGGTACAAATAAGCGTAAGATGTTGGCAGCTATGAGTTCGTGAGCGTTTAAAGATTTTTCTTTTAGAATTCGAAATTTTCCAAATATATAATAGCAAAATTGGCAACCGTCCGTGACGCTGCTTAGGTTTTGGTATAAATTGCCCTACAGACCACGTTACTATGCACTATATTCCACGATTTCTACGATGACTATATCTCAGCAACGGTTAAGATTATTATTTAATTTTTCTGCTGACAATTTTGTTTATATAGAAGAAAGTTTTGTAATGCCCAAAACGTACTACTAGGTTCTTAAGTATTCCGTAGATACATATATAATTTTTAAAGAAAAATATTCAAAAAGATTTTACTCTTTGCCTTTAATTTGGTTTCCATTCAGACCCATTATTGAATTCGCCACGAAAATAAATTCATCTTTTAAACAACAACAACAAAAAAAAAATTAAAAGCACTTTATTCTAATAACAGAATTTAATTAATCTAGTTCAAAGTTTTCTGCCATTTATCTTCTACCCACATATAATGAAAATGCCTGTTTTCATTCATGAACTAATTAAGATTTTTTTTTTTAAATATACATCTATAACATTTCCAATGTTGCAATTGTAGTCAAAGAAAATATCCAAATGATACATTAATTCATAGTATAAATATCAGACATGTATATATACGGATATAATACAACAATGTTCATTAATTAATAAAACTTTAGTCATATCATTATCTCCCACTCTTGTTACATAATTGAAAAGCTTATTTATATCCGTTTTGCATTGTTTCCCTGAAGCGAAATGAAAGAGAATATCCATGTATAAAAAAGGGATGTTATTTTTTTTAACATATCAAACAGCTTAATAGAAAATTGGTTAAATACAGAATATCTAATTAAGTCATTAATATACGAGTATTTGGGAATATTGTAGTATTCTTGTGAAACGAATAGATTGAAAAGAAAACGAAACAATTTTTTATTCTTTTGAAAACATCTAAAGAATTTTTGTGTTAAAACTAATGTATTTATATTCTCAAAAATTACAAATAATATTAAAAACAAATTCTTCAAACAATTTTCAGATCAGAAAAGCCTTATTTACTCGCTTTTTTTTATTAAAAAATATCCTCACAAGAAAAAAAGTTTATCTTTAAAATATAGTATATATGCATTCTTTGCTAAAAATAATTTCAATGTTAATTATGATTAAAGAGAATCTTTTTAAATATTGCATATTTTTTTCATAAAGTTTTATCATTGATAGTTGCATGTTTTAACCTTTCAGCAGGCGGTGTCCTCAAAAAAGAACACATAATTTTAAGTGTACTGGCACCAAGAATATTTAATTAAAATTTTCTTTTTCTACAGTACGGGAAAATAAGTATGTTTTTATTCCTAATAAATTCGTTGGTAAATTCCGTAGTCAGTCCATCATTTCATAATTTTAAAAACAGAATTACTCCGTGCTGGAAAGGGTTAAAGGATCATATAACTATCTAATCAGATTATTAGTACGGTATCAGTCACATAATATAAGGACATTGTTCATCGGCTGGGTCATATATTTAGCAGGCGTAATATGTTAGATGTCAAAAAAAAAAAAAAAAAAAAAAAAAAATCATCATACTTATGTGCGTTTAGAGAGGGCGAAAGTTAATATTCTAAATTACTGGTGCAATTTTCGCATGTTGCACATATTGAAATACTACCGTGTTGATCAGAAATATAATTTGAAATCTGTGTTTTAAAACAACACATCGGATTGTCAAGATTATTCCACATTTTCAAATCATAAAACTCTGACTCATTTAATAGCAGTATTTTTATCATTAAATAAAGTGTATTGATTTATTCGGAATAGTGGTATGTCTGCAATCCAAACACCGATATTTAGTCACCCCAGCAATCGAAACAATCGAACACCGAACTAACGCTTTTTTGTGAAAAAAAAAAAAAAAATTGCCTTGTTTAATCGTTAGTTAACTACGACTTAATAATGTAAAATTTACTATTAAATTTTTGTGGTAAGAAAAAAAGCGTAAGAGTCGACAGCTATGCCTTATAGCACAGATAAGCATTAAGCAATGTCTAACATTGCCAGTTAGTAGAAAATCAAAAAATTAATTTCTTGTGTTCAAAAATTCGAATTTAGAACTACCGTAATTTATGGTGTATAATCCTCTGATTAAACAAACATGTCAGAGCCAAAATATTTTTTAATAATTGAAATAAAATAAGAATCACTCTTGCTTGTGTCACATTTGAAAAAAAAAATCTTGATGTAAATAATAGTTTAACCCGCCGATATTACTCCTCACACAATTGAACGATTTAATCTAGAATCACTTGCATAGCTACAAACATTTACGCTTTCTTCTTACACTAAAATATCATAGTAAGTATTTTGCTGTTTAACCCCTTCAGGGGCAAAGCACTTTTTTTTCCTAAAATGTTAAAATGATTGATTGACAGCGGTATTTATAAACAATTAAAAAAAAAAACTATGTAAATGCTTTTTTCACGTACATTATATGGGTGAAATAGCTGTACATTATATCACGTACATTATACTGGTGTGAATGTGGCATTTCGGAATTAACACTAGAACGCCCGGAAAATTGACTCAAGTTTCATATAAATATTTTACACCAGAATTTTTATTTAAAATTATTTGACTGAGTTATTTAACGTAAATTTGCGTTTTTAAAATTTAATTTATTTTGTGAAAGAATTTCTGTTTCCACTTGACATGATATGGAATCCACTTGACTTCATATCCGCTTGAAATGATATGGTCGGTGTCGAATCGACTCCTTCTGGGCGTTCTAGTGTTAAAATTAAGTAGTACATAACATATACCGGCGCCCTTCAAGGGGTTAATCGTCGAAATCTCAAGATTAAAAGGCGAACATTTCTGTTAAATTTTAGTGGTAAGAAGAAAGCGTAAAAGTTGGTAGCCACGCATTTCTGTACTTTTACATTTATATTCTCGTTTTCTGATAGTCCAAAAAAAAAATTATCTGTTGTCCAAAAGATCATTAAAATATTAAAGATATTTTAAAGGACGAAGTAAAAGATTTTGTTTTGGTTATTTAAAAAAGTTCTAAAGGACTAACGACATGACCAACATCAGTTTAACCCTCTCGCTGCGTACTTGTTTTATCAAAATAGCTTCGCGACGACCGTCTTTTAAGATTTTTTTTCTGTTTTGTTTTGTCACCGGTTTAAATATATATATATATATAATTTAAATGGGAAAATGCTCCGATTAACTAAGGCAAAATTTACAATAAAAAAATAACTGGTGTGAATAATCAACGATGGTTAATTAGACCAGAAAATGCATCCCGGAGAAAATCTCGGGTTGCGCAGCGAGAGGGTTAATAATATCATTCTGATTTTCCCAGAGGCCAGATAAAAAGGGCCTGATTTAACCCTTTCCGTCGCAGAGTAATTCTGTTTGTATAATGATGAAACGATGGACTGACACCGGGATTTATATAAGAATTTGTTAGAAAATATTTGATTATTTCCAGATTATTGATTATTTGATTATTATATTATTATTAGGTTAAGTTTTACAAAATAAAATTCATATAAAATAAGTTGCCTACATTTATACTTATTAAAATAATTACTAATTTTGCACTAATTTATTTATGGCAGTAGTTTTTGGTTGCGTTGCAGATTTGAAATATTAAAAAGAGAACGCATTATACAAAAGATATATTTCTGAATTTTTAAGGGAGCCGGGAAAGCAAAATTCAACCGGAAAATTGATTTTTACTTTTTTATATCATAAAATAGTTTAAACTTTTATCTTTCCAACGATGTGTCACGCATGTTTATATATAAAAATATAAGTGTTGGAATTATTAATTATTTTCTAAGAGTACTTCACTGCTTAATGGCCATTTAAATCTTTAACTGACTTTTTCTTAAAACTCTCATTTTTATGTTCTTTTATTCTTCAATGCCTATTAAACTTAAGAGCTCAAAATTTTTTAAATACTTATATCATATTATTTTGTATAGTTTAACACAGGGATTTGATGATTTGTTGAGAATTATTTATTTTAGGTAGTGAAATCTTACAAAACATGCTATTTTAAAAAATGACTTTCAATGAATAATTAATAATTAATTTCGAGTTTCACTTCGAAAGAAAATGTTCTGTTAGAATAAGTAAATCATGTCATTCTAACTACTTTAAAAAATCTAGACCTCTATCTTTCACCATTTCTGAGAAAAAGGTACATAAATTTGGTGAATTTAACATGGCGCAGAAAGGGCTTTCCCGGTCCCCTTAAATTATTTTTCCTGTGTAATAAACCTTTCTTAGAATCATATATATTATTTCGAATCAAAATAAAAAATTATGCATTTAACCCCTTGAGGGGCAAGCAATTACGTTTGTGAAATGCTGAATTCCCACCGGAATCTTTGAAAAATTCTATTTCAAAATAAGTAAAAGCAATTTTACGGCCTTTTTCCACCAAAGTTAGAAAAGTAAAATTTAATAAAATTTTTCTGGTGTGAAATTTCATTAATCGTAGGTGGTATATAATATATACCGGTGCCCCTCAAGGGGTTAAGGGTTAAATGCCATGGAATGTGAGTTAATTAAAACCAGGTTAACCCCTTAACTGTGACATTTGTTTTCTTACAAAAAAAATTAAAAATGGGGCCGGACACTACTTTTTCCATACTAATATATTTACCTTACTTAATCGAAAAATATCTGACAATCAGTAAAGATAAATTTACAGTTACAAATTAGTGGTATTAAAATGCTTTTAATAACGAAGCAAGCAAAGTGTTCTTGCCCGAATCCAGTTCGGGCCACACTGTTAAGGGGTTAAACTGTTTCCAAATCGGAAAAATATTTTAGATCATGGGTGTCAAATTATGGTCCGCCAAATACCACTAAAATTTTATAGTAATCGTTGCTTTTAGATGCATCATTACCTATTTAATTTCTCGTTTCCACATCGAACTTATTTTATGTAATTTCTATTTAAAAAAATTGGATTCAAAACATGTTTAACCTTGTTTAAATGAAATCGCGTTTTACGTAAGTTGGCAAGTATACGGTTCCTTGGAACTGAATTTGTTTATTTAAAAGAATTTTTAATAGATTGATATATATGCATCACTGTGCAGTTTTGGGTTAAAAGCAATTGATGAAATCATATTACATTAACTCTGTTAGTACCAATTTGCTCTTTTTTGACCAGATTTGATTTTGTTTTGAAGTTTTTTTTTTTTTTTTTTTTTTTTTTTTTTATGTTGAGAACAAAAATTTAATAATACAAGCTTAATAAATAAAATAAAAGGGGCACCTCGCAGGAAGAAGATACGCTTAATAGAATTAATTTCCTGCCAAGCAGATAACATATATCTAAAATTTAACCCGAAGTGTTAAAAATTAATAAAGGGCATAGCCGGATAAGCATTGGAGCATGCCTTTCAATCAAATTTCGTGATTTTTTTCCCATGTGTCTACATATGTGACAATATATTTCCCCTATTATCACCCTATAAATATTGATATTTAATGAGAAAAAATGATTTTTGATTTTTTAAAAAGCTCATTTTCTCAAAAACTACTGCACCGAATTTTATGCCATTAAAATGAGGTTAGATAGATACCAAAGATTCATAACTGGAAATTTTTATATAATTTTTTGATAATAAAACTTTATGAAATAGTGATTAAAAATTAAAAATCATATCTTATGGTTACTCTAAAATTTCCATTTTCTATTAAACAATTCCCCTTATGTGCCCATATATTCTATATAAGTGCCGAAAGTTTGCGTTAGGTACTTCATATAAATATTTACAAAAATGTATATTAACATTATTGAAATTCATTTTAAGGCGTTATTTGGGGCGGAGCTACTCAACTTCGACATCCGAAGAATCTTTCGAACAAAGTCAGTAGACAATATGCGAACTGATGTATTTCAGATTCCATTAAGCATATAAGCCATATTTTTCAACACTGTCGATACTATTTCGATATCGAAAACTGATGTTTGGAGACAGAGAAATATTCTTGCTCTGAAAACAACAACATTCTTCGATATCAAAATGTAACGACAGTTAGTATAATGACTTTTATTAAAACATTTCCACCACTTTTAACTAAGGGTAAGAAGAGTAAGTAGTTTCGCCATTTTTTAATGCGGGAATTAACGTAATAAAATATGTATATTATATATAGAGAGTTAGAACTAAATGTGCTCCTTTATTTCTGAGATATCGTCTGGTTTGTGTCGTAGTAGACATTTTTTTATTCATGATGTATACTACTCGCAATTTTTGTTTTATTTAATGGCAGATTACTGTGACTATTTATTTGGAAGCTAAAATATAGGGGTACATAATTTGAGTAAAAAAGAAAAAAGAGAGAGAGCCGACAACATTGGACGATGCTTTGTATTTTAAAGTATATTTCTCTAATTTTGAACCGTTTAATTTTTGATGAGTTAAAAATATTTTTAGCACGTTGACTGCCACGCTACGGGTATACACGTACATAGCTGCCAACTCTTCCGCTTTTTCAGACCACAAAAATTTAATAGAAATTTTTGCCTTATTTAATGGGCAGATTACGGCGATTTAAAAAGGTAAAATTTGCTATAAAAACTTTGTGGTCTGAAAAAGCGTAAGATGTTGGCAGCTATGCACGTAGATTTAATATTCGTGGCTGTAATTTATTACTTTCTCACCATTATTTTAAAATAAGAAAAATTGCCTTGTTTAGTGGCAGAAATTTCGCTGCATTAGTAAAGCGAAATTTACCTTTCAGAATTTGTGGTGTAAAACAACTTTCAAGAAGAAATTTGAAAATTCTTACTTTTTGCGGCAGTCAACGTATTAAAATAAATAAACATTGGTCTAAAGAAAGTGGAACAAAAATCAGGAGATTAAAATACTGTAAAGACAATAGCTATTTTTTGCGAATATATTTATAAATTTAATATAAATACATAGTCGGGATCAGTGCTTCAGGCCTCACTTTCAAGAACAGTGACTATTATGAGAAAAAAACAGCTGACACTGTTAATGCATTACATTCTTTTATACATAAAAGTAAAAATAATATAAGAGAATAAACATACAAAAGAAAAAAAGAAAAAATACATTAATCATTATCACTGTCATCTTCAATCACAACAGATATGCATTCATTTTGGAACAGCGTAGAAAGAATTTCTGACGGTCTTATAATTTTGGATTAATTCCGTTCGTAAGAAAGATAATATATTGTTGCTGCCAAATGAGAGCAGCAGCCAATAGTTCTCATGCCATTTGCGCACTCGCAATAATGTTGTAGGATTGCAGACACGCCAGTAGCATTACGTTTTCATTGTATGAAACAACGGTAAGTTTTCTTTGAGATATGCCGCGATGGAACTTGTACTTCAAAATATTTGTTGCATCTTTAACGAAATATATATCAATCGAAGAGTCTTCCTTCATCATTTCCGCCAAGTAAGATATTGCCTGGTTGTATTGGTATGAACCGGTGAAAAATATTTTTAATTCTCTTTCGGTCATTTCAATGGAACTATTAATAAAGAGGAACTGACATATCCTTAAAATAGTGAAGCATCAACTGCAATCGCTATCGCAGACGGTGTTTACTGCCGGTTGAATGTTCCACCAGTAGATTTATATAAAAATTTTCAACTCATTTAAACGCCTTAATATTACGAAATTTCAGTCATAAATAATGGTAGAAACATATTTTCATTTTTACTGGTAGGAGTTTACTTTGGCAATAGTTAGGTACTGCGTTTCCGCCATATTGTGACAACCAGGGAAATAAACTGACAGTTTTACAAGGCATACTGATACCAGTAAAAACAAATGAACCTTTTTAGGACATTTTTGAGAAAAAATTCCATGAATAAGACGTAGAAATAAGACGAAATTTTCTATTCAATTTTACTGGTGGGATGTTCCCCCTAGTGGTAATCAGAAACTGAAGATCCTATTTAAAAAAAGCCGCCGCCATCTTGTGACAACCGTCTCAGTTACTTCACTCGCGACTGGTAGACAGCACACTACATGTCTCCTCCTCTTTATTCATAACTCCATTGTAGACATAGCAACAAACGATTAACCGTGACTCGCTCTATATAACTCTTTCGAGACGGCGCACAGTGTAGTATTTGGTGGATTTAGCCGGCCAAAAATATTTCTTACTGAAAAATTGGACTAAAGTTTATTATTGATTAGTTTATCTTATTACTATCACTTTTTAGTAGTTTTCTTTTAAAAATACATTCTTTATATATATATATATATATATATATATACAGGGTATATGGAAAACATTGTAATATGTAAAAATGACTTTAATGCAACAGAATGTTAGTGAATATATTGCATTCTATCCGTCAATCTAAATGTATTTTTTTTTCCTCCCTGTGCGACAACCTGTACGACCATTTCTTTCATGGAACGAAATTTATTCCTATAGGCTCAATACTAATTTTACCTCCATTCAGAGACCACCCAATTCAACTCTCTCCACGACCGACCAATTTCTTTGAAGAAAATGAAACAAATTTCGTTTTTTCCAGGTCACTTTTAACCCTTTGAACTCTGGTGGGTGAATTTCTTCACACTTAATTTTAATCTCCAAATGTCACATTGGCACCGGAATATTCAACCAAATTTATTTGAAAATAGGTCAATGCATTTTTTTGTGTATATTATAAGCCGAATCTTTTGTTTACAAAATACTGGTGTCAATGTGCATTTGGACATATTAAAAAATTCACCCACAGAGCTTAAAGGGTTAAAAGGTTTTATTAGAAAAATAATTCCTGAGAGCGCATTGTTCATCAAACATCTAAACTAAGTTTAGAATTTTTTTTATACCTGTAACTATTAAGTCTTTAAACCCGTTTGTGCCTTTTTATGTTCCTTGTAACCAATATGATTTTTCGAGAAAGAATGCTTATTCCTACTTGATTCATGCCACCTTTTCTGAAATTCAGGCTTGATATATTTTTTAAAATCATTTTTTATTTGTAGCTTTTGGTTTTCTGAATAATTTTTTTTGTTAACAAGATAATCCTCTAGAAATTCTAGTTTTTTATCGAAATCAGGCAATTCTGGTTATCCATAAGGTTGTAGAGCTCTTGTCTTGATATAATTTTATCTTGATTGTGCCTTTTTATGTTCCTTGTAACCAATATGATTTTTCGAGAAAGAATGCTTATTCCTACTTGATTCATGCCCTCTTTTCTGAAATTCAGGCTTGATACATTTTTTAAAATCATTTTTTATTTGTAGCTTTTGGTTTTCTGAATAATGTTTTTTGTTAACAAGATAATCCTCGAGAAATTCTAGTTTTTTATCGAAATCAGGCAATTCTGGTTATCCATAAGGTTGTAGAGCTCTTGTCTTGATATAATTTTAACTTCAGATGGACCTGAAATAATTTTGTACAGAAAATAATAAGAGTAGTTAATTTTAAAGATATTTAGCTTTTAGAATTTTATTTAAAAATGCTCATTTATAGAAACACATAAATTTGTGTAAAAAAAATCCATCCTGAGATCATGACAGTTTTTTTTAAGTTATTAACTACATAGCTTATGCATTTAAACTGAAAAACATCAACTAGAATCATCGGAAAGCATAAAAAATTCCTTATACACTATACAAATTAAAAAAAATAAAAATTTGATGCTTGATCTTACATTTTAAAAACCATATATAAACATATGATATGAAATATAAACATATTTACTTGGCTCTTTCGAAATCTAGGAATGATTGATATAAGTAAGAATTTAAAACAAAAAACTGACTTAAATAAGTTGTCGCATAATCGAAGTTGAAAGTACGGCAGATCAAACTATTTCTACAAGTAAATATTAACTGTCGAGTCATAAAATCGAAGTTGAACAAAATATTGATCATAAATATAAATTTTAATTATTTTATGTCGTAGACGATACTTTCTGACAATATTTACAATTTATCTTTCCTAAAATACAGTGGTGGAAAATTGGCGCAGAGGAGGAGCCTATTGACACCACTAATATTTTATGGTATTCTTCATCTTAATAAAAACTGTCATTAGATAAGACGAAAAATTCTGCTAAAATTTAGTGGTGTCAATAGGCTCCTCCTCTGCGCCAATTTTCCCCCACTGAAAATATTTTTTTTTTTTTTTTTTTTTTTTTTTAATTTCTTTCAATGGAAATGAAACATTTATCATTTAAGGAAACACAACGTGCTTGAAATAAAGTATTCCAAATTACCGATTATTCATAGATATTGTTTTCAACATATTCTACATATTCAAGATATTGTTTGTTGTAGAATTGTTAAATATCTAGATCTCATTTAAAGTATGAAAAAATCATTTGGACTCATCAGGAAGTGTAACGAATTTTTCATAGAATATTGAAATTAAAAACACAAATTTCAAACATGTTCGATAGATTGTTTACCTCTATATAAAATCTTCTAAATATATAAATATAAGCATATTTATATATTTAGCATGCCTGGACTTTTAGAATCCATACTTAAATACTAGATGTATTTACGAAGCAGCATTTATAAGATGTAAACTAAAACAGCGCAACATTTTCATTATATCATTTTTAAATTTAGAACATAAAAAAAGTAACATAGAACTTCAGAAACAGGCGCAGACAATATTTAAAAAAATTATTGGTCAGATATGTAAATTGGTACTTTTTTATGTCCGCAGACGGTACATTCTGACAATAATTTCAATTTATCTATCGTAGAATACTTTTCAAATCGAAAGGGAAATGCAAAAATTGTCATTTACAGAAACATACACTTGTGTGTTTGAATGGAATTCTTCTAAAATCGCAGTTTTTCGCAGCCACAGTTTTCAAAATTATTACCTACATATCTGGAGCTGTCATTTAGATTAAAAAAGATCGTTCCGATCGACCGCGATGTATGACAAATGTTTTATAGAATATTGAAATTGACAACACAAATTTCAAAAATATGCTGCACATTTTATGTCGTTTTATCATATCTGTTAAATTAACAAATATAAATATATTCATGTGAAACTTAAACATATATACATGGGCTTTCAGAATCCAGAACTATATGGTATAAGTAAAAGTTTATGGGGAAAAAAGTACAGTGAAATAAACAGGCACAAAATAGATTTTTAAAGTACAAATAAAAAACTTACTGCTACAAACAAGTTTGACCTTCTCTGGTGCCAATTTTCTCGCATAACAAAAAAAAAATTATAAATGTACGATGAATCCCCATCTATTTATCTTCATAATTAGCTACATTTTTCTCTCCTCAACTGCGTTTTGAAAAATTGACTTTTGGCCGGCTAAATTCGAAAAATACTCCACTGTGCGGCGGCATCCCTAACAAAAATTTGATTTGTGTGGCACCGCTTTTTTTAAACAGTTCCCTTTACATGTAAAATGCCAAACAATACTGTAATTAAAAAATCAAACATTACATTTATCTATTAATGGTGGCAAAAACAAATTCCACATGTACCTTTTGACGACTCATATATGCATCACCCGTCCCGAAAGAGGTAACCCTCTCGCTGCGTAATTTTTTAAAATCAAAATAGCTTCAAAAATTGCGTATTTAAACGCTTCGTGACGAGCATCTTTTAAGAATTTTTATTATTTTGTCACCTGTTTTTCAAAACAAATCATTTGTCTAATTTAATCGCGAAAATGCTCCGATTAACCCCTTGAGGTGCACCGGTTTATATTATATACCACCTACGATTAATGAAGTTTTACACCAGAAAAATTTTATCAAATTTTACTTTTCTAACTTTGGTCGAAAAAAGCCGTAAAATTGCTTTTACTTATTTTGAAATAACATTTTTCAAAGATTCCGGTGGGAATTCAGATTTTCACAAACGTAATTGCTTGCCCCACAAGGGGTTAAGTAAGGCAAAATTTACAATAAAAAAATAACTGGTGAGAATAATGAAGGAGGGATAATTAGACGGAAAAATGTATCTCCGAGGAAATCTCGTTTTGCGCAAATTTTGCTACTTTTACGTTGCCCGAGGAAATCTCGTGTTGCGCAGAGAGAGGGTTAACACTTGCGTACTATCCTTATAGCTAAGTATAAGATATAGTGAGTTTTTTTCGAACCGCAGAGCAAACAAGTACATTTAAACAAAGAAGTGTTTATTAATAAAATAAAACTAATTTACATGTAATACATATTAGACTCAGTGTTGCCAGATGGGCTACTTTTTTTAAAATTAGATTCTTGATTGGCACCACTTTTTTGAAATGGTAAAATGTGCCTTATTTAATTATATATTAATTAAGAAGAAAACAAAGTGAATTTTACCGTTTCAAAAAAGTGGTGCCAATCAAGAAATCTGAATTTTAAAAAAGTAACCCACTAGCAACACTGATTAGACTGCATATTTAAGGAGAGACTCCATACTGTTAGAACAAAAAAATACAAGTTTTGAAATATTATTTTATTTATAAAGAATAAACAAAGCACAAAGATTTCTTCTACTACACAAATATGTTTTCTCTAGTTTGTTACATTCATGTGTTTAAAAAAGCATAAAAACTGGTGTGGTTATCTTTAATTTGCATTTGCGCAGTATGCATGACTTTCACATTGGAGGATTGTGCTTCGTAGAGTCATGTGAAATGAAAACAAGATACAGTTTATTACAATTAATTAAATATCCGAAGCCTTTCATTGCAATTGAATTACAGACAAAAATGGTGTTTCTTTGAAAATACAGCTATAAATTTTGCATTTTTTTAATTTAAATTATTAGAAAAAAGAAATTGACTTTTGCATTTATATTGTACGTGAAGAAAACCTTCTATTTATTTTCAATCAATTTTGCTTCTAAATCATTGTGTGAATCAGTCATTCCAAAATTTTAGAAACAGAAGTACTTTGCTCTTGAAAGTGGTTAACCCTTTAGCGGGAGGCGCCCACAAAAAAGGACACCTAATTTTAATTCGAAAAATGACAAACAGCACACAGAAAATTTAATTAAAATTTTCCTTTTATAAAGTACCTGAAAATAAGCAAGTTTTTATTTTCTAAGAAATTCATATGTTAAATAGGTAATTACCACTGGATACATTCCGATAATTTATTGGTCGGTTCGAACGCTATACTTTGAGCCGAAATGTATTATTTTTTAGAAAAAACGAGATTAAAAACTTTATTTTATAAAAACTTAGCAAACGTAGGTTCTACATCAAAGTGTCGTAACTATAAAAACAATTTTAATAGTGCAGTTTCTTTTAGGCAGTTATTCGACATGTTTCGGATATGCAAAAAACTAAAAAAATAGATATTTTGAACTGAACAATGTGGAATCTCTCCTGAATATAAATATTGTTACAAAACTGATGTAAATGAATGCGACCTATAAGACCATACGGACATAGCTGCAAACTTACCGATAATTTCCGTAAAATTGCTTCAGGGTAACCTAGGTCCAGTAAGCGTCTTTTACACCGGAAAAAAGGTGTAATAAATAAATTTATATAAGGAACACAATGAAAGAAGACGCCTTTTATTAACTAATCTTTGTGGTTTGAAACGTGTATACACTATATGGCCAAAGGTGACCGGTCACTTACGATTTTACACGTTTTGTTAAATATCTAGAAAAATACATGAGGATTTAACCTGATACTGCAGGTATGTAATCAGTATAGTATAGGACATACATTTCCGCGAAGATTATTTCCCGAAACCCAATTGGAGACCGTCAACAAATTGAAAAAGAACGAATATCTTTTGGATAACCATGTAAAAACTAATGTAGCAAAAGTGTTCAAACTCGAGATTATTAATAAGTGGTTTATTGTAATATACTGTGTTCATGTTTACGAGGATAGCATGAATATTCGTAGAGAAATTAAGGTTTTTATAAAAACAGTCCCAAATTTCGCCAAGTTTTTTGCTTATAATTTGCACAGTTCTTAATATAAAAAAAGTTATTTTCAGAAAAAATGACAAACAACATTGTACATTAGGGTGGAACGAAAGTGTAGGGCAAAATATTTTTTTCAGCAAATAATTTTCTAACATCAATTAAAAGTTGTCTTTCTATGTCAACAATAAACTACGAAAATACTTCGTTCTAAATTTATATCTTGAGGTGCCGCAAGAGCCTTAAAAGTAAAGATTTTTTTTTTTTTTTTTTTTTTTTTTACAAAATGTCCGAATTTAACATAAAATTATATTTTTTTTCATTGTTTTATTTTTACATTTTAAAAATCAAATATTGTTTTTAATAGCAATCTATAGATGTTTCTTTACTATAACAAAAATAATATTAAGTCTAATTGATCTAAATTTATATAATAATTTTCTGCAAAAGTGAAATAGATGAGCTTTTTTTCAAAAAAAAAAAAAAAAAAAATCAAGATGTAATATCAGTTTGAATTTAACTGTTGCAATTACTTTTTTGCTTACGAATAGTTGTTTAAACACAGTTTTTAAAATAATATATAAAATGTTTTAAAATAAATAATTATTAATAAACATAATCTTTCCAATTATTTGGGTCTTTTTCTTTTTAAGATTTTTTGGAAAGGGATTAAACACAGGTATGCAACATAAACAGTAACTAGTCACTATAATTGAAGAAAATAGAACAAATGTCATGACATAAATAATAACCAGTGTTATTGGAACAAAAAAAAATATCAAAGAATAATTAGAATATTCCATTAAATTATTAGTTTCACATTTATTTGGTTTTTAAATTTTCTTGATTATTAGATAATTTCTTTTTGGTCTCGAATTTTGGCATCATCTTTTGCGAAGCAATTTTTGCTTTAATAAAGCCTTCTCTTGCTTCAGGACGACAACACTTATTGATGACTCTGTCACGCGCTTTATAACTCTTTCTACTGCTTGTGTATTACAGGGTAATCGAGGGAAATTTATAGACGGCAACTGGCAACTCGGTTCTCTTGCTTCAGTTATATACATTTTTGAATCCCCATCAGTTATGCATTTTGTCATTGGAGGCTCTGTGATTGCTATATCGGCCCACTTAATCATATAAATGTAATCTTCAGCATGAAAAATGAGCTTGGGGACTACAAACTTTCTGACGACATTCTCTTCTACCAATCGTGCTTTTAGAAGTCGTCGAAGACCCAACTCTCATATGTGTTTTCTCTCATCACTTATAATACAGAGAAGCAAGTTTTCTGGGTGAGTGTAATAACTGTTTCTCTGAATAACTGGGTCAATTATTTTTAGATGTTGCTCAAAAAGGTAACGTGAAAATTTTAACCGTCTCCAAAAATGTTTGTAACCATTCACACATAATGATTTAAGCTTAATATGGAACCAGAGAGGGACATATACTTTCATAACATACTCTGTTAAAACTTTAAGTTTTTCTGAAGAATTCTCCGTTCCAACATATAGCAGAAGAATGCGAGTTGCTAACGTAAGCCATCGAGAATGAGCCAACTTTCCTGATTTTTTTAAGGACAGATCTGGAAAGCATGCATTGATTGAGATTGATGTGCTTATTTCAAGTAAATATTTTTGGTCATTCCTCAAATCTTCAATTATTTTATCATTTGGAAAGTTGTTTTGTATAGGCAAGAAAGTAACCACTGGAAGTTCGTGACAATTTTCAAGTTGTTTGCCTAAACTCCCGCCAATTTCATTAGGGCCCTTTGTTTTTCCGTCTAATTCATGACACAGGTGGCGCAAAGGCAATTCATTTAAGTGGAACAAACAAATCAGCCACTGCAGTGTCCTATTTAGATCTTTTTCTATTAAAGCAATCACACCGTTATTAACTCCAGTGTTTGTAGCTGTCCCATCACACCCAATAGCAGCTGCAATTGATATGTTCAAATGATTGTTACCAATAAAGTACTATATTATGCTATTTTTTATAGCTTCGCCTGTTCCAAAAGCAGGTGTTACATGCCCTAGATGGATGAATTGGGCTATTTTAATTTTAAAACATAGAACTCAGAATGAGTTCAGAGTGGAATGACAAGTTCACCTTGCGTTAAAATAACCAAAAATTAAAACTGTTTACTAAAAAGGTGCATAAAAATTTATTAAAATACTCCGTTACATAATGAACTTGTCTTTAAAAACTTAAAAACCATTGATGTTAAAAATCATATGATAACAGAAAAGATATTTCCTGAGATCTTTCGATCGCAAACGCGATCATTTTCAAAGGATACCTTCACTGGAATCTCGCATTCCCTGAGCTATTTATACACTAGTATGGGACAAAGGATCAGTCTATTATTTGCCGGGGGTGTCCATGAAAATTGTTTCTTTCCGATGCTGAAGTGTTAGATAATTTTAAAATATTAAACCAAATACGAGGTATGTCATAGGATAAAACATCGTTACATACACTATTTTCTTTACTTAAAATCTCCAATGATTCCCTAATTCGAAATGCATAATAATCTGATGTAGGTATAATAACTTTTGCGTTTTCGAAATCTATTTTTAAATTTTGGCGTTGATTTAATCTGGAAAGTGTTGTAGATGGTCGGTTAAACTTGATATCTCTCATGTGCTCCCCCAATCTTTCTTTATATTTTCGAGTGGTCATACCTATGTAGCTTAACTTCCTCTGTTTTTCCGTTTGAAATGGAATAGAACAAACCCCTGCAATTTCCTTATTAGGTATGGTATCAATTTTCCTTCCAATTAGAGATTTTAGTTTTGTAGGAGGTTTGGCTATTAAATTGATATCAAATTTCCTTAAGGCGTATTTTAATCTTTCATATAATCTTGGTACGTAATCGAAGCTACATATTTTAAGTTCTCTCATGTTTATTCTTTCTTTGTGATTTTTCTGCTTTACTTCATAAATTAATTTATCAATGTGCTGAGGGGAAAATCCGTTCTCTATTGCAATGTGTTTAATTGTATTTAATTCATTTTGTAGATACTTTTCACTGCAAATATCAAAGGATCGTTTTACGTAAAAGCTGTAAGCAGAAATTTTATATTTGAAAGGGGAGTTACAGTCATAAGAGATGGTGTTATACGAACGACAATGCTTCCTGTATACTCTTCTTTCTATTTTTCCCTCATCCATATTTCTTATCAGTTCTGTATCCAGGTATGGTAAAAACCCCTCATTTTCTACTTCTAAGGTAAATTTAATGTTCGTGTCTATTTCATTAA
The DNA here is from genome assembly GCA_963932465.1 of Maratus speciosus. Taxonomy (NCBI): domain Eukaryota; kingdom Metazoa; phylum Arthropoda; class Arachnida; order Araneae; family Salticidae; genus Maratus; species Maratus speciosus. Next base: position 452,261,728 of record OZ010796.1, read on the forward strand.
CTTTCATTAAAAACTCATTTAAGGTGTCTATGCCATGATCCCAAACGATAAACACATCGTCTACGTACCGGATCCATAGCGTTGGTTTTAATTCAAAATTTTCCATCATTTGATTTTCTATTGGTCTAAGCTTCAGCTCCGCCGCTAAAACTGAAATTGGCGTTCCCATCGGGGCTCCCTCAGTTTGTCTGTAGAATTTATTGTTAAAAATAAATACATTATTTTGCGTGACTAAATTGATTGCTGATTTTAGTGTAATCTGTGTGTCTTTACTAAAAGCTTGGATATTATCAATTGATTCTTCTATTATTTTCACAACCTCTTTAATGTCTATTGATGAATAAAGAGAAACTACATCTAGACTAGCAAGTATACTATTACGATTTATTGTAATATCTTTGATTTTCTGCACTAATGCTGTTGTAGAGTCAATTACATAATTCGAGTGCGGAATAATTGTTTTCAGAAATGGCACTAATGCTTTCTCAATTCCATAAGTGCGGTCTGTGTATTTCGACACTATGGGCCTAAGGGGGTAGTTCTCTTTATGATCCTTTAGACGACCAATCAACCTAGGGGTAACTGCAGTTTTATTAATTTTTACTATATTTTTCATCTCTGTCGGCCATTTACCATTCTTGATCAAATCTCGTACTTTACCACTGATATTGACACTAGGATCTTTTTTCAGTTGTACACATTTCATCTCTTTGATGCATGTTTCCATTTTTCTGATGTAATCTTTAGTGTTTAGAATGGCTAACTTATTTGACTTATCTGTTTGTATGATAATAATATCTGTGTTCGATTTTAACTGTTTTACGATTTTATAATGCTTATCTTTTTTATTTATTGGCTTTCTTGGGTATGCTGCAACATTATTATGAAGCATGCTTCTACTTTCGTCCCTCCTTCCTGGTGGGGCAACTTGCGAAATTATTTCACAGTTTGTAACTATAGACTTCAAATTCCCCTTATTCTCAAACATATATTTTGGCCCAAGTCCTAAAATTTTATGTTCATCCTCATTCATGACTTTATCTGATAATTTAATGTATGAGACAGGTTTCTTAATTGGTTTAATAGGAGTAGAAAACTTTAACCTGTTTATTTTATTATAAATAGTCCTCTGTTTAGCTTGCCGTTGAATATTCCTAAAAAGTTCCAAAATGCGTTGAAACTCATCGAAATCATTGTCGTTCAGTAATTTTGTTAATTTGCCATACATGTCTAAGCATTTTATTGAAATACGGTCCACAGTTTTAAACTTAATTGTAATGTACGATTTTAAGCACTTCATTTCAAAATCCTTTTGTATCGATGGTAGTAGCTGGTTAACCAGTTGATTATGGCATTTTAAAAATTTCGGAATGATCTTATTATATTTGCACAGTTGTAAAAACTTTAAGTTTGCGACTTCTCTGTCCAGCCTTAAACATTCGTATTTATATCTTCGTTTCAAAACATTGCATTCCATATTCAAAACCAGTATCGATTCTTATCTAATTTTAAAACATAGAACTCAGAATGAGTTCAGAGTGGAATGACAAGTTCACCTTGCGTTAAAATAACCAAAAATTAAAACTGTTTACTAAAAAGGTGCATAAAAATTATTAAAATACTCCGTTACATAATGAACTTGTCTTTAAAAACTTAAAAACCATTGATGTTAAAAATCATATGATAACAGAAAAGATATTTCCTGAGATCTTTCGATCGCAAACGCGATCATTTTCAAAGGATACCTTCAGTGGAATGTCGCATTCCCTGAGCTATTTATACACTAGTATGGGACAAAGGATCAGTCTATTATTTGCCGGGGGTGTCCATGAAAATTGTTTCTTTCCGATGCTGAAGTGTTAGATAATTTTAAAATATTAAACCAAATACGAGGTATGTCATAGGATAAAACATCGTTACATACACTATTTTCTTTACTTAAAACCTCCAATGATTGAATAATTCGCAATGCATAATAATCTGATGTAGGTATAATAACTTTTGCGTTTTCGAAATCTATTTTTAAATTTTGGCGTTGATTTAATCTGGAAAGTGCTGTAGATGGTCGGTTAAACTTGATATCTCTCATGTGCTCTCCCAATCTTTCTTTAAATTTTCGAGTGGTCATACCTATATAGCTTAACTCCCTCTGTTTTTCCGTTTCAAATGGGAGAGAATAAACCCCTGCAATTTCCTTATTAGGTATGGGATCAATTTTCCTTCCAATTAGAGATTTTAGTTTTGTAGGAGGTTTGGCTGTTAAATTGATATGAAATTTCCTTAAGGCGTATTTTAATCTTTCATATAATCTTGGTACGTAATCGAAGCTACATATGTTAAGTTCTCTCATGTTTATTCTTTCTTTGTGATTTTTCTGCTTTACTTCATAAATTAATTCATCAATGTGCTGAGGGGAAAATCCGTTCTCTATTGCAATGTGTTTAATTGTATTTAATTCATTTTGTAGATACTTTTCACTGCAAATATTAAAGGCTCGTTTTACGTAAAATCTGTAAGCAGAAATTTTATATTTGAAAGGGGAGTTACAGTCATAAGAGATCGTGTTATTCGAACGACAGTGCTTCCTGTATACTCTTCTTTCTATTTTGTCCTCATCCATATGGATGAGGGAAAGATAGAAAGTAAAAAATAAATAAATAAATAAATAAATAAATAAATAAAATAAAAAAATGGCGAAATACACCGCCAGAAATTAGTGTGATTCACGCGAGACACCTGAAAACACTACTGCAAAGGTATTTCCTATTTTAATTTTTCTTACTTATTTTATTTTTATAAAATTGCTTTTAAACGAAATGTTGTATATATATAATGAATTTATGTATAAAAAGGAGGAGGTATATGGTGTATAGTGTACTATTTGTGAGTGAAGTAACTGAGAAGGTTGTCACAAGCGGGTGGCTGATTTTTGTCATCTGATCAGCAGTTTCTGATTACGCCGGAGCAAACTTCCACCAGTAAATTTTGAATAGAAAATTTCGACTTATTTTAGCAGAGTATAAATAGAAAAATTCTATCACAAATACGGTAAAAATATTTGTTTGTTTTACTGGTGGATGATTGCCCGGATATTATAATCTATTCAACTGACAGTAACAGCAGTGTTGTCAGTGGGCTACCTTCATTAATTCAGATTTCAAGATTGGCACCACTTTTTTTAAATGGCGAAATTTCCTTTGTTTTCGCCTGATTAGTATGTCCTTGAATAAGGCGAATTTTACTATTTCAAAAAAGTGGTGCCAATCAAGAAATCTATATTTTAAAAAAGTAGCCCACTGGCAACTCTGAGTGACAGGAGGTTGTTTAGGTTGTGACAATACTGTGGAAACATAGGGCCTGACTACCACCAGTAAAAATAAATATTTATTTTCGGCCATAATTATGAATGAATCTCTGCATTAACAAGGCGTTTAAATAAGGAGAAAATTTATATTCAAATTTACCGGTGGACGTTTGCAGTGATGGTAATGAGGCACTGCGAAACCGCATACACTTGAAGCGTCATTATATTTTAGATATCGTCGGTTCCATGTCAAACTATCCAATATAAAAACAGTGTTGCCAGTAGGCTACTTTTTTTTTAATTCTGAATTGTTGATTGACACACCTTTTTTTTTAAATAGTAAAATTTGCCTTATTTAATGACATATTAATTAAGGCTAAAACAGGGGGAATTTTATCATTTCAAAAAATTGGTGTCAATCAAGAAATCTGGCGTTAAAAAAAGTTGCCTGCTCACAACACTGTTTTCATATTGGATAGTTTGACATGGTACCGACGATATGCCAATTCCTCTTCATTCATAGTTCCCTAGTATATATCGTCGGTACCATGTCAAACTCTCCAATGTGAAAACGGTGTTCTACTTTTTTAAAATTCAGATTTCTTGACCGGAGCCGATTTTTTGAAATAGTACAATTCGCCTTACTTAACCTTATTTAATGACATATTAATTGAGGCGAAAACAAGGGGAATTTGGCCATTTCAGAAAAGTGGTGCCAATCAAGGAATATGAATTAAAAAAAAGTAGTTCACTGTTTTCACATTGGATAGTTTGACATGGTACCGATGAAATAAGTAGCGATGCCACAGGCGACAATTTTTATATTCTAATTATACTATTTTTGAAATATAGTATTATTTAAAAAGATTCTTCTTTATATTAGGTTTCTCTCGCAATTGTTGTAGATGTATATAACAAGAATCATTGTATGGTAAAACTGGTAGAATACCCCATGAAAGAAAGTAAAATTAGAGTTGACTGTGGGAACTCTATATAAGTTACATAAAAAATAGAAAAGTGTTTTTTTAAAGATGGATCCTGTTAATATCCATATAAATAAAATAAGCTCTCAAAATAATTTAGGTTTTTTTGTATAACGATATTTATTATTTATGATTTTAAGAGCATTTTATTAAACGAAATTTAGGAATTTAAAAATAAACATTGAAATTAATGTAACAAATCTTTGTAATACGACTTAATCATTTTCAGGCATCTTTACAAATTGAGAAACAAGACGCATGAAAGATTAAAGTTTCCAGTAGCTTTAATTAAAGAGAAATATAAATCTTCCTAATTGCTATATCAAACACAATTCAAATGTCAGGAACTTTGTGTTCCAGAATTAACACGAGTGTACTTTATTAGAGACAGTTGTGTTTGACAAGGAATTGAAATCTGTTTCCTCTAATTACAGTCTTACGCCTTTCGAGGTTATATGCCTCAAGACATTTATGTCAGTAACTTGAAAGTATAATTTACTTTTTGCTTGTTAGCACTGTTTAATGAGTATTCCTACTGAACCAAGATATTTAAATTAACTCTAAAAAATGTTAATATCATGTGTAACGTTACAAATAGGTTTTTTGCACAAAATATGTAAAAAGGAATCTTATAAAACATACTCTAAAAGTTCAAAAATTAATTACAAACTGATAAAAGTGTTTTAAATATATCTTGTAGTACCTTTCTTACACATATTGAAAAAAAAAAACAGAAAATATTGAATAAATTTTCATTGATATTTTATATGTATATATGTACAATTATAAATTACGTATGCGTTGTTAAACTAATCAACTGCAAATAATCTACTGAAACAAAAAATAAATGCTACAGATTCAAGATAATGAATACATAGAAAGTAAAGTTATATGACATACACTTTAACGACCATTAATGTATATTCAGATCTATATTCTGAAAAAATAGATGCTATATACATATAATTCTGTCAAGGTAAACGTATGGCAGTGTTGCCAGATTGCGGGAATTTTTTAATTCAGATTATTTGATTGTCACCACTTTTTTGAAATAGAAATATTCGGTCTATTTAAAAATAGATTAAAAATTCTGAAAAATAAGGCGAAATTAAAAAGTTAAAAGTATTTTTAAAAAGTGGTGATAGTAAAATTTGCTTTCATTTTTGCATGCTTAAACTATCAGTTGAAAATATTGTTAATTAATTTGATCTCTGGTTTCTTACGGACGTCTTAATTTTACAATTTATACATCAAGTAACTGAATGTAAAAAACAGCTTGCATGTCATATTTGACTAGAACTCACCATGAGAAAGTCGCAGCGTATTGAAAACAGCTGTTTTGTTCTATTATGTTATCCCAAAAGTTTCTTTCGGTTTTTATAAAAAATGAACCATGCATAATTTCGAAAATGGCAAAATTTATTGAAGTATATATGTGCCATTCTGTTCAAAAAAACTTCTTCCATCTTTCTTTAAGAATCATAATTTCTTCTTTTCAAACAAATTGTGATTTAAATCAAAATACATATCGGGGTGATTTTTTTATGTCATTAAGAGTCAATTTTTTTGGCGAGGAGAATTTTTGAGAGAAAGAAACAAATAGTAGTCGGACGGAGCAATGTCTGTTGAGTAGTAAGGATGGGTCTGAATGTCTCAGTCGAATACAAGAAGTTTATTTCTGACAGTCAAATATTGTCCCAAAAGTTTGTTTTGCAATTCAGGTGATATTTTCAAATTTATCTCACACCACTTTCTGAAAAGAAAAATCTTTTACATACGCTCTGACAACATCGCCAAAAGAAACATACTGCAATGTTCACTTTTTAAAAAATAGTGGTACGAATAGAATATAAAAATAGTTGCCGGTGGACCCTATAGTGCCTACCTATGACCTTACGGAGCGTACCATTCTACTCCGCATTTCCCTCTGCGAAAAAGATCTTTATTGAACATATTGGCGTAGCTGCCAACTTTTCTGTTTTTTCGCACCAAAAAAAAAAAAAAAAAAAAAAAATTGTTTCCTTACTTAATCGGCAGATTACGGCGACTTATAAAGCTGAAATTTACAATGAAATTTTTGTGATATAAAAAAGCGTAAGATGGTGGCAGCTATGTATTGGTCGCCGTGACGAAATTTGGATACTTTACAGAAGGGGTGTCAAACTGTGGCCCGCCGGATACCACTAAAGTTTTATAGTAATCATAGCCTTATCTAATCATCGAATCTCTAAGATTCAAGAAGTCGACTTTTTCTTTGAAATTTTTGTGGTATCCAGCGGGCCACAGTTTGACACCCCTGCTTTACAACAACCTGGGATCCAAGCGCCTAATCCAGCCGAGACAAAGGTTCCATTCCAGTATCTAAAGCCGGAATCCACCAGAATGAAGTTCATCTGTCTATTTGGGGGTTTTGGATCTACTACAAGCTACTGCAACCCTGCAGACAGTTAACTCTGATAAATACTGGGCGCAACTTGGCGAACTGAAGGCTGCAAGATCGATGAAAAACCCAGAATTACCAAGTAGACGAGTTGTTGTCTACCATTATAACAACTCCAGGCCCCAAGCATATTTGACTGTCAGAAATAAACTCCTTGCATGCAACTGAGACGTTCTGCCGTACCTTTCCTACTCTCCAGACATTGCTCCGTCCAATTACTATTTGTTTCTTTCTCTCAAAAATTCCATTGGCAAACAAAAAAAAAATGACCTTTTGAATGACATAACAAATTACCTCGATAAGTATTTTGTCAGCAAATCGCAAATGATTAGGAAAAAATACATTTGAGACTTCTGAAGAGATGAAAGAGGATAACTGATCTGAATGGCACATATATACTTCAATAAAAGCTCCCCTTTTTAGAAATTTCATGTTTTATTTTTTTGTGAAAAAACGAAAGAAAGTTTTTGGACAACTAATTACTCGATGTTTTACTTACTGGCTTATAGTGTTTTTTTCTGATCAAAATTTGGCTTCACGTTGAAGGACTTCAACTTATGCAGGGCTGCCACGGGCGAATATTTTTGTATTATATTCGCATCACTATTTAAAAAAAATAAATTTTATTGTATATTTCTCTTGCAAATGCTGTCAAAGTGTATATTAAAGATTTTTCTTTGAGAAAGTGCTGCGAGGTAGAATTAAAAAAATAGTCGTCTGTGGCAGCCCTGACTTATGCAATACAAAATGCTCTCTAACTTCAGATCCGAGGCTGTTAATTCTGTGACAATCATGTCACACCTTTCCAGTACTTGTGTATAGAAAGTAAAACATGCTGACTCAGTTGTATCTCCTGTCTGTATTATTATTTCACTTCTTCATCCAACAAATTCAGGAAGTTCCGTCAGTTTTTAATCATTATAATTTATTAAATCTAATACATATAGAAGTTTCAAAATTAAGGCATTTTCGAAACTAATAACTGTTTTATCAGGCTTTGATCTAGCTTCAAAGGCGAAGCTATCCTTCTAAGCTCAAGGTATCTGATATGTTGTCGGGAATCGGCCAACTTTTCCAAATGTCTGCTTTCATAATTGCGAATTACCTGCGATTAAAGATGTCGAAATAACCTGTAAGAAATCAGTGGTGCGCATTTTGAGCATTTGAGCATTTTGATTGGTGAGTGAGGGTCACCTCTCGAGTGCAACCGTTTAACAATTTGCGGTCCAAGCACGAGTGTAACTCGGGATTATTTATTTTTTCAAAATTTTCTTTTTGCACCAGTAGTAAAGTAAAATAACATTTGCCTTATTTTATTAGAGCATTTTCGAAACTGCGTAATTGAGTGTAACTTCGTTTAAAAAATTGTTGCCTATCGAATAAGATTTGTGTAACAGTCACCGGATCGGAAAGAGTTAAAACAAAAGTTTCATATTATTTAAAGGACACCATTGATATCTTCAATCATCGACCACCTGTATCATATCTTCATTTGTTTGCAGCATTTCCAAAATAAGGCAGATAATTAAGCAAGGATTAAATATCATAATAGTGGTTTCTAAAAATTACAGAAAGTGTACCAGACGTTCGTAATGATGTGGTTATCACATGTAATTGATATATAACATGAATATTAATGTTTAGAAAGATTGGAATTATAAAGAAAAAATATGTATGTGTTTCCACGGTTCCCACTCAGTTCGTTTTTTAGAACACCCCTTTCATTCAAAGTAGAATCCTCTTTATGCATTTTGTAGAAATTTATGAGGGGCCTTTTTGGTACAATTGTTGCAGAGAGTTACTTCGATTTTTTTCTTAACCCTTTCAAGAATGGCGGTCACAAATGTGACCACTTAATTTTGATTCTAATGCGCCAAGACGAACCCAGAAAATTTTGATACAATTTTGCTTTGAATGTAGGCAGAATCAATTATTTATTTCTTATTAAATTATTTTGTAAATTCTGCTGTTAATCAATCGCTTCACCATTTTAAGAACAGTGAAGAACTTTGTGTTCGAAAGGGTTAATTAATACAAGTTTCCTAAAAAAGGAGCCCTGTCCTTCAAAACATTTTGCAGAAATAATGACAAAATATTCCAAAAAAATTGTATTATTTCAAATTTTTACTATATCGTGACAGTGTTTCTGTGCTATTATTTATGCATCATAAATATTTATTTATATGTGTTTAATGTTAACCGATATTTACTTCTTTAACTTTTGTAAGCTATTCATGAATAACTTTGGAAAATTTAATAATGTTTTATTAAAAGTTGCATTTAATATTATATAATTGCATTATTCAATAAAAGAGTATTAATTAGAACACAATGTGTGATTGATAAACTTCCAATCTACACTTTGAAAGCAACATTATATATTTCTGATATAAAGTAGGTACATTAATTGATTTAATATTACGTGTTTACATTATAAATAGTAGCTCGTCACGAAATCTATTATGAAAATATGAACTCTTCTATTATTTCAATTTAAATAGAAACTATGACGCATGACAGCTATACGGTGAAGTTATGTAAATGCTTGCTTAATCTGTAACTTTGCAGAACTACGAATATCATATTTCATATAAATCACACCAATTGAAATAAATAATGCATTCACTGGAGTAGAGGATTACAATGTTCGTGATGTCTTTCTCAAAGTCGAATTTATTTACAATTATTAGAACTTCAAATGATATCCTATTTCAACATGCGGTTTACTTAGATTTCTGCTAAACCTAATAGGGATAAAGTTAAGGATTTCGTTTTCTGGATCGCTGAGATAATGAACCAAACATTAAAGAGAGAGCGAATTTATGGAATTTAGAGTGTTTGCTCAAAGTTGTGTAACGTTTAATTACATCAGATGGAAGGAATGTTAGTTTAAATATTGCTGGCCTTCTCCTGTTAGAATTGTAAACTTATGCATTCTGCCAAAGATTGTTTTAAATTTACTTGTCACGCAAAACACACGAATTTAATAAATTAAAGATGCCTGAACATGTTCTTAAATTTTGAAATGTTCAATTTGTCTTCGAGGCTTTGTAAATGAGGATTTCATATAAAATATTTCTATATATTTCTTAAATATTTCATTGAGATATTACATAGCTGGAAACTTTTACGATTTTTCTTACCACTAATTTTGCATACTAAATTTTACCTTATTTAATCGACGAAATACTTAAAAAATGAATTTATGTAAAAATTTATTAAAAATTTGAGGTAAGTAAAAAATTTAAAATTTGGAATATATGTCTAATTTCTATAAATATTTAAACATAAAAAAAATTACCACATGCTTAGAATTTAAACGTTTAATTAACACTAGAATGCCCGGAAATTTTACTCAAGTTTCATAAAAATATTTTAGACCAGAGTTTTTATTTAAAATTATTTAACTGATTTATTTAACGTAAATCTGCGTCTTTAAAATTTAACTTTTTTTGTGAAAGAATTTCTGGTTCCAATTCACATTTAATCATATGGTCGGAGTCGAATCGACACCTTCCGGGCGTTTTAGTGTTAAAAAATGACAAGCAATTCACATGTCGATTCTTTTAACCAATTAAGGATGGTTTAAGTTTAATTAAGATCTGCACCAGAAAATTTTAATTAAGTTTCACTGTTATAATTTTAGGGGAAAGGAGTTGAAAAATTGCTTTTCCTCATTTTGAAATAAAAAATTTCTAAATTTCCGGTGGTAGTTCAGAATTACACAAACGCAAGTGCTTGCCCCTCAAAGAGTTAAATGTAAATCTCTTCACTCTAAAATTGTATTATCCCTTTTACTGAAAAAGCAACTAATGTTTTACTGTTAATATTTCCTTGAAAAATCATTACATAGCTTAAGATAATCTCGTACAAAGTAAGATGTAAGACAATCGCGCAGTTCGGAGAATATGTAAAGAGAATATCTCTATTCGTAAATAGTGGTCCTTCCGTCCATTTTTTCCGTCTAATTAACCCTCCTTGATCATTCCCACCAGTTATTTTTTATTCTAAATTTTGCCTTATCTAATCGGAGAAATTTCCCGATTGAATCAGACGAAAATTTTTGTTTTGAAAAACCGGTGGCAAAAGAATAAAAATCCTTAAAAGACGCTCGTCGCGAAGGGGTTAAATACGGAATTTTTGAAGCTATTTTGATAAAACAATTACGCAGAGACAGGGTTGAAACCTCATTCATAAATAAATTCCCAAAGTTCTTTAAAAAGGTTGGAAAGTTAAAGAAAGTTTCATGTAGAAAGCATTGAAAGGGAAACGAATATAATATCATGCACAGTTGACAAGTCTCCCAATGTTTATATGCTACATTTCCGTTTAGAAAGATTGGTGTTAAATAAATAACCGATTTCAGAGATTAACTCTTTCATTACCAGTTGGTACAAATAGGTACCGGTGGACTATTTTTTTTATTGTATTCGCATCAATTTTTGATATCCTTTTGATATTCTGATTTGAATGAATCCTAAAATTTAGTATACATTTTCTGTTCGTATTTGATCCTTATTTTTTAATAATTACAAAAAATAAAAATAAAATATTTTTTTAATACGTCTTATATTTGAAACAACAAACATCCATACATATAGTACTTTGTAATAAATGTTTTGCAATTATAAGTAATTTTACAAACTATGGTATACTAGGGTATTTTTTAGTGTAATACTTTGTATATGTAATGTACCTTTACGCTTAATTAAATGTAATTAAACCTTTTATTAGCGAAATATTTATGTTGCTAAATTGTTAAAAAATTCATTCATACCAAAATTAAAGAAAAAAAGCGTATTTGAAAATAAATAAAAGATTTTCTTCTTGCACGTTATAAAAGAAACACTTTACAAAAAAAAAAAAAAAAAAAAAAAAAAAAAAAAAAAAAAAAAAAAAAAATGTGTGCAATTGAGACATTTCGAAATTAAATCGTATAAATAATATACCACCAATGGAGTTATGAATAAAGAGGAAGAGACATACAGCATAGCTGCCAACTTTTACGTTTTTTTTGCTACCACTATTTTTAATCAGAAAAATTTGCCTTGTTTAATCCTATGTTTTCGATAATTAAATAAGACAAATTTCTCTGTTAAAGAATAGTGGAAATAAGAAAGCGTAAAACTTGGCAGCTATGCATATAGTGTACTGTTTGCCAGTTGCGAGTGAAGTAACCTAGGAAGTTGTCACCAGATGGAGGCTGGTTTTTTTGGTTAAGCTAATCAAAAGTTTCCGGTTTGGCAGGACAAACTTCCCACCAGTAAATTTGAATAGAGAATTTTGTCTTATTTAGGGAAATATTTTCTTACAAATATAGCAAAAATTCTATTTCCTTTTACATATTCAGTTTACCAAAGTATTACAATCTTTTTCATTGCATTGACAGGAGTTTGTCTAGGTTATCAAAATATGGCGGAAAGGCAGGTTCTGACCACCGCGAAAGTAAACTGTCACCACTAAAAATGTATAGCTCTTTTTGCCATTATTTTTGAATAAAATTTTTCATTAATAAGGAGTTTAAATAAGGAGAAATTTACCATTTAAAATAACTGGTGGAAGTTTCTTCTTGCGGTAATCAAACCCTACGAAAACTGTTAGGTTCTGACAGTTCATTTTTATTAATAGTTCCATGATATCACCAGCCTCTCAAGAAATTAACCCTTAAATGCATAGTGTATCGAAATCGCAACACTTTTTATTCAACTTTTAATAAATAAACCAAGTTCTTTGCAACCACTATATTTATATAGAAATATTAATCCTGTAAAAAATCACATAAATATGCTACTAAATAAAGTTAAAAATTCTTCTAAAAAATTTCTGGTGTCTAATCCTTTATATAAGTATAAAAAAACACAATTCTAAATGAAAAATTCATGCATTTAAGGGTTAAATCAACAGTCAAATTGTCACCCGGGAGATAAATCACTGGTTTAAATTATTTTATTTTGCCTCTTGTCAAGTGTTCGCTATTAACCCTTTGCGGTCGATGCCGCCACAGTGGTAGCATTTAATTTTAATCCACAATTGTCACATTGACACCAGTAAATTTTAAAGAAAATTTTCGGTTTCTTATGTACACGAATAAATACTGTTATTTAATTACAAATAAATTTTATTTTAAATTCCGGTTGTCGAATTGTGAAATTTGAGGACTTAAAAAACAAAATTTTGCCAGTCTCTGAGAGGAGTACTTTGACCGTTAAGGGTTAAATTTTGCGAAAAAAAAAATTCACACCATTGTTCGCAAACAGTAATATGCTACTTTTTAATGTCAGAAATTCCGAGATTAAATATGACGAAATTATGTTTTTCAAAAAGTCGTAACTCAACGTATTGATAACCACTGCTCTAGTTTCTGACAATATAATTTTTTCCTGCTTTTGCATTATGTACTACATAAAGACTCAAAAAGTTATTTTCTATAAAGTGTTCAAATTACTGCTATTGATATTTATGTTTAAGTAAGTTATATTCAAAAGAAAACCTGCAAATGATTGATGCAATGTGCTTCATAGTATCACAAGACAATGAGAGAAGGAAAATATAAGAAAATCTTACCTTCTAAACTCTTACTATCTTATGGCTAATTTAAGTGATAGATTTTGCTTAAATCACCATAATATTTTTCAAAATTAACCGTTAACATTCGTATTTGTGTTGATGAATTTCTTAAACATTATCTTCTGTAAGGTTGAAAAATGTTGCAAAATATTGAGATAATTACTTTGATTAACAAGGGTACTTTATGATATGACACATTTCAGAAGTTTAGTAGAAATAAAAAACTTTTCGGGTAATTACGAAAACAATTATGCTTACTAGAAATAAAATCCAAACGGCTTTTCAGCCAATTAATATTGATCTAAAAGAGAATTTGAAATTTAGTAATATTTGCAATATAAGATTTAATTAATAAGATAATTTGGTAACTTAAGTAATATAAGATTTAATTAATAAGATAATTTGGTAAATTAATTAATATAAGATTTAATTAATTAAATAATTTAGCAATATAAGTAATGTAAGAATGGATATGTAGAGTTTACAAATTTGTATAAAATACATTGGAGTACCCAGAAAAGTTGGAGGAAGTGATAGGAAGCACAAAAGATAACACAGTTTATAATAAGAAATCTTCACTTTAATTAATCAAAGACTTCTTCAATTAAAATTTGTTAAGATAAAAACATAAAACATCGATATAAAATTTAATGCATATATTGAACACGTATATTAAATACAAATATTAAATCTATATATTGATAATTTATGTTGAATACATATATTGAATATTAAAGGTTAGGATCTGTAAAAATAGGATCTGAATACCACTATTTCCAATCGATAATCTTTTTCTTATTTTTCTTCCATTTATAAGACGAAAATTTCGAATAAAGTGGTAGTGGTAGTTTGGTGACAGGAGGTTGAAGATTCCCTGTGTGAAGTTCAAAAAGAAATTTAATTTTTTTTTTAAATTTTAAACTCAAAAAATAAATAATTTATTACCGACTAACAAAGATCTTCTACCTTTTAAATATCTTTAATATAAGAATTATATACAGGATTGAATTATTTTTAATAAAAAAAAATGATCTACATGCTCATGTACCGTCTATATAATTAAGAAATGGTACACCAAAATAATAATCTACTTTATAAATTTGATTCAAAATGTTAATTTTAAGAGATATTTTTAAAAAATACCGGTTACTTTTCATTATCCTGAATGTGAGTTATAAAATAAAATCTTTGTGCTTGTGAAAATAACTATTTAAAAACATTCAATAAACTTTTATTTTTGCATTTTGTTCTCTATTTATATTGCAAGCCCACTTCCGATTGACAGGTTCAACGATTCGCGCAATCCCTGTAAAAGAAGTGTCTTTCATTTTCTTTAACCCTTTCAGGGACCAGGTACTTGTATTAATAAAATTTTGAAATAACTTACTGACAGCGGTATTTAAAAGAAAATTTATATGTAAACAAGCAAAGTATATTTTCGCTTACTTAGTAAAAGTGAAATTATCATTAAAAAATTCGGGTGCGATTGTGGCAATTAGGGATTAAAATTATGTGATACCATAGCGGCATCACCGCCCTTCGAGGGCTTAAATCATCAATGGTGTATTATACTTCGTGAAATACAAACTTTAAAAAAATACATTTTTTGAAAATGAATTCTATTTTGGTCTAAAATTAAATGCTTTAACAAAATCCTGAAACATTAATGCTCCGAAAGCTATCATTAATCTTCCTTCACTTAATGAAGGGGCTATAATTATGCACTAAAACAAAGTTTCTACGTTTGGAAACTTGAATAATTATCATCATCCTTTTTTAATCTTAAAGAAAACATTTACATTTTATTTTCAAAAGAATTTTTTTCCGTTTTGTTTAACGATGATTTCTAAATTTTTATGTTTATAGAAAACAGCGATTAATCATAGGAGAAAAAAAAATAATGCAAATTAGAAAAATTATCTTTACTTATATTCAATCTAAACAATTAAAATAAAGATAAATACACTGATAGCGCATGTCCTTTTGTTTCTTGTAATTTCGATGCGTAAAAATAACTATGCTGGAATTTTCGGCTCATAACGTATAAGACAACATATACTTGAATACGGATAGGCATAGCATCAGGACAGTGTTGCAAGTGGGCTATTATTTTTACATTCAGATTTCTTGATTGACACCACTTTTTTTTTTTAAATGGTGAAATTTGCTTTATTTAAAGACATATTAATTAAGGTAAAAGCTTGGGAATTTTGCCATTTGAAAAAAGTGGCGACCATCAAGAAATCTTAATTTAAAAAAAGTACCCCGCTGGCAACTATGGATTAATCCTTTAAGAATATTCTTGGTGCTAGTACTCTTAAAATTAGCTTACTTTTTTGAGGACACCGCCCGCTAAAGGTTTAAAAATTGACTTTTGTCCAGCTAGATTCCGTAAATCTCACACTATGCCCTCTATAATTTTTCTTTGAAGGTAGACTGACAAAAATCAGAAAGGATCGCAGATTTTTTATCTTATTTTATCATGCATAGTTGTAATATACTATGTTGTGGTTGAAGGATATCTTGATCAGAGGCATCCCGAGGGTGAAGACTTGCCATTGTGGGGCATCATATAACCCTTTAAGAAAGGAAAAAAGGGCATAGCCGGATAAGCATAGGAAACATGCCTTTCAATCAAGTTTCCTGTTTTTTCCCCCAGATGTGGCTACATATCTGACAATTTATTTCCTCTATTATCACCCTATAAATATTGATATTTAATGAGATAAAAATGATTTTTTCAATAAAAAAACGGATTTTCTCAAAAACTGCTGCACGGGATTTCATGCCATTAACTAGGGATATATAGATACCAAAGATGCAGAACTCGTAATTTTTTTATATCTTTCTGTTTATAAAAACTGTGTGAAATAGCAAAAAAAAAAAAAAATAAAAATAAAAATAAAAATAAAATAAAATAAAATAAAAATCATATCTTATGGTTATCCGAGAATTACCATTTTCTTTTAAAAAATTCCCCATATTTGCCCGTATATTCTGTATAAATGCCAAAAGTTTGAGTTTGGTACTACATATAAATATTTACAAAAATGTATAGTAAAATTATTGACATTCATTTTATGGCGTTATTTCGGGATGAGCTTCTCAACTTCGACATTCGAAGAATTTTTGGAACAAAGTCAGCAGACAATATGTCAACTGATATACGAGTATTTTAGATTCCATTAAGCATATAAGCATTGTTTTTCAACTTCATGTTCATTTTGATATCACCAGCGTTGAGAATGTTGCTCATGTGTTTATTAAAATTTAAAATACAGCAATTCTGTAACTGTTTAATCCAAAAATTCTTCGGGTTTCGAAGTTGTGTAGTTCCGCCCCAAATAACGCCTTAAAATGAATTTCAATAATTTTAATATACTTTTATGTAAATATTTATATGTCGTACCCAACGAAAACTTTCAACATTTATATAAAATATACGGGCGCATATGGGGGGGGGGGGTTTACAAGAAAATGGTAATTTTTGGATAGCCATAAGTTATGATTTTTATTTTTTTTTTTAATTTTTATTTCACTGTTTCACACAGTTTTTAGAAAAAGAAAATTATAAAAAGAAATACCATTTATGCATGTTTGATATCTATATATCCTCAGTTAATGGCATGGAATTCCGTACAGCAGTTTTTGAGAAAATCCGTTTTTGAAATAATAAAAAAAAACATTTTTATCTCATTAAATATCAATATTTATAGGGTGGTAATAGGGGAAATATATTGTCAGATATGTAGCCACATCTGGGGGAAAAATCAGGATATTTGATTGAAAGGCGTGTTTCCAATGCTTATCCTGCTGTGAACTTTAATAATTAATTAATTTTAACATTAAAAACGTTATTATGTAATCATTGAAAGTCGAGATTAATTAAGGAGAAAACCACTATTAAATAAAAGTAGAATTTTGGACCCCTATAGCTTCATCTTTGTAACGCCCCTCCTCATGAATGAGATTAAACAAAGCATCAATCAAACGTTTACAATTTGGTAAAAGAGATAATCTGTATCAGGACAAGCCAAACTTCCCACTTCAAATTATTTACTATTTTGTACAGTAATTTTCGCCTTATTTTATCGATCAGGTTAAACAAGTTCTGAACGAAAATACTGGTAAGCTACGAAACAGCCTTGATTTATATCACAGATGCCCAACGGGAGCATGTTTTACATGGTTTCTGCTAAGGAATCTTCAATTTATTTTAAATCAGATTTATAATGTGCAAGGAAATAAGAAACTATTTACTTGCTAAACTTTTGCGTTTAATTTTTTTTAATACTTCTGTTCGGAAATAGTGACAATCCTTCCTTTTAGACACCACATTTAGGACTTTTCCTTTTTAGGCATTGTTTCATCCTTTCCGAGGCAAAGTCCTTAGGTTAAAAAAATCTTGAAATCATTGAATGACACCGGTGTTTAAGAACATTTTTATTTGAAAGTAATTAAAGATTTTCTTCGCGTATAATTATAAAAAAAATTCATTTCAAACTTCCGGTGCCATTGTGGCTTTTGAAATTAAAATTACCCAGCAGACACATACCTTTCGGCACACGATCGGACCGCAGCCGGCAGTGTCGGTAAAGTGTCGGCATGGGCACAGCGATTTCGGTGAAGTGTCGGCAGCATGTCGGCAACTGAAACATAAGAATCTGCTTTTTCGACTGCCGGTTACCGTAATCGGTCCCCTTATAGTTATATATCGGCAAGCGACTTACACCGGCAAGTGACGCAGGACCGATGTGTGATTTCTGATAGTGGCCCGATTAGATTTGCCAACATCGGTCCGAATTTGGAATTTTTAGTCTTAGCCGACATTTTTTTTCTTTTTCTTAATTTTGTTTGAATTTGAATTTTGATAAGATATGTATAGTTCATGTATTTCATATAAAATTCTAATAGTGATGAAAAAAAAATCAAAAATAGCTTTTATATATATATATATATATATATAACCATTAATTAAACATAACCTACCACCTACAAAAACCGTAATATTATGAATTAAAGCTGTAAGTATAAAAAAAGTGACTAATAATTTATTATAAGAATTATTATGGAAGAAAAAAGAAGAAAGTGGACACCGACAATTAATGGAAAAGCTTATATATTGAATTACGTTTTCAAGGGAACAGAATTAAATGATATAAGCAAAATGGTTGTTTTCTGTGAGAAAAAAAGCTAAAGCTAATAATTATTTTTCTCTGTGCCCGAACAACCATTATAATCAAGTGAATAGATTAAAAATGAAAACAGAATAGAAACAAATAATATGAAATGGAAAAATCAATAAAACCAAATTAAATATTTATAGCATATAAAATAGAAATATTACACAACATACCGATTAATATTTCATATATATATATATATATATATTAAAGCTGTTATTGAATTCAATTTAAAAAGGCTTACAATTATTTGAATCATCAAAAGAGTTTCTCAAATCGCCCTTAAAATTATTATTCTTTATAAACTTAATCGTAGAAAAGCAAAAATTTCATAAATTAATTATTTTCTAACTATATATTCATTTTAAAAGCAATAGCTAAGTTTCTTATTTTATTTAAAAATCAAATTATTAAAAAAGTGCTTGAAATTATTTTACAAACTATAAAAATATAAAAAAAAAACTACCAAACTTTTTAGCATTAAAATTTAAAAGAAAGATTTAGAAATCTCCCACTTCTGAAAAATTATTTACAAAAAAAAAAAAAAAAAAAAAAAAAAAAAAAAAAAAAAAAAAAACAGTGAAAAAAAAAGAGATAAATTAATATTTCTATTTTATTTGATGATTAAAAAATTTCGATAAGTAAAAAAATCATTTCTGCTACTTAATTACTAAAAATATGTTCTACATAAAATCATCAAATGTTAAAAAATGAACTCTTATTTTACTTAAAAGTGATTAATTACCAACCTCTCACGGAAAGAACTGTTTGGTTGCTATAACCAATTTCTTTTTGTTACACCGTTTGGTAGTTTCCTTTTGCTGTAACAACTAATTTTTTGTTGCGACAAGCACATCTATTTAGTTGATTAACCTAAATAATTTTGTTAATTTATTTAGTTGAATAAACAATTGAATTTAGTTAAAATAACCTTATTTTGTTGGAAGAACTAAATTATTTGGTTCGCTGTGTTTCAATCACTGGCCGTAAGGTGTGCTGCTGTGCTTCTTCTCCCGGTCAACCTCTACGTCAATTCAAAATAGCGGATCGCATAGTTATTTCCTAGTTTTTTGGAACAGACAGGTCATTCCAGCCAAAGCAGAATACATGGAAAAGCGGGGACAGTTAGTTCTACGGAAAGACTGAAGCGCATTTTTGACATTCAAAACCGGAGAATTTTAGCTGCATCGCCCCAAGCAGCGAAATTGAGCGCGCATCCTTGTAAAGAGGATTGACGGGGAGAGGTGAAAATTCAAAAATCCTATTTTCGTCCACAATACTGAAGCGATCGCAGAGCCTGTGATTCAAATGCTGGTATGTCTGATTTTATGCTATGCTCGTTAATTTTATGTAGTTAAATCCTAATTAATCGTATTTAAGTTCGTTATTTTTGTATATATTTTTGTTTTGTAGAGGTTTATTCTCTTTTAAGAATTAAATTTTTGTAGGTATTTTTGTCATATAAAATTAAAGTTGGGTGAAATTAGAAAAATATCTTTATGCAATTTCCGTTTATCTTTTTTATGTAAACTTCCATTATATGTAGCATATTTTACATTCTGTTTAATTAGTGCTACTTCTTTAAACGTGTTTTTAGGCTAATAATTACAGAATGACATTTTATTATTATTTGTTTACATTATTATCCATTTGATGTTCCACAGTTTTAAAATATTTCTGTTTATATTTCACGTATTTAAAAAGTCGTCAATAATTTCGATTGTTTAAAAGTAACATTTGTATAGTATTTGAAATATAATTTATTAAAAGTTAATAATTCATTTTTTTATGTTTTATGCTCTTTTTTTATATATCCACTTATTTTAATACTTTGGTGCCGTATAAAATTTCATTTATTAATGCTATTCAACAGCAGATGGTTTCGCATGTGCAATCTTAATTTATTACATTTTGGTTGTACATGTTGTATGAGTTTTAAAATATTATTAAACACATTTAATGTTTTTCATTTCTGCGAAATTTAAAATGAAATTTATTTTGATTAAATCAAATTAAATATTTGACATTTTCAATGCAAATAATAATAGACACGAGAGATTTTGAAAATGTATATTTATATTTGAAAAGAAAGATTTTGAAAAAAATTCAAAGAAAAAAAAATGTTACTTAATTTAAATAAATATTAAATTATGGAACGTCAAATAAAATATAATGTAAGATGCAAATGATTCTGAAAAACAATTGTCCTTCTGTGCAAATGCAAAGAAAAAAGAAAAGAAAAAAAACTATGCAACATGTAAATCGTTTTAAAATATTTCAGGATAAAGTTACAAAAAATGTTCTTTTCTGATTTTACCCAGAAATTATGTAAACTCTTAATTTGTTTTTATATATTTCTTAAACAGAGGATAATCTTTACAAAATTAAATTATGCAAAAATTCTTAAGTTATTATATCGATGGCTTTAATAAAGACAAAACAACTGAGCATAGATCATGTCAGACTTATTATCATTTTAAGGGACATAGAAAATTATAATAATTAAAAAGAAAGGGAAAAAAAGAAAAATCACAAACATTTCATGTGCATAAGTAGGGTACAGAATAAATTTTTAAATAAGTAATTTAATATGTATGTTTACTTTCTGTCTAAAATAACAATTTAAACTTTTTTAATTTGTTAATAATTAAACATTAAATAACGAACAAAATTTCATGTATTCAATTTAAATGTTTAAATATGTATGTATGCATTGTTTTATATTTTCCTGAAAAATAATTTATCGTTGGAAATTAGTTTTAAAGCGAGGGGAAATAAAATGAAAAAGTCAATTTTCTTCAGAAATTGGTAAAGAAAATCTCTAAAGTGGTGCACTTAAATATTACTTATTGTATAATAAAATATGTTTTATTTACCAAATTTCAATTGTTAAATTTAGATTTGGAAAGGTAGATTTTTGAAAGAATCATATTGAAAATAATAATAATAATAAAAAACATGAAAAATCAGTAAATTGAAATACAGTTTTTAAACGAAATTCATTCGAATTACATTTTTTGCCCTATTTGACAATATAAAAGTGAAAATTTTGTAATAGTTAGAAGTAATTAAATTGAAGGAAGAGGTAAAATGAGAGCTTTAGGTTGTTGATATTATGTATATGTATGTCAGCGTTGCTCATGTGCATGTTTTTGCTTTATAATATAAATAATAATGTAATGTACAAGAACAATTATATATATAATACTCATATAAATTTCAAGGAAAATAAAAAAACTTTGAATGAGTGAAAAGTTACATCTTTATTAATGCTAATTAAAAATAAATGCATTTGTAAGATTAGCTCTTCAGAATTGGGATTTTGAACAGGACATGTTAATTTTACTGTTCAAAGGTATCTAAAATTATATTATTAAAATGTACAAAAGCTAATGTAGTGAAAATATGAAAAATTCCATACGTCCAACCATTGTACTGACAATGGGAAGAAATACCAATTTTCTTTTTGACTAACTATTAAAATATTAAATTTCGATTTTTTTTTTTCATCTCGTGAAAGGAAGGGGGAAATTTGACAATTGTACATGAAAATGATAGAAATACAAAATATATAGATCTATCAAAATATAAGAAGGAATCAAGATCAATGATAAAAATAATAAAAAAGAAAAAGTATTTTTAATATATTTATAGATTTAAAATGCATGCTGTTAAAAGTTTAATATAGAGGATTAAAAAAAAATATCAACTCGCGCTTTTATTTTGAATTCTGTGCAAAAATTAACATTGTTTAAAAGAAACTCAATCTAAGTAAGGTTTTGTAAAAACATATTTTATTTCTTTGATTTTAAATTAAAATATAATAAACAGGGTACATATTTAAATCTACGTATTATATTTTTATTATGAATGTTTGTGAATAACAAATTCTGAAGCAATCACAAGAAAGTATGAAGTACAAAAAAAAGTTGTATAAAGTAAAATATTTGGTAAATAGTTGTAGGAACGAATTTATTTGCTTATTATAGTCAAATCCAAATTTTTGGTTGGACTAACCAAATTTTTTAATAGCTTGATATAGTTATCGTAACAAAACCCATTTGGTTAGGATAACTATTAACAAAAAATATATGGTTGCAATAAACCTACTGCTATGGTTCTTGCAAACAAATTCATATGGTTACGTTAGCTTTTAATCAAATAGATTTGGTTAAAATAAAAAAATTCATTTTGTTCCTTGTAGCCAAATCTATTTGGTTACGACAACTGTTAACCAAATAAATTTGGTCGGAAGTACCAAATCTATTTTAGTTACAGTAACAAAATAAAACTAACAAAATCATTTGGTAAATCCAACCCAACGTTTAGCCGGGGAAATAGTATACAAAAAATTTGGTTAAAACAAATATTTTTTTATTGTTTTAACAAAATCGTTCTTTCCGTGCTTTTTAAAAATTAAAATTATCTTTTCTATGTTACAAATATATATTTCCTGAATTAACGCATTTAATTACATTATAATTCCTAAAGAGAAAATTTTATTAAGAGAAAAACCTCAGAAAATAACTTATTTTATTTAATAAGCATTCTTAAATTTATAAGAAAGATTCAGAAATATCCCCCTTTTAAAAATTATCTTACAAAAGAAAAAAAAATGTAAATTAATATTTTTATATTATTTTTAAATTAAAAATATTGATAAGTAAAAAATTAATATTGCAACATACTCATAAAATATATGTTCTACTTTAAATCATCAAAACGACATAGAATGAATTCTTATTTTAATTAAAAGTTAATAATAATTACTAACTTTTTATTTATTAAAATAAATTTTTCCATGTTAAAAATATATATTTTATAAATTAACGCAACGCATGTATTACATTATAATCCTAATAAGAAAATTTGATTAACTGAACAATACCTCTAAAAATATTTTTAATACTTAATTATTCTTAAATTTATATCTATTCCTAATTATATCTATATCTTAATTAAACTTAAAATTATTCTTAAATTCCTTTGCTTTTACGAATTCGCTAAGATATTTATTTCGTCCATTTAAATATTAAATTAACTTTTAAATAAACGCGCGTAAGACAATTATAAATAAATAAATAATAATAAAAAAACACTTCAAAATTCTAATTTTCCCATCTACCATTTACCATTAATGACAAATCATTACGTATCGATAAGACTTCCCCTTATTACCTCATACAATCCACCCCTGATCAAGTCTGAGTGTCCAAGTGGTTAAGGCGTCTACTTCCTGTCCTTGAGTTCGTTGGATCAAACCCACCGTCGAAACACGTTCTTTTCAAATATGCATTCCGCGACGGCTCATAGATGGCGCCATCAAAACAGATTTATTTTTTCAATTGATGCTGGTGTCGGGCTGCGACCGGCATTCCTATGGATAACTATCGGCGTGCTGTCGGCATAGTGTTTTGCCGATACTGGACCGGCTGTGCGCCTATCTGCCGGGCGTCACTCGCCCGGCGTGTCGAAAAAGATACGGAACCGGTACGGCAGCCGATATCGTGCCAATACCGTCGGTATCGGCAAAGCGGCTGTCGGCCGATTGTTTACCCATAGCTCTGTGTTTGCTGGGTAAGTCGGATATATTATATACCACCGCCCTTCAAGTGGTTAAGAGAAGTTTGTTTGTAAACTTTATTTTGCGTTACATTTTGTAAATGAATACGTATCTGTCGAAAACCGAATGATATTACAAAAATAAATTAACTAAATTATATTGAATTTTGCAAGTTCGCCACTCCTTCACTGTATTTCAACAGATGTTACGTTTCGCTATCATAACCAGCAAAGTGGAAATTGCTGGCCAGCAGCAAGATAGGCGCTGGCAACGATGGAGAAGTGCTGGCTGATGGCCTACCACTGCATGACCACTGCTGGACAGCTTCAATCAACTTTGATGTTGGAAATCTTCATATAAAATTCTGGTGGGCATCCATTTTATCTCATGCGCTGGCCCACCACTACATGGAAGTGCACGAACTTTTGCAGTATTATTGCTGGGAACCCTTAAGCTAGGTGGCGCTGCGAATATCGAAGACAATGAGTATTTGAACACAAATCTGAAATGAATATCTTAACGCAATTTAAGCTGTCAAGCTAATTTTTTTTTGAAACTGTAAAAAATATAGCACCACTGCCACCAACAAAATAAACAAGTAAATGAATAAATAAATAAATTCTTTATTTCAACGCTTTTTTTTCTCCTTAAATCTGGTTTTACTAGGTTACAAAGGATTTTGGTTTTCATAATTTAAGCAGTTCAGAATCAATAATAAAAAAAAGCGTATAAAATACATAGGATTTCTATACAATAGAATAATTTCTATACCAGTTTCATGATTGGGAACTTAAATCACAAAAGAAACAAACTTGAAATAGTGTAATGAGAGCTAGAAAACTACAAGCAATTGTAGCGTACGCTGAAAGCACTTGTTCATGTCTGATCACGAAAACCAAGCAACATCGAGCGCGGTCATTACTCGGTAGGGTGACCACATGCAGTTCAGACATTTCTATTATAGACACTTCTACAGATGTTTCTAATAGCTCTTGGTGAAACTAGCTTATAGAAAAAAGAGCCATAATTATATAATACTTTGTTTTTTTTATAGAATTCTATAAGAAATTTTTGTAAGGGAAAGTGCTGGGCCAGCAATGGAATAGCAGTGGGATAGTGCTAGTACTGCAGGAAAAGTGTCGGATTGAAGTAATGTGATGGCATACCAATGCTGGCCTGCTGTTGGCCATCACTGACGGGCCAGCTGCATTCGGTTTGGACACTTTTCGACAGGTTTAAGTAATGGCACCCTTGCACTTTACCGCTGATAGCACTGCTGGCTGCCATCTATTTTCCAGCTGATGGCCCACTGTTTCTTTCTTTGCTAGGTAGAAACGTAGTGTCTTTTTATTTATTTTTGAGAAATATCGAAGCTTGCTTATATCTTTGTCCTATGCTCAATATTATGCTGCACGCAGAGGACGGTAGATCTAACTATTTTTAACACGCCAGTGACGAGTTAACTGTACATGCAAGGGTCCACAGTAAACCATTTTCGCAGCATAGAAATTATTTTTTATTTTATCGATGAAATTCATAAATTAATAAGGCGAAGATTTCTATTCGGTAATAGTAGAACCATTTGCACACTTTCGCAAACGTTTGGCGTGTAATTGTACTTTGTTACAGAGCAGTGTTGCTGGCTAGGTATTTTTTACTATTGCTTATTACTTCTACTTTTTTGATATATCAATATTCACCCTTTTTTAACCCGGGTGAGTGCTGGCAGATTGGGGAATTTTTTGTCCCGAGACTGTTGATTGTTACCGCTTTTTTGAAATAGAAACATTCCGCCTGTTTAGAAATAGATTAAACATTCTGAAAAATAAGGCGAATTATACTGGTGAATTTTCCTATAACAGTAACGCGAATTTTTCTGTCACCACTTTTTTAAAGTAATTTAAAAAAGTGGTGACAGAAAAATAATCTGAATTAAAAAAAGTCCCCAATCTGGCAACACAGATCCGGGAATACACGCGCAGGGTATGACATATCCAGGACGGGCACGTTTATTACATTTCTCACCACTAATTTTCGAAAAGTAATCTTCAAATAATTTTTATCACAGAATTTGCGTGAAATGTCGACGGTTAAATAAGATAACGATTTTTGTTTGAATTTATTGGTGGCAAAGTAAGAATCGTACGTATCCAGGATATGTGCGAGCATTCCCTGGTTAAACTGTATTAACCCTTTAGTGCGCAGCTTTGCATATATGCAAAGAACAGTGCTTTGAATTTAACCCATTAAAGACTGACGTTGCATTTTCGCAACATTATATTTGTGATTTAATTTTTTTTTTCATACCAGTAAAAGAGAAAATAAAATTTGCTTTACTTAATTAACACATTTTAGTGATTCATAAAGGAAAAGTAGGTGTTGAACAAAAAGTGCAGTGAACTGAATAAAATTTCTGTACAACATGCTGGTCCTTAATGGGTTAATAGAATTTTTTTTATTCGTATATTCCTTATTCACACCACAAAATTAAAATTGCTATATCTGCTTTAATTAATAACAGACATTCATTATTTAAATAAAGCGAAATTAACCATTGAAACTTTCTGGTGTAAAGTCAGATTCTCTGAACTACGTAATTTCCAGAACTTATTCTATCATGGGAATTAAAGGGTTAAAGGTTAAATTTTATAAAATAAATAATTATATAAAATAAGGTATTTGGAAACATGTTTCTTAAAATATTTACTAAATTTCAATATTTTAGCCTAAAACACCCACACGACAGTAGTTTTTACTTGTATTGCAGATGTCAACAGTAGAAAAGATTGCCGTATTATATGAAAAATGTATCTGTGATTGTTTTCATTATTTTTCCTGTGCAATAAACCTTTCAGAGAATCATATATATATTTTTTCCAAAACAAAATAAAAAATCTGGCATTTAAGGGTGAAATAAGATCGAAATTTATGAATTAAATTAATTTTGAGACGTTATTACTTATCAGTACCATTTTTATCCGAAGAGTTTCACCAGAGTCAGAGAGTGTCCCTTTTTTATTTTATCGTGCGATATTTAAAATTCGCATTCCGTCTATTTAAGAGTAATTTACAATTGTTTCTATAATGGTTGTTGATATTACAAAATTTCTAATCAAGGATATATTGTACTTGAGATTTTTTTAATGCATAAAATATACATAATCATTTGAAATGTTTTTTTTTTTAGTTCGGACTGCCATCATTTAGTTTATTAAACGAATTATTTTCTAGAGATCATTCTAAGTTACAATGTTAACCCCTTAACCATCACATTAAATTACGGTTTAAATATTCAAATTGCTTATTGGCACCACTTTTTTGAAAAAGAAATATTCACCTTAATTAATAACAGGTAAAATTATACCCTAGTAAAGCCAATTGCACTGTTTTATAAAACTGGTGGGAATTAACCAATCTGAATAAAATACACAGTCCGTGAATATAAAGGGAGCGAGAATTAAAGGGTTAATTTACTTATAGTTAGCAGAGAAATTAATTAGCAACAAAAAAGAATTTATTTTTAAATTTTATATAAATCATTTAATAATTTTACCTTACATTCGATAAACGGATAATGCCAAAATTCCTTATTCTACTTTTAAATTTTGTGAAACGCGAAGTTTCTCTCTATTTTTATAAAAAATATTATTTTCATAAAGTAAGAAGTTCCAAAAATGCCCACGCTGTTATTTTTGTTCGCAATATGAAATAACTCAAATATATGTGGGAATAATTCGCTTAAAGCCATCTTTTACGAAGATTTGAAGACCATATAAAGACAACATTTCTAAATTTAAGAATATATTCTTGAATCTTTCCTCTATTTAATTCATATGCTTTGCGTGTAAAATCTTAAAGATAAGTAAATTTTAAACATACTTTAGCACAATGCATAAGTTTGCAATTTTACCAACAGAAAGCCAACAATATTCAAATTAACATTCCTTCTCACTGATGCAATTAAACATTACTCAGGTTTGAGAAAACATTCTAAGTTCCATAAATTCACTCTCCCTTTAATGTTTGGTTCATTATGTCAGCGATCTAGAAAACGAAATCTTTAACTTTATCTGTATTAGATTTATGCAGAAATCTAACCAAAGCTAATGATAAAATATCACTTTAAAGCCTAATAAATGTAAATAATTTTGGATTTCAGGAAAGCATCACGAACATTGTAATCCTATACTCAAATTCGTGCATTATTTAATTCTATTGCTATGACTAACATGAAATATGAAATCGCTAGTTCTACAAAGTCACAGATTGAAGTAGCATTAACTTGAGTTCTCTATAGAAGTGTCATTCGTCACATTTACTATTCAAATTGAAATAACGGAGGAGTTCATATTTTCAAAATGTAATTCGTAAAGTGTTTTACGAAACATTTATCCTCTTTAGACCCGAGATACACAAATACGGACCTCTATTCTTTTCCTCATAAAAACTAAACTGTTTGAATTTTTTACATTTTCACTTTACTTCCATACAGACCATTGAACTATTAATAAAGAGGATCTACATATCCTTAAGTGTGTTGCCAGATGGGCTACTTTTTTAAAAATCAGATTCTTGATTGGCACCACTATTTTGAAATGGTAAAATGTGCCTTATTTAATGACATATTAATTGAGGCAAAAACAAAGTGAATTTTACCGTTTCAAAAAAGTGGTGCAAATCAAGAAATCCGAATTTTAAAAAAAGTAGCCCACTGGCAACACTGATCCTTAACACTAGAACTACCGGAAGTTTGAGTTAAGTTTTATAAAAATATTTTACACCAGAATTTTGATTTGCAACAGTTTAACTTTATTATTTAACGTTTTTCTTCTTTGTACCTTTTAAACTTATGTCATAATCAAATTTATGGTTTGAACGGAAACATATTCATATGGTAGCCGTCAAAATGACGGCACACAGTTCTTCTAGTTTTAACCCCTTAACGGTCGCATTAAATTACGGTTTACAAATTCAAATTGGTTATTAGCACCACATTTTTAAAAGAAATATTAAGCTTATTTAATGACAGGTAAAATGATACCATGACAAAGCCAGTTGCACTATTTTATAAAACAGGTGGGAATCAAACAAAAATGAATAAAAGACACAGCCCGTGAATATCACGGGATCCAGAATTAAGTTGTTAACATATTGAAGCTTCAACTGTAACCGCTTTCTCAGGGTTTGATTACCGCTGGAGGAAACTTCCATCAGTAAATTCATACAGAAATCATCCCTTTATTTAAACGCCTTATTAATGCAAAATTTCAGTAAAAAAAATGGGGGAAACAGCTATTCGTTTTTATTGGTGTAAGTTTACTTTGACGGTAGTAAGGCCCTGCGTTTCCGCCATATTGTGACAACTTCCTGTCAATGTCAGTCAAAAGCATTGTAATAACAGGCAAACTGACAGCAGTAAAATAAAATAGAAATTTTTACCATATTTGTAAGAAAATATTTCGATGAATAAGGCATTTAAATAGGGCAGATTTTTTTATTCAAATTTACTGGTTGTAAGTTTGCCCCGGCGGTAATCAGAAACTGTTGATTCAATAATAATAAAAAAAAAAAAACAGCCGACATCTTGTGCCAAATTTCTCAGTTACTTCACTCACAAATGGTAGACAATGCACTACATGTCTCCTACTCTTTATTCGTAACATTATATAGACAGCATTAAACTATTAACCCTTTGCACTCGAGAGGTGACTCTCAATCATCAATAATGTTGCTAGGTGTCACGCGTAAATCAGGACTCCAAATTCTCTTAACACCACTTATTTCTTATAGTTTATTTCGCTATCTTTAATCGCAAATAAATCTGCCATTAGATAAGATTAAGAGAATTTCTTTAAAATACTGGTGTCCGGAGCATTTGGAGATCGAATTTACGCAAGACACCTGGCAGTACTTGTGGTGAGTAAGAGTCACCTGTCGAGTGCAAAGGCTTAATAAAGAGGAACTGACATATAACTAAAATAGTGAAGCTTCAACTGTAACAGTTTTCGCTACGGTTTATTGTCACCTGTTCTAATGTCCACCAGTAAATTTAAACATTAATTTTCTCCTTATTTAAACGCGTTTTTAATGAAAATTTTCAGTCATAAATGATGGGAAAAACAGATATTTCTTTTTACTGGTGGAAGTTTAGTTCGGCGGTAGTCAGGCCCTGCGTTTCCGTCATATTGTGACAACCTAGACAACATCCTATTGGTGTCAGTGAAGTAGAATATAATAATTGGACGAAGTGTCACCAGTGAAAACAAATAGAAAACTTAACAATATTTATGAGACAGATTTTTCGTGAATAAACGACTAAAATAGGATAATTTTTTTCTCAAAATTTATTGGTGGAAATTTGCTTCGGCAGTAAACAGAAACTGTTGATCCGATGTAAAAAATCAGCTGACATCTCGTTACAACCTTCTCAGTTACATCAATCGCAACTGGTAGACTATATGTCTGTTTTTTGAAAACCAGTATTATTTTAGAAAGATTTTTGGGAAAGAAATTCGTGGTATGTTTTTGCAACAACAGCGATAAAAACGCCTTTCTAGGTAAGTTTGAATGATAATTTTAAATAAGACTTTTCTTTGAAAAAAAATGTGGTGTTCAAAAAACGGACCCAGTGGGACCCCTGTATAGATGATTGATATTTGCGATGAAACAACAGCAATAAATGGCAGCGCTTTTCCTTTTTATCTTATAAAATACAGTAAACTCCCGACTATCCGACTCGCGACTATCCGGCCCTTTTTACTATCCGGCCTAGTAAAAAAAATGAATGTTACGAACGGCCGAGACAGGCAGGTACTTGTCCGTAGTAAAGTACTAACACACGACAAGAAAGAGCAAGAAGGGATTACAGAAAGAAATAGCAGAGACAGTCCTCTATCAACTACTTTTTCAAAAACTAAAAACTAAGCTTTGACTCTTTTATCTTATGTATAACTTTTTATATTTGTGCAATCATTTATTACTAAACAGTAAAATAAGATTTACCCATTTTTTTTACGAATCAGACTTACGTTTTACGTTAATGATATTTCTTATTTTGAAACTGAATCTAATCTTAAAATGTGTGATATGTGTTTTTAATACAATGGGGGGGGGGGGTCGTCCAGGAAGTGCGTAAATATTTATAGAACTCCGGCCTATCCGGCTTTTTTGTTATCCGGCCTACCCTTCCGCCACATTAGGCCGGATAGTCGGGAGTTTACTGTAAATATTATTTTCAACTCAGTTTGAAAAATGCCTTCAAGACAGTTTGGCCAAGAGTGTAAAACATTTTCAAAATTATTTAAATGAAACACTTTACAATAAAATCATATTGAGCGAATTTCTGTTATTAATAATTAAATTTATATTTTAACTCATTGAAGGGCGGTGGAATATAATATAACCCACTTAACTTTAATTACAAAACGCCACTTTGGCGCCACAATTTTGAAATGCAATCTTGCTTTTATAATTATACGCGAAGAAAATGTTTTACTTATTTTGAAATACACATGTTCTTAAATACCGGTGTGATTCCAGTGTTGCCAGTGGGCTACTTTTTTTTAAATTCGGATTTCTTGATTGGCACCACTTTTTTGAAACGGAAAAATTCACTTTGTTTTTGCCTCAATTAATATGTCATTAAATAAGGCACATTTTACCATTTCAAAACAGTGGTGCCAATCAAGAATCTGATTTTAAAAAAGTAGCCCATCTGGCAACACTGTGTGATTCAATGATTTCAAGATTTTATAAGCATAAGTACTTGCAGTTATTTTTGTGTCAGCACTCAGGCCTAGTATTTAGTTGGAGGTGCAGTGACCTAGTCAAAGTAGTATCCAAATGCTCTGATTGCCACGAGTGTTGCCAGTGGGCTACTTTTTTTAAAATTCAGAATTCTTGATCGACACCATTTTTCTGATTTAGTAAAATTTTCCTTGTTTTTTTCCTTAATTAATATGTCATTGAATAAGGTGAATTTTACTGTTTCAAAAAACTGGTGCCAATCAAGAAATCTGAATTTTAAAAAGTAGCCCACTGGCAACACTGAATGGCACAAATTTCGCAAAGTTTATTTTGTCTTGCTTGATCTCCTGCTCTCAATAACGTTTGCAGTTTATGGCCCTCTATTTTTGTCATTTCAGACAATAAAGCACGCAGCGTACGTCATGACATCTGGCTGATTTTTTAGTTATACATTCCGAATTCTCACTAGATAGTTTTAACTCTTAATTTTGCTTTACAAAATGATTTATTTTCCATAAATAAAGTAAAAGAAAATCAACAATTAAATTTTTGTGGCGTGAATTCAAAATTTGTAAAGAAAAATATCTGTCAGATGCTGCAACACCGGTGCTAGTGACACATTCGCTAGCAGCGTCTGAGCGCATGCTAACTTCTGGGATAGGAAATGTCAAGGAATACTTCCTTAACCTTCTTACCCTGAATGGGTCTAATCGACCCATTTCTATAATTCATTTCATTCGATTTGAACCAGAAATCGTTTCGTAAAGTAATATAAATAAAAGGCAGCGAAAACTAATATAAATAAATACATTAAATACTTTTTAAAGAAAATTCTTGTGTGAAATGTTTTTATTAGGGTTGAGTAAAATTTCAACACAGTAGGAAGATTAAAATTAGATAGTATCCCTCAAGATTTGACATTAAACAACTTCACAATTTCATTGGAAAAAATTTTGGATTTTTAATTATCTATTTTTAAATTGATTAATTATTCAAATTATAATGAATTGCTATATTGTATTTTTATAATCAATTCCCATGCATATAAAGCGAAAGACTGTGCAAAGAATGAAGTTAAAGAATTTTTAGCTTCTAATTTAAAACGCATTATCAAACGTACCAATCTCCGGCTTTTCATAAATTATTAAAAAAAAAGAAAGAAAAAAAAAAACTTCAAACCATAAAATTATTTAATGAAGGAAATTAAATAGATTTCAAATGACTACAACAATTAATACAGTACAAGCTAAACTGCACAAATATTCGAGTTAGAAGTATGTTTTATTTTTCCGAAAAAAATCCGGGAATTGGCAAGTACATTTCATCATTGCAGGCCCCCACTTGGTCCGTTTTTGGAATACCACTTTTGTTATAAGAAAAATGTTGTTTATAAATTTCGCAGAAAAATAAAGATCGTTTTGAATGCTATTGTTACAAAAACCTACCAAGAATTTCTTTCTTAACCCCTACGGGAAAAGCGTCTTTTACAGTTCATTTAATATTTTATCACCGGCTTTACAAAACAGAAATTTTTGCCTAATTGAATCAATTGAATCGGGAAAATGCTCGAACAAAATAAGGCAAAATTTACTGGTAAGAATAATCAAGGATTCTGAGCACCTTACGTGGAACGTATACCGGTCGCTCGTCCCCAAGGGCTCGAGAATTATTGGTTTTCAAACAACGGACCAGTGGAATCGTCGTCATTGCTGTTCAGCAGGTGTTTAACCAAAAATATTAATTGAATGGGTAGGGAATTTATTTTAACTTTACGGAGTTTATATGTTTCGAAAAAATAATATTATGTGCTATTTTCTTTCTTTTTTTTCTTAATAACGAGACCTTTAATTTTTTATTTGGTTTATCTTTATCAATATTACTCTAAAATCTTGAACTTAAAATTTGCTGTTTACAGCTTACGATTATATGGTATACATATATTATAAATATACTATGCTCCCACTCGGTCCGTTTTTAGAACACTAGTTTTTTTTCAGGAAAAACTTTTCTGTAAAAGTTTCGCCAAAACTTACCCGTTAGTCGCTTTTGTTGCTATTGTTACAAAAAACTATCCCAAAAATTTCCTTTAAAAATACTGGATTTCAAAAAACGGACTAGTGTTAGCCTTTTATGTAGAGGGAGTTTCTGCACAGTGGTTACAAACTTTCACTAGAGATACACCTGGGACATTCTCACAATCTTTTGACTTTTGGGAAAAACAAATCTGGCGAAATTAAACTTGCTAAAATAGCATTTTAATCTGATAGACGAATGCCTTGATGATTCAAAATAAAGAAAAAATGGTCAGCAGCGAAACATTTTTTATTTAACTGAGGTTTATGTTAAACTTGCGAATTTAATTTTCAATACCATCTAACCCCTATAACTTTTTATTTTCTTCTAATTTTTTTACTTATAATGAATTTGCATAGTACCCACAGGACAATCAAATAAGAAATAATAACAATGTAGTACTTTTAATACAGAATTTTTGTATAACATTGCCTTAAACGGGTGTTAAAGAAGGGACGGTAAGGTAAAAAAAGGGACGAAATGGTACAAAAGGAGACGGCAAGGATGGAACAGTAAGAAAAATTACCACCTATTTTTAGGAAAATCATACTAAGACTAAGTGATAGCCACAACGTTCATTGATTTTTAGAAACAGTTGTTAACATTGGATTAAATTATTATTATTTTTTTTTAATTTACCTCGAATTGTGTAGGAATAAACCTTGGGGATGGTAAGACTACCAATAAAGCCACGGTGCTTGAAATTGATATTTAAATGCTGATTTATATTCTGCAGTAAATCTCCTATCAAAGAATTTTAGATATTCTTCCTCTAGCATACTTCTGCATGAGCAAAAACTTGAAAAAAATTCTGTCGCTGCATCTGAAGGGATTTTCTGTACCATTTTATAAGAGGGAGGGTAAAAAATCTAAAACTTAGGGACAGAGTTCATAAAATAATATCAACCCTAAAAATGTATGCAGGTTAATTTTTAGCTACATATTTATATAAAACAATAGTTCCAGTTTCAGAAAAAAATTACATTTAATTATTTTTATTGAAACAATTTTATCCAGACAGCTCCAAACTTAAAGATCAGCATCAGGGACACGAGACGGTAGATGAGTTTTCCATGTGTTTGGACCCCCAACATCGTCCAAAACTTATTTATCTCGTTAATATTGTTGTGCAATCATGCATTGGGATGTTCCAAAGTATATGAAATAAAAAAAAAACACAAAAAAGTGTATTAAATAAAAAATTATTACTCAGGGACATGAAAGTCAAAAGATTGTGAAAATGCCCCACCTACACCTAGATGATGGAAAATCACATAGTAATGCATGGTCTGAAACGCTTTCCTGGCGCGGTAGTGACCAGACACAGGGTTCCCATTGTATAGGGAAAATTTTATTGTTCCTACCAGAATCCTTATTCAGTAATCTTCATGATCATTTTATTTAAAACTAGCAAGCTACACCCGCTGCGCTGGTCCAATTTCTTCAATTTGAATCAAAGAAAATATATCTGTGGTAATGTATTTCCTGATTTAGAGAAACGATGTATCGTTGCAGTATTCTATTTACTAATGTGTTGGGACAAATTTTGAGTTATTATTCACAATTACTATTTTAGTTGATCAATTACAATTTGATTTAGCAGGAAAATGAAGCCGTTATGCAATGGAATCAAAATGTCCTTTAATAGCTACACTACTGAAATGAAGTGCATCACAATGATTGCAGAGATTGTCAGTCGCATCGAAATAATGTTCAGATGATTCATTCTCATTTGTTATCCTTTAAATTCCGAGCTTCTCGGTTTTGTGCCATGTGTGATTCTGGTAGTTTAAATGCTATGTCACTCTATGTTCTGTTATATTTCGTAAAACGCAATTTTGCAACAGTTTTTCATATTTCCATTTTAGCAGAAAAAATGCTGTTAAAACTGTAATAGCAGTAAAGAATACTGTAGCTTCCATCAGCCGTTAAAATACAGCACTCTTTTTAATACGTCACGAAAATTTTTCTCTAAAAACACCCTCTTTTAATTCATGAAATTCTTAAAAATGTTATCTTTAATAATTGGGTTCACAAAAATAAGAAAAATTCTCCGTAATTCTATTACTAAGCATTGTAGAACAAAGTACTGTATACCTAACCCCAAAAACTAACGTTATAATTTCTAACAACATATTATAATCCGTTCAGTTGAAATTCAAATGAATATGATAAAAGATGATATAATTTTCTGTAATGGAATACATTATGAAGGTTTTGATTCAAACAAAAACGATTTTTTCAAAATCACATTTAATACGTCAATTTGCGAGATATCCAGCTACTAAATATTAGTCCGGAATGCTATGAACGGTATTACTTGATAACCAAAAACTGTCGCAAATTGTGAGATTAACCTTTTAACACCTGAAACGGCCCTATACGGCTTTGTGACTTAAGTCCTAATTCGGCCGGTTTCGGCCGTCTATAGCAAAATAAGGGGTGACAGGTATAGAAAGAGATTCGTTTCTCCCTGTGCTGAGGGGTTCGTCTTTATTGTCGCCGGTCACTTTGTCCGATGACAGAGATGGAATACTTTTTAATTGCTTGCAGGTTTGACATTACCTTTTTAAAAAGCTAAAGTGATTCTATTCAGATGAGCCGGGTTTCTTTTTCTTCTTTTTTCCATCTTAGTTTCTTATTTCAAGAGAACGATAACCATTTTTAACCTCTAGTATTGAGATATTTACTTAAAGTTTAATTTAAAATGTGTAAAAGAAAAGTTTTTATACTCGATGAACAGGCTTCTGGAGACATGTACTATATATAAATATAAATTATTTGGCACTTTTTTTTTATACTTACAGCTTTAATTCATAATATTACGGTTTTTGATGGTGGTAGGTTACGTTTAATTAATGGTTATATATATATATATATATATAGATAGATAGATACATAGATATAGACATATGTATTACGTGCTTAAAATTGGTTATTTTGGCGATCACTTGGCATGTTAAACCCAGTACACACACACATACACGCTCGCACACACAGAAAAAAAAAACTGTCAGAATAAATTATGAAAGCAATCTTTAAAACCTATCTGTACATCTAATAGTTGATAAATTCGCCAGAAAGGACTCAATTTGATTTTTTAGTTTTCTAATAAATTTACTATGACATTTTATTTTTAATTTTCTATTTTACGTTCATTCTATCGCTGCATAGCTCTGTTTTCATAAAATATATTAGAAACACACTTCAATTATGCTTTTGGTATGTCGGGCTGTGAGCGAATAAGGTTCCTAAACAATTGAGTTGTTTAGCTAAATGACCGCCCCCCCTCCCCCTTCCTTCTTCATAAGAAATCTGCACACATACCAATCGCACCTTTTGGTGTTTTTCGTAGTTTTTTTTAATGCACTAAGAAATTTTCTAACATCTAAAATCGCCCTCAATGGTGCATTAGCTATTGATCAAAGAAATAGGCACATTTAAAGATTTTGAGAAATAAAACTAATTATTTTTTATCTAAAAAAAAAAAAAAAAAATCTAGCTTTACGTCTAAATAAAACCTTCTGATATTTTGGCGCAGCAGTTGCGCGATTGTCACCACTAAATTTTTATAGTATTCCCCGCCTTCAAAAATCGCAGAAATTCTGTCCTGAAGTTAAAAGACAAAATGATGAAGTTAATAACATCTAATAATAAGTTAGAAGTAGCTAGGAGTCGTTCGGTAGCTTCATCGCCCCGAGCCCAACCCCTCCCGCTTTTCGGTGTCTTTAATTTGTGTAATTTCCCTTTTAAATTTGTACGGTTTCAATTTTTGATTTTTTTTTTTTTTTTTTTTTTTTTTTTTTTTTTTTTTCAATCTGGCTTTCGCTACAGACTCTTTCATTCGGGACGTGGCTGGGCACCTGGGAATCTTGCTTCCGCAAAAGAGTCGGAGTAGAGTAGAAGAATAAAGGGCTGCGGACGAAGATGGGCCGCTCGCCGCGGCGGTTGCCGCGGCCCTTTATTCTTCCGCTTATTCCGACTCTTTTGCGGAAGCAAGATTCCTAGGTCCCGAGCGGAAGCCAGAATGAAAAAAAAAAAAAAAGATTCAAAGATTGAAACCGGACAAATTTAAAAGGGAAATTACACAAATTAAAGACACCGAAAACCGGGAAGGGAGGGATCGGGGCGATGAAGCTACCCGACGACCCCTTGCTTCTTCCAGCTTATTATTAGTCTCGGTCGGCGGTTGGGGGAGGGCGGGTGAGTCAACCGCCGCGGCGATCGGCCTCTCTTCGTCCGCAGCCCTTTATTCTTCCGCTTATTCCGACTCTTTTGCGGAAGCAAGATTCCTATGTCCCGAGCGGAAGCCAGAATGAAAAAAAAAAATTCAAAGATTGAAACCGGACAAATTTAAAAGGGAAATTACACAAATTAACCCTCCGTCTACCAGACGGGTCCATTGGACCCGACAGGTACATACAAAATATTCATTCAAACCAGAAATTTCTTTAAAATAAACTAAGTATATAAACCAGACAAAAATAAGGTAAATAAATAAGTTAAATAGTTTTAAATAAAAATTCTGGTGCAGAACGTTTTATTAAAACTTGAATAAAATTCCCGGTAGATCTAGGGTTAAAGACACCGAAAACCGGGAAGGGAGGGATCGGGGCGAGGATGGCCGCCCAGGGAAACCCAGCAAACGCTTTTGAGTTACCAGGGATCGGGGCGATGAAGCTTCCCGACGACCCCTTGCTTCTTCCAGCTTATTATTAGTCTCGGTCGGCGGTTGGGGAGGGCAGGTGAGTCAACCGCCGCGGCGAGCGGCCTCTCTTCGTCCGCAGCCCTTTATTCTTCCGCTTATTCCGACTCTTTTGCGGAAGCAAGATTCCTAGGTCCCGAGCGGAAGCCAGAATGAAAAAAAAAATTCAAAGATTGAAACCGGACAAATTTAAAAGGGAAATTACACAAATTAAAGACACCGAAAACCGGGAAGGGAGGGATCGGTGCGATGAAGCTACCCGACGACCCCGTGCTTCTTCCAGCTTATTATTAGTCTCGGTCGGCGGTTGGGGGAGGGCGGGTGAGTCAACCGCCGCGGCGAGCGGCCTCTCTTCGTCCGCAGCCCTTTATTCTTCCGCTTATTCCGACTCTTTTGCGGAAGCAAGATTCCTAGGTCCCGAGCGGAAGCCAGAATGAAAAAAAAAACTCAAAGATTGAAACCGGACAAACTTAAAAGGGAAATTACACAAATTAAAGACACCGAAAACCGGGAAGGGAGGGTTCGGGGCGATGAAGCTACCCGACGACCCCCTGACCGCCGCGACGCCGCGCGACGAGCGGCCCATCTTCGTCCACATCCCTTTATTCTTCTACTCTAGTCCGACTCTTTTGCGGAAGCAAGATACGTAGGTCCCCAGCCACGTCCCGAGATAAAGACTCCCTAGCGAAACCCAGGTTGATAAAAAAAAAAAAAAAAAAAAAAAAATCAGAAATTGAAACCGGACAAATTTAACCCTCCGTCTACCAGACGCGTCCATTGGACCCGACAGGTACATACAAAATATTCATTCAAACCAGAAATTTCTTTAAAATAAACTAAGTATATAAAGCAGACAAAAATAAGGTAAATAAATAAGTTAAATAGTTTTAAATAAAAATTCTGGTGTAGAACGTTTTATTAAAACTTGAATAAAATTCCCGGTAGATCTAGGGTTAAAAGGGAAATATTAATATAATTTTGCGGTGCCAACTGATTATCTGCTGCTACACTGTTCCATCACTGTTTGTTGGATAATTCAGTGATGCAGTAATAATAAGATAAACTGAAAAATTAACTCCTCAAGAGTGCGAAAAATCTGATAAAGTTAGATCAGACACTCCTGTGTTACAGTGACATGAAAAACCATATAAGATGTTAAAACTCTGATTGTCTTTTTTGCTGTGCAGAAAATTGTCGCAATGTAATAAAAAGTATAAACAGTTGAAATCAGTTTTATCATACAGCTGTTTCAAGACCTTATGTATTAATAAAATTATAAAAATAAAAATAACCTTGTTTCATATTTGAGTATATTATTTGTTTATTTTTAAAGTATTTCAGGAAAAATCATAACAGGCAAAATAAAAGTTATCAACAACTTAAATTCGGGTGCTAAATGCCTTTTAATTGGAGATTTTTCCCCCTTTCTCAAAAGCGTGAAATATTCTAACAAAAAGATAACTTATTTTTGATTTAAAAATAATAATAATGAAATTTGCAAACATTAATATTCAAATATCTATGAAGCGAATCAGGGCCGAAACTAGCCTTTTTTGCACCCGGGGCAAACATGGATTTTGGCGCCCCCCCCCCTCTTCCACAAAGTATATTTACAAAGAGAATTTTAATAATTTTATAATAGACGACTTATTTTAAAATTTAAAATATGTAATCATAAAATATGTAATACTGAACTACGTAATCTACAGTGGCGGATCCAAGAGTGGGGTCCCTCTGAACATCAACAAAAATATTCTAAAGATCATTTTTAAAATGACGTATTCAGTAGAGTCCCGATTATCCGAGTCCCGCCTACCTAACCGAGTTTCCGCTTTCACCGAGTTATTTTCTTCTGATAGACTGATGGGGAAAAAATGGCCATAATTTTTTTTGAAAAAAAAAATTATGGCCAGTTTTTTTCCCATTCTGACCAGAAAATCAGAGTTCTAACTTTTTACGGCTGCTCTTTCATCTTCACCTAACACTTCATTTATAATGACTGTTCATAATAATGGAAGCCATCAGACCATCAGAAGAAAATTATCCTTTCCAAAGGTATAATCTTCATTTGGCGCCCCTTTGTTCTGGCGCCTGGGCCACATGCCCCCCCCCCCCCTTAGTTTCGGCACTGAAGCGAATAATGGTTTTTATAATCCTGAAAATGGGTTTCATATTGGAATATAATCGTTTGATTTTTTTTCATCAATGATATTTTTTTTTACTGTAACATCACAAAAAATCGACTTAAAACACGATTTCTGTCACCGTATTTCAGCAAAAGCTTTTGACTGTACAAGCGAATTGAAGACACTAATTCTTTCTTTTTTAATAGAGAATGCCGCATTATATTCTAAATAACTCCATGAACGTGTAAAAAAAATAGCAGTTTGGATTTGAGAACTGTTTTAATATTGCTTATTAAATAATATTTATTAGGGCTATTCTCAAATTCTAAATAGCTATTCTCCCTCATGAAGTCATTTTTAAAGTTAGGAACATGAAATGTTCACATTCAGAAACTATTCAAGCGAATAGCTTTTTCCCTTTTTCTATAGAAGAGCACGTTCTTTCTGAAAATACTGTCAAAATTGACGCTTTGAACCAAAATCCCCGACGGGAAGCCATAGAAAAGTCGTCATGAGACAACAATCGATTATAATTCAAGATATAATGCATTTATTGAAAACAAAGAGAAAAAATCAGAAACATTCAAGAGCATGGCTGAAATTTCGTGATTTTTCTCGAAAAAATAAATTTATAAATGTCACAGAATATTTCATAATTTTGAGCAGGAAAAGGTATTTTTTTTGAATCTCCTTAACACTTTATGCACCGACGGTGATTATAAGTACTATTAAAATAACTTGTCATAAAATTCATTTGATACATCGATTAGTTGCAATACAGTTTAGAATGAGTTATAGATACTTTACTTTATCTTGTTCCAAGAGCATTATTGGTTACAAAAAAAAAAAAAAAAAAAAAAAAAAAAAAAAAAAAAAAAAAAAATAATAATAATAATAATAATAATAATAATAATAATAATAATAATAAATAAAGTAATTAACGGTTGAATTCTTTTGCCTTTGCACATCTAATCATGGATCCAAGGGGGAGTTCACGGGTGTCGTGAGCTCCCCCCCCCTTCCTGAACGAAGAAAATTTCCAAAGGAAATTAAAAAAATTAAACATATATTAAATTCTTTCACATTCATCCCTTGCTCAACTATGAGAATATTTCTGTCTCTTTTAAAGCCGTACTTAAATCCAAAGAAGGTAATTTCTGACACATCCATGATGTCATTTTTAATCTCAGATGCAAGATATTTGCAAGTGCATTTACTCAAAACAAATGGGATTGATTAGCGTTTTCCATTTTCCGATAAAGGCAAAGCATCTTTCGGGAAATCTCCTTAAACTGTGGGATTTAAAACTGAATTTCAGGCCGCGACAGACAATTGCTCCCTGATGGCGGCATTTTAATAACTGTTAAGTCCTAAAAATTTGTATATAATGCTCAATTTCTTAAAGATTCTTTGCATTTACAAGAAAATGGGAAATTCTTCAATTTCTGGGTATCTGAATAAAATGTGTATATTTTATATTTTTTACGAATATTAATGCAAATATATAATTATGAATATTAATTTTTTGGTATTTACAAATGAAAATACTTTCCCAAATGTATCAGAAATTTAGCCATTTTGGATGTGGGGACAACCTTCAATATAAAAATTGCTTATTAAGAGATGTGACACTCCCCCCCCCCCAAAAAAAAAAAGGGAGACATGACCACTCTCTAAATGGAGAGCTGCATCAGCTCTTGTTTGCATCTTTTCAGCTTTATTGACAGGGCCCGACTTATGCAGGGGCATGCGGGGCAGCTGCCCCGGGCCCTCCTTTTTAGGGGGCCCCCATGAGAGTACTCAGGAATTTCATTAAAAGGTGCCAAATGATTAAATTAGCCAAAAGCAACCAAAACTCATATATTTTCAAACAATCTGCTTCCTGTACCCTCTCCACCCATCAGGGATGTAGTGGAAGGTATACGCCGTATACCTTCTGGATTTTTTAAAGAAGCTCCGTATGGCCTCTGTTTCTCAAATTAAGCTACAGCATATACCCTAGGCATGACATTCCTGACTTTAGCGTATACCCTGTGCCTACGGCGTATACCCTCTGGTTTTTTACGACAACATCACTGCCACCCAAGCAAAAAACAAACTATATCATTAGAAAACTAATAATTAATATTTTATCATGACAACTTAGTATTCTATTGTTTTCAAAAGAAATTCTTTATTAATGTTTTTCTCGTAACGTGGCAAGTTAAAACCATTAATTTTGACCAATTTGGGACATTTTCTTTTAGACATCTTATAACGTACGTAGATAAGAAAAGTAAAATTTTTATCATTTTTATTCATCATTTTAAAATATTATTAAACTCGTATTAACCAATCTATCATTTTTTTCTACTATTATCCTACTAGTATTTTTTCTTAAAGTTGTGACCATCTTTTTGTCACACTCTGTAAACAGTACCGGGTACAAAATTTATGCATATAATACAATATGTATGAAATTTAGTACCAGCTACTTCTACTTCCACATTATTGGCAAAAAATCTATAGATAGAAGGGGAGGGGGGGGGGCACAATGATTCTTGCCCCGGGGCCCCCCATAGCCTAAGTCGGGCCCTGTTTATTGACACTGAAAGATTGTATGTATGTGTGTAGGGGGGAGGGGAGGCTCAATTCGGAAATATTTCTATTGTAAGGACATTATATTTGTACATTTCCTAACTCTACAAAATGCTAACAAAAGTATTTTAAATTAAAGATTGGAGTGGAGTAATAAATATTGTACAAAATCCCTATAAATTCAAATTTAATTAATTTTAATTGACAAAATCCTTCTAAAATTTATTAAAGGATTGTGTCAATCTTCTGATGTACTTTCAAAAATTCACGAGAAATGCTTTAGAAGATGACATTTTCATGAATTCATAATTTAGGACATAAACGGTTAAAAGCATTTGTTCTGAAATTGTACCGTAAAAGCTTTAGAGGGTGGGGGTGGGGGGTTGGGGGTTGGGGGGGGGCTCTAAAAATTTCTGAATTTTAAATCCTTAAATTAAGTATTAGCCTGGTCCTAAATTAATATTTTTTTTTAATTTTTTAATCTCATGCTCTAATAGAAGGTACCGAAATATTTACATTATAATGAAAATAATGAGGTTTAATACAAATAGAATTGCCCCACCAGTGGGAGAGAGTTTCTGCTCTCGCATCTGATAGACGAGAGGTGCTGGATTCAAACCCAATCGCGCCCGTCGACCTAATCGTTCGGAGTTTTCGTGGTTTTCTTCGAACCGTGAATTTCCATGGGTTAATACGGGTTAGGTTCCCTTAGAAAGACCCAAACGGAGGGCACCGCCCCCCCCCCCTTTTTGGGCCTATATTCCTCGTGTTGATAATTGGGCGTCATAAACACAACAAACCAACCAAATAGAATTATTCTGTTTTTTTTTTCTTTTTTTTGCACATATAGTATATTTGCCGAATTTTAATTTCTAATTGTAATTTTATAGGGATATGAGGTTTTCTGTGGCATTGATAAAATTGTTTGTTGTTCTGTGATTATTACCATTTTTATTATATGCATACATAATTTGCCGTATGAGGAGTATCGTGGAAAAACCTTTCCGCTCAAAGGCGCTTGTCAAAGAACAATATCAGTAGCC
The DNA here is from genome assembly GCA_963932465.1 of Maratus speciosus. NCBI lineage: Eukaryota > Metazoa > Arthropoda > Arachnida > Araneae > Salticidae > Maratus > Maratus speciosus. The sequence goes on from OZ010796.1 coordinate 452,306,038, forward strand.
TTTCTTCCAAGTCTTTTAATTTATAAACACGCATTTCCGATAAAATGTATGGAGTAAGAATGCAGTGTTAATACTTCTTACTACAGGTGAAAAGGGATAAATAACGTTTCCTCATTCTGTTTAGAATTATCACTCCAAACAAATTACAGATCAACAAGCAAAAGTATGTGGGGAAAGGAGGAGAGTAAACATACATCAAGATGACATTTCAACCACGCCTCTCCCATAGGAAACTCAAATGCGGTAAAAGGACGAGTCCATTTTTTCAAAATGTTCCTTTCATAGGCCAGGATTTAGAGGTAGTAATTTTTTCGGGTTTCTCGTCGTTAAAGAGTTAAATGCTAATAATGGATGATCGTAAATGTCACATTCAGTTGACATTAAACACTGTATAAAAATTCAGGGCTTGCAGCGTTCCAAAAATTTTCGCACTTTCCTACCACAATTTTAAAGCGATAATCTTTATTGTAAAATTCTATTACAGATGTTAAAGGAATCTACCACGAAGAATTCTTATTTAAAATACTGGTAGCAAAGAGCTAAAATTTTAGGAACGCCGCGAGCCCTGCAGCTTTTTTACGTCATCAAGTCTTTTTAATTCGACGTTTTAATTGCATTTTTATTAATGTTTTACAAATTTAATTGTTCTTTCCTTATTTAAAATTACCGCAAATTTTGATTTTTTTTCTTCAATTCTATATTTAATGTTTACATGCATTTTTTAGCTATATCCATCTACATTTTTATACTAAATAAAACGCATTAGGTTCGTTACAATTTTCCGTTATCATTGATATTTATTGTGGTTTTTAATACATCCAACTTTTACGTCATTATTAAAGTAACCCTATTCTTTAGTAATTTTTTTTTTATTTAAATTCATTAATTTTCCTATCTTAAAATTTTAGAATGGCAGCATTCTTCCATTTGTACAGTTTGACGATTTGTACAATTTGGCGAAATTGGTCGGCGGGATAATCCAGTTGTACCTAACAAACAGATGATCTAAGCTTTCTTTTAGGAAGCATATTTTTTTTCCAAAATAGCAATATTTATGCAAGTGGTATAAATATATAATTGCATATATATCCGTAAGAACAATCTTGAATTCCGAATTCCTGAGATGCCAATACTAACATAAAACTAAAAAATTTTAAAGGAAAGACAATGCCAGGAGAAGAAGGTCAGGAGGAGAGAATGTATATTTTTAGAAGAGTTCCGCATTTTGTCCCGGTTGGCGCGATTGGCGAGGGAATTCGAAATGGCACCAATAGGCCGATTTGGCATCTTACCAACATTTTCAATACGGCGGAAAAACATTTTTTATAAATATTTATAAATATTTATTTTTAAATTGAAAATAATGTACACGTGTATTAGTTTTATGTATAGTTACATAATATTGCATATGCTGAAAAATATCGTTTAAAAATATCCAGAAAATTATAAATTAATATATATATATATATATATATATATATTAAAAAAATTAATTATAAAAAGTATTCAAAATTGCTACTTAACCACCAGTAGCAGTCAAGTAATAAAAAAAGCAATCCCAAATGCTGAAGATCGCAACAAACACATCGAAAAATTCCACGCCAAGAAAATCTCGCCATAAAAACAGGATATGGATCTGCTCCCTATATCAGGGCTCCCAAATGGTCCGCCAAATGAATACCAATACATTTTAACAGAAAATTTTATGGTAGGTTTGCGCTAGAATTAACTTTCAAAGGTGATTCCGGGGCGGTTTGTAAGAAAAATCTAAAAAGAGACTTTTTCTAAAATGATATTGATATTCAGTTGGTGGATCATTTGGGAGCCCTGCTATATTTATCTAACTGGTTTAGAAGTTTAAAATTTTTAACCAAGGACATTGCGATATGTTGTCGGAAAGATGAAAGACTTTCATCTTTGGAAACTTTTGCTCCCGCATAAGAGAAATAAAAAGCAAATTTTATTACCTAAAATCATAATTATGTACATTCGAACCCGCGAATAACGGCCCAAGCTTTTCAATTTTCCACTCTCAGCCAGATTGTTCATTACTACATTCAGTGTGTCAATGTGAAAATTGATTAATTGAAAAACCACAAATTTCTAAATAATCCCTAATTGTGAAATCGGTTCATGTTTTTTAATAGGATTAATCCTGTATAATTCTCTTCAAACATGAAAAATATATCCAATAACATAATTTATACGATAATTGGGTGGGAAACTCAATTACGGAAGATTTTTCAAAAATCCTGTAATCGACTATCAGAAAAATGGGGGTGTATACGCAGTTATACTTAAAAAAATATATATATTTCGCCATGAATTTTTTTTTAATAATGCGTAATTACACAAATCTCCGTAAAAATAATTCTATGTTCTCTTAATTTCGTTTTTGTAATTATATTCTAAATAAAATTACAAACCGTTTTCCCATGCCGTTCGTATTTTTTTGCTAAATAATATAGCCGTTTCAATTCCTCAATAATAGTATGATATATCGTCGCCAGCATGAGAAACAATGACCAACAGCAACCTTTGCGCCCGAAAAAAAGAGAAACACCAAATTTTAATTAAATAATAATAATAATAATAGTTATATGTGTAAATCATGCATATAAATGATTCCGAAAACTTATCCAATGGTATAAATGATAAACAAAATCCATTCTGTACTTTTGAAATCAACCCTGTGAAACTTAAATGAAGAAAAAAAACCGCTATTTTGTTTAACACTAGAACGGCGGGAAATTTTACTGAAGTTTTATAAAAATATTTCACATCAGAATTTTTACTTAAAACTATTTAGCATATTTATTTAAGTTATTTTTGTGCAGCACATATTATTCTTACATTATAAAAAATTTTCTGGTTCGAATCGACATGTAATCATTTGACAAGGGTCAAAATGACCCCTCGCCGCCGTTCTAGTGTTAAATAAAAGTTCAATAAATATTTTCTGGCGCAGATGTCATATACGCCCGATATTGGCGCTATTTGTTTCCGATCTTGTTTTTTGTGTCGTCACTAGTATCGTTATTTTGATTGATATGGTAACCCGGATGTTGTTGTTTATGCTGTTGATATTTTCGCCAAATTGGTGTCGGGAAAAAATCGCGCCCGTGCGTATTGACATCTGTGCCTATTTTCTTATCCCGGTGCCAAATATAAACCACAAAGATGATAAATCCCCAAGTATTTTTTCAATGGATTGATTTTGAAAATGAATCTTTTTTTAAGCCGTTCAAACACGTTTCTTTCATATTTAAATTAAATATTTTCTTTTTATACTATTATTTCTCATTAAAACTATATTTCTTTCTATTTTTAATAAAATTAGTCATAGTTTTTTTCGGGCTGTTTGTATATTTTAATTTCGAAATGATATAGACGTTTCAATTCTTTACCAAAAAGATATCTTGATATGCCAAGATGAAAATCATATGCCAATGGCAACGTTTTCGTCCAAAATAACAGAACTTTCCATCATAATTCTATAACTAATCTACGTAGAGCTATGTGTTATAGCTTAAAACCTTCCCTGAAACAATACCTATCTAACAGCGTAAGTTTCGTCAAAATCCATGCCGTAGAACTCGAGATACAGGCGTTCGGAACGAAATTTCCGTTTGGATTATATATATATATATATATATATATATATAAGCAGATATGCTATAGAAAGGTACGATAAATATATTATTTTCAAAATAGTGGTAGGAGCAATAAATTTTTCTGTTTAGAATGCGGCCCTTGGACACAAAATACAAGAAAGGAAGCACACTAACAGAGTGAGAAAATAATTTTATTATTCTTAGTACCGCAAAAATGCTGGCTCAATAGTGCTGAGGAACTTGTTGCACGCATTGTTGCAGCTCTTGAGGAAGTCCGGGACACGTCCGGTATTTTCTAGAACTTTACAACTTCCATGCGCCAGAGATGTGACTGTGAGGCCTGAATCACGGCTCTGGGTCGTAATTTTGAACTATTACTTTGATGAAGATCGTTGTCTCTGTTTTTGTAGATATTTTTTAGTTTTTTGCTATGCTAATAATAAAAAACGTGTTTCCTCATTATGTTCGTGGCATTCCTTTCTTGTTTTTTGTGTCGTCACTAGTATTTCTAGGTGTGAATCGTGTAAATCGGGCTCCAAATGCTCTGTACACCAGTATTTTAAATTAATTTTCTTCGCCGTATTTAATGGCAGTATTAATGGCGATTAAACATGGAAACATGAAATAAACTGTAAGAAAATCGTGATTTACAGAGCATTTAGAGCACTCATTTATGCGAGTCACCTGGAAACATTACTCGTCAATACTGCGATAGGAAAGAGTTTCCGACCATGCATTGCTATGTGATTTCTCATCGTCTAGGTATACTCTATCTCTCTTGAAAGTTTGTAACATACATTAATTAAATAAACAACTTTGTGTATCAGGAAAATTTTTTCATAGTTCTTATGGGAATGTTTTCTCTTTCTACTTTCACTTATTTTGATTGTAATCTTTTTACGAAAAATAATCTCTTACTATTCTTAGTATATATATATATATATATATATATATATATATATATATACAGGGTGTCCCAGCTAAGATGTTACAAACTTCGTGGGGAGGTAAGGTACACCTAGACGACCCGAAATCACATAGGGATGCTGGGTCGGAGACGCCTTCCTGACCCAGTAAGGGCATTGACAGTGTTGCCAGCGGCCTTTTTTTTAAATTCAGATATCGTTTTTGGCCCCAGTTTTTTGAAATGGTAAATTTCCCTTTGCTTTCAACTTAATTAATATGTCATTAAACAAGGGAAATTTTACCATTTCAAAATATTGGCGCCGATCAAGTAATCTCAGTTAAAAAATGTAGCCTACTGGCAACTCTACCAGGGCCAAAGATCAGCTTTTTGTGATCCAGCTTTTTCAATGCCCAGTGTTGCCAATGGGCTACTTTTTTAAAATTCAGATTTCTTGATAGGGTCCAGTTTTTTCAAATAGTAAAATTCGCCTTATTCAATGACATATTAATTAATTCGAAAAGAAGGGGAACTTTACCATTTCCGAAAAGTGGTGCCAATCAAGAAATTTTAATTATAAAAAAATTAACCCACTGCAAACACTGCTAAAGCCCTTTCTGTGTCAGGAAGGCGGTTCAGACCTGGCATTCCTATGTGATTCCGAGACATCTAGGTGTACCCTGTCTCCCCTCGAAGTTTGTAACATCTTAGCTAGGACACACTGTATATATATCTTCTTGATAATTGTCTCCTATAAGGAATGAGTGGCAAGAAAGTTAGAATTTAGAACACAATAATATACTGCACCACATCAAACTGACAATCATAACCTGGCCTCCAAGTTATAAGACGAAAACTGATGTTCTTCAGGCTCGTCTGAGAATTAGACATTCGAGAATCACTCATAAACATCTATTACTTCGGGAAGATGCACCCATATGTCCACATTGTCATTTTGATTTCCTGACCATTCATCGTTTTATTAACTGACTCTCCGGAATTTGTATAGAATATACTTTAGCACTAGAACCGCCGGCTATTTTACTCAATTTTGATAAAAAAGTGTTTCAAACCAGAATTTTTATTTAAAACTGTTTAAATTATTTTATTAGCCTATTTTTTGTGCCTCATACATATAACATATCTTATGAAAAAATTTCTGGTTCGAATTGACTATTATCAATTTTGGCAGGGGCCAAAATGACCCCTAATGGCGGTTCTAGTGTTAATACATATTCACCCACATTTACGAACCTCCTCGGGGAAACACCTCATGGGGCACTCCTTACTTTTTTAAAGCATGGTGGATTTTATTTTGAAATTCTTTTCTACTTCCTTTGTTTAACATTCCAAAATATTCCTTTACACTTTTATGACATCTGGATGGAAGCCCCATCCAAACAGCATTTTTTTTATTGAAATATTATTTTTTTAATTTTTTACATTATTAGTTTTCAACACTTGTATGTCTACATCTTTGGTTTTCTCATTGTGTTTTTCTGATTATATTTAGCTTTACTTTTTATTTTTTAATTTAATTGACAATTTCTTATCTTTACCATTTTTAGTCTTCTTTAGTGCTCTTTTTCTGTTCCTCATTTTGGCGTTCCATGTCCCTATAGGGATTTTGTGCCATTAAACACTATACAACCATCCAGCCTGTAACAATAAAAAAAGAAATTAGTGTGATAGACCGGAAGGGCCAGGGCCCGACTAGCAAGTTTATGTGCCCAGGGCACTTTCAATTTTTCGTGCCCCCTTAGATTGGTTGATTTACTGATACTAGTTTTTTTTTTAATTATTACACACTTATTCGAAAAGTGTCAACTCGAAAATTAAGTTTTCCTAAAAATAGATTCTATTATTTATTGAAATGTGCTTTTAACCATGTATTGAGGTATATTTTTGTCATTTCATCGTATTAATATCCCAAATATCACCAGGGTACCGTTATTTTCAAGACCAAATATCGAAATTTTTTTATTGAAAAATAAATCTACTTTAAACGGACGAAATTTTGCGTTATTTAATCGGAGATATTCCATAACAAAATACTGGTACTGAAGAATTTCTTAGTCTGAAAATTCAAGGACCAGTACGAACCGTGATCACATTTTTTTACAATTATGATTTTTTAATGAAAATATAGATGAAATTTTGAAAAATTATGGGCCCTCAGAAATTTTAGTGACAAGGTCACGGGCACCGGTGCCCGTGCGATAGTCAGGCCTGGAAATGAGGCTGCAAAGACCATCGCCTCATCGATTTGACGGCTAAAATTCTAGGATTAGTCAGAACTCGATTCGCATATTAACCCTCTCGTTGCGCAACCCGAGAGTTTCTCGGGCAACGTAAAAGTAGCAAAATTTGCGCAACTCGAGATTTCATCGGGATGCATTTTTTCCGTCTAATTAACCCTCCTTGATCTTTACCACCAGTAACTTTTTATTGTAAATTTTGCCTTATATAAACAGAGCATTTTCCCGATTAAAATAGGCGAAAATTTTTGTTATGAAAAACCGGTGGCAAAAGAATAAAAAAAACTTAAAAGACGCTCGTCGCGAAGGAATTAAATACGTAATATTTGAAGCTATTTTGATAAAACAATTACTCAGCGAGAGGATTAAAATGCAAGCGGTCTGGCAAGACACATCATGGTGGACACCAACTACACGCTCGATTTTAGTGGTTGATCGGTAGGTTTATCATTGTGTTTTCCTGCACCAAATTATGTAAACCAGGAGGACTGGGAGCAGGAAAACGCAATGGTAAACCTACCAGTCAACCACTAAAATCGGGTTTAGAGGTGTTTTCGACCAAGATATGACGTGGAAGACCAGTTGCATTTTAACCCTTTATTGCGCGGCTTTGGATATATGCAAACAACAGTGTTTTGAATTTAAAATAATTTTTTATTCGTCTATACCTAATTCACACCAGAAAATTAAAATAGCAATATCTGCTTCAATTAATAACATATATTCCGTATTTAAATAAACGGAAATTAACCACTGGAACTTTCTGGTATGAAGTCAGATTCGCCGAACTACACTAATTTGTAGAACGTATTCTATCGTGGGAATTAAAGGGTTGATATGCGATTCGAGGTTTAGTTAATTCTGGAATTTTAGCCGTGAACTCGATGAGGTCATGGTTCCTGCAGCCGCTTCTCAGTGTATGAGTGTCTGTCTGTCGACGCAGCTCTGGAGAGACCACCTCACGGAGAGCTACAAAATTTTGTACAATAGTTTATGCCACCGCCCCCTGAATACTAGGCCTGAGCGCTCACACAAAAATGACACAAAAATGGCGGCTGCCGAAGGTGGTTTTTTTTAGCGTAGGTACGGTCCCTTAAATGTAGACACCAGTATTTTATAAAAGATTTCTCTACCTTGTTTATTCTCAGAAAAATGAAGCGGAAAAAACTTCAAAAAATTATTGGTAGGAATATTTAAGGGACCGTACACACGCTGAAAAGAATCCGCCTTCGGCAGCCGCAATTTTTGGTCCAGCGCTCAGGCCTAGTATTCAGGGGGCGGTGTTTATGCATGTAGTTACGTAGTTCGAAGCCCGATTTTGGATTTTTGATTAGAGTTTTTGATTTAATTGTTATGCTATTTTTAGCGTTTTTATATATTTTGGAGCGATTTTTTCACGTTAGTCAAACGGATGAGGTTTCATTCTTTTAACCCAATGTAGGAAATTGTGTCCTCCTTTCAATATTGTTTACATGGAATTACTAAAGCGATTTTATAATTTTTGGAGATTTTTTTGTGCGGTCTTTACATTTTTTTCATTTGAATTTTTGAAATTTATAATAGGAATTATCTTTCAGGCATTTATTTTTATTTAATGCATTTTGTTTTCCTCGATTTTGAAAGCGATTTTTACCGTTTTTCAAGCTTCATACCGATTTTTGAAAACCACGAAGTTATTCTGTTTGAAAGGCATTAGCACACTTTAGTAAATTTTGACCTCTGCGAATTTTGAATTTTTTGCAATTTTTAATGGCAGTTTTAGCCAGGTTTTTTTTTTTTTTTTTTTTTTTTTTTTTTTTTTTTTTTTGATTCGCAGCGATATTTCCGTATTAATAATAATAATCCGGTTTTGCCAAAATATTGTAACTTTTGTCGTTTATTCAGAATTCGGACATCGATTTTTGAAATTTTTCGTAAATATTTATATGCGATTTTTAGTCTTTTGTCGCGTTTTGAGCGATTTCTCCACTTTAATGAATTCATTTTCAAAGATTTAACCAACGTTTTTGTCTTCCATGATTTTCAGTGCAATTTTTCGTGTTGAAATTATAGATAAAATCACGGATAAAATTATCTTTAAACCATTAACTACTTGAGGGGTGGTGGGATATATTATATCTCACACAATTTTAATCAAAATTTGCCCCAGGAATTTTCAATTAAATTTTCATTTTATAACTTTGGAGGAAAAAGTTAAAAAATAGCTTTTCATTATTTTGAAGCGAAATTTTTCAGAAATTCCGATGTGAATTCAACGTTACATAAACACAATTGATTGCCCCTGAACGTGTTAACAGAGATGAGGCTTTTTGGATACAAGCATTTTAGTACAGAAAACTTTTTTTAAATTTAATCAAAACATTCTGCAATTTCAAAGAACAATATTTTATCTAAAATAATACTGGTATGAAAAAGCTGGTAACGCCTTGAGGGGAGGTGGGATATATTACACCCACGCTTAATTAAGATTTGCACCAGAAAAATAATATTAAGTTTTATTTTTCTAACTTTGGTGGGAAGAAATAATTAAAATTGATTTTCTTATTTTGCAATAGAAGTTTTGAAAGATCCCGGTGTGAATTCGATATTATAGAAACACAATTACTTGCTTTTGAGCTAGAAATAGTATGTTGGGTGTCCGGAGTAAAACGGGGCTACAAATGCTCAGGACACCAGTATTTTTAAATAATTTTCTTCGCCTTATCAAATGGCAGAACTATCTGTTATTAAAGATGGCGAAATAAACTGTACACAATTATTTGTTTTGAGAGCATTTGTAGGCATGATTTTCGCGGGTCAACTGGCAGTGCTAGCTAGGACTGCCGACTGTATTTCCTTTCAATCACAGTAATTCACAAAAAATTTACTTCTGTGAGATTGCGGAAATAGCCTAGAATAAATTTATCGCAGAGATTATTTTTCAGAAAGCGGTAGGAATAGAAAAAATATATCTAATATTAGCATATATTAATACATCGTCTGTACCTTGTAAACTATGCAATATTAAAACAGTGTTGCCAGTGGGCTACTTTTTAAATTAAGATTTCTTGATTGGCGCCACTTTCCTGAAATGGTAAAATTCCCCTTGTTTTCGCCTTAATTAATATGTTATTAAACAAGGTGAAATTTATTATTTCAAAAAAGTGGTGCCAATCAAGAAATCTGAATTTTAAAAAAGTAGCTGACTGGCAACGTAGTTCATATATTGGATAGTTTGACATGGTGCTGACTATATATCCAAAAGAAATATATAATATTATAACGATTGTACTTATCTGTAAACAAATGATATCATGTGTTCCGAAACACAGTCAAAGTGTTACATGCATTCATAAGGTATTTTTTTAAAAATGAAATCGAACATATTTTGTTTAACATAGAGAAAACATATATACAGGGTATCCGTGTTAAGATGTTACAATCTTCGAGGGGAGGTAGTGTACGCCTAGACGACTCGAAATCACCTAGGAAAGCCGGATCGGAAACACCTTCCTGATCTAGTAAGGTCATTGACAGTATTGCCAGTGGGCTACTTTTTTTAAATTCAAATTTCTTTATTGACACCAGTTTTCTGAAATGGTAAATTTCCTGTTCTTTTTGCCTTAATTAACGTGTCATTGAATAAGGCGAAATTTTCTATTTCAAAAAACAGGTTCATATCAAAAATTCTGAATTTTAAAAAGTAACCCGCCGGCAGTATTGAGCATTGAAAAGTCTGGATCACACAAAGCTGATTTTTGGACCTGGCAGAGTTGCCAGTGGTCTACCCTTTTTTAAATCCGAATTCTTGATTGGCACCGCCATTTTGAAATGATAAATTCCCCTTATTTGATGACCTATTAAGTAAAAAACAAGGAAAATTTTACCATTTCAAAAAGATGGTGCCAATCAAGAAGTCTGAATTTAAAAAAAGTAGCCCACTGGCAACACTGTCAATGACTTTACTGGGTCAGGAAGACGTTTCTGACCCTTCATTCTTATGTGATTCCGAGTCGTCTATGTGTATCCTACCTCCCCTCGAAGTTTGTAACATCTTAGCTAGGACAACCTGTATATGTTAACTTCGAAGAGATTTTTTTCTGTAATATATTAGAATGAATTATAAATAAATGAAAAAGATCATTACCGTTTACAATATTTTTTATATAATGAATTAATTTTAATGTAAATATTTTATTTTTTTTTTTTGTTTGAGACATTATTCATCCTATACTAATGGTAAGTATTTTTCGATGTCTAGTTTTCAGTTCCAGTTGTTTGTTTTAACCCATTACACGCCAACGCTCCCGTTGCGGGAACAACAATTTGTTATTTTTCCCCTCAACACATTTTTGAATTATTTAAAAAATACATTTTGTGCCGAAAAGTTAATAGTATGGCGTGTAGTATACATATTTTTTCAGAATGATATATATATATTTACTATTTTTTGCAGATTTTTAAAAAAAGAGAATTTTTGGTTTTTAGACTTCCTCAAGTAAAATTAGTAAAAAGAAAAAAGTAAATTCTTTAGTTTTTACAAGTGCAGTGAATATTTAAAGCCAACAGATCATCTAATAATAAATTCCTAATACGAAGTAAATATATTAATTTAAAGCAATATTAGAAAGGTTTCTTTCGTATGTTCCCACAACGGGAGCGTTGGCGGCTGGTGGTTACATTCCCATCCCTTTGTTTGCAAGCGCGCTTCCATAAAGAGAGGAACATTTTATATTGATTTTTTCATGAAAAGCAGTGCCCCATCAGTGGCTGAGAGGTTCTGCGCTTGAAACTGATAGACGGGAAGTGCTGGGTTCGATCCCAATCGCGCCCGTCGGCCTAATAGTTCGGAGTTTTCGTGGTTTTCTTCGAGCCATGGATTTCCATGCGTTAATACGGGTTAGGTTCCCTTAGAAAGACCCCCACAAAGGGCACTCCCCCTCGGGCCTATATCCCTAGTGTAGATAATCAAACCGTCACAAATCAACCAACCAACCAACCAACCATGAAAAGCAGTGTATGTCAGTTCGCTTGAATGTGGATTCGTAATATTATACGGAAAAGCAGAACCATTGTGAACAAAAAACCCCTTAAAATTTACCTTTATGATGTTCATCCGCAGAAAAAAAAATCTTTAAATTACAATTAAAATGCAAGATGCAAAAATAAAAGATTGAGTTTTGCATGGAAGTAAGTTATTACTGAAACATTAAAAAAGAATTTTGGCAATTTCTTGTAACAGTAAATTTGACCATAAATTAAGATATAATACAGTAGTAGTTGGCAGCTACTTTTAAAACTTAAATCCATAGGTAGATTCATATACAATATAAAAAAAGAAAAAGAAGGATTACGAAAATTTTAAATTGTTTCATGTTATATTAATTGTACTAACGGTGATACTGTTGTAGATCGATTTTTAAATATATGCAGGCATCTTATTAAAGAGATAATATATATATATTTTTAAATAATTTGAAAATCGATGTTTGGTAATAGTAACGTGAAAAGCATTTATTATATTGAAATTAGAGATGTCTCAATTTTCATTTGTAAAACAACTACTTTATTTGAAACAGGTAATAAAGAAAATTCAAAACATCATTTAGGAATATATAGAGTTATATATCTCAGTTACGTGTCGATGTAAACAACTATATTCTAATATAAGTATATGCCAGAAATCTAGGTGTAAAAAAAAATTATACATATGTGCGTGTAGTGTTTATTACAACATAATGTTATATCTGAGTTATTCCTTTCAAGTTGCATAGACAATGTGCAGGGAAATAATAAAAAAGAAAGCATGACGTTATATTTCAAATACTTTGAATATTCCTTAAAAAATTTGAATGAAAGTGATTTATGAATATTAATATTAAAATTTTAATCCATATATTTTTAGTAATTGTTTATATATTTGTTTATTTGTTTGCATCATGCCTAAAAATGAAGTTTTATTAAATTTTCTAATCGCAATTGCATTATGGCAGGAGAAAATAACGCGCGTTTCTTTGCAGTTTAGAGGAAGGTTCAACCCACATTAGACGCCAACGCTCCCGCTACGGGAACATGTTATACATTCTAAACGGTTACAGTTATTAAAAAAATTTCAACTGCTTTATCATAGGGCATCTTATATATATAAAATATATAAATAAACTTTATTTATTTAACGTGCTTAATATAGCGGCGCGTAATGGGTTAATATTAAATCAAATACTTCTTAAATGTTTACAAACCGTGATTTTGAAAAGTTCTCTTTTTATTATTTTTACGAAGTTTTCTGTTGAACAATTTTCCTATTTCAAGTTTATCTGTTAAATGTTTAATTATTTTAAACTTATAGTAAAAATATTATGTTTGAGTCGATATTTGGGATAATTAAATATATTTTGTTTATTTCAAGTTAGAAAACTTATTCCTCTTATACATATTGCGTGGCATTGCTGTTAAATTAAAGTTTTTAATTAATTATGCTAAGTTTCAGAAAAATTAGGTTAAGGCAACAGACGATAGCTTAAAATTACTTATTTGAGAACAAAAGTAAGATTTTATATTTCGCCCTTTGATGGTTGCACAGATGTTCACAAAGTTATGCACAGTAGTTTTGAAGAAAACTAATGAGCAGTCTATTTATTAACAACTAAGGAACTCGTGATTATTTAAGTCATGTTCCTTCGTGACTGTTAAAGTTATGTATTTTATTTTATAAAAAAGTTTAACTTAGTGAAATCCAAAAACTTTATTCTCTGTGAAAGATATGAATATGTTTTTTTAATATCATTATATTTAAACTTCTACAATGATATTTATTGGGAAAAAAAAATATGCATGAGAACTTTGACAATATAAATTAACACCGATTCCATTAAAGGAAATGCGTCGCTTTCTTTAAATTTATAATGTTGTAAAATCTAAATATGAATTTAATTACGTGAATTTTTATTCACATTGCTAAGAAGTCGTAAAACCAACAAGTAAATAAATAATCAGGTGTTTGAACCTGGGTCTTTTGGTTCAGCGCACCAACGCTCTGCTAACTAAGCCACCTGGGCGACACACCTAGCCTGGAACCCTTCACTCTTATACGTTGGTAAGGTTGCAACCTTGCCTGGGAGTTTCACCCAGGTTGTTTACATGATAGAGTGTTGGTACGCTGAGCCCAAATACGCAGGTTCGAACCTTGGTCTGGTTGCTTTTACACTCTGTAGGTTTTACGCCTTGTTAGCAATGTGACTAACAATTCGCCTAATTAAATTCAGATTTATTGTCTCTTGGTCGTATTTCATCGCTTCCATTATAATATATAAGTTTATCGATGCTGGATTAATTTCGACCCATGTTTGCCGCATGGTTCTTGTTCATGAAGTTATCCCAGAGCTCCAACTCGGTCCGTTTTTTGAACATCACTTTTATTTAACCCCCTAACGGACGCACTAAATTACGGTTTAAAAATTCTAATTGCTTACTGGCACCACTTTTTTTTAAAAAATAAATATTCACATCATTTATTGACAGGTAAAATGATACCATAATAAAGCAAAATACACTATTTTATAAAACTGGTGGGAATCAAATAATCTGAATAAAAGACAAAGCCAGTGAATATCACGGGAGCGAGCATTAAGGGGGTTAAAGAAAAATCTTTTTTTTTTTTATAAATTTCGTAGAAAAATACCAGGAAGAACGTTTTACTTGCGATTGTTGCAGAAACCTGACAGGAATTTCTATTTTTTTTTTTTCAAAAAAAGGACCAGTGAGAGCCCTGTTATCCCAACGGAGTTATGAATAAGGAGAAGGAGACATACTGTGTACGGTCTACCAGTCGCGAGTGAAGTAACTGCGGAGGTTGTCACAAGATGGCGGCTGCTTTTTTAAAAATCGGATATAATGTTTCAAAATACCGCCGGGGGCAAATTTCCCAGCAGTATAAATGAATGGGAAATTCTGTCTTATTTAAGCGTCTTATACGTGGAAATATTTTCACACAAACATTTTCTGGTCAGTTTGACAGGTAAAACAGTCAGATTGCATCACCGGTTGTCACAATATGGAAGAAACGAAGGACCTAACTACCACAAAAGTAAACTTACCCCTGTTAAAATTAAAATATTTACATAATATTACATTACAATATATACATTTACTGGTGGAAGCTTCGACCCGAGGTAATCAGCCTTGTGAAAGCGGTTACAGTTGAAGTTTCACTATTTTAACCGTCTCGCTGTGCAACCCAAGATATTCTCCGGCATGCATTTTCCCGTCTAATTAAAACAATTTGGTTATTCCCACCAGTTATTTTTTAGCTAAAATTTGTCTGATTTAATCAGGCCATTTTTCCCTGTTACGATAGCCAAAAATTTCACCTTTAAAGTCCATGATTTAAACTTACGGGTGAGAATTCGGATTTCCATATAAAATTCCAGCCAGATGCGGACCGCCGCATTGTTGCCGCATCTGGCTGATTTTAGATGATTTTAGATCTATCAAATAGTGATGACGTCACACGCGTATCCTCTGGCCTTGAGTATTTCGATGGCAGTCAAATACTGCATAAGAAATAATGCTCTTTTACAAATATTCTAAAAATATTAATATTACTCTTAACCCTCTACCGCAGGTGACTTTTCATTTTCTTGGATAAAACCGCGGCATATTTTTAATTGTTGCAAGTGAGTTGCATTTTTAAAATTTAGATTGTTTGATTCCTACCACTTTTTTGAAGTATAAATAGTCACCTTACTTAATTATAGATTTATTAATGCGAGAGTAAGGAGAATTATACAATTTTAAAAAAGTGGCGGAATCAAGCAATATGAATAATAAAAATGTAGCCCGCTGGCAACATTGGAACACTAAAATTGTGTGCCCCGCGGAATTGTATAGAATATGTGAAACGCGATAAGAGCATTACACGCGGCTGGATGGTAAATTAAGGAATATTTATGTTAAAACCATTATGAAAAATAACTACTAGTAAATATAAATTGGAAATTAATAAAAAACTAAAGAAATCATAGCAGCTATCTGCTTCTATTATTTTTATCACCACTAATTACTTGTATAAATTGTCAGGTTATTTAATTGCATACATCTGAGACTAAATAAGACGAAGCTTTTCTTTAAGAATCAGTGGCATCCAAAATTCGAGTAGGTGTGAGATATAACAAAAAAATTATTTTAGAATCATAAGCACAATTTTAAGGGTATTCTCAGATAATGGTAAAATTAATGCGCTTAAAAAATGTGAATTAAGCAAGTCAATCATGAATGATTAAATTTTGTGCATTTTTTTTTTTTCAAGCACTACATATTTCACTAGTTTAAATTTGAAAACATAATCAGTATTTACAAAAAATAAAAATCATGTAATGCTTATTATCATGGCATATTCATATTTAAAATTTATTTATTAAAACTTTCATTTTTAGGAGTTGAAAACTTTAGAACAAAAGGGTAATTTATCTGAGTTCGTTTCATTTCTCTATTATTTATATACGGGGCGGCCACGCTCAACGGTGTACAATGGCTAATTCGTAAACCGTCAGGCATAGTCATATAGTTCAAATTACAAAAGTAGTTTTAAATGATCTAAAGACGTATTTTAAAAGGAATTTTTGTGATAAAAACAATTCTTAAAAATTTATAAAAAGTGTACACCAGAATTTTTACTTAAAAATATTTTACTTATTTCTGTTTATTTTTTATATTTAAGAAATTGTTGAAAAAATATAAATAAAAAATCTCGTTCGACAGGACTTTTAATCATCTGTTCGGAGTCGAATCGACATGCAGCTTAGCGTTCTCGTATTAATATGTAAATTGTTTTCAGTTTTTTTAATAGTTAACCCTTTCCGGCGCAGAGCACTTCCATTTCGAAAATGTTGAAATGAATGATTGACACTAGAATTTACGTACAAATTTATTTGAAAAAAAAGCTATTTTTCCTACACATAACAAACGGAAAATATTTATAACAGGATTCTGGTGTCATAGTGGCATTTGGGAATCGAGTTGGGTGTTCTCTGTAATCGAACACTGAGCCACAAAGGGTTAATTCATAGCTGACAATGTTTATGCATTTGTGCTAGCACTAAAATTTAATAGAGATTTTCACCTTGTTTAACCCCTTGAAGGGCACCGGTATTTTATATATACCAATTAATTTTAATTCCCAAATGCCACGTTGGCACCATATTTTAAGAGTTAAATTTGGCTTTGTATAAAGTACGCGAAGAAAAGCTTTTACTGACTTTCATATAGATTTGTTCATAAATACTGGTGTCATTTAACCCTTCCCGGCGCAGAGTAAGTTTGTTGGTAAAATGACGAAATGAAACCAGACTTTACAAACAAATTTATTAGAAAATAAAAACATGCTTATTTTCCCTTACTTTTTAAAAGGAAAATTTTAATTAAATATTCTTGGCGCAAATTGTCAGTTTTGGAATTAAAATTAGTTGTCCTCTTTGTGGACACCGCCCACTAAAGGGTTAACGGTGAGATTTCGACGATTAAATGAGACAACATTTGCTATAAAATTTTAGTGGTAACGAGAAAGCGTAAAAGTTGACAGCTATGGTTAATTGTAGTTGTCTGATTGTATAATCTAGGGAATTAGAAAAATAATTAAATATAAACAATTGTAAGTAAAGCAATGCAGGTAATTAAAGCAACCTGTAAGTAAAGCAATCTGTAATTGTGTAATCTAGAGAATTAGAAAAAAAATCTAAATCTAAACCAAAATAAGTAAAGCAATACCTGTATGTAAAACAACTTCTAAAGATTAAACATGGCAATAAAACATAAAGGCCGAATAACAAGAAAGTTCTGCAAGAAATAAAATTAAGAACTTGGTTTGGAAAAAAAAAAAAATGTCAGTGGAACAATATATGACTCCTGGGCTTCGTTTCTAAACACTGCAGGTAATTTTTGCCGCTGAGATACATAAATTGCTGCATCTGTGAAATTCGCGCCTCTGCGTTTGATTAAACTGCGGGTCTCAAACTGTGGCTCGCGAGATACAACATTTTTTTCTAGAGTTTTGATGTTTTTTCATACTTGCCAACCTCCAACTATTCTTCCGTAAAATGTAATTTAGTTTGGCAAAGGTTAAACTCATTTCGAACCCGATGTATATATATATATATATATATATATATATATATTTTTCTAATTTCTATGATGAACTTATTTGAATTTATTTCTAAAATAATTTTCTGGTTTAAAACTCGTTTAATCTTGATCAAATTAATCCACATATTACGGAAAAGTACAGGATGATTGGCATGTATGTCATTTAATTGCAGAAATTCTGAAACGAAATGAGGAAAAAATGTTTTGAAAAGAGTGGGCCATAAATTGAAAAACCCTGTTTAAAGACTTGTATACCTTACATGTAATGCGTACTATGTTCAACTGTAACTGCTTTCACCGGGGTTCATTACCGCCGGAGCAAACTGCCACTAGTAAAATTGAACAGAAAATTTCCCCTTATTTAAACGCCTTATTATTGCAAAATATCTGTATAAGTAATGGCAAAAACAGATATTCATTTTTATTCGTCTAAGTTCACTACGGCGGTAGTCAGACACGGCGTTTTCGCCAATTTTGCAGATTGCGGACTTTTTAGTCCCCAGATTGTTGATTGTCACCGCTTTTTTGAAATAGAAATATTAGCCCTATTTAAAATTAGTTTAAAAATTCTGAAAAATAAGCGAATTATACTATTTTAAAAAAGTGGTGACAGTCAAATAATCTGAATTAAAAAAGTCCCCAATCTGGCAACACTGGTTTTCGCCATATTGTGATAACAAGGACAACCTCCACTCACTGTGAGAGAAAAATATTATAATGTCTGGGCAAAGTGCCACCAATAATAATAAACAGAAATTTTAACAATATTTATGAGAGATAGTTTTGATGAAAAAGTTTTTAAAATAAGGGAAAAAAAATCAATTCAAAATTTACTGGTGGGAGTTTGCTCCGGCGGTAAACAGAAACGTTTGTTCCGAAGTAAACAATCAGCCGCCATCTTGTGACAAGCTCCTCAGTTACTTCACTGGCAACTCGTAGAAAATACGCTTTATGTCACCTCCTCTTTATGTATAACTTCATATTAATTCCATGAAATTTGATTTCGTAGATATAGACCCGCATATTTCGCTAGGAATAGCATTTAAATAAAAGTATTTTGAAGTTGTTGTTTTCAAGTTATTTAACCCCTTGAAGGGCTGCTGTATATGACATATTTTACATATTGCATTTTAATTACCAAGTGCCGCATAGCACCATAATTTTGGAATTAATATTTGCTTTTTATAATAAACTTGAAGAAAAGCTTTTACTTACTTTAACCCCTTGAAGGGCACCGGTGTATATTATATACCACCTACGATTAATGATGTTTTACACCAGAAAAATTTTATTAAATTTTACTTTTCTAACTTTGGTGGAATAAAGCCGTAAAATTTCTTTTACTTATTTTGAAATAGAATTTTTCAAAGATTCCGGTGGGAATTCAGCATTTCGCAAACGTAATTGCTTGTCCCTCAAGGGGTTAATATAAATTTTATCGTAAATCCCGTTGTCAATGAATAATTTTAACATTTTAGCAAAAGAAATACTTTGCTCTTGGAGGGTTAAACTCAGAAACTCGTTAACCCCTTGAGGGGCGGTGGGATACATTTATACCACTTAAGTTTAATTAAGATTTGCCCCAGAAAATTTTAATTAAGTTTTACATTTATAAATATGGAGGGGAAATGTTTAAAAATTGCTTTTCCTTATTTTGAAATACATTTTTTTTTCCAAATTTCCGGTGGGAATTCAGCATTACACAAACGTAATTGCTTGCTCCTTAATGGGTTAAGGATACCACTATTGACTTATACTCGAGTATAAACCGTTATTATATGTATTTATTTCTCTATTAAAAACATTTACTTTTTAGCATTTAATTGATTACAGTAAGAAAAATCACATACATTAAAATAGTTTAAGCTGTTATTACCAGACGGTGAGATGTAATATTTTAAATACTATTTTGAACTATGAAAATCTTGCTGTTATTTGTCTTTAACTTCCATGCATTATTCACAGTTTTCTTATGTATCACGTATGAAATTGAACAAGCTCGACGTCATCAACACTAAATGTGCCAGTTGAATCACAATTTTTTTTTTTTTTATAAAAAAAGAAAAATATAATTCACACAGAAATAAGTTTAATATTTTAAAATATGAAAATTCTGGTGTGAAATGATTTTATAAAGCATGAGTAAAATTCCTGGTATGTCTGGCGTCAAGTAGTGTTGCCAGTTGGCCCCCGTAAATCGTGGCTCCTAATGCTCTTGACACCAGTATTTTAACACTAGAAACACCATTAGGGATCATTTTGACCCTCGAAAAATTGATAGTCGATTCGTACCAGAAGTTTTGTCATAAGATATTTTAAATGTATGTAGCACAGAAATAGGCTAATTAAAAATATTTATAAAAAATTTATATAAAAAATTGAATAAAAATACTAGTGTGAAACACTTCTTTATAAAACTTGAGTAAAATAGCCGTCGATTCTAGTGTTTACCCGTTAAAGACGAGTCTCTTTTGCACTTATTTTAAATCTTCGACACCAGATTTTTCCACTTTGTAATATTGAATTAATTAATCGCTCAAAATTTGAGATTAGAAATTATGAGAATTTCCAAATTTAAATACTGGTATCCAAATTAAAAAGTTTTGTTGCCAATCGGCTTTAATGAGTTAAAGACATTTCCTTCGCTTTATCTAATGGCAGACTTACTTGGCGAAATAAACTGTAAAAAAAATTGTGGTGTCCAGAACACATTTTGAGCCCCGATTTACTCGGGACACCTGGCAACAATAGTGTTAAGCAGTGTAGTTTAACCCTTAAATGCATGATTTTTTTTTTGAAAAAATTATAGCTTGCCCCTACCCATAATGCTCCATAATGCCCCACTAATAGAATTTTCTCGAACACGTGACCCATCCCAGTGGTCTTTTCGTGCCCGAAAACGATAGATTACAGAATTTCGTCAAAATCGTAGAGCTGTTTGATAAACTTAGCTGTACCCACGGTGACCGAAAATGACCCACGAATCGAATTTTCTTGAACACGTTACCCATCCCAATGGTCTTTTCGTGCCCGAAAATGGTTAGATACAAAATTTAGTCAAAATCGACTGAGCTGTTCTTTAGACATAATTAGCTTGACCCTAACCCATTATGACCCAAAATAACCCACTAATCGAGTTTTCTCGAACACGAGACCCATCTCAATGGTCTTTTCGTGCCCGAAAACAGTAGGGTGCAAAATTTCGCCTAAATCGTTAGAGCCGTTATCTAGATAAACTTAGCTTGACCCACGGTGACCCAAAAATGACCCTCTAATCGAATTTTCTCGAACATGTGACTTAGACCCAATGGTCTTCTCGTAATCCAAAACTGCAGAATATAGAGTTTAGTGAAAATCGTTAGAGCCGTTTTTTAGATAAAAATAGCTTGACCCACAGTGACCCAAAAAGGACCCACTAATCGAATTTTCTCGTACACGTGACCCATCCCAATGGTATTTTCGTACCAGAAAATGGTTAGATACAAAATTTAATCAAAATCGATTGAGCCGTTCTTTAGATATAATTAGCTTCACCCTGACCCATTATGACCCAAAATGACCTACTAATCGAATTTTCTCGAACACGAGACCCAACCCAATGGTCTTTTCGTTTCCGAAAACAGTAGGGTGCAAAATTTAATCAAAATCGTTCGAGCCGTTTTCAAGATAAAATTTACACACACACACACAATTTTTGCTCGCATTATAGTATAAGATTACTAATATTCTAATGGTACTTTGCAAAAACACTCTTTTAAATTCACTTTATCCGGATACATGGCATCAGTAGTTCTATTTTTGTTGTTTTAGCGAGGAAGGAGGCTATCTTTGACACAGACGGTGGGTTTTGTGCCGACATTTTGTACAGATTGTCACGCTCGTCTTTTTATTGCTGCAAAAACAGTAAGTGATATAATATAAGTGTTGGATTTTTTTATATGTTCATTATGCTCTTAGAGTACAGATTGACTAGCTATTTTAGTTGAACGGTTTATGTATTTGTTTGAACGGTTGAATTACTCGGTGGTACTTATGAGTACCGTCAGTACACTTGGTGTTGGAGAAAAACTTCTTGTTTATTTTTCGTCTGTGTAGTTACCCATCCGTGTTCATCCGCTTTAAAATGTAATTACTAAAATGTAGTGTAGTAATGATTTCCCCGGTATTTCTTTTCTGTTTCATTGTTATTAGGGTTTCGTTCATCTGACGAAACCCTATTCGTCTCGCTCCTCTGTCTGTTTGTCCGTCACAGAACCCGTTCTCAGAAACTATACATGTTGGAGACTTGAAAATTTGCATACTTATAGCTGAACACCACACATCATACGAAAAATCATAAAAATTTGAAAAAGTCGTACATTTAACCCTTTTGGCTCCCACATGTGTATTTTCAACAATTCTTTCTAAGTGAGCCCCTAATTAGGTTGAAGTTGTGAAATTTTGCGTACTTATAGCTGGACACCTCAGATCAAACGGCAAATCATAAGATTTTGAAAAAGTCGTACATTTAACTCTTTGGGCTCCCACATGTGTTTTTTAAACAATTCTATCTTAGTGATCCCCTAATTAGGTAGGAGGCGTGAAATTTGGCATACTTATAGCTGAACATCTCGCATCAAATGACAAACCATAAAATTTTGAAAGATTCGTTCATTTAACCCTTTGGGCTCCCACATGTGTATTTTAAACAATTCTTTCTAAGTGAGCCACTAATTAGGTTGAAGGTGTGAAATTTTGCGTACTTATAGCTGGACACCTCAGATCAAACGGCAAATTATAAGATTTTGAAAAAGTCGTACAATTAACCCTTTGCGCTCCCACATGTGTATTTTAAACAATTCTTTCTAAGTGAGCGACTTATTAAATTGGAGATTTGGAATTTTGCATACTTATAGCTGAATATCATCACGCGACAAATCATAAAAATTTGAAAAAGTCGTACATTTAACCCTTTGGGCTCCCACATGCGTATTTTAAGCAATTCTTTCTAACTTAACCCCTTATTAAATTGGAGATTTGGAATTTTGCATACTTATAGCTGAATACCTCAGACCACACAACAAATCATAAAATTTTCAAAAAGTCTTATATTATTTACTCCTCCGGGCTCTAACTTGTGAATTTTAAACAGTTTTTCTAATCTTCGCCCTTTTCACCCGGGGAGCACTTTTCCAACTTTTGCCGACACCCCTTTGACCATTCTCTCATATTATGCACCATAGACTGAAATATTTTTGTTCCGCTTTTACCGCCAGGGGCGCCTACTTATCTCGGGTGTATGGGCCCAATCCCCTCGACTAATACACTCCTCAGCAAAAGTTTAGACGCTGGTGATTTTTAACCTTTAAATAAAAAATACGATCACTTGGGTTATACAAATGACTGTACTTATTTTTAAATATATTTTAAACGTTTTAGGACAGAAATAACGGTTTTAATGTAGGATATTATTTCATTTAACTGAAAAAAGTGAAATTTGCATATTGCAAAAGTTTAGACACTTTTGTGATTTTTTGGATATTGATCACCGAAAACCGCATATTTCAAACTTATGACGTCACATGCATGACGTATTTAAGTGCCTCGCGATAGCATCGGTTAGTAAAGATGCGTGAGCAAGAAATTTTCACTCAGATGAAATAATTAAAGCATGGAAGCTGAAATCGAAAGGGAAGACTGTTGCGGAAATTTGAGCTACTTTCAATCGGCCAAAGAAGTCTGTCTATTAAGTACTGTCTAAGTGTGACTCTTTCAAAGCAAAACATAGATCTGGAAGGACTCGTGTGGCCAGAAAACGAGATTATAGAAGGATCCATAAACTGGTATCTAGACAAATGATGACTGCTAATCGCATTAAAAGTGAGTTAGAGCTTTCTGTGTCAACGGATAATTTCGTAGATGCATTAAAGAAAGATGTACATTAGTTTACATGAAAATGATAGAACCACCAGCCTTGAAATCTCACAACAAATTGACCCCTTTCCTGTCGCGGAGTAATTCTTTTTATAAACGGATGAAATAATGGACTGATACCAGAATTTATAAACGAAGTTAATAGAAAATATGAAATTGCTTATTTTCACGTATATTATAAAAAGAAAATTTTAATTAAATATTCTTGCCATTTTTGGAATTAAAATTATTTGTCCTTTGCCCTCGAAAGGGTTGATGACTTGGGCCTCACTTTGTTTTAATTCTCAAGTATCTCTGGAGTTTCTCAATGGTCGCCAAG
This sequence comes from Maratus speciosus, assembly GCA_963932465.1. Taxonomy (NCBI): domain Eukaryota; kingdom Metazoa; phylum Arthropoda; class Arachnida; order Araneae; family Salticidae; genus Maratus; species Maratus speciosus. The sequence continues at coordinate 452,330,164 of OZ010796.1, forward strand.
CTGCGTAAGACTACATACATACATTGGAAAACAATTTACAGCCATTTGGTGAACTTTTATCTCTTCCAAAGTATGTATTTGAGCAAGATAATGCGTCTATACATGTTGCATACAAATCAAAAAATTGGTTTAACTCTCAAAATATTACTGTTATCGACTGGCCTGCGTGTAGCCCTGATCTGAACCCAATCGAAAACTTTTGTGGCATCATATCTCATACTTTTTATGCAATTTTTTAACAATACTCCTCTGTAAATGAACTTCGATCAGATGTTGAACGTGTTTGACATGAAATAGCTCCGAAAGTGATGCAGGATTTAGTTTCTTCGATGGATAGTCACATTTTTGTATTAATAGCAGACAATGTAGGTGCAATTCGATTTTAATTTATGGATATTTTTCTGTTAACAGACAGATTGTCTATACTTTTGCAACAATGTTAAATTCGTTTTTTTTTTGTCATTATATATTATGTAAAGTGTAGAAATTAAAATTTATTGTTTGTGTATGAAGGATAAGTCCCCAGTAATAGAAGCATAATAGATCATTGTCTAAACTTTTGCTGAACACTGTATATCTACGGATAGTATGTAAAACGGAGTTTCGTTCGGATAGAGGTTTGTTTAGAATAGAGTGCGCCTCTGGTTGCGAAATGTGGAAGTAACAGATTTTTTAAAAGGATAAAGTGTTTTGAAAGGAATATTAAACGAAACCCTCTGTGTAATCTGTGATCACACTTACCCACTTGTTTTTATAGGATATCTGAAAATGTGTGGCACCGGCTCGTTTTTGCTATGCCAGAAACGGCATATGTAAATTCATATATTGCATATGTGGAGATGCGAGAGAACATGTTGTCCCTGGAATATAGACGTCGCATAACTAAAGGACTGCTAGCAAGATCGAAACCTAAAAAAAAAAAATTACTTTTTTTAACCCTTTCAAGGGGCAAGTATTTTCAATTCTAATGTGTTGAAATAAATGACTGGCACCGGGATTTGCCAAAAGATTTATTTGTAAATAAGAAAAAGCCTATGTTTCACATACTTATTTAATCGAAAATATTTTCTAGTGACATTTGAAATACATTGTTTTCTGTTACGATATTTTAGTCATAGTGTACAGACGGTACTTTAAAGTTCCACTTTAGTTAATTACCTCTAAATAATTAAGTTTCTCACGGGTGAGTATTTCTTTAAGTTTATCCTTTAATTTATATTGTAGTAAATGTAAAAATATATATATATATATTACATGAAAAAAATTGCAGTAAATCATAATGCAGTAGATAAAGGGTTTATATGAATCAAATGAATGTTCTTTTTTTTTCGTACATTCAGAAAATTGTTTTATCCTTTAATTATTTTTAAGCGGGTCCCCCATTTCAGGAGAACTTTTCTAATTATTGCTATATATTCGCAAAGTGAATTGTTTTTTAGCTAAATTGTGATATAAAAACATGTAAAAGGTTATTTATATTTTACAGAAAAGTTTTAAAAATGACAATTTTAAGCAGAAACTATGTAATTTGTATTGCGTTTACGCCAAGAACTGAAAACAACATAGGCGCCAACTGGTTTTTCCAGGTGTTCCGCGTAAATCTGGGCTCCAAATGCTGTGGATACTACTAATTTCTTACAGTTCTTTTTTTTTCTTTTATCGCAAATATCACAAGCCTGCGATGAAAAAATTGCCGGCATAGTAAGTGGTATTTTTTGTAGTTTTTGGATGCTGATTACTAGAAAAATAATGAAAAAATTCCATCACGTACAGTTTAATCACAAATCGCAATATATTTTTTTATGAATTTAGTATATTTCGGACCAAAAATTATTATTTATATGAGTTTGATAAACGAATTTATGGACTTAAAATTGTAAATTAGTGCATTAAACTAATAAAAAAGAAAGAACAAACTATTTCAATACAAAATATTTCTTTTAATCTGTAAAGTGTCTATTAAATACAATATTCAAGACAGAGAAACCAGTTGAAATCGGATCTCTCCTGCTTGCAAGTGTCTGCTCGCCACCCCTTCTTCACACGTATTTTCACTGGCCTTATGTCTACCCCTGAATCAGCGTCTTTCTTTACTCTGTGCTATACACACGTGCTTTTATTCCAACCTATAAGTTATAGTAGTAAATTTTACTTATAGTTTTTGCTGCATTAGAGAACATGGCTTCCAGAGTATGTGCTAATTCACCGAATTGTTTCTGCTGTATTTGTGGTAACTATACAGTGAAAAAATAACAAAGAAGCATATCTGATTTTCTAAAAAAAAAAGTGTATTTTGATTATTTTTGCATGAAATTGGGCGATCAAGACAAGCCTTGGCCTCCACACAAAATTTGTCGTATTTACGTATAAGAATTAAGGCAATGGTTTCAAGGTAAAAAGCATTTTTTTCGATTTGGTATACCAATGATTTGGAAAGAACCTAAAAATCACAGTGATGATTGCTATTTTTGTATTTGTAATGTGAAAGGTTTCAATTTAAAGAACAAAAGGAAATATTTTATCCTGACATTCCGTCTGCCATACGTCCTGTCCCTCATGGAACTGGTAAAGGAAGAATCTTGTTGATCCAAAAAAAGTGTTACTTCCACCGCTTCATATAAAATTAGGTATTATGAAACAATTTGTAAAGGCTTTGCCAAAAGAAGGTGAATGTTTCAAATACCTTTGTGAGCAGTTCCCGGGTTTATCCAAAGCAAAACTGAAGGAAGGCGTGTTTGTAGGACCAGACATCAGGAAAATGATGAAAGATGAAAATTTTGAGAATAAAATGAAAGCAAATGAAAGAAAAGCCTGGAAATCTTTCAAACTAGTTATTACTAGCTTTCTTCGCAACAAAAAGGACGCAAACTACAAATCTATTGTAGAAGAGATGGTAAATAATTTCAAGATTTTAGGGTGTTATATGAGCTTTAAAGTTCATTTTCTTGATTCACACCTAGACTATTTTCCTGAAAATTTAGGTACAGTTAGTGTACAAGGTGAAAGATTTCCCCAGGATATAAAGGAAATGGAGAGGTGACATCAAGGCAAATGGAATGTCAGCATGATAGCCGACTACTGCTGGATGCTACAAAAAGACAATCCCTGCGAAGTTCACAATAGGAAAAATGGCAAAAAAACTTTTGATGTAAAGAAAAAACATTACTCTAAGGACTTGTAACCTTCTACATATACATACCTATTACTTGAACTCAGATATAAATGTAATTTATATAGATTTATAAATAAATGAAATTTAAATGAAATGTCAAAATTTCATGATTTTAGCATTTTCTTTAAAAATATGCAATCATTTTGTGAAAAATCCTTACGTGATGGAAAAAAATGGATTTCATTTTCGGAATAAGCAATAAAAAAACAAAACATAAATATTAGTTGTCAAAATTAATGCAATTTTCAAAAAGTATTTTTTTGCAGGTCTGTGAATTTTGCCATTAATTTACGCGAAAAAAATTACTTTAAAATACTGGTGTCTAGAACATTTTGAAGCCCGACTTGGGCGAGACACCTGGCAACACAAGCGTCGACTTCATGGGATAACCAAACATATATTTCCCTCTAATTTTATGATATTATTTGTTACAAAATTAATAACAGTGATTAAATAGTATACAAAGAATGTTAAAATTGGTGGTAGAAGTGTATCTGGTTGCCTATTTCGCCCCCGTAAAGCCGGCACCTATGACGAAGCGCACAATTTGATCAACTTAACCCTTTCAGGGGAAAAGCATTTCTATTCGTAAAATTATAAAATGATTCAATGGCACCAGAATTTACAATATAATTTGTTTCAAAATAGGCAAGAGCTCTGCGTCACGTAGTTCATAATTGGAAAATTTTCCTTCTAAAATTCTGGCGTTAATGGAGCATTTAGGAATTCTAATTAGGTGGTCGAAAAATGAACCACCGCCCTTGAAGGGGTTAACACTTATCGGTCCTATGCCATCGCCCACGCGATATTGGTACTTTGTCGTAATGGTGGGATGGCACAAAAATATTGGTCTGCAATTTGTAACAGTTTTGAAAACTTCTTTAAGTTTTAATATATAGGGGTCTCATTCAAGTAAAGCTTTTTTGGGCCCTGTCCTCAGCTGCGGCCCGTGATGATGGTAGTTGTACCGCTTGGTGGGGCTTTTTGAGCTAAAACCATACTGGTAGGCCTCCTCGCCTGGCCTGAAACATGTTATATCGCATGTCTGAGGGGATAACATTCCAGACATACTACCAGTCAATTGGCTCCAAAATGTCCTTTCACGAACCTTCCTACTAAACAAATTAAAACACATTCACAATTTCCTTACATACCTATAAAACTTAATGTAAGTCCTGGTTCTTCTTATCCAGTCTCACTGTCACTACATCAAGCTTCAAACAGCACCAGCATCCAGCCAGCCCTCTTTGGAGGTTTGAGAATTCTCCTATCCATCGCGTATTCTCACACGGACGCAAAAGCTCGTGCTTCCCAACATTCTATCTGGTGTTATATCTCCAATGGACGCTTAAGTGTCTGCTCGTGCCATCTTACTAACCTAACCCATAACCTACCCTCTCATGGACGGTTGAGTAATTGCTGGCGCCATGCAAATCATTCTTTTTCCTTCCTGCCGCCACTTGTCGCGAGAGGGGTCTATCCTCTGGCGGCCAGGAGCAGTGATGTAATTTTATTATTATTATTATTATTCAATGTGCTGTATTCCCGCCCTTTGTCGCAAGTAGGAGTTTTCCTGGCGGGCTGGGGCATTTGCCTTTTTTTTTGTAAGCTTTCATATTGCTTTATCAAATAAATTCTGGGTTCTGTGGTCGGTGGTACGTGGCCGCCCTTGGCGGGTGAGCGTCACCCCTTGCGCTTCTTATGTATGTTCGTCTGCGTTCGGCTGAACTGACAAGCCCCAACGTGTCGGGGAACATACCGGAAGAGATGTTAAGCTCTAAGGGGCAGTCCTAGCCGGCCCTGAGCAGTCTCTCTTAGGCTGCCTAACCCGTATGATACTACTTTTTTAAGCAGTACTTTTATTTTTATATTGACAAAACGTGCAAAATTTATTTTTAAAATCTAGTGGTGCTAATAAAATATAAAAAAAGCCGTCTGTGGCAGTTGTGCGAATATTTACTGAATAAAGTTTCAACCTAGTATAATCAGTATTAAAATCTACCGACCGATAAGGGTTAATACATTTAATTTCCTCTTATCAAAGTGGTAATCAGACTTTTTTTCTGTATAATGAACTGGAAGACTTAAAATATATCAAACATTTGCTAAAACATGTTGAATTTTTACTAAAAAATCAGAATTGACGTTAAAAAGATCTTATTTTTATCTACTTTGATGTAAATAATAAAAATACGAGCTAATAAAATAATGGAAATGCGATCTATAGTGTATTATTTTGTAAGAGAAATGTTTGCCTTATGCAGGCCTCGGAGCGGTCACTTTTTATACCACCACTATTTTTTTATTTTTTTATGTCAGTTTACTCCAAGAATTGCGATAAAAATCTCACTACGAAGCGGGTATCCACGACATTTTCAAGATAAATCTAAAACAAAAATTTCCGTAAGAAAATAGTGACGAATAAATGAATAAATTATTTCTTTATTACTTTATAAGAGAAAAACTTTATAAAATAAAATCTGTGGAAAATTCACAGTTTAGAATTAAAGATTAGTGATGTAAATAATATGCCACCGTCCAGGAAAAGGTTAACTCATTGAGGGGTAGTGGGACATGTGATATCCCACTTAATTTTAATCAAGATTTGTACGAGAATCAAATATTAATTTTATAAATTTGGTCAGTTACAGTTGTAAAATTGCATTTCCTTATTTTCAAATAAACTTTTTGGAAAATTCCAGTGTAAATTCAACAATACCGAAACACAATTACTTGCTCTTGAGAGGTTGAAGGATTAAATTAGAATTTAAATCCCAGTTTGAAAGAAGGTTTACTGTATTCGAAACTTATTGTTTTGATGTCTAAAATCGCGAAAAATGTACAGAAACTTTGCATAATACGGTTAATGCAGAAACTCGCATTTTCTTAAAATATCCCAAAGATTTTCCATAAACATTCGAAAACGTATCTCTTAAAAACGATTTCTTAGTAGTCAGAAAACAGATATTTTTAATGTTTCGCAATGCAGTAAAACCGATCTTAACGTTGTAAAGTGCTTCTCAGGAATCACCTTAAAATTTATGATCTAAAAATAAAATTATTTATAAAATAGAAGAATGTTATATCATTTGAAACTAGACAACATACATATATGATACATTCGGTAGTAAAAATAGCGGAAAATATGAGGTTTTATATTAATTTCGAAGTCCAAAATTTCAATTTAAAGTCAAATTTTTATTTAAATACTTTGACATTTTATTTCATTTAAATGTTCTGCGTAGTAAGGATGTACAAACCTTTTTCTCAGCACGCCACTTTTTCCGAATATCAATCTTTTCTTTATTTAAATGCAGAGTTTCTTTCGTTAACTAAAGCGAATTATAGAATTTGGAATTAATGGTAGCCTCGTGCTCTTAACACTACAACACTTTTTGTTAAATTTCATCAGCACCTTTTTTTTTAGAGTCAAGCAGTTTCCTTCATATAAATTTTACAGAATAAAAATTATGCCTGTTTTAAAATTTTATTTATCACCATTTTTGTCACATTTTCCATCTACAGAAACTAAGCAGATAATTTGTAAACATTTCTGTTATATCGTGGTCGAAACACTACAAGACTTTATGTTAAATTTTATGAGCACCTTTTTTTCAATGTTAAACAATTTCTTTCATTTTATTTTACAGAATAAAGTATGCCTATTTAAAAAACAGTATCACATTTTCTTCACATTTTCCATCTAGAGAAACTAAGTAGCTGAATTTTAACATTTCTTTTATATCTCCCGTACGATTTTCAACGATTGCTATATTATTTTAGGTTTTGTATGCCCAGTAGAATTTTACGGAAATGAGCCTATGTTTACTTAAAGTAAAGATAGGAAATGAGCCTATGTTTATTCATGATATGGAATACAATATCTGGAATTTCATTAAAGAATGTTGATAAAGATATACTGGAATGCCTTTAAATTAACTAAAATTTGGACACACTCTCTCGATTCTCATCTGGGAAAAAGCAGCTTTAGCAGTACATTGTTAATGTTATTTAGAGAAGGATAACAATTTCACTACAAGGAGGAAATGAAGAATTTATGTGAGAGAAAGTATATGAATTTAAGCTGAATTTTCAACTATCTATAACATTTTGAATTATAATGGATAATTAATGTCTTATTATCGACTAAGTAAGTAATATATTTATGTATGTATAAGAATGGGAGCTAAATAAAATCAAAAATATGATTTAAAAATTGCATATAAAGATAGGGATATCAAAGATATGTTGTATTATTTTATGTTACAGCAGACATAGCAGGACTCAAAAAGTTATGCAATTAAGTACCGTTTATTTACGAATAGAAATCTTTGCCTTACATACTGACAACAATTCTTCAATTAAATGAAATAAGGATTAATATTGGAACATTGTGTTACTAAGCTATAGAAAATGTGCAAGCGCATGGCATAATTCAAGTACCTTTATTCATCCATAGCTGCCGAATGCTAAGATTCGTGGTCAAACTTACCCCACCAGTGGCCGAGAGGTTCTGCTCTCGAAGCTGGTAGACGGGAGGTGCTGGGTTTGAACCCAATCGCGCCCGTCGGCCTAATCGTTCGGAGTTTTCCTGATTGTCTTCGAACCGTGGATTTCCACGCGTAAATACGGGTTAGGTTCCCTTAGAAAGACCCCCACGGGGGGCACTCCCCCCTTAGGGCCTATATCCCTCGTGTTAATAATTGGCCGTCCTAAACACAACCAACCAACCAACCAAACATGGTCAAACACTTAACCCCTTGAGGGACGGTGGGATATATTTTATCCCACCTACGATTAATGAAAATTTGCACCAGAAAAATTTTATTAATTTTTTTTTCTAACTTCGCTGGAAAAAAATTCGTAAAATTGCTTTTCTTTATTTTGCAATAACTTTTTTTTGGAGATTCCGGTGTCAATTCAACATTACAGAAACACAATTACTTGTTAGTCTTAAATAAGACATATTTTCTTTCTTTAATCACAGATATCTGCAATTCAATATAGCAAACACTTCTATCAAATATTAGTGATTTCAGAAAACTTTGCAATATTTTTTTGGTATGTGGTACATACTAGGATTTATTTATTAACCCTTAACCGGTAACGTACGTCAATGAGATGCTTGCGTCTACATATCTGCCCTTAATATTTTCTCTTTCCGACATTTCAAACTTATTTTTATGCTGATATATTAAAAAATTGATCCTGTTAATACATTACTATTAAAGATTAAATGTTTAAGTTCACTATTTGGTAAATTATTAAGTGTTCTGTTTGTGCACTGTATTTTCATGTTTCCGGTTAAGGGTTAACTGAAATTATTCTTTAAAAGAGGTTTTTTTAAAAGATAGTCAGTTTTACACTATCCAATTGTGGCTATTGCAGATATGGCGTTTTTAAAATTTCACCAGAAATTTAATATGGATACTTCAAATTTTTTACACTTAACAAGGCACACTTCATGGAATTTCCAAGGAGACACACTATTAGAACAAAATTTCTATTTAATATTAAAATCTCGGACATTGTAGTATTCATTTTTAACACTAGAACGCCCGGAAATTTTACTCAAGTTTCATAAAAATATTTGACACCAGATTTTTTATTTTAAATTATTTGATTGATTTATTTAACGTAAATCTGCGAGATTTTATTTCAACTTATTTTATCAAAGAATTTCAGGTTCCAGTTGACATTTAATCGTATGGTCGGAGTCGAATCAACTCTATCCGGGCGTTCGAGTGTTAACATTTAAGGAACAAGTTTGTTCCGTGTGTGTTCCACACTGTGCCCGGGTCGGGATACCTAATTTTAATTCCAAACTTACGAGCTGCACCAAGAATATTTTAGTAAAATTTTGCTTTAACAATCAACATGTAAAGTAACATGTTTTTAATATCTAAAAAAAGTCGTTTTAAAATTCCGCTGTCAGTCAATCATTTCATCATTTTACAGCAAAAATTGCCTGTGCCGGAAAGTGTTAAATATTTCACCTAGACACATAATTCCAATATTGGAAACTTTTATAAAAAAGTTGATACAAGAAAAGGTACAAGTTAAGACCCGTCTGAGGGGTCTATTTTAGAAAATACACAAACTAAATTTTTATGCGGGCCCATAGGGTAAAATTTAAAATTAGGAAATTGTTCCTTTTACTTTCCTGAATGAAACACATAAAATTACATCTTCATATCTGCAAAATTAACAGAGATATTAAAATCCAAATTTCGTGATTTTCACCACATAAGAGGCCACACTAGTCACTCAAAAAGACCCGGATGATAATGTTAATCCAATGGAAAAGTTATTTTCAAATACTTTGTTGGGATTATAATATTTTTACATGATTTTTTTTTGCGTAGGATAGCTGAGGACGATCTACATCCGGGCTAGTTTTTACTTTTTTGATTTTGGTTATAGATTTTTTATATTAGGATAGCTTCAATTTCAGAACCGGTTGGAACCGGTTCCGAAAGTAAAAGTAATTTTTTAAAAAGAATCTGAAACCTAAATCGAAAAAATAAAAACTAGCCCTGTTGTAGATCGTTCTCAGCTGTCCTATGCAAAAAAATCATTCAAAAATATTAAAATTTGAGCAAGATATTTGAAAATAACGCTCCCATAGACTTAGCATTAGCGTTTGCCTTTCTTCCCATGACTGAAGTGAACTCTTAAGCGTATTTTCGAGCGATGTGATATGCTTTTCGAATGAAAGATAGTGATAATCCACAAAAATATACGTTATTTAAACAGGAATATATCTGTGAGTTTTGCAGTTATTAAGATGTAATTAGCCCAGTAAATTTAGGGTTTGATAGCTAAGTATTTCATAATGAGCTGAAAATTTCAGAATTAGCTCTTTCTGACAAGTAAAAACAAACCTTAAAAGTCTCAGAAGTTCTCATGTGTGCTTCTATCCAAAATGGCCGATCAAAGATGGCCGCTCTTTGCATCGCCCAATGTTTTTTTTACCATTTTTAAATCAGATATCAATATTTTTTTTACTTCTGAAAAATTCTGTGACCTCTTCTTATCCCCTGTTTTAATGTATACATAGGGCCTGACTAAAGCAGGGGCACACGGGCATGTGCCCCGTGCAAGAAAAGGCCTCAAAAATTAAAAAAAATAATAAAATTGCTAAAAAAATCCCCTCACTGTTGATGTTTTTTAATGGTCTTGTAAAAGAACCTTAAGGTGTAGGGGTCCCGAAAGAGATTCCTGCCCAGGCCTCAGTCGATTAGTCGAGCCCTGTACCTAGTTCTTATCAAAATAAAAACTACGATTGAGTTGTACATTCATTTATTTGTCGTCAAATTAATAGAATTTCATTGCCCTTATCCTGTTTTGCCTCGTACTTAAGAAACTATTGACAAGTAATCTGTATGTTTGTAATCCTACTTGTGAGGATTATTTTTTAAATTTTTTTTTAAAAATGACAGATATTCCATTTATCTATATAGAAATGTTATTCAGAGGACTGTGATGGAAAAAAAAGAAAGAAAGTTAGAACAAGTTTAAATTATTTATTACGAGGCACAAAAATTTAAATCCAAAGTAAAAGTACAATAAAACATTATAGTAATGCTTGTAATGACTAAGCTAATAATCTTGTAGTAAATAAACTTAAAACAAAATTACCAGAATGCTACTCAATCAACGTCGTAACCGTTATCGTCGCCTTCAAATCCGTTAATAGAACGAACTGAATTTGTTTATGTTTCTCCTAAGTAAGAGGTACAAAACCCAGAACAATGGAGAGCTGCCTTCTTGCACTGACATCTTTCATCACAGTCCCTTGCAGCAGTTATTTTGCAATAACAAGAGATAAGCTGCAGAAGATCTTCGGGTGCTGCGGGAAGTGTTGAAGGTAATGGGTTTAATCTGCCTTCTTTAATGAACCATCCCCATTCAGAAGGATCTAGGTTGTTTCCCAACCACTGTTGGACTTGAAGATAAACCCGAAGTGAATGCTGCGAAGTTGCTGCACTTGTTGGTGGAAGAACGGCCAGGTTAAATTTTGATGAGAGATTTTTGGTTACTTCTTTATTGTAACAGATATATCGCAACTCATCTAGGGAGTCAACTTTCTCTCCCCCAAAAGTTTTTTCATGAACATTTCCCCAATTACAATTACCTTTTGGGGTTTAAGGTGAGGACTTTTGAATAAGGAAGTCAAAGAAAGCAGCTCATGGTTTTTCTTTATCAATTTAAAAGCTGAGGATTTCTCCTTCCTAAAAATTTCTGATGTGGTATCACATCCAGTTGCTGCATGCAGGAAAAGAATGGAATCCTTCATTGGGCCAAGTGATTTTTGAATTTTAAATATATTATAGCATTTTTGTTCGCGAGGTCGTAGAAAGAAGAGTGGTTTTCCTGGATTACCTCGTGCGATGAGAATGGTCAGCAGATCTGTGTCAGTACCAACTACTGTGACTAATCTAGAATTGGTCTTACTTGAATTAATTGCTGTTGTACAGATTAGTGAATCAGCATCATCATCCGCCTGTAGGGCAGTTATCCTTCGGCCTGAAAGTAGTCCATGACCATTCGAATAAGCCTAGCCTTGTTCTCGGAGTTCCGTAAAAAACAGCTTGTTTGGTTGTGGCCACCATGTTTTCGTCAAAAGCAATAGTTGCAGACATATTCTACATCAACCTTCTTTGCCTCTCCACACTTTTTGTTGATAAGGTACAAGTGTACCCTTCAAAAACAACTGCTTCACATGGAGAGAAGTGTTTCTGGACAAATCTAACATATTTGAGACATATATATCTGTAGGTGTCGGACTCATTCCAAACCAATGCATGCAAAAGAAATCCTCCATCTACAATATACGAGCAAGTTGGTGGAGGTTCAACACAAGACTCGGTTGTTTCAATGATAGCTGCTAAAGTTGATTTAACATTCTTCCTCATTGAAACTTCATCAAAGAAGGAGGGAGGTTGAGGAGCCAATTCGTATTTGAGGTAATCTCGTAGATTTTCATTTGACTTGAGTACAGCAGCAATCCAGGTAAACAACTGTAGAGGATTGAATATCACAGTTGAATTCCTTATTATCAATGCGTTATTTGTTGCCGATATTGGTATAACTCTATTTTTCCGTTGAAGTTTAATTTCCTCAAATGAACATCCTATGATTGAAGACAGTAAATTTTTACCAACTTTCTTTGCATTGTCACAGTTTGTTTTATCATCAGCAACCAATCCACTAGCTATGTTCATAAACAAATGTTTAGGACATTGATTATTGAAAGGAGTGTGAAGCAGTAGCCATTCGGATAGCTTATTCAAATCAGAATCATCTCTTGATTGTCTGGAAGGCCGAAATTCAACGTGTTGTTCTGAGCATACATAAGTTTTTTCGCAAAAATCTTCTAATACTTCCGATACTTTCATGCTCATTGGGCAAGAAGCAATCCATCTGGACAAAGTAGAATCTCCCATTCCTCAGCCATGTGTTAAGCCTCCTGCTACTTTTATGGATTTCACGAGACTCTGCTCTATTTTCATGTATGGTGCAACTCCACTCCATGCCCTGTCTTTTCTGCGAATAGTAAAATAACCATAAACAAATTTTTTAAATTCATTGCTTTCCATTTTCTCCATCAATTCTTCCATTTGCTGAATATATAAATGGGCACATTTGGCATAAAAAATGTGGCCTGCTGCATGAAAGTAAGGCATCATGGATTTAATGCTATACAAATGTAATTCCCAGTTCCCAACTCGATCTGCTTGAATAAAGAAAAGAATAAGTGTAATCTGTTCCATGTACTGTAACCACAGCTTGCCAGTTCTAGAAAAGCCTCTGCTTTCTGCAGCTGTTTCAATAGAGTTGATCAACTGTTTAATGCAGTTGTTGTCTTGAAGATCTTCAATACGGCTTCCATTTGTCACCATAAATTCATGAATAACATTTCGAATGTTGCTTTTAGTATTGTCATCTAACTCGTGCAGAGAGTGTTGAAGAAGTTTCTCCCAAATTCACATTCCTCTCCAACCCCCTCCCATGTTTGTATTGAGTGCATACGTAGAAAATTCCTTCATTCACTACTTTTTTTTTTTTTTTTTTTTTTTTTTTTTTTTTTTTTGTTAAATGCCTGTGTGTGAAGATGTAGGTGAAAACTCCAAAGGAAAAAGCGATTTTTATTTTTTTAAATAATTTCAGTTTAAATAAATCGTATTACCGCACATTTACAATTTCTTTATTTTATAAACCTAAGCTCATATTCAAATTAGCATACTTGCTGACTGTATTAGTTTCCTTAGAAGCGAAAAATATTCACTTTTGACGTAAATATGCAGAAAAACATCCAACAAGGCGCAATTATTTGGCGACCACAGTTAATCCGCCATTTTGGATGGAAGCCGACATCGAATTTTTTTAGACTTTTCAGGATCCATTCTGTACATATCCAGGAGCTAATCCTGAAAATTTTAGCTCATTATAAATTTCTTAGCTATCGACCCCCTTTTTGGTCTAAATTTACTGGGCTAAACTGTTTGTGTTTCATACAGAAAAGGTTAAGGAAAACTTTTCTAATTCTAAATTAACGCGGGCCGTATAAAATTTATTGGGTTGTCCAGAAAGTTCGTGCCGATTTTCAAGGAAATTTTAAACGTAGAATATATAAATTTTAGTATACATTTATTAAATTATATAGGTGTAATTCTGTACTACAACCTTCTTCCATCTGTCTAGAAGTCTCAAATGCCTTCTTTCCAAAACATTTGTGATTTGATGGCACAATATTGATCGAGATGCTTTTTTATGTCAATTCAAAAAGCAATTTTGTAGAGGGTGGGGGTGAAGAGAGTTTTTGAGAAAAGAAACAAAGAGTAGTCGGAGCAATGTTCAGAAAGTACGGAGGGAGGTTCAGAATGTCTCAAACGAATGCAAGGAGTTTGTTTCTGACAGTCAAAGATTGTCCCAAAAGTTTGCTTCTCAACTCACATGATATTTTTAAATTCCTCTCTCACCACTTTTTGAAAATAAAAATCTTTCACATATATTTGGACAACATCTGCAAAAGAAACATACTTAAAACATATTTTTTAAAATAGTGGTATGAATAGACTAAAAAATAGTTACCAGTCGGCACGAAATTTTCGGACAACCCAACAGTTTGTGTATTATTGTTAAATAGACCCACCACCCCAAGAGTGTTGAAACTTGTGTCATCAAATTTTGTATCCTTTTTAATAATAAAAGAAGCAATGTGTACATATAGATTTTTAATTGCATCAAATCAGAAACTAGATTACTTTGAAAACAGTGTCTGTAATTCTACGTTGTCAATCGATGACTCAATTAAAAAAAAAATGATAATGTAATTTAATATTACTGCTAATAAAAATCCTCTTTTTTATTTAAAAATAAAATAAAAACATTTTCTTAGACCTCGATACATTAAAATACTCCAGAGCAAAAACTAATCTTTCATTTTTCAATGAGCATGAAAGTAAAAATAATGTATTAATATATAAATTTAAAAACTAAAGTAATAATAATATGAATATATTATAATCAGTAATTAGCAAGGTTAAAAACATTATTAAAAAAAGTCAGCGTAAAAAATCAGCAGAAGGATTTGAGATTCATTTTTTAAAGATGCCAACAGATAGCGCAAAAATATTCATAGTTTTAATCAACTTAGTATATATCTATATGCAGGGGTGTAAAAATCTAGGAGCTAGCGGGCCGTCCCTCACCACTAAATTGTTTTAGTTTTCTTTGCTTAAATTTTATTACCATTCTTACAAAAAAATTAGACGAAATATTAGAGGGAAATTAACAGATAAAATTTATTGGTAAGAGACAGCCTACTGGCGCCTAGATTTTTACACCCTTGCCTACATGCCTACTAGCATTAATAGAAGATTATAATATGGACTAACGATGTCTGGAAGCAGAATTTGTCTCCTGGCGCATGCCACATCGGGTACACACATCGTACTTCCCTTCGCATGTTTCATACTTCTGTTGATTGCCTCTGATGCAATGGTACAAAGTACCCAGCAAGCGGGCCACAGGGTTACTTCATTAAAAATAATAAATATGCATTTTATTTATTTTGGGAATTATTGTCCTTAACCCTTTCATTGGCAAGATACTTCTATTCGCAGAATACTGAAACGGGTGAATAACACCAGAATTCACAAGCAAATTTATTTCAAAATAAGAAAATGCTTTTGTTCACGTGTTTAATGAAGGGAAATCTTTCATTCCAATATTCTGGTGCCCATGAGGCATTTAGCAATTCAAATTAGGTGGTCCAAAAAAGAACCATGGCCCTTGATGGGATTAAATAATAAGAATGTTAGTTTTCAGGGTTGTCAGTGGGCTACTTTTTTTAACCCTCTGTCTACCAGAAGGGTCCAATGGACCCGACATGTACATTCAAAATATTTATTCAAACCAGAAATTTCTTCAAAACAAACTAAATGTATAAATCAGACAATAATAAGTTAAATAAACAAATTAAATAGTTTTAAGTAAAAATTCTGGTGCAGAATGTTTTTATAAAACTTGAGTAAAATTTCCGGTAGTTCTAGGGTTAAATTTAGATTTCTTGTTGGGCACCACTTTTTTGAAATAGCAAAATTTGCCTTATTTAATGACATATTAATTAAGGCGAAAACAGGCGGAATTTTACCACTTCAGAAAAGTGGTGCCAATCAAGAAATCTGAATTTTAAAAAAAGTAGCCCACTGGCAACACTGTTAGTTTTATCAAATTGAAGTGGGATAAAAATTTTTACAATCTGCATTGAGTATCTGCTCTAATGTATTTACTGATTATGCATATTGCCACTAATGAAACTTTTTTATGAATTAACTCATACCACTTGCACCGCCACCTTAACCCACTAACGCCCAGTGGTATATATTTAGATCGCTACATTTAGTGACAAGAAAGCGCTTTTCACAACAGCAAATATGAAGTACTTCCTTTCACGAGACAAATTATTTAATAAAATAAGATATAAACTACTTTTCTTTAAAAAGTAGTGGGGAATCCAAAATTTAAATTTTAACAAAGAAAATAATTCTGGTGTTAATAGGTTAATACTAGTCTTGAGCTCTGACACAGTAATAGCGGCTGTCGCACGCAGATTTTTTAGGCATTTGTACGGTCCCTGAATTTAGACAACAGTATCTTTCAAATGTTTTTTGTTACTTTAATAATCTCAGAAATATAAAGCGGAAAAAACTTTAAAGAATTATTTCTATTCAGATAAAATGTAACATGCAAACGCTTGAAAAAAATCGGCCTTGACAACTGCTATTTTACTGTCAGTGCTGAGACCTAGAATTCACAGGCTCTTACGTTACGCTAGAAGCTGCTGACTCACCGCCGCCTGTAGTGCCTAAGTGCTGGTACAAAAATGGCTGCTGCCGAAGGCGGATTTTTTTTTTAACGTAGGTACGGTCACTTAAATCTAGACACCAGTATTTCATAAAAGATTTCTCTGGCTTGTTTAATCTCAGAAAAATAAACGGAAAAATCTTTAAAAAACTATTGGTACGAATATTTAAGGGACAGTACACACGCTGAAAAAAATCCACTTTTTGCAGCCGCCATTTTTGTATCAGCGCTTAGGCCTAGTATTGAGGGGGCGGTGGCTAACTGCAGAATCAGCGCCTCCTAGATAAATAAAAAAGCCTTGAAACGCGTCTCGAAAACGTCAAACAAAGCAGGCAAAACAAAGAAAAAAATCGAACAACTTGCATGTTCTGATTTCGTTGGCTCGTGCCATTATAAGTTCTTAATTTCTAATAATAATTAATAATTCCAATAGCTGAAGAATACGAAACATGCCAGTTATTCGATTTTTTTTCTTCGTTTTCCCTGCTTTGTGTGACGTTTTTGTGACGCGTGTCAAGGCTTACCTCCTTATCTAGGGGGATTTGGCAGAATCCAATTGAACATGTGCAGGCCGTTCTATCTGTTTTAGCAAGGCTTATATTAAAATGCGTTTACTGCATTTTTGTCAAACCACTATTAATCACAAACTTAAATATGATTGATGTCATAATGTTATTAGCATAGCTGCTAACCTTTACGCTTTTTTGCTACCACTAAAATTTTATAGTAAATATTTTCTTATTAAATCGTCGAAATCTCATCATTAAACAAGATTAAAATCTCTGGTAAATATATATTGTATAATGTATAGTAGGTATAGTGGTAGCAAAAAATCGTAAACTTTAGCAGCCGTGTATTAGTAATGTTTGAGAATACATATGTAATAATTATTAATAAGAAATGCTTTTAATTATTTCTAAAGATTTTTAAAAAATATTTTCATTTTCAAATCATTCATTCAATCATTTTCAAAGAATAATAAAATAGTAATAAATACAGCTTTTATCTTAACATAATTATATGTTCTGTGTTCAACTACTTTTGTATTTTGTGGAGTCATATCTTAAAAATAATACCCTTTTTATTTAAAACGATAATTTTCTTTCGTTTTGATTTAGGGAAAACAATGCAAAACGGATATAAATAATCTTTTCAATTATTTATCAAAAGTGGGAGATAATGATATGAATACCGTTCTATTAATTACGGAACAATGTTTTAATATACTTACATTTCTAAGATATTTATCTTTTAATTTAATGTATTTTTCGTTGCTTACAATTGAGAAATATGAAATGTTATAAATGTATAAAAAGTATATGAATGCTTTCTCATTAATAAATGAATGAAACAGGTATTTTCATTATGAGACTTATTAAAATAAATAGTAGAGATCTTTGAATAGGAATTAATTAAGTTCTATTATTACAACAAAATTGCATTTATCTTTATTCATTAACTAATTACTTTTATTAATTAATCAATTTATTTATTTTGCTGCAATGGAAAAGTTCGTTTTTGTGCCATTTTTTTAAAAAGTGGACTAAAAATTTCCTAATCATAATGTAAAACTTGTCTTATTAAATTATGTATTACTACTTAAAATAATAAATGGATCTAATTAAGGTCATTCTGCAATTCGATATGGCGAAGAAAATTAGATTAAAATACTTGTGTCCGGAGCATTTAAGGCCCCAGTTTACGTGGGACACCTGGCAACACGACATACACTGATAATAACGGATTTCCAAATCCGAAAAAATTACTTGTTTAAGCTATTGATTTTTTTCCTCCCAGAAAGGGTTAATGTTAAATTATGAAATTACAAGAAGCAGCTTTAGCGGTATGTCTTCGTTTGTATTATTGTTAGATTAAACACAGATACCTAAACTACTTACAAATTATAATAACCGATTGCATCCGGCATTATGTTTGATAGGCTATCTATATTATACAGTCGAACCTCTATTTAATGAAGTCGATAAATCCCGAAAAAAAGTTCGTTATGTGGAAAATTCGTTAACCCCTTGAGGGGCAAGCAATTACGTTTGTGAAATGCTGAATTCCCACCGGAATCTTTGAAAAATTCTATTTCAAAATAAGTAAAAGCAATTTTACGGCGTTTTTCCACCAAAGTTAGAAAGGTATATTTTAATAACATTTTTCTGGTGTAAAATTTCATTAATCGTAGGTGGTATGTAATATATACCGTTCCCCCTCAAGGGGTTAAATAGAGATGAACCTTTTTAACCCTAAAACTACCGGAAATTTTACTCAAGTTTTATAAAAACATTCTACACCAGAATTTTTACTTAAAACTATTTAATTTGTTTATTTAACTTATTATTGTCTGATTTATACATTTAGTTTGTTTTGAAGAAATTTCTGGTTTGAATAAATATTTTGAATGTACATGTCGGGTCCATTGGACCCTTCTGGTAGACAGAGGGTTAAATGCTTTAAACTACACAAAACAGATTTTTAATTCATAAACACTAAACATTATTAAAATACTTAACTAATCACACATTTTTTTTTTTTGTAAATCGTATTTTATTATTATTATTATTATTCATTTTACCCATCAAAAATAAATCTGTAAGGACAGCAAGAATTAAAAGAAATACTGTCTAGAAATAAACTGTAATTTCAGTTTTAAGAAAATATTTGCATTAAAATTAATGAATTTTAATGACATTATCGTATTTATTATAATAACTAATTTTAAGCATTGTGTTACTACATGCGTCCTTACATTCAATTATTGAAACTTATTTACTACAGATCAACCCTTTTGAGTGTGAAAAGGGGGATATTGAAAGTTTGCATTTCCTGGATGAAACGCGAAGAATGAGAGGGATTTTATTGCCCTCGTTGAGTTAGGCACCAGGTAAAACAAATTCAAGTTTATTGAGCATTATAAAATGTGTAAAAGAAAGAATAAGTTCGGAGTGTCCTTAAATATTTTGAGAAATAAGGAGAAAAAAAATATATATCACAAGAAAAAGTTCGTTAAATAGAGAATACACTTCGCTATTTGGAGGTTAATTAACGAAGAAATTAGCAAAATGTTGTTGTTTCCGAGGAAAAGTTCGCAAAATAGACAAATTCGCAAAATAGAGGTTCGTTAAATAGAGGTCCAACTGTAATATAGATATTGTAAAGAGAATATGTATTACACAGGTATAATCTGGACGCGCAGAGTTCCAGGAGATTTATATTAATAGAATATTTAGCCTTATTTAATCGCAGAAAAATAATGAAACTTATACGATTATGTAAGATGATTACGAATTTTAGATTTAAAACATTAAATCGAAAATTTCTATTCTGGAATAGTGGCGGCATGCACCTTGGAATTTGCAAGGCGTGTACGCGCCTTGCTTATTATTTAGGAACATTTTTAATTTCTTTAACAATTTCCAATTATTATAAAGTACTCTCAAAATAAAACATATGACTATTTTATCCTTTTAAAAAATATTTATTTAACGACACGGGAGTATGTTGAAGGGTTCTTCAAAAGAAACTAAAAATAACTGCTTGCATACATTGTCATCTGCAGCACCAAATAGAAACAAAGCTTTCAAAATAAACAGATCTGTTTTGAAATTTTTCATTTCACAGTCGATATGATCGAAGCGAAAAAAAAAAGAAAAACAAAAAGAAGTATTCACAGATATGATATCTATTTTCAAAATATCAGTATTTATTCAGTCTGTAAATATGCCATACAAAGTTTACAGTACAGAACAGTATTCGAGTCACTGTATTTTTTATAAATAAATTACGTAGTACTTTCATTTTATTTAACTTAAATTTATATTTAAGACTCATATTATTTTTTTTCTTACATAGAAGGCGAAATTATAAAGAATTATAATTTTTAAGAATCTTGCAATTTGATAAATCATCCGTAAGTAGATGCTATTTAGAGCTTTTAATAATGCTTAATTTTACAATAACAGAACAGCAGTGAAAATGAGCTAGAAATAGTATACTTCACATGAAAACATTGATATAGCTTCTAAACTCAGGGTTCCCAGTTTGACTTATATATTTATTCCGAAATTTGAAGTTCACACTGGAAATTTTGTAATTAGAAATTTTATCATATGTTATCACTAAATGTCTCTCATTAAATAAAGAACAAATAGCATTCTTCATTTCTCGCATGAACTAAAAATTTCTGAATAAAACTGGAAGCCCTGGTCTAAAATAGTGGTGTTTAACCTGTATTAAGTTTTGCGCACTTAACACTATTTTTATCCAAATGAACAATAACCTTACCAGAATTTTTGTATAGATTTTTTTTAAAAATTAGGAATGTCTGACGATAAATAAAACAAAAATTAATATACAAAAATCCTAATAGGGTGGTAGCATTTAATAAAAATGTGCTATGCCGATAAAACTACATGTGGTACACGGGATGGGCCTGATTAGCAACGGAGAACCTGTATTAAGTTTTGCCAACTTAACCCACTTTTTATGCAAAAGAACAATACCGCTACCAGAACTTCTGTATAGATTTATTTACTTATGAATGTCTGTCATTAACTAAAACAAAAATGTCTATATAAATTTTTTTTTTAATTAGGAATGTCTGACATTAAATAAAACAAAAATTACTATAAAAAATTCTAGTATTGTGGTAGCATTTAACAAAAATATGCTATACCGATGAAACTACCTGTGGTACACGGGATGGGCCTGATTACCAACGAAGAACCTGTTTTAAGTTTTGCCAACATAACCCACATTTTATCCAAAAGAACAATAACCCTACCAGAATTTCTGTATAGATTTTTTAATTAGGAATGACTGTCATTAAATAAAAGAAAAATTACTATACATAAATTCCAGTAGGGCGGTAGCATTTAATAAATCTGTGCTATGTCGATAAAGCTACCTATGGTACACGGGCAGGGCCTGATTACCAACGTAGCTGTCTTCCACCAGAAAAGGCGTAGAGAATTCCCCATTATTCATGGCAGTAATTTTGAAGGAATAACGCGTATAAATAAGGCAACATTTATTAACATTTACTGGTTGCAGTTTGCCCAGTTGGTATTTAGGCCCTGCTCACGGGCCACGAAGATGAAGTTGTCTTAACCCCTTGAGGGGCAAGCAATTACGTTTGTGAAATGCTGAATTCCCACCGGAATCTTTGAAAAATTCTATTTCAAAATAAGTAAACGCAATTTTACAGCTTTTTCCCACCAAAGTTAGAAAAGTAAAATTTAATAATTTTTTTTTTCTGGTGTAAAACTTCATTAATCGTATGTGGTATATAATATATACCGGTGCCCCTCAAGGGTTTAAAATCGTCAAAGTAGGTTACACAAAGGCCAAAAATTTTTGCTTGCACAAGGAAAACGAGAACTTTGCGGAATTTATTTTTGGGAAACTATTTTCGCACACAAAAGCAAAAAATCCTTTATATATAGTAAAATAGCGCGCAAAGCGTATAAGATTATAAATGAGGAATTAATAGATAATAGTGAGAAAATTTCTAGGCTGGGTATCCTTCCATGTGGTTTAGTCGGTAGAACGTCAGTGCGCTATACTGATGGCCCGGGTTCGAGTCCCGGCATGGAAACTTTTTCACTATGTTGGCCTTTGTGCCTCTTAAGCAATTACTTTGAAATTTGATTTTCATTTGATATAAATCAAGAAGTTCCAACATTTTACACTTCTGACATGACACCAGAATTTTCGAATTGTAAACTTTAATGAAAACATTTTAATTTAGCCCGAGTGTATTCACATGTCTATTTAGAACGCTGCAGTTTGCAATCGGTGTTTTTGACGCCGATTCTTGCTGGTTGAAATCATGGAACTCTGAATAAAGGGGAACTGACATATCCTAAAAATTGTAAAGCTTCCACTGTATCCGAATTTGCACGTTCTGATTACCACTAAAGCAAATTTCCACCAGTAAATTTGAATAGAGATTTCTTTCTTATCAATTTATTCAATATTTATGCCAGAATTAAATTAATAATATCTGTTTATTTTACTGGTGGAAGTTTTCTCTTGCGGTAGTCAGACCTTGCAATTCTGCCATATTGTGACAACCTAAACCAGGGTTGGCCAACTGTGGCACACTCGCCACGACTAAAATTTTATAGAGATCATTGCCTTATGTAATGATCGAATCTCTGCCATCCAAGAAGTCGACTTTTTAAGTAACACTTTAGTGGTATCACGCGTACCAGAGTTAGCCACCCCTGCAGTGTTGCCAGATGGGCTACTTTTTTTAAAATCAGATTTTTGATTGGCACTACTTTTATGAAATGGTAAAATGTGCCTTATTTAATGACATATCAATTAAGGCAAAAACAAAGTTAATTTTACCGTTTCAAAACAGTTTTGCCAATCAAAAAATCACAATTAAAAAAAAGTAGCCCACTGGCAACACTGCACCTCTGACCTAAACAATCCTCCTGTCAATGCCAGCGAAATAGATTACCGCCTATCAAACTTCCACCAGTAAATTTGTATAGATATTTACATTCTTTTTTAAAAATCTTATTCATGTAGAATTTCTGTCATAAATATGGAAATAAATTATATTCGATTTCACCCGGTAGGAAATTAATACCGCGCATCAATAAGGCCCTGATCCGATGGAAAAAGCAACAGCTGCCATTTTGTCACAACCTGCTTAGATACATCACTCGCATCCGATAGATACGACACTGTCTCCTCCTCTTTATTAATTGCTCCATTGTGGAAATAATGAAAAAAAAACGGTTTTCATTAATTATTCCACTACTCCTTATAATTGATGTAATAAAGTTACACATTACTGAAAGTAGTTTCTCACTAGTTATGAAATTTTTAGAAAGGGTGAAAATTAACTGTCACTAGGGGTTAGGTTGTGGCCTTTTGGTCGAATTTCTGCATTTCGTGTCAATATACATTGAAAAAACCTAGAATGTCTTCTAATTTTGCTATAAAGTGGAGATATGTTCAAGGTCAACTACGTGAAATCACAATATTTTATTTATAAATGGAGATGGCTTAGATTAGTCTATGATTATTGATACGGGTGGCGAAAAGGCAGGCATACGGCCAATGCCGGGTTAACACTAGAACGACCATAGAGTTCATTTTGACCGCTACCAAATAAAGGTATTTCATTTCGAACCAGAAATGTCTTTCTAAAATAATTTAAATAGGTATCATTGAGAAATATTTTAAATAAACATGCTAAATATTTTAAAATATAAATTCTGGTTTAAAATATTTTATTAAAACTTGAATAAATTTTGCGGTCGTTCTAGTGTTAAACAAGTAAAATTTTTCCGAAAATTTTATAAAATGTTTACATTTTCGTTGAATGTTTATTACACTTCTAGGTAAATTAATGTCATTTACGTACATTTAATTATTCTATATAAACAAATAAATATTTATTGTTCGTAAATATTATATCCTTCAATGTCAAGTGGCTAAAATTTGGATATGGTTCTTTCTCTATCCCTTCAATTTTGATCTAATCACAAAAGAACATGAATGTAAAGCTAAGGTGGTCATCTGCAAATTGTCAAAATAAGTAGTATAATAGTAGGGTTGTAGTAGGGTAGTCATAGTAAACTGTAAATCGCCATCTTTTAGATAAAGTGTCCTGTGTGGGTTCCGTAATTTCCAACGTCTAATCCGCGGATCAAACAATCATGTTTGGGCCCAGAATTTTTATTCAATAATCGAAGCAAATATTTACCGCGATTTAAAAAGTTTCATTTTATCAAACAATATTTCTGGGTCCTGAATTACGGTAGTATAGTTCTGTTTTTACGGGTCCTTTTGTAGAGTTAACCATTTCAGTCTCAGAAAACAGATCACATCACCAAGTTTATCATCTTATTGCTCCTGTTACAAAAAACTTTACTTACACAAAATATGTCATCTTGTACAACTTTTTCTTATGATAAATTAATTGCAGTATGAAAGGTCTTAATTCAGTATATTTAACCTTATTTGGCCTTAAAATAGATCATACTGCCTGTCACGATGAATTGTACAAATACTACACCAAGCTGTAATTATAGAACATATTATATTAAATGTACAGTTTTTTGTATCACAAGCAATAAGATGACATACTTGATGATTTGATTGTTTTTCTGCGACTGTGAAATAGTGAACTTTACAGAAAGACTCATGGTGATCCCATTATACCACTTCCGACTGTGGACGTTTGTAGATGTACATCTTAGACCTATATGATGGTCTCCCACATGGTTTGAGTTTTGAAAATCACTTTTTTTAAAAGAAAAATATTTATAATTTTCGGCGCATCATACCTCAAAAGGCTTTGTTGTTATTGTTTCAAAATCTATTTTTTGTTCTTAAAAAATACTGGTTTTCAAAAAACGGAACAGTGGTGCGCTGTTTATGTATTCCCTACTTCAAGTACATCAAAAGTGAAGGGAGTCTAGCCGGAGCCTCTATGACAGATGATATGGAATGACACAATTTTAATGAATTATGGTTTTCGAAAGTATGACGTCATATTCTTTAATAGTTTCCAATAAAGAACATATCAGCCATAAATTTTCCATTACGTGTGGGAATTACATTGAAGAAGACAAAATAGCATTCAGTGTAAAATTCACAAGCAATTAAATAATAATTTAAATAACAATTTGTATACGACTGCGAAATCACATATAGTGGAACGGGGTAAAACGCCCACCCTTCTAATTCTCAAATTACGCAAGACATTGCGCCGTTGTTCAGCATAGTAATTCGTAGAATGATATATATTATGCTGCACAGCCGTTTCACTCGATCACCCGTTATTTATTATTGGAAACCTGCCTATGTTTATTTTCAAGCAGTTGAAAAATAATTGGACGTGAATTCAACCTATTATTGTGGAATCTTAAGTAACTATATTTTTATGTTTTTTTTTTTTTTTTTTTTTTTTTTTTTTTATAAAAACTTATTGTATAGAAATATTTTGTTTTGAAGATAAAATTAGTATCATGTTGAATGGTTAGTCGCAAAATAATGTGGTTGTAACTAAATGGTGAAAAAAAAAGGGTAAAATGCTGTGTCAAAGTAAGGGTAAAACGTCTAAGTGGGCATTTTATCCTAACCTTTTTTAATTGAATGAGTAAACTGCAAAATGTTTGTCTTATGCAGAACTGCAATGTCTCCGGCTTTTTGATACCAGTATTTTAACACTAGAACGCCCGATGGAGTCGTTTCGACTCCAAATGCTCCTAAAACACCCATATCTCTGAGAAATTTTTTATTCTTTTCCCCCGCTTCCTTGACTTTTATTATTTTTATAATCTCTATTTATTCTGAAATTTATAAATTATTTGCACATTTAATAAATAGATAATGAGGCATTACACCTAGAACGCCCAACGGAGTCGAATCGACATCAAAGTAAGATTTGTAAAATGCTTTATTATTTTTGCGTAACATGACCTTGGGATTCATAATATTTTTATCTGTTATCAGGAAAGTAAATGTTTTTGCTCCTCTATTCTCTACACCCCTTTTGCTGTTAAAAATGGTTAGTTCCATGCACCTGCTGAAATGATTGCGTACTGCTTGCGAAATTCTTTGTATCATTCGAATTGAATTTTTGTTTCAATTTTTATCAGTCTTGTGTTTCATCATAGCTAAGCAACCCCGTTCTTCCTTTTTATTAAAAATAAAACATAATGTCACGGAAAAAATTTCTAACACCGGACGAAATAACTGCTCTATTACGAGAGCTTTCAGATAATGAATCTGTAGGTGGTGAGTTATCAGAAAATGAAAATGAAATTCAAGAATCTAGTATTGGAAATAATTCTTCATCAGATTCCGATACAAACGAAGATGCGCTAATTATTGCATCTGACAGAGATGGAATTCATGCCGCTCCAGATGGCACACAATGGAAAATTTGTGCAAATAAGAAAATTTCTGGAAGATATCCGAAGCAAAATATCATGTGTCAGACTACTGGACCAACTATTTATGCTAAGAAATTCGTGAAATCTGAAAGCGTTTTGAGTGCATGGCTGTTATTTGTAGATAAAGAAATGCTGGAACAAATACAAAGATGCACAGAAACAGAGGCAAGATGTGTTCTTGAAACCGATAACTGGACAGTTACGTTAGACGAGTTGTATGCCTTTATTGGAATTTTGTATGCCCGAGGTGCATGTGGTGCAAATGGAATTGATATTCATTCTTTGTGGTCAAACTCATGGGGTTTGAATTTTTGCACTGAAACTATGGGAAAAAATAGGTTTTGTGAAATTTTACGCTTTTTGAGATTCGATTTGAAATCTACCACATCTATACGCTTAAAAACAGATAAATTTGGAATGATATCTGATATATGGAATAGATTCACTGAAAACTGTATTGCCTGTTTCAAGCCTGGTGAAAACATAACAATAGATGAACAGTTATTTCCAAGCAAAACGCGTTGTCCTTTCATGCAATTCATACCTTCAAAACCGGATAAATACGGACAAAAGTTTTGGCTTGCAGTAGACCTTCGAACAAAGTACTTACTGAATGCGTTCCCTTATTTAGGCAAATGTGAAGAACGGCCTTCAGAAAAAACTTTATCAGAATATGTAGTTATGCGATTGATGCAGCCATTTCTAAACAAAGGCATTAACGTCACGGTTGATAATTATTTCACGTCACTGCATTTGGCTGAACAACTGAAAAAGAAAGGTACTAGTTTAGTAGGCACTATGAAAAAAACTAGGAGAGAAATTCCAAAAACTTTGAAAGATTCGAAAGATAAATTATACGAAACAAAATTTCTAAAACACGAAGAAAACGGTACTACTCTAACCGTGTATCAAGGAAAGAGAAAGAAAAATGTTATTATTCTTAGCACTCTCCACCCATTCATTGATATTGAAAACAACGAAAAGAAAACCGCAGAAACTGTTAGATTTTATATTGAAACTAAGTGTGGTGTTGACGTTATTGATCAAATGGCTAGGAAATATTCAGTGAAGGCGCCCTCCAGAAGATGGCCTGTGCGTACTTTTTACAATCTCTTAGATTTAGCAGCAATAAATGCCTGGATCATTTATAAAGAAGTTACCGGAGAAACAAAATAAGCAGACAAGCATTTATTTAGTTATTAGCAGATGAATTGCGTCAAAATTATACATCTGTTAACAATAAACCAACAAGAAAAAGACTCGCTGATGCATTATCTGAAACAAAATCCCTAAAGAGAAGAAAATGCGAAGTAAAACTATGTAAAGGCAACATGACTTTCAATGATTGCATAACATGCAAGAAAATGGCTTGTGGAAAATGCTTGGCCAAAACTGACTACACTTGCAAAAACTGTATTTCAGATTGAAAATTCGAAACGATTCTGTGAGTATTTCCTTTGAAAATATTTTCCAATTTCTTAAAAATGCTTCTTAAAATATTGTTCTTTCAATTCTAAAATATATATATGAATCTTAAATTCAAATATAAATATTATATTTACACTCTTCTATTCATTTCTATGCGTTTCGTTTATTTTTTCTCTTTTGAAACAGACAGGAGTCGAAGCAACTCCTGAGGGCGTTCTAGGGGGAAAATGGTAGCGGGCGTTCTATTGTTAATGCAAAAAGTATGGCTGTATTTATATGGAACATTTGGGCGATTTAAAATAAATACATTTTCTCTAAGAAAATAGTGGTATACAAAAAGCCGGAGACTCGGCAACTCGGCTTATGCATTCGGCTTCCCCATTAATTTCATTTTCTACACTTTAAACAGTTACTGAAACAAAATCTATGTACTAACTGTAAAGCTGTATGAAATTATGTTATATTTAATAATATACTTTAAATCACCAATTTCATTTAAATAATTTCATCAACTATGTTTTTAATCACAGTGTAAAATTGTTTCACAATTTGTCCTCGTTTTCTCAAAAAATAAATATTTTAAAAATATGCATGTGCATAAATTTCGCAATAAATACTTCATGCTTCACTTTTATAAAGTTCGTGCAACGTGAAACAACAACTCATCAGTGTTGCCAGTGGGCTACATATTTTAATTCAGATTTCTTGACTGGCACCACTTTTATGAAACGGTAAAATTGCCCTTGTTTTCGCTTTGATTGATATGTCAAAAAATAGGGTGAATATTACCATTTAGAAAAAGGGGTGCCAATCAAGAAATCTGAATTTAAAAAAATGTAGCCCACGGGCAACACTGCAGCTCATATCGAACGCTTTTTGAGAACAACGAATATCTTCTACTTTATTCACAATTTCTACGAAACATTAACAATTCCTGTTTTGGATAGTGTATTTGAATAAGGATCAGACCAGGCAAAGAGACCTACCAAATGGCTTCAGCTCTTCAAGCTCCGCCGAGAATGTGCAATTAGATAATGTGTTTGAAATGTTGTCGTTTTTCTTTTCTTATTACAACTTGTATGACCTCATTAATATAATAATTGAGGCCACTTGTAAAAGCAAACAATTACGCATTAAAAATCTAATAAATAATATTAGGACTTCAGTTATTTCAGTTTTTTTGCAAAGTGAAGGTAAAGGGCACGGGTGGGACGTTATACCCACATATAACGGGTAAACGCCAAATGCATTACTTTCGAAAATAATACATTGATTTAAAACTTCGATAATTTGGCTCTAACACATACTGAATTTAAAACAAAAATCTCTGCTACGTATAGGTATTTTTATTGTTTTCTTATAAACTGTGTTAAAATTATGACACATTCTCTTCTGCTATGGATGTTTTACCCCGTTTTACTCTACGTACAGAGGTCGGAGCATATAGGACAAATTTCATTGTCCTTACCTGTATATTTTATCAGTAATTTCAAGATACATTTTTAGAGGATCTGCAACAGGAATATATCATGAAGATTACTGATAAAATATACTTTTAAGAACAATAAAATTTGTCCTAGATGCTCCGACCCCTGTACATATTATTTCATAAAAAAATATTTTTATTCTTTAAAGGTGTCAAAACACCGTGTTTGTATATATATTTGAAATCGCCTACCTCTATACAGAGATATAGAGCGTGGTTAAAATTAAACTGACGATATTCAGAGGCTCATGGCTCCGATTCTACTGAAAGGATCCGAATGAAAATTCAGATGTATGTTATGTAGATGATACGGCCGAGGTTTCATAACAAAGTTTGAAATTTCGCCAGCAGGGGTCGCTTTAAAGACGTAAAAAGGGAGATACCACTTCAAAAATCAAAGAATAACGGAATATTTTATTTATTTACACACCTGTGTGCTGTATGTGCATACCTGGTCGTTCAAAAATATACTGAAAGTTTACCATCGCGTTATCAATGGCCGCACGCAACATATATTTAAGAATGAGGAGACGCGGCGTAGGATGCTAGATTTCAAGACGTTTCCTTAGTTACACGTCCTCGATAAACACGATCTTCGAGTAAAACCCACGGCCGTAAGCTACAAGGGTACTGTTACAATGATCTGGTAACCTTGATAGACAATCAAAAATATACGCAATCAGGGAAACTGGAATGACTCACATTCTTTACATTTTTCGCTGTATGAGTAGTTGCCCCATCCTGCATGAAAATTCTGGTGGCCAAACAGCCACTTTGCCTTAACGCCGGAATCACATGATGCCAATTGTAAAGCTCTGCTGGAGTCTGCTGTATCGGTCATTTGGGACTTTACACTTAACAAACTCATGTATTGTGAATTCCTCGAAGACGTATGGGTAAGAAATGAAATCCGCCGTGAATCCACACCATTTCGTGACGCATTGGCTATGTAGCACGGCATGAGGATTGTTGGAACCCCACACGACGCAGTTTTGTGTGTTCATAGCACACACTGTTGTCAGTTGGCTACTTTTTTCTAATTCAGATATCTTGATCGGCACCACTTTTTAGAAAAAGTAAACTTCGAGTTGTTTTCGCTTTAATTAATATGCCATGAAATAAGGCGAATTTTACCAGTTCAAAAACGTGGTGTCAATCAAGAAATCTCGATTAAAAATAGTAGCCCACTGGCAACACTGATAGCACAATTTAAGTGAAAATGAGACATTTAGAGAACATATTTTTTCAGTCTTATGAATCATACCTTTAACTGCATTTACCTTTCCTGCTGTATCCTTTCCTTAACATTTCATCCGGCGATAAACAAAGGGTGCTGCCGAATAAGTGCTCTCATTCTGACAACAAAGTTTTACGATGACCGCGCGTTCCTTCTTGTTCAGCAGCATGTTCACAGAGGACTAATGGTTTATTTGAATCATACGTATCGCTTTTATAGCGAAATTATATCAGGTACTCATTTGCACATTGTTT
This sequence comes from Maratus speciosus, assembly GCA_963932465.1. NCBI lineage: Eukaryota > Metazoa > Arthropoda > Arachnida > Araneae > Salticidae > Maratus > Maratus speciosus. Next base: position 452,361,044 of record OZ010796.1, read on the forward strand.
TAACAGTACAGCACCATCTGGTGGCGCAATTTGAAACTTTTTTGCAAAATTCTCGGCCGCATGATCTACAGAACATATATTTGAAGTTTCATCCGGATCCCTTCAGTAGGACCGCAGCTTTAAGTCTCTAAGTACCACGCTGTACATTATGTATTCATTTATTCTAATGAACGTGTACAGAGTTCGTAAGGGTCAGGGAATTTCCAATCGAGGAAATTCTTGGGTACCAGTATTTTCTTTTAAAAAATGTCTCCTTAAATAAGGCGAAAATTTGTGCGTTTAACCTACATTTATTTTTCTAAAAGAAAACACACAGAAGTTACCTAGAAAATTCACTGAAACGTTGAAAGACTAAAGTAGTTTTTATAGCAAATTTCAAAAATTTCATCCCAATTTCCTTATATAGTAAATTATTTATGGCAATGGAATTATTCATGCAAATTTTATAGCAAAATAATTAAGATACTCAGTATCAGATGAATATAAAAATTAAAATGCATTTTTTTTGTAAATAATAACTTTATGGAACATCCGTTACCGAGAATAATTAAAAAAAATTACTTTTTAAATTTTTATGAGCCAAACTATCCATTTGAAAATTTTATTAAATTACCCACATTAACAATCATTTTCATCAATTACTAAGCTCCGTAAGTTGTTTATGTAAATTGTTGTAATTTTGCAACAACAATGTTCCAGTGATTTAAAATATATGTATTTCACGACGCTTCAAAAAATAAATAATATTAAAGTGTTTTCATATAAGTAACCATTTATAGTATGTCATGTTTTAAAAGTTTTTGTTACATTTTGTAAGTGAACCGCAACGACTGAAATATATATTTTCAATGGCTTAAAGAACCCTTTAATAACATCTATTTTTTTAAGTTGTCCAATATTTCACACAGTTGAAACTTAGATTTTCTAACAGGAGCATACTAAAAAGGAGTAACTTTACTAAATGAATTTTTTTTAAGAAACTATAAGAATGGAAAGTGAAATGCATCTGTAAAATTTTAAATTTTAAATTTGATGGTATTTGTAAAACGTTTATCCTTTTCAATATGCTTACGTCAGTTTTTTAGCATTTTATGTTAATTGCCAGAGTAAGGACAACAGCAGGTCCTAAGCCCAGATCCTTGTGGACCAGGTCTGTACTTTCCCACTGGTGTATTACAAAATTTAAAAATATCCCAGGTTATACTGTTACAACAGAGTGTAGTTTGTTTTTAATATACTGCTTTACTGAAGCAAGTCCTAAAAAAGGGAATCGTCTGCTCATCTATGGAAATTTTTCCATGATCTCCTGGTAAATTCAAGCAGACACTACGGAATCTGACAAGCATTTGCTGAACTTTCTATAATTTGTTATTCATTCCTGGTGGTTTACTTGCTGTGTCGACAAAATTCAATGAATTTATCAAATTTAAAAATTCATCTCGTGATATGCATGTTACTCATATAAAACTTATAAATCATATATGATACCTATAACTCAGAGCAGAAACATATAGTTCGTTACATGTGCATATTGTACATCTAATACTATCAATTTTAAATAGAAATCATGAATAGTACATACCTATTAATTTAAAATTTACCCGCTTCAAAAAAGTAATTAATAAAAAATAAATTTCTAAAAACATAAGTTAAAAAAAAAATCCCTTAAAAATAAAAATTTTATATATTAGGAATTGTACCCATTTTGGAAGTGGGTAAATGCCGGACCCGCGCAATTGTGTGGGTCATTTGTTTTTCTACATTTGTAAACCCTAATTAAATTTATCAAAGACAAAATCAATTAAAATCATGAATTAAGTATATGAACAAAAAAATTAAATCTAAGCGAACACTAAAAGTCATATTTAAAAGAAATTACGACAGTACATACTTTTTGCCTATTGCTGTCAGATGATATAGTCTTTTTAAAAGCAGACAATCTGACCCTGTGTTCTAGTTGGTGCCCCCTACTTGTGTCTTATCAAAACATCTGAAGTCAATTAACTCATATAAATGTGCAGATTTCGTTTTAAATCTCACAAAAACAGGAAACAGTCATTCTCTTTTACTTTAGTATCACCCGCAAAATTGTGCGGGTCATGGCTTAAAGGGTTAAATGTAACATCTGCTACCTGTAACTTCTGTTACTACATATTTGTAACAGATGTAGATAAATTAACAAAAATCTAGATTAAAATTCAAATGCATAATAAAAATCCATCAAAATGCTTCAGTAGTGTCATTGTTTTTAAATTAATGTATATACACTTCTACTGTCTAATTTGTGTTCCTCAATGTAATTTCTGTTACAAAAATGTAACCTCTGTTACTATATATAATTTCTGTTACTCGCACATTTGTTTCTATATTTTTCTTGTTGTATTTGAACAGCTCTCAAAAACTGTTCCCAAAACATCAAAAGTCATCTATTCTTTCAATATATTAACACTATTTTATCACTTACAATTATATTTACTGCAGGGAATTGAAAATTTTGGCTGGAATGTTGAATACAAGTAACAGAGGTTATATATTGTTATATAAATTAATCCCTATTATTGTTTTATTTTTAATATAAAACTATATATCGAAGTCTAGTGTACCAATCATGATATAATATACTAGAAATAATATTTTGATAGGAATAAAAATGGTATAAATTGAGTGGATGTTGTCCATTACAATATTCATATTCAACCTTTTGAGGGGCAAGGTACTTCTGTTCCTAAAATGCAGAAATGAATAATGTACACCAGCATTTATAAACAGATTTATTTAAAAATAAGCAAAAGCTTTTGTTTACGTACTTAATAAAAAGAAATTTTTCATTCCAATATTTTGGTGCCTATATGGCATTTAGAAATTACAATTAAGTTAGGGGTTAAGGCATTTTCAGGTGACTGTATTTTTATCCTAACTATAAATTTAGCTATGCTGGAACTGGTTTTATATAGGTTGTATACGTATATACACAGAAAAAATTATATTTGGTAAAAACTGAATACTTAAAAAAAAAAAAAAAAAAAAAAAAAAAAAAAAAAAAAAAGGACATAATTTTTTTGACCCAATTCTCAATTCCTGTCGTGATTTTGTTAAGCCCTTGAGGGGCGGTGGGATATACTATATCACACCTAAATTTAATAAATATTTGCACTGGAAACTTTTAATTAAATTTTATTTTTATAGCTTTTGTGGAAAATTGCTGTAAAATTGCTTTTGCATATATTGAAATAAAATTTATCAAAGATTCCTGTATGAATTCAACATTGCAGGAACACAACCCGATGCCCCTCAAAGGGTTAACAGAAAAGCTTCATTGAAGCCTCGTACGAATTCATTTACAATATTAATTTAAATCCATGAACGACTACATAATTACTTATAAGTAGCACATCGAGTCATACACCTATGTGAATTTTACACTTTATTTGGAATATTTGAAAACTGAATAAATACTGAATTTTCAAAATTTTATATCGCATCTGTAAAGATTTCTTAAATTTTTCCTTTTTTCAGATCATATTGACTGAGAAATGAGAAATTTGAAAAGGAACCGTCCTTGGTTTGATAGCTTTGCTTCTGTATTGTGTTGCAGATGAATAAAATATACAAACACTCATTTTTTTTTATTTCTTTTGGATATCTTTTCAAAATACTTCCATGGTGGTAAACTAAATAATAGTTCTTTTAAAAGGATCAGCGGTTCCTATGCTGGGTGAAGCAAAATTGTTATTGGATATATTCAAGCACTTTAAAATATTCTTAAACTTTTGTATTTTTAAAATTAAAAACAAAACTTGGTATCAGACTTTTGCATAGAAATATTAAAATTAACTAATCTGATATGTAAAGTAAACACAATTTGTGTACATGCCAGTTTTGCCAGATTGGGGACTTTTTAAATTCAGGTTATTTGACTGTCACCACTTTTTTTAATAGAATAATTCGCCTTATTTTTCAGAAAGTTTAATCTGTTTTTAACTAGGTCGAATATACCTGTATCAAAAAATAGGCGACAATCTGGCAATACAGGTAACACGTCTTTCAATTTTACACGAGTACAGCAGCACTATTTCACATTAGAAATTTTCGAATGAAAGTTCAAAATGCAGAATTCGTAACCACTTTATTTAATCCAGAATTTACTATATTTTTCTGCAAATAAATGAAAAGAAAAATTCTATTAAACATGGCACCCACTGGTCCATTTTTTGAAAACCTGTATTTTTGAACAGAACATTTATTGATATGTTTTCGCACAATCGATGTACAATCTGAAAAAGGCGAATTTCGGGGTAATTTTCGTCGAAAATGACAAGGCAGATTTTTCTTTGAAAAAAGTGGTGTTCATAAAACAGACTGAGTGTGACTCCTATATTATCACTAGAACCGCCATTAGGGGTCATTTTGACCCCTGCCAAATTGATAATATTTGATTCGAAACAGAAATGTCTTCATAAGATTTCTTCATAAGTAAACCGCTCAAAAATAGGATAATTAAATAGGTTAAATAGTTCTAAATAAAAATTCTGGTGTAACACAATTTTTATAAACTTGAGTAAAATAGCCGACTGTTCTAGTGTTAAAAGAAATCTTTAGAACTCAACGCGCCATGAGAATATCTGTGTAATATATTTTCTTTTTAACATACCTATATTATAAAAATTGTACAATCATTTCTAGACAGAATGCGTGAAAATATAGATTATTAAATTTTGTTTCTCTGCATAATCTAAACATAATTAAAACGAAGAAATGCAGGGAAAACAGCTTATTAACACTAGAAAGACTTTAGCGGTCATTTTCACTGCTACCTAATAAAAATATTTCGATTCAAACAAGCAATCGCTGTGATGAGTTACATAACACACGCAAATGAGTTACATATGGTCCACCGAGAAATAAGTTAAATAAATAAGTTAAAAGGTTTCAAATAAAAAATATTTTTATAGCACTTGAGTGAAATTTCCGGTCGTTCTAGTGTTAAAATAGTAGAAATTACCATTAAAGCTACAGCATACCTTTTAATATTTATGGTTTCTTGTTACCACTAAAATTTTGTTGTATATATTGTCTCATTTAATCGTCGAAAATGTTAGCAGCTATGTTACAGGTTGTACTTGTAGCAGATTTGTGCATAATACCAAATGTCTGTGACTGGTATGTCACAACTAGTTTCAGAAAATTCCTTCGTCTTATTTATTCGCAGAAATAATAAACTACATCGCGGTATCTTTAATGTAAATTATTGGTTTCAAACAGCAAAATTAAAAAACAGCGCCGGGTTCTCGAATAAAACTTCAAATGCTTCCACAAAAATGCGAGTTAGTTGTACGAAAAATTTAAATTTTGCAAAATCTGCCCTTTTAATACTTGAATTACCGGAAATTTGAGTCAAAATTTATATAAATATTTCACACCAGAATTTTGATTTTAAAAAGTTTAACTTTATTATTTAACGTTTTTCTTCTTTGTATCTTTTAAACTTAATTCATAATCAAATATATGGTTTGAACCTAAACATATTCATATGGAAGACGTCAAAATGACGGCTAACGGTAGTTCTAGTGTTAATGCAGTAGTGGTAGTAATAATATTGGGGGCAAATCGCACCCCATAAAATTTCAAAGAAGTCTGACACTACTTTTCCTGGTAACGAAATTTCTATTTAATTTTTAAATCACAAAAATCGCAAACATCTTTTATAATAGCATTTATTCCTGGAGTTAACACTGTAGCAGACGGTATCCACAAAAAAAGACAACTAATTTTAAAAGTACTGGCACCCAGAATATTTAATTAAAATTTTACTTTTAAAAAGTACGAGAGTAATTTTTCATTTTCTAATAAATTTGATTATAAATTCTGATGTCAGTCCATCATTTCATCATTTTACAAGCAGAATTACTCCGCACCGGAAAGGGTTAAATAAAATGAAATTTTCTACAAAAGATTTGATGTAAAACTGTGCGCACCATGTGAGCATCTGTACGAATCTCCGTAATATGGAAATGCGTTACATTTCAGACTCATTGTTGACAGGGCAGTAGTGTGACTGCACATCGGTATATTCTCCCCACAGTGGTCTGAAATCTAGGTTTTCAGGCAAAGTTTCGCAAGTTCATCCCATCCTTTAATTTCTGATAACTATGTCCAATCTTCTTTTTCTAGAGGAATAAAATTATAATATGCGCAGGTCGATATGGCCGAGTTATAATCACTTTTCTGCAGATATTTGAAAACTTATATTCATGATTATTTCAGGGCACTAAATGATTTAATGATTTGTTGAGAATTATTTATTTTAGGCGGTGAAATCTTACCAAAAATGCTAATTTAAAAATGACTTTCAATAAATAATTAATAATTAATTTTGAGTTTCCCTTAGAAAGAAAATGGTCTGTTAAAATACGTAACTTATGTTATTTTAACTACTCTAAAAAATCTAGACCTCTATCTTTCACCATTTCTGAGAAAAGGGTACATAATGTTGGTAAATTTAACATGGCGAAGATAGGGCTTTCCCGGTCCCCTTAAGTAAGTTATTCACTTGTTTCTCGCTTCGGCATTACTGTGGTCTGTTTACCTTCTGGATCTGTTTAACCCCTGGAAAGGCAGCGGTTCATTTTGGGACCATTTAATTTTAATCCCTAAACTCCACATTCACACTAGAATTATGCAGTCAAAATTTTCCTTTCATTAACCCCATAACCTACAATTACGGGCATAGCCCGCGTACGGTGATCGAGCCAAATGTAAATTCTTCTTACCACTAAAATTTCACAGTAAATATAGTTTAATTTAATCGTCGAAATTCCATGATTAAACAAGGCGAAAATCTCTATTAAATTCTAGTGGTAGGTATGGATTTGCCAAACCGTGGAGCTGTTGAGACGTAAATCGTAGGTTAAGGGGTTAAATACACGAGGAAAAGCTTTTGATACCTTGAGGGGCGGTGGGATATATTATATCCCACTTAATTAATATTCGCACCAGAAACTTTTAATTAAGTTTTACTTTTATAACTTTGAGGGAAAAAGAGTTGAAAATTTGCTTTTTCTTATTTTAAAATAAAATTTTTCCAAATTTCCAGTGGGAATGCAGCATTACACAAACGCAGTTGCTTGCCCCTCAAAGGGTTAATTATTATCAAATAAATTTGGTTTTAAATTCTCGTGTCAGTCAAACATTTCAGAATTTAACAGTAGAAGTACTTGGCCCCAGAAAGGGTTAAGAAACTCCGTATATCATCTGTTTCTTCTTAAGCAAAACTACAGAGTATGTTATATAACAAGGGTGGCAAACTGTAGGCCACATGATACCACTAGTTTTTTTAAAGAAATATTCGATTTTCTGAATGGCATACATTCGAATATCACATAAGTCAATGATAACTGTAAAATTTAGCGGTATACGGCGGGCCACAGTTTGACACTCCTGTTATATAGCGTATACACGTTGCTTTTGCCTCTGAATTTTCAATGACTACAACTCTGATTGTGTGATATAAAATGTGTGCCTCTTTTGTTCGAAATAGAAAATATTTATACAGACTGGCCAGTTTTATTTCAACTTTTCGAAGTAAAAAATAACATATTTAAACTGTTAAATTTTATTTTCAACTATAAGTCACAATAATTTGGCAAAAATTAATGAAAATAATGTATATAATAAATACATTACATTTCTTTCCTTTAAAATTAAAATTATTATTTCCATTTTATTTCCTTTTTAGTATCCAGGTCTCTCACATTGTCCTCAGTTTGAATACTATATTTTTTAAGCAAAAATCTTCTTTTTAGATTTATTTTTAAAAATTTCCTGAATACAAACAGAAACATTATTTCTAATACAGATGTTATAAAAATATACAAGAAAAATGACTCTTTGGAATGACAGGTATTAAATGAATGGAACAGTGAGAGCCCATTGTTTTACATGGTGTGTTCACAAAGTTTCAAGACTGGTGCTAGAATACAAAAGTTATTAAACGTTTTTGTGCAGCGAACTAAAATTCTTCGAAATATGACCCTTGGGCATCAACACACCTCTGCCAGCATTTTTTCATTATTCACAGGCTCCCTGCGGGTCTTCGCGTGCAAGGCTCTTAAATGACCTCGTCGAAGCCGGAATCAAGGATCGCTGGAACGTGTCGAATTGCTTCCCTTTCAGGTCTTTCTTGATCCGGAGGAATAAAAAAAGTCACTGGGAGCGAGGTTGGGGCTGTATGGAGGCTTGTGGGAGTATTGTCAAGTTAAACTTAGCCAAAACTTTGACGGCTGCGAGCGGTGTGTGAGAGGGCGCATTGTCGTGGTGAACAATCCAGTCTTATCTGGTGTCTGGCCGGAAGTGCCGGGTCAGGTCATTTTTACGCTGGAATGCCCACTATTTGAAGGATAGAGTCCGGCGCGTCCGATCAGACATCAGGGACGAGTGGATTGTTCACCTCGACAATACCCCCTCTCACACACCGCTCGCCGCTGCCGATGTTTTGGCTCAGTTTAACTTGGCAATACTGCGGAAAGCCATCTACAGCCCCGACCTTGCTCCCAACGACTTTTTTGTTTCCCTGGATGAAGAAAGACCTGAATGGAGAGCGATTCGACACGATTTCAGCGATCTAAGCAGCTTCGACGAGGTACCTTAAGAGCCTTGCGCGCGAAGACCCCCGGGGAGCCTGTGAATAATGGAAAAAAAACGCGGGCAGCGGTGTGTTGATGCCCAAGGGTCATATTTCGAAGAATTCTAGTTCGCTGTACAAAAACGTTTAATAACTTTTGTATTCTAGGACCAGTCTTGAAACTTTATGAACACACCATATATATCGCTATAACTGATCTTAATGTTTAATTTTTATTTTTTGTAACTTAATGCTAATCTTCGAAGTGCGATTTCGATAGAATTACAGGTTCGTTAAAAATTAACAGGCCACGAATGTCTACAGATTTATTTATTTATTTATTCATCTATTTAGTGTAAAGATAACATATTATTCCTCTGTGAAGTTGGTTTTCCAATGAGCTAGTTATGTATTATAGAATTTATTTTAAATAGAAAACGCGATTTTATTTTATTTAATTTATTTTAAATTGATCATGATCCGACATTCATTAAAATTATAAAAATGAGAGATTTTTTTAATCGATCTTCATGTGGTTTTTCTGTGTGTGTGTTTCCCACATATGTTTGATTAACTGAATCATTTTTTTTTTTTTTTTTTTTATATATATATATATAATTTATATAAATATGCACTCTCCAAATGTTTCAGGAATACATTAGGTATTTCATAACCTATTAATTTATTCTTATTTGTGATATTTTATAACAATAATACATGTATTTGATGAAATACCACAATGACAAAAGTTTTATTTTAACCTGCAAACTTATTAAGGGGACGGTGGAGTTTAAAATCCTTAAAAATAATTTTTTTTTTATTTTTGTAAATTTCACCTTAAATATTAATCACGGGCATGCATTTGACATGATGCATTTATCGCAAAAAAAAAAATTAATTTTGAGAAAAAAAATGGAATTTTACGCGTCATCTCAGAAATCTTCGAAATGCCCCCTGCGCCTCCCATATCAATGAAAATCCCCAATATTTTTTATAAAAGTTTGGTTTATATATATAAACAAAATAGAGCATCGAATTTTATATATTTGAATTTAAAGGTAAAAAAAAATTGAAAATTTCAAAATTTTTCAAAAAAAAAATTTTTTTAACCTTTAAAATATTGGGGATTTTCATTGATATGGAACGAGCAGGGGGCACTTCGAAGATTTCTATGACAACGCTTAAAATTCCATTTTTTTCTCAAAAATAATTTTTTTTTTATTTTTTTGTGATAAATGCATGCTATAATGCATATAATGTACCCTTGAAATATATTTAAGATGAAATTTACAAAAAAATAAAAAAAAAATTGAAAAATTTTGAAAATTTGAAAATTTTTTGAAAAAATTTCAAAAATTTTCATTTTTTTTTACCTTTAAATTCAAATATTTAAAATTCGATGCTCTATTTTATTTCTATATATAAACCAAACTTTTATAAAAAATATTATGGATTTTCATTGATATGTGAGACGCATTGGGCATTTCGAAGATTTCTGAGACGACGCGTAAAATTCCATTTTTTTTTTTTTTTTTTTCTCAAAAATAAATTTATTTTTTTTTGTGATAAATGCATGCCTGAATGCATAAAATATACCCTTGATTAATATTTAACCCTTTGTTGCATACTGTCCACTACAGTGGACAAAATTGCCAATTTTTTTCTTTTCCAACCTATTTCCTTCACAGTTCCTATTTAAAGCTTATGCTACTTTTGACATTCATACTTGAAGGGAAAAAATCGAGTTGGCGAAACAAATTCGTTAACTTACTTCTTAAGATAGAATTAATGTGGATATCCCATCAGAGTGTCTGTAAGTTGTCCAACATAAACTAAAATGCTTCTAAACCTATAATAATGTTATTTAAATGATTCTTTGTTCATTAATTATTGTTTTTAGATGCCTTGGCTTAATAGATAATTGAAAAACAAGTATAAAAATACTTTTTTGTTTATTTTATGGAAGGTTTTACATAATGTCCACTATAGTGGGCGCCATGCACAGCATCAACTGAAGTGGGCATCATGAGTGTGAACAGTGAAAATTTTAAAATATAATTTTGACGTGTTTATGTAATTTTAATATTATGCACGCATATTTTATATAAATTTTCATCTCTTTCACATTTTTAAAAGTTATAATTATCTGACTTCATTGATTTACGCAATTTATTATTTTTAAAAAAGTTGCATATGTGTTCTGTTTGAAATAGATCTGTATGACAATATGGAAAAACAATAAAATAACAATAAACAATTTTTAAATTAATATCTATGGAACATCTTTTTAAAATAATTTTAAAAATTTTAAATGAAAACTTATTTTAATTAAAGAAATTTTGTTGTATACAGAAGCTTGTTTCCAAATTGCGTCATACAATTTGGAAAAATTAAACTGGCTCTAGCAAGTGGCCTCATTCAGTCAGTGACGCGACAATCTGGTGAACCGTATTTGATTCTAGACTCTGAAAATGTGATGTGCTGGAAGACAAACTGACTGTAAGAGCAAATTCTGTACGCAAGGGCACAAGATATGACAAGGTGGGACACTTTCCCCTCAAACATCCGAAAGTGCACAGTGATGCAAGATGGAACAATGTAAAAGGAAGTCAACATATCCACGTGTAAAATGTAAAATTTACCTTTACATCGATGCAAACACTGATTGATTTTTCAAATTTCATCATCAAAGAATGTTTTTTTTTTTTTTTAACAACAATTATTTTTTATATATGAAAATATTCTAGAAGAAAACTATCATAAATCTTATTTTCCTAATAGCACTACATTTCAATTCTGTGTTCATAGTGTCCACTATAGTGGACAAGCTGTAACTCAAATAATAAAAAAATATTACACATAAAATAACTTTTTTCTCATCTAGCATCATCCTTTTAGTAGGAAAATACTAAATTTAACATTGGGGATTTGCCAGTTTTAGAGTATGCAACAAAGGGTTAAGGAGAAATTTACAAAACTAAAAAATATATTTTTTTAAGGATTTTAAACTCCACTGTCCCCTTAAAAGTACCATCGACAGATGTTGCCAATTCTCCGGCTTTTTGCACATCACTATTATCTTAGGGAAAATGTTGTTCTTTTAAATCGCCCAAATGTTTCATTTAAATAAAGAACATTTTCTGTATTAAAATACTGGTATCCAAAAATCCTGAGCCTTGGCAGTTCTGCATTGATTTAGTTTCCCTGTCCATAATACTTCTACCAGGTTATTCATTGTATCATTAAATTAATGGCATAACTGCCAACCTGTACGGATTTCTCATACCACTAAAATTTAATAAAAAACATTATCTAATTGAATCACCGAAATTCCAGTAATTTTAACGTTTAACCCTAGAGCTACCGGAAATTTTACTCAAGTTTTATAAAAACATTCTACACCAGAATTTTTACTTAAAACTATTTAATTTGTTTATTTAACTTATTATTGTCTGATTTATACATTTAGTTTGTTTTGAAGAAATTTCTGGTTTGAATAAATATTTTGAATGTACATGTCGGGTCCATTGGACCCTTCTGGTAGACAGAGGGTTAAATAAGTCAAAAATTTCTATAAAATTTTAGTGGTAAGAAAAAGCCGTACAAGTTGGCAGCTATGTTAATTGGCAACGGATGATGCATTATGTTTTTATTATTATTATTATTACCGTATTTTCCGACGTATAATCCGCGGATCAAACAATCATATTTGACCCAGAATGTGAATTTCATGAAATGTAACTTACCAGATAGCGGAAAATATTTTACTTCAATTATTAAATACAATTTTAAGGTCAAAACATGATTGTTTGATCTGCCGATTATTCGCCGAAAAATACGGTATTTGCAGTGTAACGCTTTCTTATATTTATTCTGGCATTTGAATATAATAACAGAAGCAGTGGTAGTTTGAGGCGAATAAATCTGAAGAAAACTGTGAAACATAAAATATGTCAACCATCTTAACCCTTAACGGCCAATGCCACTATACAAGACACACTTATTTACATCCTTAAACAATTTTATTCGCTTAGAACCACTTTTTTTTTTTTTTTTTTAAGAAGCACATTTATCGTACTTTGACAACATGTTCCAGAGAAATTTACTAAAAAAAATTACTTTTAAAATGTAGTGGTGCGAATAAAGTATAAAAATAGCATCATGTATTTAAAGCTACAATCCGTTAAGATTTAATATTTTAGTATCGTAAAACTAAAGACCTCCTTAAAACGGTAAAATTCGTTTTTGATTTACATTTAGTTCTAAAATTGCTTTGTTTGCAATGCGTGTCTAATAACAAGTTAATTTGCAGCTGATATGCTACAGTTGAAAATTAAAATTGGTCGTGCTGAGTAAAATGTTTTATTATTTTTTTTAATGAAAGCGATATATTTCCATTATAATAGGTTTAATTTCTGTTAAGTAATTGAGACATATGTATAATAGTTAAATATATCACAAGTTAATTGAATTCTGTCAAAAATGTAGCAAATTTATCCTTTATATGTTTTTAAAATCTGTCCAATAATATTTATTACAATTACTACACATGCTGTTAAATTATCTTTATTGTGCAACTTTTTAACAGTGCAGATAATTACTTTTAGTCGGATCCTTTGAACAACCTTTCTTGAAAATTTTCTTGCAAAAGAATTTCGGTTTAGAATGCCATACATTATGGATATGGTATATAATTTTGCGGATTACATTATAGCATAGCAGCCAACACTTACGCTTTTCTGTACCACAAAATGTTAATGGTAAATAATGACTTTTTTAATCGCCATAATCTCCAGATTAAATAAGGCAAGAATTTCTATAAAATTTTGTGGTCTAAAAATGTGTAATAGTTGGCAGCTATGTTATAGAGAAATGATAAACCCATATCCCTATAATTATTGCTTTTTTCATCAAATGAATGTTATTATTTTTGTTTCCTGACCGTTTATCGGTTCGTCTCAATCTTTAGATATTTTAAAACTGCTTGGATTAACCCCTTGAATGGTGCTGATTCATTTTTCGACCACATTATTTCAATCCCTAAATGCCACTGTGGCACCTGAATTTTGGATCGAAACTTTCCTTTTATTAAGTGCGTGAAGAAAAGCTGTTATTCAATTTCAAATAAATGTGTTTGTAAATTCTGTAATAACTCAATCATTTCAGTATTTTATGAATAAAAGTATATTTCCCTGAAAGAGTTAAAATGAAAGTGTAACATGACGTCATGTAGGGATGCAAGCGCTAAGCCACAAATTGCTGATTTTCACCACTAAAATTTAAAAGTATTCTTCGACATACTAAAACTCCGACATCGGTGATGAATTGTGTCAAGAAATACTATTAAAATTTAGTGGTAGCCATCGGCCATTTCTGGCGCAGCCCTTTCATCCCTGATTTACGAATAGCTGCTAACACTTACGCTTTTTAGTACTACAATAATTTAATAGTAATTTTTACCTTTTTCAATCACCGTAATCTTCCGATTAAATAAGGCAAAAATTTCTATTAAATTTTTGTGGTCTAAAAACTTGTAAGATTTGGCAGGTATGGTTACGTTATATTTAAGGATGATGACTTAGCAAAAAGTTAACTTTTTGCAGAATCAGTCTTTAAACCGTTTGAGCTGTGATGAGTGAATTTCTTTCCACTTAATTTTAATCTCAAAATGTCCATTGACACCGGAATATTCAACCAAATTTATTTGAAAATAGATCAGTGCATTTTTTCGTGTATATTATAAGCCGAATTTTTTGTTTACAAAATACTGGTGCCAATGTGACATAGCCCAACTAGTCTGGCATCACTATTAATGACATGAAAGTTTCTACTTTATTTTTTAAACACATGATTCCTAACAGCCTGTTTACTCACAGAATTTGCAATATTGTTCTGCAGTTAACACCTTGAAGGGCGGAGGCAAATTATATATACCACTTAATTTTAATTCCCAAACGCCACATTGGCTCCAGAATGTAGGAATGAAACTTTGCTTTAAATAATGTACGCGAATTTTCTTTTTAATTACTTTGCTTTTACTTACTTTTGGATGCGGGAGCACCCGGGTGTTTCTGAATCAATCTGGCCTAGTGCCCAGAAGGATGACCAGAAGCTCGCCTGAGGTCTCCGTAGCGGTCCCTTTCCACTTTTGGAGAGAAGACCAAAGCGGGGGCCCAGAGTGACTCAGGTCGATGATGGAGTCCTATGTCCAGCTGTCAGACTACGTCTGAAGGGGCAACGTGCACCTGGGTTGCCTGTGGCCTGTGTGTCATGTGTGTAGACGCCGCTTTGTTAATGGCGAGAAGTTACCGGCGACAACCTGGAAGAGGGAGGCGCAATGCGGTCTTGTTGTTTTGAGCGAGTATGCGGGTGGTGCTCTGCGCCACCTTGATGTTGCATTGGTGATTCGCTACCATCGACCCTCATGGGCGTGAGGAGGGCAGAGGTGACTCAAAATCACTCGACATAGCTACGTGACTGATTTAGAAGGGAAGACAAAGGGCTTTTTGCCAGAATCTGGTTACCCTGTGGGGTCGAAGGTACGAGGGGCCTTCGGGTGTCGAAGCAGGTGGACACATTTGAGGCAGGTGAACGAACAGGACACAGGCAGCCACACAGGGTCCGGTCGGACCAAAGCCTTTTTGCTTTTTCTCTTACTCGTCCCTGGAAATTGATTCCTTACTCTAGTGGACCATTGACGTCAGTCAGTGTGTCCTAAGCGATTTCACCACCCTCTGAGGAGGATCCGATCAGGAGACGAGAACTAATTTCCTGTTTTTTGTCTTTATCTACTAACATTGTATTTGTGGGTAATTGTCCTCGGAACCTAGTTGTTGATTCAGGGGTGCCTTGAACATCTAGGAAGGTTTGTTAGACTACCTCCGCAGCGTCCTTGTATCCGTTTGGGATTTGTAAACCATTTTGCTTTTCTTTCTAGTCTATAGCCCGATGTCGAGGTATGCGACCACCTTGTAAATACGCGTTGGAGTAATATCCTACGCACCCCTCCAGGTGGTGGATGGTTACTGCCTGTTTCAAGGCGGCTCGGTGGGTTATAGATTTAACTTTCCTGTTTTTTATGTCTATCCACTAACACGCTTTAGACCCCAGCTGTTGATACAGGAGCGGGAGAGTTCCTTGGCGGATGCGATGTTCTTGGATCGGGATGGGTTTTGAATTTTAGTGTATTTATTCTTTTCTGGGATCCATTGGGTGGTCTTGGATCGTTTCGCTGGCTGATGGACTGGATAAGCGAGCCATGTGGGTTAGTCCCCTGTTCGTGTTCTTGGTCCGTTGGCTGGTGGCTCTTTCTGGGATTCATTCGGGTGATCTAGGATCATTTTACCGGGTAGTGTTGCCTTTATTACCGGTTGAAGTGGGCCAAGTATCGTACTCGCGGGGTCGTGGACGGATTGCACTTTCTCCGTCAAAGTCATGTCCCCCATCTGCGTGGTGGCCCGTCGACTGGTAACGTGATTATATTAAGATTAAGTTTCTGTTTTTATGTTTCTTTCCTTCTTGTCTCATGGCTTCGGCGTGTTGCCGGGTTTCACCTCAGTTGGGTTATGGGCTAGCCCTCCGGTGTTGAGCTGGGTGGCCGTGGGATACTAACTTTCCTTTTGTTTTGTCTATCTACTAACCTTCCTACGCTGACTGAAATCGCAGAGGTTGAATTTATAGGGTATCCCCAGTTTCAGCTAAATGAAATGAAATGAAGTAAATGAAGCCGGTGTGCCCCCCCCCCCCCCTTCGCTAGTCTTTTAGCGACGTCGCTTCCTGTGGGGTGTTCCGCGATTAGGAGTCGATGCATCGGGTCGAGCCTGTTCCGACTCCTCTTTAGAGTTTTTTATTGAGCCGGATTCTTTCATGTTATTCGGACTTCGGTGTTTATTAAGGGCCGGATCGTGGTCAAAGCGGACTCCCTTGTCGACGCCTTGGCGGCTCTTTATGGACCTAGTGTGCAATGTTGCCAGCTGGGCTACATTTTTAAAAATTAGATACTTGATTGGTCCCACTTTTTTGAGATGGTAAAATGTACCTTATTTAACACGTTCACGCCGTCGCGGGGGGTACACACATGACTGTCTCAGGGCTGGCAAGTCTCCGGCCTTTTGGATACTAGTATTTTAATACAGAAAATGTTGTTTTATTTAATTATAACAATTGGGCGATTTAAAGGAACAACATTTTCTCTAAAATAACAGTGGTGTGCAAAAATTCGGAGACTTGACAACTCTGAGACAGTCGAGTGTGACCCACCGCGCCGGCGTGAATGTGTGAATGACATATTAATTAAGGCAAAAACAAAGTGAATTTTACCGTTTCAAAAAAGTGGTAACAATCAAAAAATCTGAATTTAAAAAAAGTAGCCCACTGGCAACACTGCCCGTGTGATGACCAGTATTCACCATATACATGTATCCAGCCGTCTTACTTACTTTTACATAAATTTGTTGATAAATCCCGGCGTCAATCAGTCATTTTTACCTTTTAGCAGCAGAAGCCCTTGGACCCTGAAATTGCTAAGTAAGGTAAAAAAACTCTTTAAAAATTCTGGTAGAATTGTGCGAGCTTCTTAACACTTAAATGCAGGATTTTTTTATTTTGTTTCGAAAAAATTAGATATGAATCTCTGAAAGGTTTATAAGACAGGGAAAATAATGAGAAAAATCAGAGATGCATTTTTCGTATAATACGACAATCTTTTCTTAAGCTGCACATCTGCAATTCAAGTAAAAACTAAAATACTGTAAATTAGTAAATAGTTTAATACGTGTGAAACTAAATACCTTATTTTATATATTTTTCTATTTTGTAAATATTAACCCTTAAATGCAACAATTATTTTTTTAGAATTATGTTTTTTACTCTTATTATAAAGTTTATATACCAGAAATTTTAGGATAGATTTTTAACTTTGTATTTTTGTAATTTTTACAGGATTAATATTTCTATATAAATATACTGGTTGCAAAGAATTACGTAAAACGTTATGTAGATACGAATCACTATGCCTTTAACACTTTCAGGAGCGGTGATGCCGTCACGGCATCAAATAATTTTAATCCCTATTTGGCACATTGGCACAAGTTTTATTGAATAAAAACTTCTCTTTTATTGAATAAGCGAAAATATAGCTTTACTTGTTTACAAATAAATTTTCTTGCAAATACTGGCGTCATTCAATTATTTCAACAGTTTATACACACAAACGCCTTGCCCCTGAAAGGGTTAAGGGTTAATAGTGAAATCTGAAGTATAACAACTCTACCGTATTGTATATAGAGTACATTCCATTCGAATAATCCATTTATGATCATCCTATCTAAATAAAATAAATAGGTGTGGGTCTCCTTTCTGAAATTTTGTATATTTTTGAAAACAACAATCTGTAAAATTTCCAAATAAAAATAAGCTATGCATTTTATTCGAAGTATTTAAATTTTATTTTTAAAAATAATATGAAAAGCAACATTGCACAAAAGTATTTTAAAGCAGAAATAGAAATGTTTCAACCTACACATTGAAGAATACTGAAAAGGAATGATATGATAGTTTAAGAAAGCGTGAAGTTCCAGATAGCAGTGAAAATAAACCCATTTTTCTATTTGTAAAATGGACTGAAAATATTTAATAGAAATACTGAAATGTATATATAGGACGTATTCTGTCTTATTTGAAATCATATATGCTGTCAAATCTAAATAAATTACAGATAATATGTACTTATTTACATGAAGGTAAAGCAACTATGTGCGCAACATAGAAAATATTTAGTTCAATGATGACCAACTTCTTAGTATGTGGACCGCTGAATACTATTTTTTTTCGAATAGAAAACGTCGTTTTACTTAATCACAGACTATTCTGCCATAAAACAAGGATTAAATTAGTTTACAGAAAATACGGAAAAATGGCACTGCCAAATAAACCAAATGTTCGGCACATCTGCTGGTGTCCAACCAGTGTGGGTTTGTCCTCGTGGCACACTAGCGTTGGTCACCGCTGATTTATTGTACGTCGTTTGATTTAGCCCTTTCAAGGGCGGTGGTTCATTTTTGGACCACATAATTTTAATCCCTAAATGCCACATTGGCACCAGAAGATTGGAATGAAAATTTTAATTTTATTAGGTACTTCCAGAAAAGCGTTTACTTACTTCAAAATAAGTTTGTTCGTAAATTCTGGTGTCATTCACTCGTTTTCGCATTTCGCGAATAGAAGTAACTTGCCCCTGAAAGGGTTAACACTAGGAAGCCAAGCTGGTGTCGATTCGACACCGCCCAAACGCTTAAAGGTCGTCTCGAACCAGAAATTTCTTCATAAAATAAGCTAAATACAAACCACAGTGAACTAAGTTTAATAAATAAGTTAAATATTTTTAAATAAAAATGCTGGTGTGAAATATTTTTATTAAGGATGAATAAAATTTCCGGACGTTCTACTCATGGAACTATTAATAAAGTGGAACTGACATATCTTTGAAATAGTGAAGCTTCCACTGTAATCTCTTTCGTAGGGGTTGATTACCTCCAGGGAGATTTCATTCAGTAAATTTCAGTAAAAAATATTTCCTTATTTAAACGCCTTATTAATGAAAAATTTCAGGCATAAATAATGGAAGAAAAGTATATTCATGTTTACTTTGGTAATAGTCAGACCCTGCATTTCCGCCATATTGTGACAACCTTATGTGAGTGCCAATGAAAATGATATTAATACATTTGAAAACTGACACCAGTACAAACAAATGAAATTTCCAACATATTTGTGCGTAAATATTCCCGTGAATAAGGCGCTTAAATACGTTGAAAGTTTCTGTTCATGACTCGTGAGACTTTCGCCCCGCCTGTTCTCAGAAACTGTTTTCCTGATTTCAAAAACTCAGCTGCCATACAACCTTTTCAGTTACTTCACTCGCAACTGGTAGATAGTACACTTCATGTCTTCTCCTGTTTATTCATAATTCCATTGTTCTACTTATTCGTTCTTTGCTTGTTATTGCCTCGCATAACAACATATCTAGTGTTACCAGTAGGCTACTATTTTTAACCCTAGATCTACCGGGCATTTTATTCAAGTTTTAATAAAACGTTCTACACCAGAATTTTTATTTAAAACTATTTAACTTATTTATTTACCTTATTTTTGTCTGGTTTATATACTTAGTTTATTTTAAAGAAATTTCTGGTTTGAATGAATATTTAGTATGTACCTGTCGGGTCCAATGGACCCGTCTGGTAGACGGAGGGTTAAATTCAGTTTACGTGATTAGGACCACTATTTTGAAATTGTAAAATTCGCCTTGTTTAATGACATAATAATTAAGGCTAAAACAAGGGGAATTTTACCATTTAAAAAAAGTGGAGCCAATTAATAAATATAAATTTAAAAAAAGTATACTACTGACAACACTGAATATCTCCTTTGGCTCCCTCTAGCACCTTTGCGTTTCAATTCCGACCATACAATCTTTGATGAAAATTGTTTGTTTTGATGTATACTTCCAGCTCCAAAGTTTTGCCCATCTTTTATGAAACACTCTGTATAAACAATAACTACTTTCTGCTTTGATCTTATTAGCGTTTATGTAATTTGTAACCTAGTAAATTATAAGAAGGATTTCCAGCAGCTCATACGTGGACCACAGATGTAGTAGAAAATTCCTTTCACCGCACCAGAAGGTTTGATTTTATGTAAACGCAAGCTATTTCAAATACTACCAATAATTAACCACTTAACAGTTTTTGACGAGACCCGCCCAGGCAAAAGGAGATTGCTTACGTCATTACTAAGTACTTTTGAACATCACAAATTTTTAACTATAACTTTTGCTTTATTAATTGGTTATTTTTTTTTTTCGAATTTACAAGAAGTATATTTTAGTATGGAAAAGTGGTGTTTTCTCCCTCTTTTTAGTTTATTGTATAAAAAAATGAAACTGTTCATGGTTTAAGATGATTATACACTGCTCAAAACAATTAACCCCTTGAGGGGCACCGGTATATATTATATACCACCTACGATTAATTAAATTTTACATCAGAAAAATTTTATTAAATTTTGCTTTTCTAACTATGGTTGAAAAAAGCCGTAAAATTGCTTTTACTTATTTTGAAATAGAATTTTTCAAAGATTCCGGTGTGAGTTCAACATTACAGGAACACAATCACTTGCCCCTCAAGGGATTAAAACGTATTGTAAATCTTATAAAAAAGAATGGTATAAGCGAAATGTTTTTGGAAGAAAATGGAAGAAAATAGTCACAAATGCAGATTTTTCTCATTTTAAATCTTCGAAGTATGCAATTTTTGAGTTTTAGTTCAAAAACGACGTTTTAGCAGCAGCGAATAAAAATTGGCTTTCACCTTACTGAAACACAAAGCGGAAAACAATAATCGACATTCAGTAAGTGCTATGTTTCGATGAGTGAGACGTCTCAACAAAGTCATTTAATCGAATCAAAAGCTTGGAGAGTTGGTGGGCAGTTGTTGGAGGGGGGGGGGACAAACACAGGGATGACAGGGATGACCGCCCCGGGAACCCAGCTTTCGCTTTAGAGTATAAGTGCAATCCCGGGGGGAGAGGGGGGGGGACAAACACAAGGCGAAGTAGCAGAAGCCGCATGAGTTTCACAAAATGTGATTTCTAGGATCTAGAACCGTTTTATGGAGGCAGGAAATGTAGGCCGATGACCGGGGCAAGGACGTAGACGTGCAACAACGCCCAATGAAGATTGATATTTAAGACTAACGGCTCGGAGACAAGGAAATATGAATTCCACTCTTCTTCAACAACACATTCGTTCGGCTACTGGCACCACAGTTTCGACTCAAACTGTCCGAAAGCGGCTCTAAACTGTAGGTCTGTACGCTCGCAGACCAATGGTAAGTGTCACGTTAACAGTAAAGCACTGTGACGCCTACACAGAGTGGGCAACAGAGCATGTGATCTGTAGAAATGAATGGCGCAATATTCCTTTCTCTGATGAATCCCGTTTTTCTGTTGATCATGATAATAGGTGTATTTTCTTCTGGAGGGAACGTGGCACTAGAAAAATAGCCTTGTTCGTAGAAAGAAGTGCCCGATTTCGCAATAGGGGAGTGATGGTTTATGCTGGCATCTCTATTGGTGGGTGCACCGATCTCCACATCTTTCGTAATGGAGCTCTGACCGGTCAGCGATATAGAGATGTGATCCTCAGACCTAGTGCATCCCCTTACACAGCAGCAATTGGAGACGACTTATTCATGTTAAAGGACGACTATCCCTTACTTGACCCATAAAAGTGGGGTAAATGGACCAGGAGGGTCTATGCGCGTTTATTTTTTTCATATGTGATATCAGGTCCTGTTTGAAAAAATATAAACAATGGTATAAACAAAAGTATAAACAAAAGTATAAACAAAAAGTATAAACAAAAAGTATAACTGGCTATAAATTTATACCAGCCAGATCATGTAAATTATATATCAACTAAGGAGCGTTGCAAGGGAAATCTTTGCTGTCAATGTGCCTAAAAAAGCCCTAAAAATGAAAATATTAGATTTATTTATACCAAAAACATAAAAATTAAGTAAGTACTTATGTACTTTAGTATAGGTACTAAGTACAAAAGTTACATGGGTATTTTAAGGAAAAAATAACAAGGTAAATCTATGAACAAACGGATATGTAAGTACTTACGTACAATCGTGGGGAAAAAAAAAGTAAACACCCCTTAATAACTCTGCAAAAAATTATTGCAGAAGAAAGTTACTGGTACCAAACGATTGGTAATAACGGCTACTTTTAAATGATGTAAATAAAATTTGCTTAGGGGACCATCTACATTATAAAACGAACCATAACTTTGTTTTTTCTCATTAGTAGTACACAATTCTGGCAGCATAAATGAACTCTACACCCTTCAATTAGCCGAAAAACAATTTTCTATGCAATTCGTACGATAAGTTTCCGAGAAATTAATTGTTGTAATACCAGCGTATTTTAAGGGCTGTATCCAAATTGAAATTCGGTACTCGATTGTTGACCAAGAGAGCCCCATTTCTTGATAAAGGCATGTTATTCGTCACTCAAGCTAGATTACAGGATAGCATAAGAAATTTCAAAATATCTAATCACTTCCATCATAGACGGCCCCTTAAACCACCATTTTGACGTTTGTTAAGCAAAATTTGAAAACTACTTGGAAGTAAAATGTGAAATTTTGGATTTCCATAAAGCAGGACCTAATAAATCTAGATCTATCAAAAAAATTGTAAGTTACAGTTCATAATTTTTTCGAATATTAATTTCATAGTTCATCCTTCATATCATAAAATTATAAAAATTGGAAATTCGATGTATTTATTTTGGGGTATTTTTGTGTTATTGCTACACAAAAAATAAGCACATTATGAGTATAATTTCAGGACATATTAATGAAAATATGTAAATGACATACAAAACATTAGAAGCACTAAATTTTGAAGGTTAATAATTGAAAAGCTTATCATTCAAATGACTTGAAATTTGGTGTCTAAGCATAGTTTGAACCAAATATTTGAAACATCTCGTTAAAATTGGGTACTGCCATTGAAAAAAATGAAGTTTGGTTTCGTTTCAATATGTAGATGTCGCCCTAAGCAAATTTTATATTCATCACTTAAAAGTAGGCTTTATTTCCAATCGTTCGGTATCATTAACTTTATTCTACCATAATTTGTTGAGCAGTTAGTAGGGGGAGTTTACTTTTTTTTTCGACGAAAGTACTTCATCTGTATTGTAGAATTTCAAGGTTTGGCTATCCTGCTTTCAGGAGCGAGGTACATGTATTCGTAAAACTTTGAAAAATATAATGGCACCAGTATTTACAAGAAAATTTATTTTTAAAGAAGCAAAAGTATATTTTCGCGTACTTAATAAAGGTGAAATTTTCATTGTAAATTTCCGGTGCCAATGTGACAATTAGGGATTAAAATTATGTGATGCCATAACGGCATCACCGTACTTCAAGTGGTTAAGAAATTTGTTTTGATGCCACCCAATATGCTTTTTTTAAATTTTATTAAGTAATTTTAATAAGGTATTCCACAATTTTCTTTATTGTGAGCAAAAAAAACAATGAAGAAATTTATTTCCCGTAGTAAGAGAAACTCAAAAGTATTATTTATAACTATAGGTGTAACTATGTACAACATGGTCCAGTTACCACATTCTTGAAAAATTTATGGGGTAACTGGGACACCGGGATTACATTTGAAACATGAAGTACATATGTATAGATACCTAATAATATTAATATAGTTATATGCCTAATCTTTAAAAAAAAGATCGTTTAATAAAAGAACTTATAGTATTTTAATAAAAAGCCGAGGAAGTTCAACCAACTTTACGTTGCTTTTTAAAAAAGAAACGTAAATTTTCAACAACCTACCATAGCAAAGAGAGAGTTATGATTGAGTTGACACACATTGTTTTAGGAAGTAGAGATTAAAGTGCATTGTTCACATAAGCTAAAGCTTAAAAACATCAACGTTTTTTTTTTTAGAAGATAGTCTATGGCAGAGTTACCTCGGGGATCCAGTTACCCCATTGTATATATTTTATGATTCCTTGGCTGCTACTGAAATATAAAACACTTCTGACGAGGCCGCAATCTGTTCTTTTATATTTTCTATTTATTCTTGTTAAAAATTTTAACTTTTTACATAATTATATTCCTTTATTCTGTAAGAAAGTGTTCTAGTTCAGGCAAATATATTATTTTGCTGGTTTATATTGAGTTTGTGTGTTTTACTGCATCATTTTGGGGCAATTCACATTAACCCTTAACTGCATGAATTAGTCTTTTAGAATTGTGATTTTTATTTTTACATTAAGGATTAGACACCAGAAATCTTAAGATATATTTTTAACTTTACTTAGTAGCATATTTTTGTAATTTTTAGAGGATTAATATTTTTATATAAATATAGTGGTTGTAAGAACTTAATTTATGTATTAAAAATTAAATAAAAAGGTGACTGAAATTTACATCACTATGCATTTCAGGGTTAACCCTTTCAGGGTCAAGGTACTTCTATTCGTGAAATGGTGAAATGATTGATTGACACAGGAATTTTGAAACAAATTTATTTCATAATAAACAAAATCTTTCGTTCACATACTTAATAAAAGGAGAATTTTCGTTCCAATATTCTGATACCAATGTTGCATTTAGGAATTAATATTCGGTTGTCCAAAAATGAACCACCGCTCTTGAAGGGGTTAACGTTATATTTGTTTTTGGTTGGTGATTACGATATTTATTGCTTATATATATATTTAATATATAGATTAAATAAAGCGAAAATAAGTTAATAACTCTAAGAAGTTGTCCGTATCCAAAACCTCTGGTTCTCCGCCCCAGCAACGCCACTGCTTATTTTCGAAAAAGTAAGAAAAGATTAACTGAATTGTTCTAATTCTCATATAAACTTTAAATGATGCATTTAAACTGTTTCAAATTTTAAGGATTTATTTTTTAAGTTTTGTAACTGATTTTTATCAAATGATCTTTCTAGCTCTTAAAATAAAGTCTGAAAATGTAAAATTTCTTTGTAATCCGAATTAATAATTTTCAGAAATCTTTAGGTTTTCAGAAACATGAAAAACGAAAGAATAGAATATGCAGTAACTTTCACTAAATAGAAATATAAATCTTCTTAATTGCTATATCAAACACGATTCAAATGTCAGGAACTTTGTGTTCCAGAATTAACACGAGTGTACTTTATTAGAGACAGTTGTGTTTGACAAGGAATTGAAATCTGCTCCCTCTAATTACATTCTTACGCTTTTCGATGTTATATGCCTCGAAGACAATTATGTCAGTAACATGAAAGTATAATTTATTTTTTGCATATTGGCTGTTAATTTTAGCGCCGTTTAATGAGCTTCCCTACTGAACTGAGATATTTAAACTAACGCTAGAAATTTTAATTGCAATATCAAGCTTAGAAGTTAACGTATTTTTTATGATTAAAATGTTTCACAAACACTTTTTCAGAGAAAACTATATAAAGTCTAAGAACATCCTTAAATTACAATTGATATATTTTAGTTAGCCTTTAACGGTCGAATTACTCCTCCCACGCACAGCAATCGCGTAGACGAGTTTATTCGTTTTGCACCACTTTTTTTAAGAAACATTTTTCCTTGCACTTTGACAACATGTGCAAGAGAAATTTACTAAAATATGTACTTTTAAAATATAGCGGTGCGAATAGAATATAAAAATAGAATCATGTATATAAAGTTTGGTCGGCTATTTGCCGACACTCGAGTGTGTTAAAGCATGGCGCTTCATAATGCAGGTTTTTGGCCGAAAAGGAATATAATGAATTTAACAATTTTATTACTGGCAAACACTAACTAATCTTTTTATTTTTATTCGTACCTTCAAAGATTTTTCCTTGTAGTTGATTTCTTTTGAAAATGTCCTAGTATAAGTGTATGACAGATTATTTTTCAAAACAGTTTTATAGATATTGAAATAAAAAATTTCCACACATATGTCCAAATTCACAGTCAAATGGTTAACGGTTATGTATCTGAGTAAACGTTATTAGAAAGAAGTATACCTACCAACATTTCAGTCTCTATAAGTGGAGTAAAGATAATTAAACAGATACAAAAATAAACTAGAAATGATAATCAATAAAACTATTTAATTAGTAAAATTCAGAAGTAAGGCGAATTTATAAATAATTTTATTAACTATATTTTTGTCGTTCCTTTTATTTATTTCACTTGGTTAAAAAAAAAAAAAAAAAAAGTTGTAAGCTATTAAGAAAGAAATAAGTAAAATATGTGAACTAATTTTACATAAAATCATATTTATCAATCGATATACCAGAAAAAAAAATACGTAGCAAAACCAGTTTATGTGATATTTATTTGTTTTATCTGTAAGTGTAGGAAAAAAAATCGAATCAACATAAAATATATTTTAACATCCTAATTCCCATGATAGAATACCTTCTTGAAATTCCATCGTTCAGAGAATCTGAATTCACTCCAGAAAATTTCAATAATAAATTTCGCTTTATTTAAACACGTTAAACGCATCCCTTATTATATAACTCAGATATTGCTATTTTAAATTTTGTGTGAATTTGGAATATCCGAATAAAAAAATCCACTAAATCCAAAACACTGTTGGTAGCATATATACTACCATGCACATTAGAGGGTTAACCCCTTCAAGGACCGTGGTTCATATTTAGACCACTTAATTTTTTCCATAAATGCCGCATTGACACCAGAATAAATATTGGAATGAAAAATTTCCTTTTATTAAGTACGTGAGTAAAAGCATTTATATATATTCAAACAAATTTTCTTGTAAATTCTGGTGTCACTCACTCATTTCACTATTTTGCGAATAGAAGTACCTTGCCTCTGAAAGGGTTAACACATTCTGGCAATTTCCTACGGCATGACCGGCAATTTCCTACGAAATCTGTGTATCGAGGCAATGAAGCTCCCCCCCCCCCCCGCCTTTTCTGAAAATCGGTTCCCTAGATCAATATTGCCAGTTCTCTTCTTTTTTTCAGCTTTCTTCATTGCGACCACTTTTTAGAAGTAGGAATATTCGACTTATTTAAAGTCTTATTAAATAATGCGAAAATGGGGTGAATTACACTAGTTTAAAAATGTGACGACAATTAGGAAATCTGTAAAAAAGGTAGCGAACTGGTAACATTCGCCTATATATCTTTTTCGAGCTTATTGATCAATAAATATCTTGAAAATGTTTGGATTTTATGTCCGTAAAATCTAAATAAAAATGTCCAACTAACTGGTATAAAGACGTAATATTTCTGATAAAAGCTTGCGGATATTTTATTCAAGGAAAATTGCATAGCCGGAACCGAGGATCTAGAATTCAACTTTAGTCAACTACGTTTGGTTTTAGAAATAGAAATATATACGTCACGGGTCAGCAAAGTCTTAATTAGACTCTCAGTGTTATGGTTTTCTGGCATGTTGAAAGTGATAGAATTTATGATAAAATCGCGGGAAACAGTATTATGAAGTTTCTCTTCATCGATGTGTCTTTGTTACACTGAATATCATAAAACGAAAGCTATATCTTAACCATTGGCGTATCTTCGTATGCAAATCGGGCATGCCCTTTCCAACCATTAACTTTTAGTATTTTTTTTTCTAATAGGTCGTTTAGGATGATTTTAAATTTTATAAGGTGGTTAATTTTTTTCTCAAAAACTGGTGGGAATGAACATTCACAGATTGGGTAGGGTTGTCCTCCACTGGTGTGAAACATACGATATTAGAACAATAAGATATTAGCAAGTCCTGACCCTTAATCAAGGATTAACACTAGAACGGACAACAAGGGTCTATTCGCTTCCAGTCAAATGATTAAATGTCGATTCGAATGAGAAAAATCTTAATAGAATAAGTTAAATATAAAATACACAAAAATAAGTTAAATAGTTTCGAATGAAAATTCTGGTGCGAAATATTTTAATAAAGCATGTGCAAAATTTACCGGCGTTTTAGTGTTAAAGTTTAACTGTGGCCCGATTGATACCAGTAAAATTTTACAGAAATAATTGACTTATCTGATCATCGAAACTCTGCTGTTCAACAAGTGGACTAATTCTTTAAAAAATTAGTGGTATCCAGCGGGCCGCAGTTTGAACCCCTGTCGTAAAATATAAAATCAAAAAGATTTTTTATAACTCCTATAAATTTAAACTTATGCGGCAAAACAAGATGCGCCACATTGTGGAAGGCTGAGGTGTGAGAATTGAAAATGGCGCACATTAGGGCCAAATCCCGAAAAGCTGGCCAAAATATAAAAAACTTATTCACATTGCATGAAACGTGACATACAGGTGTTTTTCAGGATGTTTATTCGATTCAAAAGTTAAAATCGTCATTCGACGATTCAAAAGTTAAAAAACAAAAAAAAAAAAATAGCTGACCCAATAAGGCTGACTAAAAATTAAAATGTTTCGAAAGTTATTTTCGAAAGTTATCACTTTGTATGAAACTTTGCAAAAAAGTGTTTTTGGGAATGCTAATTTCGATACCAAAAGTTTAAAAAAAATTAACTAATTAACGTAATTTTTTTCATACAATTTACTTAATTTTCGAATTTCATGCAATTTACGCAATTTACATAAGCTACGTAATTACTTCCGTAAATTCGTTTCTGCTGAAATGTGACGCAAAGATCGTACAGAGAAAAAACATGATTGGGTTGAACAACTTGAATGGACAATGTCCAACGGGATTGCAAAAGATCTTTTGGTGGTCGTTTTCAAAGTTCAAATGGCGTTCGTTGTTCGTTAACAAAGTTAGCGTTGTTTGTGAAAGAAAGAATAAATGATTATTTTCGTTCGATACATTAAAACATTAAGTACAGAAGTTTTGTACAGCTATTAAAAATGGGCATTAAGTATGTTTGATTCTTCTTTGTATTACAATAATTTAAAAACTACATCGATATATAAAAAAATAAGGTTACGAAACACTAAAAGGCATTTATAGATCTCATTCTTATATAAAAATAGTTTTCGTCTTTTGCTTACAAGCTTTATTGATAGATATAAAACACACTCAGACTGTTTTATTTCTTTAAAATTTATCCTATTTATTAATCAATACACACACACACACACACACACATATATATATATATATATATATATATATATATTGGGGGGGAGGTAAACGATAAAAATACAACTTCAAAGTTTTATAAAAAATTAGTATTATTTCAATAGTTGCAGCAGACTTTTTTAATTACGCAGTTGTATTGCATGTTAGTTATATTTTTTTTTATTAAGAAATCTTAATTTTATTATGGTATATAATCCGGAAAGCCTGGTTTGAACAGAAGTATTGTAAATGCTAATAGTGTGTTAATCAGAACACAAACTAGCCGAACTTTACTCATCTAAACGCTTCCATTTTGTCCATTATTTTTATCAGTTTTTCAAATTTTAAGTGAAAAACACAATTTTTACCCACCGTTCTATTGCGGGCATTTACACTAGTTATAATACAATAAATGGAATTATTACTTGTAAATATAAGAAAATTTTATTCTATACGACAAATGACTGAGAATTATTTAGAATGTTTTTGGTTCTAAACTTGCTTATGAAATTCCTTTATGTTTGTTATTAAAATACTTATTTGTAATGCATTACATAAAAATATATTACAAAATGAAAAGCGTAAAAAAAAATTAAAAATGTTATTAACTAAATTAATATTAAAAGAAATTAATTTCAGAGTTTTTTTAAGCAAATAAAAAAGTGACATTTATACTTATGCTTAGGAAAGCTTCACGAAATATACAGTAACAGTTTGTAACATCTAGTTTTTTTTATTATTCATTAGATAATAGTTCGGGTTATTATTTCCTTAAATTTCGTTGCGGAACTCTGCAGAATTTATAAACTTTTCTATGCTTGAAAGAAAAAAATTACAAAATAATTATGAATTTTTTTTATGTTGTAATTTTTATAGAACATGTAAATAATCTATTCGACCATCATTCTGTAAATCTGTTTTCAAGAATTAAAATAGAATGATATGAACAATTGTACCACGTGTTTAAAGCAATCATTATTTTCTTCCTTTCGTTGACCTCCTATGCTTTCCACACGAGCGTCACATTTGAAATGATTTAAGTGGTCAGGAAAAAGCGAAAACATTTTTCCAAATATAGATCTGGAATCTCCAAATATATTTTTAGCAACTATATATAATCAAAATTCACTAAAGTGTAACTTTAAACTTCAACTTTTGGCCGACTTTTCAGAATTTTCTCCCATTATGTGATGAATGCACAAGCGTGCGTGTTGATATTCTCTTTGATTAAAGGAAAATTTTATGTATACATTTTTATAGGAAAATTGTGTGCACAAATATAATTGAGCTTTCTTTAATTAACCTTTAAATGCGCGATTTTTTATTTTATTTCGAAAAAAATATATATGATACTCTAAAAGGTTTCTAACACAAGAAAAATAATGAAAAAAAAATCAAAGATATATTTGTCATATACGTCAAACTTTCTTCTCTTGCACATCTGGAATACAAGTAAAAACAACTGTCGTGTGGCTGTTTTACCCTAAAATAATGCAAATTAGTAAATACTTTAATAAGTATGTCTCCAAATACATTATTCATATAATTATTTATTTTATAAAACTTAACCTTTAACCCTTTAACCCTCTCGCTGCGTAAGTTCTCGCTTGCTCGTTCTTCGCGAAGAGCGTCTTTTACAGAATTTTTAACCCCTTAATTCTCGCTCCCGTCATATTCACGGGCTGTGTCTTTTACTCAGATTGTTTGATTCCAAACAGTTTTATAAAATAATGTAAATGGCTTTCTTTTAGTATCGTTTTACCTGTCATTTAATAAGGTGAATATTTCTTATTTAAAAAAGTGGGGCCAATAAACAATTTGAATTTTTAAACCGTAATTTAATTCGAGCGTTAAGGGGTTAATCTTTTATCACCGGTTCTTTAAAACAGAAAATTTTGACTATCGTAATCGGGGAAAATGTCCTAATTAAATCAGACAAAGTTTTCGCTAAAAAATAACTGGTGGGAATAATCAAATAGTATTAATTAGAGGGGAAAATGTATGCCCGAGAATATCTCGGGTTGCACAGCGAGAAGGTTAATTCCCATAATAGAATACGTTCTAGAAATTACGTAGTTCAGAGAATCTGACTTTACACCGGAAAGTTTCAAGGGTTAATTTCGCTTTAATTAAATACGGAATGTGTGTTTTTTAATTTAAGCAAATGTTGCTATTTTAATTTTCTGGTGTGAATTTGGTATATGCGAATAAAAAAATCTATTAAATTCAAAACAGTGTTGTCTGCATATATGCAAAGCTGCGCTCTAAAGGTTTAATACATTCCTCCTGTTATATTTATAGTAGGAGAGGTGTAGACACACACATAAGATAGAGGGATGTAATATGACTCTTCTTAATGAATAATAAAATAATAATTGAATAAATAAAAATCATACACCTCTGTGGTCCATTGAACTGTCAATAAAGCGGAATTGACATATCCTCAAAAAGGCGAAGAATCAACAGCACCGGTTTCGCACGAATTGCTAAAGGTGGGACAAACTTCCACCAATTGAATAAAAATGTAATACTCTTTATCTAAACGACTTATTTATGCAAAATGTCTGCAATAACTAAGGCAAAGATAGCTATTCATTTTTACTGGTGGAAGTCCGTCACAGCGGCATTCAAGCAATTCGATTCCGGCGTATTGTGAGAACCTAAACAATCCTACTGTCAATGTCAGTGAATTTGATTGCGAAGAAATCTTCCACCAGTAAATTTGTATAGATATGTTTGCCTTATTTAAATACTCTATTACGAATTATGTCATAAATATGGCAAAAGTTTCTACTCGCTTTTACTGGTGGAAGTTTGGCCTGGAGTTAACTAAACTCTCATGCGATGTAAGCTAAATCAGCCGCCGTCTTGTGAGATATCCTGAGTTACTTTACACTTAACTAGTAGACACTACAATTGCTGTCCTCCTCTTTATACATAGCTCCATTCCGTGGACATGCAGGATCATCCTTCTGTCCTTCACCCTTAAACAAGTATATTTCATGTCCTTTCTTGTTTCATCTATCATTCAACACATGGAACTGCAAGAATTTCTTAATTTGAAGAAAAAGAAATTGTGAACAAAGAATTTGATTTGTTGTTACAATGAAATTTTCTGTGTGATAAAGTAGGATGTTAGCTGATATATAATTATTTTTAATAACCTTTAACCCCTTGAGGGGCAAGTGATTGTGTTCCTGTAACGTTGAACTCACACCGGAATCTTTGAAAAATTCTATTTCAAAATAAGTAAAAGCAATTTTACGGCCTTTATTTCTACCAAAGTTAGAAAAGTAAAATTTAATAATTTTTTTCTGGTGTAAAATGTAATTAATCGTAGGTAGTATATTATATATACCGGTGCCTCTCAAGCGGTTAACCAGAAATGGCAGTATTCGAGACTGTTGAACTTTAACTGGAAAAGCAATGTGAGACTGCGCCAATTGTAGGAAATGTTATTTTCAAAATTTAATTTTCTGCTGAGTCATAAAATGTTTTTTTTCTGTTAGAATGCATCAGTATTAACATTTTGTAGGCGTCCGGGTTTTTCAGTGTTTTTGAGCGTGTTGCGGCAAAACCTAGTTATTTCGCATGTGAATCAACTTATTAATTTGCGAATTTCATTGATATGAAGGAACATAATTTAGTAAATAAAACAACAGTGACATATCGATTTAATTATTTACATTTGCAATTATTTAGACTGTTGCTTGTGACTTATCGGCAGTGTTGCTTAGTCGGCAGCGTTGCTTCATTCAGAAAGGAAATATTCTCACCAAAAAGTCTGAATAGTAAATTTTTGCTTTATATTAAACGGAGATTAACTTATAACTTTCCATGATAGGAATAAACTTTTTAGCCTTATTTATTCCCAGAAAACTAATACAAATATTAAGATTAAACCAGGTAACTACAAAATTCAAATACTTTATAAGCAATTTAAATACTAAATAGAAACATACTACACTCCTTTGAAATTTGTAAGAAGAGTAGGTACCTTGCTGTATCAATTACAAAACTTTATTTGCATTATCAGAGAAAACCATAAGAAAGGCTTGACGAACATTTTATAACAAAAGAGGAAATGAATTTATTTTACCCCTTTCTTGCATAGCAGCGAACTTTTACACTTTTTTTTTTTCCAATAAAATTTAAAATAAATTTTTGCCTTATTTAATCAAAGATTTCAGAAATTACATAAGGCAGAATTTTTTATTAAATTTTAATGGTAGCGTAAATTTGGCAGCTATGCATTTTAGTAAAAATATTTTGTTTATTTCGAAGAACAAATGTGCTAAGATGATGGAGCTCCCGCATGTACCTACTAGAGCTGAGACGGTGAACGAGAGGTCCAGAAAACCTTTTGCAACCACTATGTCTAAATAATAATCTGAGTCTTCTTTAATGAAAACTAACGATTAATCCTTAAACCGGGATGCAAGTACTGCACCACAAATGGCTGAGTGCTACCACTAAAGATTTATAGTATTCCTCACCTTACTTAATCACAGAATTTCTGAGACAAAACTGCATACTTATTAAGCGTCCTATCTTAAATGGGAGAGGTAACCGCAAGATTAAAGAGGAGGTCACATCAATCAAGGTCACGCGCCACGTAGTGAATGGGGTTGAACTACAGGAAGATGCCTAACTGATTTCTTATTTCACACCGCTAAAATTGTAAAGTTTTTTCCACCTTGATTAACCCGAGAAAACTCTCTGATGAGAATTTGTCTCACGGTGCTCAATTTCTTTTCTTTTACTTTACATACCCTTAATATAATTTTTTTTTTGATTGGCTTAGTACTTTTATACGGAAAAAGGTAAAATAATTTAAATATCATTTTAAAATTTTAATTAAAATGAAAAATTGTTTAAATAAGAGTCTTAAAAAAAGTACGACGGTGAGAGAAAATCTCATGCAGCGAATTCTCCCGGGTTAATAGCTGAAATGTCTCTGATAGATAAGAAAAAGAAAACTTCGTGGCGCCAAATACATCTGGACCCCCACCCACTTCTCGCTAAGCCAATATTTTGCAATAAATCTGGTGAACAAGATTCATATTCCATGAGTGACTAAAGATTTAGAAAATATGACCAGATGGTAGATATTCTGTCTTATATGACGTCACACTAAAAGACCGCGTATGTGGATTATCAACCTCGTCCACAAGATGGCTCAGCTGTGTTAATTTACGCCCGATTCCAGCATCAAGATTGTACGCTTAATATGTACGCAGTTTTGTTTCTGAGATTTAATAAGGGGAAGAATAAAATTTTAAGATACATTTTTAAATTTGTTTAGTATAACAATTTTTGTATTTTTTACAGGATTAATATTTCTATATAAATACAGTGGTTGCTAAGAACTTAATTTATTATTTAAAAGTTAAATAAAAAGCGATGTAAATTTGCATCAATATACATTAAAGGATTAAATAAGGTGAAAAAAAACATTCATGAAAAAAAATTTCAACTGACCTTCTGGAACGCTGATTCCCGTCTCTGTACTAAAAAGGTTTTTTTTTTTTTTTTAAATAGTTGTGAACAGTGGTACTCACTTTTATTTGCAAAAAGAAACGTCACATCATCGTTTCTGAAAAGTAATTTTCAACACGGTTATGCTAATGTGCGATAAAATAAAGTGAAGATTTCTATTCATAAAAATTGGTAGCTTTGCGGACCGCTGGCCGCGTACTAACTTCCACACGTTTAGTCTCTAAATAATACAAACATGTGAGATTTTAATATTTTAAATTGTAGGTGGGAGTTATTGTTTCCATGCCACTCCCGCAATGCAAAAAAATATATACTTGTAAATAAAGAAATGATAATATAGAGCATTGGTACAAACTATGCGGTCTGTAAGCTGAAGAGACACCATTATTCCCGATTAGAAAATTTCACTTGATACAATCGCAGAGTTTTTCTACTTAAATAAGGTGAATACTACTTTTCGCATATATTGGAAGCACTTCGCAGCGTTCGTATGAGGACTTTTTGCTAATAGTATTTTTTACAAGGATAATTTTGCTATTTCTGGACTATTGCGCTGTATGTAACATGCGGTTACGTACAAGAAAATATTCTCTATAGAAATACTGGTATCTGCACACATAAAAATTAATGTGAATAGTAAGCAACCCTACGAAGACTGCTGGGGCTAGTATGCTACTGTTTTACAAAATGGATGAAACTATATTAAGAGAAAAATGTTTTATTAATTAACCTTTCATGGGCGATGATATATATATGTCCCACTTAATTTAACCCTTTATCTACTGACGGTACTGATAAGTACCACTCACTTTAAACTTTCATCCCAATGTGAATATTACTAATATTCTGATGGTACATAGCAAAAACACTCTTTTAACTCCACTTTATCCGAATACATGACAGCAGTAGTTCTAGGTTTGTTTTTTTTAGCGTGGAAGGAGGCTATCTTTGACACAGACGATGTGCTTCGAGGCAACATTTTGAACAGATTGTCACGCTCGTCTGTTTATTGCTGCAAAAACCGTACAGGATATAAGATAAGTGTTGGATTTTTTTAATGTGTACATTATGATCATAGAATACATTTCGACTAGCTATTTTAGGTGAACGGTGTATGTATTTGATTTAACAGTTGAATTACTCTGTGGTACTTATAAGTGCGGTCAGTACACAGGGTGTTGGAGAAAACTTCTTGTTTACCTTTCGTCTGTGTAGTTATCCATCGTTTTCAACTGCTTTAAATGCAATTACTAAAATGTAGTGCAGTAATGATTGTCCTGGTATTTCTTTTCTGTTTCATTGTTACTTTTTATAGGAAATCGAAAAAGCTGTGGCACCGGCTCGTTTTTGCTATGTTAGAAATGGCATATGTAAATTCCTATATTGCATATGTGGAGATGTGAGAGAACATGTTGTTCCTGGAATATAGACGTCGCATAACTGAAGGACTGCTAACACGTTCGAAACCTAAATAAAAAAATAGTTTTTTTATAACCCTTTCAGGGACAAAGCATTTTCAATTCAAAAGTGTTGAAATAAATGACTGGCACCGGGATTAAACAAACGATTTATTTTTAAATTTAAAAAAAGGACCTATATTTCACATACTTATTAAATAGAAAATATTTTCTGGTGCCTTTTGAAAAACCTTGTCAGTTTTTTTTTTTTTTTTTTTTTACGAAATTTTTGTCATAGTGTACTGACGGTACTTTAAAGTACCACTTTAATTAATTACCTCTAAATAATTAAATTTCTCAATGGTGAGCATTTTTTTATGTTTATCCTTTACTTTTCACTGTAGAAACTGGAAAAATAAATATTACATGAAAATTCAGTAGATCATAACGCAGTAGATAAAGGGTTAAAATAACAAAAGCATTAGTGGCACAAAATATTTTAAACAGAATTTTACAATTATAATACATTTGAAGAAAAAGCTTTTACTTATTGTGAAACAAATTTGTTCGTAAAACCTGGTGTCATTCAATCATTTCACCGTTTTAGTAACTCAAGTATTTTGCACATGAAAGGGTTAAAGGATATTTAATTACAAAATTTGGGTTTAAGCCTTTAACACTTTCAAGAGCAAAGTACTATTCGTTCTGAAACCATTGAATGACAGCAAAATTTACAAAAAATAGTTATTTGAAAATATTTTTTTTTTCATGCAATTAATAAAAAAAAAATGCTGCATTCAAAAAATCTGCTGCCAATATGGCAGTTAGATATTAAAATAAGTGTTCCAAAAATTAACCAACGCACTTCAAGGAGTTTATTTGAAATCTCATTTAGATCTATATGTAAGTATTTACAAATTATACACTTTGGAAAAATAAATTTTTAAGGTAAAATATCTTTTTGGCAAATGACGGTCACATGCGTCCTGCCAGTTGCCGACCTTTGCGCTATTTGATTCACGTGTGAAGATTTTTCTTTCATTAGATATTAGTAGGAATCTATAAATTATGCAAAAAACCAAACACGTTATTATTATAAAAATATTTTCTTTATTTAATGACAGAAATTCGGCGTTTGTATAAGACGTAATTTCCAATTTCGTAGAAGGGATAAGATGGTCACATAATTTATAGAGTTCTACGCATGTGAGATACTCCGCTGATACAAATTTTGTATATATGAGATAATAAAAATGAGCCTAATTCTGATTTTACACGATCATATGTACTATAAGTACTACGATTGATCAATTTGACCCGTGCCAAATGAACACATTTCGGTTTGAACAAAAAATATCTTTCTAAACCACGTTTAAAAGACAAATAGAAGAAAATAAGTTAAATAAATAAGTTAAATAAACACTCTGCTGTAAAATAATTTTTATAAAACTTGATTAAAATTTCGCGAATTTTTAGTGTTTAACCCTTCCAGGGGCAAGGTACTTGCATTCGTAAAATATTAAAATAATTGAATGACACCAGTATTTACACGAAAATTTATTTCTAAAGAAGAAAAAAGTATAGTTTCACGTATTTAATAAAAGTGAAATTTTAACTGAAAAATTCTGGTGCCAATGTGGTAAATAGGAATTAAGATTAGGTGATGCCGTAGCGGCATAACTACCGTTCAAAGGGTTGCCCGTTTGACAGTCAATTTCCTATCGGCATTTCGAATAGAAGCACTTTTACCTTAGGTGTGTAACCGCGGAGTGTCTGCCATTAAATAAAGCAAAGAATACCATATTTAATTTCTGGTGTGAACTCTGATTTTCTCATTAAAAATGGAGACCAAGCTGGTAATCCTGTTTAAGCAGTGTTTTCGAACCAGGGCTGCCAGTTTGACTTCCATTTTTAACCCCTTGAGGGGCACCGTATATATAATGTACCACCTACGATTAATAAAGTTTTACACCAGAAAAATTTGATTAAATTTTACTTTTCTAACTTTGTTGGGATAAAGCCGTAAAATTGCTTTTACTGATTTTGAAATAGAATTTTTCAAAGATTCCGGTGTGAATTCAGCATTACAGGAACACAATCACTTGCCCCTCAAGGGGTTAATAAAAAATTCCGAATTCGTGCCAGAAAATAAAAATAGCATTTGTGCTATATTTAATGATTGAAACTGGCACTTCTGGATTGAATTGTTGTCAACGAGGATTCAAATTAATCGCTGTTCCCGTGAAGTTTTCTCTGCTTTATATAATCATAGAAATAGAAATTCTGCAATTAAATAAGGCAAAGAGTGCTGTAAGTAAGAATCCACGGGCGAACGTTGAACCACACAAGTGTCAAAGTTTCAGAGAAATCGAGTACCACTATTTTTAAAAGCTGGTTTTGCATTATTTATTCCTGAGTTCTGTGATTGAATAATGCAAACATTTCTTTGAAAATTTACTAGTGTTCAATTGCTGCAAATATATAAACCAACGCTGGTGTGAAAACAGAATTTGGTGATTTTATTACTTCTAAAAATAGGAACCATTTGTAGATTAAATCATTAACCCTTTGAGGGTAACAAAGTACTTCTGTTGCTAAAATGTTAAAATGATTGAACGACACCGAGTTTATGAACAAATTTACATGAAAGTAAGTAAAATCTTTTGTTCGCGTCCATTATGCAAAGCAAAATATAATTCCTAAAATCTGGTGACAATGTAGAATTCGGGAATTAAAATTAAGTGGTATATATAATATACCGGTGCCTATCATGGGGTTAAAGACTGACGTTGCGTTTTCCCAACATTATATTTGTGATTTTGCACTTTTTTTTATACCAGTAAAGGAGAAAAATAAAACATGACTTATTTAATTAACACATTACAGCGATTCATAAGCTAAAAGTAAGGTTTTAACAAAAGGTGGTGTGAGCTGAATAAAATTCCTGCAAAACATGCTGGTCCTTAATGGGTTAATCGTCTAAAAAATTTCTACCATACATAAAATATAAACTCTTTAATCATAATTTTAGCTGACAAAAAGAACACATTTCATTACTTCAGAAATATATCAATAATATATACATTTATGAAAGATATTCCCAATAGTGAAACCAAAGAAAAAAAAAAGCATAAAAATTTATTTTAAGATATTACACCGTTTCATTTTTTAAGTGTAACTTTTTAAATATTCCTAAATAACAAAAAGTCGTAATTACGAAAAACTGCATTTTAAATATTTTGAATAAATTATTCAAAGCAGAAGGGAGAATAAAAAAAATTTGAAAATGAACCTGATATAATTTTAATGATATGTGATGTATTTTTCTAGATCTATCTTCAGATTTAATTTCGTGCATTACTCGTTAAAAGAAAAAATTTTTCATAATAACATTTTGCACTAAGTCATTTATTATTTTTCTGATAGTCTTTTAAAAAGGTTGCATTCATATTTTTATTTAAATCAGGTATCTAAAAGTGGAGAAGATTCTTTATTGAATTTTACAGTCTTTTTGAAGTTTAAAAATGCACATATATTATAATTGTTATAAAATTTAGAGAAATACTCTTATATTTATGCAAATAAAAACACTATTTTTTTTTAAATAGAAACAATTAACACGGAATAAATCATTTGGTATTTATAAAAATCAAGAGCTTCGAAATTGGGGTTGCTAGTTTGCCCTTCTTTAAATTATAAAAATTAAGAATTCATACAAGAAATTCTGAATAACATTTTTTGCTTTATATAATTGCGGTAATATCACGCTTACATAAAGTAAAAATTTTTCTTTAGGAATTTTATGTGTGAACAACCACAACCTGAATTCTAGGCCTGATTACCAACACTTTAAATTTCCACCAGTAAATTTTAATAGAAATTTTCGTCTTATTAAAACGCCGCATCAATGCAAGATTAATGTCATGAAGAAGGAAAAAAAACTAATTTCATTTTTGCTAATGGGAGTTTGTGTGGATGGTAATCAGGCCCTTGCACAGTGTTGCCAGATTAGGGACTTTTTAAATTCAGATTATTTGACTGTCACCACTTTTTCTAAATAGCATAATTTGCCTTGTTTTTCAGAATGTTTAATCTATTTTAAGTATGTCGAATATTTCTGTTTCAAAAAAGCAGTGACAATCAACACTCTGGGGGCACTGCCTTTCTCCTACAACTTGAATCACCGTTTGAATACTTGGCCCGACAAGTAAAAGTACTATAGTCTGTGGCGGCGAATTTTGATTTTTGTAGCTCATTTGATTCGTCTCAATGAGCTAAGAAATTTTCTACCTCCTATATCGGCTATTGAGTTTTAATAATGACAGGGGGCCGGTTTAAATCATGGAACTATTAATAAAAAGGAACCGACATATCCTTAACCCCTTGAGGGGCACCGGTATATATTATATACCACCTACGATTAATGAAGTTTTACACCAGAAAATTTTATTAAATTTTACTTTTCTAACTTTGGTGGAAAAAAGGCCGTAAAACTGCTTTCACTTATTTTGAAATAGAATTTTTCAAAGATTCCGGTGGGAATGTAGCATTTCACAAACGTAATTGCTTGCCCCTCAAGGGGTTAAAACAGTGAATCTTCAACTGTAACCGCTTTCGCAGGGGCTGTTTATCTCCGGTTGAAGCTCGCACCAGTAAATTTATATAGAAATTTTCTCTATATTTAAAGGTGTTAATAATGCAAAATTTCAGTCATAAATAATGTCAGAAAAAGATTTTAATTTTAACCGTTGTAAGTTTACATTTGCGGTAGCCAGGTCCTTCGTTTCTGCCATTTTGTGACAAAGGTTGATGCAATCTGACTGTCTTATCTGTCAAACTAACACAAGAAAATATTTGAGAGAAAATATTTTCACGAATAAGACGCTTAAATAAGATAAAATTTTCTATTCAATTATACTGGTGGGAAGTTTGAAACGGCGCTATTTTGAAACTGTAGATCCAATTTAAAAAAAGAAGCAGCCGCCATCTTGTGACAACCTCCTCAGTTACTTCACTCGCAACTGGTAGATATTACACTATATGTCTCCTCCTCTTTATTCATAATTCCATTGTTTAAAGTTTAAAATTTTGCATAAAGTGAGCTGCCGAAAATAAAATAGTAGCAGAAAATTCCTTCGCATGCAAGCAGACGTTCCGCAAGTTACGATGTAACTGAAAAACTGACAAAAGAACCGACAATGTGTGGTTACAAAGATTTTTGCTCGCAATTCGGGAAAAGGTATTGACAGGATGAAAGAAACTAGACCAGTGTTGATAATGGGATGCTTTTCAAAAACTCAGATATCTTGATTGTCACCACATACAATTTGCCTTATTTAATGATATATTAATTAATGAAAAAACAAGCGGAATTTTAACATTTCAAAAAGTGGTGCCAATCAAGAAATCTAAAATAAATAAAAGTAGTCCACTGGCAATGCTGAACTAGTCGGGGACACCTCAACTTGCGATAACCTGCCTGTCAAGTTGCATACGAATATTTTATCTGCAATTAAAAGTCTTACAATAATAGCAATAATATAGACTAGGGATGCACAACCTGTGGCCCGCGAATCTCGTCAATTTATACCTAGAAAAAATTGCAATTTTTATCCATAGGTCGCAGGAAAGAATCGGGAATTTCGTCAGCTTGCCACGGGAAACTTGAAAATTTCATCAGTCAGTTAAGAATTACGAATTTCGTTGATCGGGTGCAGAAAAAGGACGAATTTTGCCAATGAGGCAAAATGGCTAACATCGCCGTTCGAGCACGGAAAATAGCGAGTTTTGCGATCGAACTCGGAAAAATTGTGAATTTCGTTGGTCGGCCACGGAAAAATCACGAGTTTTGTCGATCAGGCGCGAAAGATCGCAAATTTCGCTGATCGGACACGGAAAAAGGCAATTTTCTTCTTGATGCGCGAAAAAATTGCAAATTTTGTTGTTCTGCTGCGTAAAAATTTCAAATTTCGTTGATTGGCTGCAGAAAAATGGCGTGTTTTTTCTGTTTATCTCAAACTTCGTCAATTCAACGCGAGAAAAATTGCAAATTTTGTCAGAGTCGCAGTTAAGATGTGGGAATTTCGTTTATCGGGCGCGGAAAAATCGCGAATTTCGTTGGTCGGGCAAGAAAAAAATCGCAAAATTTGTCGTTCAGGCGCGGAAAAATTGCACATTTCGTTAGTCAGGTACGGGAAAATCGCGAATTTTCTCGATGTTGCGCGGAAAAATTGCGAGTTTCATCTGTTTATCGCGAGAAAAATTCACGAATTTCGTCAGTTTGCCGCGGGAAAAAAAATGAACATTTCACCTGTCAGTTAAAAATCACGAATTTCGTTGATCGGACGTAGAAAAATCGCAAATTTCAACGATTAGGGGCAGAAAAATTGAAAAATTTCGTCGATCGGGTACGAAAAAAATCGCGAGTTTTGTCAACCAGGCTCTGAAAAATAGCAAATGTTTTTAGTCGGGCACGGAAAAATCGCGAATGTTGTCGATCAGGTACAGAAAAAGAGCAAATTTCGTTAATCGCCTCCTCCACCCCCTTTGTTCATAAAGTTCATATTTTTTTCGGCTCTAGTCAATTTCATGCCTGTGTTTGTTTTTTAACACTTTTAATAAAAGAAAATTTACTCCCACGAATAAAGTCAAGGGGTATTATAACTCCTCAATAATTCTTGCAATATCTCTGTTATATATACCAACGTAAACTGTTGATGTATCCCTGCCAACTAAATTGCATATTATGACTGGGTATGGGAACCTAGAGGGATAAAACTCCCTCCCCCCTCCTTCTGAAACCATATTTTTTTCTGATTATAAGCCCCAGATCACCACCCCGAAATAGATTTCTCTGCGTGTTACTGATGTGGCCCTCGAGAACAAAGAAATTTTTGTAAGTGTCCCTCTCTGAAAAAGGTTGTGCACCCTTAACCCTAGAACTACCGGAAATTTTACTCAAGTTTTATAAAAACATTCTACACCAGAATTTTTACTTAAAACTATTTAATTTGTTTATTTAAGTTATTATTGTCTGATTTATACATTTAGTTTGTTTTGAGGAAATTTCTGGTTTGAATAAATATTTTGAATGTACATGTCGGGTCCAATGGACCCGTCTGGTAGACGGAAGGTTAATATAGACTTATAGTAGTTATTGGCAAAGTATGGCACGGTAAAAACAATTAGTAAACTTAAATCGCCTTATTACTTTCACGGTACCTGTTTTTCAATGAACGAAATTTTGCAATTTGACCAGTCCCAGTGTCATAATAAAAACTCAATAGCGTATATGCCAGGTTTAAAATTACTAAGCTCGATGAGACGAATCGAATGAGCTATAAAAAGTGAAATTCGCCGACACAGACTATAGTACCTTTACTTGTGAGCGCTGTCACAAAAGCGGAGGCTAACGTAGGGGGATTTTTTTCAACGTTTGTACGGTCCATTGAATTTGAAAACCAATACTTTTTTTAAGTTTTTTCCGCTTTATTTTTGTGCTATTGAATAATTCATAAAAACTTCTTGAAAATTGTGGTGTCCAAATT
Organism: Maratus speciosus; assembly: GCA_963932465.1. Lineage (NCBI taxonomy): Eukaryota > Metazoa > Arthropoda > Arachnida > Araneae > Salticidae > Maratus > Maratus speciosus. Next base: position 452,404,765 of record OZ010796.1, read on the forward strand.
CAGAGGACCGTATATATACTTAAAACAATCAGCCTACGACCGCCTCAATTTTTATGACAGGCCATAGCCCTAGTCTTCAAGGGGCAGTGCCCTGCCGCTGTCTGGTGTTGCCAGATTGGGGAATTTTTTGTCCCCAGATTGTTGATTGTCAACGCTTTTTTCAAATAGAAATATTCGACCTATAGGGCTCTTAAGAATAGATTAAAAATTCTAAAAAATAAGTGAATTACACTATTTTAAAAAAAGTGGTGACAGTCAAATAGTCTGAATTTAAAAAAGGCCCCAATCTGGCAGCACTGCCACTGACAGAAAAATGTCAGCTGTTGTAGGAGGATTTCTTTAAATATTTGTACGGTCACCTGAAATAACACATAAGAATTTTTAAAAGTATTTCCTGTTCACTTGTTTAATCTGAGGAAAGTAAGGTCGAAAAAACTTAAAAAAATTATTGGTATTAAAATTCAAGGGACCGTACGAGCGCTGAAATATTTCCGCCTACTAAAACCGACATTTTCATGTTAGGGCTCAGACCTAGTATTAAGGGGGCGGTGCATAAACTCTGAATTTCAGAATAAAAAAGGAGGCTGAGAAGGCAACCGTGATTACGATGGTTACAGAGCATTTGAAGACATGGGTGAATTTGCAATATCGCATTTTTCTAAATAATTGTTTTATTTAACCATTTCAGGGGCAAACTACTTATGTTGCTAAAATCTTAAAATGATTGATTTACACCAGGGTTTACAAAAATTTGTATGAAATTGCGTTTCTTCGAGCGTCTGACATAAAGCAAAATTTTAAAATTCTAGTGACAATGTGGCACTTGGGAATTAAAATTAAGCGGTATATATAATATACCTTCGCCCTTCAAGGGATTAATGCATGAAAGTTTATGACGGAATATTTCACAATTAATACTTGAAATTATAATTCTAATTATTTTTTACGATGTGAGGCATTCGTTTTTAATATTTAATGTTTGTATTAAAAATTTTGTAACGTAATAATTAAATGTTAATACGTTTTCTGAGAGAATATAGTAACACCGCAATTAACATTTTAAACATGCTAAATGAAGAAATTACGAAAACAACAAGATCAAGAAGCATTCAATATAAATTTATTAAAATTAAATTTTTGTCACATCTACATGAAATAGGCTATGGATAAAAAATGACATAATATTACACTTTCAAGAAAGTGGAAGCAATCAAGCAATCTAAATTTTTTTAAAGCGTAATTGGCAGTATTGTTTAAAATGTACATGGAATCTTAAACCTTTTCAAAAAAGTCATGTAACACCAAATTTTTCGAAAAGTATCTATCCTTATATAAGGCAATGTTTTCTATTCTAAAATAGTGGTGGCTTAGTGGACCACAGGGAACAAGTTAAAATTCCATTAGATTAACCATGGAACTATGAATAAAGAGGAACTGACATAGCCTCAAAATAGTGAAGCTTCAACTGTAACCGGTTCCCCAAATTCTGTTTACCGCTTCCGCAAACTTCCAACAGTAAATTTGAACAGAAAAATATTCCTTATTTAAACGTTTTTTTTTTTAATACAAAATCTCATAATTAAGGCAAAAATATCATAATTAAGGCAAAAATATCTATTCATTTTTTCAGGAAGAATTTTGCTCCGGCGGCAGTCAAATCCTGTGGTTCAGCCATATTGTGACAACACAATTAATCCTCCTGTTAATGCCAATCAATTTGATTACCACCAAGGCAAACTTGCACCAATAAATTTCAATACAAATATTCACTTTGTTTAAAAGCCTTTTTCGTGCCGAATTTATGGCATAAATTAACCCTAGATCTACCGGGAATTTTATTTAAGTTTTAATAAAACATTCTACACCAGAATTTTGATTTAAAACTATTTAACTTATTTATTTACCTTATTTTTGTCTGGTTTATATACTTAGTTTATTTTAAAGAAATTTCTGGTTTGAATGAATATTTTGTATGTACCTGTCGGGTCCAATGGACCCGTCTGGTAGACGGAGGGTTAAGCAAAAGTTTTCATTCATTTTTCCTGTTGGAAGGCATTAATCGGTACCTAATCAATATATATATATATATATATATATATATATATATATATATATATATATATATATATATATATATATATATATATATATAAACACCCGCCATCTTCTGAAAACCTCTTCAGTTTCTTCACTTGCAGCTGACAGATAGTACACTATCTGTCTCCTGCTCTTTATTCATGGCTCCATTAGATTAACCATTTCAAGAGCGGTGGCATTTTCAAGGCTTCTACTGACCCGTTTTCTGTAAAAAAAAAAAAAAAAAAAAATTGTGGAAGGTTTCTACAGCATCTGAAATAAAAATCAGGGTGGATTTCTTCAAAATTTGCAATGAGAAATCTAAAAAAGAAGTTAATCCTTTAAAAAAAATGGTTATTAAAATAACCGACAGAATGTGAGATTTCTATATATCGTCGGTACCATGTCAAACTATCCAGTGTGAAAACAATGGGCTACTTCTTTTAAATTCAGATTTCTTGATTGGCACCAATTTTCTGAAATGGTAAAATTCCTCTTGTTTTCGCCTTAAATAATGTGTCATTAAATAAGGCGAATTTTACTAATTCCAAAAAGTTGTGCCAATCAAGAAATCTGAGTTTTAACCCCTAAACCCCTTGAGGGGCAAGCGAAAATGACTCTAAATATTGAATTCTCGCCGGCAATAATCGGAAAATTTTATTTTTAAATAAGGAAAAGCAATTTTTCAACGATTTTCCTCCAAAGTTAAAAATATAAAATTTAGTAAAAATTTTCTGGTGAGAATCTTGTTTAAATTAGGTGGGATATATTTTATACCACCGCCCCTCAAGTGGTTAATTCTCGTTCCCGTCATATTCACGGGCTGTGTCTGTTACTCAAATTGTTTGATTCCCACCAGTTTTATAAAATAGTGAAATCGGCCATATTTTAGTATCGTTTTTCCTGTCATTAAATAAGGTAAATATTTCTTTTTCCAAAAAGTGTGCCAATAAGCAATTTGAATTTTTCAACCGTAATTTAATTCGAACGTTAAGGAGTTAAAAAAGTAGCCCATTGTTTTCACATTGGATAGTTTGACACATGAAACTATTGGTAAAGAGGAATTGACATATCCTGAAAATAGTGACGCTTTAACTGTAACCGCTTTCGTAAGGTCTGATTACGTGCGGTGAAAACTTCCACCAGTAAATTTATATATAAATTTTATCCGTATTTAAAGGCATTATTAATGCAAAATTTCAGTCACAAGTAATGGGAGAAAAGGGTTTTCATTTTTACCTGTGTAAGATTCATTATGCGATAGTCATACCCTTCGTTTCCGCCATATTGCGACAATCGGTGGAACAAACTTACTGTTTTACTAGTGAAACTGACACCAATAGAAACAAACAGCAGTTTTTACCATATTTGTGAGAAAATATTTCCACGAATAAGACGCTTAAATAAAGCAAAAATTTCTATTCAATTTTACTGGTGGGAAGTTTGCTCCGGTGGTCTTCAGAAACTGTAGATGTGATTTAGAAAAAGCAGCCGCCATCTTGTGACAACCTCCTCTATTATTTCACTCGCAACTGGTAGACAGTAAACTGTATGTCTCCTCCTCTTTATTCATAACTCCATTGTTTGACATGATACCGACGATATTTATACACAACTCCACAGTTGCCAGTTCGCTAATTTATTAAAAATCAGATTGCTTGATTGCCACCAATTTTTTGAACTAGAAATATTCGCCTAATTCAATGACAGATTAAATAATGAAAAAATAAGGCAAATTATTTTTTAAAAAGTGGTGTAAATTAAGTAATTGGAATTTTTTAAAAAAGCAAAAAACTGGCCACGCTCCGTAACTCTTAAGTCTATTTCCAAACTACCAAATGTCACTCATAATATTTTATTAAAATTTTGATTTTAAAACTTACGTGACTAAAACAGTTTGCTTATTTTCGAATCAATTCGATCATTTCACACACGGATAATTTAGTTATTAACGTAATAACATTAAAGTGCTGCGCTTGTTAACCGTTTCATTGGCAAAGTACTTCTATGTGTAAAATGCTGAAATCATTGAATGTGAATGGAATTTAAAAACAAATTTATTTGAAAATAAGTAAAAGGCTTTTCTTCGCGTACTTGATAAAAGAAAAAAAAATGCATTCCAAAATTCTGGTACCAATGTGGTACTTAGGAATTAAAATTAAGTGATCCAAAAGTGAACAATCGCCATCAAGGGCTTAATCCTTTTGATCATAGGTAAGAAAATATGTGTTCCTGTGGAATATCTTTTATTATATTTTTGCAGCTACTCGAAAAATAATCACTACCATAGACGTATACTAACTTTTATTTATTTATTTATTTATTTGTGATTTATGGTACGATTGATTATAAAAACATTCGCTAGTCCTGGCACGTAGTCAAAGGATTAATATGAATATACGGGGTGTTCCAAAATTTGACAGACAAATTCAGAGGGCTGATAGTAGACATTAACAGGATGAAAAATTCAATACAACATGGGATCGCAAACCACATGTTTAATCAAAAAGTATGTAATACAGGGTGTCATCCTAACTCAATTTCGGTTGAGGGTAATAACATTCAGACAACTGAAGTATATTATAATAAAACATTTAACAAACATTCTCACATTTGTTGTAAATGTGATAACACCAAACAAATTATCTTTGATCTTGCAAATGTAAATGCCAACCACGAAATTTATTTAGGACTAATATACCACTAAAATTATTCCTACGAATTACTGGTATTCTAAAAATGAGCCAGAATGCGTACTGTGAAAGTCTGCTTATTACTGTAATAAGAAGTAGCATTTCTAATTTTTTTAACAATTGTGCAAAGTATGAGTGAGAATGGAACTGTCACCACAATTCCATACCTGCAAGCTTCTACAATGTTTGTTACTAGTATTTTCGAATTAAAATATTCGCTTTATTTAAACGCATAATTTTATAGAACTTTATTAATTTCATGTAATTTTTTTTTTGAGTTACACGGAATAGTATATAATTGCTATTAAATATTGATACGATTAATTTTTTAACTCTTTCTGGGGCAGAAGACTTCCATCGCTAAACTGTTCAAATTAATGAATGACACCAGAATTTACATACAAATTTATTTGCAACTAAGAAAAAGGGTATTTTCACATACGAAATGAACGGAAAAAAATTATTCTAAGATTCTGCTGTCATTGTGGAGTTTGGGAATTAAAACTAAGTGGTTTCGTAAACATACCACCGCCCTTGTAAGGGTTAACACACATTCTTAGAGGAAGTTAAATTATTCCAAGTATTGTTTCTTTAAGATAATTGTTTTCTGTTTACATAAGGAAGTGGAATCGAAGATTATATATCTTTGAAAATGTTGAAACAAATGCTGCACAATATCATTTATTTTAGAAATCACGTTCTGTTTTTGTCATTCAAAAGACAATTTATCAAAATAAGAAAATATTTTCCATCAAATAATTTTAGTTATATTCCAGAAACTTCTGAGCTCAACTTTCATTTACATCGAAACAATAACTGTCGTTGCTCACAGGTGTGCATTGAAAGGAGAGTTTTGATATTAACAGTGTGCTCAATTTAAGATTATTCTGATAGATTTAACCCGGATATGCCTCTTAAAAAATGAAAATTCAGATCTTGTTCAAATGTAATTTTTTTGTTCAGAACACGTAAATAATAAAACATAAGATAAAGAGAGAGTTCTGTAGAAATCGCCGACATGTATTAATCCTTCAGACATAAAACGTAAGTAAAGAAAAGTTTTCATATTTACGCACATATGTCACGATGACACACTTCGAACTTAAGGGTATTAAATATACCACTATATCATAATAGTAATATTTCTTTTATTTAATCGCAGAATTTCTGTCCTAAGGAAGGCGAAAATTAAATTTCAGAAACGGTGGTACTGTAACACAGAAAACGTATGAACCCTGCACATATTAAATGATTCAAAGTACATATGAAAAGTCAGGTTATACCATAGCTGCCAACATCTTATGCTTTTTTGTAGCAAAAAATTTAATAGCAAATTTTACCTTTATAAACGCCGACATTTGACGATTAAATAAGTCAAAAATATATTACATTTTTGTGGTATAAAAGAGCGGAAGGGTTTCCAGCTATGGATTATTCGTAATTTTTGTACAGTTTTCTCTTAACCCCTTCAGGTGCGGTGGTTCATTTTTGGACAACTTATCATTAATTCCTAAACGGTGCACTGACACCAGAATTTTGGAATTAAAATTTTCCTTTTATTAAGTGTGTGCGAAAAAGCTTTTGCTTATTTTTAAATAAATTTGTTTGTAAATTCCGGTGCCATTACCCAATTTCGGCATTTTCCGAAGAGAAGTACCTTGCCCCCGAAAGGGTTAAAACCCCTTCAAGGGCGGTGGTTCATTTTTGGGCTACTTTATTTTTATTCGTAAATGTCACATTTGATCTTTTGAATTTATATTTGAACCAGGGACTATGAATAAAGTAAAACTGACATATCGTCGGTACCATGTCAAACTATACAATGTGAAAACAGTGGGTACTTTTTTAAAACTCAGATTTCTTGAGAGGCACTACTTTTTTTCAAATAGTAAAATTCGCCTGATTTAACCTTATTTAACGCCTTACTCCCTCCGTCCCAAATTAGTTGTCACATTTGGATTGAAAATTTTGTCCCAAATGAGTTGTCACATTTCAAGTGGGTGGACTCATAAATAACTTCCGATGCAGTTTAGTAGATCAACACCAGTAAAATTATATTGCAATGAATATAACATGATAACTAGGCGTTGGAAAGAGTGTCAACTTGAATGGGAATAAAATGTGACGAAAATTGCAATTATAAATAATAATTTAAAAAAGTGCACAAAAGAAGGAAATGAATAATCAAGAGCGTAACGCTATATTGCAATTTTTATTGCAACATGAAAAAAATGATAAACTGAGCCATGGTTCTGTAAATGCTGCAGCGATGAAATTTAATGTTCATCGTAGAACAACATGCCGTTTTTGGAAGCAGGCAAAGACGTCAAAAATAACAGATGATGGAGTTTACAATGTAAAGTCACAAAAAACTGGTAAATGCGGACGAAGAAAAAAAGATTTTTCTCAGCAATTGAGCAAAATCAAAGATATCCCAATAAAACGAAGACAATCACTTCGGAGTTTATCATGGGCTGTTAGCATTCCTAAATAAACATTACACAGGATTCTCAAGGAGGGAAAAGTTTTGAAGCGTATTTCATCCACCATTAAGCCAAGTCTAACAGAAAAAAATAAGTTGGACAGAATTCGATTTTGCGTACAGCATGTTCAAACTAATGGATGCTTTTCGGAAATGTTGGATCGTATTTATATCGAAGAAAAGGGGTTTGATATTACGAAAACCAGTAATTCATTTTACATCACCCTTGATGAAACTGAACCTTCGAGGCATTGCAAAAGCAAAAGGTTTATTACCAAAGTAATGTTTATGGCAGCTGTGGCAAGACCAAGATAGAACTCGAATACAAACGAAATGTTTGATGGAAAGATTGGAATATGGCCTTTTGTTTATTCAGAAAATGCAAAAACAAACTCGAAAAATCGTGCAAAAGGAACTGCTGTGACAAAAGTTGTAGAAATTGTTAACAAAGAAAAATTCCGAAAAATGATTATAGAAAAAGTTTTACCGGCTATACGTGAAAAATTTCCAACTGGTGAAAAATGGAGTCCTATATACATACAACAAGACAATGCGAAACCTCATTTGGCAGTGGATGATCCCAGTATCACAAAAGAAAGATGGAAGGAATTTGCAACCACAATGTCAACCTCCGAATAGTCCGGATTTAAATGTACTTAATCTCGGGATTTTTAATGCAACACAGTCATTGCAACATCAGATGCCCACAAACAATATTGACAACATAATTCATGCTGTTGAGACCGCTTTTCAAAATATGGAAGTGGAAAAGCTTGAAAATGTATTTTTAACTTTGCAAACCTGTATGGAAAACATTATGCTGTCAGGCGGAGACAACTGTTACAAAATAACTCATCTCAAGAAAGAGAAACTTCGTCGTCAAAATCTTTTTCCGAGAAACCTGATATGTAAACCTGAAGCAATATTATGTGCAAAAAATACCTTAAAAATCAGTTAAAATTGTATTATTTGCTATTAGAATATTCACAACTTGGTATTTTCATTCTCATTTTTTCTTCCACAAATATAGCACTTGTTTTTGACAAATTTTTCAAAGCAAATTTACAGGGTTCGCACGCTTTTAAGCCACGTCCCATTTTGTAAGGATTCTACAACAAATATACCTGACTCGTATGGTAAGTCAGGCACACGTGGTACTAGACAAACATAGAAAGATAATTTTCTTCCTAATAAATTCACGATTCATTAACTAGAAGATAGTTTTATGCGAATCATTACAAAATGGGGCGTGGCTTAAGAGTCTGCGAACACCGGATTTTTAAAAATTATTTTGTACTGATTTAATGTGGTGAGGAGGGTACGTAAATGTTGATGACTGATAGCATGGCATCTAGAAATCTCAGAAAAATGTTCAAACACATTAGTAAAATCATCAACATCAATAATCGGTACAAAAGTATTCAAATGTGACAACTAATTTGGGACGGAGGGAGTATTAATTAAGGCGAAAACACGGGGAATTTTACCATTTCAGAAAATTGGTGGAAATCAAGAAATCTGAATTTAAAAAAAAAGTAGCCCACTGTTTTCACATTGGATATTTTGACATGGTACCGACGATATCAGGGCTCTAACTCTGTTCGTTATTTGAACACAACTTTTTTTAAAGACAAAACTTCTTTATAATTTTCGTCAAAACCTTCCTCAAATTGCGTTTTGTTGCAATATTTATAAAAAATTACCACGAATTTTTCTGTTAAAAAGTACAGGTTTTAAATAACCGATCTGTGGGAGTGTTGCATATCCTAAAAATAGAGAAGCCTAAACTGTAAATTTATCCGCAGGGCCTAATTACCGACGGGAATAACTCTAACCAGTAAATTTGAATACAAATTTATCTATTAAAGCTGCTTGTTCTGTCATAGTTAAGTCAAACATATCTTTTTTTTTTTTTTTTTACAATTTGACATTTTACTAGGCTGTAGTAGGCCGTTGTGGTTCCGACATATTGTGTCAATATACTGTAATTTAAGGCGTATAATACGCTAAACAAATAATCATGTTTGGAGCCTGAAATTTCCCTCCTGACTGCCTATCAAAAGGGCAAAACTGTAAGGTTGTTTTCGAGGTAATTTTTTTTAAATTCTAATAAAAGATTATTTTTCCAACATGATGTATAAAACATTGTTACTCATATGAATATAATCCTTCAGAGTATTAGTCACTAAACCTACGGCGCCGGGAAATGCTATTTTCGCGTTCCAGGGGGCTACTTTTTCAAAATGCAGATTGCTTGATTCCCACCATTCTTTTAAAAGCGTATAATTTGGCTTAATCTCTCATTATTTAATCTTTAATTAAATAAAGTGACTATCACTTCAAAAAAGTAGTGGGAATCAAACAATCTTAATTTTAAAAAAGTAAGCCACTGAAAAAGTCGTCCGGGGCTGGAGGGTTAATCTGGTATAAAACTGCGTTATGTCTGAAGCATAACATTAATTTAAATTATGTTTCTATTGCAGTGAAACCTACAACTTAGTGCATTGATATAGTAGTTCTCGGTGTTGAGGAGTTTAATAATTGAAATACCATATTTACCACGATCTAATAAAATACAATATATCGTTGGTACAATGTCAAACAATCCAATATGAAAACAGTATTGCCAGTGGGCTGCTTTTTTAAAAATTCAGATTTCTTGATTGTCACCACCTTCTTGAAATGATAATTTTCCCATTGTTTCGCTTTAATTAATATGTTATTAACTAAGGCGAATTTTAATATTTCAATAAAGTGGTGCCAATCATGAAATCTGAATTTAAAAAAAAAGTAGCCCACTGGAATGGCTTTTCATATTCGATAGTTTGACATGGTACCGACGATATTAAATAAAATTTCTTGAACGAAATGTGAGTTTTTGAGCAGGGGATTATACGCCAAAAATTACAGTAAACATTCTTCATGTCAATTTCAGTTAATTTGGTTGATACCGAGGCAAACTTCCACCACTAAATTTTAATAGATATTATCGCCTTATTCACGCAAAATATCATTCTTCAGTGTGGGAAACAGCGTTGCCAGTGGGCTACATTTTTTAAAATTTAGATTTCTTGATTTGTACACTTTTCTGATATGGTAAAGTTCCCCTTCTTTTTGCCTTAATTAATACGTCATTAAATAAGGCGAATTTTACTATTTCAAAAAAGTGATGCAGGTCAAGAAATCTGAATTTTAAAAAAGTAGCCCACTGGCAACACTGAAGGGAAATTTACTATTCTTTTCTACTGGTGGAAGATTACCACGTAGTTAATCAGGAATTGACTGTAGTTATGGGTTTGGATGTAGAAACCAATATCGCTTAGAAAAAATCATTGATTTCGATTCATAATTTTTTCGAAAATTGATTTTGAAGTTATATATGTTTTTAATATTTTTTTCGAAAATAAAAGTACGAATTGTAACATGTAAATGTTTTACGATAAATCGATTTCTAAAAACTTCAAATATGCGAATAAAAAATTACAGCTCATTCTGTCATTTATTTTTTAAGTTATGCTTAAAAAAAATATCCGTAATGAAATCTTAGTAGATTCAGGAGATTTTAATACCATATTTTTCGTAAAGTAATTTTCTCCTTGTTTAAACACATAATTTCTCCATTAAGTATGACTATTATTACTTTACAAAAAATCTGGAACTTTTCCCCTTGAGGTGTCTAATTTTGATCAAGATTTTCACCAGAAACTTTTAATTAAAATTTTCCTTTCTAACTTTCGTGAAAAAAAGTTAAAAATTTGCTTTTCCTTATCTTGAAACAATTTTTTTTTTTAATATTCCGGTGTGAGTTCAACATTACAGAAACGCAAATGCTTGCCCCTGAATGGGTTAAAGTATCTGTCTAAGTTCTGAGCGCTTTAACCCCTTGAGTGGCACCTGTATATATTATATACCAGCTACGATTAATTAAATTTTACACCAGAAAAATTTTATTAAATTTTACTTTTCTAACTTTGGTGGAAAAAGGCCGTAAAATTGTTTTTACTTATTTTGAAATAGAATTTTTCAAAGATTCCGGCGTCATTTCAACATTACAGGAACACAATCACTTGCCCCTCAACGGGTTAAAAAATGTACAATATTGAATAACCATTCGAATTTTTAGTTCAATTGCAGGGCTCCCAAATGGTCCGCAAACTGAATACCAATATTATTATAGAAAAATTTCCTTTTTAGATTTTTCTTACAAACCGCCCCCGGAAACACCTTTGAAAGTTAATTCTAGCGCAAACCTACCATAAAATTTTCTGTTAAAATTTATTGGTATTCAGTTGGCGGACCATTTGGGAGCCTTGCAATTGTAAAAAAGAATTATGAAAACATATGTAATCCTAACAATATATTCATAACATTTTAAGAGCAATACTTTTTTAAAAAATTTTTTGGAAAATTTCCTGCTTACGTCAGACAGCGTACACTCATTTCAGATAAATATATTTCAGTTTCCTTTGCATTACATACTACTATTACACTTACCTGTGCACTGAACTAAGTGTTTTACGATATCTTCAAAATTAACATAAATTTTTAAATCATGTCAAAAATACATGTTTTTCATACAAAATTACAACTGTTTTATATTCGGACACCTATAAAATGCATCACAAAGAGCTTAAATTCTAGTTCAAAACATAATGAGTAATATGGTAAACATTCTGAGAAAATTTCACTGAATTAGTTTTAAGATACACATACATTTTCAACGTCTGAATTAAAATATTTAAACTAATTTTGATACACTATACAGACTTGATTATATTAAAACAGAGAAATTAACTTAAAAAATATACATAAAATCAGTTAAAAAACAAAAAAATATATAAATATAGACGTTTCGCTGTGCAACGCACAGCCTCATCAGTGAAATTGGTAGACCGATGGAGATTACACTTAAAGAACATGTCGCCGCTTTTAAAAATGGAAAATTAAACTCTATATTAGTACAGCATGCTTTGGAAACGGACCACAGCCCAGCCTTCAAAAATTCATTTATTTTGAAAAATAATTGCAACTTTTATCACTATAGATTATTCATGAAAAATTGGTTCCCTAGACTATAATATTACACGATCAACGAATCTGGTACATCCCGAAGGAATATTTTGTGTTTATGATGCAATAACTTTAACCTCAACTGTGTTCAGGACATGTTTCGATATTCTGCTATTGCTTATGTGTATACTGGTGAGGCTGTGCGTTGCACAGTAAAACGTCTGTTTTTGTATATATTTTTGATTTCTAATTAAATGTTTTTATATATTTTTTTAATTTTATTTCTCTGTTTCAATGTAGTCAAGTCTGTCTAGTGTATCAAAATTAGTTCACTGAAATATGTTTAAAACATTTTATGTAATGGAGTTTATCGAACATGGAAATAACGATAAAATTGATTTTCCAGAAATAGCATTTAAAAACTTTTTATGATTTAATGTTTAACTGCGCATGCGTTGAAGATTTCAAAATTTTTATTTCATAATTTGGTACTCAACTTTTCTGGGCAACTTCTATAAAAAGTCCAGTCAAGTGTTGTGAAAACTCAGAAAGATATAGTGAGCTTTTTGAAATATTGTGGAAAACCCCTTATAGTAAAGCTATTTTAAGAAAACAACTCACTATATCGCCCCTATCTTTGTGCATTTTGGCGATATTTGACTGTACATTTTATAGAAGTTGTCCAGAATAGATGGCTAACAAATTATGAAATAAAAATTTTGAAATCTTGCCCGCATGCGCAGTTAAAAATTATTTTATAAAATACCCTATCTCATCAAATATTCCATATATCCATGTTTTAATTGCAATATACTGTTATTACTATTCTTTGTCAAGTTTTCGGAAAGTTTTGTTAAATTTGGTTGAAAACTCTATATGCTATAAACAAAAAACCTTGTGAATTTTTAACAGACACAATAACATCCTCACGAATATGAGTGCTAAGCTTACACAATTGCACACAAACGTTGAACAGGACCCAAATAGTCATTTAAGAAACCGACAAACCATTTCCAGCATTTTCTTTCACATAGGTGATCGCAAATATTATTTTATTATTAAATTTATTATTAGCCCCCCAATTGTCCTCCCGACTAAATCATCCCCGATAAACATGAAATCAAACATGTTCTTTACATCCCAGAAATTCAAGAACAATTCGCCAATAAGTTTCGTAGATATTCGACAAGCAGTGCACAATCGAAAGCATCCAGCCCCTGTACCTTAACTTTTGGAGGCCAGTGTATTATGTAAAGTGTATAATGTTTGTGAATGAAGGATATGTCCCCAGTAATATATGACAGTTGAGTTACAAGAATTCGTTACATACTTCTCAGTACAGAAACATAATCGTTCATTGTCTAAACGTTTGCTGCGCACTGTATCCTTTACTGTGTTTGCAGCAATAAAAAGACGAGCGTGACAATCTCTACAAAATGTCGGCAGAAAGAACATCGACTGTTCCAAAGATAGCCTCCTTCCTCGCTAAAATAACAAACCTAGAACTACTCCTGCCATGTATCCGGATAAAGTGAAGTTAAAAGAGTGTTTTTCCAAAATACCATTAGAATATTAGTGATATTCATTATGAGATGAAAGTTTAAAGCTAGTGGTACTTATAAGTACCGTCAGTAGATGAAGGGTTATAGTACCAAAAGTCACCAGTAGTATATGACAGTTGAGTTACAACAATTCGTTACATACTTCTCAGTGCAGAAGCAAAATCGATAATTGTCTAAACTTTTCCTGAGCACTGTAGCTTAAATTTATTTAGGTGTACGAATCCTGATTCTGTTTTCAAATGATTAAATATGAATTTTCATAAGAAGTTCCAATACCTTGCATAATTCCGTCTGCCCGCTGTGTCTATGTACAGGGATATCACTCGGTCGCTGCCATCGAAATACTCAAGGTCATAGGACAGGCGTTGTGACATCATCACTAATCGAGCAACTTGTCACTAGTGTTGGAATTCACACCGGAAAAATTTGAATTGCAATTTTATTTTGTTTTATTTGTGGAATATCTATTGCCTTATAAAACGATAATAACTATTTAAACTTACAGGTGAGAATTTGGAATCCCCAAACAAATTCATCCAGATACGGCAACACTGTGGCATTTCACACATGGCCGATATTTTATTTAGAGATTCCGAATTCTCAGCAGTAAGTTTAATTAGTTATTATTGTTAAATTAATATTTAAAAATTTCCGGTGTGAATTTCAACACTAGAGAGAAGTCGGTCAATTAGTGATGACGTCATAACTCGTGTCCTATTCCCTTGAGCATTTCAATGGCAGCGACTCGGTGCATTTTTTTAGCACCACTATTTTTCAAATAAAAATTTTCTTTATAATTTTCGTCGAAACTTATCTCAAAAAGCGTTTTTGTTACTATTGTTGCCAAACCTACAACGAATTTCTCTTTAAAAAAAATCTGGTTTACAAAGACGGAATAGCGGGAGCCCTGCTAACTTTGCCTGCTAAATTTGCCTTGCTGAATTCACTTGTATTATGTCTATAGTTTAACATTGGATAATTAATAAATATCTTGACAGAATGAATTGCCTCATGCTATCCTGAAATAAAGTTTACCAAAGAATTCAAATAGTATGTCAAAATTAGGTAAAACTATGGAAAAATTTCAAACTTGATGCAATTTCTCTTTGTAAAAGAATACTAAGTAAAATGCAAGTGTACGATGATATCCGGCAGTTCGTATGAGCAAACACTTATTTTTCCCAGAATAGTACAGACACTGCATAAAGTATAAAAAATCCGGAAGTATAACAAAATATAATTTAATAATATTTAATCCTTTCAGGTACAAAATACGTATGTTGCTAAAACAGGCATGTCAAGCTGTGGCCGGCGGGATACCACTAAAATTTTATATAAATTATTGTCCTATACAAGCCTGCTACTGGCTATTATTTTTATATTCTGTTCGTTCACTCTTTATAAAAAATACATTTTGTAGTATATTCCCTTGCAAATGTTGCCAAATCGTAAGTTTTTTTTTTTTTTTTTTTTTTTTTTTTTTTTTTTTTTTCTTTTTTTTGAAATAGTGGTATGAAATAGAATAAAAAAATAGTCGTCTGTGCAGCCCTCTTATATTATCATCGAATCACTGCGATTTAAGATGTCGAATATTTCTTTAACACTTTCGCTGCCGATCCCGCGGGATCGTCAGTGAAAGTGATCAAATATTTTAAATTGATACCGCAAATATCGAAAGAAGATATTTTACGTTAAGTTATCGGTAAATGTCTTTTATAAAAAGAAGCGTAAAATACTAGTCTTTATTTCTGTTATAAACACTAAATTTCTGGATAAAGAAGGAGGCCAAACTGGCAAATCTGTATGGTGGCACTCAACGTGTTAAGAACAGTGGTGTTCGGTGGGCCACTGTTTGACAAATCTGTGCTTAAATGTTGAAATAATTGATTGACACCAATCTTTACGAACATATTTATTTGGAAATAATCAAAAGCTTTTCTTCGTACGCATTATAAAGTCAAAAAATTATTTCAAAATTGTGCTTTTGTTGCGGCATTACAGCAAATTACACTTTTTACAAAAACTAGTGGGAAACAAAGAATCTAAATTAAAAAATATATATATCCTATACAGCCCGTTAATGTCTCGGGCACGAGAATTAAGGGGTTAAAACGCCATGCTGGAAAGGGTTAACTGAAATGTTTAGATATTGACAGTTTAAGAATTACGTAACATTTTATTCCCTTGAAGGGCGTGGTTCATATTTGTAGCACTTGATTTTAATCCCAAAATGCCACATTGGCACAAGAAGTCCGGATCGAAAATTTTCCATTTATTAACTGCTTAACCCGGGAGAACTCGCTAGTGAGAATTTCTCTCATGGTGCCCAATTGCTTTTCTTTTACTTTACATTCGCTTAATATATATATATATATATATATCTTGCTTGGCTTAGTACTATTACTCACAAATAGGTAAAATAATTGAAATAGCATTTTAAAATTTTAATTAAAATGAAAAATGGTTTAAATAAGAGTCTTAACCCTCCGCCTACCAGACGGGTCCAATGGACCCGACAAGTACATTCAACATATTTATTCAAACCAGAAATTTCTTTAAAATAAACTAAATATATAAACCAATTAATAATAAGTTAAATAAGGAAGCTAAGTAGTTTTCAATAAAAATTCTTGTATAGAATATATTTTATAAATCTTGAGTAAAATTCCCGGTAGTTCTAGGGTTAAAAAAGGTACGACGGTGAGAGAAAATCTCATGCAGTGAGTTCTCCCGGGTTAATCCCTTAACGGTCGCATTTAATTAAGGTTTAAAAATTCAAATTGCTTATTGGCACTACTTTTTTGAAAAAAAAATAGTCACCTTATTTAATGACAGGTAAAATGATACCATAATAAAGCCAATTACACTATTTTATAAAACTGGTGGGAATCAAATAATCTGAGAAAAAGACATAACCCGTGAATATGACGGGAGCGAGAATTAAGGGGTTAAAGCAGGTTGGCAAGAAAACTTGCCATGTATGGCGAACAAAACTTATAAATATGAATACCAGTATTTTAGTTTAGAATTTTTCGCATTATCTAATTTCAGATTTTGAGCGACTAAATAAATAATGGAGTTATGAATAAAGAGGAGGAGACATGTAGTGTGCTGTCTACCGGTTGTGAGTGAAGTAACTGAGGAGGTTGTCACAAGATGGCGGCGGCTTTTTTAAAATAGGATCTTCAGTTTCTGATTACCACTAGGCCGAACATCCCACCAGTAAAATTGAATAGAAAACTTCGTCATATTTCTACGTCTTATTCATGGAAATTTTTCTCAAAAATGTCGTAAAAAGTTTTATTTGTTTTTACCGGTGTCAGTATGCCTTGTAAAACTGTCAGTTTGTTTCCTTGGTTGTCACAATATGGCAAAAACGCAGTACCTAACTATTGCCAAAGTAAACTCCTACCAGTAAAAATGAAAATCTGTTTCTACGATTATTTATGACTGAAATTTTGTAATATTAAGGCGTTTAAATAAGTTGAAAATCTCTATATAAATCTACTGGCGGAAGTTTCCACCGACAGTAAACAACGCCTACGATAGCAGTTACAGTTGATGCTTCACTATTTTAAGGATATGTCAGTTCCTCTTTATTAATAGTTCCATGAAATAAATCAAAATAACAATGTGGATAAAAACCTGTGTCGAAGAATTAAAAGAAATGTAAAAGGGGCTCGTCCTTAATGGGTTCAGTACTTGAAGAAAACCTTTACATTTTTTACAAATAAATTTGTTTGTAAATTCTGGTGTCATTCAATCAATTCAGTATTTTACGAATAAAAGTACATTGCCTTCGAAAGGGTTTAAATCTCATTAAACGAAATCGATATTATTATTAAAATCTGAGAACTGCTGTTATTTTTTAAAATAAAAATAACATCAATTATTGTTATAAAAAAATTTCTCCTCTTCAAGTGATCTCTTATTTCATGTAACATTTTCTTAAATGCTTCATTCAATTTGTATTGAGTACGGTTTACGGATTAATATACCGCCAGATAATTCGCAAAATTAACGCATGTATGAAGAATAAGTACACCTATTTAGAATCGAAAATTAGTTATTAAGCATTATACAATATATTTTACATATATTCAACTAATCATATTAGAACTTGTTCCAGAACTTCCTTAAGTACTACGATAACGTCTTTATAATGGATGATGATATATTAAGAGAGATAATTTTAGAAGTGGGTTGTAAAGTATAATTTCCTTTATATATTGAATATTTAATAACAATGCATTTGAATATGAGGGGAGATCATTACTTTGTAATTAATTATACATTTTTATATTAAATTACTGTTGCTAGTTGCATTGTAAGGATATCATGTATGAAATATCCTTCAAAAGGCTTCAGTTGACATTTACTTTTATTTTTTTTAATTCAGATGGTCTAGGTATGCATGTGGTTTTAGTTTTACTAAAAAAGATGAATTATTGCAAGTAATCAGTATACAAATCTATTATTCAAAAGAGGGATTGCATTGATAACCAGTGTTGCCACATTGGGGACATTATAAATTCAGATTATTTGACTGTCACCACTTTTAAAAAAAGTATAATTCGGCTAATGTTTCAGAATTTTTAGTCAATTTTAAATAGGCCGAATACTTCTATTTCAAAAAAGCGGTGACAATCAAGAATCTGGGACAAAAATGTCCCCAATCTGGCAACACTGCTAACAAACAAGTACACACAGGTTTCCAACTCAATCGGTATTTTGAACACCACTGTTTTAAGCTTTTCAAGGGCGGTAGTATGTTTATGAAACCATGTTTTATTTTAACCATACAGTGTTGCCAGTGGGCTACTTTTTTAAAAATTTAGATTTCTTGATTGGCACCACTTTTACGAAATGGCAAATTTCCCCTTGTTCTCGCCTTAATTAATATATCATTAATTAAGGCGAATTTTAATATTTCGAAATAGTGGTGCCAATCAAGAAATCTAAATTAAAAAAAGAGCAGCACACTGGCAACACTGATACAGTATGTTAATTCATGAATTCCGTGGTTTTACTAGACAAACATTATCATTAAAATATTCTGGCACTGAAAAATAAAAAAAAGGTACACACCCTATATGGAACGGTTACGTATAGTGATACTCTGATACCCGTAATGAAGCGGTTAACTCTAGATCGCCCGGAAACTGTCGATTAGACTCCGACCAAATGGTTAAATGCCCATTGGAGCCAGAAATTTTTAAATAAAATAAAGTAAATTTCATCCACACAGAAATGCGTTAAATAAATCAGTTAAATAATTTTAAATAAAAATTCTGGTATGAATTTTAAGAAACTTGAGTAAAA
The DNA here is from genome assembly GCA_963932465.1 of Maratus speciosus. Lineage (NCBI taxonomy): Eukaryota > Metazoa > Arthropoda > Arachnida > Araneae > Salticidae > Maratus > Maratus speciosus. Next base: position 452,423,910 of record OZ010796.1, read on the forward strand.
TTTCCGGTTGTTCTAGTGTTAACCCCTTGAAGGGCACCGGTATATATTATATACCACCTACGGTTAATGAAGTTTTACAAATGAAAAATTTTATTAAATTTTACTTTTCTAACTTTGGTGGAATAAAGCCGTAAAATTGCTTTTACTTATTTTGAAATAGAATTTTTCAAAGATTCCGGTGGGAAGTCAGCATTTCGCAAACGTAAATGCTTGCCCCTCAAGGGGTTAACTGAAAAACCCCTTGAAGGGTGGTGTGATATTATACAGGGTGTCCACTCTCAACGGTGTCCAATGGCTAATTCCTAAACCGTAAGTCATAGACATATAGTTCTAAGTACGAAAATGTTTTAAATGAGGTAAAGAAATATTTTAAAACGATTTGGGTCAATAAAAACATTTCTTAAAAATTTATGAAATTTAACTTTGTATAAAGTCCCCGGTCCTATAAGTTATGTTTAGTAAAATTTTCCTATTACACTGACTAGTAAGACAAAACTAAGTCCCGTTCATATAACACTAAAATTGACCGAGTTATGAAACTTTAAAAATGCATGATTTATACCACTTTTCTGCATCTGAACACAAATGAGTTTGTCCATGCTTTGATGGGTCAGATACCAAGTGCTTAAAGTATTCGAAAAACTTATTTCATGTATAATTATGCTTAGAAAAAAATCGTACGAGTAATACGATTTAGTTAACTTTTATTAAGTTTCAGATTGACAAAAATAATTTTATTTTAACGTATGTTTTATTTTGTAAGGATTTGAGACTGTTTTTTTTCATGATTTTTTTCAACAAAAATTGTTATAGTTATAAGTTTTATTTAACTTCAACGATCGTATGTATGTTTTTCCAGTTCAAAATTTGTACTCGAACTTTAACTTACTTTCAAATATATGATCGAGACTAAACTTTACATACTGAAGTAAATCCGATGACAATATAATATTATTATGATTTTCGGCGGTAACCATTTATATTTATTTTACAGGATAACACAAAAAAATTCGGATAGATTACTACCAAGAAGTTTAGTAAAAAGTTTTACATTAGATAACACATGAGTGTGATGGTTTTGTTTTTTAACTTTTATATATTTTTTAGCAATGAATTCGAAAATTACCTTAATTTTTAACCATCATGTCAGGATTTTTCGCAAATGAGAAATTGTCAAAATTAAAAAATAACAAAAATTGGATACTATAAAATGTGTTTTTTAACTTTTGATGATTGATTTTTATGTACTTCCCTCATAGCATGCATGGTTTCGGTGACGTCGTTGTAACATCACTGTAAGTCACTGTGGTCACGTCACATCTTTGACCAAAATGCCACCACTCAGTGATGTCACATTGTGACTGAGGTGTGAACTTATTAGAAAACTAAAAAATTACGAAAATTCTTCAAAACATGTTTTTTACTGTAAAATTATATTTTTCTTGCAATAAAAAAAATTGTGATATTATTGTTATGCCTTTGCATGTAACGTACGTCACGTCACATATGTGAGCAAAAACCCCACCATATTGTAAGTCGCAGTGTGACAAAAATATGAACTTTTAAAATCTTTGAAAATGAAGAGAAATATTTTAAACAGTCCCGAGTTACAGCGGCATAAGGAACGAAAATATATTAGTGGATAGCAAATTGTAAATTCTGTCACGAAAGGGGGGGGGGGTAATATATAAAGTGCACGATACAAGCATTAATAAACTAAATTTTCATGCTATATTTTATCAATTTGATATCTAAGACAGTGAAAGTATACTTTTTTCATGATTTCAATTTTATCTAGCATTGCAATTTAACCCTCCGTCTACCAGACGGGTCCATTGGACCCGACAGGTACATACAAAATATTCATTCAAACCAGAAATTTCTTTAAAATAAACTAAGTATATAAACCAGACAAAAAAAAAGGTAAATAAATAAGTTAAATAGTTTTAAATAAAAATTCTGGTGTAGAACGTTTTATTAAAACTTGAATAAAATTCCCGGTAGATCTAGGGTTAATATAATAATCCTTCACAGATTGTTATTATTATAAAAGTGTTTCTCGGAAAAATGGTACGTGCTGCAGCAATTTGGATAACATATTTAGAATTAGGAGTATTGAATCTGTACACTTTACATATTTAGTTTGCAGGGAGGAATTTTTTTTTAATTTTTTTTGCCAACCAGTGGTATTCGAAACACTTCCGTGGTTTCAAACTAAAGATTTTCTATTGCTGTTAAGTCTGCAGCTTTTAATGAGCACGTAGAAAGAGTCTTCAGAGCTTAGTTATATATGCATTTATTCCTTTATAATTTGCATTCAAGTCATATTTTTTCCGGTTAGTGTTTAACTATTTTAAGTAACTATTTTTTCAAAAGTTCTACTTCTTTCAGACTTCTATACTAGTAAAAGAACAGATCGCTCTGTGTGTGTGTTGGTGTGTGTGTGTGTGTGTGTGTGTGTGTGTGTGTGTCGGTGATGGTTAGCGAAATCTACGGCACGTACGAGGTTCAAAATTTTTGTATAGAGTCCAAGGCCTTTCCTAATGCACCTGGCCCTGAGAATTTAAAAATTCTAATTATTAGCTGAGTAATTAATTTACAAACGCAACTCACTTTCATAAAATATGCGCTTTTTTCTCGGCTTTTTTTAATCCGCTTTCTTTCGGTTGGTTGGTTGTATAAAGTTTTCTCAGAAGAAATTAAATAATCCGGGATAGCAATGACATTGGATCTGTTCAGAAGTGCAGTTCGCGCCGAGCGCGCGATCAGAAATTTTTACCATGGAGTAGGTGTTATCGAAGAAAGGAATTTTAAAATAATTGAATTACTTCATTATTTTTATGGTTCAAAACAGGTAAAACCAACGACTATATTTCTTTATCCTTCCAAAAAATTGTTTTCGTAACAGAGGTGCATGCGTATGTTCACTCAGATAAAATCCAAAATATTCGGGAAAAGCATCACGTGACTTACTTCATCTAATTTAGCCCGTTCAGTGTTTAAAATTTCACAACCAACTACTCAGAAAAAATGGAACTATTAATAAAAAGGAAATGACATATCCTTAAAACATTGAAGCTTCAACTGTAACCGCTTTTGCAGGGGTTGATTATTACCCGGAGAAACTTCCACCAGGAAATTTAAATAGAAATATTCTCCTTATTTAAAAACCTTATTATTGCATAATTTCAGTCATAAATAATGGCAGGAACAGATATTTCTTTTTACTGGTTGAAGAACATTTTGGCGGTAGTCACACTCTGCGTATCCGCCATATTGTGACAACCTAGACAACCTCCTGTAAGTGTCAGTGAAAAATATTATAATACCTCGTCAAACTTACACCAGTGAAAATAAGTAGAAATGTTCACCATGATTGTGACAAAATATTTGCATGAATAAGGCGCTTAAATATGATGAAATTTTCTATTCAAATTTAGTGGTGGGAAGTTTGCGAGAAACTGCTAATCCGACTTATAAAAAACAGCTGCCATCTTCTGACAACCTCCTCAGTTACTTCACTCGCAGCAGGTAGGTAGCACGCTATATGTCTTCTCCTCTTTATTCCTAACTCCATTTCAGAAAATTATTATGGGCTATTTGATCACGTGATTGTGTATTTTGTTTATGTTTTATTGGTTGAGCTTTGTCTGGTAGGTTGATTGGTACAATTTAACAATTCAACTGATGATCTAAAAATTTTAACTTTTAAAAAATTTTCTTTTTATTTATTTAAAAATGATTTATCAGTTGCTTTATATCTTCCGCGATAAATTGAATGCTGCTAATAAACAAATATTGTGATATCAACGTATGAGATATGTTTTTAATCTACTATACTGGATGGATTTCAATGGAATTTGAACTGTTAGTTAGAGAGTTTTTCAGAGAATGTTTTAATATATCTATACTAATAAAAAAAACAATATCGCTTTGTGTGTGTGCTTTCGGCGATGGCTAGCGAAATCTACCGCACGTAGAAGTCTAAAAATTTAGGAGTGGTTAGTGCAAGACAGGTCCTGATGTACCTGAGGCTCAGAATTTAATTTTTTAAAGGGCCGGGGCCCCTGGGCCGCTTTACGATTTTATGCACTAAATTGTTAATAACATGCCTCTTTTCTATCCGATCCTCTTCGTTTTGGGGGTGAATTCTCCTTTCAGTATCTGCCCCATTTCTACATTTCAGTTTCGACCCTGGAATCCTTGCAAGGGGCCCAGTACAGGGCCCCTCTAAGTTTTAGAGCACTAAATTTTTAATAACATGCCTCTTTTCTATCCGATCTGCGTCGTTTTTTGGGTGAATTCTCCTTTCAGATTCTACCCCATTTCTACATTGCAGATAAGACACTGGTACTCTTGGAAGGGGCCCAGTACAGGGCCCCTTGATGTTTAGTGCAGTAAATTGTTAATAAATTGCTTCCATTTTATCCGATCTTCATTTTAGGGATACTTTCTCCTTTCAGTTATTCTCCCATTTCTGCATTTCAGTTATTCTCCCGTTTCTGCATTTCAGTTAAGACCAAGTGCCCGTCTAGGGTCCCGTAGGGCCCGGTCCAGGGCGCCTTAAATATTTTGTGTGCCATGCGTTTTTCACAACCCAATTTTCTCACTTTCGGAGTGCGTAGTTTTAAAGTTGAGTCTTGAACTCTTCTCTCTAGACCAACACTCACATAATTTTATTGGGGCCCCAGGACCCTTTTTTAAGCATTTCCCCAATTTTTTGCGTATTTCTTTCAAATTATATTCTAATGATTAATTCATACCCTATGCTTAAACTTGAGGAATTTAAGATCTAATACGCTAAGTACTAAAACGTTTCAACATGTTTTCATGTTATGTCCTTGTTCTCAACTATCAGTTGGTCCCTTTTGGGCCCCCTATTACAACTCCCTTAAAAATAGTCCGATTCACTAGCTTTTTTTTTCTAACAACATCTTAGGTTCTCCAGCTATTACATGAACGACAAAAAAAAATAATTTCAGACTTCAGCTACCGCAAATTTTGAATATTAATTGCCTTCTTGGGCCCTTGGTGAAGCTTCTTTAAAAATGATCCGAATGCCTTGCAATTTTCTTTAACATAGTTCTAGCATCATCTGTTTACTTTAGAAACTACTAAAAAGTATATTTATACAAAACTACCTGCCACTTAAGTCACTGACCCCTTGGGATCCGGTACAGGGCCCCTCGAAGCTCTTGCACATAAAGCGTTAACAAATTGCCCATCTTAATCCAATTTTCATTTTTGGAACCACTTTTTCAATTTATTTATTCCCCGTTTCTTTATTCCACTTGAAATCCTTGGGCATCCTAGGGTCCCGTAGGGCTCGATCAGGGGCCCCTCGAACTTTTTGCTGGCCATTCATTTTTCACTCCCTAATTTTCTCACCTTCTCATTGCATAATTTTAAAACTGAGTTTTGGACTCTTCTTCCTGGACCAACAGCTTCATATTTCTATTGGGGCCCTAGGGCCCTTTTTAAGCATTTACCCCATTTTGTGCGCACTTCTTTAAAATATTATTGTAATGATTAATTCATACCCTATGCTTAATTTTGACTAATTGAAGATATAAAACGCTAAGTACTAAAACATTTAAACATGTTTTCGATTTAGGGCCCTGTTCTAAACTATCGGTTGGCACCTTTTGAGCCCCCTATTATAGTTCCTTTAAAAATAGTCCGATTCACTAGCTTTTTTTCTAACAACGTCTTAGGTTCCCCAGCTATTACATAAACGACAAAAAAAAAAAAAAAAAAAAAAAAAAAAAAAAAAAAAAAAAACAGATTTCAACTACCATCAATTTTTAATATTAATCACCTTCTGGGGGCCCTTGATGCAACTTCTTTAAAAATGATCCGAATTCCTTGCAATTTTCTTATCCATAGTTCTAGCGATCTGATTATTTTAAAAACTACTAAAAAATGTCTTTATACCAAACTACATGCCACTTAAGTCCCTCCGCCCTTGGGGGCCATGTACAAGGCCCCTAGAAGCTTTTTCAACATAAATTATTAATAAATTGCCCCTCTTAATCCGATCTTTATTTTTGGAACCATTTTTGCATTTAGTTATTCTCCTGTTACTATATTCCAGTTAAAATCCTGGGGCAACTTAGGGTCCTGTAGGTCTCGATCCGGGGCCCTTTGAACTTTTTGTGTGCAATGCATTTTTTACACCTAATTTTCTCACAATCTCATTGCATAATTAAAATCTTTTGGACCCTTCTCCCTAGACCAACACCCTCATATTTTTATTGGGGCTCTATGGCCTTTTTTAAGCGTTGACCCCCTTTTTGTGCATTTCTTTAAAATATTATTCTAATGATTATTTCATATCTTATGATTAATTTTGACTAATTGAAGATCTAAAACGCTAAATACTACAGCATTTAAACATGTTTTCATGATAGGGCCCTGCTCTCAACTATCAGTTGGACCCTTTTGGGCCCCCTGTTATAGCTCATTTAACACATTGAGTGCCACGGTGAGTGACACTGAAGCGCTGAAAATTTTACAATGTTTTAAGTAATTTTTAAGAAAGTATAATCCTGTAATAAAAAAAAGGTTGGTAAATTTTAAATAAATTTTCAGTATGTACTTAAAACAATATATATATAATCATATTTTAGACGTCAGTCATCGGTGAATGAAGCGTTTTAAACGGAAAATTCAGTGTCAGTCACTGGTGACTGATGTGGCACTTAACGTGTTAAAAATGGTCCGATTCACGAACTTTTTTTTTTCTAACAATTTCTTACCTTCTCCAGCTACTACATGAGTAACAAAAAAATTTGCAGACTACCAATTTTGAATATTAATCATATTCTTGGGGCCTTTGTTGCAGTTTCTTTAAAAACTATCCTATTCTATTGCAATTTTCTTTAACTTAGCTTTAGCGTCTTCCAGCTACTTTAAAGCCAGTACAAAATTTTCAGATACCCAACTACATTCCAGTTAACACCCTGGCCCACAGGACCCGGTCTTTCTTTATCCTCAGCTACCACCTTTTTCGAACATTAATGTCCTTTTCCAGCATCATCTTACGTCTACTCACTACAGCCGTGAATTAAAAATCGCATCATTTTAAAGGTAACTTTAGATAAGAGATTCCATCCGTTTATTAAAAATCGTGTTAATTCTAACAGCAATTCATGAAATTTACAAGGGGAGGGGGAATCTTCCACCGCTTGGGAGCGCTTTATTACCTCGGGTTTAAGGGCCCAATTTCAACGGCATTTGCTTCCTTCAACTTAGATTACAATTCAGCTACTTTCTGTATTATGAAATTTTATCTTAGACTTTAGTTACCAACATTTTCTAACATTAATTGTGCATTCTTTTTTTATTATTCTATGGACTTGATTCCTACGAGGTTTGGCTCACTCAACTTGGTTTTCGATTGTCTCCGGCACGTGCGGGCACTTCCGGTAAATGCTGCCATAGGTTGCGGGGGCCTAGATTACAGGTTCGTTTGGAAAGAAGTTTGATGGGAACACACTAGGCGTTTCGGAAGGAAATAGGGCCTCTGAAATTAGGTTCATTTAAAAGAATTTTCAAAGATATAAAACATGCAAACTTAAGTTTTGTTTAAGGTTATTATTTACAAATCCCGGGCAACACCGGGCGGGTCCAGTGTTGCCATTGGGCTACTTTTTTAAAAATTCAGATTTCTAGATTGCCACCACTTTTTTGAAACGATAAAATTATCTCTGTTTTCGCCTTAATTAATGTGTTATTAAATAAGGCACATTTTACCTTTTCAAAAATGTGTTGCCAATCAAGAATCTGAATTAAAAAAAAGTAGCCCATCTGGCAACACTGGACGGGTCTGCTAGTTTTAAATAAAATTAACATTTTCCGAAAAGAAATATTCAAAATTTATGCAAAACCTATGATATAATTAATTATTCGTATTTCAAATTTGTATTTTAGAGACATGACTTTAAAAGAATGTTATTTCACAAATTGTTTTATTTTACCGAAAATTAATATGAAAAGAATGACAGATTGACAAAGAATTTTTTTTATCCCCGATAACGTTTTTTTTTATTCATTAGGAATATATTTTGTATTTATTACGTGTGAAACAAACTTTACATAAAAAAGGGGGTGGGGGTTCATTATTATCATTACCGTAATTTCCCGCGTATCCGCCTCGTCTTATTTAAGTCTGTTTCAAACCGGAAATTTTATTGAAAAAAAGAAGTCAAATAAGTGCTAAGCAGGAGCAAATCACATTTTATTTCAAATTAATTCTGGTAAGAAATCGAGTTATCTGAGGTGCGGCGGATACGCGCATAATTACGGTAAATGTATTTTTACGCATTTTAAAAATTTAAACAATGTTTTATCTAATAAACTCTAATTATGAATATTATTATTGATATTTACAAAAAAAAGAAAAAAAAAGAACTTTACAATACATTTTAACTTGAAATATTAGATGCTGATAAAAATAAAAGATAAAATACATTGGAAAATTCTTGAGATAGAAAATTTTAATTAAAGACACTCTCATTGCGCATTTAAGCCCCAAATCTGTTGTATACAAAAACAAATAAGCGGTAAAGAACATCTGCTGAAATCATCTGCGTGAGAAGCCGTCAGCTTGTCACATAAAAATAATAAGGGAGGACGCGGGAAGCTACATCACTGTTTAGAACATCAGCACTTCTACAAAAGTTTTTTTAAGATAAGAGAATGGCGGCCGCCATTTTAGGATACACGGATATTATTAATAGAACATAAATGTAAGTCTTATTTAATTTAAATGTTTTATTCCGATTTGTATGTTATGAGTTAAATAGTTTTATGTTATATTAATAAGAGACAGATCTGGATTTGTTTTCAGAAGCAAAATTTTCCTTATTCGATAAGGTGAAGGAAAATATCTTAATCTGCCATCGCTTGAAAAAAAAAAAAAAAAAAAAAAAAAAAGCTGCGTGCTGACTGATCATGACTACATTCATACAGTGTTGCCAGTGGGCTACTTTTTTAAATTTTCGATACCTTGTTTGGCACCACTTTTTGAAATGGTAAAATTCCACTTGTTTTCGACTTAATTAATATGACATTAAATCAGGCAAATTTTACCATTTTAGAAAAAGTGGTGCCGATCAAGAAATCTCAATTTTAAGAAAGTAGCCAACTGGCAACACTGCATTCATAGTGAAATTAATGGAAACGTTAATCTGCAGTTACTTGAGATTGAAAATTTGTTGAGACAATGATTTGGAGTTTTTTCGGCATCTTACTGTTTTGTGATTACTGACACTTATAGATTATATAGATATTCGATTATCATGATATTAGGAAATTGTTTCAGATTAAAAATTAGCATTATACTAGGAAAATGTACTTTTACATATTACAGCAGTGAAACTTTTGGAAGATTTTTCTTTTAGTGCTAATAATATTTTAAATTATATTTTAAAATCCTAAATATTCATACTAATGTTTTCAGATTTAACATTTGTCAAAGTTATAAAATAATAGGAATTCCTTATAACATATGGAAAGAATTTTGAGGTATTGTTAAATTTAATAATGCATTTAATTCATCTATTGTAGTTTGAAGTTGTTTAATAGTACAACTATAAATACTAATTATTATTTTTAGTGTTTTTCCAATTCCTATATATATATATATATATATATATATATATATTTAATTGTGTGTAAGCATTTTTTTCTGTTTGTGATTTTAATCAAACATTTAATTACAGACATTCTGAATCGGTTATTAAATTTTCTTCTATTATAAACTCATTTTCTACGTTTATGAGACACGTAATTATTGGCACTAAAAAGTAAAATATGATATTTAAGCATTGAAATAAAGTGTTTTTCATGCCAGATAGGAAGTTATAGATTAAACTGCTTTAGTATATATTTTTAAGTTCATATAATACAGGATACTTAATATAGGACACAAAGTTGAAAAGTGCTTATGACTTCGGTTAGCCTCTCCGTCTGTCCGTCTAGCAGTCTGTCCGCGCTCTAACTCTCGTAAATATAATCGGATTGCCCTGAAATTTCTTAATGTTGTTGACGTTTACCATAGCACGGTCCCTATTTGTAATGATGTTTGTAGCATGTTTAGTTCATTTACAGGGACAGCCAACAGTATTCCGTTACATTATGGCCTATGGGAAAAATCGTTTCAAATGATTTTTAAATAATATTGCGCACGCTTTCAAACAGAATAAAATTGATATGCATTTATGAAGCGCGCTAAAATATGCATTCTGTTGACTATGCGATGCAAAGAATAGTCATTGTTCATTTACAGGGCTAAAAAAGGAATTCCAATACATAATGATATAGAGGTTGAGGGAATTGGTTGCGACGTAATTTAATTATGTTAATCTATTTCATATGTAATGAAATTGATATACGTCGCTGAGGTTTAAATACTATAAATTATTTCATGTATAATAAGAATAATACGTATATAGCATTTATAGGGACACACAAAATATTTCAGATACTATATTGTATCCGAAGAATTGTTCATTAGCGATGATTGCTGGAAATGTATTTTTAATTATGATATTAGTTTTTTATGATTCCTATACAGGACTAGAGAAAGTATTCGTAAGGTTTACTGGGTATGGGCGCAAATTGCTTAAAGGTGGTTTTTAAATGAGTTATGCTTTTTTTTTTTTTTTTTGAACTTTATTTAATTTACTAAGAAATGTTTGTAGAATATAGATAAAATGATACACAGGGTCACGTAAAGAATTGGATACATGGCCGTCTATAAATTATAATTCCTGGAAATGTGATTTCAGCAGTTTTAAGAGTGTCTTAGTTTGAGTTAGATTTCAACTAAATAGTGGCGTGTAATAAACATTCTAGATAAACTACAGGGTTATACAAACGTATTCAAGTATGTCTCCATATATTAGTATAAATTGCTGAAAGAGAATTTCAACCTGCTAGACGTTTTCTTGCTAAACTAAATTTCCCCATTATATACTATATATACACTGAAAAATGGGTACTTAAAATTGAGTAAAAAGTACTCAATTTTAAATGCGTCACATACTCAAAATAGCTCCGTTCCAAATGTACTCAAAGTTGAGAAACACATGTACTCATTTTTTATTCCATGGTTGTGATCAAATATGAATCGTTATGTACTTCCCCCCCCGCCCAAAAAACCCCCCTAAAAATTAAAAATGTACTGACAATTATTTTCCGTTCAAAGTTATTAACAAGAAACGTTTAATTGATTATTTATTAAGAAAAACATCAAAATTCTTAACAAGATACACAAATCGAATATTTTTATGACAAGAGCATTATTTCCAAGCACTTTTAAATTATTTTAAAATACCGTGCATAATTTAATATTTACACTAATAAACATCATTTATGCCGCCATAAATAAAATGAACCATTACAGGGTACAAAATTATTCGTTTGTTTGGGTTTGATAACATGTGATGCTTCAAAATAGAGGAAGCATAGGTTCATTTTTTATCCAAAATATTCAATTCGATACGAGTACATCGGTTTATTCATTTTTGAGTACTTCATTTTTTTCAGTGTATCAACCTACAGATCGAATACAGGGCTGTTCAAAAAAATTGAAAAACATATTTGGATATGGACGGTAACTGCTGAAATCAGTTTTTCAAATGTTTCATGCGTTTTCCAAAATGTTTAATTAGTTATCTTATTTACGTTATTTCCCTAAATTACGATGTCTTGTTAAAAACCTTGGGAATTGCTGAAAATATTTTATAATCTATGCTTAACGCATGATTTTTCTTACTTGTTTTTTCTATTTCCCAGATCAGTCTTTTCCTATAAAACATACCAAATCTATTTAGCTCATATCAACAAAACCCAATATACATGGGAATAAAAAAATTAAATAAATATGGCTTATCATCCCGTTCTATAAATCATAGTTGTATTAATATCCGTTTAGACTCCATGTTCGTATTTAATAAACCAATGACAAATCACAACACATTAAAAAACTTACATATTCTAAATATCAAACTTTAACTCAATATCAAGCTTAGAACTTAATAAAAAGATATGTCAGTTGATAAGCTTTGTTTTTTTAGTGGAAAAGCTAAAAATGTTTTAGAAGAATAGGACTCCAAAATAGCAAAATTTTGCTAAAAATTACGGAAAAAGATGATTTTATATTTACAACAAAAGTTTATTTTAAAATTCATCGCAGTATTAATACTTAAAAATTTTCCCAGAGAGAAACAATCGCCTTATATACAATATTTCAAATGAAAATCAAATTTATAGTTAATTGCTTAAAAGGTGCAAATGCCAACATAGTGAAAAATATTCCATGCTGGAACTCGAACCCGGGCTATCAGTATAGCACACTGACATTCTACCGAATAAACCATATGGAACGACACTCAGTCTGTAAAATTTCTCACTGTTACATGTTGCAAGGCTACAAACGCAGCACAAGATGGAATATTTATCGTGAGCCACCGACATGGGGTAAACACGAAACTTAATTAGATCCAGTATCGATTGAAACTATATTAATACTTGGAAATTTCCAGGGAGAAACATTCGCCTTGCATACAATATTTCAAATTAAAATTGCCTTTTAAGCAATTAATTTGAAATTTGAAATTTATTTCACAAATTGATGATAGTGTGACTTCAAAGCAATGTCGCTTTCGTCACAAGTACTTCACAAAGTTAATGCGAAAATAGTCACAAATAACACGCTTTTTACAAATTTTTCACACCGTGACTTCACAGAGTTGAACACTCTGTGTGGCGTCACAAACGACCTTTAAAACGGACATAACGACTTCGCATTCTAGTCACTATGACGTCACGTGACGTCACATCGACTGTCACAAAATCACACTGTGACTCCATAACGACGTCGCTGTGACGTCACCATGCCTTACGGGCTTTTAGCACTGAATCTGAAAATGACCTTCATCTTTAACCACATAGTTAGAATATTTTTGCAAATCGCAAATGTCAAAGTTAAAATATAGGAAAAATCTGATACTATAAAAAAGATATAAACTTTTTATATTTTATTTTATTTTATTCAATAATTTATTAAATTTTTTGACTTATACTGTTATTCTTACAGTTAATAGCTGATTTGTTCGATGAGGTGGGGTAGGGGGCTCAATTTTATCTTTTAACTTTTTGAACTTTGAAATTTACAATTTGCGAAAAATACTGTCCTGGTGTTTAAAAAGGAAGGTCATTTTCGGATTCAGCGGTAAAAAATGCATAAGAATCAATTATCAAAAGCTAAAAAACATGTGGCAAAACCCAACTTTTGCTGGCTACTGTAATCTAATAACATTTTAAAATATGTGTCATTTTGTAAAGAATTGAGGCTGGTAATTTTCATCATTTTATTTAACAAAAATTCTGCTTTTTTTCCCTCCTTTTATGTTTATTACAAATTGTATATTTTGCATTAATATGTCCGAACGAAAAATATTTCAAATTTATATTGCAATGTTAATTTTACTCTCAATCATTTTTATATATCTGACGAAATTATATTTCTACTAAATTGGTGAATGATCTCTAATTTTCAGCAAAAAGTATGCCCCAACTTTAAACAGCTATTACTCGGTGGATTAAAATCGTAGAATAATGGGACTTTTTTTTCTTACTTGTAAGTGTAAGAGGAAAATCTTACTAAATATAATATATTGCACCGGGGGGATCGTATAAAAACTTTAATTTGGTATTTTTTTAAGAAATGTTTTTATTCACCCAAATCTCTTTAAAATATTTCTTTACCTCGTTTATAACATTTTTGTAATTTGAACTATATTTCTATGAATAATGGTTTAGGAATTAGCCATTGGACACCTTTGAGAGTGGACACCCTGTAAAACCACTTAATTTAAATTCCCAAATGCAACAGAGGCACCAGAACTTTAGATATAAAATTTTCCGTTTATATTGTATGTGAAATGTAGCATTTTCTTAATTCAAAGTAAATTTATCTGTGAATTCTGGTGTCATTCATTCATTTTAACGTTTTGAAATGGAAGTGCTTTACCCCTAAAAGGGTTAACCATTCAGTAGGAGGTTTCCACAAAAAAGGACGCCTAATTATAAAATTTCTGTCACCCAAAATATTTAATTAAAATTTTCCTTTTATAAAGCATGGAAAAATAAGCAAGTTTTTATTTTCTAATAAATTCATTTGTAAACTCCGGTGTCAGTCCATCATTTTACAAACAGAATTACTCCGCGCCGGAAAGGGTTAAAATACAATTCTTTAGATTTCTCTTCTTCAAAAGTAAGAAATTGCGAAAAAAAAATTAAAAAAATAAATCTTGTAAAAACACCATAAGAAATATAAAGCTCAAAAAATTTCGAAAGAACGACGTCTTTGAAATAATGATTTTAATGATTAAAAACATCGTTCTTTCGAAATTCGAGCTTCTCTACTTTATTTGTGAAATTTTAAAATGTTTTTCTATTGTAAGGAATTATTGCAAGAAAAACAAATGTCCCAATTGAGATCATATGTACTGGAAAATTATAGAGAAAAACAATCTCTTGAATAGAAAAAATGTATGGCAACAACATTTTTTTTTATATTTCTGGTTGGTAGTTTGGTGGGTTGAATGGGGTTTTATGGCGCAAAATCTTTTTATATTTCTAAAGAGAATGTCTTGTTATGAAATTCTAAAAAAGAGAAATAAGAATTCTTATTGGTCTACGTGTAAGTCAGAGTTGCCAGTTTGGCGCGAATTATTTTATTACAGATAGTTTGGTATCGACCCCTTTTTGAAATGGGATGATCCGCCTTATTTAACCTCTTGAGGGGCGTTGGGGTATATTATATCCCTCCTAATTTTAATTATGATTCGCACCAGAAACTTTTAATTAAATTTTAATTTTTAATCTTTGATGGGAAAATGTTGAAAAATTGCTTTTTCTTATTTTAAACTACATTCTTTCTTAAATTCAGGTGTGAGTTCGTATTACACAAACACAATTACTTGCCCCTGAAAGGGTTAAAGCATAGCTGACAATTCTTACGCTTTTTTCGTACCACAAATTTTAATACTATTTTTTTTTCTTCTTAAATCGTCGTAATCTGCCGATTAAACAAGGAAAAATTTTCTATTAAATTTCGGTGGTACAAAAAGCGTAAGATGTTGGCAGCTATGGTTAAAGGGTAACATTAAGGCAGAGTTGTGCAAATTTGTAATCTCAATTATCCGCATTGTAATTACAAGTTAATTGCATGTAATTTATTATGGTTACACACATTCAATCACAGAAATTTCGTGAAATAATGGGATAGGGTGGTTCCAGCTAACAGTGCTGCATGAATTTTTTACGGCATGTAATGTTAACCATAATTAATTACGTACAATTAAATTGTAATTTCATTGCAGATAATTGCAGTTACAAATTTGCCCATTAGTGCATTCAGGGCCTGATAAACAACGGTGCAAACTGCCACATGTAAAATTTAAGAGAAATTTTCGTCTGATTAAACATCCATTTCGTACAAAATTACTGTCATGAATAAATTAAAATTTTCTATTCCATTTTACTGGTGAAGTTTGTCCCGTTGGTCGCCAGGCCAATGGAGTTAAGAATAAAGAAGAGGTAGACTCGACCAGTAGCGAGTGAAATAACTGAGGAGGTTTTAAATGATGGCGGCTGAATTTTTGCATCGGATAAACAATTTATGTTTACCACCGAAGGAAACTTCCACCAGTAAATTTTGATTAGAAAATTTCACTTTATTTTACTGGTTTTTACTGGTGTAAGTTGACCCGGGTGTCTTTCACTGACACTTACCATAAGTTGTTTACGTTGTCACTAAATGGTAGAAACGCAAGATCTGAGTACCTCCGAAGAAAACTTCTACAAGTAAGAATAAACATTTGTTTTAGGCCACATTTATGACTGAAATTCTGAATTAATAAGGCTTTTAAATAAGGAGAAAATTTCTATCAAAATTTACTGGTGGAAGTTTGCACCGGTGATAATAAGACACTGCGAAACCGGTTATAGTTGAAGCTTCAACATTTTGAGGATATGTCAATTCCTATTTATTTATAGTTCCATGTTCAGGCCCTGGTAATACCACATTTATGCTCTGAAATTTTGGTCTTTCATTAAACAAATTCAAAGTGCTTATAAAATTACTTTTACATTAATTTACTTTGCATAGGATAAAGAAGAAAGAATATTTTTGATTTGTTGATTTATTAAAAAAAGATAGCTTGACAGCCAATGGGTGAGAAAATGCCGTAAAATTAGGTCAAGCGCTGAACACGAAAACTCATCGGAGGCCTAACATAGAACAATGTAAAAAACGAATTAGTTTTCTTTTTCCAAATTCTAGTGAATTACGTAGACGTTTTGAAAAAATATATGCATGTTTAGTGAAAGCGCATAGATTCAAAGTAATTTAATGTAAGCTTTCAACAATGAATTCTCTAACTTAAAGTTACATTGAATCACGTGATATCAATATTTCTAAAAAAATGCTAGGTATTGTACTAGAAAAATCTGACGTTTAATTTTGAAAAGACGAAATTTATTCATTAAAAATCGGCGGAAGTAGAATGTTCCCAGAATTTGAAAATGCTTTCTTTAAGGAAAGCATATTAATTTTTCGTTACTATTTATTGTCTATGGTACGCTCTAATTCCTGTTAGATCATAAGTTGACCTTTCATTTTTTACTATTTCATCTTCTTCGTTGTATATCGATTTCTATGTAATAAAATATTATTTTGTGCTTATAAAAGTAATTTAAGGGGTCAGGTACCTTTGAAGTTGAGAAAATGCATGCAAATGAGACCCTGATATGGATTGCTATAACTCCGCACCTGATTAACTTTTTGATATGAAATTTTAAATACACATTAAAAGAGGCATAGGCTAATAGTTAATGCTCTGAAAAAATCCTAGATAAATGTAAAGATTTTTTTTACTTCATTTGAAATTTAATGACTTTTAATAAACGAATTCACCTTATATGTCTTGCACTGTTAAAAATCTGCAGCATTTGCTGCATAGTCACACCCTCGCTTTTATAGGAAAATGTTATTTGATTATATTATGGAGCATTCTCATTGGTCAGAATAGAGACATTCTATAAAAGCGGTGGAGTGACTATGCAGCATTTGCTGCATATTTTTAACAGTGTCCGCGCATGATTTCTCATAAATGAATTGTAAGAGTGAGACCAAAATTTTTTATTGAGTAGCGATATAATATGTGTTTCAAATTACCTACACTGAAAAAAATATAACGATTAGTTTTTGAGAAATTAAATGTAAAATAAAAAATCTCAAAATTTTGAAATTATTTTTGTATAAAAATTGTCATAATTTCTAAATTTGTTACTTGATGAACATAATAGTAGGTCATTTTGTGAATCTATAAGGTTGTTACTTTCATTTAAAATTTTATGAAATTATATCAAGCCATTTCTTTGAAATCATGCGTGCAGTGACCAAAATAAACGTTTTGAGAAAATTGACTTTAAAGATCCAATTGCCCTTTGATAACATAAAGAGAACTCAAACTGTTTTCGCCATAACTTCCCTTCTAAAGCTAATTTTTGCAGGGGGTTTCTTTTTAAATATTCCTTAAGAATAAAATTTTAATATAAGCTATAAATGAAAAAAAAATATTTGAGACACTTTCAAAAGTACCTGACCCCTTAATCGACAAAAAATTGAATACTTTAATCGACCAATCTGGTGTTACCCATTAATGACAAATTACATCCAAACTAACAATTCAAATTTAGTTTTGGTAAGTACAAGTGTACCACTCATGTTGAAAATTGGTCCATTTTTTAACATGTAGACAGTTTGATTGCTAACAATTTTTGAAATAGTAACATTCTTAACACCTAGAGGGGCGGTGGGATATACAGGGTGATTTTTTTTAATTGTGAAAGTAAAACCATATAACAATAGAACCACTGATCCAAATGACCTGTAATTTCACCCGCTTGCTCCCAAAGCAATGGAAATTTTTTAGGCGTGATAAAAAAAAAAAAAAAACTTAAAATCGCACCGACAGATGATGCTGTAAGTTAACAGAAACAAAGAATATCGTCAGTGGGAGTAAAACAATGGACGGTACGTTGAGAAAACGAAAACTTTATTACGCATATCAAAAACATACAGAAAGCAGTAATTTGGAAAAGGAACTGCGAACACCTTTACAGAAACAGAACGAAATAAAATGTGGAAAGCTTTCGTATAGAACTGCGCAATTAACTCAAGAGATTTTCAATGCGCTGTCTACTGTTTTCAGCTACGAGTTGAAAACGTGAAACCGCATGTTCCACAACAGAGTATCCGGCTGGATGCTGTGGATCTGGCGCACAATGCGTGCCCTCAGGTCAGCTAAGATCACAATACTACCACAATACACAGTATTCATATGTACCCCCAGAGCCAGAAGTTGCAGAGATTGAGATCTTCCGAATTTTCTCCGCACGGAATCCTTAACTTGTGTGCCTAGTTGTGGAGTAGCACCATCTTACATAAATGCGGTGCTAGCCAGGACACTGGCGCTTCAGGAGTGCTTGAATGAAGTAACTGGACAAGAGAAATTCGTAGTGGTTGGCATTGACAGTGTAGGTAACAGGACCTGCAGGAGTGACTTCCTCGAAAAAGTACGGGCCAACGAATAAACTCTGCCACACAGTCACGTTTGGTGAATGAAAAGGTAAATGTTGAAAAATGTTCCGATTTTCTGTTGCTCCAATTTGGCAATTCTGTGTATTTACTGCGTTCTGCAGGTAGAAGTGGGCCTCATCTGTCCACAAAATGTTGTAGGGCCATGCGATGTGCCCTTCCATGTGCGCAGGCAATTTCAAAGCAAAATGTTTTCGCTTTGGAAGGTCTGCAGTAAGCAATTCTTGCACATGGGTTATTTTGTACGGATAGCATCGCGTAATTTTTCTCAAAATTTTGTCTATCGTACTGACCGTCATGTCCAAAGTACTGACAATTTCCCGTGCACTGCAGCTACACGCACCACTGCTGAATCCTTCTTCTAATGCAGTAGCTACACTTTCCCCACAGCAGCCACATCAACTGGTTTCCTTCTTCTACCGGGTTTTATGCTCAGTGAACCAGTCTGTTAAAATTTCAAAACCATGTTCCGTAGGTCTTCGGTCGTCATTGGACCTTTTCTTAAACTCTTAAGTATCCTAAATCTCCTAAGAGCAGTTGCTGCGCTGTCATTGTTCTGATAATACAGTTTCACTAACAATGCACTGTCCGTCAATGACACAGTCATTGCGAGTATATTCGCAAAATAATGAACACGAGGTGAGTGTGCGTCACGTTTTTATTTCCACTGTGCATGTGTCGTGCGCAAGCTTGTCTCCCGACTTTACCGCATATACAGCGTCATCTGGTGTGATTTTAAGTAAAAAAAAAAAAACAGCGTCTAAAAAATTCCCATTGCTTGGGATACTGGTGAAATTTCAGCTCATTTGGATCAGTGGTTCTTTTGTTATAAGGTTTTACTTTCACAACCTTAAAAAAAAATCACCTTGTATTATATCCAACCTAGTTTTAATCAATTTCGTACCAGAAAATTTTAATTAATCTTTATTTTTATATTTTTGGTGGAAGAAAATTGAAAAAACTAATTTCCTTTTTTTGAAATAAAATTTTTTGAATATTCAGGTGAGAATTCGACATTACAGAAACACAATTGTTTGCCCCTTAAAGGGTTAATGACAGTTAAAATGAGTCAAATATTAATATTCAAAAATGTGGCAAAAATAAAGCAATCTAAAAAAACAGACCTTTGTTGACATAATATATTAAATTTTACATAAGTATATATGTTTGTAATTTACAAATACGCATTCCATAAAATCAACTCTTTAATAGTACCAAATCAGCACATTTGTGACTTATTAAGAGAAATCGAATTTTGGATATATATAAATCGACACAAAGAGCTATACTATTGCATTTTTATGTCACATTATTTCTCAAAAATATATTCATTAATCGCTTTCATGCATGTAGTGCACTACGCATATAACTATTTCGATTAGAACAATACCACAATCATCATTTAATAACAGAAAATTTCGATTAGCTAGAACGAAAATTAATATTCTGAAATAGATGTAGTCGAAAAAAGGATGATATCTCAAAAACGAATTATTTCTTTTATTTTGTCTATTCAGTGTTACAGGATCACATTATATATGGACATTTTTATTGTTCCTACCAGAACCCTTAGTCAGTGACCTTCATGATCATTTAATTTAAGATGTGCTACAGAATGGTGCGATGAAGATATTATTTTTAAAATATTGGTAGGAACACTAAAATTTTCCCTATAGAATGCTACCCCTAATTTTATAATAAATAATGCGTTTTATTGATGGCATAGCCTCAAAATGGTGCAGCTTCAACTGTAACCTGTTTGGCAGGGCCTGATTACCGTCTGGGCCAACTCTAGCCAGTAAATTATAATAGAAATTCCTTTTCTTTTTAAACGCATTATTTATGCTAAATTTTAGTCTTAATTAACACATTCACGCCGGCGTGCGTCACCGGTGGGTCACACTTGACTGCAGCATCGGGCGGCGTGCATCACCGGTGGGTCACACTCCACTGTTCCATATTAGGCGTGTACTACAGGTGGGTCACACTCGACTCTGCCATAGACGGCGTGCACTACAGGTGGCACTTGAATATTCGAAAATTCAGTAGTAAAAACAATTCAATATTATTAATCTTATACAATCACGACAGCAAACGAGAATTATAGTTTTCATTCAAAAGATATCACTAACTAAGGGCGTGGCTTCTACTTTACAGAAAATGCATTTATATGATGTTGTCCATATTTCTTTAGATTTTAAGACATTTTATATTAATTTCGTACAGATGCAGTCAATAAAATCATGTCTTTAATTAATTTGCTTACTCCTTACGAACTTTCAGACATTCACAATCAACTCTGCTTGTTATATTTCAGTTCAATGTAACACATATGAGGTGGGAATGTCATTACATACAGTGTCTGAATAAGCGAAAGTACCGCGCCGCCAGATGAAGGAAAATATGAATTCAAGAGCCGCCTCACAGCGAAAAACATGAATATAGGCGCCGGCGTGAACGTGTTAATGCATAAATGTCTGTTCACTTTTTATTTGTGGAATTTTGTCTCGCCTTTTATCAGGTCACGATCCTATGTAAAGAAACAACAGTCGCCAAATTTTGACTACAATCATCAGCTTCTTCACTCGGAACCGACAACTAAGGTATGTGCTAACGCAGGAACGGCGAATACATGTGCCAGAATGCAAATTATTACCACGTTTTCACCAAATTATGTTTCGACGTATTAATTTACATAAATTCTGACCATAAATAAGGCGAGGAAAAATATTAGTAAAAATTGGTACTAATTAGCCTTCTCACCCATGGGTTTCCAATCCGTGAAATAGGAGTTTAGAATCAGTGGCTCGCGGACCATCAATCAACCACTATTTTAGAACAGAAAAATTTGTCATATATTTACAGCGATATTGTGATGAAATGCGATAAAGGAATTGGAATATAAAGTGCCTAACAACTTTCATGCAAATAATTTGGAAATACGTAATACAAAAGCGAAAAACAACTTTCAGAATTTGTGGTGGCAAACGACTTTCAACGACTTTCATAATTATACTTCGAACAAGAAATTTATTTAATTAACGAAATTAAGTTATTTTCGAATGACTATTTCATTTAATGCAGCTGACCCTTGCGTTTATTTCTGGGTGGGGCTTGTGAGTGCTTAAACCATTTGGTAGGCCTCCCCATCTAGCTGACCCTCATTTAATGCCAGACACATTTACTTAAAAAAAAATTCCGGTTGTAAGTGTGTTTTCTTATTTAAAAAAAAGCCGGAGGTTGGCAACTATGCACTACCTAAAAGCAAATTATTCTACTTATATAATATCAGAAGTCTACGATTAAATAAGGCAAAAAAATTAGAACATAGAATGTCTTATGTAAAATCCGTTTCAATTGACACCTACTCCTGGAAAAAAGGTAAAAGCTATAAATATTTTCAATGAACATTTCTAGTATTCATAAAACTTTAGGATGAATTATGTAGATGCTAAATTTCTGGGTCTAATCCATGGAACTATTAACACGTTGACTGCCACACTACGAGTATACTCGTAGCTTTAATATTCGTGGCTTTAATTTATTACATCCTCACCATTATTTTTAAATTTAAAAAATTGCTTTATTTAATGGCAGAAATTTTGCTGAATTAGTAAACCGAAATTCAACTTTCAGAATTTGTGGTGGCAAATGACTTTCAACGACTTTCATTATTATGCTTCAAGACAGAAGTTTATATAACCCCTTAACGGTCTCATTAAATTACGGTTTAAAAATTCAAATTACTTATTGGCACCACTTTTTTGAAAAAGAAATGTTCACCTTATTTAATGACAGGTAAAATGATACCATAATAAAAACAATTTCCCTATTCTATAAAACTGGTGGGAATCAAACAAATTTGAATAATCTGAATAAAAGTCACAGCCCGTGAATATCACGGGAGCGAGAATTAAGGGGTTAATTAACGAAATTAAGTTAATTTCGAATGACTATCTCATTTAATGCCAGACACATTTACTTAAAAAAAAATATGTTTGTAAGTGTGTTTTCTTATTTTAAAAAAAGCCGGAGGTTGGCAACTATGCACTACGTAAAAGCAAATTATTCTACTTATATAATAGCAGAAGTCTAAGATTAAATAAGACGAAGAAAATTAGAACATAGAATGTGTTATGTAAAATCCGTTTCAATTGACACCTACTGCTGGAAAAAAGGTAAAAGATATAAATATCTTCAATGAACATTTCGAGTATTCATAAAACTTCAGGGTGAATTACATAGATGATAAATTTCTGGGTCTAATCCATGGAACTATGAACCCCTTCAGGGGCACCGGTATATATTATATACCACCTACGATTAATGACGTTTTACACCAGAAAAAAAAATATTAAATTTTACTTTTCTAAATTTGGTGGAAAAAAGCCGTAATATTGCTTGTACTTATTTGGAAAAAGAACTTTTCAAAGATTCCGGTGGGAATTCAGCATTTCACAAACGCAATTGCTTGCCCCTCAAGGGGTTAACACGTTGACCGCCACACTACGACTATACTCGTAGCTTTAATATTCGTGGCTTTAATTTATTAATTTCTCACCATTTTTTTTTTGAATTAAAAAAAAAAATATTTATTGGCAGAAATTTTGCTGTATTAATAAAGCGAAATTTAACTTCCAGAACTTGTGGTGGCAAACGACTTTCAACGACCTTCTTAATTATACTTCGAGCCACAAATTTATTTAATTAACGAAATTAAGTTAATTTTGAATGACTATCTCATTTAATGCCAGACACATTTACTTAAAAAATAATCTGGTTGTAGGTGTGTTTTCTTATTTAAAAAAAGCCGGATGTTGGCAACTATGCACTACGTAGAAGCAAATTATTCTACTTATATAATAGCAGAAGTCTAAGACTAAATAAGGCGAAGAAAATTAGAACATAGAATGTCTTATGTAAAATCCGTTTCAATTGACACCTACTACTGGAAAAAAGGTAAAAGCTATAAATATTTTCAATGAACATTTCAAGTATTCATAAAAACTTCAGGGTGAATTATATAGATGCTAAATTTCTGGGTCTAATCCATGGAGCTATTAACAAGTTGACTGCCACACTACGAGTATACTCGTAGCTTTAATATTCGTGGCTTTAATTTATTACTTTCTCACCATTATTTTAAAATTTAAAAAATTGATTTATTTATTGGCAGAAATTTTGCTGTATTAGTAGAGCGAAATTTAACTTTCAGAAATTGTGGTAGCAAAGGACTTTATACTTATAACATTGACTTTAACATTATACTTCGAGCCTGAAGTTTAATTAATTAACGAAATTAAGTTAATTTTGAATGACTATCTCATTTAATGCCAGACACATTTACTTAAAAAAAAATCACGTAAAAGCAAATTATTTTACTTATATAATAGAAGAATTCTAAGATTAAATAACGCGAAGAAAATTAGAACATAGAATGTCTTATGTAAAATCCGTTTCATTTGAGACCTACTCCTGGAAAAAAGGTAAAAGCTATAAATATTTTCAATGAACATTTTGAGTATTCATAAAACTTTAGGGTGAATTAGATAGATGCTAAATTTCTGGGTCTAATCCATGGAACTATTAACACGTTGACTGCCACACTACGAGTATACTCGTAGCTTTAATATTCGTGGCTTTAATTTATTACTTTCTCGCCATTATTTTAATATTAAAAAATATGCTTTATTTATTGGCAGAAATTTCGCCATATTAGTAAAGCGAAATTCAACTTTCATAATTTGTGATGGCAAACGAGTTTCAAGGAGAAATTTGAAAATTCTTACTTTTTGCGGCAGTGACCGTGTTAACAAAGAGGAACCGACACATCCTTAAAATAGCGAAGCTTCAACTTTAAGCGCTTTCGCGGGAGTTTATTACCGCCGGTGAGAACTTCCACAAGTAAATTTAAATATACACTTCCTCCTCATTTAAACGCCTTATTAATGCAATATTTGAGTCATTAAATAATGCAAAAACATATACCATATTTTCGCGCGTATCCGCCGCACCTCAGATAACTCGATTTCTTACCAGAATAAATTTGAAATGAAATTTGACTTGCTTCTGCTTAGCACTTATTTGACTTCTTTTTTTTTCAATAAAATTTCCGGTTTGAAAGAGACTTAAATAAGCCGCGGCGGATACGCGGGAAATTACGGTATTCAATTTTACTGGAAACAGTTTACTTTGGCGGAGTCGGGCTCTGTGTTTCTGCCATATTATGACAACCAAAACAACCTCCTGTAAGTGTCAGAGGAAAATATCGCTCACCCGCAAGAAAAGTGACACATCTCGGCAAAAGTAAATTTCACAGGAGAGGCAAAAGAAAATTTGGAGGATTTTACTGCAACATGAAATTATAGCACTTAGCTCTGTATGCAGGAATAAAAAAGTGCATAAATGCATATAACACTTAAGAATGAAGACGTAGGATGAAGCTTGGAGGGTTGGATAATTCGACCTCCCCATACAATGTACCCCTCTCCTGTGGTCACAAATGGACATATAGCGTAATAAAGGGATTTTCCGTATAACTACACTAACGAAACTTTTTGTGTAGCAAGAAACACCTATGACAGACCTATTTCTGGAATGAGACGCAAGAGGAATTTTTTCGCGATGTGTCACTTTTCTTGCGGGTGAGCGATATTATATCAAAAGGGCAAACTGACAACGGTAAAAATAAACAAAAATTTACACCATATTTGTGAAAGAAATTTTCCATGATTAAGGCGCTTAAATAAAACAAACTTCTCTATTCAATTTTGTTTGTGGAAGTTTGCCCCGTCGGTATTCAAAAACTGTTGATTCGACTAAAAAAACATCCACCATCTTATGACAATAATCTCAGGTACTACACTTGCAACTGGTAGATAATACATTATATCGCTCGCCTGCAAGAAAAGTGACACACCTCGACAAAAGTAAATTTCACAGGAGAGGCAAATGAAGTTTCATATTTTTCTAATGTAACGTAAAATGATAGTGCTTAACTCTGCATGCGACTGTAAAAGAATACAAAAAATACGTAAAGCCTTCAAGAATCAAGACAAAAAAGAGATAGGGTGAATTTAGTAAATTAATAAATGTAACCCCTTGTTGAGTTGTGACACATTTCTTGTTGTACAATTTGCCAATTTCCATTTTATTTCAAAATCGTACGTGGAAAAGTTTGGATTTTTAACACTTTTCAACAAAATTGAAAAGTGTTTATGAATTCTGTCTGTCTGGCTGCTTATCTGACCATCTGTCTGTCTGCCTATCTGTTCGTCTGTTTGTCCGTCCGTTCTCTAATTCCCGTAAGTATAGTCCGATTGCCAAGAAATTCTTAGATATTATTGGGAATCACAATGGCATGCTTGGTATTGTAAATGAAGTCCATAGCATTTACGGTTCATTTACAGAGGCACTCAAAAGAATTCCGTTACATTACAGTTTTTGAGGAAAAATCGTTTGAGGAGTATTTTAATGATATCACACTATTTTAAACGTATTGAAATGTCAGATATTACTGAAATTATTAGATATATCACTGTGGTGTACTAGGGGATATACTGTAGAATATGGTGTTCATAGAATATATCGTTCATTTACAGTGACACACAAAAGAGTTCGAATGAAGAAGAAATTTAACTATTCAAGTCTATGAACAAAAATTGCTGGACGTGAGTTTGAAGTTGTGGTACGCGTGTTTAAATTGAACTATTTTGTTTTAAATATTACTTGGTGTCGATAAAGTCTATAGATAATATACAGGACTGCACAAACTTTCTAAAGTACATTTCCCTTTATTCACGAAAACGACTGAATGGCAATTTTCAACTGTGCTATGTGTTTCACTAAACTAACTTTTAGCATACTATGTAGTATACATACAAATCCATATATCATATAAACAGTTACACTAAAAAACTGATTTTTCCGACTAGATAAGTGGTTTTATCTTTTCTTTTGTGAACTTGTTATTCTTATACAAATAAATATTGCAGCAATTTATAGTACTTTCTCAAACTGGAACTTTATTTTTAAAAGTTCTGTATGGATGCTACACAGTCCTTTATCTTCATTGTGAATGTTATAATGTAGAAAAAAGGGGCATAACTTTATCTACTTGAAGGTCGGTGATGCCGCTACGGAATCAGCTAATTTTAATTCCTATTTGCCACATTGGCACAAGAATTTTTCAATGAAAATTTCACTTTTATTAAATACGCGAAAATATACTTTTTCATTTTCAGAAATAAATTTTCGTGTAAATACTGGTGTCATTCTATTATTTTAATATTTTACGAATGCAAGTACCTTGCCCCTGAAAGGGTTAAGGAACATGCTATGAAGCGATTAAAGACAATCAATCTTGTTTCTTCCGTTTACTCAATGGGAAGGGTTCCGAATATGTTTTATATAGAGGTAATAGCTCTCTTTTACCTCAAGCTTTAATTTCAAACTCAGAAAAATCGCCTTGGTCATACGAATATTTTATGTTGAATGAAAAAGCTATTGATTTATCAAAACTTAAAATTGTGATTCTGGAAAGCTGAAGAATGTTACCTTCATTATCTTTCGAATAATTTTAGCACACCCCATTTCGCCACTTAATCGTTTTAAACTTAAAAGATCAGGGTGAACTAACTCATTCTCTGAAAAATGACGCCAATGTTTTGGCATTCTAATTGTAATCCTACTGTTGAGGAATGTAAATTTGGGCGTATTTTTTAATTTTATTCTCTATTACTGAATGGGAAGCATCGACTTCATTTTACGTGTGTCCATAGATCAAGAGTTTCACTGTTATTTTATAGATTTTTAATGTCCTAACAGTATGCATGAATAGTGAAATAATATATTTATTTTTATTTTGCCCGTCGTAGTTATCACAATTTGACAACACCATTACCTACCTGACAAATTGTGAAGTTGTAACTATTAATTTATGGCCTAACTAATAAATCTATTGACAATATATTAATCAGCAACAGAGCGATATTTCTCCAAATAAGGAATTTTTCATATTTTTACTACTAAGGCAATAAACAGTTTTTTAACCCTTTCAAGGGCGGTGGCTAGAGGGTCTAGCCACCTAATTTTAATTCCAAAACTGACTACTGGCACCAAGAATATTTTAATAAAATGTTGCTTTTATAATTAAAGTGCAAAATAGCGTTTTGTTATTTAGTAAGAAATTCGTTTGAATATTCTGGTGTCAGTCAATTATTTCATCATTTTATGAACAGAATTCCTCTGCCCCTGAAAGGGTTAAATTGCTCGAGTATGAGCTTATGAAAAACTTTTTGTAAGTTTTTCTTGTTTTGTGATTGCGCATTTCCTATAATGGAAAGTGACAAATTGTGTAATATAGAGGTCTTCCGTATAACAACACGAATAATAATTTGCCAGTTGCAAGACGAACCGATGACACACCTATTTATGCAATAAAACACAAAATGAGTTTTTGCGAGATGTGTCACTTTTCTTGCGGGTGAGCGATATGTTTCCTACTTTTTATTCATTTCTCCATTCTCTATTCAAGTATAGAAAAGAAAACAAGAAAGAAAATAGCACTATTTTATAAAAGTGAACGATTGCTATGGACGGATGATGTATTAAGAATAACAGCCACAAAATCAAAGACAGCAGCGTGTTAAAATTAGCATGTGTCCTGAATGCAGTAAGAGGTATTGAGGATATGCAAATGTTTTTTTGACTGATGTATTGGTCATACGTTAAATATGAATCATTTGACGCACGTTAGCAGTTGTTTTATAAAATGGCGTTTGGTTGCAAATAAATCAGTTGAAGACTTTGAAATTTTAGATATACCTTTTTGAAATAATTGTGTTGATTTAACAGATGGCCGAATTATAGTTTTTAACCCTTTCATGCACAGTGACCCCACGGCGGGACCACCTATTTTAATTCCAAACTTCGAATCTGCACGAAGAATATTTGAATAAAATTTTTCTTTTATAATGATAGCTTTAAAATACAAGTTTTTACCTTCTAATAAGTTCTTTTGTAAATTCTGGTATAGGTCAATCATTTCATCATTTTACAAACAGAATTTTTTCTGTGCCGGAAACGGTTAAAGGATTTGACGAGCGTTAGCAGTTGTCTTTTAAAATGGAATTTTATCGCAAAATAATCAATTGTCGAGTTTGATAATTTATATATACCTTATAGAAATGAGGATTTTACATACTTGCCAACATTCAACATAACTTACCTAAAATTTCGGTTAATTTCATCTTGCTGAAAAAAGTTTCTAACGTGAAAATTTTTTTGGTGTAACATTATACAGGGTGACCGGTCTCAACGGTGTCCAATGGCTAATTCCTAAACCATTTGTAATAGCCATATAGTTCCAATTACAAAAATGTTTTAAATCAGGTAAAGAAATATTTTAAAAGCGATTTGGGTCAGTAAAAACATTTCTTTAAAAATTACGAAATTTAAATTTTTATATGGTCCCCCGGTCCTATAAGTTATATTTAGTAAAATTTTCGGTTTACACTGACAAGTAATACAAAAAAATTCCCGTTGTTCTACGATTAAAATTGACCGAGTAATACCTGTTTAAAGTTGGAGCATTTTTTTGCTGCAAATTTGGGGTCATTCACAAATTTAGTCGAAATATAATTTCGTTTAGATATATTAAAAAATGGTTGAGAGTAAAATTAACATTGCAATATAAATTTGAAATCTTTAGTCATTCTGACATATTAATGCAAAATATACAATTTGTAATACACATTTAAGAAGAAAGAAAAAACAGAATTTTTGTTAAATAAAATGATGCTAAATTGACAGCCTCAAAACTTTACAAAAT
Source organism: Maratus speciosus (assembly GCA_963932465.1). Classification (NCBI taxonomy): domain Eukaryota; kingdom Metazoa; phylum Arthropoda; class Arachnida; order Araneae; family Salticidae; genus Maratus; species Maratus speciosus. The sequence goes on from OZ010796.1 coordinate 452,453,417, forward strand.
GATACGTATTTTAAAATATTATTAGATTACACTAGTCTGCAAAAGTTGGGTTATTTCATGTTTTTTAGCTTTTGATAATTGATTCTTATGTATTCTGTACCGCTGAATCCGGAATTGACCTTCATTTTTAGCCATCACATCAAGAGTTTTCGCCAATTGTAAATTTCAAAGTTAAAAAGTTCAAAGTTAAAATTTAATCTTCTCCCCCATCCAGGGCTCGCACCATTCCTAAAATTTTCGCAGTTTGCTACCAGTAAATTAAAACAATAATCTTTGATGAATAATTTTATTACATATGTTAAAGGAATCTACGAGGAAGAATTCTTATTTAAATTACTGGTAGCACAGTGCGAAAATTTTAGGAACGGTGCGAGCCCTGCCCATCTCATCACACCACCCAGCTGTAAGAATCCCAATATAAGCAAAAATATCGAATAAATTATTGAATACAATAAAATAAAATAAGTTTTACATATGTTTTATAGTATTAGAATTCGCTATATTTTAACTTACACATTTGCAAAATAATTCTAACGTGATGGTTAAAAATGAAAGTCATTTTCAGATTTAGTGCTAAAAAGTACGTAAAAATCAATTATCAAAAGTTAAAAAATACAACCATCTCCTCTAATTTATAGTATCCGATTTTTGTTATTCTTTAAATACGACAATTTATGATTTGCGAAATATCCTGACATGATGGTTAAAAATTAAGGCAATTTTCGGATTCAGTGCTAAAAAATACAAAAAACTTAAAAAACCCAACAATCTCCGTCTTGTATTATCTAATCTAAAACTTTTTCATAACCTTCTTGGCAGTAATCTATCCGAAATTATTTGTGTTATCCTATAAAATAAGAATAAATAGTAACCACCGAAAATAATAATAATATTAGATTGTCATCTGATTTGCGCGAGTATGTAAAATGTAATCTTGTCCGGATATTTGAAAGTGGGTTAAAGTTCGAATACAAATTTTGAACTGGAAAAACATACATAAGATCGTTGAAGTAACATAAAAACTTATAAAAATAACATAATTTTATTAAAAGAAATCATAAAAGAAACAGTCTCAAATCATGACAAAATAAAACATATGTTATTTCAGCCAATCTGAAACTTAATAAATGTTAACTTAATCGTAATACTTGTACGATTTTTTTCAAAGCGCAAATACACATGAAATGAGATCTTCGAATACTTTAAGCACTTGGAATATGACCCCTCAAAGACAAGCCGAACTCATTTGTTTTCAGAGCAGAAAAGCTCTAGTGTGGACAGACTGCTACTTTTTTTAAAAAATTCGGATAACTTGATTGCCAGCGCTTTTTTTTAAATATTTAATTTACCTCATTTTACCATTATTTTATTTGACATTAAATAAGGCGAATATTTTTACTTCAAGAACGTGGTAGCAAACAAGCAGTGCAACGCAGATTTATAATAAGTCTGATCTTGTGTACTCTTCTTATATACACTAATGTCCAAAAATTAGTTGTATGTGACCGGACGCTTTCTATTTTACACATTTTGTCGAATATATACCAAAATTCTCGATGAATTGTCCTTGGATTTCAATGATTTAAAGAAAATGTTTGACTTCATATTTTTGCAGTGAAGATATAGTTGGGAAGACATCTAATAATAAATGCTAATAATAAATGTAATAATAAAATAATATTTGCTATCACCCATGTGACACAAATTCTCAACTAATCTGTCACTGCGATAAATGACTGTCCGGTTCAATGTTTGTGTGCATTTTTGTACGCTTAGCACACATAATGATAAAGATGTTAACATTTTTGAGAAAAATTCAAAAGATTTTTTTGTCTATGGTGTATAGAGAGTTTAACACAATTTAACACAACTTTCCGAAAACTTGACAAAGAAGAGTAGCAACAGTATACTGCTATTAAAACATGAATATATCGAATATTTGATGAGATATGAGCATTTGTATGAAATAACTTTTAACTTCTCATTCGTGGAAGATTCCAATCTGTTTATTCCATAATTTGATAGTCAGCTATTATGGGCAACTTATATACACTCTCCAGTGAAATATAGCGAAAATTCAGAAAGATTCCGGCGATACATTGATATGCCTTGTAAAACTACCTGGCAGTTCTGTCGTTGAAACCTATTTTTATATTTTATTTGTACCACTTTCTCGAAACATATTTTTTTATACAACATAAGCAACAGGAATGAAATGTACTCATGTATTTTAACCCGTTGACGGACTCTTGCGTCTATAGCCGTCAAAGCAAAGTTCACTGTGTGGCATAATTATTGATTGGCACCAGGATTTACGTGAAAAAATATATGAAAGTAATTAAAAGCTTAACTTCAAGTACATTAAATAATGCAAAATTTAGTTTTAAAATACTGGTGCCAATTTAGGAATTAAAATTACCGTAATTTCCGGAGTAAAATCCGCGGATCAAACAATCGTTTTTCGACCCAGAAATTTTTAAAAATAAAATGTAACTTTTCAGATCGCGGTAAATATTTGGCTTCAATTGCTAAATAAAATATCTGGGTTCAATCAAATTTGTTTGATCCGCGGATTATACGCCAGAAATTACGGTAAGTGGTACCTATAATATACAAGTGTCTGCCAACGTGTTAAATAGTAGTGCCAATAATACTTAAAAAGAGTCGCCAGAGTTCACGCAGCCAGCAGCTTTTAGAAAGCAACGAACCGTATCACAAGAATCTTTCTGAATTTTTGCGATATTGTGAAGTTTTTATACAAGTTGCCCTAAAGAGATAACTACAAATTTATGAAATAAAAAAATTGGAATCTTCTCCGCATGTGCAGTTAAAAAGTATTTCATACAAATGCCCATATATCATCAAACATTCAATATATTTATGTTTTAATTGCAGTATACTATTGCTATTATTCTTTGTCAAGCTTTCGGAAAGCTGTGTTAAATTTGGTTGAAAACTCTCTATGCTAGGGTGTCAAACTGTAGCCAGCCGAATATCACAAGCATTTTATGGTAATCGTTGCCTTATCTAATCATTAAATCTCAGCGATTCAAGAATTCGATTACTTCTTTAACCCTTTATCTACTGACTATACTTATAAGTACCATTAAAATAAATTGTTATAAAATTCATTTAATAGATCGAATAGTAGCAATATTATTTAGAATGTGTTATAGATACATTACTTTATCTTGTTCCAAAAGCATTTTTGGTTACACAAAACAAAAATATTTTTAAAAGGACGATTTCTTTTGCCTTTGCGTCTTTTCAGTTTTCTAGCGCTGAGGGGGAGGGGGGAGGAATTTTTCAATTCGGAAGTATTTCTATATTTCTATTGTAAGAACATTATATTTGTACATTTCCTAATTCTACAAAATACTAAGAAAAATATTTAAAATAAAAGATTTGAGTAGGGTTATAAATATTGCACAAAATCCCTAAAAATTAAAATTTAATTAACCTTTCTAAATTCATCAGTACTTCTAAAATCCTTCTAAAATTTATTAAATGATTATGTGAATCTTCTAATTTTGTTTAAACAATTCACGAAAAATGCTTTAGAAGATAAAATTTTCATGAATTCATAATTCAGTAGATAAAGGGTTAAAAAATTAGTAGTATCCGGCGGATAACAATTTGACACCCCTGCTTGTATGCTATAAACAAAGAACCTTTGGTTTTTTTCACAGAAACGTTAACACAAATGCACACAAACTTTGAACTGGGCCCACATAGTCATTTAATAATGTGGCAGACCATTTGAACATTTTATGTCACATGCGTTATCGCAAATCTTATTTTATTATTAAATTTATTATTAGCCCCTTTGTTGTCCTCGCGACTAACTCTTCACTAGAAATATGAAGTCAAACATGTCCTTTACATCCTAGATGTTCAAGGGCTATTCATTGACAATTTCAGCAGATATTCCGCAAAACGTGTAAAATCGAAAGCATCCGATCACTTATACTTAATTTTTGGACACGAGTTTAACCCTTTGAAAGGCACTTGTATAGTATACATACCACTTACTTTTAATGCCCAAATACCACAGTGGCACCAAAATTTAGGAATTAATTTTTGCTTTGTATACTGTTCGCAAAGAAATGTTTTTACTTACTTTCATATAAATTTGTTAAAAAAACTCAGTGCCATTCAATTATTTTAGCATTTTAGCAAGAGAAGAACTTTGCCCCTGAAAGGATTAAATAGTAAGTTTAGCCTGCCTTCTGATCGTAAGCAAAACTGATCTGACGAAAAGTGAACCGGAAGATTTATAGCTATGCAATTACTTGGAAGATCATCAAAAATCATTTTAACAAGTATTCGCAAGGATAAAAATTTCCTTTAATTATTCATCTTAATTGAATTATTTAATGTCATCTTAACTGAATGATTTTTGAAGAATCACAAATTATCAGTCCCGAGTTCCTTTTCATATATATTTGTAAAAACTATAAAATGATTATCCTAAATTTTATTTTCATAAATAAATTAATTTCATTTTAAAGGAAATTAATAATGTAAACTATTTGAATAATGTATTTATAAAGTTTACAAATATCTTTAGAGTAAACATTTAAAGGCTTTCCTTAATATTTTTTGGAAACTCGTAACAGAAAAAAAAAAAAAAAAAAAAAAAAAAACATGGTGTCAAAATGTTCGTTCATCATTTTTCGCCTTAGGCTATAATGGTGGCAGAAACAATAACATAGCTTTCACCCAGTAATACTTAAAATGTTGAGAAAAATCCACCTCCGTAAACAAAAAAAGTTTTTAAAGTTATTAAGGTTCCAGTTGTTGCTGAAAACACTATTTTCCCGAAATTTCAGTTACATTTGAAAAACAAAAAAATTAACAAAATTAATTTGGTTTTCTTTACGAAAGAAATACATTAGTTAAGCGTAGAGCATTTATTAGGGGCTGCTAATTTTTTAACGGGGTTCGCACGCAATAGATTTTTTGTAAAGTAACAACTGTCTTATTTAATGGAAAAAAATATGTTTTTAAATACGGAAAGCATTACTTTAGGAAAATTATGGTGTTCAAATCCTTTAAATTTCCTGATTCCTCTGATGTGTACGAACCATCGTTAATATTTTTTCCTAATTTTTGTTTAAAAAAATATATTTATTTAACAATTTAAAATAAAAAATCCCTGATTCTTTCTGATGCAAAGTAATTTAGTTGTAAAAAAGTGGAAATTATTGAATGTCACCATAGTTTACAAACAAATTGGTGTTTAAAAAAATGAAGTACATTGTAAAAGGAAATTTTTATTCGAAAATGCTGGTACAATTTTTACAGTTGGGGATTTAAAATATGTTATATAAATAAAATACCCCCATCTTTCAAAGCCGAGTGTTCAAAAATCTGGTAATTCTTCTGTAATTGAAAAAGAATCGCCTAATTAACTATAATAAATCGATATATGTAAATACTCGGATCTACTTCGCGGAAAAGTTACCGAGCGGTGTCGTGACGGTGCGTTTAATACCTCAGATGACCGCTATGGTTTGCATATTCACAATACCTACTCGGTTCGCATCTCGAGCCGTTCTGAAAGGGCTAAATTCAGACCATACTAATTTTTAATGTCTTGGAAGTGGTGATCGACTGCATCATACATCACGTACTTTTTGAGGCACATAATTTATTGATGATTCTGAAAATTATATAAATACGTATGTTGATAATAATTTACGGACACTTCTCTTTTTTCTCAGTTTCTACAAACACAATAAAGAAAACTGTATGCACCTTAAGTGCTTTTAAGAATCGTATTAGTTATACGCGAAAGCTTGCAAACTTTGTTATTTTTTTGCATTTGTTCATGCCTGAGCGATTTTCGGCCATGAAAAAAAAAAATCAGTTTATACATCTAACTCTCAAAATAGTTGTCTGTAAAATGCATGAATTCATTCAAACCGCAGTCACTATAACGAATATTTAGTTCATTTTTTAAATTGCTAATATTGTTTAAAATTACCTTTTATAATTTAATGAAATATTGAAAAAGAAAAAATTCCTAAAAATTCCTATTTTCTTCTTTCATATTATAATTTTATAACTTAATTAAATATTGAAAAAAAAAAATATGCTTTTTCATACTTTCCACTGCTTGTGTTCAAACTGGTGTGCCACAGTACTGGAAATAAACGACATACCACATAGCTACTGCGAACTCACACTGAAATAGCTTAGAACAAAGTTTTAATTTACTGACCATTGCTTACAAGATTTTCAAAGTCAGTATGGTCCATGGAGCTATAAAGATGTAGTCTTCATTCCTCCATGGCATGGTCCGGATATATGAATCTGGCGAACCAATCAGAACGGTTCAGGAACTCAAACGAGTAAGTATTGTGAACATGGAACATGCCTGCGGCTTGGTGATAATTATAGCTCTTATATTGAGAATTAGTATTACATATGGGAACGTAAGTTTCAAAACTCGCCTTATCCAAAATTTAAAAAATCGCGTTTTCTCTATCAATCTCTTTTTTTGGTAAACATACACCGAATAAACACAGCAATCTGCAGAAAAATTACTTTTAGCGCGTTTTTTTTCTGGCTTTGTAAACTGTTGGTTTACAAGGAAAACCAATTGACACATTCAAAGGTTTTTCGCGATATCCCAAAAATTGATTTTTAGAATAAGGCGAGTTTTCAAACTCACGTCCTCATATATAAACATTAATTAGTTTAAAAGAGAGGATAAAGGTTTTAAGAGAAGAGAAATTTTGTTGTCAAAAAGTGAAACTCATAGCTGCCAACTTGTACGGATTTTTGTTACCACTGATATTTAACGGAAATGTATGCCTTATTTAATTATCAGCATTCACTACAATTCGGTGATTGAATTAGGCAAAGCCTTCTATAAAATTTTAGTGGTAGCAAAAATCCGTACAAGTTGGCAGCTATGTAAAATGGTTGAACGTCACCAGAGTTAACAAAAATGAAAATATATAACTATGTTTCATAAACAACATTATAAAAGTAATTTTTTATTCAGAAATGCTGGTATAATCCTGGCAATTGGAGATTTTATGTAAGTGATACAAATAAAACACCATCGTCCTTTAACCCTTGCCAGCGGGAATAATTCTGTTTATAAATCGATGAAATGGTGGACTGACGTCAGAATTTATAAACGAAATCATTAGAAAATATAAACTTGCCTATTTTAAAGTACGCTATAAAAGTAAAATTTTAATTAAATATTGTTGGTAAAAGTAAAATAAAAATTAGATGTCCTTTTTAAGGACACGGCCTGCGAAAGAGTTAAAGTGTTAATACTAATTTATGTTTTTTTTTTTTTTTTATGTACACCCACCTGCCAACGGTTTCTGCGAAGTTACCATTATTTACCAGTAGAAAAATTATCCACTATAAAAGAGACAAGACTCCAATAAATAATGGAGAATTTGTATTCGGAAAAAGTAGTGTCAAATAAATTCCAGGGAAAAATTTGTCCACCCTTCATCTATACATTTTTATATAATCTTTTAATTATACCGTATTCGCCAAAACTTCTGATTTTTAATTACTACTATATTGGATTATAAAAATTCGCTATAATAAAAGAAAAGTTGTGAATAAATATGATGATGTTTACTCAGTGTTGCCAAATTGGGGATTTTTTAATTGAGATTATTTGACTGTCATCACTTATTTAAAATAGTATAAATCGTCTTTTTTTCGAATTTTTAAGCTATTTTTAAGTAGGCCGAATATTTCTACTTCAAAAAAGTGGTGACAATCAACAATTTGGGGACAAAAAAGTCCCCAATTTGACAACACTGTGTTTACTATCGGTCTACAGTTATGTTTAAATACAGAAGAGTTTGCAAATATTAAATAAAAGGAATAACTTCTTAATAACACCATAAAAACAAAAAATGCGCAAAACCTTTACAAATAACTTTGTCCAGACCTCGAAGTGGTAATATTTTTAGCTACTACTAATTTTTTTAATTTATTTTTATGGCAGATTATTACAAGAATCGCAATAAAAATATTCTTGCTGTCAAATCTTACGCCTTTTCCGTTCCAAAAAAATTTAACAGAAATTTTTGCCTTGTTTAATCGGCAGATTATGACAATTGAAAGATGTAAAATTTACTGTAAAAGTTTCATGATACAAAAAAGCGTAAAAGTTAACAGCTATGTAAAATGCTCACCACAAAGCTGGATCCTGCGACATTTCTAATGGAAATCCGAAACAAAACTATTCTGAAGGAAATGGTGATGGTAAAAGATTTTATTTAGTCTCGATACAAAGAAACGGCTCCGTGATCTGCTTTTTCTTTCTATCATCAGTCGTTTTGAAGTTATGCCTGGTTATCAACAAGGCAAACTTCCAATAGTTAAAACAAAATAGCATTATTTTCCTTATTCATGACAGTAGTATTCCTGGTTATCAACAACGCAAACTTCCAATAGTTAAAAAAATAGCATTATTTTCCTTATTCATGACAGTAGTATTGCTTGAATAGAGTTTTTAAATGATATGAAAATATCTATCAAAAATTTCCGACGGAACTTTGCACCGTTTGTAAAAAGGCCCCTGTTAAAAGACATACTACAAGTTTGAAGGCAGTAATAACACTCCTTCTCCTGCTGTCAGGAATCTTGCTTCTTGCCTTCAATGTGAAAAAACGTTTTCATTGCGCTGATGTTCACTGAAAAGATCTTGCGCATTTCCTGATATAATAGTGAGGGGGGGGGGGGTTGCCTTTATTTGGGAATCCCTATAAGTTTTTAAAAGTCCGTCTGAGATCTGACGTCCATTAAAATGGATGTTTTATAATGTATTTTATTTTGCTCAGGTCTCAGGAGAATAAATTATTGTTAGCAAATATGGTTTGTTCATTTAGTCAATTTTTGCAGTGGTGCGATGAAAAAAGTTTTCACTCATAAGTTATTATTATTATTATTATTATTTAAACCAATATTCAAGGTATAAGGTAGGGTTTGCTACCTGTTTTCCTCAAATTCGTTAGCCATTAGAAAATCTGATAGGCATTTCTTGCATTATTTATTCGAAAAGTTTTCATCATTTAATAAGTTTTTTCCCCTAAAAGACTGGTATATTGGCGGCCCATGGTCGACAATTTGAAAAAAACCTCGGATAAGTTATAGTCAATCACAATAGTGGAAGATTACGAATGGGCATATTTAAATTTTTATTCGAAAAACAATAAGTAATTTTTAAGAATAACCTCAAAAATATATAGGAATACAATAGATAACTACCATAATTTTTTTTTAATAATCAAACAATCATAGTATCTATTAAAAAATTATTCGTTGCATTGTTTCTTCTTTCAATGCAGATAAAATTTAAGTTTATTTATTTAAGTGTTTTATGGAATTATTTATTAAACCCCTTAATTCTCGCTCCCGTGGTAGTCACGGGCTGTTTTACTCAAATTGTTTGATTGCCACCAGTTTTATAAAATAGTGTAATTGGCTTTATTGTGGTATCATTTTACCAGTCATTCAAAAAGGTGAATATTTCTTTTTCAAAAAAGTGATACCAATGAGCAATTTGAATTATTAAACCGTAATTTAATGCGACCGTTCAGGGGTTAAAAAATGGAAGTTTGGCAGCTACAAATGCATTTTATATTCTTTTAAAATACATATTAGTAGGAATATAAGTTTTTTCTATATTTTCTACTCAAATAACTATTTTTAAAAAGTCAGATAATAATAACATAGTTTGTTTACAAAATTAAAAAATGTTATAGATTGTTGAAAAAAAAAGATAATCAATGATTTTAATTTTACATTTATGTATAAGGAACAGACATAAATTTCAATTTAAAGAAAACAAATTATGTAAACAACTATATATTTTATGTAGTACTTTATAAAGCTCAGAAGCAACTTTACTTCTACCGTTTTTCCTTAATATTTTTCGGATATTAAGTCAAAGATATATATAAGTCAAAAATATATAAGTCATTCTTTATATAGATAAGTCAAGTTAGATAGATAAGTCATTCGGATATATAAGTCAAAGATACATTTTCTGTCAACATTTTCATCACGGTGTTTTCTTAGGAACACAAGTTTCCTCAATATTTTCGACTCAACGAACTACTTTAGAAAAATCACAACTTAGTATCATAGTTTGTTTACAAAATTGTAAAATATTATATTGTTGAAAAAATTATAAATTATTTATTATATATACATATACTTTAAAAGAAAAATATATAAACTTCAGTTTACAAAAAAACGAATAAACTATTTCCATATAGTCTTTACAAAGTTCAGATGAAACTTTACTCCTACAATTTTATCTTAAATGCTTTCGGATATTCATAAGTCAAAGATACATATTCTATAAAAATTTTCAGGCAAAGCTTTTATCTCATGTGATAGCAAAGACAGAAGCAGTAACATTGCTTTCAACTGGTAAGACCCAGAAAGTTCAATAAAACGTTCACCTTCGTAAAAGCAAAATGTTACATTTTCAAAGTTATAAAGGCAGCGGTTTTTCAATAATAAAATAAATTTACCGAAAAATGTGCTACATATTTAAAATGAATAAAAATGAAACTGTTTCAAGGAAACGTATCTGTTTTCTCTACGAGAAAAATATATTCGTTCAAGCTACCTATTAATCAGCTGGTTATAATTATTTAACATATTTATAATTAATTTTTTCTCGAAAATAAATCTAAATTTTTATAGTATAAATAATGCCATATTGGTATAATTTTGTAGCTATGAATTAAGACCGAAATTAAAAAAGCAGAAAAACCAACGTTTGAAATGCACATATATGTTTCCTCTGAAATTGGGGCAAATAACTGTCTTTCTTTCAAGGATGTCTTTGTTATTCGTTGTGAAAATGGCTTTCAGACTACCGTCTTTCGTAAACCTTTTGCTGTCAGTCTCCCACCTCAAAGAATGGAGTTATGAATAAAGAGGAGGCGACATGTAGTGTGTTGTCTACCAGTTGCGAGTGAAGTAACTGAGGAGGTTGTCACAAGATGGCGGCTGCTTTTTTTAAATAGGTTCTCCAGTTTCTGATTACAACTAGGGCGAACATCCCACCAGTAAAATTTAATAGAAAATTTCGTCTTATTTCTACGTCTTATTGATGGAAATTTTTCTTAAAAATGTCGTAACAACTTTTGTTTGTTTTTACTGGTGTCAGTATGCTTATTAAAACTGTCAGTTTGTTTCCCTGGTTGTCACAATATGGCGGAAACGCAGTACCTAACTATTGCCAAAACAAATTCCTACCAGTAAAAATGAAAATCTGTTTCTACCATTAGTTATGACTGAAATTTTGTAATATTAAGGCGTTTAAATGAGTTGAAAATTTCTATATAAACATACTGGTGGAAGTTTCCACCGGCCGTAAACAACGCCTGCGATAGCGGTTACAGTTGATGCTTCACTATTTTAAGGATATGTCAGTTCCTCTTTATTAATAGTTCCATGCCTCAAAGGTATTTTTTCTCATCCCCCTAACCAGAAATTCGCTGCTTTCAATACTTTTGTTTTTAGGGCTACCAATATTTGTTCCACTCCTCAGTTACTTAGTGCTGAACTTAATTACCTCAAAGCTATTGCTGTTGATCGTGGTTATTCCTCTAATATTATTGATTCTATTTATAAGAAATTGTCGAAATCCGTCCATTCTGAAAATCATTCTATTTCCAACTCTAATACTTCAACTGCTTTTCATATATTATCTGTGCATTTTAAACGTTGGTTTTCTGCTTTTTAATATTGTTGCACAAAGGCTTTATTTGCTATTTTTAAGACCGAAATATTGAATTTTAATTGCAGGAAGTTTTCCATTTAGTGTTAACAGATTGGGGACTTTTTTGTCCTCAGATTATCGATTATCAGCGCTTTTTTGACATAGAAATATTAGGCCTATTTAAAAATACATTAAAACCTCTGAAAAATAAGGCGAAAGATACTATTTTAAGAAAGTGATGACAGGCAAATAATCTGAATAAAAAAAGTCCCCTATCTGGCAACACTGTTTCCATTGCTGACAAGGCGTAAAACCAACATAGCGTAAAAGTGTAAAAGTCAGGACTCGAACCTGGGTCATTGTCATCGCCGGATCATGTCACCGTTAGTGTGATTAATTTCATCTCATGTTTACCACATGATTGTGACTCACGAAGATATTCTAACTTGAGCTGCATATGTAAACTTGCCAACATATAAGTATACCTTGCCAACATATAAGTATCAAACCAGCGATGTTTCGGCTACGACTGCCAACTGGGCCACTACCGCTGCGATCGAAATACTCAAGGGCAGAGGACACGAGCGTGACGTCATCACTAATCGACAGATTTCTCACTAGTGTTGGAATTCACACCGAAAAGTCTGCTTGTGGAGTATCTACGATCTCATAAAAGAATACTAACTGTTTAAACTTACTGGTGAGAATTCGGAATCCCTAAATAAAAATGCTGTCAGATGCGGAATGCCACAGTGCTGCCGCATCGGGCTGAGTTTTTGTTGGGGGATTCCAAATTCACACCAGTAAGTTTAAATAGTTATTATTGTTTTATAAGATACTAGATATTCCACAAATAAAATAAAAGAAAATTGCTGTTCAAAATATTCCTGTGTGTATTACAACACTAGTGAGATGTCGGTTGATTAGTGATGACGACACATTCGTATCCTCTAGACTTGAGTATTTCGATGATAGCGCCACCACTCCATACATATTTCATTTAAATTATTCAAAGTACCATAACTGCCAACCACCATTACCACTTTTTCCGAATAGAAAAATTCGCTTTATTGAATGAGAGAGTTTTGTAATTATCGCTTTGAAGAGCGGTAGAATATAAGATTATTCATAAATCTTAATTCTAATAAACATGTCAGCCATAATATTTAAAAACTAATTGATTTTATAATTTAACCCCTTCAGGTGAAAAGCACTTCTATTGCTATAATGTTAAAATAATTGATTGACACAAGTATTTATTAACAACTTTATATGAAACTAAGTAAAATCTTTTCTTAGCGTACATTATACGAAAGAAAATTTAATTCGTAAATTCTGGTGTGAATTTTGGGAATTCGGGCATTCGGGAATTAAAATTAAGTGGTATATAACATATACCGGTGCCCTTCAAGTGGTTAAGAGAATTTTTTATTGAAGTTGTTTATTTTGAAATGCGTGAATTCTAGTGAGTTTTTTTTATTATTATGGCTTCTTTTATTACTTTCATTACAGCTGGTTTTGCCATTTGGGCGGATTTTATTTTTCTCTTCAGATTGTTTGATTGGTATCGCTATTTTGAAGTAAAAGTACCCGCCAAATTTTCGCGAGATTTAAATTACCGTTAAATAAGGCAAAAGGGTTAGCAATAGAGCATTCTTAATATAAAAAATCACGAACACTGATTGTAGCAGCACAATTAGTTAGTGATGGGCAGAATGAATGATTTTACTATTGGAATAAATCACTCGTACATGCGTAAAAGCATAGCTGACAACGTTTTTTTTTTTATTTTTAATAAAAATCAGGTAATCAATTTCTACCAAAAATTTTGTATGAAAAAAGAAGTTTCTCATTTTAATTACCCTATCTGAAACGTTAAAATTGTTTAAGGGGACCGAGTAAGCGAAATTCACCCAAAAATTGATTTTTACTTTTTTATGTTATTGAATAGTTTACCGTAATTTCTGGCGTATAATCCGCGGATCAAACAATTCTGTTTGGACCCAGAAATTTTATTTAGTTATTGAAGCCAAATATTTACCGTGATCTAAAAAGTTACATTTTATTTTAAAAAGATTCTGTGTCGAAAAATCATTGTTTGACCTGCGGATTGCACGCCGGAAATTAAGGTAATTCCTGAACGGTCGCTTAATATTTGGAAAAACCATCAAAAACGTACCTATTTTTTTATTATAGAAATTGAATAATTATAAGCTTTCTATATAAAATATGCAATTAGTTTTTTTTTCTTTTTATTTTCTTTTTTAGGCGAAAAAAAAAGATGTTATAGAACAAATTCACATTTGTGGAAAAGCCATCATGCGAGAATTCTGTGTTTTAATATTTGTATTTCAATATAACACTATACAAATTAATGCGAATAAGATGTTTTTTTTCACATCTTAGATCTTTATTTATCATCATCAAACAAATTTTTACAAATAATATTTCAAATAATATAATACACATTAAATTTCGAATATTAATAATATTTTTGAGTGTGATATATTTTGAAACATGCAATACGAAGTCCAATAACCCAATCAGCTACAAAAACAAAGCCCAATCGCTAATTTTCAAAGACTTCACACGGAAATGTTAGTTAAATTTTCTGGTCTCAGAAGTTTTTACCGCAAAAAATCTTCAGCCCTGAAATATGACGGGCACAAGAAATAACGAACGACACATTAGCCCGTGATATTGACGCGAGCGAGAATTAAGGGGTTAAACTTTTATCTTTTCAACGATGTGTTACACTTGTTTATGTATATTAAAAAAATATGTTAGATTTTTTTCATTCTTTCTAAGAGCACTTCACAGCAGTGGGATACTTTTTTCAAATTCAGATTTCTTGATTGGCACCACTTTTCTGAAGTGGTAAAATTCCCACAGTTTTCGCTTTAATTAATATGTTATTAAATAAGGTCAATTATACTATTTCAAAAAAGTGATGCAAATCAAGAAATCTAAATTAAAAAAATTAATCCACTGGTAACACTGCTTTAATTGACTTTTTTCTCAAAATTTCGATTTTTCAGGTTTGTGTTCCTTTTTTTCAATATCTATATAACATAAGGACTCAGATTTGTCTAAATAATTATATTATGTTATGGTGCATACTTTAGCACAAGGATTTAATGATATGTTGAGAATTATTTATTTAGGCATTGAAATCTTACCAAAAATGATAATTTAAAAATGTCTTTCAATAAGTAATTAATAATTAATTTTCAGTTCCACATAGAAAGAAAATAGTCTGTTAAAATCCGTACAGAATATAATTCAAACTACTCTGAAAATCTAGACCTCTATCTTTCACAATTTCTGAGAAAAAGTACATAAATTTGGTGCATTTTAAAATGGCCGAGATAGAGCTTACCCGGTCCCCTTAATCTTTAAAATTTCTGAAGATAATTGATTAAATCATAATTACGACTGTCAAAAATATTTTTGGTTCGTTCCTTTTTACAAAATTTCTGGTAGTAATTAATTAAATACATATACAAAGGTTGGCAACTATGTTTTTGCTCATGCCCGAATGATTCATTTGATTGTAAAATCCTTCATTTTTTCCATTGCTACAGTTACTGGTTCCAGAAAAAGTTAAATAAGGCAATGATTAGAAAATATCTGGATTTAATGTACCACTATTTTCAGAAAGATATTTTCGTTTTATTTAATGCAAGAATACTAAGATTAAATAAGCAAACTTTTTCTATATAAATTTTGGTGTTATTAATAAACCCGGACAGTTGGCAGATCTTAAATTATCTTTTTATAAAAAAATATATAATTCAATTTAAAAATTCGTATAATATAAGCCATTTCTTCACAGTAGATACAAAGTTTTCAAAATTCTTTACTGCTAAAAATTCCAATTTTAACTTAATATCTTTCGGAAACTCATAAATCAAAAGATAAATATTCTGTCAAAATTTTCATTCGACATTTTTAGCCTTACTCTAAAATGATGACAGAAACAAGAACATCGCTTTCAACCAGTAAGACCTACAATGTTGGAAGAAAATCCACATCCGTAAAAAATAAATAAAATGAAAAACTTTGGAAGTTATTAAGGCAGCAGTTTTTGTCTGAAAAAAATGTATACCAGAAAAGTGTGTGATATTTTTTAATTAAATAAATTTAAAAAATATTAAATGAAATGGATTTTAAACATATTACGAGAGAAATATATTCGTTTAGAGACGAAACTAGCTTATGACTAACTTTAGCCATTTGGCTAATCAGGAAGGAAAAACCATGGAATTAAGAGGAATTGAATCTTTAACTGTAACTGGTTTTGCAGTGGCTCATCATAGAACTATTAATAAAAAGGAGCTGACATATCCTTAAAATAGTGAAGCTTCAACTGTAACCGCTTTCGCAAGGGCTGATTACCTCCGGTCGAAGCTTCCACCAGTAAATTTATATAGAAAATTTCTCCGTATTTAAAGGCGTTATTGATACAAATGTTCAGTCATAAATAATCGATGAAAAGATTTTAATTTTAACCGGCGTAAGTTTACTTTGAGGTAGCCATGTCCATCATTTCTGCCATATTGTGACAACCGGTGATGCAGTCTGACTGTTTTACTTGTTAAACTGATACCAGAAAATATTTGTGAGAAAATATTTCCATGAATAAGACGCTTAAATAAGATAAAATTTTCTATTCAATTATACTGGTGGGAAGTTTGCCCCGGCGGTATTTTAAAAACTGTAGATCCGATTTTAAAAAAGCAGCCGCCATCTTGTGACAACTTCCTCAGTTACTTCACTCGCAACTGGTAGACAGTACAATATATGTCTCTTCTTCTTTATTCATAACACCATTGGGCTGATTACTGCCGGGAGAAATTTCCACCATTAAATTTGAATAGGAATTTTCTCCTTATTGAAACGCCTTATTCATGCAGAATACCACATATAATTATGGTAAAAAAATATATCCATTTTTAAAGGTAGAAATTTACCGGAAGTCAGATCCTGCGTTTCCGCTATATTATGACAACCTAAAAGAATTCCTGTCAGTGTCAGATATAATATTGGGGCAATTTCCACCAGTAAAAAACAATAAATATATTGAACATGTTTGTAAGGGAAACTTAAACGAATAAGTCGAAATTTTCTCTTCAAATTCACTGGTGGAAGCTTTCCCTGGTTTTAATCAGAAACTCTAGATTCCACGTAAAAAAAAAGGAAAAAAAAACATCCACTATCTTGTGTCTACACCTTCAGTTACTTCTGTCCCAACTGGTAGATACTACACTTGTCTCCTCCTTTTTATATTTAGCCTTATTCGAAAAACTACAGCAATTTTTTTTTCTAATGACATAAACAGAAACGTTATAAAACGCTAATTTTATCACTATTCTTATACGACTATTTTACTTTTTTAATGTTTTGAAAATATTCCTTTTCATTTAGATCAGTAGTTGATCTAAATTCGGCTATCGTCTATAGAAACTAATAAATTATCTATGTCCTAGATGCCTTTCAAAATCGGGAAAAATATATAGTTAGACTTAACTCAAATTAGAGTTCTGAAAATAGTGTTATCCCGAGTTTACTTGAAATTTGGAATTGGATATTAGTCGGTTAAATAAAAAGAAAAGAAAATGAATGAATTCTGAAAAATCAAAATCAAAATAATAACTTCCATGAAAAAAAAACCTCTATTATAGAATAAAGCGATTGAGATTGCCACCATAAAAAATGATTTGGTAACTCTTTCAGGCCCGACCAGTGGCCGATAGGCTCTGCTGTCGAAGCTGATAGACGGGAGGCGCTGGTGTCGAAACCAATTGCGCCCGTCGAACTGATCATTCGGAGTTTCTTGTCTTTTTCTTCGAACCATGGATCTCCTTGCGTGAATACGGGTTGTTTTCCCTTAGAAAGACCCCCAAGGTAGGCACTACCCACCCTTCCGGCCCGTATTCCTCCAGTAGATAATTGGCCGATATAAAACAACAACAACTCTTTCACATTGGCAATTTTAAACCTTCGTTTTCTTGTCAAAAGAAACATTTTGTGGCAATTGTCGGAATGAAGATGGGTAGCGAGAACACTGGTCCACAGTATATTATTCATCAGGTGGTTCTAATTGTTTAATCTCTTCATATTTAATTTTGCTTCGAATTTCTTTTTAGCTCACAGGCTATCAAAGCCTGAGAGCTAATGTGCCCGCCCGTTCTGTATGTATGTATGTATGTATGTATGTATGTACGTACGTACGTATGTATCTATGTACGTAACGCGATAACTCTTGATAGAAACATCCGATTTGCTTCAAAAAGTTTTCCTAGGTTCATTGTGATAAAGCGCTTCCCTGATTAGGTTTGGGAGTTCATTGGTTAAGGATAAAAGGTGAAAACGGGGTTAGTCCACCCCCCTTAATTCAAAAAATGGGTTTTTCATGCAGAATCATTCGATTTGCTCCGAATTTGGTATACCGGTTTATTATGTTAAGGAACATCACTGATTAGTTTTGGGGGTTCATTGGTTAAGGATAAAGGGGGAAAAGGGGGGTTAGTCCACCCCATTAATTCAGATAAATGAGTTTTTCATGCAGAATCATTCGATTTGCTCCGAATTTGGTATACCGGTTTATTATGTTAAGGAACTTCCCTGATTAGTTTTGGGAGTTCATTGGTTAAGGATAAAGGGGGGGAAAACGGGGTTAGTCCACCCCCCCCCCCTTAATTCAGATAAATGTGCTTTTCATGCAGAATGATTCGATTTGCTCCGAATTTGGTATACCGGTTTATTATGTTAAGGAACTTCCCTGATTAGTTTTGGGGGTTCATTGGTTAAGGATAAAGGGGGAAAAACGGGGTTAGTCCACCCCCCTTAATTCAGATAAATGTGTTTCTCATGCAGAATGATTCGATTTGCTCCGAATTTGGTATACCGGTTTATTCAGGCTATCAAAGCCTGAGAGCTAATGTGCCCGCCCATTCTGTATGTATGTATGTACCTACGTACGTATGTACATACATGTATGTATGTACCTACGTATGTATGTACGTAACGCGATAACTCTTGATAGAAACATCCGATTTGCTTCAAAATTTTTTAGTCCACCCCCTTAATTCAGATAAATGGGTTTTTCATGCAGAATGATTCGATTTGCTCCGAATTTGGTATACCGGTTTGTTATGTTAAGGAACTTCCCTGATTAGTTTTGGGGGTTCATTGGTCAAGGATAAAGGGGGAAAAGGATGGTTAGTCCACCCCTTTTAATTCAGATAAATGGGTTTTTCATGCAGAATGATTCGATTTGCTCCGAATTTGGTATACCGGTTTATTATGTTAAGGAACTTCCCTGATTAGTTTTGGGGGTTCATTGGTTAAGGATAAAGGGGAAGGGGGGCTAGTCCACCCCCTTAATTTATATAAACGGGTTTCTCATGCAGAATTATTCACTTTGCTCCAAATTTGTTATACCGGTTTATTATGTTAAGGAGCTTCCCTGATTCGTTTTGGGGATTCATTGGTTAAGGATAAAGGGGGGCTAGTCCACCCCCTTAATTTAGATAAATGGGTTTTTTTGCAGGATTATTCGATTTGCTCCAAATTTGATATACCGTTTTATTATGATAAGGAGCTTCCCTGATTAGATTTGGAGGTTCACTGGTTAAGTATAAAGGGGGAAACGGCGGCTAATTCCCCTTCACTTATTTTTTTGAGGGCATTATTCTTTAAAATAAGAGTATAATATACAATTAGTGTGAATAGCCTGTGAGCTCAATGCCATCAGTTTAGCTGGGCACTTTTCTTTTTTATTATATTTACTTGTGATTACAGATGTCGTTCTTATCGACACTTTTCCGTAACGTTATTCATTTATCATGCTTGCTAATCATTCAGTTTTTAATCATTCTTTCGAATAGAAAATCACGCTTTATTAACCCTACACAGTACATTAATACATATGGGTCAATATCTGAAAATTAGACAAGTTGCGACCACTGCCAATAATAATCCATTACCTATACTAAAACTAAAAACTGAAAAATGTTATATATTGTTACACTTGTTATAACAATTACCAATGATAAATGGGTATATGATATGTATAAATAATTAATTTTAAGTTTTAAACAAACGAAATCATCATTTCAGTCCCTGTCCCCAGGTACAAATATCCAATATTAAACGTATGCTGTAAAAAATTTTATAAATATTTTAAACTTTTGCTATTATATATTTATACCTATATATATATATATATACAGTATGGAAAAATATAATGCTCATTTACTCGTATAGATTGTATAGTAAAATACAGTAGTAAATATATTTGTCCCTGAGGTTGACCATCATCTCAGTCCCTCTAACTACACATTTAGGTTAACAGATACTAGGTGGCGCTGGCAGAATTATTTTCATTGCAACAGCAAATATAGTTCAACTATCCACCATGGATGAAGGTAAGTTGTTCTTCTCATTGTTTCATTTTTAGAAATATTTAGTTTTTGTTCCGAAAAGGAATGTGTATTTTTTTATAGCATCATTCATATCCCCATATTTAATTTTTAATCCATAAAAAAAGTTTATTGCAACTTTATTTATGCAACATACAAATGTCACATGGTATATTTAATCATTTACATGTGTTCAAAATCATTCAATAAAATGGCTGTGCAGCTTTTAAGAAAAAACGTCACCTCAGTCGCCATCAACTCAGTCCCAATTATTAGACACTGATCATGGTGTTAACAGACACTTTCTTCCATAAAGATTTATCCTACGCATAAAATATACATCCCTGATCTTAAAACACTACAGCATTCAAATGACAAAACATGTATCATAGTATATAATTGTGTTTGGAAGTTGGTACATTAATTAAAAAAAATAAAAATTCTGGAGTGAAATTGTACAGTTTTCGGATATTCATCCGTATATCAATCAAATAAAATTTAATCTTTAATCGTTAACTGCATGATTTTTTATTTAGTTTCGAAAATATATATATATTATTCTCTAAAAGGTTTATAACGCAGGAAAAATAATGAAAAATATCAAAGATACATTTTTCGTATAATATGTCAACCTTTTCTTATGTTGCACATCTGCAATAAAAGTAAAAACTAAAATATTGCAAATTAGTAAATATTTTAATAAGTATGAATCTAAATATCTTATTTTATACAATTTTTATATTTTGTAGAACTTAACCCTTAGATGCATAAATCACTTTTTTAGAATTATGTTTTTTGCTCTTATATTAAAGATTAGATACCAGAAATTTTATGATACATTTTTAACTTTGAATTTTTGTAATATTTAAAGGATTAATATTTCTGTATAAATATACTGGTTGCTATGAATTAAATAAAAATTGATGTAGATATGCATCACTATGCATTTAAGGGCTAAACAGGGATGGTATTTCCGACTTTTTGCATGCCAGTATAATCTTAGAGAAAAATTGTTTTATTTAATCGGATCATTTTTGCGATTTAATAGAACAACATTTTCTGTATGATTGTACGAGTACGCAAAAAAGTCGAAAATCTCACCCCTGTTTAAAAAATAAATTCATCTCCCTAATTCCACCATATTTAAATGGAAATATTCTCTATAAGTACTCGCGAAAGCGTGCTATTAAATAAGGTTGTTAATTAATCTTTAAAATTTGTGGTATGTAACTCTATATACGATTATACATACATACATACATATATATATATATATATATATATAAGCTCAAAAAAGGTTAAAAATAAAAATAAAAATAAAAAATAAAAATAAAATCCATGCGGTAAGCGCTAATGCTGCAAGTAACCACACATATTATATATAGGGTGTTTCTAAACTCATAGTACAAACTTTAAGTGCAGGTAGAGCACACAGTAACAAACATTTATTGTATAGGAATGTATGGGACCAAGTGAAGAATTAAGGTAAAAACACCAGGGGGCAATTAGGCCCCTTTTTTAATTTTCAAAATTTCTCATTCATACCAGAAAATTTTTATGCTATCCTTTTCTTGACATTTTCTAATTTCTTAATAATAAAATTCTTCTTAGAAAATTTTTGGCATGAAATCGAAAATTTTTGGTATGAAATCGAAATTTTTGGAATTGAAAATAGAAATAGAAATAGAAATTTTTTGAATTAGGAATGGAGTTTTTGGTAGATTCCACTGACGGTAGAGGGCAGTAAGTGACTGGTCGCTGTTCAATTCCATGCATGCAAGTAGAAGAAATCGCCACTTTTTAATTGTGCTATCGTTCGTCATGAAAGACTTTACATATACTGGAAAATCCGAAATGCATTTCAGGTATGGTCGTGTAAATGACAACGCCAGAGCTGCCCTACGAATGTATCAAGAGCATTTTCCTGGCAGAAGAATGCCTGATCATAGAATGTTTCAGCGCTTACACCGTCAGCTTTCTGAAACAGTTTCTTTCCACGTCACCAGACAGGAAACTGGGGGAGAAAGAGCTGTACGCAGTGTAAGCCTGGAAGAAATTATTTTGAATTTTGTGAGTGAAAAGCCCGAATCAAGTACAAGAGCTGTTGCACAGAATTTGGGTGTGAGTCATCCGACCGTTTGGAGAGTTTTAAATGAAAATCGATTTCACCCCTTCCGTTTTTAACGTGTACAAAATTTGAATCCGGGAGACTATCTTCTGCGGTTGAACTTTTGCCAGTGGGTTTTACAGCAGCATGTATTGCAGCCAGACTTTACTGCCCATATTCTATTTACAGATGAGGCAGTATTTACACGCGAGAGTGTATTTAATGCGCGGAATTTCCATCTTTGGGCAACCAATAATCCACATGCATCGCGGCCACATGCTTATCAACAGCGATTTTCTGTGAATTTGTAAGCGGGTATTGTTAATAATTATTTGATTGGCCCATACCTACTACCAAAGATGCTGGATGGTCGCTGTTACCTAATTTTTTTGCAACAGGTTTTACCAGAACTGTGGCAAGATGTTCCGATCGCCATTCGTAACCGGATGTTGTTTCAACATGATGGAGTGCCCTCACACTTTACCACTGATGTGCGCAGTTACCTGAATGCCACATTTGGGACGCGATGGTTTAGGCGTGGTGGATCAGTTCCTTGGCCACCGTGATCTCCCGATTTATCGCGCCTTGATTTCTTTTTATGGGGACATCTGAAGAGTCTTGTTTATGAGACTCCAGTTAACTCAGACGAAAATCTAGCATCTCGCATATCCGAAGCTGCTGCACGTGTGCGGGAAATGCCTGACATCTTTAGAAGTGTACGCCAATCGTTCGACCGACGCTGCGAAGCATGTATCACAGTTGGTGGGCGCAATTTTGAACACTTGTTGTAATATTATTGTTTGCATTATTATTTACTTGTAAACTACACTGTAAATGAACATTTTATCTTTTTTATTCATGTATTTCGTTTGATAAGTTTGCCATTTTTGCGTTTTTTTCTAATTCAAAAATTTCGATTTCATTACCAAAAATTTTCAAAGAAACATTTTATTGTTAAGTAATTATGAAATGTCAAAAAAAGGATAGCATGAAAATTTTCTGGTATGAATGAGAAATTCTGAAAATTAAAAAAGGGCCCTAATTGCCCCCCTGGTGTTTTTACCTTAATGCGTCACTTGTTCCCATACATTCCTATACAATAAATGATTGCAACTGTGTGCTCTACCTACCCTTAAAGTTTATATCATGAATTTAGAAACACCCTGTATAGCACATTATGTGTTAAATGCATTCGTCAGACCCATAATCTTGCACCATAATTAAAATAAGAATAACCATCAAACATCTAAAAAATTTCAACAATTTAACCTGAACAAGCATAACAACAATTGAAAGTATATATTTACTGTGGCGTCGGGTCCGGTGGGGGAGTGTTCGCGATATGCTTTCAATTGTTTTTATGCATTTCATTTATGCTTTGCGACACTCTGGCCGAAACCCACCGCCACTACTGAATAATAGTTGTTGTGAATTGTAATTAGTCTGAAACACTGCTGTGCTTTTTTTAAATGCCCACTGCTGACGAGGCCACAGCTTTTTGGTTGTTTTTTCTTGGTTTTTGCTTGTTCAGGTTATATTTGTTGAAATGTCTTAGATTTTGTTGGTTATTCTTATTTTAAGTATGGTGCAATATTCTGGGTCTGACGAATGCATTTAATACATAATGTCATATATATATATAATTTTTAATTTAATTACAATTATATAAAACATACATTCTTGCTGCTACAAATTCTTTCAGTGTAGGGTTAAAAAGCATAAATTTAAATAACAGTTTGAAAGCGGTAGCGTATTATTAATACAAATTAATGTTAATTAAAATGTATACCAGAATTTTTAAATAATATTTTGTTTTGTAATTTACGTGAAAAAAAAATAAAAAATCTATTTTATTTATTTGCGTAATTTCTTGTGTATTTTCTCCATTAAAGAGAGTGTTGCCGTTTGGGAGGTTATATTTCTCTCCAGTTTACATGATTAATACCACCATTTTCAAACAGTAATATTCGTTGAATTTTCACACTACATAAAATTCCATTAAATAAAGGGAATATTAGTAAGTCAAAATAATGGTAGAAATAAAGCAATTGTAATATACAAAACACTTCTCATCTGGCAAAACTGATTATAACAACAGAAAAATCATTATAAACATTAACTTACAAATTAAATAAAATTTGAACCCCGTTTCATAAAATAAACGCTCTTCATTCATTCATAAATAATTGGGTACTTTTATGTTAGACAAGCTCCAAATAACTCGCCAAATCATATTTTAATTGCCATCATTTGAATTGCAACCTCTCGAATAATTCTAATAACCAAAACTTTCTATTATAGAAGGATTCAAATACGTGTAATAATAATGGAAATTTGGAATTTTCTTAAAACAGAACAAGCAATACACTTTTTTTAAAAGAAAAGTATATTTTGCCTAGAAATGTATTTTGTAGGAAAGGACATGGAACGAAATCGTAATTTAGTGATAGCACGTCAAACAATCGTGTTTGAACCCAGAAATGTTATTTAATAAAATGTAACATATTAGATCGCGGTAAATATTGGATTTCAATTATTAAATAAAATTTCTGGGTTCAAACATAATTCTTTGATCCGCGGATTATGCGCCGTAAATTACGGTACTTGTAAGGTAAAAATTGCATTCAGCAAGGAACATGGTTTAAAAAATCTCGATTGAGTTTCTTAAATTGTGCGAGATTTATTAATAGTTAGAGTGAAGAAATTTTATCAATGAAATGTTGAGCTTCTGTTTTTTATATACATAAAATTAGTTACGATGCTTTCATTATACAATGAAATGTTTCTAGTTTATGTTTATTTTATCTCTGATTTAAACATTTCAGTTATTGACTAAGCTAACATTAATAAACCCAGTTATGTGAGATTTTG
Organism: Maratus speciosus; assembly: GCA_963932465.1. Taxonomy (NCBI): domain Eukaryota; kingdom Metazoa; phylum Arthropoda; class Arachnida; order Araneae; family Salticidae; genus Maratus; species Maratus speciosus. Next base: position 452,478,552 of record OZ010796.1, read on the forward strand.
TTATTTGTATTTGTATGTTCGTGTTTACGTATTTTATCATGATTAATTTTTAGCTATTTTAAGCTAGGTTTTTTAAGATATAAGATAAATTATCAAACATTTATAAGCAGAGGTGTCAAACTTTGGCCGGCCGGATACCACTAAAATTTTATAGAAATCACTGCGTTATCAAATCATCGAATCTATGCGATCCAAGAAGTCGGGTATTTCTTTGAAAACTTAGTGGTATCCTGCGGCAGTGTCCCCAGATTGTTGACTGTCACCGCCATTTTGAAATAGAAATATTCTATCTATTTAAAAATAGCTTAAAATTTCTGAAAAATAAGCGAATTATAATATTTAAAAAAAGTGGTGACAGACAAATAATCTAAATTTTAAAAAGTCCCCAATCTGGCAACACTCTCCGGCGGACCACAGTTTGACACTGCTGATTTATAAGTAATCTCAATTGGTTTTTGTCAAAATATTCTAATATATTAATTCATTCACATAAAGTTATGTATGTCACTGTAATGTTAAAATATTCGGTATTTGATAATGGCTAATGTTATGAGATTGGAGAGAAAAATGTGTTGGCAACATTTAAAAAAATTGGCCATTATTTGCGCCAATTGTAAATTGCAAATTGGCTGACATAAATGTAGTAAAAATTGTTGTGGTTCAAAACACATTTACCGTAATTTCCTGCGTATACGCCGCACGGTGGGTGATTTACCGATTCTAGCTGGCCAAAATTATTTTTGGCATCAATATAATCTCATAGCCATGAAATTGAAAAATGTTATTGATTTTCACTATTGAATGTTAGGTGTTGCAAAATGTAGCGTGTAGCAGTCATAATTTCTTTACAAGGACATTCAAAAATATTTCATTACATTACGACTTATATGGAAAAATCATTTGCGGAGGTTTTTAATGACACTTCATAGTTTCAAACACTTTGAAATTTATATATTTATCTATGAAGTGCACTACAAAATGATTGCTATAGAATATGATATGGATAGCATTTATCGACTATTTTCAGGGATACTAAAAGAATTATGTTACATTACTGTCTATGGAGAAAAATTGTTTGTGGTGTGTTTTGTTCATGTTACACTATTTCAAAAGTATTTAAATAGATATATAGCTACGAGGTGCTCCTTGCCGTCATTCTAGTGTTAATGCTCCCACGGTATCATTTATGATACCATCAGTGTTTCCGATTTATTGGATTTTTTCATTCACATTTTCTGTTTTTTCGCTCTCCCTCCCAGAAATTTAAAAGAGAAATTTTCACTTCGTTTATTAACAGACATTTCGCTATTAAATAGACTGAAATTTACTATTTAGATTTTCTGGTATGAATTCCCATTTTCTTAATTACGCAATTTGTAGAACACATTATACCCTGGGCATTAAAGGGTTAAGAAATTTTGTTGCAAAATTTCTTTTTTCCATGCTGGCCTCATTATAAACAAAAGTCAGAAAAAAAAATCTTCTATCCGAACCCTTTTCTAGGTAACGTCCATTTTTTGGTACATTTCCAATGGACTGTTATACTTTACGCATATGTAATGATAGATTTCTTAATATTATTAAATCAAATCATTTGGCGTGACAAAACCCCAAGAATAATCTATGGGCAACCTTTATGTTAGACCACTTTCTATATAATGCCACAAAATGGTTGATTTTACGCGGTAATCACAACTTTACATGCAAAAAAAAATTCATTTTTTTTATTTAATACATTCTTCCGGTTATATGTATTGTAGGAGGAATGTAGACACACACATAAGATAGAGAAATGTAATATGTCTCTTCATTTTCCCCTGAAGAGAAGGTTATATTAAAGTAAAATCCATGCATCCCTGTGGAAATGCACGATTATTCTACTGACCTATGCAGTAGAAAGATATATCGTTTGTCTTATCTCGTATCATCTGTCATTCAACACAAGAAACTACAATAATGTGTGAATTTAAAGAAAAAGAAACATTTGTGCACAAAGAATTTGATTTGTGCTGACAATCAAATTTTCAGTGTCATATAATACAACATAACCGGATATATATATATTTTATTCATTAGCCCTTAAACTACAGTTGCCGACTCTTATGATTTATAGTACGCTTTATACACTTAATAGAAATTTTAGCCTTATCATCGTCAGATTACGGGTATTGAAAAATTTAAAATTAACTTTTTTATTTTTGTGGTACAAAAAAGCTTAAGAGTTTGCAGCTATGCGTTAAACACTTGAAAGGCGTCGGTATATTATATGTACCACTTAATTTTAATCCAAAACTGCCACAGTGACACCAGAAATTTGGAATGAAAATTTGTATTTATTATGTACATGGGGGGGGGGGGGGAAACTTTTACTTTTTTAAATAAATTTGTTCGTAAATCCTGGTGTCATTCAATCATTTCAATATTTTATCATCATAAGTACTTTGCCCCTGAAAGGTTAACCGGAAATAACAGTTTGCGAGACAATTAAACTTTAGCTGTTAAGACAAAGCGAGACTGCTGCGATGTTAGAAAATGATATTTTCAAAATCTAAATTTCTGCTGGAGCATTAAACTTTTAAGCCCTTGTGGGGGGGGGGGAAGGGCATTTCCTCTGGATTAAATTTAATACGAAGACGTTTCATTGGCCCAAGAACTGGCCTTTTTAAGTAAAGTAAAAGTATCATTTTTTAAAGCATTCAGGGATTGAAAATAAATAATTAATATTAAAAGAGGTCTTTAACAATTTTACCCTTTAAGTTCTAAGTGGGAGAACATCTTCCATTTCATTTTAATCCCGCAAAATATCACCATGGTACTAGGTTTTTGAAATAAATTTTCGGTTTATTATGCATACGAATAAATTCATTTATTTACTTTCAAATAAATTCCATCGTAAATTCTTGTTCTCTTGCCGACATTTGGAAATTTATATAATTTGAATACGTAATGTCATTAAAATACTCTGCAAACGATTTTTCCACATATACCACAATGTAATGGGATTCTTTTGAGTACCCCTTTAAATGAACTACTAATCCTACATACTTCAAATACAATACCAAACATGCTTTGCTGACCCTAAGTAACCTTTATCAATTGCATGAAAATCCGAATATATTTACTGGAGTTACAGCGGGGAAAGACGGACAGGCGGACAGGCGGACATTCAAACCGAATGTATAAACACTTTTCAACTTTGTTGGAAAGTGTTAAAAAGGATACTATACTGACTGCTTGACCCATTGATGCGTCATTTATAAAATTATCGTCAAGAAATTCTAAATTCTCCCCAGAAAGTTTGAATAGTTATAATTGGTTATTATAATGATAGATATTTCGTAATTAAAAAAAAAAACTAAAATTAGTAACAAAAAGTTTCTGGTGTGAACTAAAAATTTTTGAATAAAAAACCCGCTGGATTTTGCAACACTATTTGTGGTCTGTACAGCGTTAACCCATTCAAGCGTAGTGATCCCAAGGTGGGACCACCTAAATTTTATTCCAAACTTACAAAACTGCACCAAGAATATTTTATCAAAATTTTGCTTTCATATTGAAAGTTTAGAAGAACACGTTTTAACTTTCTAATAAGTTCGTTTGCGAATTATGATGTCAGTCAATCATTTCATCATTTTTACGAACAGAATTTTTTTGTGACGGAAAGGGCTCATACCCTTTATCGGGTAATGGGAATATACTTCCCACTTCCCACATAGCATTTTTAGTTTGCAGAAAATTTGCAGAAGTCTTGCTTTGAAAACCTGCAAAGTTGCAGCAAGCTCAGCATGATAAGACTGAGAGTTCATAACAAGACTGCAGCAAGATAACGCAAACGCCGATTTCACCACTCTTTGAACTTGCAGCTAACTTGTCTTGCAAGTTAACACATTAACCGCTGACGTTGCTTTCACGTAACAGTCAAAATAATTGCTCATGCAATGAACTAATTACATTGGCACCACTGTTTTAGAACTTAAAAAAATGTCTTATTTATTGGCAGAAATTTCGCTATTTTAGTAAAGCGAAATTTACCGTACTGTATTTGTGGTGGGAAACTACTTTCAACCAGAAATTTGAATATTTCTATCGTAATAGTTTTGGCGGTTAATGGGTTAAATTCATGTTGTATCAAATTTACTGCAAATTAACGGCAAACGAGTAATTAACCCTAGATCTACCGGGAATTTTATTCAAGTTTTAATAAAACGTTCTACACCAGAATTTTTATTTAAAACTATTTAACTTATTTATTTACCTTATTTTTGTCTGGTTTATATACTTAGTTTATTTTAAAGAAATTTCTGGTTTGAATGAATATTTTGTATGTACCTGTCGGGTCCAATGGACCCGTCTGGTAGACGGAGGGTTAAAAATACTGCAAAGTAGTAATATTTCCACGTCACATAAACTGTTTACAACTTACACACTATGAGTTTAACCCCGTCGATAGAGACAATAAACCAGATCACGTCCATTGACTCAAACGCGCCGTTATAGTGCAGGCATCTTTCTCACCACCATAAACAGGTTAGGGTAATACTTTCACGTTCTAACTCGAGCCTTTGTTTGGTATTTGAAAAGTATAGCGTTTAAAAAAAGCGGTGTAAATCGAATAAAATTTCTACAATTTTTGAGTATCTGCAGATTGACAATTCTCTAAACAGACGGATTTTTTGCTTTCGTCACTTTCGTGAATTAACACTAGAAATACCGTGAGCCGTAATTTTGAAGGCTATCATATGAATATATTTCGATTGAAACCAGAAATTTTATTATGAAATAAGTTTAAAAGATACAAAGAAGAAAAACGTTGAATAATGAATTTAAACTGTTTTAAATCAAAATTCTGGTGTGAAATAGTTTTATAAAACTTGACTCAAATACCCGGTAGTTCTAGTGTTTAACACGCTCACGCCGGCGCGGTGGGTCAGACTCGACTGTCTCAGGGTGCAGCTTTTTCCACACCACTGCTATTTTAGTGAAAATGTTGTTCTTTTTTAAATCGCCCAATTGTTCTAATTAAATAAAACAGCTTTTTCTGTATTAAAATACTGGTATCCAAAAAACCGGAGACTTGGCAGCTCTGAGGCAGTCGAGTGGGACCCCCGCGCCGGCGTGAACGTGCTAACTCATTAACCGCCAAAACTATTACGATAGAAATTTTCAAATTTCTTGTTGAAACTAGTTTCCCACCACAAATTCAGTAAGGTAAATTTCGCTTTACTAAAATAGCGAAATTCCTGCCAATAAATAAGACATTTTTTTTAATTCTAAAATAGTGGTGCCAATGTAATTAATTCATTGCATGAGCAATTATTTTGACTGTTGCGTGAACGCAACGTCAGCGGTTAATGAGTTAAGACAGTCTGGCCATCAGTTTCACAACAAACTACACTTGCAAGTGGGTGATGGTATACCTTGCGGGAGATTTTCTGCGAAATTCTCAATTCATATTTGTCCCGAGAAGGTAATATCAGAAAAATGTTCATGCTATCTGGGATATTTTTTATTTAAAAATGATCGATTCGCAGCGAATTTTTTAGTAAAATGTGTTGTTTTTATGATACACGTGTTGAAAAAGCCGCTTATTGTTTTCAAATCAATTTCTTTGTAGATTCTGGTAGCAGTGAATCTTTTCAACATTTCAGCAGGAGAATTGTCTTACCCGAAATAGGGTTAATATAATAAATCCTGACTAAATGGTAACACTGATTACTGAAACACAATTATTTGTTTCTGATAAGCTTAAATAGGACGAAGACGTGGCTGGCAAATAGTGCGTTTTTTAAAATTAAATAAACATATTTCAGCCAGAAGCATTACTTCATATATAAAATAAAATATGTACAGTTTCATTGAATGAACGCTGTACAGATTTTATTAAATATTTTTTGTTTAATATATATTTATGTTTTTTGAAAGCATTAAAGTTGTCAGCTGTAGGATATTAATAACCCTCCGTATTTTTAATTTGTGCTATTTTCCTATAAGCATTTTCTATTTACTTCTGCCAGAGTCTTCAAGAAAATAATAAAAATATTTATATTTATAATCATTGGTATTAAAAAAATCTGTGGAAATCACGAATTTTAAAATTACTATTTCTTAAGAAATATATATAATTCAAAAATAGCAAAAAAAATGTACGCTGTTGTTACATAGTATTTATAAAGTTTAGAAAGATCTTTATTGCTAACATTTCTAATTTTACTTTAATACTTTTTGGATATTCGTAATTGAAAGAGAAATATTTTATCAAAACTTTGTTTTAAAATTTCAGCTTTACGCTCAAATGTGACAGATATCGCGTTTACATGCTAAGCCAAAGAGTGTTTAAAAATCCTCAATAATCCGTAATAAAATGATATTATATATGTAAAAAAATTATATATTTAAAATATATATATATATTAAAGTTTTCGCACATTTTTTAAACAAAAGAAAAAAATCTAAAAAAATTTCAAATAGATTGATTTTATTTTATTTTCGAGAGATATGTATTAGTGCATAGTATAGAATTTATCAATTGGTTATTAATATGAAATCTCTTTATATTGAAATTTGTTTCCGGAAGAAACACAAAGCTTTTACAATTCAAAGAACATATTTTAATGTTCACTTGTGGTTCTAATCTACTATACCTTTTATTTCAGTTACTGAATAAACAGTGATGAAACAACTGCACACCAGCACAGCGTCCGATTACCGGCGTGGAAACCTCCAGCAGTAAATCTTAATAGAAAATTTCGCAAGTTTTAAACGTGTTATTAATGCAAGACTTCTGTCATGAATGCGGCAAAAATTTTATTAATTTTTACTGGTTGAACATTTCCTCCTTGCCCAGCATACCCTGAACCAGCGCAGGGTTGCTAGTGGGCTACCTTTTTTTAATTCTGATTTCTTGCTTGGCACCACTTTTCTGAAATGGCAAAATTCCCCTTGTTTTCGCCTTAATTAATGTGTCATTAAATAAGGCAGGCGAATTTTACTATTTCAAGAAAGTGGTGCCAGTCAAGAAATCTGAATTTTAAAAAAGTAGCCCACTGGCAATACTGCACCAGCAAGCAAATTTTCACCTCTAAAATTTACCTTCCAGCCTCGGACGAGTTTTCTAGCGGGTTACTTTTTTTAATTAAGATTATATGATTACCACCAATTTTTTGAAGTAGAAATAATCACTTTAATTAATTACAGATTAAATAACGTAAGAATAAGACGAATTATATGCTTTTAACCCTAGATCTACCGGGAATTTTATTCAAGTTTTAATAAAACGTTCTACACCAGAATTTTTATTTAAAACTATTTAACTTATTTATTTACCTTATTTTTGTCTGGTTTATATACTTAGTTTATTTTAAAGAAATTTCTGGTTTGAATGAATATTTTGTATGTACCTGTCGGGTCCAATGGACCCGTCTGGTAGACGGAGGGTTAAAATAGTGATGGGAATCAAGCAATCTGAATTTTAAAAGGTGGCCCACTGGAAAATAGCATTTTACGCGGCTGGAGGGTTAAATAATGTTACTCACATTTTTAAGGACCGAATTTCTGCGATATAATAAGGTAAAATTACTATTAAATGTTAGTGGTGACAATTGATATCGCGCAGCCATTCTATTACTAAGTATAAGAAATTTTCCAACAATCGAGCTTTTTCAGTGCCAAAGTTTCCTAATAAATAATTTTGCTTTATTAAATGACAGAAATGTGCAATTATCCATTTGCATAGTTGCCAACCTCCCGATTTTTTTCATACCAATATTTTTGTGCATAAAAACTTGTTTTATACAATCGCAACTTTTCATTAGTTTTGGAATTCACACAGGAAACTTTTGAATAGCAATTTCCTTTTCTTTTATTTCTGGAATATCTATCATCTTATAAAACAATAATAAATATTTAAACTTGAGATGGTGAGATTTTGGAATCCCCAAATAAAAATCAGCCAGATGCGTCAACACTGTGACATTCCGCATCGGACTGAATTTTTATTTAGGGATTCCAAATTCTAGCTAGTAAGTTTAAATTGTTATTATTGTTTTATAAGATGATAGATATTCCACAAATAAAATAAAATAAAATTGCTATTCGGTATTTTTCTGTGTGATTGCTGTGTGAACACTAGTGAGAAATCGGTCGATTAGTGATGACATCACAAATCGTGCCCCCTGGCTTTCAGTATTTCGATGGCAGCGGTATAATGGGTGATTTTGATTTAAATAAAACATCGTTGCAATGCATCGTTCCAAAGTTTCATATTCTTTTTATTTCTTTAAAATCAGATATTTTGTTTAAAAAGAACAAGTTTCAAGTGGAAATCAAATTTTCAAAGTAATTGCTTAAAAGGCGCAAAGGCCAACATAGTGAAAAAGATTCCAAGCCGGGACTCGAACCCGGGCCATCAGTATAGCGCACTGACGTTCTACCGACTAAACCACTTGGAACGATACACAGCTCGGAAAATTTCTCACTATTATATGTTGGCAAGGCTACAAACGCAGCACAAGATGGAATATTTATCGCGAGCCGCCGACCTGGGGCTAACACGAAAACATAATTAAATCCAGCATAGATAGAAACTATATTAATACATGGAAATTATTCCAGAGAGAAACATTCGCCTTGGATACAATATTTCAAGTGAAAATCAAATTTTCAAAGTAATTGCTTAAAAGGCGCAAAGGCCAACATAGTGAAAAAGATTCCAAGCCGGGACTCGAACCCGGGCCATCAGTATAGCGCTCTTTGAAAATTTGATTTTCACTTGAAATATTGTATCCAAGGCGAATGTTTCTCTCTGGAATAATTTCCATGTATTAATATAGTTTCTATCGATGCTGGATTTAATTATGTTTTCGTGTTAGCCCCAGGTCGGCGGCTCACGATACATATTCCATCTTGTGCTGCGTTTGTAGCCTTGCCAACATATAATAGTGAGAAATTTTCCGAGCTGTGTATCGTTCCAAGTGGTTTAGTCGGTAGAACGTCAGTGCGCTATACGAGTTCCGGCTTGTTCGAGTTCGAGTTCCGGCTTGGAATCTTTTTCACTATGTTGGCCTTTGCGCCTTTTAAGCAATTACTTTGAAAATTTGATTTTCACTTGAAATATTGTATCCAAGGCGAATGTTTCTCTCTGGAATAATTTCCATGTATTAAGAACAAGTTTTTCTACGATTCAACAACCACAGAAAATGCATCATCAACGCCGATGATTGCATCATGTAGATGTAATCTTAAGCATGCAGCAGATGATATGTTCATAATGATTTACATCAAAAAGTTTCAGATATTATATAGATAATAAAAGGATTTATTATTGAGGCATGAACTTGAACATCTTTTTGTAATTAGTAAGATTCAAGCTACAATTGGCCGCCGGTGGTTATTAACCCCTTGAGAGGAGGTGGGATATATTACTTTGAGTAAAAAGTTTTCCGCCAACAGAAGATACCTTCGCGCCGACAGCTGTCATTTGTGCGGTTTTTGATTTTTCAACCAAAGAATTTTTGCATTCGAAAGCAGAGCATCTGAACTCCATGTATGTGTAATTTATTTGATAGAAATGTGTTATCGTGTGCTTCAAAAAATGCTTAAAATGGTGCTATCACGTCAGCAGCTCAGAACAATTATGTACTATGAGTCCCGAAACAAACTCAGTGCGACTGAATGCCACAGAAAAATGTGTGAAAGTTTAGTCATCAATACTGTTTCTTTTGATACAGTCAAAGTTTGGTTTCGGAAGTTTAAAGTTGGAAATTTTGACGTTGAAGATGAACCACGTTCTGGCTGCCTTATTGAAGTTGATTGTGAGCAGTTAAAGCAAATCATTGATGAAGACAGAAATGTTTCAACACGAACTATTGCGTCAGAGCGTAACATTTCCCAAAAAACAATAGTTATTGCTCTGAAACGCATAAATCTAACCTTTAACCTCAACCGCTGGGTGCCTCATGAATTGACTGATGAAGACAAACGCAAGAGAAAAAAACTGTTGTTTGACTCTGCTCAGAGATCAAAGGAAAGAGATCATTCAAGGAAGAATTGTGACCTGTGATGAAAAATGAGTGTACTGCAACAATACAAGCCGTAAAGGAGTGTGGTCAACACCTGGGGAAACATCAAGCTCTGTTGCAAGACGTGCCCTAACTAACAAGAAGGTTCTTCTCTACATCTGGTGGTATTGTTGCGGAATTCTGTATAAAGAGTACCTGAAAAGCGGACAGACGATAAACAGTGCGATATGTAGCAACATGCTAATCAAAGTTCGCGAGGCCATTCGCGAAAAACGAAGAAACGATTTCAAAAGGAAAGTGGTTCTCTTTCATCAATATAACGCCCGGCCACACGCCAGTACGATGACTGGCTAGACGCTCTACAAACTAGAGTGGGATTTAATGCAACATCCACCATACAGCCCCGACATAGCCCCTTCAGATTTATATCTGTTTTCTCATCTGCAGCTGCATCTTTATGGCGCAATCTTTGATTAAAATGAGGAGGTCATAAATGAGGTCGATCTCTTTCTGGACTCGCGCACGCCCCAATTTTTCGCAGAAGGGATTGAAAAGTTGCCAAAACATTGGTAGACGATTGTAGTTTTGAATGGAGATTACTATCCTCATTAGTTTGATGATTTCTTATGTATTTATCCATTTTACAATAGAAAAAATTGTGCCATAAAACTTTTTACTCAACGTAATATTTTATCCCACCAACGATTAATGAAGATTTACACCAGAAAAAATTTATGAAATTTTACTTTTCTAACTTCGATGGAAAAAAGTCGTAAAATTGATTTTCCTTAATTTGAAATACAATTTTTCTAGTTTTCCGGTGAGAATTCAGCATTACACAAACGTAACTGCTTGCACCTCAAGGGGTTAACCCTTTCCGGCACAGTGTGCCCAGGTCGGGATACCTAATTTTAATTCCAAACTTACGAGCGGCACCAAGAATATTTTAGTAAAATTTTGATTTTACAATGAATAGTTAAAGTAACATGTTTTTAATTTCTAAAAAAGTCGTTTTAAAATTCCGGTGTCAGCCAATCATTTCATCATTTTACAACAAAAATTGCCAGTGCCGGAAAGGGTTAATGTTGCCTGTGGACTACTCTTTTTTAAATTAAGATTGCTTTATTGGCACTACTTATTCGAAATGTTATGATTCACCTTCTTTTGGTCTCATTTGATCTATTTTCAAATAAGACGAATTTTAGTTTTTTTAAAAACTGGTGGCAATAAAGAAATCTGAATTCAATAAATGTAGCCAAATGGCAACACTGGTGGTGATATATTGTCCAGATCAAAAATATTTTAAACCAAGGTTACCAGTTTGGCTTCATTTTTTAATTAGATAATCCGCTTTCATACCGCTATTTCTAAAAGAAAAATTTCCATTTATGTAATCACAAACCGTCTTCCATTAAATAAAGCAAAAATTACTATTTAAAGTTTCTGGTATGAATTCAGAATTTCTAAATAAAACAGGTCTCCAAACTTCAACCCGGTTTATTTTTTATTTATTTATTTATTTTTTTTTTTAAGTGCTATACAGTAATTTTAATTACGAATGCATAGCTGCCAAATTTTACACTTTTTTGTATCCCAAAAAATGAATAGTAGATTTTACCTTCTCAAATTATCGGAATATGCCGATTAAATAAGGCAAAAATTTCTATTGAATTTATGATTTAATATTATTATGATATTTGAGGCAACTTATCTAAAATGTTCATTCAAATATCGAGAAATTTCATAAAAAGATAGGGGCGATATAGTGAGTTGCATTCTAAAAATAGCTTTGTCATAAGGGTTTTTCTACAACTTTTCAATCAACTCACTCTATCCTTCTGAGTTTTCACAATATTTGACTGGACTTTTTGCAGATGTTACCCAAAATAGCTGGCTAACAAATTATGAAATAAATTTTTTTATATCTTACACGCAAGCGCAGTTAAAAATTATTTTATACGAGTGCCCATATCTCATTAAATATTCAATATATTCATGTTTTAATTGCAGTATACTATTGCTAGTGTTCTTTGTCAGGTTTTTGGGAAGTTGTGTTAAATTTGGTTGAAAACTCTGCATGCTATAAACAAAAAACTTTTGAATTTTTCACAAAAATGTTAACATCTTCTCGAACATGAATGATATGCTTACACAAATGCATACAAACGTTGAACAGGACCCGAATAGTCATTTATCACAGAGACAAACCATTTACAACATTTTCTGTTACATAAGTGATTGCAAATATCATTTTATTATTAAATTTATTATTAGCTCCCTAATTGTACCCCCGATATATCTTCCCTGAGAAATATGAAATAAAACATGTCCTTTACACCCCAGAAGTTCAAGAACAATTCTCCAATAATGTTGGTAGATATTCCACAAACCATGTACAATCGAAAGCATCCAGTCCCTATACCTTAACTTTTGGAGGCCAGTGTATGTCACACCGCCCCTCAAGGGGTTAAAAAAGAGTTAACACGTTCACTGCCGCAAAAAAGTAAGAATTTTCAAATGTCTTCTTGAAAGTCGTTTGCCACCACAAATTCTGAAAGGTAAATTTCGCTTTACTAATACAGCGAAATTTCTGCAAATAAATAAGGCATTTTTTTTAAATTTTAAAATAATGGTGAGAAAGTAATAAATTAAAGCCACGAAAATGAAAGCTACGAGTATACTCGTAGCGTAGCAGTCAACGTGTTAAACATGAGGGCTCACAGCCATAGTAGACCACGTCCATTTTGGAAAAAAAATGAGATTGTCCATTTAGCAGATGTATAAAATCTCTTTTATCCACTCCCACAGTAAACCACGTCGGAAAATAGATGGCATATAGGATAAAGTACTTAAAAATAGACTTGGTTCATTACGGTAATGGAAAAAACAGATTTTATGCAACTTTTAACCCTAGATCTACCGGGAATTTTATTCAAGTTTTAATAAAACGTTCTACACCAGAATTTTTATTTAAAAGTATTTAACTTATTTATTTACCTTATTTTTGTCTGGTTTATATACTTAGTTTATTTTAAAGAAATTTCTGGTTTGAATGAATATTTTGTATGTACCTGTCGGGTCCAATGGACCCGTCTGGTAGACGGAGGGTTAAATGGACTATCTCATTTTTTTTTCAAAATGGACTTAGTCTATTATATTCATGAGCCCTTCATATATGTAACGATCAAAAGTAAGTTAAATGGATAAGTTAAAAAGCATTAAATAAGAAATTCTGGTATACATTTTATTATAAAACTTGAGTGAAATTTCCTTCGCTTCTGGTGTTAAACCTCGAGCCGTAGGAAACGCTATTTTTGCGTTCGAGTGGGCTACTTTAAAAAAATTCAGATTGCTTGATTTCCACATCATTTTTAAAAGAATATAATTCGGCTTAATTTAGCATTATTTAATCAGTAATTAAACCCTTAATTCTCGCTCCCGTCATATTCACGGGCTGTGTGTTTTACTCAGATTGTTTGATTCCCACCAGTTTTATAAAATAGTGTAATTGGCTAAATTTTAATATCGTTTTACCTGTTATTAAATAAGTTGAATATTTCTTTTTCAAAAAGGTGGTGCCAATAAGCAATTTGAATTTTTAAACCGTAATTTAATTCGAGCCTTGAGGGCTTAAATGAAGAAAATATTTCCACAAAAAAGTGGCTGGAATCAACCAAACTAATTTTAAAAAAGTAACCCACTGAAAAAGTCACCCGCGGCTGGAGGATTAATATAAAAAAAAATAATAGTTACTACTATTTAAAGATTTTTTATAAATTATTAAAATGAATTAAAAAAATAAACTAAGCAAATATAAATGTGATTATATACCTTTAAACACACTCTTTTAAAACAAGAGATTATCTCTGTGTATACAATGTCTAAACATCAAAATGTTATCTAATTTTTTTTTTTTTAAAATGCTGTCTTTAACTTCTATAATCCATCATATTTAAGCTATATGATGTCATTTCCGTGGCCCTTATAATGCGAAAGTCGGCTTTTCACTTCTGACATTATTATAGCTCAAAGAGAAAATTGATAAATTAAGGTTTGGATGGGAAAATTCCACCTTCTACTGACTATTTCTCAGAATACGGATATATGCGGGAAATAAATTTTATTATCTACAGAATGTGGGGAAAGTAAATTATTTTATGAAATTCAGCTCCAATTAAAAAAGAATTACTAAATACTATGACTATAATTAGTAAATATATATATATAAATTGGCAAAAAGATTTCTGAATGAGATGCCTTAATATTTCATTAATAAATGAAATTTCAGAGTAGAAAATATAACTGTAATTTTCAGTCGATGCGAATTAAATATTTAGTAAAATAAAATATAATCCAAATCATTCGTTTCTTTCTTAACCCCTTAATTCTCGCTCCTGTCAATATCTCGGGCTGAGGTGTCGTTCGTTATTTCTCGTGCCCGTCATATTCTCGGGCTGGAGATTTAATTGCTGGAAAAAACTTCTGAAACCAGAAAAATTGAACTGAAATTTCCATTTGAAGTCTTTGAATATTTGCACGTTGGTTTGATTTGTACGATCTATAATTTGCCATAGATTTGTCATAGATTTGTAATATTTTTGTCATTTTGATATGGATTCTGATGAATCAAGCCTTTCTGATGATAACTGGAATATTAGCCCCTTCACGGTCGCTTAATATTTGAAAAAAACATCAAAAGTGTACCTATATTTTTTTATTACAGAAATTGAATAATTATAAGGTTTCTAAATAAAATATGCAATTAGTTTATTTTTAAGGCGAAAAAACAATATTTTATAGCCATATTCATATTTGTATAAAAGCCATCATGCGAGAATTATGTGTCTTAACCTCTTAAGCTCCGCCCTCGATAAATGTAGGCTACTATCTTTCAATTCAGATTGTTTGACTCCCACCAGTTTTTTTTAAATAGTGTAAATGGCTTTATATTCGCGTCATTTTATCTGCCGTAAACTACGGTGGTGGGAGTCAAACAATCTGAATAATAAAAAAAAGTAACCTGCATTTATCGGAGGCGGAGCTTAAGAGGTTAAGACACATAATTCTCGCATGATGGCTTTTATACAAATATGAATACGGCTATAAAATATTGTTTTTTCGGCTTAAAAATAAACTAATTGCATATTTTATTTAGAAACCTTATAATTATTCAATTTCTGTAATAAAAAAAAATAGGTACACTTTAGATGGTTTTTTCAAATATTAAGCGACCGTGAAGCGGTTAAGGAAACTCAGAACCTTTATATTACAAAAATTAATGTGTACCATAATTTCCGGCGTATAATCAGCGGATCAAATAGTTCTGTTTGTACCCAGAAATTTTATTTAGTAATTGAAGCCAAATATTTACCGCGATCTAAAATGTTACATTTTGTTTAAAAAAAAATTCTGGGTCAAACATTATTGTTTTATCCACGAATTATACGCCAGAAATTACGGTAAATATCGATTTTTCAAATTGTTTTTTTTTAACCCCTTAATTCTCGCTTTCGTGATATTCGCAGGCTGTGTATTTTATTCAGACTGTTTGATTCCCACCAGTTTTTTTTTTTTTTAATAGCGCAATTGGCTTTATTATGGTATCATTTTGCCTGTCATTAAATAAGGTGAATTATTTGTTTTTCCGAAAAGTGGTGCCAATAAGCAATTTGAATTTTTAAACCGTAATTTAATGCAACCGTTAAGGGGTTAAACTTTTCTTACTAAGACAAATCTAATATATTTTAAAAAATTATTGCTCATTTCCGAAAATAATACCCAGAGCCGTTGTTTAAGACATATGTAACACATGGATTTTGTTACTACTGTTTTAGAATATTATTCTTACAATTTTTAATCTTTGAATTCTGCAGTTAAATAAGGTAAATATTTCTATTATATATTAATGGTAACAAAACTCACATGTTCTATATGTCCTAAATACGACAATGATGAATTATATAGAGCAGGTCTCTTGTAATAGTGCACAAGCAATAAAAGTGCATATTCTTCAGAGCAACATAAATATGGTTGGGAAAATCAAATGCGTTTCTTTTGCTGTCAAAATTGGTTTGTGCAGAAATACGTTATTTTTATTTCATTAAAAACAGGCACAAGGTTTGAAATCGAATTTTCTAATCAGTTTGATCTTTCTTCTTTTCAATTTTAACCTATTACGATATAATCTCTTTATATATTTCTAACCACTGAATGTTAAAACAATAAAATTTTTGGAAAGGATGAGAAAATTCCCGGGTACACAAAAAGAAAAATTTGGTAATTTTAATTTCGCACCGATGATTAAAATTGCAGTGTATTTTTGTTGTATGAGTAAGAGCGCCTTCATTACTGCTGCCAAGTGTCCCGCGTAAATAAGGTGTCCAAATGATCTGGACACTACTAATTTCTTATAGTTTATTTCGCCATATTTATTCGCAGATATTTATGCCATTAGACATGGCAAAGAAAATTACTTCAAAATATTGGTGTCCGGAGCCTTTGATACCCCGATTTATGCGGGACACCTGGCAAAGCTAGCCTTCATGCACAATCGATAAATAAAAGCAAATCTGCAAGAAATTTTGTTTCAATGAATAAATATCATTGTACTGCCAGGGTTTTCTGTTTTGCCAATGGAGTTATAAATAAAGAGTGGAAGACATAGGATACTGTCTACCAGATGAGAGTGAAATAACTGAGGAGTTTGTCATAAGATGGCGACTGCTTTTGTTAAAATCGGATCTACAGTTTCTATTTCCAGCCGAGTCATAATTCCCACCAGTAAAATTGAATAGAGAATTTCGTCTCAAGTGATGATCAAGAGTCTTATTCATGGAAACAATTTCGAAAAAACATAGTAAAAATTTCTATTTGCTTTTACTGGTATCAGTTTGACTGGCGAAAGTGTCAATTTGTGTCACTGGTTGTCACCATATGGCGGGAACGCCGTGCCTGACATCTGCCAATGCAAACTTCCACAGAAAAATTGAAAAACTGTTTCTGCCATTAGTCATGACGGAATTTTGCATTAATAAAGCGTTTGAATAAAGAAAAAATTCTACATAAATTTACTGCTGGAAGTTTCCACATGCGGTAATCTACCCCTGCGAAAGCGGTTACAGTTGAAGCTTCACCATTTTAAGAATATGTCAGTTTTTCTTTATTAACAGTTCAATGGTTTGGCCTCCAATTGTATTTTTAAAAATTCGGATTCACACCAGAAAATGCAATTTTCAGATTTATTTAACGTCATAATTTTCTTGAGTACATGAAGTAAAAATTCTCGTTCAAAATCTTCCGGTCTGAAGTCGGAATTGGGGGTAAAATGAGGGCCAAACTGATACTATCCTATTATAAACCAAGTAGATAATTTGTGGAACATTTTGAAGAGACTTATCAAAACAATGGACAACTGCTCAACGAAAAGGAAGATGATAGAGAATGTCATACAAATATGATATAGTCATGACAATGTCAAAATTATATGTTCAGCATTAGTCGATTCCCTATCCAAACGAATAAGTGGCATCATAAAAGCCAAAGGAGGAACTATCTTTTGTACATATCTACACTATGGATGTAAGTGAACTTATATTAAATACATCAGAACAATGGACAACTGCTCAACAAAAAGGAAGATGATAGAGAATGTCATAAAAATATGATATAGTCATGACAATGTCAAAAATATATGTTCAGCATTAGTCGATTCTCTATCCAAACGAATAAATGGCATCATAAAAGCCAAAGGAGGACCTATCTTTTATACCAAGGGTGGCCAACCGTGGCACGCGCTACACCACTAAAATATTACAGTAATCATTGACTTATCTAATCATCGAATCTCTGCGATTCAAGAAGTCGAATTTTTCTGTAAAATTATAGTGGTATTAGGCGTGCCACTGTTGGCCACCCCTGTTTTATACATATCTACACTATGGATGTAAGTGAACTTATATTAACCCTCCGTCTACCAGACGGGTCCATTGGACCCGACAGGTACATACAAAATATTCATTCAAACCAGAAATTTCTTTAAAATAAACTAAGTATATAAACCAGACAAAAATAAGGTAAATAAATAAGTTAAATAGTTTTAAATAAAAATTCTGGTGTAGAACGTTTTATTAAAACTTGAATAAAATTCCCGGTAGATCTAGGGTTAAATACATCAAAACAATGGACAACTGCTCAACGAAAAGGAAGATGATAGAGAATGTCATAAAAATATGATATAGTCATGACACTGTCAAAAATATATGTTCAGCATTAGTCGATTCCCCATCCAAACGAATAAATGGCATCATAAAAGCCAAAGGAGGACCTATCTTTTATACATATCTACACTATGGATGTAAGTGAACTTATATTAAATACATTCGAAAAGTGAAAATTCTTATGTTTGTTCTAATTAATTTGCACGCTACTGTATGTTATAATAAAATTTTGTTTTCTTCTGCATTTTACGACAGAAAGTTAAATTGGCAAGTGATTTCCAAAGATAATTAACTCGTTAAGTGCCACTGACGTATATATCCGTCGCGCATAGTCGATGCGTTAAGTACCACTGACGTATATATACGTCAGCCCAAAATATTGTCCTTTATACTGCGCTGTACCAGTAAAACCACGCCCACGGCTTTGGAATTAAAAAAGAAAAAGAAAAAGAAAAAAGAAAAAAGACTTTGAAGGTGTTTTTGAAAGACTGACCTATTTCAGAGGAGAATGGGTAGAAGGAACTACTTTCATAAAGACTATCGCACTGAGCTAGTGACGTGAAAATACAAGCAAATTTTTTTCCATATTGATAAGGCTCCGCCCTTCTTGTACACCACTATTATTTTAGAGAAAATATTGTTTGGTTTGCCGTTCACATTTCGCCTTTCTATTGCATTGCTATTTTGATGTCACTACCTCAGTCTCATAGCTTTAACCGTACAGTTTCTGGAACTTTGTAGGAGTATGTCCGATAGTGAGCTGGAGGACGACTTTCCGACATCATCTGGATCAGAGACGTCAGAATATGATATGTCTGATGAAAAGGATTCAGATAACGACTATTCTATGAAAGATGGCTGAAACTGGGTACGATTGGATGCAAAAAAATTACCTATGCCAACTTCACGGTTTACATTCTCGGGAAAACCAGGAATAAATAAAAATGTAACAGATGTTATGAACCCACTTTTATTTTTTGAATTATTTTTGATCAGAAGCTGGTGCTTCATATTGTTACAGAAACTAACCGTTTTGAAAACCAGTATAACAACCAGCATCCTAGAAAAGAGAAATTAAGGACGAAGTTGTGGTGTCCAACAACTTTAGAAGAAATATATGTTTTTTTAGTTATACTTATTCTGTAAGAAATACTTGTAAAACCTCACGTTGCGCTTTACTGGTCTAAAAACAAATTCATCGAAACTCCAATTTTTGGGAAATTTATGAGCAGAAATCGCTTTCAACTTATCATGAAATTTCTGCACTTTTCTGATAACAGTACTTTTGATAAAAATTCACATCCAAATCCAAAACTAAGTAAAATATGGCCTGTTTTTCTGACATGATGAAGAAATTTTCAAGTGTCTATACACCTGAAAGGGACCCGAGCGTTGATGAGAGCTTGATGCTTTTCCAAGGCAGGCTATCATGGGTACAATACATACCAATGAAAAGAGCTCGCTTTGGAGTAAAACTCTTTGTACTTGCTGAAGCAGAGACAGGATATATTCACAATAAGATCGTGTACACAGGGCAGAGTACAATCTTTGACAAAAAGTATGAGAACTATGGAGTCGCAACAAAAGAGTGATGACGCTTATTGAACTTTTTTGGGGAAAAGGTTATTGTGTAATTGCGGACAATTTTTACCTCTCACCAGAATTAGCAGACCTTCTTATCCAAAATTCAACTGACGTATATGGAACTCTTCGTCCTAATTGACGTGATTTGCCGGAAAATTTCAACAAACTTACCTTGAAGAAAGGCGAAATAGCCGCTTTCCAAAGAGGCAAAATTACCGTATTGAGATGGCGTGACAAAAAAGTTGTTTCGCTTCTTAGTTCTATCCATACCGCAAATTGCTCTGAAACTGAAAAAATTGTCATGAAGCCAGCTATTGTTATAGATTATAACTTGAAGATGGGTGGGGTTGATAGAGCGGATCAGGCATTAGTTTGCTATTCAACAACACGAAAAAGACAGAAGAGGTATTATTTAACAATATTTCGCCATCTATTAGATATGGCTATTTGGAGTGCCTTCACATTACAAAAGAAACAACTCCGTAACGTTGATAACTACAACTTCCGCATGAATTTGGTGGAACGTATATTTGAGAAATTTCATATTACTCCCCCACAACCTGCCAAACGACAGAAATTAGAAAGTGGTTGCCCTTTACAACTTTCTGCGAGACATTTTCCGGACTTAGTAACATCAACGTCTTCAAAGAAAAATGCATCGAGAAGATGTGCGGTTTGTTCAATGAAAAAATTTCGCCGTGAATCCCGCTATCAATGCACTGAATGTGATGTTGGTTTATGTGTCCAACCATGCTTCAGGATATATCACACAGCCAGTAAGTTCTAACATCTTTTTTATCATATTGTTACACTATAATGTTACATTTTTGGTATAAGTTTTGTACATAATTTTTGTATTTTCGTTTCCTTTTATATTTTCGTGGAAGTACACAATGTTTATATTAAAAGCTTGTCTCTTAATTCCCCCAATACACCGCATAACTACGTGCACCTGTTTGGAAAACTGTGGCACGGGAATGAATCTCGTAAGTTTTTCTCGGCAGGTAAGAGATTACAATAAATACTAATTGTTTAATATTTTACTTATGACAGTAATTTTTGCTCGTGTTGCAGATGTGCAGTACAAGAAAAAAGTTGACGTTATACGAAAAACACATCTCTGATTTTATCATTATTTTTGCAGTGCAGTAAACCTTCCATTAAAT
The DNA here is from genome assembly GCA_963932465.1 of Maratus speciosus. Classification (NCBI taxonomy): domain Eukaryota; kingdom Metazoa; phylum Arthropoda; class Arachnida; order Araneae; family Salticidae; genus Maratus; species Maratus speciosus. Next base: position 452,499,534 of record OZ010796.1, read on the forward strand.
CGCATATCATTTAAAAAAAAATCAAATAATGCTTAAAGACATGACATAAAGAATACGACTAAAATGAACGCAAGAAAAACTTTTTTCGTATAATGAAACGAATAGAACCAATATTGTTACCAACAAATTGTTGGTTCGAAAGCGTACTTATTTATCGGAAGAGACTCAATAAATCATATTCGAAAAATATAAATTATTTACCTAGATGAATTTTTACATAAAAGTTTTTTTTTTTTTCGGAAATATGGTTTTGTTCAGGTAAAAATCACTCCTGACTCTTTTGTTCGAGATATATACAATAGTTTCCTAGCGTTAGCTTAAGGGCACAGCTTTCAGTTATTAGTGAATCCACAAAAATTAAAAATTGAATGGAACATCTTCTATCTCTCAATGATTATTAACAGAGTTCGCACGTTCTTAAACCACGCCCCATTTTCTAAGGCCACTACGTTCTAACTGTGTCACTGGGGAGTGAATCTCGTAAGTTTTTCTCGACACGTAAGGGGTTAATTACCTAGTCGGACAAATTCATATATGACTATGCCATTTAACTCTCCAATGCGTATCTGATTAACTTTATATTTTTACTTTTACCAGATAAATTAACCCCTTCCAGGGCGGTGGTTCATTTTTGGACCACCTACTTTTAAACACAAAATGTAATATTGGCACCAGAATAGTGATATGAAAATTTTCCTTTTACTCAGAACGTGTACATAAGCTTTTGCTTATTTTGAAAAAAACTTTCTTGCAGATGCTGGTGTCAATATCTCATTTCAGCATTTTGCGAATAAAAGTGCCTTGCCCCTGAAAGGGTTAACTCCCAGCAACCACTATATTTATATAGAAATATTATTACTGTAAAAATTACAGGATTATGCTACTAAATAAAGTTAAAAATCTATCTTTAAAATTTCTGGTGTCTAACCCTTAATATAAAAATGAAAACACAATTATAAAGTATAATTCAGGCACTTAAGTGTTAAAACTATTTTTACAAATGTCAGGGATGCAATCTCTGAACCACAAATGGCTAATTGCTACCACTAAATTTTTTATAGTATTCCTGAACCGATTTAATGACAGAATTCTTTAGATTTAATAAGGCGAAGAATACTATTAAAATTTAGAGGTGCAAATCAGCCGTGTGTGGCACAGTGCTTGCATTCTTGCCAAATGTTCTAGATTTTTGTGAATTAGCTATTTTACTACCCCAGTGGTAGAGTTTAACCCGATAATTCTAGCTCCCGTCAATATCACAGGCTGAGGTGTCGTTCATTAAAAGAGGACAAAATTTACTACATTGGGTAAAAAAATGAAACTGCACTTATTCCTTTCATTGCTGTGGAAAAATCGCCTCAAAATATAAAAATAGCTATAAATTGCATAAAATAGTAAATAAAAAAAAATCCAATCAAAATTCGAATATCGAGCTTCAAGGTCTCTATCTCTACAAATTACAGGGTAAACTAGGTTAAAATACATATAGAAGCACAAATAATTGTACAAAAATTACTTTCTGGTGCATACATATAAAATAAAGATGCTTAACGCTAGAACGCCAGGAAATTTCACCCAAGCTTCATAAAAATATTCCACACCAGAATTTTTATTTAAAATTATTTAACTGACTTATTTAATGTATGTCTGTGCAGTTTATATTTAACTTATTTTATTAAACATTTTTCTCGCTTAAATTGGCATTTACTCATTCGGCTGTAGTCGATTCGACTCTTTCCGGACGTTCTAGTTTTAACCCCTTGAGGGGCAAGCAGTTGCGTTTGTATAATGCTGAATTCCCACCGGAAATTTAGAAAAATTCTATTCCAAAACAACTAAAAGCAATTTTGCGGCTTTTTCCCACGAAAGTTAGAAAAGTAAAAGTTAGTAAAATTTTTCTGGTGTGAAACTTCATTAATCGTAGGTGGTATATAATATATACCGGTTCCCCTCAAGGGGTTAAAATACGAATTAAAACTATCTTAAAATACATTAGAATTTAATTTTTAAGATATTTTTAATTCGTATTTTAAATACCTTTTTATTATTTGTATGCACCTGAAACTCATTTTTGTACAATTATATTTGTAGTTTTATATGTATTTGAATTACTTAACTCAAGGTGAATATAGCACTAGAATTTTAACATTCATTTATTAACCCTTTCAAGATGGCAGCTTTTTCACAAATTTTATTTTGGTACCGCTTTTTTAAAAAAGTGGCCTTTACTGGTGAAATACCAAAAAAAAAAAAAAAAAAAAAAAAAATTGTAATTAGAAAAGAAAAATAATGCATTTATTTATTAATGGTGCCAAAAACAAATTCCACATGCACGTTTTGACGATGCATATATGCATCAACCGTCCCGAAAGTGTTAATAGCTAGGTTTATTTTAGAGTGCATACCTCTAGAATCGGGTTGGCCAACTGTGGCACGCCGGATATCACTAAAATTTTTCAGAAAAAAGTCTAGTGCCGGGAGGAAGAGGTAGCTTTCATATTCCTTATTTTAATAAAGCCAACTTATATCATTCAAACACACGAAGCTCAATTTAGTGGAAACCGAATATAGGAGATTCAATACTAATTTTTATCAATATAATGAATGAGAATTTCGCGAAATTAGTTAGCTTTATCCAAGCTGCTTTTCTTTAAAGTAACTTATATTTGGTGTTTCTCTTATATCTTGCATGATACTGCACAGAAAACATAGTAAACACATTAAGGGGTTTCAGGGCTCTTAAAGCTTCAAAAGTCTCGAGATTTAATTTTTTTTATAATTGTTTCCTTGAAATTCCTTTTAGAACAGAAGTTATGGCTTTTTGGAAATTATACCTGCTCAATAGCTGAAAGGGCGTTTCAGAATCTTTGAAGTCATTTTTCTCAAAAAGACGTGTTTGGGCATAACGCGTACGATATCTAAAAAAATTCTGACTATTTTTTCATGAAATTTTCAAAATATATATTTCATGTTAGTCTGCATAATCTGAACCTAAAATTTCATTTTTGTTGTTCAAAAAAAATATTTTTTTAGGTGATTACACTTTTGAAGTTTCGTATTAGCTAAATGTAACTTTTTATTTAAAATATAAAAATGCTTTAAATACAAATTTATTTAGGTTCAAGGTAATTATTACAGTCAGAAGTATAATTCGTCACGAAAAATTTCATTCTAGCTGCAAAATGTATTTTGTAATCCTGCTCGTATGCTGTTATGCCATTTTCTGCTCGACAAATATCTGACCGTTTGGAACGCCCTATAAATACTAATTCTGCATCTTGCAATTTTTTAAACACATGAAATGAACGAACATACTTACATCTTTCATCCCAATAAAAATTGTGTTTTTAAATTACATACATTTTAAGATATTAAATATTAAAAATAGTCTTTTTTGTAATTTTTTCCAATTTTAAGAGTCCTGGGACCCCTTAAGAATTCCAATTGCGTATATCTTGAGCAATAAACTATTTGTTAACTTATTAGTATTAATCAAATAGATCCCGATTAAAAGAAGGTAAAACTCCAACTCTTATTCCGAACAGTAATTTTGACTTCGTTTATGACTGAAATTCTGAGTTTCAATGTTCGAGATCACGTGTTTCCGAGGATTCCGTCCCTGAAGTAGCATCGTGTAGCCTTAACATACCACTCAGGGTTGAGGCGGCAATATCACTAGTGTCACTAACTGTCCCACGTAAATGAGGACTCCGAATTCTCTGGACACCAATAATTTCTTACAGTTTATTTTGCCATAATTAATCGCAAATAATTCTGCTATTTTATCAGGAGAAGAAAATTATTTTATAATACTGGTGTGCAGATTATTTGGAGACAGGTTTTACGCTGGAAACCTGGCAATACATATATAACGTCTTCGCGTGGATGCGAAGCAGATGTTTGCCTAAATGGCGGATGAGAGAATTGAGAACAGGCGGCACCATACTGCCCTGCCGACTTGTTACACGGAGGTGCTCAGTATGCTTGGGACCAATTTTCTTAATTTTTTATTCAATCTTTTCAGTTATTTTTAATAATATTTTATGCTTTGGGTTGTTTTGACAGAGAGGCTTGGATCGCAATCGCAGCCTGTTATACGATATTTTCATTCTCGTCTGGAACTGTAGTACAGGGCTGTTACAAATGATGGACCCGGTTTTTAAAAAATCATATTTTCGAAACTACTGCCAATATTACAAAAAGTGATACGTAAATTTAAAGAAAAATATACCAAGTTATTTTCAATTTCAAATGTTCGATGTGTGACCCGCTTTTTACATGGCATACGTCCAATCTGTAATCCAGTTCGTCCCAAACATTTTGCATCATATCTCTGCCAGTGGTTCTGAATTCTGCACAAATGCGTTCTTTATGTTCTGACAGTGTCAAAGACATTGTTTATGTATCACCAATGCCGCAAACAAAGTGCTCAGAACTTAAAGAACGCATTTGTGAAGCTTTCAGAACCATTGTCAGAGTGATGCTACAAAATGTTTGGAACGAACTCGAGTACAGATTGGACATATGCCGTGTAACAAAAGTGTCACACATCGAACATTATCAACTGAAAGAAACTTAGTATATTTCTCTTTAAATTCATGTATCACTTATTGTAATATGTGCAGTAGTTTCGAAAATATGATTTTTTAAAAATCGGATCCATCATTTGTAATGGCCCTGTATTCTCTTGTTAGGGGTTCCTTAAACGCTTTCAAGGTGTGGTTCAAGCGTTCGGGATCCCACCATGTTGACAATGGACAACTTTTTTAAAATTTAGATTTCTTGATTGGCACCACTTTTTTGAAATAGTAAAATTCGCCTTATTCAATTAATTAAGGCTAAAACAAAGGGAAATTTACCATTTCAGAAATGTGGTGCCAATCAAGAAATCTAAATTTTAAAAAAGTACCCTCCAGGCAAAACTGACGCATACACACTACTTGGAGGCGATTGTCTCACGCTCTAGTTAAGACACTGTGCCTGCACCTCTCTCTTACTGTGCTGCGTTGGCAGTGAGCTACTTTTTCAAAATTAAGATTTCTTGATAGGCAGCACTTTTTAGATAAGTTAAAATTTTCCTAACTAATAACATACTAATTAAGGCGAAAACAAGGTGAAATTTACCATTTCAGAAAAGTGGTGCTTATGAAAAAATCTGAATTTTTAAAAAGTAGCCTACTGGCAACACTTTTACTGTGTATTAAACATAGGTTCTCTTGCAGAGTACGTAAACGGGTAACAATCATACTTTTAAATAGCCTTACTATAAATAGTTTTACTAGTCAGAAAAAGTGGTGGAAGTTGCGGTAATAATTTTCAGTGGTCAACGACTGGATGCTTTTGTTTGTTTTCAAACTTACATTGGAAAACCAAAATGAACCATATTTCTTATATTTGAAGCAGACGTGGTGGCACCACGTACCAGCAATCCAAATATCAGTTAAATTTCGAATAGTAATCTTCAATTTTTGCATTCTCGGAATTTATTTCTTGAACCCCTTAACAGTCGTATTCAATTACGGTTTATAAATTAAATTTGCTTATTACCACCAATAATAAGAAAGAAAGAAATATTTACATTATTCAATGACAGGTAAAATGATACCATAATAAAGCAAATCACATTATTTTATGAAACTAGTGATAATCAAACAATTTTAATAACAGACGCAGCCCGTGAACATCACGGGAGCGAGAATTACGGGTCAAAAAAGTTGAAAAATACTGTTTGAAAATTGTGATTAAAATTGCTCCGATACTAATCTCTTTCAGCAAATATGTTATTTAGAAATATGATTTACCTTAATTAAAGAAGAAAAGGATTTTCCGACAGTGAAATCAGTGTCGTCGTCAGGTTTGGGTTCGTCATGCTCTGAATACTACTAATTTCATACAGTTATTTTTGGTTTATTTATTCTTTGATATTCTATGATTAGATAAGATAAATAAGGCTTTAAAATATTGGTGCCCACAGAATCTGGAATCCCAACCTAGAAATGCCAATGAGTTAAACGGCGTTGTTATTTACTAAATTGTTTTTTGTCATTTTTAGTTTTAAATATATTTTACAGTACATTAACCCTCTCGCTGCGCAATACGAGATTTTCTATGATGCATTTTTCCGTCTAATTAACGCTCCTTGATTATTCCCACCAGTTAATTTTTTTATTGTAAATTTTGCGTTATTTAATCAGAGCATTTTCCCGATTAAATTAGACAAAAATTTTTGTTTTGAAACACCGGCGAGAAAAGAATAAAAATTCTTAAAAGACGGTCGTCGCAATGGGGTTAAAATGCAATATTTGAAGCTATTTTGATAAAACAATTATGCAGCGAGAGGGTTAATATTTCCTGCATAAACCTAAAATCCTTTTTAGAAAGCAAAAACATATCCGGGAGGAACCCTAACGTTATACTGACGTTGAAATCAACATGAAATACAAAGAACAGGACCAAATGACGCTGAAAATTACTCTATTGTACATATGTTCGCCTATCTTCCCTGCTTTCTAAAACAGTGCGAAAATAAATCTTTAGTGACTTACCCGGAACTAAAATAAAAAACTTACATACAAACTGTGCCATAGATCAGGGGTGACCAACTCTGGCACGCTCGTCACCACTAAAATTTTATAGTAATCATTGCCTTATCCAATCATCGAATCTCTGCGATTCAAGAAGTTGACTTTTTCTGTAAAATTTTAGTGGAATCAGGCGTGCCATAGTTGGCCACTCCTGCCATCGATGAAAGCAAATTGAAAGGTTGTAGTATTATATTTTAAAGTACTGATTTTCTTTTTTTTTATTTACACCAGAAAAATTACAAAACAAAAGGCACATACTAAAATTTAAAATTAAATCTTTGCATTCGTTGTACCGTTTTCGGATCAAGAAATTTAATTGTCTTTGTTAGACGATTATGGAACCTTTAAGAAAATAACAGTGTAATCGCTGGTCATTGTCAAAACTGCGTACGTATCAAGCGCACAAACTTAATGCTGGGGTCGGGAGTAAATTAACAGAGCTGCGCCATCTTTTGAACGAGGTTGATAATCCACATACGCGGGCTTTTAGTGTGACATCATATATGACAGAATATCTACCGTCTGCGCATTTTCTAAATATTTAGTCACTCATGAAATATGAATCTTTTTTACCAGATATATTGCAAAAAAATTTTTTTACATTTCGTTTTGATAAAATTATGTATAAAAAATAGCCACAATATTATTTTAGTTTCAGGAGAAAAGGAATTAATGCTGCAAAAATATTACTGCATTTTGTCAAGAAACTAAAATGACGTTGCGACCAGTGGCGTAGCAAGAATTGGGTGGGGCCCAGATGCATTTGATACCACGAAATTTTCGTCGACTCATTTGATCACAAGCTTTACAGCTATTAATCAAGGTGAAAAAAACTTTACAATTTTAGTGGTGTGAAGTGCATCTGGACAGATATATATATATTAACACTTACAAGAGCAAGCCTTTCTGTAATGTTGAATTCACACGGGAATTATCGAAAAGATTCAGATCAAAATAAGAAAAAGCAACTTTTCAACTTTTGTCCACCAAAGATTTAAAATTAAAATTTATTTAAAAGTTTCCGGTGTTAATCATGATTAAAATTAGGTTGGATATAATATATACCACCACCCCTCAAGGGGTTAACCCTTAAATGCGCGATTTTTTATTTTGTTTCGAAAAAATTATATATGATTCTCTGAAATGTTTATTACACAGGAAAAATAATTAAAAAAAATTAGTCTTTCATATAATACGTCAGTCTTAGATTATGTTGCACATCTGCAATACAGGTAAAAACTACTGTTATGTGGTTGTTTTACGCTAAAATAACGAAAATTAGTAAATACTTTAATCTTTTAATTCCCATAATAGAATACGTTCAAGAAATTACGTTGTTCAGAGAACCTGACTTCACACCAGAAAGTGTTATTGGTTAATTTCGGATTATTTAAATACAAAAAGTCTGTTTTTTATTCAAAGCAAATATTGCTGTTTTAATTTTCAGATGTGAATGAGGTATATGCGAATAAAAAAAAATCTATTAAATTCAAAACAGTGTTGTTTGCATATATGCAAAGCTGCGCACTAAAGGGTTAACTAACTAAAATTTTTTAAACTGTCTGCCACACATGTTTATACTTTACCGCTAAAAAAAAATAATCGAAATTGCTCGTGAACTTTAGGAGTTAATTAGGGTTTTAGCTGAAAAGTAAAATTCTTCGGCGAACTAAGAACTTAGACATTTCTAACTTGGTTGAAGTTATTGCACAGTTTTATCAAACACATGAATTAAAGTATATAGAAACATTTGGATAAAATATAGTTTCATATTATAAATGCGTATAAAATGTTAAAGTGAAATTAATGTGAGTGGGAGTGGCGTCCCAGTCGTGTCTTCCTTTATTATATTATCAAAAAGAAGAAAACAGTTAGGTATCTTCCTGTAGTTCAATCCCGTTCGCTACGTAGCGCATGACCTTGTTTGATTTGATCTTGTCTTTAATTTTGCGGTTACTTCTCCCATTTAAGATTGGACGCTTCTTTGTATCCTGCTTTGGGTCGTTGTCCAATATTTAGATAGATCGAGTGTTAATGTTGCACATCTGCAATGCCAGTAAAAACTGAAATATTGCAATTTAGTAAATATATTAATAAGTATGAATCTAAATAACACACACACACACACACATATATATATATATATGTGTGTGTGTATGTCTATATATATATTGTAAAACTTAACCCCTTTTTTTTTTTTTTTTTTTTTTACTCTTATATTAAAAGTTTAGACACCAAAAATTTTAAGATAGATTTTTAACTTTATATTTTTGTAATTTTTACAGGAATAATAGTTCTATATAAATATTCTGGTTGCTAAGAATTAAGTAAAAAGTGTTGTAGATATGCATAACTATGCATTTAACCATTTAGTGCGCAGCTTTGCATATATGCAAATAACAGTGATTTGAATTTAATAGATTTTTTTTTATTTATATTTACCTAATTCACACCAGAAAATTAAAATAGCAATATCTGCTTTAATTAATAACAGATCTTCCGTATTTAAATTAAGCGAAATTAACCATTGAAACTTTCTGGTGTACGGTCAGATTCTCTGAACTACATAATTTCTATAACATATTCTGCCATGGTAATTAACCCCTTAACAGTGTGGCCCGAACTGGATTCGGGCAAGAACACTTTGCTTGCTTCGTTATTAAAAGCTTTCTGATACCACTAATTTGTAACTGTAAATTTATCTTTATTGATTGTCAGATATTTTTCGATTAAATAAGGTAAATATTTTAGTATGGAATAAGTGGTGTCCAGCCCCATTTTTAATTTTTTGTAAGAAAACAAATGTCACAGTTAAGGGGTTAAAGGTTAAGTTTTATAAAATAAATAATTGTATAAAATAAGGTATATGGAGACTTGCTTCTTAAAATATTTACTAATTTGCAATATTTTAGCGTAAAACAGCCACAGGACAGTAGTTTTTACTTGAATTGCAAATGTGCAACAGAAGAAAAAATTGACGTAATATATAAAAAAAGCATTTGTTATTTTTTTCATAATTTTTCCTGTGCAATAAATCTTTCAGAGAATCATACGTAATTTTTTGCCAGTGGCTACTTTTTTTTTTCATATTTCTTGATTGTTACTACTTTTTTGAAATGGAAAAAATTGCTCTTGTTTTCGCCTTAACTAATATGTCTTTAAATAAGGATCAATGGGCTAGCGGCTATTTCAAAAAAGTGGTGCTAATCAAGAAATTTAAATAAAAAAAAATAGCTCACTGGCAACACTGGCATAGAGGAGTCTCATGCGTTAGGATTCAAAACAATTAAAGCATCAAGTGGTAAAATGTTCCTACTTATATATACGAACAATCTAAGATACATAGAGTGTAGAAAATTTTAAATATGAATCCTTATGCCAAGGGTGGCCGACTGTGGCACGCCTGATTCCACTAAAATTTTACAGAAAAAGTCAACTTCTTGAATCGCAGACATTCGATGATTGGATAAGGCAATGATTACTATAAAATTTTAGTGGTGACGAGCGTGCCACAGTTGACAACCACTGCCTTATACAATGCCTATTTTTCAAAAAATTTCTTTATCACAAAGTTAATTTGAAATTTAACTTATGACTTTATTGGTAGAATACGGTTAGCTTTATTTGTAAAACAATTGTTATAGGTAACAATTGTTACAACAACAATTGATAAGAATAAGATTTTTGAAGCAGTTTACCTCTATAAGGTTCTTAATTTTCATTGAAATGTATGATATTCAGAAAAATCGATTTATTCACACGCAGCTGGAACCGCCATCTCATTCAATAGATTATTAACACAGAACTAAAAATAATTTTTTATGAAAATTAATATATAACGAATATCTTCGTTTTTATTAATTAAAAATATGAAACAACATGGATCGAAAGAGTAACAAAGATTAACTAAAATTGAAAACATGTCTTAAGATTTAATTTATGTCTTAACACTAAATATACCAGCAACTAGTACATTTAGTGATACCAGTTGTTGGTATAGTTGAAATTCATTTTTATGGAAATACCGCTGGTACTAAATGAAACTATTTTAATTCGAATCAGAAATTTTGCATAAAATAAATAAAATATAAATGACACACAAATAAGTTAAATAAAAAAGTTAAAAAATTCTAAATAAAAACCCCGGTATGAAATATTTCTATAAAAATTTGTAGCATTTTCTTAAGTAATGTGTATCTTAAATTGTTCTGAAGTATTTTCTTTTTACCTTGTTTTAAGTACAGAGAGATTCAATTATTTTGTGTATTCTATATAAAAAAAAATTAAGGTGCGAACAGTTTAATTTTTTTGAAGTATAATATTAATAATAGTAATAATATAATAGTCCCAGTAGAGCGCTAAATTACCAGGAAGATGCTTCAAATTATCCGTTAAATACATGGAAATATTAATAAAGAGGAACTGACATATCCCTAAAATAGTGAAGCTTATACTGTAACCGCTTTCGCCGGGGTTGATTACCACCGGTGCAAACTTTCACCAGTAAATTTAAATGGAAAATTTCTACTTATTTAAACGCCTTATTAATGCAAAATTTCAGCCATAAATAGTGTAAAAAACATGTATTAATTTTTACTGGTGGAAGATTACTTCGGCAGTAGTCAGGCCCTGAGTTTCCGCCATATTTTGACAACCTAGACTACCTCCTATCAGTGTCATAAGAAACAATTATAATACCTGGACAACAGCTACCAGTAAAAACATATTGTAAATTTAACCATATTTATGAAGAAAATTTTTCATGAAAAAGCCGTTAAAATAAGGCAAAGTTTTCTAATTAAAATTTACTGGTGGAAGTTTCCGTCGACGGTTATCAGAAGCTGCTGATCTAATGTAAAAAATCGGCCACCATCTTGTGACAACATCCTCAGTTACTTCACTCTCATCTGGTAGACAATACACTATATGTCTCTTCCTCCTTATTAATAACTCCATTGTTAAATACGAGTAGTGACGATCAGAAAGAATGATTATTGATCTAAATACAAGACATTATAGACATTATAGACATTATACAAGACAAGTACTGATCGAGATATCTGTGGCAAACGACATTGAGAAAAAAATGCTTATGCATCCCGAAAATAAAGCAAATATTTTCATGAATCCTCTCTGGTCTATTTTAACTCATTAAAGCCGGTTGGTAAGAAAACGTGCCATGTAAGGTAAACATTTTTTTTTTTTTTTTTTTTTAATTTGAATACCAGCATTTTAGTTTGGAAATTTTCACATTATCTAATCTCAGATTTTCAGCGATTAAATAAATCAAAAGTACAATGTGATACAAATGGAGTTATGAATAAAGAGGAGGAGACATGTAGTGTGCTGTCTACCAGTTGCGAGTGAAGTAACTGAGAAGATTGTCACAAGATGGCGGCGGCTTTTTTTAAATAGGATCTTCAGTTTCTGATTACCACTAGGGTGAACATCCCACCAGTAAAATTCATTAGAAAATTTCGGCATATTTCTACGTCTTATTCATGGAATTTTTTCTCAAAAATGTCGTAAAAAGTTTCATTTGTTTTTACTGGTATCAATATGCCTTGTAAAACTGTGAGTTTATTTCCCTGGTTGGCACAATACGGCGGAAACGCAGTATCTAACTATTGCCAAAGTAAACTCCTACCAGTAAAAATGAAAATATGATTCTACCATTATTTATGACTGAAATTTCGTAATATTAAGGCGTTTAAATGAGTTGAAAATTTCTATATAAATCTACTGGTGGAACATTCAACCGGCAGTAAACAACGTCTGCGATAGCGGTTACAGTTGATGCTTCACTATTTTAAGGATATGTCAGTTCCTCTTTATTAATAGTTCCATGGTGATACAATCCGTTGTCGAAGAATTAAGAAATGTAAAAGAGGCTCGTCCTTAATGGGTTAATACCAGTATTTCTGAACAATAAACTTTGTGGTATAATTTTCTTAAATGTTAATAATATATCAACCACGAGTGGTTAACTGTTATAAATAGTTAAAGACGCCGATGGGATCACTATGTTCCTGTCCGGATATAATATTACTTCAAAAAATATAGCTTGTATTCCACTGTATCCTCTTGATCTAGATCAAATCAAATTGATTTGATCTGATATACTATTTGTTAATTCTATTTAATATAAAAAAATAAGTTAAGTCAAAAATATTCTTATTTTTATTTGTAATCTGGAAAACATAAGTTCAACTACTAAGTATTGGAGGTAAAATTTTGGATTTTGTTCATAAAATTAACTGTATGTAATTTGACTTTTACTAGCAAAAATATGCACCATTAGATTTAATACATTTTCTCCATTGAGGTACCAGAACATTTATGTCAATTACATAGAAGGCCGGCGTTCGTCATCGACAAGGACTTTTTTAACGTCTGTTTCATTGGTGAACCTTTTCCTTCCCCCAAAATGGCCTAAATGCGTGAAACACTTACTCGATTTGAGAAAACTCCGTGGAGTATGGAGGGTAAGGATGAGTCTCTTAGCTCAATATGTGTAATTTTATGACAGTTTTTCTAGAAACGTGTGATGTTGCACGTGTGATGCTGTATTGTCAGGAAACATTAAAACTTCATTTATGTTGACCAATCTAAGCCGCATACTTTGTAATTTTCGATTCACTCACTGCAGTGTTTCTCTGCATTAATAATTATATCATAGATTTAAAATGAAACGTGAGTAATACCACATGTACACCACCAAATACTCACCACTATCTTCTTTCGATGGAATACATTTTAGACCTTTTTTGTAACTCATTTGCATCTAGACACCATGCATACGTACAAGAGCCAATTTTCAGTTACTGACCAATGGCCACTATATTTTATTAAAATTTCCACCATCATTTTAAACCAATAGTCAATTCTGTAGATTTCAATTAATCATCGAAGTAGATTTTTTTCCCATAGCCTCCAACTTAACCCATTGACGGGCAAGCAATAACGTCTCTGTAATGTTGAATTTTCACCGCAATAATCGAAAAGTTTTATTTTAAAATCAGGAAAAGCAATTTTTCAACATTTCGCTCCCATAGTTAAAAATATAAAATTCAGTTAATAGCTTCTGGTGCGAATCTTGTTTAAAATAGGTGGGATAAAATATATCTCACCGCCCCTCAAGGGGTTAACGGGAGCGACGTTGTCAAATTCCGCAAACTCCTCAGCTAATTTTAAAATGTTAGGTCTGAGTTTTTCTTTGAATATAGTTGTCTCAATAATAATATAAATGGAAGCCCTGGAGTATTATACGGTAATTAAATGGGCTTCATTTAAAATCAAACACGAAGTCGAGGATAGAGTATGAAAAATTAACAGAAAACTTTCGTTGTTGTTTTGTCAAACTTTTCCAATAAATAATTTAACCATTAAACCCTTAAACACATAAATATTTAATTTTTGTAATCTCCAAACTTTTCAAAAGTAAGGACGCACATGAATACATCATTAAGAAGTTTCCCTAATATTAAATATAAAATAAATTATTTTAATTAAACTCTAAAATTTAAAGAATTAAGAATTTTCTAGTCTTTAAAGTTTTACTATTTTGAATTTTAGAAAATGCTATATGAACATAGCTCATTAAGTAAGATTATCGTATTTTCCTTTCAAATGCCATCAATACTGTACCAGAGGTCATTAACTTTATCCCTTAAAAGTAAGAGATAGAAAAGTATTCTATAAATAAAAATGAAGTATATTTTAAATACACAGTGCTGGATTTCTCATTAAGAGGATAACTCATTTAAAAACCTTAGTATAAGCATCTTAATCTTTATTTAATGCAAAATGTGAATTTTTATTTTTATATTAATGTTATATAGCCTCATTAAATATATTGTTATTATCACTTAATATTTTTCACTAATATTTGAATAGAAAGCAATGATATATTTGTTATGATGTTTACCCAAATACACTCATGTCCAAAATTAAGGTCACAAGCATAAAATCTGCGAAAACTAATGAACTATTCTCTGTGTTGCCACGAAATTTGGTACAGAGGTATATTACAACGGGAGAAAGAATATAGCAACATAACAATATGGAAAAGATTTTAATTGTGAATTGAGAAATAGGGTATATCAAAAAGTGTTAAATCGTGAATCAGAGATAAAGCATTTATCTCAGGAAAAGTCAATCTAAAGTGGCGTGTTAACACCGTGCACTACTATACAAGCGTCACAACGATATCGCATACTGTTTATAAGGGTGTAAATAAATGTTTGTGGCAAGAAAGCCCATTTTTTCAAAAGCGCCGCTTTGAAGTCCTGGTGTGTCCTGGGTGTGAGGTTACATTGTGCAATGGATCTTCCTAGACCATCCCAAACATGTTCAATAGGATTGAGGTCCGGAGACCACGAAGACCAATTCATATGGCGAATATCCTTATCATCAACAATGTGAGCTCTGTATGGCTTCGCATTATCGTCCATAAACATGAAGTCCGGACCTAGAGGACCCCGGCACAACCTCACATAGGCTTCAGGGACCTCATCTCTAACGCTCGGCGTCCAGTCTTGTGTGTCTCTTTCACTACATAGAACAAGAGAGACCGGTTGTTGTGGAGCCGAAGACATCAGCCTTGGACACATTAAGAATGGGGGCGTGTTCTTTTCAGTGATGGGTCTAGATTCACCACGCAGGGTGATTCTCGTCGAATCTTAATCTGGAGAGAATGTGGAGATCGCTATCTTCCCTCATTCGTAAAAGAAATCAACAGATTTGGTTCCAAAGGAATCCTTGTCTGGGGAATGGAGTTATGAATAAAGAGGAGGAGACATGTAGTGTGCTGTCTACCAGTTGCGAGTGAAGTAACTGAGGAGGTTGTCACAAGATGGCGGCGGCTTTTTTAAAATAGGATCTTCAGTTTCTGATTACCACTAGGGCGAACATCCCACCAGTAAAATTGAATAGAAAATTTCGTCACATTTCTACGTCTTATTCATGGAAATTTTTCTCAAAAATGTCGTAAAAAGTTTTATTTGTTTTTACTGGTGTTAGTATGCCTTGTAAAACTGTCAGTTTGTTTCCCTGGTTGTCACAATATGGCGGAAACGCAGTACCTAACTACCGCCAAAGTAAACTGCTACCAGTAAAAAGGAAAAATCTGTTTCTACCATTATTTATGACTGAAATTTTGTAATATTAAGGCGTTTAAATAAGTTGAAAATTTCTATATAAATCTACTGGTGGAAATTTCCACCGACAGTAAGCAACGCCTGCGATAGCGGTTACAGTTGATGCTTCACTATTTTAAGGATATGTCAGTTCCTCTTTATTAATAGTTCCATGGTCTGGGGTGGCATAATGCTGAACAGTCATACACCACTGCACGCCTTCGATGCGGGTACTGTCAACGCATTTCGCTTTAGGGATGGGGTCCTTGAAGCCTGTGTGTGGCTGTTTCGGGGTACTGTAGGCCCGGAGTTCATGTTTATAGTCAATAATGCGAAACTACATAGAGCTCACATTGTTGATGATTGTTTGGAAGAAGAGGATATTCGCCGTATGTATTGGCCCTCGTGGTCTCCGGACTTCAATCCTATTGAACATGTTTGGGATGGTTTAGAAAGAGCCATTGCACAGCGCAACCGCCCTCCCAGGACCCGCCAAGAGTTAAAAGCCACGCTTTTGGAAGAATGGGCTTTGTTGAAACAAACATTTATTTGCACCCTCATAAAAAGTATGAGAGCTCGTTGTGAGGCTTGTGTTGCAATGCACAGTGATCACACTCCATATTAGATAGACTTTACCCGAGATACCGTAATTTCGTGCGTATCCGCCGCACTTCAGATAACTCGATTTCCTACCAGAATTAATTTTAAATAAATTGCGACTTGCTTCTGCTTAGCACTTATTTGAGTTCTTTTTTTTTCAATACAATTTCCGGTACCAAAAAGATTTAACTAATCCGCGGCGAATACGCGCAAAATTACGGTAAATGCTTTATCTCTGATTCGTCGTTTAACAATTTCTGATATACCCTGTCTCTTAATTCACAATTAAAAAAATTTCCATATTGTTATGTTTTTATATTTTTTCTTCTATTATAATGCACCTCTGTGCCAAATTTCGTGGAATTTCAATGAATGGTTCATGAGTTTTCACAAATTTTATGTTTGTGACCTTAATTTTGGACATGAGTGTACTAAACAAATATGCCAATGCTGATTTGAATAAAAATTGTGCTATGTTTTGCATTTAAAAATATATACCTTATATTTTATCTGTTCCTTATTTATTTATTTATTTATTTTTTGCATATTTATTAGCAGAAAAACGTCATTTTTCTCTGTTTTTAAATTTGAAATTCAGGTAAGTTAAAATTGTTGATTAACCACACGAAAAAATATTTTCACAAATCAAAAAATACATACAATGTTGGAAAAAAGTAAACATTTATACTAATTCTGTCAGTGGAATAGTCAGAGTGGTTGCAAAAAGTACCCCTATTTCGGTATAATAATATTCCCCGTATTTAATCGCAGAGATTCTGTGATAAAACAAGTTGAATACTCCTATTGGGAAATACTCAACTTTATGAAACCATGGGGATCCGAAATTATCTTTTCACATAAAAAGAAAGTATGTTCCATCGATAGAAAAGTATTTATCTGCCAATTGTATTAGCAAAATATTTTAAATCATTTTAACTCTCCGTAACTTTAAAAAATCCGTGCTGTGAAAAAAATTTCCATTTAGTAAATTTTCCACAAATGCATTTATTTACAAACAGCTTTCAATTTTTTTTGTACCTCATTTTGAGATAATTATTATTGTTCATGAATTGTTTAATGGTTTGTTTAATAGTTTAAGAACTTATTTTACCGCTATTTTAATAGTAATATTTTCCTTAATTAGTCACTGAAATTCACAATTACATAAGGCGAAGATTATTATTAAAACTGTTATTATTCAAACTGTGGCCCGAGGGATACCACTAATTTTTTTAAAGAAATAGTCGACTTCTTGAATCGCAGATATTCGATGATTAGATAAGGCAGAGATTTCTATAGAATTTTAGTGGTATCGGCTGGCCACAGTTTGACACCCCTGTTTTAAAGGCATTTAGTAACATTTGAATTATTTTTTATTTGAGTATTTTTAATTACCTTTTTGACATGTTAACCCTTTCAGGGGAAAAGTACTTCTATTCGTAAAATTCTGAAATCATTGATAGAACGAAATTTAAAATCTAATTTATTTGACAATAAGTAAAAGCTTTTCTCGCGTAGTCGATAAAAAGAACATTTTCGTTCCAAAATTCTGGTGCCAATGTGGCCTTTAGGAATTAAAATTAAGTGGTCCATAAATGAGCCACCGCCATAGAAAGGGTTAATAAACAGTTTTAAGAAGGAAAGGGATTTAATTAAAAAAACAGCATTTCTAAATGGAAAATTTGAAAAGTTTAAATTTAAAGAAAAAAAAATATATTTAAAATACATTTCCAAAAGCTTTTTTCATACTTTTCTTACAAGTATTTTCTATTACTACAAGTAACAGATTTGCGGAAAGTTTATTAATTATTTTATGAAAATTAAATAAAATGTCATGTCACACGTAAAAATGCACTAAAAAATACTACCTTATTCAAAATCATTAGACGATCTGCCGATAAATTATGGGAAAACATACATTTTTGGCAAATGAAAATTTCCACCAGCTTTTATAAACAGTATTTGTATCGTCCTATTTCAGGGGTGTCAAATAGTTGCACGCTGGATACCACTAAAGTTTTATAGTAATCATTGCCATTTCTAACCATCGAATATATGCGATTCAAAACGTCAACTATTTCTTTTAAAAATAGTGGTATCAGTCGGGCTTCAGTTTGACACCCCAGTCCTACTTAACCCCTTAACGGTCGCATTACGTTACGGTTTAAAAATTCAAGTTGCTTATTGGCCCCAATTTTTTGAAAAAGAAATATTCACCTTATTTAATGACATGTAAAGCGATACCATAATCAAGCCAATTACACTATCTTAGAAAACTTGTGGGAATAAAACGATCTGAATAAAAGACACAGACCGTGAATATCACGGGAGCGAGGATTAAGGCGTTAAATGCAGAATTTCTGTTATAATTAAAGCAAAAATATCCATTCTTTAAAAGTGGTGGAAGTTCGAGTTACAGTAATCAGGAACAGTCTCCCTGTCGGACTATCGTATTTTTACGAAACATAGTCAAAATATACACTGCTCAAAACTTTTAAAGGATATTGAGGTTGTGGATGAAACTTGCAGCTGTGGAATTGTTTACATGATTTATACATGATCGACAGACGTGGTAGCCTATATGAGGAAAAAATTACACTTTTTTGGCAGAAAAAAAGCATTGTATGTATTTGGGTACAAATGAAAAAAACACAATTTACGCATATGAGTTAAAAACGAAAAAAAGGGTGTTTCCTTCAAATAAAATCTTTTTTAGTAGGAAGTTTGGTTTCCTCAGACGGACAACAACGTTGAACACCTTTTAGGCATGGTGTCAATGAGGCTATTAATGGGGATCTGGGATATTCTGTCCCATTCCTCCAGAAGAGACCTTTCTAATTGTGGAGAATTTGTGGGGGTGGTAGGAGGCCAGCAACTCATCTGCTTAGAATGCCCCAAACATGCTCTATTGGTTTCATGTTAGGAAAACACGCTGACCATTCCGGTAGCACGATTCCTTCCTCGAAATGGAAATCTTCCTCCAAGGGAGCAAGAGGCGGTCTGCAAATGTCGCTCATTAGCATCAAGTCATCTCCAATTACTTCAACGTAAGGGACTACAATAGGTCCCAGGATCTCACCGCTATATCGCTGACCGGTCAGAGCTTCATTTTGAATGATGCGGAGGTCGGTGCGCCTATCAATGGAATGCCAGCATAAACCATCACTCCCCCACCGCCAAATCTGACACTTTTTAGAAAAAAAAAAAAGGATTTTTTTGTAGTGCCACGTTCCCTTCAGATGAAAATACTTCTATTATTAGGATGAACAGGAAAACGGGGGACTCGTCAGAAGATTATTTCGCCATTCATTACTCTTCCAGTTTATATGGTTTGTTTCCTACTCGCTGCAAGTGTGACGGTGCCTTACTGCTAACGCAACACATACCGTTGGTCTGCGAGCATACTGACTTACAGCGTGGATCCGGTTTCGGAGAGTTTGAGTCGAAAATGTGCGGATGGAAGTCGAGCGAAGGTGTTGTTGAAGAAAAAACGCATTCATATTTCAATGTCTCCGAGCCGTCAGCGTTGAATATCGATGTTCATTGGGTGTTGTTGAACGACTATAACCTTGTGCTGATCTTCGGCCTGCATTTCCAGTCTCCATAAAATGGATCCAGATCCTGTAATTAACACTTAGTGGAATTCCAGTGGCTTCTGCTACTTCGGCTTGTGTTTGCAGCCCCCCCCCCTCTAACAGAGCAACAAATTTCCAAGCTTCTGATTCAGTTAAATGACATCGATGAGACATCGCATCTATCGAAACAAAGCACATACTGAATGTCGATCATTGTTTTCCGCTTTGTCTATCAGTAAGTTAAAAGGCAAATTTCATTCGCTGTCGCTAAAGCGTCATTTTTGACGCCAAACTCAAAATTTGCATTTGTGACACTCTTCTTATATTTTCTGCAAAAAAAATTCGCTTATGTCTTTATTTTATATAGGACTTAGAATATCCTTTAATTGTTTTGAGCTGTGTACTATTCATGCCTAGCTTCCCTTTTATACTTTCTGAGGTAAAATATTTAAATTTTTAAAATGTTGACATTATTTCAACAAACAATATATACCATATATTCAAATAACACAATATATTTTCAAATAACATCAGGATATACAAACAAATTTACTTTAAAGTAAATAAAAGTTTCCTTCAATGTGTATTACAAAATCAAAATTTTATGCGAACATGGTTGCACTATGACATTTAGAGATGAACATTAATTGGGGTATATGGTATTCCACTTAAACTGGTCACTTTAATTGGAATGTAGTACGCCTGGGGAATGACTGGAAGGACATTTTCACCCTGGAGACGAGCGCATACCCAGAGTATGAATGGTTTTTACTTTGTCACCAATAAATACAAATAATAATCGTCACCTTATTTCATCGGAGACAAATTTAGCAATAAAAGAAGTTGAATATTACTTTTAAAAAGATAATTGTGACAATTGTAAAAACCGTACACACTCCGAGTCTCTCAGGCCCGGCGCACGTCATCCCGGACAGTGTTGCCAGATGGGCTACTTTTTAAAAATTCAGATTCGTGATTGGCACCACTTTTTTGAAATGGTAAATTGCTTCTTATTTAATGACATATTAATTAAGGCGAAAACAATGGTCATTTTACCGTTTCAAAAAAGTGGTGGCAATCAAGAAATCGGAATTAAAAAAAGTAGCCCGCTGGCAAAACTATTCCCGGGTTAAAGACATTTATGGGGTTAAGCAAAATTTTTTAAAAGTTATATATATTCATTTTTTTATGAAGAGTACCGATTTCCCTTAAAAACTTTTAAACCCTTATGAAATTTGGAAATTTTTAATTTGTTAAATATCGCAATAGTGTTCACTAGCCATTGTTTTCCTAACCTACTGACACCTGCTAATTTAAACAATATAATTATTTATCATTATTATAAGCTGTTATTTTTCTAATCTACATCCCTCGGATTGACACGTGCAGTGGCAATCGAGGGCAGGAAAGGGGAGGGTGAAAGTAGTGTTACATTATAGCTATATCTTTCCACGATTTAATCGCCGAATATCGCCGAATAACTAGAACAAGTTACTATTTTAAAATATATACGATTGCATACATATGTCAAGGACGGTGTACCCGCGTGCGAGGAGGACAATTGACAAATTTTTTCCAAAAAATTATTCTTAAAAAGTGAGTTTCTGAGTTAAGTCTAATAACTTAGCTACAAACTTTAACGCTTATTTCATATCATTATGTTTGGTATGAAAGCTATACCATATTTAATGTGAGATTTGCTTGCAGAAAGTCGATGAAAGGGTGCTTATTAACATTTTTTCTTTCGATTAAGAATGAAAATTTTAGCTCGGTGTGCCATGCATCTTACCGATTATCATTTGAAGAACATAAAAAAAAAATAATAGGAAAATTGATGACGAGTTTCGTGGATGGATGTCACAGCGTGAGCGTCGTCCACTTTCCATCGCCGAGGTCCGATACACCATCAGAGTTGTCTGCAATCCCTTTTATTTAACCCCTTCAAGGGCGGTGGTTCATTTTTTGACCACCTAATTTTGATTCCTAAATGCGATATTGGCACCAGAATATTGTAATGCAAAATTCCCTTTTATTATGTGCGTGAACAAAAGTTTTTGCTTATTTTGAAAGAAATATGATTGTAAATCCTGGTGTCAGACATTCATTTCAGAATTTTGCGAATAGAGGTACCTTGCCGCTGAAAGGGTTGAAAGGAAAACATATAAGATTTTCTGGAACTTTCAGAACATTGAGGTGAAAATGTTAAAAATCAACATACTGGAGATCATTTAAAAAAGAGTCTATTTTTACCCCTTTTTCACACTTTGGCATGCTTCTTAGTCCAAGAGCCGGCCGTCGATTTTCCTATGTATAAGATACAAGAGAAATTCGGTAGGCGTAAGTAAGCCCTAACAAATACCTATAGAAAGCCACCTTTATTAATTATTTATTCCTGCCGGGTCATGGATTTTTTGCATCACTTAACCTCTTCAGACCCCAGGGTTTATTTTCATATATATTTTTACTTCAGTTATGAATTTATGTTTGCAAAGGTATAACTAAGAAAGATTGAAAAGCAAAAAAAATTAAATTTATTTTTTATACATAAAATTTGATGTATCATATATGACACATGGGACTCAATAAGTACATTTTTTGACAAATTGTTAGGATATTTTCTTTTGTTTTGCATGGAAAAAATAATGTAAAATATTAAATAATTATGCATTTAATAAATTTTTATTTTGAATGTACTCTCCATAGGGTATTTTAACGTATAAAAAAAATGATTTACTTTTCGTTTTTGAATATTTCCCTCATTTTCTCTGCAAGTCATTTTTAAATCCCATTTTATGGCCGAAAAAAGCACTATAAAAAACAAATTGATGCTTTGCTTTAGTTTGGCTATCTTTTAAGATTCCATTCACAACATTTTCATTTTTTTAATCATCATTTATATACATTAAAAAAATTTGTAAAGATGTGTATCCTATAGGATACTCCAGGTCCGAAGAGGTTAAGGTGTCAATTTTGAGTGTTTGCCTATGTATCGAATACAAGGGTCAAACATATATCCCAATGTAGGTTTCAAAGTGTACATTAAGAATATATTGGTCTGCCAGGTCCAATCCTGCCGGAAACAGATGGCAGACTTACTTTTATGACGTCAATTTTGAGTGTTTACCTATGTATCGAATACAAGGACCGTACATACATCAAAATGTAGGTTTCAAAGTGTACTTTAAGAATACATTGGTCTGACAGGTCCAATCCTGCCGGAAATAGGTGGCAGACTTCCTTTTATGACGTCAATTTTGAGTGTTTACCTATGTATCGAATTCAAGGAGCGTACATACATCACACTGTAGGTTTCAATGTGTACTTTAAGAATATATTGGTCTACCGGGTCCAATCCTGCCGGAAACAGGTGGCAGACATACTTTTATGAAGTCAATTTTGAGCGTTTACCTATGTATCGAATACAAGAACCGTACATACATCAAAATGTAGGTTTCAAAGTGTACATTAAGAATATACTGGTCTGCCGGGACTAGGTGACAGACTTACTTTTATGACGTCAAATTTGAATGTTCACCTATACATCGAATACAAGGACCGTACATACATCATAAAGTAGGTTTCAAAGCGTAAACTAAGAATACACAGTTCTGCCAGGTTAACCATACACAGTTCCTGCCGCAATCAGAAGGGAAACATACTTTTTTACATGATTTTTGGTGTTGAAAGTATGAAATATGAAAAATAACGTGCATTTCCAAGTATACAAGAAAAATATATGTTTCTGCCGGGTCTAATCCTTCGCAACTTCAGGTGGCATATATCACGCTTACTTTTATAACGGCAATAATACTTGTTAGATAACAATGATTGCAGTAACTGTTTTAAGAATTCAATGTGTCTTCAAGGTTATTCACTAGACTTTATAAAGCAGAATGCACCGACATATTCTATACTTCAACAATCAATCTTAATAATCTCAGTGATAACATTATACTGATCTTCCACAAATGACGGCTTACTTTCTAAAATTATAGTTTTCTTTCTTTAATTCT
The DNA here is from genome assembly GCA_963932465.1 of Maratus speciosus. NCBI lineage: Eukaryota > Metazoa > Arthropoda > Arachnida > Araneae > Salticidae > Maratus > Maratus speciosus. The sequence continues at coordinate 452,523,443 of OZ010796.1, forward strand.
ATATATTTTTTCCTTTTATGTTTATATATTTATACCAAAAATCTTTTGGGGACTATTGACCTGGGATAATGTTGTCCTTCATTAGCAGATTTTTGAGTGTCTATCTATAGAAAATTATAATATTTTCTATAATAAAGTAAATAAATACTATTGAGATAAATTGTTCACTTTAAATTTAAAAGCACGAATCAATTTTTGAGAATTTTAATTTATACTCAAAATGCATATTAAAAAATATCTTTTTTAGCCCCCGGTACGGTATGCTATTTCTTTCTCTCAGCTTATTTTGTGCCGTCTCCAAAAAATAACGTTACGTTACAGAAGCTAGCCGTAAAAAAAAGCAATGCGATTAAATACTCTATAGTATTTTTTTTTTCTAAGCATCGCACATTTTCAATTTTTATACCGTCGTATTGGGAAACAAAAGTACTTTTAAATGCAATTTGTTTGAAAACTTCATCTCCATTTATTTTTGAAATATTAATGTTTTGTATTTTTTAGCACCATTTGTTTCATTTTGGTAACTCAAGTACTCCATTTATATGGAAAATAAAGGAAAAATAATTGAAAAATAGCAAGTATAACTTTTTGTTCCCATTTTCTCATAACTACCGAAAGAAAATGTAATTAAAATACGTGGTATTTTGAAAAAATATAAACGAATAATTTCTCTTAAAACGTGGAGCTGTTATAAACTGTATTTAATTTTAAGTATCTATAGACGCTTTCAGTCATGACGTTTTGGTTGGAAACTGACTGCAAACAAACTGTTGCCATGCGTCATTTCTTTTTAAATATAAATCGTGGAAACTGTTACCAGTACATATCAAGTATTAAAACACTTAGATGTGAGATATAGATATAAGATATAGCTGCAACGCATAAACAAAATAGAAATACAACATAGCAACCGTTTGTTTGGAGTCTGTTTCCAAACAAAACGTCATGAGTGACGTCACGACTGAAATAATCCACATTAATGTTACAAACAAATGAAGGTCTGTGAATTATTAGATAGCCGTTTTTTGTCGAGTTTCTTTAATGACGGCATCTTTTTGCTGCATTTGTATATTATTTTGCGATAGTGACATACTATGCATGCTTTACTGTAGGCGTTTAAGAGTGAATCATAAATGTGGAATTCTTAAGCGGATGCGAATGACATCATTTTACATAAAATAAAAGTGTGTAACATAAAAAAAAATTTCAAGTCTTAAAATTGAAATATGTTTTGTACTATTTATATATACATACATTTTTTTTCATCGGGGAGCAACACTAAATTCTGAAAAAGCAGAATTCCTGTTTTCTAGTTTTTTTTTCTTTTTAAGCGAGTAATATTATGTAAAATAAACTGTGAAGTGCGGGTATTACTCGCGCACAGAGGGTTACGAAGAATAAATATATGATTTAGTAATTGCATTATTAAAAAAAAAAAAAAACTGTTGCTAAAAGAATACTAAGACTTTGTAAAAAACTACTATACAAAGTAGGGTTGGGTATAACAGTACATACTAAAAAAATATAAATGGATATACCATGGAAGTTCAAAGAAATATGGGACCTAAATAATTTGTGTGTAACGGAAAAATGCAATTTTCTCAAAAACTATGTGACCTAGTGTAATCGCTATAATTTTCCTGCAAGGTTTAAATTATCGTCTACTACCTCTAATTTTTTCATAATTTTAGTTTCAGTAGATTCGGAATTAGATGGGGGGAACATATTTTTACGCTACATTTTCGACGATATCTTTGAAAATGTAATACCTAAAATTAAAAGAAATTTATTTTTGAATTCAGCGTAACGAAAGCTTTCACACGATATACAAAGAAAAGATTTCTTTTTCAAGTAACTTAATTTGTCCCTTTGCATTTTTACTAAATATATTTATAAATGTTTAATAATCTGAAAACATGTGGGTCAATAGTCTTTATTACTTCCCCCAATTTGAACTTTCCACGTACCACAGTTTACGAGTAAAATGGCTGTGACAGACAGACGAGACACAGGAGTGATCTTATAATGGTTCCGTTTATACTTTTTAAGTACGGAACCCAAAAATGGCTATATTTAAACAAATAAATACAGTGCCAAATTGTATTCAACTTACTATTTGGTAATAGAGTATGCTTCTTAGCTGATGCTGCCAATAAAAATTAAAAATTACTTATCAACTAAATGACAACGCCTCAGAATTTTTGAGACAATGGTGGTAAAGTTACACTGCTGGGCAAAGGTACCTGGTAGACTGTAATGAAAATGCAAATAAAATAAAAAGAAAATAAAAATAAATTTATTATCAGGACATTCATTTCTAGAAAATGACATGAAAAATATTACTTGTTATACAAATTCGCTTTCTTACAATAATACTTTGGCACATATCGAATTAGTTTTTAATCAATCTTCTTCATCAGAATCTGATGTATATATGCTATTGTCATCAGCTTCACTTTCATTTTCTTTTTCATCATTCAATAAAATATCTTCCACAAGCAGAGGAGTTGGACTTCCTTCAAACCAATTTGGTCTGATTCCATCATTATTATTACAGATCCATCCACAATCAGAGATATCATATAAAATTCAATTCTTATTTGTTGCATTTTGCCACATAGAAGTAATGTAAATTGTTCTTAAAATTTTTTGCTTGAGAGATTTCCAGCAAGGTGGCATCAAACTTGAATCGTAATTTTTTACTTTTTTGAAAAATTGTTCCTCGTTAAATTGTGTTGCGAACTGTTTTTCAAAATTTAACAGACGAGCTAAATTAACATCACTACAATTTTTAATACCATAAATATTACAAGTGAATTCTTGAATTGTTTTCATCATCTCTCCGTTTTCAATACTTAGGGGATTATTGAGATTTGCAAACATTAACTGATATTTTTCATTTTCTCTTAATATTTGAAATGGTTTTATTTTACGTTTTTATAAAAACTTGCTGTATAGTCGCATCCAGTATAAGCATGAAAACCAGGCAAGGAATTGCAAATATTATTTCCTAACAATTTAGCTAGGTCTGTACAATTAATACAATTATTTTGAGCTGCCTTATTGGTAGATGAGAAAAGCCAAACTTTTAGATGTTGAAATTTTAAGATGCTACCTAATAATATTATTAAAACATCTGTATCTGATGTTTTTATCAGAACTTTGAAATTGTTTTTGCATTTGTTTAAAATGAAACATTATCCTAGAGTCAGCTTCCTCGTGGCTGCATTCTAATGCTGTCTCTTCCACTTTTAAAGTTTTCCCATTTTCTGATACATATGAATAGCATTTTTTTCCAACAGTTAAATAAACTTTTTTTTTCACCTAAAATTGCAGCCACATCATTGCTTCCCCAATATCGACTTAAAAATTCAACTAAAGATTCTTTAAATTTTTTATTTTTCAGACTTTTCAAAAAAATTATTGGCCTGCTCTGGGAAGGCTCTATAATGGTGTACGGTACACCAATTTCATCCCGATTCTTTCTTTCTACATCTTTTATCGAGGGGGATATATAATTGTCAAAAATAAGATGAATTTCGCCGGCTTTAGTACTGCAAATTTGTTTTAATATAAATTCAGCTATCCTGCCAAAGGTTTGGGGTACTGTTGGTTTTAATCTGTCAAGCAAGTAAAATCCATCTATTAATTCCACATTAATCTGTAACGGGTATTCTGGTTCAACTAAAGCTTTAATTGTGTTTGCCAAAGCAGATTTTGTTGTTTTATGCATTTCACCTGAGCATTGGAACAATGCTGGTGGTGCAGGTGCTAATGGATAAGAAAGACACATTTCGAGATCAATTTTTGTGCTTAAAGCTATTGCTAATAATCTTCCAAAAATGTTCCTTTCCATTTTCCTTAAAAAATTTTTGCCGCCATCAGTATTTTTGAATGTTTTTTTTAATGCATTCTGAAGAAAATGTTTGGGTTTTTACTTTGCTAATGGAAGATTCAACTATGTCACCATTGCTATTACAGCTACTTATGAAATTTAGTTTTTTGTTTTCACCTATTTGTTCAGCCTCGATGGGAAATTTACAAGTTGAATCACAAACAGATCTTCCAGTAACAATATTAAATAAATAATTTGTATCGATATTAAAATCAAACGGGTTAATATTTTATTTGATTTTTGCAATAATATTATAGACGGCTTGTCTATCCTTAGTGATCCTGCTAGATTCTAATTCACGAGTAACATCATCATGATCTGTAATACATAAATCATCTATAATCTTTGATATTATTTTAATTCTCATACTATGACTCAAAGCCCAACGTTGTCTGGCCGAAATAGAATTAGCGAAATGCGTAATCCCAGTACGTGAACTTCCTGCATCGGCATTAAAAGTTTGCTCAAGTGTCAAGTCAACTGGTAATCTTGAAAGGGTTGTATCAGTTCTTTTAACTCCGAATGCACCTCTTTTAAACGCAGGGAATAATTTCGAATTTGTTTTTTGTAATTTAATTAGATTACAAGAATACAAAAGAATATATCTTGCATAATTTTGCTGATTAAATACAAAAAACAATTTGCCATGTTGTACAAACAATCTAGATAGAAATTAAAATCATTGGTTCTGATGCTTCTGGAAAATCTGAAGTAATTATTAATCAATTCAATATATTGCAAATAATATTGTGCTGTTTTCCCATATTCACCGATACATATTTTGTCAGTAAATGTTTTATATTCTTTTAATTTTTTTCAAGCTTTCAGTAAGATTAAGAGGTTGTGTACATTCAACGGACTCTGTATAACTAATTTTAAATTATCAATTAAAGTTGAAGCCTCTATATTGTTTATATTTAAAAATTCTTCTATCAGTAGACTTTGCAGAGCAACAGACAAAAGGGGATGGATACGTTTACATTGGTTGAAGTGTTTACCGGTGACAAAACTGTTCACTGAACCAGCTGCTACAACCTGCGAATCCACTAAGATATCTGTAATTCCACTAGATTCAATATATTTTCCATAGCTTTAAAAAAGGCCATTTGAATATGAAAGCCACCTAAGTTAATAAACAGATTATCAAATTTTGGACTTTCCGTTACTCTCAGTCGCAAAGCCATTTTCGTAATAGCAAGGTCATAACTCACTATGATTTGTGGTTGTTGGCAATAATCCGCTATTTTTTGCAACAAAGTCATAGTTTCATAAACAACATCACATGAAGTTGGAGGCATATTAACAGGAGGCAAATAGTCTACTACTTGTTTTTCGCTTTTCTCAATACACATATTACTAGGAAAACCAACCCACATAGGCGTTGATTCTAATTGTGAGAAACAAAAACTCCATATTGTATCTTTCATAATAGCATTTTCTTTGGCTTCTGAACATTCGTTTACGTTTGCAAGAATATCATTAAGAGGAATGAGTGTTGTTTTAGCCAAAGGTTTTTTGTGATAGGGCTGAATAATAGGGTTATCTAAGTCAAATTTGCGTCTTTTACGCGGTGTTACATTTGTATCTGATTTCAATTTTTCTTGTGTCTCATTTAGATTTAAGGACTTGGTATCAAAATGTAAAGATGATGGAGTATCATTCACATTATCTTTCAGATGAAATTGATAAATAATACCGACGGTATCATGTAGAGTATCTTTACCCGTAAAAGTATCTACAAAGCAATCATAATTGTCGAAGGCAACATTAGTGCAAAGATTACTTTCAGTACTTATTCGAGATGGAATATATTTCTTTTCTTCACATGTTGTATATGTCATTTCCATCTCCAATTCTTCAGCAACATGGTAGCTGACAGAATGACTATAATTATTCAAAATTGTTAGTAATTTTCTACTGTTTGTAAGAGGTTTAACTACCAAACCCAACATCATATGTTTTGCTGGCTTAACTCTTCCTTTTGTAATACAATAAATAATATCTTGGCATATAGATTTTATTCTTCTTAAATCACCAGATGAATTTTTGCGCCGAATATCCAGACCTTGTATTAAATTACAAATAAAATTAAATAATTCATCGGGTATTTCACATTCCCCTTTAATTATGTCTTCGACAGATAATTTTTTTGGAATCTTATTCACTTTTAGAGATTTTATTGTATTACGCAAGTTATATGCAGCGTTTTCAAATGTCATTATCTCATCATCAACTAATACGTTAATTAGTGTATTAATATCAATGCTGCGCTTGTATACTATTTTCTTTTTACTCACTGCTTCAGAAACATCAATAACAATAACATCATTATATTCTTTGAAAATTTTTTCATGCAAGTTTTGAGGAGTATAACTTTCAAAATCTAGTTTTGGTATAAAGTCACTACACTTTTCAAAAAATAAGGTCTTATATCGTTGAAATAAAGTAGTAAGAAAATAAACTTTTTGATTTTCAATAATATTGGTATCTATAAACTCACGCAAAACTTCAAAAGCGTCTTTATGTGCTTGCCGTAACGCATGCCAATTGCTTTCTGGTTTCTTCGTTTGTATAATTTTATCAGCTTTACTTTGATAAATAGTGCGGCACACACCATGATATGACAAAGTTTTTCTAGATTTTAATCTTTCTATAAATTCAAAGTCATTCAAAATTTCTGCACATTTGACTATATTATGAAACATTTCTCATGAATTACACATTGAAACATATTGTCGACGGTTCTTACCAGTTCTTTTCTCTATTTTATTACAAAATATACATATTGTTCGGTATTTTTCAGATCTTAATGGAGTGCTTGTGTCAGATTCGGGTGTTTTTGTTACTGACGAGGAAATTGCAAAAGTTTCTGTGGTAACGTTTGTGTCTGTTTTTTACTAATTTATGGCACTGGCTCATCACATGTTCTCGATGTTTCCAGTTCATTGGTTGTAAATGAGAAAAAATCGTTACTTTGTAAAGCACTTGCAGAGTTTGCAGAAACTTTCGAAGTATTTGGCAGAGACTAAAAACAAGTAAACAAAAAATGATATTTAGCAAATGGCATTGTTAAACATCCCAAATATATTATAACATTTTTATATAAAGCAAAAATATTTTTTCGCCAGTAAACTTTTACAAATTTTGATAACTTTTCAGTAAAGTATTTCATAAATAAAATTGTTGTATTTTATGAAAACAAAATGTGTATGGAGCATTTTGAAACGCATTGATTTTTTGACATATAAAATAGAATAAGTAAAAAAAATATATATTTTTTAATTTCAAATTTTGAAGTTAAGTATTTTAGCCTGCTCTTGCCAACAGTGTGCATTGTCAAGTGATTTCATTGAAAAAAAAAATACTTTTTGAAAATCCACTGCCGAATGGCACCAAGGGAATTTGTTTTACAATAAAAATATTACCAGAAGGCATTTACAACGTTATTATTTAGTTTTATCTACAAAATAGCTTTTTTTTACATTAATTTGTGTTTTATATGTTGCTCTAAATTCTTTAACACCATTTCAAATCTGAAAACAGCAAGTTCAATATGAATGGCAATATTTTCAACTGAGGCCAAACAGTCTTTTGGTCTCTTCCAGCTTTCATAGCCAAAGATCTTGCATCTTAAAATTTTTAAATTATTTTTCATAACGTACGTTTAGTTACTTTACCTTATCGTAGATGTTTAATGACCAAAATCGTCTTAAAGTTTGTAATATGGAATTGGCGTTTTGTCTAAAAGCTTAGTTAGAAACGCACGATCTTTCAAATTTAGTGTCATTTTTCTTTTCAAATGCAATACGACTAAACAGGACGGCGTGCGGGAAGTTAAATACTGATAGGAATTGTAATCTACTGTAGAAATTTTGCATAGCTAGCTTCATAATGTCCTAAAAGTGCATCCTGGTGATGATTTTTGAACTAATTTTAAACAATAAATTCTAATTTCTTGATTTACTTAAGGGCGAAGACACCAACTGAATGAAAATGTATCCGTTGCCTGGAATCGAACCAAGGACCTTCAGCTTACAAGGGATCGAACCAGGGATCTTTAGTCCCTGGTTCGATTCCAGGCCCAGGATGCATTTTCATTTAGTTGGTGTTTTCGCCCTTAAGCAAACCAAGAATTTAGAATTTATTGATTGTGTGGCGATTTGATTTCACTTTGAAATTTAAAATAATTAACTATTTTTCAACGTTAAAAAAATTCGTTTAGTGTCATTAAAATTTTCTGAAAATTTGAGATGATTTACATGATAAATTACATCGTTTGTTGTACACACAAAAAACTTAAATTAAACCGATGTAATTGTTCATCAGTATTTAAGCCAAGTAAGAATCTAAAAAAAGAAGCTTCATATCAATAAACATCTTTTTTTTATTAAGTTTCCGGTTTTCATATTGTGTGCAGTAAATAAAACGCATTTTGTTTGTGTTCTATTTATTTTATAAAAAATTTCCTATAAATCTTATGATAATTTTGTTAATTTATAGCCTAGCATAAAATTTTGTTATTAATCTTGTGATAATTTTATGGATTTACAGCATAGCATAATTATATTAAATAAAATGTCTGTGATACGCATCATGCATCAGGAACAATTCTGAAGCTGTACGAAAATTTAGTTATCGATTATCGACTCTAACATAGACTAAATCTGGCCATGGCCACACATGATAAGATTTGTCGAATTGACTGTTCTTAAAAAAGCAATGTACTGTTGCCGTGCACGCTCACCTTAACTCCAGCACTAATGTATCAAGCGTCGCCATCGCTCAAGTATATCAAACGCGGCGCTAGCATGTTGCTTGTTTAAGAAAAGTCTATTGGAAAAATCTTATCATGTGTGACCAGCCTAATTCGTACAACAATAAGGTATCAATAAATCTTTACCATCTTCACAGTTTATTTTTGTTAATACGGTAGTCTTATGTTAACTCATTAAATGAATTTTAAAAAGTGCAATTATTTAAAGAAAATATATATTTTCGCTAAGTTTTTAAAAAACATTCCATCGTCAAAAAGACCGTATTGTTTTCGTTAAAATATTTTTAAATGGCCTTGACAAAATTATTGAAACTTTTATCTGTAGTTATCGTAAGAGAATGTGAGAAAAGAGCATTTTTAATATATACCTGAAATCTACGGGTTTTTTTTTTAAATATAAACCATTCAATTATGAATTTTTTTCTTCTTCGAAACCGTATTTGACATGTTCTTTATTCTCGAAGCGAAAAATTGTTTTTGAGAACTTTTGTATGTCTTTTATTCTTCTACATATATTACCATATGATTAATTAACAATAGAATTTTTTCGTTTACTCCTTTGAAACTATTTACTAAAACTATCTTTCAATCTATATTCCTACTATATATTTGATGATTCAAATTTTATACGGGTTCTCAACCAATTTAGTAAACAAAAAAATTAATCTCAGACGATCTGAAATTTAATTTAATAAGTTTCCCATTTTTTTCCTCGATGAACTAAGCAGACGATTTGTTATTTAATTTATTATGCTGGAAAATTTGAATGAGTGTGGCAGCAACAAAGAAATCGATGTTGTTCTATATTTTCTAAGATTATGGTTATTTATTAGATTGCAATGATGGCCGATTAGTTCCCACACATAAAAATCTTACATGTAAAAACTATAAGATTATAGTATGATTTGTAAAAGCGTAAATTGGAAACCTTGTAATGGATAAAAAAATTCACATTGCAAGTTACGTTAGAGTTGCAATTAAATAAAGGTTTAAAATTAGTTATGAAATCATCATTAAAATAATGTCTGAAATATAAATTAATTTTATTTTTGAAATTGTTTAAAACATATTTTTTATTATTAAACTACACATCCGTAATGTTACGAATGAATCAAATTACATTTAATTAAAAAAAATTAAAATCATGTTAACAATTTTCTTTTTATGTAATTTAATTAAGAATGATTCTCTTTAAATATGTCTAACTTATTCAATTTACCATTTTATCGCATTCCAAAATATGTCTTACCTTTTGTTGTTATTTTCCTTAGAAAAAACCGTTACAAACAATTCTGGACTGTTATGACAAAATTATTACCGTTAAAATATTTTAAAACTTTACAAATTTTGTTCTTTTGCAAAAGAAAAAAGGCTTCTTTTTATTTGGAATGTTTTTTTTTCAATAGTCTTTTACATTTTATAAAGTGATTATCATAACCCTTTAAGACCGGTCAGCTTTTTTTTTAAATCAATGATGTAACTGAAATTTGTAACTGATAATTTACTATCTGTTGACAAAACTCATATAATATAGTTTCTGTTAACCATCACAATCACTCGATTCCGGCATTTATGGAATAGATAATCCAGGAAGATAGAATTTTAGTTAATGCTTAACCCGTACGATCGTGCGAGCCGGTCTTAAAGGGATATAGTTAAATTCGAAAATGCATATTAAAATAATGACAAGTACATTAAAATCCATAATTTTCTTAGAAAAGCTGAAATGCTTTATTTATACAGATGTAAAGAAAATAATTTTTGGACAGATAGTTCATTAATTTAACTTAAAACAGTCAGTTGCAATCTTTTTAACGCTGTTATTAGAAACATAAAGATCATGACGTTTTTTTCGAAAGATTTTCACAGACAATGTAGAGTCATAAAAGTTTTCATTGTTAATAAATAAAAAATATCAAGTAAAATTTATATGATATATTAATAAAGAAGAAGATATACTTACATTTTCTTTTTGTAGTATTAACTCGAAATCTTCATTATATTTCTTATTAAGTAGCATAATTTTTTATAGCAGTCTTTATGATAGCCAGAAAATGAGAGAGATTCTGGAAGTTCTATCTCGTAATATTTGAACTTTTTGAATTTCCGAAAATATAACATTCGGCGGCATTTTTCAAAAGTTGTATCACTAAAATCAATGATGTCATCTGTTTTCCCACAAACAAAACAATGTTTCATATTTAAAAAAAAAAAATCTTGAAAGGAAAAGAACAAATCAGAAAATTTTGATCACATCATCATTAAGAAATACTAATAGGGATATAAATAGTTGCCATCTGATTTCATAAATTAAAAATAATAATACAAAAAGAATACAGACGATAATTCTTTAGAAAATAGTTGCCATAGAAATAGCACTTCGATGAGATCAAAGGTGTTATCTGCAATCATCAGTTTCAAAATTAATTGGCATTTTCAATTTCAACTCATGCTAAAATTACTATTTTAAACTAAGCAAAAGTAAGTTTCAAAAGTGATGTTATATGCTCAAAAAAAATAAAATAAATAAAAATCACCCTCTTTCAAATTTAATTTGTGAATTCTATGGATAAGAAAAAGATAAAAAAGTGGTGCATAGGTAAACACTCAAAATTAACGTAAATAAAGTAGGTCTGCTACCCGGTTGCGGCAAGATTAGACCCGGCAGACCTGTATATTCCTATTGTACATTTTGAAACCTACATTGTGATGTACATTTGATCCTTGTATTCGATACTTAATCAAACACTCAAAACTGACGTTATAAAAGTAGGCCTGCCACCCGGTTGCGGCAGAATTAGATCTGACAGACCTGTATATTCTTAATGTACACTTTGATAGCTGCATTGTGATGTATGTACGTTCCTTGTATTTGATACGTAGGCAAACAGTCAAAATTGACGTCATAAAAGTAGGTTTGGCACCTGGTTCTGGCAGGATTGAATTTGACAGCCCGGTAATATTCTTAATGTACATTTTGAAACGTACATTATGATGTATGTTTGATCCTTGTATTCGATATATAGGTAAAAACTCAAAATTTACGTCATAAAAGTACGTCTGCCACCTGGTACCGGCAGGATTGGACATGGCAGACCAATATATTCTTAATGTACACTTTGAAACTTACATTTTGATGTATGTGCGGTCCTTGTATTCGATACATAGGTAAACACTCAAAATTGACGTCATAAAAGTAAGTCTGCCATCTGTTTCCGGCAGGATTGGACCTCGCAGACCAATATGTTCTTAATGTACACTTTGAAACCTACATTTGGATGTATGTGCGGTCCTTGTATTCGATACATAAGTAAACACTCAAAATTTACGTCATAAAAGTAAGTCTGCCACCTGTTTCCGGCAGGATTGGACCTGGCAGACCAATATATTCTTAAAGTACACTTTGAAACTTACAGTGTAATGTATGTACGGTCCTTGTATTCGATACATAGGTAAACACTCAAAATTCACGTCATAGAAGTATGTCTGCCACCTGTTTCCGGCAGGATTGGACCTGGTAGACCAATATATTCTTAATGTACACTTTGAAACCTACATTTTGATGTATGTACGGTCCTTGTATTCGATACATAGGTAAACACTCAAAATTGACGTCATAAAAGTAAGTCTGCCACCTGTTTCCGGCAGGATTAGACTTGGCAGACCGGTATATTCTTACTGTACACTTTGAAACCTACATTGGGATATGTTTGAACCTTGTATTAGATACACAGGCAAACACTCAAAATTCACGTCGTAAAAGTAAGTCTGCCACCTGTTTCCGGCATGATTGGACCTGGCAGACCAATATATTCTTAATGTACACTTTGAAACTTACATTTTGATGTATGTGCGGTCCTTGTATTCGATACATAGGTAAACACTCAAAATTGACGTCATGAAAGTAAGTCTGCCACCTGGTTCCGGCAGGATTAGACTTGGCAGACCGGTATATTCTTAATGTATACTTTGAAACATACATTGGGATATATGTTTTACCCTTGTATTCGATACATAGGCAAACACTCAAAATTGATACCGGAAGTGACGCAAAAAATCCATGACCCGGCGGGAATAAATAATTAATAAAGGTGGTTTTCTATAGGTATTTGTTAGGGCTTACTTACGCCGACCGAAATACTCTTGTATCTTATACATAGGAAAATCGACGGCCGGCTCTTGGACTATCTAAAAATCAGTGGCGTGGCGTCCGGTCATCGCTGTATGCGGCGATGACCAAGCAATATTTTAAAATTCTTAATAAGCTTTTAAAACTCTACGATCCAGTTTTAGCAGAACATTTGGAGTTCATGTATAAGTGAAGGTAAGATATAAAGTTTCTTTTTTGAACATTCAACCATTGAATTTTAGAGTTAATAATTCTTCACCGAAAACTTAAATAATTGCGATGACCACCGAAAATTTTCACGCCACGCCACTGCTAAAAATGTTTATTTTTGTTTTAAACGGCTGAAAGTGTCCAACCCATTTAAATAAGATTCCCTTCAATTTGAAATAAAATATAGCATTATCGAAGTCATGTTTTAGCGATCTGATCTCGCACAGTTTTAAAAACGCCATTTTGCTTAAGTTACATTTTTAGTTTTAGAAATATTTAATACTAGAACCGCGGTTACGGGTCATTTTGACCCGTACCAAATGAATAGATGTCAATTCAAACTAGAAAACTCTTTATAAAATAAGTTAAATATCTGCTGCACAAATATAACTGAAATAAGTATGTTAAATAGTTTTAAATAAAAACTGAATATTTTTATAAAACTTTAATGAAATTTCGCGTTTCTAGAGTTAAACCTTTCAAGAGCGGTGGTTCTTTATTGGAGCACTTAATTTTAATCCCTAAATGCCCCATTGGCAGCAAAATATTAGAATGGAAATTTTCCTTCTCCGGCAACGTTTGATTGTAATGGGGATTTTCCGCCAGAGAGTAACATCCTATGACATTTTTTGGTTGGTGCTCCGGTTTGGCTGATCAAGCACATGAACAAAAGCTTTGGATTACGTTGAAAAAATTTTACTTGAAAAATTCTGGTCTCATTCATACATTTCAGCATTTTAAGAATAGAAGTACCTTGCCCCTGAAAGGCATTAACGTGCTTTTGAAACAAACTCGAATCGTGGTACCAGTGTTGTCAGTTTGACCTTCATTTTTAATTAAAAATTTTGATTTCATACCAGAAATAATGAATAGTATTTTATGGTTTATTTAATGAGAAAACTTTAGCGAACTTATAAAGTAGAAATTATTCTTCCGAAATTTCCGGTATGAATTTGAAATTTCGTATTAAAATTAGAGGCCAAATTGGCAATCCTGCATAGTACCCGTAATGCCCCCTATATAACATCAGTATGAATTTTCATGTATGGCTCGAATTAGAAAATTAAAATTTCCCGAGCGCACAGGTGCTACAGAATGGCTGGTTTAATCCCCTTCAAGGGCGGTGGTTCATTTTTGGATCACTTAATTTTAATTCCTAAATGTAACATGGACACCAGAATATTGCAATGAAATTTTTCATTTTATCAAATACGTAAACAAAAGCTTTTCTTATTTTGAAAAAAAAAAATCTTTAAATTCTAGTGACTTTCACTCATTTCAGCATTTTACAAAGAGAAATACCTTGCCCCTGAAAAGGTTAACCCGTTCAAGCAGTGTTGCCAGATGGGCTACTTTTTTAAAATTCAGATTCTTGATTGGCACCATTTTTTTGAAATGGTAAAATGCGTCTTATTTAATAACATATTAATTAGAGCAAAAACAAAGGTAATTTTACCGTTTCAAAAAAGTGGTGACAATCAAGAAATCTGAATTTAAAAAAAAAGTCGCCCACTGGAAACAATGCGTTCAAGCACAATGGTCCAACGCAGTGTTGCCAGATGGGCTACTTTTTTTTAATTCAGATTCTTGATTGGCACCACTTTTTTTGAAATTTTTAAAATGCGCCTTATTTAATGGGCATATTAATTAACTCGAAAGCAAAGGAAATTTTACCGTTTCAAAAAAGTGGTGGCGATCAAGAAATCTGAATTAAAAAAAGTAGCCCACTCACTGTTGCTAGTGGGCTACTTTTTTTAATTTAGATTTCTTGATTGACACCACTTTTTTGAAACAGTAAAACTGACTTTGCTTTTGCCTTAGTTAATATATCGTCAAATAAGGCGCATTTTACCATTTCAAAAAAAGGGTTCCAATCAAGAATCTGATTTAAAAAAAATAACCCATCTGTCAACACTGAGCCCACTGGCAACACTGGTCCAACGTCGGTACAACTTAATTTTAATTCCAAACTTACTTTCGGCACAAAGAATATTTCAATAAAATTTTGCGTTTACAATGAACTTTTAGAAGGACAAATTTTTACTTTAAAAAAAGTTCGTTTGTAAATTCTGGTGTCAGTCAATAATTATATCATTTTACGGACAGAATTTTTCTGTGCTGCAAAGGGTTGTGCCGGGAGACTCGTTGCGGAAACCATTAAATAAACATAGCTGCCATCATCTTACGCTTTTTTGTACTACAGAAGATTCACTGGGAGTTTTGCCTCATTTAATCGGCAGATTGTGACGATTTGACAATGTAAGATTTACTATTAAATTTTTGTGGTACAAAAACCTGCAAGACTTGGCAGCTGTGAATAACCACGAAAGGACTCCGAGTTCGACAAAATCGTTTTACAGGAACAATCTACATACTATACGAAATAGAAAATGCAATAATGATAATAATTTGTATTCTTTCAACAGAAAAAAAAAATCCCCTTAACTCATTACCGCCGGTTGGTACGAAAATCTGCCTTTTAAGTAATTCGAAAATTTTAAATATGAAAATCAGAATTATAGTAAGGAATTTTCATATTGCTTAATTTAAAACTTTGAAAGATTAAATAAGTTAAAATTACAATATGGGAAAACTTATGTCAACTGATACCGAGATATTAAAAAATGTAAAAGGAACTCGTCGTTAATGAGGTAATACTAAATTTAGATGGTTGAAAAAGGCAATATTTTATCTGTTAAAAATTAGTAGCAGAGTAAAGTATTAACGTAGGTAAGTTTGGAAGAAAACTCTTAATCCTTTATGGTCCTAATGATTGCGTTTTTATAATGTTGAATTCACACAGGAATTTTCGAAAAAAATCATAATAAGGTAAAGCAATTTTACAACTTTTTTTTGAAAAAAGTTATAAAAGAAAAAATTAATTAAAAGCTTCTTGTGCAAATATTGATAAAAATTAGGTGGTATGTAATGTACCTCATCGCCCCTCAACGGGTTAGGGCTTTGTAAATCAGGTCTTAAATTCCGCTTGCTAATGTCAAACCTATGGGCGTGGAATGCATTTTTATTCTTAAAGTATTGCATCAGGAAATTAATCTTTTTAAATCTTTTTTCCTGTGTTCTCTTTTTAAAGGTTGTCTCTTTTATTTTTAGTTGTTATAAAAATTCTAAAACATATACTTAATTTATTTGTGTTAAAATTTTACTCACAGCTAATCAGTTTTCTCCACATTATATTGTGTATAGATTTAGCAAATACTATGTAAACTAAAAATAAAAAGACGTATTTTAAGAAGAGTGCACAGAGAAAAAAAATTAAATATTAATTTCCCAGTGAGAAATTAAACAAAAATGCATTGTATGTACAATCATTAAGTAATTTAGAGTTTATTTACTGGATCGGACACTCTCGAATTCTTGTGATCCGTGAAATAACGGGAAGAACAACGAGAAACTATTTTTTTCGTATTCTGTTCTTTATGAGTCATTTTATGTATTCAATGTTAATCCATTAAGGACCAGCATATTATACAGGAATTTTATTCACTTCACACCAGTTTTTGTTAAACACTTACTTTTACTTTAAGAATCAGTGAAATGAAATGTGTAATTAAAACGCTGCCATCGAAATACCCAATTCCAGAGGACATGAGTTGTGACGTCGTCACTAATTGACCGACTTCTTACTAGTGTTGGAATTCACACCGGAAAATTTTTAATAGCAATTTTCTTTTATTTTATTTGTGGAATATAGATCATCTTATAAAACAATTACTATTTAAATTTACTGGCAATAATTCGGAATCCCTAAATAAAATTAAGCCAGATGCGGAATTTCACAATTTGTCGTATTTGGCTGATCTTTTATTGGGGGTTCTAAATTCCCACCAGTAAATTTAAATAGTTATTATTGTTTTATAAGGTGGTATATATTCCACAAATAAAATAAAATTGCTATTCAAAATTTTCCGGTGTGAATTTCAACATTAATGAGAAGTCGGTCGATTAGTGATGACGTCAGAACTCGTGTCCTCTGGCCTTGAGTACTTCGATAGCAGCGGGTAAATCATAGAAAATCATAGCTTCATAATTTTATGTCGTAAACTCTATTTTCTGTTTTTTTTAAATTAATTCTATTACAGCTAAATTTCAGTTTCCCCACCCAAATTATCGTCTACGCAGGGCTCCCAAATGGTCCGCCAACTGAATACCAATAAATTTTAACAGAAAATTTTATGGTAGGTTTGCGGTAGAATTAACTTTCAAAGGCGGTTTCGGGGCGGTTTGTAAGAAAAATGTAAAAAGAAAATTTTTCTAAAAAAATATTGGTACTCTGTTGGCGGACCATTTGGGAGCGCTGTCTACGCACATAAAAGATTTCCAATTTAAATAATGGAGTGCGTCTGGGATATAAATGAGATCAAATTTAAACATATACTATATACAGGGATGAAAGCGCTCCGACCCGAATGGTTGATTTTCACCACTAAATTTTAATAATATTTTATAAAAGATTTCTTTGACTTGTTTAATCTCAGAAAAGTAAAACAGAAAAACTGTTTTAAAGTATTGGTTCTAAAATTCAAGGAACTGTGCACACGCTGAAAAAATCCGCCTTCAGCAGCCTCCATTTTTGTGTCAGTGATCAGGCCTACTATTCAGAAGGCGGTGGAATAGTGTTGCCAGTTTGCCTTCCATTTTTGTTCCTAAATTTCAAATTCAAATGAGAATTTCCTAAAGAAGAACTTTTGCTTAGGTAATCATGAAATGTCTGTTATTAAATAAATTAAATAAGAGTACTCTGAATTTCTGGTAGTAACTATGAATTTCTCATTAAAACTGAAGAACAAACTGGCAACACTGCTATTCAACTAGCACCGCTTCGTTAATACTAGGCTTGGACGCCAGAAGAAAAAATGGCGGCTGTCGTGTGTGGATTGTTTTCAGCGTTTGTACGGTCCCTTGAATTTGAAAAAAAAAATAAGTTTTCAAAGTTTTTTCCGCTTTATTTTCTGACATTAAAATAGTCATAGAAAACTTTCGAAAAATAATGTTGTCTAAATTCCGGGGACCAAAGAAACGTAAAAAAAAATTCGCCTTCGACAGCCGCCATTTTTGTGTCAGTGTTCTGGCCTAGTATTCATGGGCCGGTGGAACTAGAGCCGAGAGAAACGACACTCATTGTGTATGTGTGTGTTAGTCTTGTGTTACCATCACATCAGCTGAAAATACTTTCTAACGCATTTTGTGGTCGTGATGTGTGTTTAAATTTAGGGTTGCATCGTAAGAAACTCATGCTGTATTTTTATATATAGTACAGCGCCGATTATCGGAACTCCAATTAACCGAACTTCCAATTATCCGAACAGCCTATTTTTCTCGAAAAAAATGTAACCGAACTTCCAATTATCCAAACCGCCTATTTATCACTTTTTTTTTTATTTTAAACGAAACTTTCAATTATCCAAATATCCTATTTCTCTCATTTCCCCCCTTCAGATTTTGAAGAGACGAAAATGAGGAATGTAAAAAATAACGGAGATGGGAAGAATTCTCAGCTATGAAGAAATCGAAATTGACGAGTGGTTAAATAGTGACGCACATGACGCTGGATACCATATGTTAAATGATGATAAGATTGTGGGTGAGATTCAAGATAATAAAGAAATTGATGAAAATGAAAAAGAACGCTCTAAAATGACCCAGGTCCATCATATTACGAAGCCTTTGAAAGTTTGGAAACAACTATGATATAGCTCGAATGGCAGTAGAACTCTGATCCTATCCAACTAATGTATTTAAGAAGAATTCGAGGTATGGCAATATTGAAAAAAATGGTTTGTTTGAAGCAAGCAACAATCGAAAGTTTTTGTTTAAATTATAATATCTGCAGTTCAGAAAATGATAACAAAGTAGACAAAAAATAATAAAAAGATTTAAAAAAATAAAAATAAACACGCCACACTAACTGGTGACGCCAGCCCTAAGTCTGTATAAAGTGTGAAATTTTTAGCATAGTCAGGAACATCCCTTAAATTGTCTGTACATTTATCCGATATTTTGCTTATACGAACACTGGCTGTTCTCGACTTGTTCGGATAATCGGCGGTCTACTGTACTTGCATAAAGCTAGCCGTTTATTCTTAACTACTGGAAGGGCCGTAGAATTTTATTTATACCGCTTAAATTTAATCAAGATTTGAATCCGAATTTTTAATGAAATATTCTATTCACAGATTTTTTGAAAAACAAGGTTTGTTTAAAGGCATTTCGTTATTTTCAAATGCAGTTTTCATAGTATTCTGGTGTGGATTCAACATGGCAGTAATAAAATTACATTCCCCTGCAGCAGTTAGGCGCGAAGTCGTTGTGAAACTATCACTGATCTTCCGTAATATACGGATGAACCCTTTAACCCTTAACCCTTTCAGGGGCAAGGCATTTCTGCTCAAAAAATGTTCAAATAATTAATTCACACCGCAATTAACAAACAAATTTATTTGAAAATAATCAAAAGCATTTTTTCACGTTTATTATGAGGTCGAAATTGTACTAAAAAATTACTGGGGCCATTTGAATATTGAGGCATTAAAATTAACCGTTTGCAGACTGCAAACGGCGCCCCTCAAGGGGTTAAATACATAGTGATGCAAATCTGCATCACTTTTTATTTAATTTTTAGCAACCTCTATATTTATATAGAAATATTAATGCTGTAAAAATTACAAAAATATGCTACTAAATAAAGTTAAAAATCTATCTTAAAATTTCTGGTGTATAATTCTTAATATAAGATTAAAAAACCCTTTTAACATGTTCACGCTGGCGCGGTGGTCACACTCTACTGTCTCAGAGTTGTCAAGACACCGGCTTTTTGCACACCACTGTTATTTTAGAAAAAATGTTGTTCCTTTAAATCGACCAAATGTTCTAATTAAATAAAACAAGATATTCTGTATTAAAATACTGGTATCCAAAAGCCGGAGATTTGTCAGCTCTAAAACAGTCAAGTGTGACCCACCACGCCGGCGTGAACGAGTTAAAAGAATAATTCTTGCATTTAAGGGATACATTTTAAGAGCCTACTTCACTCATTTGAAACACTGATATCACCTCACAGACTGAAAAACGTTGCCACCGCGAGGCGTATCAAATCACAAAGACTGACATCTTAAAAACCAATGATATTTCCTAAACTTGTAACTGACAAAGTAAAAGGGTCATCCGACAATATAAAGCTATACACCCTTTTCCCCAGGCAAATATTTGGGGATGGGAGGGGGATTAGATAAGTCGCTTTGCCCCGTCTGGAAAAAAATAATTAGCAGATAGACAGGAAGTGGAGATAGGCTTCCAATTGCATTTTCTGAAAAAAGTTTGGCAGGCATGCGCTACTAGAGTTCTGAACGGGTAGAAATATCCAGCCTGGTTCCGCGCCAACCCATAGAAAAAAAATATTTTGCCCGGCCTAACTGAAGTTCTACAAAACATATTTTTTGTAGTAGAAAGAGCACCAAAAATTGGCGATTACTCACAATAAAAATTATAAAACTTTGCAAAAAATAAATAAATAAATAAATAAATAAATGAAAATTAATAATTGTTTGTTACGTCGATATGGTTAAAAAGTTTCCTATGGAGGAGTTCGGTTGGTTGGTTGTGTTTATGACGGCCAATTATGAGCACGAGGGATATAGGCCCTAAGGGGGTGAGTGTCCTCCGTGGGGGGGGTCCTTTTATAGGAACCTAACCCGAATTTACGCTTGGAAAACCAAGGTGCGAAGGAAACCACGAAAACTCCGAACGATTAGGCCGACGGGCGCGATTGGGATTGATCCCAGCACCTCTCGTCTACCAGCTTCGAGAGCAGAAATGGAGGAGTTCGGAGCAAAAATACATATTATAGCTTTTTTTATGTTTAGAATCTTCATTTTTAAAGAAGCGCCAAAGACTATGATATTTATATATTTTAATGAATCTCTATTTGTATGTAAATGTTTCACTTATTATTTCATATAGTTAATAATATTTTCAGTGAGGACACTTTCATTTTCGGAATCGGTTCCTAAAATGAAAACAACCCATAAAAAAATTCTGCATTCAAAATTGAAAAAGTAAAAAACGACCTTTGTACAGATTGGTCTCAGCTATCCAATGCAAAAAACATCATTTAAAAATATTGAAATGCTACCGAGATATCTTTATAAATTTTTTCTATAGGATTATCATTAGCGAACGGGTCTTTCCGGTAGACTAAAGTAGCCTCTTTTCGGTTGCATTTCAATATTTTTAAATGATTTTTTTTTTCATTAGATAGCTCAGATCGATCTGTACAAAGGCCGTTTTTTTGTTTTTTCGATTTTGTTTACAGATATTTTCAGTGAGGACACTTTCATTTTCGGAACATGTGCGAAAGTAAAAACACCTTCATAAAAAATTCTGCATTCAAAATCGAAAAAGTGAAAAACGGCCTTTTTACAGATAGATCGCAGCTATTCAGTGAAAAAAATAGTAATTTAAAAATATTGAATCTCAACCGAGATATCTTTATAAATTTCTTTTATAGGATTAGCATAAGCAACGGGTTTTTCCGCTTGACTAAAGTAGCTTCCCCATACAAAATTCTTCAATAAAGATCGAAAATGTAAAAAACGGTATTTGTACATATTGATTTCAGCTATCCAATGCGAAAAAAAAAAAATAAATAAAAATATTGAAATGCAACCGATATATCTTTTAATATCTTTTAACCGATAATTTCTTCTACAGGATTAGCATTAGCGAACGGGTCTTTTCGGTAGACTAAAGTAGCCTCTTCTCTGTTGCATTTCAATATTTTTAAATGACTCTTTCCATTGGATAGCTGAGATCAATCAGTACAAAGACCGTTTTTTTTTTTGTTTTTTCGATTTTGTTTACAGATATTTTTAATGATGACTCTTTCATTTTCGGAACAGGTGCGAAAGTGAAAACACCCCCATAAAAGATTCTGCAATCAAGGTCGAAAAAGTAAAAAATGGCCTTTGTATAGATCGATCTCAGCTATCCAATGGAAAAAAAATCATTTAAAAATATTTAAAATGCAACCGAGATCTCTTTATAAATTTCTTAAATGGGACTAGTTTAGCGAGTGGGTCTTTTCGCGTGACTGACGGAACCTGTTCCCGGTTGCATTTCAATATCTATAAATGTTTTTTTTTTTTTTTTTTGCTTTGGATAGCTGAGATTGATCTGTACAAAGGCCGTTTTTTGTTTTTCCGATTTTGTTTACAGATATTTTTAGTGAGGACACTCAGAGCCTGATTACCAACGGGGCACATTCCCACCAGTAAAAAGATACAGAAAATTTCGCCTCATTCATGGCAGAAATTTCGCATGAATACGGCGTTTAGATAAGTCGAACGTTTCTTTCAAAATTTATTGGTGTAAGTGTGACCCGTTGGTAATCAGGACCTGAGGACACTTTCATTTTCGGAACAGGTGCGAAAGTGAAAACACCCCAATAAAAAATTCTGCAATCAAGATCGAAAAAGAAAAAAATGGCCTTTGTACTGATAGATCTCAGCTATCCTATGCAAAAAAATTATCATTTGAAAATATTAAAATGCAACCGAGAGATCTTTATAAATTTCTTCCATGGGACTAGCTTTAGCGAGCGGGTCTTTTCGCGTGATTGACGTAGCCTGTTCCCGGTTGCATTTCAATATTTTTAAATGCTTTTTTTGCTTTGGATAGCTGATATTGATCTGTACAAAGGCCGTTTCTTGCTTTTTCGATTTTGTTTACAGATATTTTTAGTGAGAACATTTTAATTTTCGGAACCAGTTTCTAAAATAAAAGCATTCCCAAATTAAATTCTGCAATCAAGATCGAAAAAGTAAAAAATGGCCTTTGAACAGATTGATCTCAGCTATCCAATGCAAAAAAATAATTTAAAAATATTGAAATGCAACCGAGATATCTTTATAAATTTCTTCTATAGGATTATCATTAGCGAACGGGTCTTTCCGGTAGACTAAAGTAGCTTCCCCTTAAAAAATTTTGCAATCAAGATCGAAAATGTGAAAAACGGACTTTGCACAGATCGATCTCAGATATCCAATGCAATAAAAATCATTAAAAAATATGTAAATACAAACGAGATATCTTTATAAATTTCATCTATAGGATTAGTATTAGCGAACGGTTCTTTTCGCTTGACTAAAGTAGCCTCCCCATAAAAAACTCCGCAACCAAAACCGAAAATGTAAAAAACAGCCTTTGTACAGATTGATATCAGCTATCCAATGCAAAATAAAATAAAAATATAGAAATGCAACCGAGATATTTTTTATAAATTTCTTCGATAGAATAAACATTAGCGAACATGTTTTTTTCGCTTGACTAAAGTAGCCTCCCTATAAAAAATTCTGCAATTAAGATCAAAAATGCAATAAACGGTCATTGTACAGATTCATCTCAGCTATCCAATGCAAAAAAAATCATTTAAAAATATTGAACTGCAACCGAGATATCTTTATAAGTTTCTTCTATAGGATTAGCTTTAGCGAACGGGCCATTTCGCTCCCCATAAAAAAATTCTGCAATAAAGATAGAAAATGTAAAAAACGGTCTTTGTACAGATCGATCTCAACTATCCAATGCAAAAAAAGGAAAAAAAAATAAAAATATAGAAACGCAACCGAGATACTTTTTATAAATTTCTTCTATAGAATAAACATTAGCGAACGGGTCTTTTTGCTTAACTAAAGTACCCTCCCTATAAAAAATTCTGCAATTAAGAGCAAAAATGTAAAAACGATCTTTGTACAGATTCCTCTCAGCTATCCAATGCAAAAAAAAATCATTTAAAAATACTGAAATGCAACGGAGATATCTTTATAAGTTTTTTTTATAGGATTAGAAATCATTTAAAAATACTGAAATGCAACGGAGATATCTTTATAAGTTTCTTTTATAGGATTAGCATTAGCGAACGGGTCATTTCGCTTGACTAAAGTAGCCTCCCCATAAAAAATTCTGCAATCAAGATCGAAAATTTAAGAAATGGCCTTTGTACAAATCGATCTCAGATATCCAATGCAATATATATATATATATATATAGAAATGCAACAGATATATTTTTTATAAATTTCTTCTATAGAATAAACATTAGCGAACGGGTCTTTTCGCTTGACTAAAGTAGCCTCCCTATAAATAATTCTGCAATTAAGATCAAAAATGTAAAAAACGGTCTTTGTACAGATTCATCCCAGCTATCCAATGCAAAAAAAAAAACCATTTAAAAATATTGAAATGCAACCCAGATATCTTTATAAGTTTCTTCTACAGGATTAGCATTAGCGAACGGGTAGTTTCGCTTGACTAAACTAGCCTCCGCATAAAAAATTCTCTAATCAAGATCGAAAATGTAAAAAACGGCCTTTGTACAGATCGATCTCAGCTATCCAATGCAATAAAAATCATTTAAAAATATTGAAATGCAACCGAGATATCTTTATAAATTTCAATCATAGGATTAGCATTAGCGAGCGGGTGTATTCGCGCGACTGAAATAGCCTCTTAGCATCACTCACTGCTGATTTGAATTACAACAAAATATGCTTATTATTAAATCAAAATGTTTAGAATAACCTTAAAAATTATTCGATTGGCTTTCAGTAGGGAAAATAGAAAAAAAGAAAAAAATATATACACTAAGCACAAATATTTCCTCTGTGTATGCGGATTTCGCCGCAAGGGAATGTGTTTGCTAAACGATTGAAAATTAGCCGAAATTTTCGGTAAAACAGTGAAAAGAAATCCTTTTTTAACCCTAGAACGCTCCTTGTTCCGTACCTACGAATTAGTCCCTCGGCTATAAAAAGACTTATGCATGTTTCACGCTTAAATCCGGCAATATACAAGTAATAAATTTATTATTTTAATAAAAGTTGACGAATACTAAAACAAAAAATAAATTATGACAGTACAAAGATGAAATACAAGTAAAAAGCACTTACAAAATCTTGTTTACAGGTAAATCCAAAAACACAAATCAATCTTCCAAATATTGAAATGTAATTATCTCGTATAATAGCTGTGGCAAACTGTATTCAAATGCTTTTTGCATGTAAAGCAGTGGCATGTTACACACTTAAATGTACATTTATTGTCCGTTTTTTCGCATAGGTGACACCTTCCTCGCTTCTTAGCAATTTCCAATTCAGCTGAAGTACTAGCAATTTCTTTGTGGATTCGCTTCGCGCTTTGAACCCCGTTTTTTGCTCCTTGCCCCCTTGGAAGATTTTGTCTGGTCTCCATATTTTTTTTACAAGATTTTCACCCAAGTTTTCCAAAAAAATTCTTCGACTATAAGGACAGTCTTTCTTCCAGGATTTATTTATTTTGCAATAAAGTACAAAAGCGTTATATGCAGATATGTCTAAAATATTACAAAATACAACAAATGGCCAACGGTTTGTCTTCTTTTTTGTAATGTAAGTAGCTACCATTTTGTCCAGCGTATCAGCTGCTCCCTTAGTTTTATTATAATCAATGATGATCTCTGGTTTTCTTTGAATACTTCTTTCAATTTTTTCATTCTTGTGCAATGTGCTTTGAAGAAGAACACATTTTTTTTTTTTTTTTGAATTTAAGAGACAAGCGTTGTATCTTTAGTAAACGCAAATGTTGAACTGTATCTTTCTTTCCCTTATGTTTCTAAAATTTCTACAGGAATAGATGATTTATTTTTTCTTATTGTACCAATCATTGTTACATTTCTTTTTATCAACATTTGACCCAAATCATAAGATGTAAAGAAATTGTCACAAGTTATATTATGTCCTCTTAAACCATATGACAAGTCCAAAACTACTCTCAATCCTTGGTTTCTTTCGGGTGCATTTCCTGGTTGTTTTCCTAAATATATCTGGATATTCCATACTTAGCAAGTGTCATTATCGCACAAAATCCAGAATTTTATACCATATTTAGTAGGTTTACTAGGCATGTACTGCCTAAAAGGCATGTACTGCCTTTAAAAGCAATAAGTTGTTCGTCCACCGTTACATATACTTCTGGGTTGAAAAGATTGGGTAAAATTTTTATCCATTTATCCCATAATTCTCAAATTGCGGCAAATTTGTCATTTGATCTTCTTCGTTATCGAGTTTCCCTGTCATCAAATCGTATTACTCTTGATATTATTTTAAATTTATTTAGAGACATTGTAGCCCTTAACAAATGTCTTCCCTTGAATTCATCCCATAGACTTGTTGTTGATTCGTTGCTTGATTTGTACACACCTGCGAGCACTAAAAGTCCTATGTATGCATCCAAATCTACGATATTTAGATCAGTCCAATTTTCTCCATATACACGTTTTCCCTCTAAATTCGTATAATTTATGATCATGTTTTTCAAATTATGGGGGAAAAGCAGTTCAAAAGCGCTATATTAGTCTTCTATTCGTGCTATTGAAAATAGAGTTGGGCCAGGGGTTAGTTTCGAAATATTACTGCCTTCTAATCGACCAACACTTGGATATGGCTTTGCATGCCACATTACTTTTTCATCTCTGGACTTCATTATCTTAGGTACTTTGTGTATAGTATATATTTCTTCATCTCATGAAGAATAATTATCAATAGATATATGATCCCCTTCTTCCAAAACAGCTTCCTTCACATCAGACAAGTTTTCATCATCTGTATAGCCTTCCATGAAAGCGAAATAAAGCTTTCATATAACGAACAAATAAAGCACTAACGTTCTTCTCAAATAAATATTCGAACTGATTCTAAAATGTGAACTTTTTACTTCTAGCTGAGAGAAAAACAACGAACAAAATAAATTTCCGCTATGATTTGTCCAGTTCCAGACGTCCCATAACTTCATTCTCTCCCCGATAATTCTACCCTTCCCCCCCCCCCCCTTACCTTTTTTGCAGCTGTACATCAGAAATAAAACAATATCGGCGTTTTCAAAAAACTATGCGTATGTATTCGTATGTTTGGATAAAAAAAGTCCCGAGGGACAGATTAAGTTTTTTTTTTTTTTGTTGCGTTAAAACTAAAAGTTGCATTAATTTAAAATTTTAGTATGTGTTAGTTAAAAATAAATCAGGAAAAGTCATTGTATTTCAGAAAATTCTTATGACTAGTTTTTGAGTAACACAAGCTTAAACATGTGTATGGGTCTAAAAAGACCCGAAGAGCTTTCTAGGGTTAAAGTTTGAGAAACACATTTCTAGGTTTTAAATTAGTGTAATCCAATTTAATAATGAATTGTACAATAGTTACCTTTTAGTTTGCTGTATAGCACAAATGTTTAATTTTTATGAAAGAAACATTTAAACTAATTCAGTAAGAATTACCTAATAAATAATAGAAAAAAAAAGGTATTATAGAAAATTTAAATACAAATGTATTTATTCTCCGCATATATCTATTAATTTTTAAAGACTTTAGTAACCATTGTTATTTTCTTTCTCTCCCTACCCCCCCCCCCCCCCCCCTGTCGAGTGCGGATGACAAAATGATAATTCTAGTATCTTTTGAGAATAAGCGACTTCTTCCATTTGATGTTGTACTCAATTAAAAAATCTTTCGAAAATTAAACTTCAAAAGTAAGAAAGAAAAATAATAACAATGATAAATTTGTTTTAATTCCAAATCAATAATGCTTTTTAAAAATCCGTATCTTTATGATTAGAACAGCCTAGTAAGCAAATCGTCTGAAATCAGCATATGTTTATGGCATTTATTTAAACTTTCTTCTCTGCCATTGCTTCGTAATAGAAATTTGTAGTTATCTATCCTACAAGTTGCTTACAGCAAATAGCCAGAGGTGAAATTCCACAAATTTCCTGTTTTATAGACTCCCCGTTGGGGTAATCGGTGTCGTTTGTCGTTAGCAACCACCCATAAGAAGGCGTATCTTTGCTAAGGCGGAAATCTTAGTCTTTCTGACTGTTGTAAATGAAAGTGTCTCAACTTTTTATAAATGCAGCATAGATTTAATTTTTTAAAAAATCGAAATGAAAAGCATTTTCAGAAAGCTAAATCATTAAACTATGCATGCCGCTTTACCAAATTTTAAAATGTTCAACAAATTTTTCGCGATAAGGTACTGAAGACAATTTTTGCACAACCTAAAATAACGCATCTAGAATGCTTAAAATAAATAAATAAATAAATAAAATTTTAAAGTGGCTTGCATAGTTTAAGAGTACAGCTTTTGAAAGCTACAAAAAATATCAAATTCGAGCAAAATGCAAAAAAAAAAAAATAACAGTTATAAATTTCTCCCATTGAAATAACATTAGCCGCTCTATCTCGGAGCGTTACTGAAGTAGGGCCTTGTTACTTAGATTCATACTTATTAACATAATTACTAATTTTGCATTATTTTAGTTGTAATAGTTGTTTTTGCTTACGTTGCAGATATGCAGCATAAGAAAAAGTTAACGCATTATACAAGAAAAAAAAAAATCTCTGATTTTTTTTATTATTTTTCTGTGTAATAAACCTTTCTTAGAAACATATCATTTTTCCGAAACAAAATAAAAAAAAATCATGCATAAGGGATAAGCGTGGCGCCCAAAAAGTATAGGCTACATTTTTTTTAAAAATAAAGCTTGGTTGATTGAAACCACTTTTTTGCAGGTCCATTTTGGACAGCTTGGTCTCTATTTTTATTCAAAAAATTCGAATTCGAGCCAGAAAATAAAAAAAATAATATTTTTTGCTTTATTTAATGATAGAAATTTTGTAGTTATATAAAATAAAGGTTTTTCTTTTGAAATTCCGGATGGGAATTTGAAACTTCGAAATAAATTTGGACGCCAAACTGGTAAACCTTTTTTTTTTTTTTTTTTTTTTTTTTTTTTTTTTTTAAATAGAAATATTTACCGTAATTTCCGGCGTATAATCCGCAGATCAAACAATCCTTTTTCGACCCAGAAATTTTTTTAAATAAAATGTAACTTCTTAAATCGCTGTAAATATTTGGCTTCAATAACTCAATAAAATTTCTGGGTCGAAACAGAATTGTTTGATCTGCGGATTATACGCCGGAAATTACGGTAATAGCAGGAAAATGATGTGAGAATAAAGCAGTAGTGGAAAATTGGCGCAGAGGCGGAGCCTATCGACACCACTAAATTTTAGTAGTATTTTGCGGCTTATCTCGACATAATTTCCGAGGGTTTTTTTTTTTTTTTTAAGGTGAGTAATACAATAAACAATTAGCGGTGTCAGTAGGCTCCTCCTCTGCGTCAATTTTCCACCACTGAATAAAGCCAATTACACTATTTTTAAAAATGGCAGGAATCAAACAGTCTGAATTAACAAGTTGGAAATTGCTCGTCAAACGTGGCAAATGAGGTGCGTTCGTACTATAACTAGTTTTATAATTATTTTTTGCACCCCATATTGTACTGAATGTATATTTTTTTTGCGCTTCATAAGTGCATAGTCTGTAACATCATTAAAATGCATTTACAATAATATTTTCCCCATTCCCCGTAATGTAACGGAAAACTTTTGACTGTCCCTGTAATTAAACTATACATTCGATTTTCATAAAATTTGAAATGGCTCGACAAAAGTTTGCAGCAATTATATATTTAAAATTTCAGACCATTCGGAAGGCTGTAAAACCATTAAAATGCATTTGCAATAATTTTTTTCCCTTTGGCCGTAATGTAACGGAAAACTTTGGGTGTCCCTGTAATTAAACTATACATCCGATTTTCATAAAATTGGAAATGGCTCGACAAAATTTTGCAGCAATTATATATTAAAAATTTCAGACCATTCGGAAGTCTGTAACATCATTAAAATTCACTTGCAATAATTTTTCCCATTGGCCGTAATGTAAAGAAAAACTTTTGACTGTCCCTGTAAATAAACTATACATCCGATTTTCATAAAATTGGAAATGGCTCGACAAAATGTTGCAGCAATTATATATTAAAAATTTCAGATCATTCGGTCGGGTAGTTTTTGCTCTGTTATATGCGGACGGACAGACAGACGGACGGACAGACGGACGGACAGACGGACGGACAGACAGACGGACTGAACGACGACTATAGGTGCTACGTATTTATATAATTACGAACGCACCTAAAAAGTACAACATACACTGCCCGTGAAAGTCACAGGTGCGAGAATTGAGGGGTTAATTTGACCCAGGTTAATCACGTTTCGAACAACAAAATTTAATTGATTAAAATGTATTTATTTAATTTCAGGTTTCTACGTGGAGTTTATTTAATTTCATTTCTTTAAAAAATTCTGTTTTGAAATGTGTTAAACCTTGGTCAAATTAACCCGCATATTACGGAAAATTATTTGGAGGTCGTCACTATGCAATGTTCATTTTCATATGCGAACATCTGAAACGAGAGCAGTCGTCCGAATGGATCAAGTCACCAAAGAAGCACATTTACACCACAGAATTTCCAATTCTCCGGCTTTTTACACACAACTATTATCTTAGAGAAAATGATGTTCTTTTAACCCTAGAACTACCGAAAATTTTACTCAAGTTTTATAAAAACATTCTACACCAGAATTTTTACTTAAAACTATTTAATTTGTTTATTTAACTTATTATTGTCTGATTTATAAATTTAGTTTGTTTTGAAGAAATTTCTGGTTTGAATAAATATTTTGAATGTACATGTCGGGTCCATTGGACCCTTCTGGTAGACAGAGGGTTAAATCTATCAACTGTTCCCACTAAATAAAAGAAAATTTTCAGTATTAAAATACTGGTATCCAAAAAGCCGGAGACTTGACAGCCGTGACATTATAATCACGATTCTTACAAAAACCCTACTCTTTCCAGTTCTTTCAATTAAAAATAGGAAATTATTGAAAATATCATAATAAAATAAAATTACAAACAAATATACAATATTTAACCCTAGAACTACCGAAAATTTTACTCAAGTTTTATAAAAATATTGCACATCAGAATTCTTATTTAAAACTATGGAACTTATTTACTTAACTCATTATTGTCTGGTTTACACATTTAGTTTATTTTAAAGAAATTTCTGGTTAGAATAAATATTTCGAATGTACCCATCGGGTCCATTGGACCCGTCTGGTAGACGGAGGGTTAAAAAAAAATTGAAATTGTAAATTGAAAACAAAATTGGAAATTGAATTAAAACAGTGTACATTAGACTTCATACAATTACATAATGTGAATTTGGGTAAATATAAAATTCATAATTCAAGTATAAACATAATGTCTTATAGCTATCTATAAAGAAAATTAAATTCAGGACAGCGCAATATCAGAAAAATCTTCCCGCAAAACAAATTTTCATAGCAATTGTTTTAATAAATTTCCCATGTTCATATTCTATTTCTGTAAAGATCTACGTCAAGGAAAATATTTGTTTGTAACTGCGTTTGAAAAAAAAAAGGAATTCAACGTGACTTGTCATTTTAATAAGTGTAAAATCGTATAATATATATTTTTCACGTTTTTATTTTAATTAACACTAGAAAGACGGGGAATTTCACTCAAACTTTATAAAAATATTTCACACCAGTATTTTTACTTTAAATTGTTAACTTATTTATTTAACTAGCTTTTCCTTTGTATCTTTTAAACTAGTTTTACAAAGAAATTTCTGGTTCGAACCAAAATATATTCATCTGGTAGCGGTCAAAATGACCGCTCGCCGTCTTTTTAGTGTTAAAATATTTTTTTCATTTTCATTATGTACACAGTTAAAAATATGGTTCAGTATCCGTTTAGAATCGTTTAGCATAGTGGTCTTTAATATTTCTGCCCTAAATTCTTTTAGTACCATATAATCTACGATTTGTAAAGACAATGTTCTCTAATATAAAATAGTGATATCTTCGTTTTTCGTGGTGACAGGACTATATGCTGAAAACTTTTGGTTTGGAATAAATGATTTCACGCATTTTCTTATACCTATGATGCACAATTTTCGAAATTAATTTTTGCAGAATTTGTAAGATAATATACTTTTTCTTACGTCATTTCGCATTTAACCCTTTCAGGGTCAAAGCAATTTCATTGCTAAACTGTTGAAATTAATGATTGACTCCGGAATTTGAAAGTAAATTTATTTGGAAATCAGAAAAAGGGCTACATTTCACATATAACCGAAAATTTTTTAACAAAATTCTGGTGTCAGTGTAGCATTTGGGAATTAAAATTAAACGGTTTCATAGAAATACCACCGCTCCTCTAGGGGTCCCTTAGCAAAAAATGACATAGGATTTTTTGTGGAAACATATGGTTTTATATGGAAAATCATAAAAATTGTATGTCATTATATGTAAACCTACTATATTCATATGGTAAACATTCTGCTCTCTATGGTATTCATAGCAAAGTGTATGGTAAAATAATAGGGTAATGACATGTACCATATATTATAAGGTATTCCATAGCAAGGTGTATGGTAAAATAATAGGGTAATGACATGTACCATATATTATAAGGTATTCCATAGCAAGGTGTATGGTAAAATTATAGGGTAATGAAATTTACCATGCATTATGGTGAATATTTATACTATGGTAATTAATTTTTATTAATTATAATATTTATATTAATATTAATATTAATATTTATAATATAGTAATTAATTATACCATACATTAATACCATCATGCTATGGAACACCATAGCATGATGTATGGTAAAATCGTATGATAATTCTTGTACTATAAAATGTATGGTAAAATCATATGGTAATTGCTTGTACGATAAATTGTATGGTATTCCATAGCATGATGTATGGTAAAATCATATGGTAATTACTTCTACATAACTAATAATACCTTTTATTCAAATTATTTGTTTTAAGATTTTAACAAGGGAAAATTTCACAAACCATGTGTTTAACAATTTTTCTTGTTCATAAAATACGTATATTGATCCAAAAAAAATCATAAAAAGTACAAGTAGAGCTAATTATTTCCGTCGCAAAATTCCAAATAAATTTTAAATTCATCATTTGCATAATTTTTTTTTTCAATGCTACAAAAAGTGTCACATTTTAGCTTATGCAAAAATTTCTTAAAAAACAAAAATTATTTTTATTTATATCTATTTTTTTAATTTAAGTTCAAGGATTTTTCATTTCAAGATGTTTAACACTACAACGGCGGCGAGGGGTCATTTTGACCCTTTCTGAATGAATACATGTCGATTCGAACCAGAAATTTCTTTGTAATATAAGATTGATATAAGCTGCACAAAAATAACTTAAATAAATAAGTTAAATAGTTTTAAGTAAAAATTCTGATGTGAAATATTTTTTTTTAAACTTGAGTAAAAATTCCCGCCGTTCTAGTGTTAACCAAGCAATCTGCACACCCAGAATGTGGTACACACCGTTTGAAATGTTGTTTTCAAGTACTTGATCGTCAAAAGTAGATCATTCGTTTTTAATCACACACACACGCACACACATACATATACAGGTTTGCCACAAGCGACTATTTTTATATTCTGTTCGCACTTTTATTTTTTAAAATAGATTTTATAGTGTATCTCCCTTGCATCCATGCCAACCACCGGCTTTTTTAAAATCAAACAATTATACTCTAACCAGATATTAATTTACTTAACGGAATTAAATAAATTTTTAATGACTAACTCATTTAATGCCAGATGCATATAATTAAATAAATTTTCTGGTTCAAAGTTTGTTTTCTTAATTTTAAAAAAGCCGGAGGTTGGCAACTATGCCCCTGTAAATATTTTTAAAGCGAAAGCAAAAGATTTTGTTTTGAAAATTTAGTGCAAAATAGAATTAAAAAACAGTCGCCTGTGG
Source organism: Maratus speciosus (assembly GCA_963932465.1). Taxonomy (NCBI): domain Eukaryota; kingdom Metazoa; phylum Arthropoda; class Arachnida; order Araneae; family Salticidae; genus Maratus; species Maratus speciosus. Next base: position 452,557,238 of record OZ010796.1, read on the forward strand.
CAGTCTTGAATGTACATATTATATACAAAATACTAAGCTTATATAGCTAATTTATGTTCGTGTTAACGTGTTTGTAATGCGTCAATTTTTGCAGAAATATGTACATATTGCTGGTTTAAATTCAATTAAAAAAATGAATTTCTTTACAAAAAAATAAATAAATAAATAAATAAAAAACTCAAAATTTCAAAATTTTGATCAACTATCAAAATTTAATCAAAATTTAAATTAACATTTAAAACCTTTTTTTACAGTTTTGTGCCAGTGGTTTACATTATTCTTAAGACAGGAAGCTTTAAAACTTCTTACTTGCTCTAAATTTCTTACCAGCTTTAAAATAACACTTTACAAATTTCGAACAAACTAAAATTATAAGTTTATTGTGATGGAAAAAGTATGAAAGAATTAAATAATTTTATCAGTATTTTTTAGTCACTAACAAAAAATTCAAATCCCACCACTTTTGCTAAAATGTTCTTATAAAATAGATATTTTTGTTTACTTCCATTGGCATACTGAAGACAACTCAGGGAGATCTTTCGTCTCGTCGTGTTACATAGCAAGACTGGACTTGTGGTCATAAACCACTCTTTTTCAGAAGGCGGAGTTTGTTATCACCACACCTCTTATTCGCAGTCTCTTGCGGTAAGAAAAGAATTTAACCCATTGGGGACGAGCGACTCGTATGCGTGCCGGAAATAGGCCTAAGGATCCTCGTTCACTCTCACCAGTAAAATTTGCCTTATTTAACCCTAGAACTACCGGAAATTTTACTCAAGTTTTATAAAAACATTCTACACCAGAATTTTTACTTAAAACTATTTAATTTGTTTATTTAACTTATTATTGTCTGATTTATACATTTAGTTTGTTTTGAAGAAATTTCTGGTTTGAATAGATATTTTGAATATACATGTCGGGTCCATTGGACCCTTCTGGTAGACAGAGGGTTAATCCGAGCATTTCCCCGATTTGAATAGGCACAAACTTCTGTTTTTTAAAACCGGTAGCAAAGTAAAAAACATTTCGTAAAAGGCTCCCGTCTCGAAGGGGTTAATATATAAATACCGTAGGATATTCATCCCAAAAACTCCTTAGACGTTTGCCATACGGTGCCATAAAAATTACCATACACTTAATGTTTATGTGGTTTGCCATAGAATATTTTTTACCTTAGGCAAAAAACCATAAGATTTCACTTGTGTTTTTTTTTATGGTAATTGTATGTCAATTTTTGCTAAGGGGTTAATATATTGACGTAGCTTATACGCATGTTTTGATTGATATAATAAAATCCTTCCATATATTTGAGTACAAACTTACACATTGTATTTAATACGTCACAAAATCATGGAGACGAAAACGTTGAAAAAATAACAAGAAATTTCTGCCAAACTTTTGAATTTTTGAGAACAGGTATTTTCGAATATTAATCTTTACTATATTTACTAGTACGATTTCTTAAATAAACCAAGTATTTCTATAACTGGAATCTCAAGTGGTCCGCTTCTTTAACACAAATTTTACACACATATTTTTTTTTTTTTTTTTTTTTTTTTTAGTTTTTTCTAGGAAATTCTGTAAAAACAGAATTTACGAAGGCAATCTTTATTTCAATCGATGTACACACCTTGCGCGAAAATTTTCTTAGAAGATACGGGCATTCAAACAACGGACCTTTTAAGTACCCTAATGTTCTAAAATACTGATACTAAAGCATTTTACAGTTCTGGAGATGGTAAAGTTTTTTCCCGACCGTTCGTGTTCCGGTTGAACCATAATCTCCAGACTCCCACTCGGTACATTTCTAGAACACCTATTCAGAGAAAATTCTCTTTTATAAATTTCGTAGAAACATACCTTGAAAGGTCGTTTTCATTCCAATTGCTGCAAAACCTACCACGAATTTCTTACGTGAAAATTACTGGTGCTCAAAAAACGGACCTGTTTGAGTCTTGAAACGTCTTCAGATTTAATCATGTACTGGTAAAAGGTTGAACAATGAACTCGTAAAATATGAACAATCAACTTAAAATAATTGTAATTTAGTGCATCTTTTAAAATAAACCATGTCACGATTTTTGTATCCCCCAAAAGCACATTTTATGGATTGATTTTCAAAGATTTTATACGATAAAATCTGATTCTTTCCTAAACCTCTCTCTTTTAAGGTCTTTCAAAGCCTTATGTATTTTAGATGAATTGAACTTATAGATTATTTCAAAAGTATACATTACCCATCATTTTTCATTACTTTATAATCTCATAATGTGCATATGAGTAAATATAAAATTCATCTTTCAAATACAAACATCATATCTCAGTCATATCTATCAATAAAATATTCTTAAATTCAGCACAGCGTAAATGCAGAAAATTCTCCTTCAAAAATAAATCTTTAAAGCCATTGTTTCAATCAAATTGAAAATGTACATCATCAATTTCTCGAAAGAAGTACCTGACGGAAAATATTTCTTTATTTTTAAAACGGCATTTTGAATAAGTATAAATTGAAAGTGAAATGTAATTTTGAATAAATGAAAAATTGTAGAGTATATTTTTTCATGTAAATAACTTTCTCCTTTCGTTTTAATGAACCAGTAGGTTATCAATTGTTTAAAAATATCTCTTAAGATAAATATATTTCATTTACGTATTTTTTTTATGTAGTACATAGTTGTGTTTTATCTTACTGCAAAAACACTCAATTGTAAATAAAATTTCATGCATCTGTTTACATAAATAACACGATAAAAAATGTTTGTAATTCATCACAAATTTCGTTACTTGAAATTTGTGAGCCTTAGTGAATACTTCTGTGATTTCTTAATTTAAGATGATTGTTTCATTGATTGACTGAGATTTAATGGAACAAAGTCCCTTCAGGGACAAGCTGCGCCAAGATAAATTTAAAATCAAAATACTGAATTATATTTTACAAAAGTTAAAGTAAAGATTGGTCATAAAAATGAGATAGAAAAACCAATGCAGTTTAATAAATGCATTAATGATATGATATGTATATTTAAAACCATTTTATAAAGTCAAAATACCGTACTTAAAAGAGACAAAGAAAATTATTACAATTAAAATAAGTTAAAGATGTACAGTAACGCTTGTTTAACAAAACAATGTGTATAATGTTGTACTAATACTGCATAAAAACAAGTCTAAAAGCCACAGATTATTAAAAAAAACAGTATCAAGTCATTAGTTAAAATCGAAGTACAGTACTTACAAGAGACAAAGGAATTTATTACAATTAAAATAAGTAAAAGATGTAAAATAATGTTTGTTTAACGAAACAAAGTATAAAATGTTGTACTAATTTTGCATAAAAACAAGTCTAAAAACCACAGATTATTAAAAAACAATATTAAGTCATTTAGGCTCAATGTCTTTAAAAAGAGTATTTTCACAATCTGCACTCTGGTCATAACTATCTCAGGGCACATAAATGGTCCGCCAACTGAATACCAATAAATTCTAACAGAAAATTTTATGGTCGGTTTGCGCTAGAATTAATTTTCAAAGGTGATTCCGGGGCGGTTTGTAAGAAAAATCTAAAGAGAAAAAATTTCTAAAATAATATTTGTATTCAGTTTGCGGACCATTTGTGAGCCCTGCTATCTGATTCTAATTCCATCGCCTCTTCACCATAGTGAAGTAGCTGTTTTCAATCTATGTTAGAAATTTATGGGATAAGGAATGATTACTATTTTTTTTTTCTTCACGGTATTTCACCGAGAGGAGGCTTCAGTTGAGGTCTTCTTTCTCTCTTTCTATACACAAGATTTTTGCTTTACTTTCTGAGTTCAAAATCATGAGGCTTCTGCAATGTGCTTGTAGATGAAACAGAAGTTTTTTCAGATTTAGTTTCGGTTGATTTTTGGATTGAGCTGAACATTTTTGTGATCAACTAATTATGTATTTTATTTTACCAGGTTCTTATGCTGGTGCAGTGCTGCCAACTCTTACGCATTTTTGAGCAAGAAAAAATGAATAGTGAATTAGTTTGGCATCTCTTCCAAAGCAAGAATGACAGAAATTAAGTTTTTCGATATTAAAATAATATGGGAACGCGTTACCTTTAAGTAAGCTAACGTAACTCTATCCTAAAATAATACAGGCTTCCAACTCGATGCGGTTTTTTTTTTTTTTTTTTTTTTTTAAATACCAATTTTTTGTGGAACTATCTTCAACCAGTAATATAATTTTTGTTGCAAATGTCGAAAAATCTAACAGGAAAATATTCCTTCATATATTCTGGCACACAATAAACGGAGCAGAGGCAGCGCTGAAAAATGTCTACTTTATTTGAAATCTAAAAACATGTGTCTTCTGACTTTGCAGTTTTTAGGTGCGAAAGTTGTTCCTCTTTTATGTTTTCTACTAGAATTTTTTTAATTTATCTGAAACAAATATTTTAGATACAACTGTCTCCAGATTATTGAATTGGGAGGAAATCAATTATTGCGTAACAGTTAGTTATTGCGGTCAGGGCCTGATTACCAACGGGACAAACTTCCACCAGTAAAAAGCAACAATTTTCTTTCATCATTCATGGCAGTAATTTTGCATGAATAAGTCATTTAAATAAGGCGAAAATATCTATTAAAATTTACTGGTGGACGTCTTTCCTCCTTTAGAATGAGGCCCTGTCAGCCATTACTAATGGTGGAAAACCTTACAAGAAATCTATTTGTTTTAGTATTACAGATATGAATCAGTTCTACATATATGAATCGATTAAAATTTAACTTTTAATAAATAAATTCCTTTTTAAAATATCAATATTCTTCATTAAAATTATTCCTCGTATGTTATGAAAGAAGTCTGCTACCAAATAATGTGACGATTACTCTTTAAAAATTGTGGAATCTAGAAAAGAAACATACTTCCAAAAATGTCCGTGAATAGTTGGTTTATATGCATAATAATTTCATGCATGATATAAAAGTGAACGTTGAATAATTTCCTCTGCCACACATAAGCCATTTAATGTGGAGAGTGCGTTGTGTTCTATTACATTTTTTTAAATAGGCTGTATTGTCTTATTTTATCACAGATAAAATATCAGAAATACTAAGTTTTAATAACATGTTTACAAATTTTGTCATCTAAATATAACGTAGACAATTTCTATTTTTAAATTATTTTATAATCCTTTGAAATTCTAAGAAATGTACGCAGCTTGAAATTGATTCTGAGATATAGAATCTACAATCATGTATATCCTATAACCCCTAAACCCTTTTAGTGGCAATTAATTGCGTTTTATAATGTTGAATTCACAGCGGAATGTTTGAAAAAAAATTATTTCACAATATTGAAAAGCAAATTTTCAACTTTTTTCGACCAAAATTATAAAAGTAAAATTTAATTAAAAGGCGCTTGTGCAAATATTCATGAAAATGAGGTGGGATACAATTTATCCTACCGCCCTTTAACGAGTTGTCACGCCCGATATGTGTGAGCAGGCTTGCCAGTTTGGCTTTTTTTTTAATTTCGAAATTTCGAATTCGTTCTTGAAAATGTACATAATATTTTTTCTTTACTTAGTGACAAATATGTCGTCGTTTCCGAAAGTAAAACTTTTCTTTTTAGAATTTCCGGTATTAATTCGAAATTTTCGAATGAAAAAAAAAAGTCCAACCTGGCAACCTCGTGTGTTGTTACTTTTTTTTAAATTAAGATTCTTTAAGCCACAACTTTTTTAAAGCGGAAATGCTCACCTTCTTTAATGACAGATAACATGATACGAGAATGAAGCCCATCATAGCACCATCTTAAAAAACTGGTGGTAACCACACAATCTGAATAAATAAAGTAGCCTACATTATCCGTGAAAGTCAACGGCGCAAGAATAAATGGTTAACATCAACACTAGCTTTAGACAAAAGTGCGAAAGATGTTCCATACGTAAATTAAGACATTTTTGTCCGTCAAATTCTTGTGAAATCCATGTTTCGGGACAGTTAAAGTTCCGTCTTTTCTGAAAGTCGATTGCCTAGATAGGTTTTTCGAGTTTATCTGTAAATTAATATTTTGAAAATTTTTTGCTTTTATAGGAATTCAGTGTAAAAAAAAATTCCATTAAAATACGGAAATTGTACTGGCAATAAACACTCCAGTACTATTTCCGTATTTTAACAGAATTTTTTTCCGTAAATTCCAGAAAAAAATTCCGTTTTTCCACAAAATTTACGGAAGAAAATTCCGTTAAAGTACGGAAATCGTACTTGCGTCTCGATTGACAGTAAAATTTCCATATTTTGACGGATTTTTTTTCTTTTTTTTTATATAGCGAAGTTTCTTAAAGTCTAACAAAAATTGGCCAACTAAGTGGTATAAAAGTTAATCTTTCTGATAGAAGCTTGCTGATTTTTTATTCAAGGGAATTGCATAGGCGGAAACAAGGATCCAGTGAACGCCTTTAGTCAAGCACGTTTGGTTTTAGAAATAAGAGAACGATTAAGAATGTGCTAAACTAGAAGTGCCTAGAATTTTCCTCAAGTTCCACAAAACAAATCTATACCCGAATTTTTATTTAAAGTTTTTTAACTTATTTGTTTAACTTATTTCCTAGCGATATATATGTTTAACTCTTTTTTAAAGGAAGTTCTGTTTCAAATAGGAATAGCAGTCAAACTGACTGCTATGGCTAGCGTTGCAAATTTTCCCGACTAAATCTGGGCTCCAAATGCTCTGGACACCAGTATTTTAAAATATTTTTTCTTTGCCTTATCTAATGTCAGAATTATCTGCGATTAAAGATGGCGAAACAAATTGTAAGTAATTAGTGGTGTTCAGAGCATTTGGAACCCTGCTTTACGCGGGATACCTGGCAACACTAGCTATGGCGCTTCTAGTGTTAATAAAATGATAGTCTTTTTTTACTATTCTTGGGAATCAAAATGGTGCCTGAATTTTGTTTGTGTTTTTGTTATATATTTCATTCCAACAAGAAACAAATACTGCATACTTCTAAAAATTGTTTCCATGTAAGCTGGAATGATACCTTTGCTAAGAAAGGTGACAGTTTAAAGTTGAATTACACTGAAAATCATTATGCTTATCTGATAAACATATAATTTATTCTTTGTTACAAACTGTTTTCTATCTCGGAGATGTATTTCATTAAACTTGAAGCAGTCAAAAATAACATGACTCATTTTACACAAAATACATTTCATTCCGTTACTATAAGTAGATTTATCAATCTGAAATAAATCTACTTCTAGTAACGGTATTATATGAACCTTGGCGCCCATGAGCTCATTTTGAAAGGGGTATTTTCACGGGTTTACAAAAAATCAATCGCTGCCGCAGACACGCCAGTAAAATTGTAGAGTTTAAATTGTCTTATTAAATTACAGAGAAGTAAATACAAATGCTTCAGTTAAATAAGAAAAATATTATATCCGATTCCTTGTAAGAATGAGGCCCACGGTTGGGTTGTTGGTGACCATCATAGCTGCCAACTCTTCCGCTTTTTCAGATCACAAAAATTTAATAGAAATTTTTGCTTTGTTTAATCGGCAGATTAAGGCGATTTAAAAAGGTAAAATTTACTATACAATTTTTGTGGTCTGAAAAAGCGTAATATGTTGGCAGCTATGGTGACCATTGGTTAATTAAAACAAGACATAAAGCAGTCTCTCATTTGGCCACCATTTATTTTTTTAATTTATTTTAGTGTTAGTTTACACACCGTGCACGGAATAGTATGCCAACGCGCCGACACATAAACGGCAGCTGTCGTAATCCAATTTCTTTCAGCGTTTGTACGGTCCCATGAATTTGAATACCAATAACTAAAAAAAATCGCAGCGTTCTTTTTCTGAGTTTAAAACAGTAACAGAAAAAATTTTAGAAAATACCTGAGTCAAAATTCACGGGACTGTACAAACACTTAAAAAAGCCGCATACGACTGCTGCCATTTTCCTGTCAGCGCGTAGGCATAGTATTCAGGAGGCGGAGGATTACTTCATGGCTTCCACTGGCGACTATTTTTTAACCACTTAATTGTATTGCCCTGACTGGGTTCGGGCAAGACCACTTTGCTTACTTCATTACTAAAAGCTTTTGTATATCACTAATTTGTAACCATAGTCTTCTCTATATTAACCCTTTGCACTCGAGAAGTGACTGTCACTCACCACTAGTGTTGCCAGGTGTCAGGCGTAAATCAGGACTCAAAATTCCCTGGACACCACTTACTTCTTACAGTATATTTCGCCATCTTTAATCACAAGTAATTCTGCCATTAGATAAGGCTAAGAAAATGCCTTTAAAATACTGGCGTCCAGAGCATTTATACTGAATTTACGCAAGACAACTGGTAGCAATAGTGGTGAGTTAGAGTCACCTCTTGACTGCAAAGGGTTAATTGTCTGGCATTTGTCGATCATATAAGTGGGATATATTAGTACGGAAAAGTGGTGTTTTGCCCTTATTTTTAGTTTATGGTGTGAGAAGATTAAACAGTTAAGGGGTTAAGGGGTTAAGGGGACAGTTTACCACACAATTGGTCAAAATGAGGGTCTTTTTTTAATATTAAATGAAAGCTTGTTTATTCCTTTAATTTTCGCTCCCGTGATATTCACGGCCAGTGAAAATCACGGGAAGTGAATACGGACAGTGAATATCACTTAACTAAAATTAAGATTGTTTGATTCCCACCAGTTTTATAAAATAGTATAATTGGCTTTATTATGGTATCATTTTTCCTGTCATTAAATAATGTATTTTTTTTTTTTTCAAAAAAGTGGTGCGAATAAGCAACTTGAATATTTGAACTGTAATTTAATGCGACCGTTAAGAGGTAAATTTTCAATATTTTGACACCTCATTTTTAACCATACGGCAATTATATCGCGAGATATTGTAAATTGTGTGCAATTATCCATAAAACTTAAAACTTTAAATGGCTTTTTCTCCATGTTCATATTTTCCTCACTTTCCTGTTTTAAAACTTCCGAGGCTTTTCTTGTATTTGAGATAGATGTTTAAAGTTTTTTGTGTATGTTCGTTATTATATATGGGATAAATCTGCTTATGGAATTAGACCTTATGTTTTTTGTTATTTAAAAGAAAAATGTATATGAAGATGTGTCAGATTTCATCGTATTTCACTGTATGTATCAGCAAAAATATATATATATTACATGTAATATTAGATGTATATAAAAATCCATACTCAGGCTTGTGCAGTACTCATTAGGAAATCTTACAAAAACATTGAGCAAAACTGTTAATATTTAAAAAATGCAATTTTTTTTTTAATTTTTAATAAATTTAATTAAATATGGAGATATTTTTTTTCAAAATTCACTCTTTTTGAACATTGAAATGCTGTGACTTCACCATTTAAAACATATTTTAACCCTTTCAAGGGCGGTGATGCCGTCATGGCATCACATAATTTTAATCCCTAATGGCCACATTGGCACCAGAATTTTATAATGAAAACTTCACCTTTATTAAATACGCGAAAATATGCTTTTACTTGTTTACAAATAAATTCTCTTGTAAATACTGGTGTCATTAAATTATTTCAACATTTTATGAATACAAGTACCTTGCCCCTGAAAAGGTTAAAAAAAAAACAAAATCGTTGAAAAGATAAACTGTCCCCTTAAATCTATCTCGCAACACTTTCTCAGAACGAAAATCTGTAACATGAAGTTTTCGCAACGCGTGCATGAGAAAAATACTATACAATTTATTTTAGTGGTACAAAAGAAATGTATAAATAGTAGCCAGAGACAGCCTTGTTGCTACCAATTTCAAGGAAAAGCTCGTCAAGGAGTTGTTTAATGCGACATTTGCAGGAGAATTCTAGTGACGTCTCGTGGCAGGCTATTTTTGGTCTATTAAATGCATTGATCCCACATTTATTTATTTTTTCTACAACTACATTTTTTTTGACAGATCATTCTGCTATTAAATAGAGCAAAATAGTTTATTTGTATATAGTGGTGAAAAAGGATTAATTTTGGGAGTCATGTATTCAGTGCAGTGTTGCCAGTTTGTTACTTTTTTAAAATTCAGATTTCTGGATTGGCAACACTTTTTTGAAACTGTGAAATTCCTCTTATTTTTGCCCTAATTAAAACGTCATTAAGTATGGTGAATTTTACCAATTCAAAGAAGTGGTGCTAATCAAGAAATCTGAACCTTAAAAAGGTAGTACACTGGCAATACTGATTCCGTTCTCCGCAGAATCCTAGTCACGAGCCGCCACTGGAGAAATCTAAAAGAAAAATTTTCGTAAGGAAAAGTGGTCACAGAAATTTGGATTTGGTCTATTTTAAAAGAGCTGCTTCGAGGCTAGATAATAACCACTGTTTTCTGCAGCAACGAATAATATTATTTTAAAGACTGTGGGCATTATGAAATACCCAAGGCTTGATTAGCATCTAGAAAAATATAGACCAGCTTTTTCTTAAACAAAATTTTATTTAAATTTATTGCGAGTTTTTACAATTAAAGAAGACGATATTTTATTTAACAAAAAAGTGATGTCTGTGAGCCTAGGTAAATACCATGTCCTGGAAACACTATATGTTCTGGTACAGTTTTGCCATTTTGACCCCCATTTTATACAGAACTTTCAAATTCTTACCGGAAGTTACGAAAGAACAATTTTTAATTTATGTAATCACAAAATGTCTCGCTTTAAACTAAGTAGTAAATACTATTCTGAATTTCTGATGCGAACTCTAAATTTCTGATTAAAATCGCAGGCCAAACTGGCAGCCATGTTCTGGGATATAACTCGAACCTAAAACAAAAGTATATCAAACCGGACATTTTATTCTATAAAATGTAACTCGTTGTTGTTTCGTACTTATTTCACGATTTTTATTTATAAATATTATTTGTTCAAAATATTTTTGTTACACACCTTTACACGGCAGAACATGTTATACGGATAGACGAACTAACGGAATGAACGAATTCTTAAAATTTAAATAAATAGACACTTTAAAGTATACTTAAAATGAAAGAATATAATGCTTTACTAAGTGTGCAAATATTCAATTTATTATTTATTATCACGAAATACTGAGTCAGAAACCATGTTGCCTAAACAAAAAAAAGTAAGAAACTCGATTCTATTGCACGCTTATGTGCAATATGCGCTTATGTGCAAAGAGTACATAATAAACATTGTTTTTTCTAAAATAAAATAAGTTATATTCTTGATGGGAAAATGAAGTTTAATCGAATTTCAATATTTTCTCCTTCATGTATTGTTAATCTATATTTTATGGCTGATCGCACCTCTTGTGGCAAAAATGTTATGTACAAAAAAGTTTTTAAAAATCATTTTTTCCTATATGAAGGGCTTTGGCGTAAATTGCGTTTGACGAAAGCAATTTTATATGGGTAGAGATACATCTATGGTTACGAACATCATTAAGAAAATATTTTTAAAAAGCAATCAATCATATGAGGAAAAATGTGTTTAAATTATAATTGTTTAAATTATAATTATGGATTCAGATCTACTTGAAATATTCCATTTACTTTATAAAATAAGGGCTAGTTGAATATTTATGTAATAAATTACTCTTTATTGTCTGTTGCAGCACTAACTGATCAAGTTATTGAGTGGTCAGATAGATTGAAATTTTTTGTCCTTCACTACAATAATTCAAAACATTCAGTTACTAACTTCACTCCAGCTAATCTATTTTTGGGTAGAGACTTAAATTTGCCAATAGATACTTTTCAACCACCCAAAGAGGCAGAAGAACCTTCTATATATTTCCAAAAACAACAAGAACATATCGCAGCAACCAGAGAATTAGTCAAACAATTTGAGAAAAATTATTTTGAGAAAAATGAAAAATTCCTTAAAGGTCGCCCTGCTTGTAAATTTAAAACTGGTGATATAGTATACTTAAAAAATTTTCATCATGTTAATACTAAGACATGTATTAATTATTTTATGTAAACTTTTATGTAATATAGATTCTTAAATAACATAATAAAATACAAGTAAATGATATTTTAACATTTTTTTATGAAAGCAATTTTGGTATCTAATAAATAAATTTTATTACATTTTTGTCCTATTGCTGGAATAAGGAAATAAGATGATTTTTTGCAATTAAAAAAATGCTAAGGGAAGTGGTTAATAAAAAGCGATGTCTGTGTGCCTAGACAAAATCATGTCCTTGAAACACTAATATATATATATATATATAATAGTGTATATATATATATATATATATATATATATATATATATCCTCTTCGCTACCTGGGTCTACATATGTGGACCTCTATTCTTTTCCCCACAAAAACTAAACTGTTTGACTTTTTTACATTTTGACTTCATTTCATAATACATGAATGCTTTTTGCATTAAAAAGCAAGCCAATAAATGGCAAAATCTATGCTGATTTCCTCATAAAATATATGTTATTTTCATCTGAGTTTGCAAAACACCGTCAAGAGGGTGTGGCCAAGAAATTCAGAAATTTTCATACTTATTTAACTTAAATCCTTTAAAATAAAATATTTTGAGGATTTGTATACCCTTCACTTTATTAAAGGCCTTAAATTTGTGATTGTGCAAATTTGAGTTACTGATCATTAAATTGATATTTTAACGGAATTTGTAATTTTAGATACCTATTTGTAAACCTAAATTACTAGTCCCCTAAAGTATCAATTTTTTTTCTGTCATTTATGATGTCATTTTGTTTGTTTAATACCAATGAATGAGTATTTGTAGTATCATTTTAGCTTTGGGAACGAAGAGGTTGCACATATATATATATATATATATATTAATATGTATATTATATATATATATATATATATATATGTGTGTGTGTGTGTATATATATAAATATATATATATATATATACGCTGTAGGGGAGACTAAGGAGGATTGACCATACGGGAGGCTTGACCCACCCATCAGTTTTCATATTTAAAAGAATTTCAGAGTTTTATCAATACGTGTCAACCAAAGATACAGGAATGCTCAAGCAACAGTCTTTTTTTTAGTACAGATAACCGAAATAGGTGTCGAAGAAATCAATTGTGAGGCGTTTTCGACTTAAAAGTTGTGTTTTTTAGAAATATTTTGTAAGCTTTTTTCAAAGAAAATATATCACAGAAATTTAAGTAAGTAGGTTTTAAGGGTCAATATCTGAAAATTTGACAATTTGCGTCCACTACCAATAATATTTCATTAATTATACTGAAACCCAAAACTAAAAAAAATGTAATATACTGTAACATTTTTTATAACAATTACCAATGATAAATGGACATGTAATGATGCATAAATAATTAATTTTAAGCTTTAAGTAAACGAAATCATCATTTCGCCCCGTGTCCCCAGGTACAAATATCCAATATTAATTGCATGCTGTAAACATTTCTATAAATTTTATTAACTTTTGCTGTATATATAACCTTTATACCTATATATATACAGTATGGGAAAATATAATTATTTCTTATTAGTATAGATTGTATAGTAAAATATTGTAGTAAATATATTTGTCCCTGACGTTGTCCACCATCACAGTCCCTCTAAACTCACATTTAGGTTAACACATACTAGGTAGCGCTGGTAGAATTATTTCCATTGCAACAGCAAATAAAGTTCAACTAGCCACAATGGATGAAGTTAAGTCGTTATTTCTTTGTTTCATATTTAGAAATATTTAGTTTTTGTTCTGAATAGGGATGAGTATTTTTTTATAGCATCATTCATGTCCCCATATTTAAATTTTTATTAATAAAAATGTTTGCAAAATGATCCAACAAAATGGCTGTGCAGCTGTTAAGACAATAATATCACCTCAGTCTAGTGTTGCCATACTGGGGACTTTTTTAATTCAGATTATTTGACTGTCACCACTTTTTTAAAATAGTATAATTCGCCTTATTTTTCAGAATTTTTAATCTATGTTTAAATAGGCCAAATATTTCTATTTCAAAATACCGGTGAATTTCAACAATCTGGGGACAAAAAGTCCCCAATCTGGCAACACTGCCTCAGTCCTAATTATTAGACACTGATTATGCAGTTAACAGACACTTTCTTGCATAAAAGTTTATCCTACGCATAACATATACATAGGTGCCAAGTTGCCACTAATCCTCCGTAATATGTGGGTTAATATAACCCTGGTTTAATACATTTCTCACCAGAAATTTTTTCAGAGATTAAATTCAATAAGTTCCACGTAGAAAACTGGAATTAAATAAATAAAGATTCATCAAATAATTTTTCTGGTTCGAAACTTTGTTAAACGGGGTTAAATTAATCCACGCATTACGGAAGATTAGTGCGAACTTGGCACCTCTGCATATACATCCTTGATCTCAAAACATACAGCATTCAAATGACAAAACATGTATCATGAGTTGCATACATAATTCTATTTCGAAGTTGGTGCATTAATTCAAACAACTGGGTAAATGTGATCACACATCGCACAGAGGGTTTCGTTTAATATTCCTTACAAAACACTTTATCCTTTTGAAAAATCTGTTAGTTCCACATTTCGCAACCAGGGGTCGCAACTTATTCTAAACAAACCTCTAAACGAACGAAACTCCGTTTTACATACTATCCGTAGATATATTAGTCGAGGGGAATGGTAGAGATCTGCACGAGCCGGCCAGTGGCCCGAAGCCCGAGCCCGGGCCAATTTTCATTCACGGCACTCGGGTCAGGCCTGCTCTCCACTCTGTTCGGGCCGGGCCGGGCCGGGCCTAACTTATTTTTTCTGTACAGAGCTGAGCCTGGTTTCATTCCTAGTCTTAACGGCCCAAAATTTTCAGTCCTAATTTTGAGCCAGCCCGTATGAAAAGCATTGTTTCAGCGTGGCCTGGTCCATTTAAAGGTCAGTTTAATTAGGCCTGGCCCAAAAATTTTTGCCAAAAATGCATACATTTTTCAATTGACATTATTGTACACTTAAACATTAAAAAATATTATTTTTAAAAAATAGTAGATTTCTACGCATATTAAAATATAGCTAAATTAAAATATAGTAAAATGCGTGAAAAGGAACTTGCCTATAACGGAACACTGTTTTAAATTGAAAAACGTGTTGATCCTTGCAAAATTAATATACTGATAAGTAAGAAAAGAACATATAATACATTTACCACTTGCTAAGAAGTGAACTTGACTATAACGCATTGTTTTCTTTCCTATGCAATTCCGTCTTAGAAGATTTTAATGTATAGCATTTTTTCAGATTTTTAACACTTCTATACATGGAATATGGATTAACAATATTAATGATAACTGAAACATTTACATACATGAAATAGAGATTCACTAAAAATATAAATATTGCAGCCTGCTGCACTTCTATAAAAAAAAAAAAAAAAAAAAAAAAAAAATATATATATATATATATATTATAAACATGAAAAAAAAGTTAAGATAAATATCTTTGGTCAGAACTCTTCGTACGAAACAAATTTTTAACCAATTCGACGTAAAAATCAATGTTTTGTAGAAATTCACTCGCGCCGGGCCGGGCTCGGGCCGAGATTTTAACTTTTTTCGGGCCGGGCCGGGCTCTGGCCGAACTTTTAATTTTTTATCGGGCCGGGCCAATATTACTTTTCCTACGGGCCGGGCCGCGGCCGGTCCCGGGCCGAACTTTTAATTTTTGTACCGGGTCGGGCCGGCCGAATTTTTTTCTCTATGAGTCGGGCCGGGCCTGGGCCTGGAAATGTCGGCCCGTGCAGACCTCTAGGGATTGGGCCCATAGCACCAGAGATAAGTAGGCGCCCCTGGTGGTAAAAAGTGGAACTAAAATATGTAAGGCTATGGTGCATAATATGAAAGAATGGTCAAAGGGGTGTCGGCAAAAGTTGGAAAAAAGCTCCCCGGGTGAAAAGGGCGGAGGTTAGAAAAATTGCTTAACCCCTTGGGGACGAGCGACACGTATACGTGCCGGAAATAGGCCTAAGGATCCTCGTTTATTCTCACCAGTAAAATTTTACTGTAAAATTTGCCTTATTGATCCCAGCATTTTACCGATTTGAATAAGCACAAACTTCTGTTTTTTAAAACCGGTAGCAAAGTAAAAAACATTTCGTAAAAGGCTCCCGTCGCGAAGGGGTTAAAATACACAAGTTAGAGCCGTAGGAGTAAATATTATAAGACTTTTTGAAAATTTTATGATTTGTCGTGTAGTCTGATGTATTCAGTCGAGAAGTCTGAGGTCGTATGCAAAAATGCATGTCTCCAACTTAATTAAGGGCGCTCTTAGAAAGAATTTCTTAAAATACATAAGTGGTAGATCAGAGGGTTAGACGTAAGACTTTTTCAAGTTTTTATGATTTGTCGCCTGGCCTCAGGCGTTCTGCTATAAGTATGCAAAATTTCAAATCTCCAGTTTAATAAGGGACTCAGTTAGAAAGAATTGCTTAAAATACGCATGTGGGAGCCCAAAAGTTGAAGTGTACGACTTTTTCAAAATTTTATGATTTGTCGCATGATGGTGTTCAGCTATAAGAATGCAAAATTTCACGCCTCCAACCTAAATATGGCTTCACTTAGAAAGAATTGTTTAAAATACACATGTGGGAGCCCAAAGAGTTAAATGTACGACTTTTTGAAAATTTTATTATTTTCGTTTGATATGGGGTGTTCAGCTATACCTATGCAAAATTTCACGCCTCCAACGTAATTAGGGGCTCACTTTGAAAGAATTGTTTAAAATACACAAGTTAGAGCCCAAAGGGTTAAATGTACGACTTTTTCAAAATTTTATGATTTGTCGAATGATGTGAGGTGTTCAGCTATAAGTACCGAAAATCTCCAACATAATTAGGGCCTCACTTAGAACGAATTGTTTAAAGTACACATTTGAGAGCCCAAAGGGTTAAATGTCCGATATTTTCCAAAATTTTATCACTTGTTGTTTGATGTGAGCTGCCCAGCTATAAGTATGCAAAATTTCACGCCTCCAACATAATTAGGGGCTCATTTAGAAATAATTGTTTAAAATACACATGTGGGAGCGCAAAGGGTTATATGTACGACTTTTTCAAAATTTTATGATTTGACGTTTGATGTGTGGTTCTCAGCTATAAGTATGCAAAATTTCAAGTCTCCAACATGTATAGTTTTTGAGAACGGGCTCTGTGACTGACAGACAGACGGACGGACCAACAGACAGACAGAGGAGCGAGACGAATAATAAATAAAAATTCTGGAGAGAAATTGTCCAGTTTTCAGATATTGACCTTTAAGTAATGCAGAAATATCGAGCTTCCATTCATGAAGATTATGCAGTAAGTTAGGCTTAACATAACAATGTGCTTTTCTTTAGAAAAAGCTATGTGGGGCGCCTTGACCCAGTCAGTGTGAGGGAGGGTTGACTAATCTGAAGGTAAGATGAAATGAACCAGACGATCACCATCGATCTACTACGTTTGGCAGTCTACGACAGTTCGCTAATGTAAGAGACCACAGGTGGTGTCTTTGATGCACCGCGTGGGAAATAGCAAACATATTTTCCCACGAGAAGATTTCCTCCCGCAGGTTCCATGTGCAAAGATGGAGGAGACCACTCAGTGAACAGCTGTCAAAGATTTTTGACATGAGAAGACGGCGAGTGGCAAAGAAACTTACTATTGTTTTAGAACAAGATAATTTGAATATACAGGAGACGAGGATGATTTTTAGTTAGTAAATTTATAGACTCCAGACAGATTGCTTTCAGGTTGGACTTGAAAAGGGGAGGTAAAATCTCTCCGGGGTGATTGAAGGCTCCCTTAACACATTCACGACGGGAAACGAGAGTACTCGTTTTTATTCAAAAAACATCATTGACTAAGGGCGTGACTTCTACCTTACAGAAAATGCATTTATATCATGTTGTCCAGATTTTTTTAGATTGCAAAATATTTTTTTATTAAATTCGTTCATTGAAAGATATTTATCGATGCATAAACTTGGGAAACCTATCTTGAACACCAATTTACAAAAGGACTTTCAGAACAAGGAGGAGCTTCGACTGTTTTAAAATTCAGATTTGATAAACATTGACCGTTCGCAATGTGTTAATTTAGGGGTTTTAGAATTCTTTTTATTATACACTGTGCATAATGAAAGATTAATGGTTATATATAAAAATGAGTGTAAATTTATTCTGCGAAGGTATAGTAAGATGGGGTGATGGAAAAGAAAACGATTAAAACTGATTAACCCCTTGAGGAGCATCGGTACATATTATACACCACCTACGATTAATCACGTTTTACAACAGAAACATTTTATTAAATTTCTTTTCTAACTTTGGTGGAAAAAAAGCCGTAAAATTGCTTTTCCCTATTTAGAAATATTTTTTTTTCTAATTTTCCGGTGGGAATTCAGCATTTCACAAACGTAATTGCTTGCTCCTCAAGGGGTTAAAGAGAGCTATAAAAAATTTCTATTTGCACTGCACAAAAAAATAATGAAATATAAATGGGAAAGTTGATAGGACCTTTTTTACATTTAACCCTTTCAAGGGCGGTGGTTCATTTTTGGACCACCTAATTTTAATTCCTAAATGCCACATTGGCATCAGAATATTGGAATGAAAAATTTCCTTTTATTTAGTATGTGAATAATGAATGATGTCACCGCTCCACACTCGTTTGTGAAGGGCACACAGAAGGGTCGTCCGGACTTGACACTTGGCGGTCTGAAAATATGTGATAAACTGAATAACTGGTTTGTCGACGACAAAATATTCTCCTACTGTGATCACCGTTACATAAGGTTTTCTTTGAATTATACCCCTATAATTAGATTACGACAGAGGTTCAAAACAAAGAATAAAAGTTTTCGGAAATTTATTGAAGATATTAGGAAATTTGAGAAAAATTGGTTACAAGATCTTATATTGATTAATAATACTAGTGATTTGGGTGATCACGTAGAGGATTTTATGAAAATAGTGACAGAAATGTCAGAGAAACATTTTAGAAAAGGTACTTTGTCCTACAAACCAACCATAAAATGGTTTAGTGAAAAGTTAAGATCTGCAAGAAATAAGGTGTCTGCACATTACAAACGATATATCAGGAACCCAGAAGATGTAAACTTGAAATAAATATATATTAAACATAGAAGAGAATATCAAAAATTGGTAAAAAAGGCGAAAAGAGATTCGTGGACAAACTTTTGTCGTGATACTTCGGATACTTATGGGACTCTGTATAAGTACATCACTGGTAAAGCTACAAAGCCAAGTGATTTTATTTTTACAAGATTTGATAATTCGACACCATTTGATTCATACGACGATGTAGCAAAGGATCTGATGAAAGAACATTTTAGCGTTGACAAAATTCTCACCGAAATTTTAATTTTACTTCAACAGGCAAGGTTGCGGGTGATGTAATGGATGTGACAACTAGAGAAATGCGATATGCTATGTCTTGTCAAAAAAATAATAAGGCTCCGGGTTATGATGCAATCGATGCTATAATAGTGAAGAATATTTGTAAAGCATGCCCAAACTATGTTAGAAAACTGTTCACGGCTTGTTTTAGATTCGGGCATTTTCCTAGGATATGGAAAAATGGATTAGTTATCTTTTTTCGTAAACGGAACAAAGATGGGAAAAGTGCTAGATCGTTTAGGCCAATTACTTTACTTTGCATTTTTGGTAAATTATTAGAAAGAATTATCAAGATTAGAACAATGCCATTGTTAGAATCAATAGGATTCTGGGATGAGACTCAATATGGCTTTAGAGAGAAGAGGAGTACGGTGACTGCAATCCATTTTTTGAGGGAGTTGATGAGAGATAAACTTAGATCTAACAAGTGCTATGCAATCACTTTGATTGACATACAAGCAGCATTTGATGCAGTGGATTGGATGACACTTGCGGAAATTATTGATGGTTTACCGATATCGGATTATCTTAAAATAATTTTGAAGAACTACATCGGCAATAGACGAATTGGATTCAGCTTTACGAACGGAATCATCTGGTTCGCACTTTTTAAAGGGTGTCCCCAAGGCAGCCCATTGTTGTGGCTGATTGTCGCCGATTATTTACTGAAGAAATACAGGATCAAGTTTGAAGAAATTCTGTCCTATGCCGATGATTTCGTAATTTTTGCTGGTGCTGACACCAGAGCCGAATTAGAGAGGAACATGAATGATCGTATTAAGTGGTTTGCGGATATTAGCAATGAACTGAAACTAACGATAAGAAGGGAAAAGTGCATGGGCATGCTTTTCGGTAGATATCTTTTGGAAAATCGGCATCCCATCTTCAAAATTGACAACATCTCAATACCAATTAAAGATACCATCACTTATTTAGGATTGACTTTGGACGCGAAGTTCAATTGGATCTCACATTTGGAAAACATCAGAGAAAAAATTATAGATCTGGCATCAAACATTAAGAAAACAGATAAACGGGATCGAGGACTCCAAGCGAACTTCCGAAAAATATGGTATAAGACAGTAATAGAAAAGCAGATAGTTTATGGTGCTGAGGTTTGGTACAGAGATTTGAAAGAACATGCACTTAGTAAATTAAGCTCATGCCAGCAATTAGGTCTTCTCACCATCTTGTCTACATACAGGACAGTCTCTACGGATGCATTGTGCGTACTAAACGGAATCCCTCCTTTGCACATTAGTTTAAGATATCTGGTTAAGAAATATGACATAACGATTGGAAAGGACAATATAAAATATGAGGATGTAGTAATAAAAAGACAGAATATAATGATTAATCTTGCAACAAATGATTTTCCTAAGTATACTGCAATGCATAACCTACAAATCACAGATAAATCGGATGATGATATTAAAGAACAGAAAGTTCCCATCGTGTACACGGATGGATCGAAAATGATAGCTGGCGTGGGTGCCGCATATACAGTTTATCTGTATGGTGAATTTATTGAAGATTTTAAAATCTCGTTAAATAAGATGAACTCAATTTATCAGGCTGAATTGATAGCGATTAAATATGCTATTAATTGGTTTTTGAATACCGATTACAAGAAAGTTTATATATATACCGACAACAAATCTTCAACTCTAGCTCTACAAAGAATTTTTCCAGCAAATTTGATAATTAAAGAGATTTATACTAATTTGATACAGAATCCTGACAAGATTGTGATTATTGGGTGGACCCGTTCACACGTCGGAACCCTTGGAAATGAACGAGCAGATACTCTTGCGAAAGAGGCTATTAATCGTGAAAATACTAATATTACCGAGAATGTTCCTTTTCCTGTCACCTTAATTAAGAGAATTTGAAAAATCAATACGGTAAAGGATTGACAAAGAGAGTGGAGGCATAGTGGTAAAGGTAGAGACACTTATACAGTATTAAATAGGGTGGATGAAAACTTTGTATGTTCAGACCAGTTATTACAATATTTTATTACTGCTCATCGCAGCTTTCCCGAGTACCTGAAGAAAATCGGAAAGAGAAATAGCGACCTCTGTGACTGTGGTTATAAAGAGAACGTTAGACACTATTTATTTGGAAGATGCCCCAAAATGCCTTATTTTTTCTATTTTAATAACTC
This sequence comes from Maratus speciosus, assembly GCA_963932465.1. Lineage (NCBI taxonomy): Eukaryota > Metazoa > Arthropoda > Arachnida > Araneae > Salticidae > Maratus > Maratus speciosus. The sequence goes on from OZ010796.1 coordinate 452,578,809, forward strand.
ACTTACAGTTCGCCAAAATATATCCAGAGTTCTTTTTTGTAAAGAAAACTATAGAAAGCTCTGTGCTAACTATAACGTCCTTAATGAATTGTACTCGTTCATAAGATACAAGTTTTAAACCTAATATAGGGTGGTTCTTTGGTCCTGATGCATGGATCGTCATCAGTTACTGCTGACTTGTTTTTAATAAAACTCAGAATTCTTAAATATCATATATTGTGTCTGTAGTATGCTACAACCATTGCATAGCTGCCAATTCTTCCGCTTTTTCAGACCTCAAAAATTTAATAGAAAACTTTGCCTTATTTAATCGGCAAAATACGGCGATTTAAAAAGGTAAAATTTTCTATAAAATTTTTGTGGTCTGAAAAAGCGTAAGATGTTGGCAGCTATGCCATTGTTTAATTTATCAGAATATACTATCCTATACAATTGTCAGATAGTGATTAGTATGTGGATGATGGTCTTTGCGCTGGGACTTCCTGTCTTCTACGGAAGATTGGGGTGCCATTCATTTGATGATCTGAACATTGGTCATTGTGGAAGTGATATAAGCTTTTAAAAAGGTGCGACCTTGGTGCTGCAGTGTTCCAGACTTTTGGAGATAGTAGAGGGTCATTGAAGTGTACCTTTTACTGAGTTTCATTTTCGTGATGTTACATGACTATGGATATTGAAGTGTAATGACTGAACTTTGAGGATCGTCTTCTCTGACTCTGTCTGTGAATGTGGTGCGTTAAGTTTGGGTCTTTGTATAGACATTATGCATGAACTATTTATCAGTATAGATTTTGATACGTCAGTGGTTGCATGTTACCCATAAACATGCGAATTATGTTATCTTAGTTTAATTTTGTTTTTTCCAGAGTTGCATGTAACCTCTAAACATGCAATTTTTGTTCATTCAGGTTAGTTATTCTCAGTTTTTATTTTATATTATATTTGCATGGAACCTATAAACATGCGTTTTTGTTAACTTTTGTTGGCATAGCATGAATCTATGCTGCACAGGATTGTGCTTTTGTTTTTCTATTTTATTTGATTAAATAATTGACGTTGGTAAGCCTGTTCCGGCGGATGAGGTGGAGCTGGATTGGTGGAGAGGGTTTCCCCGCCAGGACATGCGGTCCATTAGCCTAACGGTTGTCGTCCTGGCTGGGTATCCAAGTATGTGAATAATATACAGAGAAACTTTCCCGCAAACGCCATTGTTAAAGAAATCTATGATAATATGAAAAGTCATCCGGAAAAAACGGCCTCTATTGGAGGGACCAGAGCATACGTTGGAAACGTCGGGAATGAAAGAGCAGATCGCTTGGCGAAAGAGGATACAGATTCATCAATGGCTGACATAACGGCTGATGTATTATTTCCAATTTCTTTAGTTAAGAGAATGTGCAGTGAGAATACCATTAGACAATGGCAGGAAGAATGGTCATCTAGTGTCAAGGGTAGAGAAACCTATAAGGTTATCAGGAAAGTAAATACCGATTATGTGTGTACGAGTTGAGTTTTGCAATATTTCATAACAATATATGGTAGTTTCCCTGAGTTCGTATTTAAGATTGCAAAGAGGGGAAATGCAGTTTGTGACTGTGGCACAGTGGGTAATGTACTGCATTATTTGTATGGACGCTGTCCTTTCGTCCCACATTTTTTTAACTTTGACAATTCATTAAGCATAAGGCAAAATCTCAGAAGAGTAATCTTTGACAAAGACAATTATAAGAAACTCTGCAATATATACAATTCTTTAAACGAATTATATTCGTTTATTATGTACAAATTCTGAGGCTGGAATTAGCTAGATTTGCCTTAGAAGTTGAGTACGTTGTCTTTTGATTCAATTTAGAATGTGAGCACTGTTGAACACTGAGTTTGACTTTCAAAAACTTTGATATAAATATATATCTTGTTGAGGAACTCTTTGGAAAAGTAAACAGGTTTAGTGTCTGAGAAGAATCAGCATTTCAAGTGACTTTAATTTTCATTCTATATCCCTCACTGTTCAGCGGTGCTTTGGACATTTCTCATACTTAATCCCGTTGTGATATGGATCTTGAACATTGATATTTGCCTTACAGTATGTTGCCATTTCAATGTACTTCTTTGTGTTCTTCTTTTTATGCAGTTCTTCATAAGTTGAAGGTTACATATAAACATTTCAGGCCGTGTTGGCATTCCGGTTTTAATGTTATTTAGTTTATATTTTAGTTGGTGAGTTACCTATAAACCATCATTTTTGTTATTTAGTTGCATGGCTACCTTAAACATGCGTATTTTGTATTTTTTTTTTTTTGTAACATAGCGAGTTGCTATGTATTAGCATATTTGAATTTGCCATTGTTTCACTTTAGTAAGTTTTATTGATGCCGTTGATCACGTCCGTTTTCAGGATGTGGTAGAACTGGATAGTAGTAGGATCTTTTTTCCCGCCAGGACATTAGTTCCTTTAACTTCGCTGTTGGCGTCCTGGGTGGGTGTCCTAAGTTCGTGAATAACGTTTGTTTAAGATGGGAGACGTGGTCGTCCAGACTTCACTTTGATCGGACAAGATCTTTTACCTTTTTTGCAAGATTGGAAAGTTGATATAGATCATTACTTGCGTAGTGATCATCGATATATTTGTTTTATCCTGAGTCTGTTTCCAGTCCAATATTTTTATACAAAATTTAAAACTAAGAATAAAAAGATGTGTAAATTCAATGCTTTGTTCTCACAACACTTTTCTCGTCTAAATGCTATTCTCGGTAGAATTCCTGATCAAAGTGCATTAAATACTTGGACTGAGGAGTTTTCCACTTTACAACAGGGTATCATGAATCAGTGTTTTCGTAGTTTTCGCTTACGTCATTGTCCAACTATTACTTGGTACGATGAAGATCTTGGAAGGGAACGAAACAGAGTCAGTGGCTTGCATAAGAGATATTTAAAACACTTAGATGTTATTACGTATAAAGAAAGCTATAACATAGCTCGACGTGAGTATAAAAAGAATCTTCGCAACTCGAAGCGAAATGCTTGGCTTAACCCCTTGAGGAGCGGTGGGATATATTTTATCCCACCTCCGATTAATGAAGATTTACACCGGAAAAAAATTATGAAATTTTACTTTTCTAACTTCGGTGGAAAAAAGTCGTAAAATTGTTTTTCTTTATTTTGAAATAAAAATTTTCTACTTTTCCGGTCGGAATTCAGGATTACACAAACGTAATTGCTTACCCCTCAAGGGATTAAGTTCTGCGATTCAATTAATAATGCATACGGATCCTTATATATATTTATTTCTAAGAAGAAATTGTCACATGAAGATTTAATATTTACTACTTTAGAAAATTCTCCTGTGTTTGCGAGCTATGACGACATGGCCGAAAACCTAATGACTCATCATTTTGATGCTAATGTTGATTTTGCAGATCCGCTTGAATTTACCAGTACAAATTATTATACTAATCAGGAGAATTTCTATCCCATTACAAAAAGAGAATTATTCTATGTTATGCGCAAGCAGGGTAACAATAAGTCTCCAGGATTTGATGAGATAGATGCCTTGGTAGTAAAAAATCTTTGTAAACGTTTTACGCCTTTTGTTCTTAAGCTTTTTAATACTTGTCTTCGTTTTGCTCATTTCCCTATATGTTGGAAAAAGGGTCTTGTTTTGTTTTTTTGTAAGCGCAACCGACCACCTGAGTTGCCTAAGTCTTACCGACCAATTACATAGCTGTCGATTATTGCCAAGTTTTTGGAGAGAATAGTGAAAATGCGAGTAATTACAGTTCTGGAATCTTCTGCATATCTGGACGAAGGTCAAAAAGGATTCAGAGAGTCTAAGAGCACTATAACGGCAATGGCTGCTGTAAAGAATTTTGTTACGGAGGCTTTGAATGATTTTAAATATTGTGCATAAATTAGTTTCGATATCGTTAGTGCTTCCGACGTAATCGATTGGCGAATACTTGCTAGTAATTTAGATGACCTTCGTATACAGGATTAATTAAAAGAGATCTTGAAAAACTAGATAAGGCATAGATTTATAGGATTCAAGTTCATGAGAGGGATTCGCTGGTTTCATGCTTTCCGATGTTATCCACAGGGGTCCTGTTTGAGTCCACTGTTCTTGACTCTGGTTGCTGATAAAATATTAAATTATTATAAGCGTCGTTTTAGAAAAATCATTTCTTACGCTAATGATTCAGCTGTTGTGGAAGGAGCCGATACTCGTGCAGCGCTGGAAAATAGAGTTAACGGTTGTACCGAATATTTTATGAACGCATGTGATGAGTTTGGCTTGACAATCAGCGCTCAGAAATCATCAGCAAAGCTTTTCGGTAAATATACTTTGAACAAACGCCGTCCGATTTTTAAGCTTAGGAATACTAGCATTTCGGTCAAGGACAATGTACTATACCTGGGATTTTTTCTGGGTAGCCGTTTCCGTTGGCTTGATCATTTGGATCTTGTTCGTGACAAAGTTATAGACTTTTCGTGCTCTATACGCAAAACCCGCATTAGATATAAGGGACATGAACTACACTACCCTTGGACTACATGAAAACTTGGTATCATTCGGTAATTAAGAAGCAGATATCTTATGGATATGAAATTTGGTTCCGGGACTTGAGATACCATGGAATTAGACGCTTGTCATCATGCCAGCGTCTTTGTTTATTATCAATAATCAGAGTTTACAGATCTGTATCTATGGAAGCTCTTTGCGTAATTTCGGGTATACCTCCCCTGGAGCTGGAGTTGGAACAGATGTCTGGTCACTAAAACACGGTGCGTCATGAAGATCTAGTAATAATGATATTTGTGTATATTTGTAACTATAAATGATATTTGTGTAACTAAAGAAAATATTATGCCACATTTACATACATTTGATTATCCTTGCACATTATATTTCAAGGCAGCGAGTGGTCAGGAAAAAACACAGTCAAAAAATGAGGAAACTGACACTATTTTCGTATAGAAAATGATTCCAACAATATAAAGGGATTAAAGTAGGCGAATTTTTCTTTAACAAAATACTGGTATTTAACACATTTTTTGTCTGTGTTTTTCCCTGACCACTCGCCACCCTGTATTTTGATTGCATTCGCGCATGCGCAGTGAAACATTTATTAGTAAACCTGCTCATTTTTCATTCAATTTTTATTATTTTTTAATTTTGATTGCAAAGTTTTGTGTACAATATTATTTGTCATATTTTCTGGAAATAACTTTTTTTTTTTTTTTTATTCAGAACTCTGCAAACTATAAGCAAAAAACTTGGCGAAATTTGGGGCTGTTTTTATAAAAACCTAAATTTCTCTACGAGTATACATGCTATCCTCATAAAAATGAACACAGTATATTACAATAAGCCACTTATTAATAATCTTGTGTTTGAACGCTTTTGCTACATTAGTGTTTACAGGGTTATCCAAAAGATATTAGTTTTTTTCAAGTTGTTGACGGTCCCCTATGGGGTTTCAGGAAAAACTCTTTGCGGAAATATATGACCTATACTATACTGTTTACACACCTACAGTTTCAGGTCAATTCCTCATGTATTTTTCTAGATATTTAACAAAACGTCTAAAATCGCAAGTGGTCGGTCGCCTTTGGCCATATGGTGCATTATTTGCTTTTTTTATGCTCGCCCGCTATATGCTATGCAGCCAGCTCAGAGAGAAATAGCATGGCAAGCTATGTACAAGCATTTTATGTGCTTAATTGCTGTTTAAGCGTCTGTCAAAGCATGCAGGAGGTAGGCACTTTTGCATGCTATTATATGCTTTTTTATGCTTGCCAGTATAATATGCTATGCAACTAGCTTTGATAGAAAACAGCATGACGTGCTATGTTCCAGCAACATATGCTAATTTGCTACACAACTCTCTTCCCAGTAATGATGAGGTAGGTATTCAAATGAAGCATTGTTTGCTTGTTAATGCTTGGCAGCATCAAATGTTTATTTATTTTACTTTTTTAGTTACTCGAAAAAAAAATATTTGACTATGTTTTTTTGAAAATAGAAGAAAAGGAAACTTTAATTATAATTTAAATTAATTTTTCAAATCCGGGGAGAGACAATAGCTCTCTCTACCTCCGTCCACCTCCCCCAACAGAAAATTCTTACTTTCTCTTTTAATTTAAGCAAAGAGGAAAGATTAAATTTCAATTTGTTTTTCAAATCAGGAGAAAAAAATTAGTTAAATTTACAATTCGAGGGATGCTTAATGGCTCACCTAAGCCCTCTTCCCTTAACGGAATATTCAGAAATTTGCGTTATGGAGGTTTCACTGTACATTTCAACTTTGCAAGATGTAAAATATAGCTTCTATTTTTGAATGAACTTCTGTGGGGGTGGGTTAAATTCTGTGAGGGATTTAACTTCTATGAGTGTCTTTGGGGGAGCTCCCCCCCCCTCCCGCCGCCTATAAAGGAATTATTTTTCTTCTGTTTTTTAGAATTTAAATATTCTAACTTACTCAAAAAATGCAATATGTCTTTAAATAACGGAGAAAAAGAAAATCTTGTTCATTAAAATCTAAAATCCGGCTGGCCCTCTCCTGAATTTAATACTGTTTTAAACGACCGATTTGAGATTAGTTTTAACATCTAAATATCAAAAGAAACAGAACTAAAAATTAATTCGGATATAGAAGAGTAACTCCCCTATATATACTACCTATATATATACCCTGTATATATAATAACTTAAATATTCTAACTTACTCAAAAAAATGCAGTATGTCTTTAAAAAACGGAGAAAAGAACATTTTGTTCATTAAAATCTAAAATCCGGGCTGGCCCTCTCCTGAATTTAATACTGTTTTAAACGACCGATTTGTGATTAGTTTTAACATCTAAATATCAAAAGAAACAGAACTAAAAATTAATTCGTATATAGAAGAGTAACTCCCCCCCCCCCCTTCCAACGGAAAATTTTAAACTGATCTTCCTCTTACTGTTAAATTATTTTAGGTTACCTGTAAATTATAAATTTTCTATATCTTTAAAAATGGGAGAAAAATAAAATTTTGTTTATTAAATTTGAAAAGCTGGGAAGGGGTGGGCTGTGTCACCGCCACCTGAATTAAACACTGCCCCTTGAACACGTTTAAGATAATTTTTTAACACATAAACTTAAAAAAAATAACAAATAATATTCATGGTAGACTTAAAGGGAAAAACCTCCCTACCCCCTCCCTCCCGAATTGAAAGAAAATTCATAGCCGAACTTTCTCTTAGCATTTAATTCTTTTAAGTTTATCGAAATGATTAAGTTTACTGTGTTTATTAAAATCAGAGAAAAAAATATTAATTTGTTAAATTTCAAAATCCAGGGGCGGGAGATCTCTTTTTCGAACCACTGCACTACAACGTAAATTCAATACTGCCACCGTCCACCCCTTTTTAGATAAAATCTAAACACATAAATCTAAAAAAAAAAACTGAAAATTAATTTCTATAAAGGATTTATTGGGAAGAAGTTCCACCTCCCCCCGAATAGATAAAATTGTAACACATAAACATAAAAAAAAAACTGAAAATTAATTTCCATGAACGATTTTTGGGTAAAAGCGCCTCCTCTCCACTTCCCCATCGTAAAATTCTTAGCTGTTCATTCTCTTATTGTTTATTTTAATTATACAAAAAACGTGCTTTTCAAAAAGAGAATTTAGTCAGTTAAATTTCAAAATTCAAGGAGCACTGTTTCATTTAAAAATTAAGTTCATAACAATCGAATTGAAAATATTTACAATTTACCCCCTCCCTCCAATAAGGAGTAAAGTGTTAAAATCTTAACCCCCACATGAAATTTATAAATTCTATCCTAAATACGCTTCAAAATCTTTTATTTTTCTGCAACAAATAATTATGACCATATTCAAACCATTCATTAAGCAAAGAAAATTCCACTAATGAATTATAATAATCAAGTCATATTCTAATTATCCACTAAACATAGAAAAAACCCTAATAATAAATTAACCTTATTAATTGAAACTTGGAGAATAACAGCATCGATAAATTCACCCTTATCTTATAAAAATATCAACACACAGCAGAATCAGCTCTACACCCATTACCCGCATTTAAAATTGTTTACAGTCAGGACCCCAGTAGCGAAGTATGTAGAGCATCCTTTTCCCAAACCGGAGGTAGTGATTTCTGTCCTTCTCAGAGGAAAAGAAACCCCGATATAAGTTCCCACTTCTAAAAAATGTAGGTACTTCAGAAATTCTCCAAAGATGGCACCATTAGCGTCGTTTTTTGTCTAACTGGGAGAATAGCAAAAAATAAAAGCATGTGATGCTTGAAAAGTAATGCTAGCATAGCAAAAGTTAAAAGCAACTGAAGCTAGAAATGTAATGCCTGCCTAGGTAAAATTAAAAGCAAATAACAGCATCGATAAATTCACCCTTATCTTATAAAAATATCAACACACAGCAGAATCAGCTCTACACCCATTACCCGCATTTAAAATTGTTTAGAAACAGGACCCCAGTAGCGAAGTAAGTAGAGCATCCTGTTCCCAAACTGGAGGTAGTGAGTTTTGTCCTTCTCAGAGGAAAAGAAACCCGATATAAGTTTCACCTTCTAAAAAATGTAGGTACTTCAGAAATTCTCCAAAGATGGCACCACCAGCGTCTTTTTTTGTCTAACTGGGAGAATAGCAAAATATAAAAGCAAGTGATGCTGGAAAAGTAATGCCTGCCTAGCAAAAATTAAAAGCAAATAATGCTAGAAAAGCAAAAATTAAAAGCAACTGATGGTAGAAATGTAATGATAGAATAGCAGCAAAAGAAAGTATGTGTTGCTTGTGAATAACTGCTAGAATAACAGAAATTACAAGCAAGTGGTGATCTTGATTGCTGCTAGGCCAGCAACATATTCAAGCAACACAAGGTGGAATATGTATGCTGGTCAAGTAGTAAAGTGTTCCAATACACACCATGACTTGCTGGTAATTATGGTGGAAGCGGCAATTGTGTTATGGTAGTTTATGCTATTTTACTTTGCTGGGGTACAGCATTTAATACTTGTCTAGCAAACAAATACAAGCATGAATTTCAACCTGGGTGAATTATTTACCTTACCCCCCTTTTCCTTTTTGATCAGCCGAGCTGCATAAAGAACTCAGCCTCTGACTTATGACTTTGGATTTTAACCCTGATGAAGAAAATGATATGCTCGAAAGTACTATGTTTTTTTAAATATTTCTTATCGTTTTTAAATGTGTCACATTGTAAATAAAAAACACCTTTAAGTAATTTGAATATGATTTGTGTTACAAATTTAAAACCTATTAAAAGTATAGCAATCAAGGCATTATATTTAATAATATATAACTTGTTGCTGTGTCGTACTTATTTCACGATATTTATTTTAAAACCTTTACTTGTTCAAAATATGTTTTTTATACACCTTTAAATGCCAGATAACATGTTACATGGATAGCCGAACTAACGGAATAAAGGAATTCTTAAAATTTAAATACATTTTCACTTTAACATATGCTTAAAATAAAAATATATAATATATTACAAAATATGCATTCATTCAATTTATTATTTATTATCATGAAATAATGAGTCAGAAGCCATATCGCCTGAACAAAATAAAAGTAAGTAACTCGATTCTATCGGACGCTTATGTGCGAAGAGTATATAATAAACACTGTTTAAAAAAAACAAAAACAAAAAAACAAAAAAAAACAAGGTATATTCTTGATGGGAAAATGAAGTTTAATCGAATTTCAATATTTTCTCGTTCATGTATTGTTAATCTATATTTCATAGCTGATCGCACCTCTTGTGGCAAAAAATGTTTTGTACCAAAATGGGTTTTTTTTAAATTATTTTTTCCTATATGAAAGGCTTTGGCGTAAATTTCGTTTGACGAAAACGACTTTATATGGGTACAGATTCATCTATGCTTACGAACATCATTAAGAAAATATTCTGAAATCGAAATCAATCATATGAGGAATGAAAGCATGTTTAAATTATAATTAGGGATTGAATACTACTTGAAATATTCCATTTACTTTATGAAGTAAAAGCTAGTTGAACACTTATGTAAATAATGTTTCTTTATTTCAAATGTTAATATTGAGGACACTTATTAAAAAATTCTTTATTTATACTTTTATGAAACATAAATTTTTAAATAATAAAACACTTTTAAATAAATAAAAGACAAATAATCAAACAAAATTAATATTTACATAAAGTGGTAAAATGCTTTTAAAAAGGCAAAAAATACCTTGATTTATTCATATTAGACATGTTTTATTGCTCCGAAGGCAATACTCTCAATAATAAATATGATACAAATATTTTCGGAAAAAAAAATTAAGTTGAAAACTGGTAAACAAAAATTACTCGAACCCAAGCATAATGAAATTAACTGAAATATTATAAATGGACATTTGTGAACGTGAATTATTTAACACGAGAACGCCCGGAAGGAGTCGATTCGTCTCCGACCACATGATTAAATGTCAATTGGAAACAGAGATTCTTTCACAAAATACGTTAAATTTTAAAAGCGCAGGTTAGCGTTAAATAAATAAGTCCAATAATTTTAAATAAAAATGCCGGTGTAAAATATTTTTATGCAACTTGAGTAAAATTTCCGGGCGTTCTAGTGTCAATTCTATTGCTTCATCTTTCTGTAGAGCATCTCTATCCAAATTTAAGGCAACTCCATGGATGCTGAATAATTGCATGCATGTTATATCGCTCACCCGCAAGAAAAGTGACACATCTCGACAAAAGTAAATTTCACAGGAGAGGCAAAAGAAAATTTACGTGATTTTACTCTAAAATGAAATTATAGCTTTTAGCTTTGCATGCAGGAACGAAAGCGTGTATATAAAAGCATAAAACCCTTTAAAATGAAGATGTAGGAAGATGTTTGGAGGGTTGGATAATTTTACTCCCCACACACTCCACCCCGCTTTTGTGGTCACAAATGAACATATACCTTAATAAAGCGATTTTCCGCATAACTAAACTTATGAAACTGTTTGTATAGCAAGCCGCACCTATGACCGACCTATTAATGGAATAAAACATAAAATGAATTTTTGCAAGATGTGTCACTTTTCTTGCGGGTGAGCGACATGTATCATATTTATTATTGAGAATGTTGCCGTCTGAGCAATGAAACATGTCTAATATGTATAAATAAAGGTATTTTTGCCCTGTTAAAAATATTTTATCACTTTAAGTAAATATTAATATAGTTTAATGTATTCAAGTGATATTTCATATAAGTAGAAGAAGATAATAAAGACAAATAAATTAAATATTCAAACATTTTTATAAAAGAAACTTTAATAGCTAATAAATTAAATTTTATTACATATTTCGACGTCCATTAATATGATAATCGCATATACAGGGTGTTTCATAAAAATATGGGCAAAACTTTCAGAGGTGATAGTATACATCCAAACAAACAATTTTCATCACGGAATCACATGGTCGGAAATAAAAAGGAAATGTGATAAAGTGCACCAAAGGTGGTATTGTTATACGACAGGATTGCCAGTTCCATTTTTATTCAGAAAATCCAAATTCGTACCAGAAATTAAAAATAGTATTTGTTGCATTATTTAATGACAAAAATTTTGAAATTACATATAGTACAGATTCTTTTTTTTAATTTTCTAGTATGAATGTGAAATTTCGAGATAAAAATGGAGACCAAACTGGCAACCCCGCTATACGAGGCAAAAACAGAGAAAGAACGATTAACACTAGAACCGACATAGCGGCCATTTTGACCGGTACCAAATAAAAATATTTCGATTCGAACGAGAAATTTCTTTCTAAAATAAGTTAAATATGTACCACAGAGAAATAAGTTATATAAATCAGTTAAATTGTTTTAAATAGAAATTCTGGTGTAAAATATTTTTATAACGCTTGAATAAAATTTCCGGCGGTTCTAGTGCTAAGTGGCAAAGGCAAGGTTGGAAACCGCTCTTCGTACAATCGTTGAGCCTCTGAGCCATTTTCATTGGTATTCGGAAATAAAACGTAAATGTTACTGCGCATTTGGATACTTTGTCGATGCAAACGTAAAAGCTCCATTCCTGTTGAAAGTCATTAGGAGAAGAACGACACTAATAGCATGCAAATGTGATATGGAGATGGAGAAGAACACATATGAAAAATTTCGTCTCGATTAATACATAACAGCCAATGATCCGACTGTGCAACCGTAAATCGCGACAGGAACGTGTAGAAAGATATTGCTCTTCTCTAATAAGAAAAAGATTAATTTACATTTTATCCAGAAAGGAAAATAGCTCAGAGGTTCAACGATTGTACACAGAGCGGTTTCCCACCTTGTTTTTGCTACTTAATCGTTTTTTGTTTGTGTTTTTGCCTTTTATAACAGTGTTGCCAGTTTGGTCTCAATTTGTATTTCTAAATTTTGCATTCATACCGGAAAATTAAAAAAAAGAATTTGTACTATATGTAATCACAAATTTCTGTAATTAAATAAAGCAAAAATGCCATTTTTAATTTATGGCACGAATTCCGATTTTTCTGAATAAAATGGAGGTATAACAACAACATCACCTTCGGTGCCCTCTAGCACATTTGCGTTTTATTTCCAACCATGCATTCTTTCATGAAAGTTGTTTGTTTGTATGAGTACTATCACCTCTTAAAGTTTCGCCCATCTTTTATGAAACACCCTGTAAAATACGAGATAAATACTAATATATTCAGCACTATAACTCCCTTATAAAAAATTCTTTGCTGGCTTGGAGAGCATATCGCCGGTACTATGTAAAACTATCCAACGTGAAAACAGTGGGTTACTTTTTTTAAAGTCAGATTTCTTGATTGGCACCACTTTCCTTAAGTGATAAAATCCCTCTTGTTTTTGCCTTAACCTTTTCCGGCGCGGAGTAATTCCGTTTATAAACTGATGAAAAAATGGACTGACACCAGAAATTTATAAGCGAAGTTATTAGATAATAGGGACTTGCTTATTTTTACGTTATTTTATATAAGTGTCCTTGAACTATAAACATTCTTTACAACGAGAAAGAACAGAAGTGGCACAAACGAAACTTTTTGCAGCACAAGCGTAGTAGTGTTGCCAGTAGGCTACTTTTTATAAATTCAGATTTCTTGATTGGCGCAAGTTTTTTGAAACGGTAAAATTCACTTTGTTTTTGCCTTAGTTAATATGTCATTAAATGAGGCACATTTTACCATTTCAAAAAAGTGGTGCCAATCAAGAATCTGATTTTTAAAAAGTAGCCCATCTGGCAACACTCAAGCGTAGTATTGGGTTGGCAACTAAGTTCCCGCAGTTTGTTTTAAGACACTTTTTGTACCGGAATCTATATTCTGTTTTTTTGATCGAGTTAATTTATGTTAAGTTTCAGATCATTAAATTGTAATGTGAGCTGTAAAATATCAAGTGGGTAGGCAACTAAGTTCCCGCCGTGTTTTTAAATGCATTTTTTTCTGCCGAATCTTCATTTTTTTTTTTTTTTTGATCGAGTTAAATTTCATGTCATTAACGCTTTGCATTCGTATGTCCAGGCTGACAGGACATCGTCTTTCTTTGCAAAATTTGTTTTTGGCACCAGTAATAAAGGAAAATAAAATTTGCCTTTCTTAGTAACAGCATTTTTGAAATTGTGTACTTGAAGGAAACTTCTTTTTAAAAGTGGTGTAAACCGAATAGAATTTGTGTAAGAGACGCCCGAGTTGAAAGGGTTTAACCCCTTGAGGACGAGCGGCACGTATACGTGCCGCATGAAGCGCTCAGAATCCTTGCTTTTCCTCACCAGTAAAATTTTACTGTAAAATTTGCCTTATTTAATCAGCGCATTTTCTCTATTCAAGAAGACACAAATTTCTGTTTTTAAAAAACGGTGACAAAATATTAAAGAATTCGTAAAGGGCTCCCTTCCCGAAGGGGTTAAATGGAATGTCAACTATGGAATTGCAACTGGGTTGGCAACTAAATTTACGCCGTTTTTTTTTAATTATTTAAAAGTTTATTTTTCAATAAAAAAATAACAAATAATTAATCAACAATGTATTCTCCCTTGTTGCTTACAACTTCTTCTCAACGTTTAACAACTTTTTCAATACCTCGTTGGTAGAAATCCCCCGGTTTTGATTCGAAAAATTCCTCCAACCAAGCTCTCAATTCTGCATTAGTATTGAACGAAACTCCGCGCATATTATTTAATAGAGTTCGAAAGAGGTGGAAATCCGTTGGTGCCAAATCGGGAGAGGACGGCCAATGCGGCAGCACTTCCCAGCCCTGCGTTTGAATGGCTTCCTTGGTCATAATGGCGATATGAGGGCGGGCGTTGTCATGCAGCAAAAGGACTCCATGCTGCCGATTAGGTCTTTTCTCTTGAATAGCCGTGTTGAGTCGTTCTATTTGTCGAACATAGAGTTCCGCGTTGACTGTTTGGCTCCGTTCAAGCAATTCGTAATGGATAATTCCTTCCCAGTCCCACCATACGCACAACATCGTTTTACGTGGATGAAGATCTTGTTTCACACGCTTTTTTTATTTATCGGCGCTAAGCCATTCCTTGCGTTGCTTCATATTAATATGCAGGCACCATTTTTCGTCGCCTGTAACGATTCGGTAAAGATGTCGTTGCTTGTTTCCATCAGTTGAGAGGTGACAAGCAAGCAAACCAGCGGAGATTGTGGCTCGTTGATTTTTGATTTTGTCACTTAAAGTATGCGAAACCCATGCTCCAATCTTCTGAACCTTTCCCATCGAGTGAAGATGCTTCTCTATAGCAGTGTGGGAGAATTTCATTTTCTCTGCGAATTCTCTTGTCGTTTGACGCGAATTTTCGTGCAAAAGTTGATTTAATCGCTCCTCACCGAATTCAACTGGACGGCCAGAACGATGGCCAGTCTTTGATGTCAAAGCTTTCATTTTTGAACTTGGCATACCAATCATGTACGGTTCTTTCAGCTATTGCACTCTCGCCATACACAGCACAAATGTTGCGAGCAGCTTTTGCGGCCTCACAACATTGATTAACCCCTTGAGGGGCAAGCAATTATGTTTGTAAAATGCTGAATTCCCACCGGTATCTTTCAAAATAAGTAAAAGCAATTTTACGACTTTTTTTCGACCAAAGTTAGAAAAGTAAGATTAAATAAAATTTTTTTGCTGTAAAACTTCATTAATCGTAGGTGGTATATAACATATACCGGTGCCCCTCAAGGGATTAAAAGCAAAGAGGAGGAGGTGTCGAAAATGCTCCTTTTTCTCAACTTGACACTCCATTTTATTGATCTGAATTTTAACAAAAATTAACTCTATTCAAAAAACAAAATATAAATTCCGGTAGAAAACTTCTATTTAAAAAAACTGCGGGAACTTAGTTGCCAGCCTAATATAAACAAATGCAGTAATAAAATTTTTATTTCGTTGATGGGGCGGGCTGCCGTTTCACGGGCCCCGTCCCACTGTGTTCGTTACAACGAGAGAACAGAAGTGGCACAAATGAAACTTTTTGCGGCAAAAACAGCACAAACGAATGGTGTTGATTAATTTTCAAAATCAGTATGGGGCGTGGTCAGTGAAATGGACGTCTATTTTTTTATTTTCTCATCGCCCTAAGTAAGTTTGAGGCTACATATATGCCGGTTGCTACAATTTTCTACCATTAAAAGTAAAAGTGAATATACGAAAAGAAACAAAAGTAAAACTAACTTTAAATAGTATAAATGTATAAAGTTCACTATTACAAATGAGATTCCATTAAAAAATATTATTAAAATTTCAAATAAATATACGTAACTTACCTTTTTATTTTTGAAGGTAGAGGCATGCTGATTAATTTCGTATTCACTCAGTTCTTACACCTACTACTACGCTCATTTTCTACAAAAATGCGGGAATTCTATTTTTATACTTATTTGTGATTATTTAAGATGTCAAATGCATCATTGTTTGACAGATAGTACCATTTAGTGATTAATAATAAAATTAATTCGGTGTGGTCGATTTTTGTACCAACCGGCATTAATGAGTTAATAAAATGTTTGAACAAACTAATGGACGATAACAAATCTGTGGCCAAATATCTTTCATTTAAAAAAATATATATTTGTGTAATTTGATGCTGTAGTTTCTTCTCACGGACTGTCGAAAGAAAACGCTTAGCGATTTAACACTAGAACGCCCAGAATGAGTCGATCCGACTCCGACCAAATGGTTAAACGCCCATTGGAGCCAGAAATTGTTTTATGAAATAAGTTAAATTAAGTTCGCACATAAATGCGTTAAATAAATCAGTTAAATAATTTTAAATAAAAATTCTGGTTTGAAATATTTTTATGAAACTTGAGTAAACTTTCCGGGCGTTCTAGTGTTAAATATATAGATTTAGAAAATTAAATTAAGATCTTGCAGTGTGCATTCATTTGCTTACTAGGAAAATGTAAATAAATTGTTATTATATATTAAGTATACTTAACGGTAAAAAAATTCAAAATTTTTTCCGTGGGTCTCAAGCATAAAAGGGTACCGTAGACTGATTGAAGGTGTTCAACAGCGGGCCACAACCTCCTGAATACTGACAAAATAATAGCTGCTGTTGTAGGTGAACTTTTTAAAGCTCTTGTACGGTCCTCTAAATTTAGCCAGCAGCATTTTTCAAAAGTTTCACTTGGCATTTTTATTGTTAAAAAAGTAAAGGGTAAACACTTTTAAAATTTATTGGTATACAAATTCAAAATAGATATATTTGCCTTAATTCCTTTAACACGTTCACTGCTAGGAGCATCACCGGTGCGTCTCAAATATTTTTCATTACGTGCAGTCAGCATCCCGCTTGAGTCGCAGTTTAGCTTTTCATATAATATTAAATAAAAATCGCCCAGAATCCGTGATTATTCTCACCAGTAAATTTTTATTGTAAATTTTGCCTTATTTAATCCAAGCATTTTCTTGATTCATTTAGGCAAAAATTTCTGTTTTGAAAAACCGGTGATAAAAGATTAAAAATTTGGCCAAAGACTCATTCCAAACGGATTAGAAACACTTTAATTAGTCGTTTTAAGTTTGGAAGTCTGCTGATTACTTTAACACTCTGTCTACCAGAAGGGTCCAATGGACCCGACATGTACAT
The DNA here is from genome assembly GCA_963932465.1 of Maratus speciosus. Lineage (NCBI taxonomy): Eukaryota > Metazoa > Arthropoda > Arachnida > Araneae > Salticidae > Maratus > Maratus speciosus. The sequence continues at coordinate 452,595,961 of OZ010796.1, forward strand.
TCAAAATATTTATTCAAACCAGAAATTTCTTCAAAACAAACTAAATTTATAAATCAGACAATAATAAGTTAAATAAACAAATTAAATAGTTTTAAGTAAAAATTCTGGTGTAAAATGTTTTTATAAAACTTGAGTAAAATTTTCGGTAGTTCTAGGGTTAAATTGCTATGGGAGAAGTGAACGTGTTATCCTTGCCAGACATTTTTCATAAATAGTTTAAAGAAATAGAAATCTACTATTCAGATTTACTGGTGAAAGTTTGTCCCGACTCTAATCAGGCCGTTTGAAACCGATTACAGATGAAGAAACTTCACCATTTTCAGGATATGCTATTTTCTCTTTTTTCATAGTTCTATTGTTTTCCCCATGCAGATCCATAGTATGTTCTACTGTTAAATATATACATCAAAAGCGTCTTAACTCATTGATTATGAAGTCAGACATTTATGTTCTACGGACTATATTGATTATATGAGCAATTTTGCCAGTCTGCTAATTTTTTTGAACAAAGATTGCTTGTTTGCCACCACATTTTTCAAAATAGTATAATTCGCCTTTATTTCGCATTATTAACCTCTTACCGGTCGCATTAAATTACGGTTTAAAAATTGAAATTGCTTACTAACAGCACATTTTAGAAAAGGAATTATTCAATGACAGGTAAAATGATGCCATAATAAAGGTAATTACACTATTTTATACAACTGGTGGAAATCAAACAAATCTGAATAAATCTAAAAAAAGACACAGCCCGTGAATATGACGGGAGCGAGAATTAAGCGGTTAAATCTGTCAGTAAATAGGGATAATATTGTAATTTAAAAAAGTAAAGGCAATCAAGAAATCTGGATTTTAAAAAGTAGCAAACTGGCAAAACTGTATATAACTCCCAGTGTTACCAGTCAGCTACATTTAAAAAATCCATATTGCTTGATTCCCACCAGTTCTTTAAAATAATAAAATTCGGCTTAATTTCACATTGTTTAATCTCTCATAAAATAAGATGAATATTTCTGCTTCAAAATATTGTGGAAATCAAGCACTGTGTGATAAGAAAAAGTGGGAACATTTATTCGTTCCACTAAAAAAAAAAAAAAAAAAAAAAAAAAAAAAAAAAAAATCTCTGACTCACTGTTAAGAAATGAAATTTTCAAGTGAATTGTACCACGCGTATTTCTTTATTTATTATATTATATTATATTTTTATTTTATTTTTATTTTCACTTAATTTGATAATATTCGCAGTATTGGTCTGTAATCAAGAGGTTAACACTAGAACGCCCGGAAGTAGTGGATTCGACTCCGACCATATGATTAAATGTCAACTGGAACAAGATATTCTTTCATAAAATAAGTTAAATTAAAAAAAAAAAAAAAACGCAGGCTTACGTTAAATAAGTCAGTCAAATTATTTTAATTAAAAATTCTGGTGTCAAATATTTTTATGAAACTTGAGTAAAATTTCCGGCCGATCTAGTGTTAATTTCGATAATACGATGGTAAATAAGAATATTTTATCTAGTTTATCAAGTAATCGTCACATACGTTGTACAGTCAGTATAAAAAACTGATACACCTACCTTTCTTTGCAGAGCGTTTGCAATAAAATTACACCAAAGGTGCCATTAGAATATGAATATTCTCACCTTTAAGGATATAAATAGGAGTCGTCGACATACTGATTGAACCTAGTCCGATTTTTGACGTGATAACACCCGTATGTGACACCATATTGCCTTGGATCAAGACAATCAGGCAAAAAAAGGTATGGTTTACATACAATTTTATTAAATCTGCCTACAATAATAAAACACAAAACATGAAAGATTTATCAATAAATTTAGAAAAGATAAATTAATATCTCAATATGTAAATATCCAGAAACACATAAAAATTTTTGTAGATTCAATGAATGTATAAAATAAATAAGAAGAAACCATTGTATTTAAGATCATACTTGAAATAAATGTTCTAGTTGTTGTGCTTTTCATAACCCATCAACGGTCGCTTAATATTTGGAAAAACCAGAATAGACTTTTCCTTTAGACCAGGGGTGTCAAACCGGATACCACAAATTTTTATAGTCAGAGTCAACATAAAAAGAGAGAAATAGCCAACTTGTTGAATCGCAGAAATTCGACTATTATCTAAGGCAATGACATCTATAAAATTTTAATGGTATCCCGCGCCCAACAGTTTGAAACCCATGCTTTAGACTTTCGAAAAGTAAACGCTATATATCGAAACATGAGGATTGGGATGTAGCGTACTGTTAACTTACGCCCCCACATTTTTAACAATTCGTATTCTGTTTATATAACAAGTCAAAACTAAATTTAAAAAATTAAAAAACTCGACTGCGTAAAAAGCGAACTAATTATTTCTCATCAATGTGAAACTATGAGCGTCATTCAACTGAAACCCGGTCAGTGCGTATAACTTTGCATTAGACGTAAGGGAGCGCCACGTAACTGCGTGTATGGCAGCATCATCTATTGGTAGCACCGCCCCCTGAATACTAGGCTTGAGCGCTGGACCAAAAATGGCGGCTGCCGAAGGCGGATTTTTTTCAGCGTGTGTACGGTCCCTTAAATATTCCTACGAGTAATTTTTTTCCCGCTTCATTTTTCTGAGAATAAATAAGGTAGAGAAATCTTTTATAAAATGCTGGTGTCGACATTTAAGTGACCGTATCTACGCCCAAGAAAATCCGCCTTCGGCAGCCGCCATTTTTGTGTCATTTTTGTGTTAGCGCTCAGGCCTAGTATTCAGGGGGCGGTGATTGGTAGAGTGACTGACGCATGAACAACGTTTCACGTTGCATAGAGACAGTGTGGTTGCACGCCGAAGAGAAGGTAGTCACACAAGTTATCATCCACTACTGAACATGCAGGTGAGTAAGCAGGAACAACGAGGAGTGATTCGATTTTTAGCGGCGGAGGGAGTTGGGGGCCGTGAACTGTATCGGCGGATGAAAGATGTCTACGGTGAGTACAGTCTGAGTCGTTCAACTGTTGTGGAATGGCGCAAAAGATTCCTTGACGGCCGCGAGTTACTGAAAGACGATGCTCGTACTAGACGGGCTCATCGTTTCATCATACCGGAAATGATTGCGGAAGTGAATGATTTAGTCTTGGTCAACCGCAGAATAACTGTGGACGAGATCCATCAGTTACTGGGTATTAGCGTGGGCACCACTCACACCACATTCCATCAACACTTGAACTTTCGAAAAATTTGTTCTCAGTGGGTTCCCCACCAACTGACCGCCGAACAGCGCAATTCTCGAATGGCGCTGTCTTTGAGTCATTTGAAAAGTTATCATGAGGAGGAATACGACTATTTTTGAGTTTGTGTACTGTGTATAACTACATTTGTGTGTGTTAATAAAATCGTTACTTTACAGTAGTGACCGGGTTTCATTTGAATGTCCCTTATATTTTTTATATTACTTACCCATTTTTCTTATTTACTGCTGTTGATAACTTTTAAGTTGTGTTTAACTATTAGTTCCTATCTATAAACACTGTTTTGACGAGCCCTATAGATGTGTATGAAGGTTAGAGTTACAGTAACGCTAGAGATCCTACTTACACAACTTCCAGGTTGTGTAATATTTAAACAAACATTCTGACTGTAAAATTGTGAATGAAACGTCATCTTCATTTTGAAAGACCTATTTAATGTTATGCCAATTAATATGGTGCGTAATTTTTTTTTCGTCTCTACCGCCATTTTGTAATTTACGGCCGCCATTTTGAATTTGAAGCCCAGTGGTGTAGTGGTCAGAACACCTGACTGCCTCACCGCAGGTCGAGAGTTCGACTCCCGACTGGGCAAGGTTCACTCAGCCTTTCATCCATTTGCGGACGATAAAATAAGTACCAAGCTTACTTGGGAACTAAACACCGAGGTCTCCGGTAACGCTGACCACCTGGCCGGGACGCATGCTGCATAGCACCACGGGGCCCAGTGTCAAGAAAACAGAGATGGGCATTGTCGGCTCTGATCCTTCTTGGATTGTATAGCTACAGAGTTTAGTTTTAGTTTCAGTCATTTTAAATTTATGAAAACAAAACTTAGCCTATAACCATTGGAAGGTTAAGACAAATCGATAGAGACCTCATTCATTAAAATCCATCCAGCCGTTGGGATGTTTTGAGGGTATAAAGAAATCCACATACCCAGATACGCATCAAACACACAACCTTCTTGGCAGTCGGGTAAAAAATATATAGATCATCATCATTTATAATTTTTTTAAATGATTATTTTCTTAAATGTGATTGAACGGTAACAGAATAGACTTCCACTTTAGGCCAGGGGTGTCAAACTGTGGTCCGCCGGATACCACAATTTTTTTTAAAGAAATAGTCAACTTTTTGTGTCGCGGAAATTCAATGATTATCTAAGGAAATGATAACTATAAAATTTTAGTGGTATCCGGTGGCCCACAGTTTGACAACCACGCTTTAGACCTTCGAAAAATAAAACGCTATATCTCGAAACATGATGATTGGGATGTACTGTCATCTTGCACCCCCCAAGTTTTTAATGGTTCTGTTTATGTAAAACTAACCTATTCTGTATATGTAAAAAATTATACAGGTCATCATTCATAATTTTGTAATATGAATTTATTAAACTTTTCATAATTAATATTATTCTTCTGGGTAACAAAAATTCCTACAATATGTTTGTATGCATTCAACGTATCTCAATTCAAACCAAAATTTTAAATCGGATAGTTTGTTTCGTACGATGAAAATTTATGTTTGCCAAGTATATTTAATATTAGCATCATAAATATTTGACCTATTCTAACTCCATGAATAATTAACAAGAATACATAAATTGTATATTTTTTCGAGCATATTTGATCTAAAGAAATAAAATAAAGCGTCACATTAAAAAAATTAAAGTTGGCGTGATTTTTAATATGGGAACCACCAACCAACCCTATTTCAACAATTAGACTCATATTCTGCTAGAAGACCATATTCAGAGTCTAATTACACTATTAGTTTTTATGGTATTTCAAACCAGGGGTGCCAAACTGTCACCCGCCGGATACCACTAAACTTTTGCAGAAATAACTGCCGTATCTAATCATCGAATCTCTGCGATTCAGGAAGCCAACTATTTCATTAAAAAATTTAGTGGTATCCGGCGAACCACAGTTTTACACCCTGTTTTAAATGGTCTGTGTAAAAAATATGTGCTTCGATTTTTTTAACATTAACGAACCGTCGCTTTAAATACGCGATTCTATTTTCATATGCGCACCATTATATTTTAAATGTAATTTCTTTTAGTAATTTTCTCTTGCAAAGGCAAGTAAAAGTGTTTCTTTTAAAATAAAATGGTGCAAGTGAATAAATTTGCTAAGTGTGGTAATGCCGCTTTTATGTCGGCCATGGTCCGTTAAGGGTTAACCCTTCAAGGGGCAAGTAATTGCGTTTCTGTAATGTTGAACTCATACCGGAATTTTCGAAAAAAATATTACAAAATAGGTAAAGGCAATTTTTCCGCTTTTATCACCAAAGTTTTAAAAGTGAAATCTAATTAAAAGTTTCTGATGCAAATTTTGATTAAAATTAGTTTGGATATAATATATCCCACCGCCCCTTAATAGGTTAATACTGGCTGTGCTTTTTTTTAAAGATTTATTTGTAAAATATCTTCTTTAACACTTTTTAAACAATTAAATAGCTTCTTTAACAGGGTTCGTACGCTTCAAGGACGTTTTACCAGAATTTTTGTAAAGTGATATTAATGAAGTGATTTAATAAAAAAATCTATCTTCAGATATAGCGACCAGTATTTTAGGAAATTCCTGGTACTAAAACACCTAAAATCCCAGGTATCCCCTGATGCGTACGAACCCTGTTTAACTTTATTTAAATATTTAAATATGTTCTTCAACTTTATTTATGTACACTATAAAATAACTGCTTTAACTTTTTTTATTTTATTTAGCATAAGAGCTTACGACTGGTAACGGAAAATTCACTTTTTTGTGGAAAATAGAAACAATTCCACTTTATACAATTATTAACACCAAAAATGGCAGAAAATTCCATTAACTTTTAGTAAAGGACAATAATATGTTTACAACTTGTGCTTTACAATAAAAAAAAATTTCAAAATTAATTAAAGGCAGTGGACCAAACCTCCCTTACAAAAAACATCCTTCATTTGCCTTATTCTCTTTAAATAATGGAAATAATTTGCATTTGTTTAATGCGAATATTTCTACTTGAAAACATCGGTATTCAAAATTCGGGAGATCTGGCAACTGTCAAATAAATATATATTTCAAATAGGTACTGAAGGATCCAGACATCAAAAGCTCTTTTCGTTTCATTAGTTTCGTTTTCAATATCAATTGGCTAATTTTTGGCAATTTTTAAGACTAAAACTATTTATTTTTTATTTTGTTCCAAGCTGTATTACAATGAGAGCGTACTAGCTTAGAGGTACTGCGTATGGCTTCTGTTCTGTGGTTAAGTGTACGGATCCAAGAAGCGGAATGTTTGAAAAATGGACGTTGAAAGTTATTGTGGTATAGCGATTATTGTTTTAACGAATTTCATAAGTTTAGATCAGGGACGGCCAACCGTGGCATGCCGGACACCACTAACATTTTACAGAAAAAGTCACTTTCTTGAATTACTGAGATTCGACGATTAGATAAGGCATGGATTACTATAAAATATTAGTGTTGTCAATCGTGCTACTATTGGCTACCCCTGGTTTAGGTATTTCAAAACAATTTTCTAGCCGAATCCACTGTTGTTGTTTTTTGTTGATGTTGTTGTTTTCTTGGGCAAGAAATGCTCATGCACGTGTTATAGTGATAACGTTTTAGTGACACGTATTATAGTAGCTATAAAGAATTTCATATTTTTAGAGATTCATATATTTTACATTGATGGGGAAAAAATTAAATATTTAGAAAAATCGCATGATTAGCCAGTAGATATTTTAAGATCAAACTATTTTATTTTGAAATTAACTTTAGATTTATACCTTAACGATCAATGAACGAAAAAAAATTATTTTTTTGCATGCATACCTTTCAATTCATTTTGTTTCTTTATGTTCTCAAAAGCAACCATTTTTTAAAGCATAAATGTCAAGTTTTACGCTTTTTTCCTACCACTATTTTTTAACAGAGAAATTTGTTTTATTTAATCATCGGACACAAAGGATTCAATAAAGCAAATTTTTCTGATCAAAAATAGTGGTAGAAAGAAGCGTAAAATTTGGCAGCTATGTTAAAATTAGAATATCACAAATATATTTCCCCCGAAACAGTGCGATGTCGCCAAGTTTTATAGGTCTACTTTATTTCGAGTATGCGCATTAAGTTATTACCGTTGCTAAAGAGATCAAACTGTACAAAATCTACCCAGTACATATTTTATATATATATATATATATATATATATATAATCTTCTGTGCAGGACCACCTTAAAAGGAAAGACAATCATTAACATTTCGATTACGGGGCAAGATTGGCAGATTTTAATATATTAAACAGTGCCACAATTTCTAATTATTTTCGGTGTCGGATATTCCATTGAAACTACTCTATGATAATTGTATAGCAGATATTAGTTATTTTATGTGATACGAATAGAATAAAAAATAGTCCTCAGGGACATATATGTCCTGACCTGTAGCAAAAGGCAGGGCTGCCACCAGTGTTGCCAGTGGGCTACTTTTTTAAAATTCAGATTTCTTGATTGCCACCACTTTTTTGAAACGGTAAAATTGCCTTTGTTTTCTCCTTAATTAATATGTCATTAATTAAGGCCTAGTTCACCATTTCAAAAAAAGTGGTGCCAATCAAGAATCTGAATTTAAAAAAAAGTAGCCCATCTGGCAACACTGGCTGCCACAGGAGACTATTTTTATATTCTGTTCACACCAGTATTTTTCTAATATTAATTTTGAAGTATATTTCTCATGCAAATGTTGTTAAAGTCTGTGTTAAAGATTTCTTATTTGAGAAAATGGTGCCAGTTAGAATAACAAAAAAATAGTCACCTGTGGCAGCCCTGCAAAGGTGTTGATGGGTTGAATGATTTTTTTACACCGTCCCATGAATACTAGGCCTAGGCGCTGACACAAATATAACGGCTCTTGCAGACGTAATTTTTTAATGTATGTGTGGTCCCCTTAATTAAAACACCTATATTTTCCACAAGTTTTCTTTCATTTATTTAATTTTTTAAAATAAAGCGTAAAAAAATTTAAAAAAAATATTCTTACTCAAATTCAATGGACCGTGCAAACGCTTAAAAAATTCCGCCTTCGTCTCGGAGATCAGGTCTAGTATTCACGGGCGTTAATTTGTCATTAGAATGAATTATTTAGCCATGTGAAAAGCATTGTTTCCAACCTTCGTAATTTTGTCTTATATTAATTACCATTTGAAATTCTGTAAAAAAAGCGAAATCATAGTTACCGTACTACATACTTTTTAAATCAATTACCCAAGAAATTTTGTAAAAAAGAAAGAAATTTATTAATTTAATGCGGGTCTATATTAAATTTTTTTTTCTTATTTTTAACAAAATACGAAACTTGGTAGCGATGCTTTTGCAAATGTCCGAATGATTTATTCAAATATAAAATTATTCATTCTGGCCATCAATAGCCAAAGGGTTAACCTCTTAACCACCAATGACATATTATATGCCGCATTTAGTTTTTATTCCCAAATGACACTATCATTTTGGAATAAAACTTTCATTTTGTAATGTGCGTGAAGAAGAGCTTTTACTTGTTTTCAGATAAAATTTTTCTTAAATTCTAATGTCTATCAATCATTTCAAAATTTTCGCAACCAAGATACTTTCCCCTAAAAGGGTTAAAAGAGCATATGACTCTAGTATATTCAACCCATTCACTTTGTTTTCTAATTTGGTGTTTTATCCCGTTTATTCGATAAAGATGTCGTTTAGATCAAAGTTTGTTACAAAGTTCGGAGCAAATTTTCTTTTGTAAGATTTTGAAAGGAAATTGCTCTTGAGGGAATCGCGGAGGAATAGAAATAAAACTCAAAGAGATATTGATACTTTCGAAGGAGTAGGAAAAAAATTGTAGTAAAATAGTAATTTTTCGAATGAAGTATAAAACAGAACTAATCAAAAATAAAGATAATTATATATATATACTAGCAAAAGCCACGCTTTGTTTGGATTCGCGAAGCATTATTTAATAAGATAAATATTTGAGAGTAACAATATTTTTGTTATATTATTCTCGCATCTTTATTAAGCGAAAACATTACTTCATGTTTTGGCGCATTTTAATTTTAGAAATGTAAATTCAGCCAAATAATTAAGAATTTCATCGGAATTTTTTATTTATGATATAAGACTAGTATAAATAAATTTTGGAAGCAAAATTTTACAAAATATTTATATAACGAATTTAACAATTAATTTTATTCACAATTCTTTTGTTGCCACTTTACAAAAAAGTCATAATATAATTCTTTTAAAATGCGTAAGTATCGTCTGCGTAAATGATTCCACATAATAAGAATAAATTGTGTATTTGAATTCTTAATACAGAAAAATATTTTTATAATTGAATGTAAATAATCGAAATAATTGAATGTTTTCACAAATTTTAATTCATTAAAAATGTTCTATAATTTTGATAAAAAAGGGTATTTTAAAAATTTCATATAAGAAATCGTAACTCCATGATTTCTTTTTTTAACCTGAAAATAAACGTGTTTCTTTTTTTATTTTACAATTGCGTCTGTAATGAAAAAAACATGTAAAATAAATTCATCAAAATAATAAATTTTTAACATTATTTAAAAAAAATAACAATATTGTGCAAATCTAGAGATCATAATTTATTTTTATGCTTAATTTCAAGTCAAAATACTGAATAGCTTTTTTGTAAAGTGTAAGACAAAATGTAATTTGTGTAGCCTAGTAGAAGATTCGTTTCGCTCATCCTAATAAATTACTATCTATATTAACCCTCCACCCGCGGGCGACTTTTTCCGTGGGTTACATTTTTTAAATAAGATTGTTTGATTCCCACCTTGTTTGAAGTAGAAATATTCTTTTCATTTAATTAGAGATTAAATAATGTGAGAATAAGACGAATTAGATGTTTTTAAAATAGTGACGGGAATCAATCAATCTGAATTTTTTAAAAAGTAGCACGCTGGAACGCGAAAATAGCGTTTCCCGCGGCTGGAGGGTTAAATATTATATTTTTTCGGGACATATATAGTAAAGTATTATAAATCATTACAGTATTCATTTCAAAAGCTTTATAATAAGGGTCTTCACTTTTTTAAAGAAAGATGATGCTTGATTTGTTTGATTCGATTTATTCAATCTCAATGATTCTTTGATTGATTAAGGTAACATTCTCTATTTTAACCCGTTGAAGGGCGGTGGAATGTTATATAAACCACTTACTTTTAATCCTCAAATGCCCCATTGGCACCAAAATTTTAAAATGAAATTTTGCTTTCATAATCCCGTAAGGCATGGTGACGTCACGGCGACGTCGTTGTGAAGTCACACTGTGATTTTGTGACCGTCGATGTGACGTCACGTGACGTCGATGTGACGTCATAGTGACTAGAATGCGAGGTCGTTATGGCCGTTTTAGAGGTCGTTTGTGACGTCACATTGTGACCACTCTGTGAAGTCACGGCGTGACAAATTTGTGAAAAGCGTGTCATTTGTGACTATTTTGGCATTAACTTTGTGACGAACCTGTGACGAAAGCGACAATGCTTTGACGTCACACTGTGACCAATTTGTGAAATATGTGTCATTTGTGACGAACTTGTCATAAACACTGTGACGATTTCAAATGAAAATCAAATTTTGAAATTAATTGCTTAAAAGGCACAAAGGCGAACATAGTGAAAAAGATTCCATGCTGGGTCTCGAACCCGGGCCATCAGCATAGCGCATTGACATTCTACGGACTAAACCACATGGAACGATACCCAGCCTGGAAATTTTCTCACTATTACATGTTGGCAAGGCTACAAACTCAGCACAAGATGGAATATTTATCGTGAACCACCGACATGGGGCAAACACGAAACTTAATTAAATCCAGCATCGATTGAAACTATATTAATACTTGGAAATTTTTCCAGAGAGAACCATTCGCCTTGCATACAATATTTCAAATGAAAATCAAATTTCAAATTAATTGCTTAAAAGGCAATTTTAATTTGAAATATTGTATGCAAGGCGAGTGTTTCTTCCTGGAAAAATTTCCAAGTATTAATATAGTTTCAATCGATGCTGGATTTAATTAAGTTTCGTGTTTACCCCATGTCAGTGGCTCAAGATAAATATTCCATCTTGTGCTGCGTTTGTAGCCTTGCCAACATGTAATAGTAAGAAATTTTACAGGCTGGGTGTCGTTCCATGTGGTTTAGTCGGTAGAATGTCAGTGTGCTATACTGACGGCCCGGTTTCGAGTCCCGGCATGGACTCTTTTTAACTATGTTGGCCTTTGCGCCTTTTAAGCAATTAATTTGAAATTTGATTTTCATTTGAAATATTGTATATAAAGCGAATCTTTCTCTCTGGAAAAATGTCTAAATATTAATATTGCGATGAATTTTAAAGTAAACTTTTGTTGTAAATATAAAATTTTATTTTTTACCGTACTTTTTAGCAAAATATCGCTATTTTGGAGCACTTTTCTTCTAAAACATTTTCAATTTCTCCACTTAAAAAAACAATGCTTATCAACTGACATATTTTTTTATTAAGTTCTAAACTTGATATTGAGTTCAAGCTTGATATTTAGAATGGGTAATTTTTTAATGTGTTGTGATTTTTTATTGTTTTATTAAATACGAACATGGAGTCTAACGGATATTAATATAACTATTATTTATATAACAGTATGATAAGCCATATTTATTTAAATTTTTTATTCCCGCGTACATTGTATTTTGTGAATATGAGCTAAATAGATTTGGTATGTTTTATAGGAAAAGACTGATCTCAGAAATAGAAAAAACAAGTAAGAAAAATCATGCGTTAAGCATAGATTATAAAATACTTTCCAACACTTCCTGAATGCTTTAACAAGATATCGTAATTTAGGGAAATAATGTAAAATAAGATAACTAAGTAAACATTTTAGAAAACGCATAAAACATTTGAAAAACTGGTTTCAGCAGTTACCATCCATAGCAAAATATGTTTTCCAATTCTTTTGAACAGCCCTGTATTTGATCTGTAGGTCGATACACTAAAAAAAATCAAGCACTCAAACATGAGTAAACCGATGTACTCATATCGAACTGAATATTTTTGGATCAAAAATGAACCTATGGTTTCTTTATTTTGAAACATCACATGTTATCAAACCGAAACAAACGAATTATTTTGTACCCTGTAATGGTTCATTTCATTTTGGCGGCATAAATGATGTTTATTAATGTAAATATTAAATTATGCACAGTATTTTAAAATAATTTAAAAGTGTTTGGAAATGTTGCTCTTGTCATAAAAATATTCGATTTGAGTATCTTGTTACGAATTTTGGTATTTTTCTTAATAAATAATGAATTAAGCGTTTCTTGTTAATAACTTTGAACGAGAAATAAATATCAGTACATTTTTACTTTAATTTTAGGGGGGGGGGGGAGGAGTGGGGGTCAGTACATAACCATTCATAATTGATCACAACCATGGAATAAAAAATTAGTACATGTGTTTCTCAACTTTGAGTACATTTGGATCGGAGCAATTTTGAGTATGTGACGCATTTAAAATTGTGTACTTTTTACTCAATTTTCAGTACCCATTTTTTTCAGTGTATATATACTATATAATAAGATAATTTAGTTTAGCAAGAAAACGCCTAACAGGTTGAAATTCTCTTTCAGCAATTTATACTAATACATGGAAACATACTTGAATACTTTTGTACAACCCTGTAGTTTACCTAGAACCTTTATTACACGCCACTATTTAGTTAAAATTTAATTCAAACTAAGACACTCTTAAAACTGCTAAAATCACATTTCCAGAAATTATAATTTATAGACGGCCATGTATCCAATTCTTTACGTGACCCTGTATATCATTTTATCTATATTCTACAAACATTTCTCAGTAAATTAAATGCAGTTTAGCGAAAAAAATCATAACTCATTTAAAAACCACCTTTAAGCGATTTGCGCCCATACCCGGTAACACTTACGAATACTTTTGTGTAGCCCTGTATAGGAATTATAGCACTTATATACACCATACACTATGCATAAATATAGTGAATCATAAAAGCGCATATCATAATTAAAAATGCATTTTCTGCCGTCATCGCTAATGTACAGTACTTCGGATACAATATAGTATCTGTAATATTTTATATAATGTGTTCCTGTAAATGCTATATACGTATTATTCGTATTATACATGAAATTATTTACAGTACATAAACCTCAGCGACGTATATCAATTTCATTATATATGAAACAGATTAACATAATTAAAGTACGCAGCAAACAATTCCCTCCATCCCTATATCATTATGTAATAGAATTCCTTTTTTAGCCCTGTAAATGAATAATAACTATTCTTTGCATCGCATAGTCAACAGAATGCATATTTTAGTGCGCTTCATAAATGCATATCAATTTTATTCTCTTTGAAAGCTTGCGTAAAATCCTTAAAAATCATTTGAAACGATTTTTTTCGCATAGGCCGTAATGTAACGGAATACTTTTGGCTGTCTTGTAAATGAACTAAACATGCTACAAACTTCATTACAAATAGGGACCGTGCTATGGTAAACGTCAATAATATCCAAAAATTTCAGGGCAATCCGAGTATATTTACGAGAGTTAGAGCGCAGACAGATTGCTAGACGTACATACGGAGAGACAAACCGAAGTCATAAGCCCTTTTCAACTTTGTATCCTCTATTATGTATCTTTTATTATATGAACTTAAAAAACATATATACTAAAGCAGTTTAATCTATAACTTCCTATCAGGCATGAAAAACACTTTATTTCAGTGCTTAAATATCATATTTTATTTTTTAGTGCCAATAATTACTTGTAGCATAAACGTAGAAAATGAGTTTATAATAGAAGAAAATTTAATAATCGATTCAAAATGTCTATAATTAAATGTTTGATTAAAATCACAAACAGAAAAAAAAATGCTTATATACAATTAAAAAAAATAAGTATACGAATTTGAAAAACACTAAAAATAATAATTAATATTTATAGTTGTACTGTTAAACAACAACAATCTACAATAGATGAATTAAATGCATTATTAGATTTAACAAATCTCAAAAATCTTTCCATATGTTATAAGGAATTCCTATTGTTTTATAATTTTGACAAATTGTAAATCTGAAAACATTGGTATGAAAATTTAGGATTTTAAAAAATAATTTAAAATATTATTAGCACTAAAAGAAAACTCTTTCAAAAGTTTCACTATATGTAAAAGTACATTTTCCCAGTATAATGCTAATTTCTAATCTGAAACAATTTCGTAATATCATAATAATCGAATATCTATATAATCTATGAGTGTTAGTAATTAGAAAACAGTAAGATGCCGAAAAAAAAAAAAACATCCAAATCATTGTCTCAACACATTTTCAATCTCAAGTAACTGAAAATTGATGTTTTCATTAATTTCCCTAATGAATGTAATCATAAATCAGTCTCTGCGCAGCTTTTTTTTTTTTTTTTTTCAAGCGATGGCAGATTAAGATATTTTTATTCACCTTATAGAATAAGAAAATTTTGCTAGCTGAAAGCAATTCTAGATCAGTCTGTTATTAATATAACATAAAACTATTTAACTCATAACACATGAGGAATAAAATATTTAAATTAAATAAGACTTACGTTTATGTTTCTATAATAATATCCGTATATTCTAAAATGGCAGCTGTCATTCTCTTATCTTAAAAAAACTATTGTAGAAGTGCCGATGTTCTACACAGCGACGCAACTTCCTGGCTTCCCGCGTTTTCCCTTATTTATTTATTTATTTTTTTTCTGTGGTTATCTCGCGCAGACGATTTCGGCTCAATAGATTTGGAACTGAAATGCGCAATGAGAGTGTTTTTATTTAAAATTTTCTATTTGAAGAATTTTCCAATGTATTTTACCTTTTCTTTTTATCAGTACCCAAATATTTATGTTAAAATGCATTGTAAAGTTTCTTTTTTGTAAATAATAATAATAATAATAATAATATTCATAATTAGAGTTTATTAGATAAAACATTGTTTAAATTTTTAAAATGTGTAAAAATCAATTTAATGGTAATAATGAACCCCAAGCTCCCTCTTTTTAAAGTAAAGTTTGTTTCACACGTTTTCTGTAAAATAAAACAATTTGTAAAATAACTTTTTTTTTTTTAAGTCATATCTCTAAAATACAAATTTGAAATGCGAATAATTAATTATATCATAGGTTTTGCATAAATTTTGTGTATTTCTTTTATTTTTGGAAAATGTTAATTTTATTTAAAAAGTCTGAAAGAAGTAGAATTTTTGAAAAAATAGTTACTTAAAATAGTTAAACACCAAACGGAAAAAATATGATTTGAATGCAAATTATAAAGCAAGAAATGCATATATGACTAAACTCTGAAGACTCTTTCTACGTGCTCATTAAAAGCTTCAGACTTAACTGTAATAGAAATTTTTTAGTTTGAAACCACAGAAGTGTTACGACTACCACTGGTTCGCAAAAAAATAAAATAAAAATTCCTCCCTACAAACTAGAAACTTTCCGAGAAACACTTTTATAATAATAACAATCAGTGAGGGATTATTATATTAAATTGCAATGCTAGATAAAATTGAAATCATGAAAAAAGTATACTTTCACTGTCTTAGATATCAAATTGATAAAATATAGCATGAAAATTTAGTTTATTAATGCTTGTATCGTGCACTTTATATATTATGCCCCCCCCCCCCCCCTTTCGTAACAGAATTTACCATTTGCTATACACTAATATATTTTCATTCCTTATGCCGCTGTAACTCGGGACTGTTTAAAATACTGTTTAAAATATTTCTCTTCATTTTCAAAGATTTTAAAAGTTCATATTTTTGTCGCACTACGACTTACAATATGGTGGTTTTTTTGTCACACATGTGACGTGACGTACGTTACATGCAATGACATAACAATGACGTCACAAATTTTTAACTGCTAGAAAAATATAATTTTGCAGTAAATAATATGTTTTGAAGAATTTTCGTAATATTTTAAAGTTTTCTAAGAAGTTCACATCTCAGTCACAATGTGACGTCACTGAGTGGTGGCATTTTGGTCACAGATGTGACGTGACCACAGTGACTTGCAGTGACGTCACAACGACGTCACCGTGACCATGCATGCTATGAGGGATGTATCTATGCAGAATAGCTTCCTTATTTTTAATTAAACCCGTTCGTGAAAGCCGGTGTTAATGAAACATCCCATCATTTTAAGAATAAAATTACTTTTCCCCTGAAAGGGTTAAAATCAGAAAAGTCAAATTTTGGTCCGTCGGATACAACTAAAATTTTATATGAATTATTTCCTTATCTGATCATCGAATATCTGCGATTCAGGAAGTCGGCTATTTCTTTAAAAAATCAGTGATATAAGGCGGGCCACAGTTTGACACCTCTGTTTTAAAAAGTGGTAGCTTGATAGTCTCCGGGGCAACAGGTTCAAGACCACTTCTGTACGACATAAATGAAGTTAAACATTTATTAAATTTTAAAAGACGCATAAAAATACATTCATCATAGAGGAAGTGAGAAAGCAGATTTATGAATAAAAATAACAACTATTTAATAAAAAAGTTTATTAAAATAAATTATGATGAATTATAATTCAAATGACTTCATAACCATTCTGAAAGATATAGGTGTGTAAGTCAAAATATCATTTATGTAAAGGAAATAAACGTAAATAAAAGAGCATATGACACTACTAACTGCATACTGATGATTTTAGCTTTTACTTACGTCTGCTTTGATGTTCTCTTCCGTTTATTCAATAAAGACATCCTTTGGATGGATGTTTATTTCAAATTGACAGAAATATTTCTATTTTGTAAGATTTGGAAAGAAAATTGCTCTTCAACGAATCTCGATGAAATAGAAATAAAACGTAAAGAGAACCCTGGTACCACTTAAATAAAAAAAAATAATGATAATATATTAGCAAATATTGGGTTGTTCGGAAAGTTCGTGCCGATTTTGAAAGAGAATTGAAATGCAGACAATTTAAATTTTAGTATACATAGGTGATATCACCGGTACCATGTCAAACTATCCGATGTGAAAACAGTGGGCTACTTTTTTAAAAATCAGTTTTATTGATTGGCACCCCTTTTCTGAAATGGTAAAATTCCCCTTGTTTTCGCCTCAATTGAAGAGCTAAGAGGGAGAACATGTTAAGTAACAAAAATTACATTTGAAGAAATTTGATGTGAAAGTTTTTGTTGTCAATTTTAATGATTTATTTTCTGTTTGATACCATGTGTTTAAAATATTAACAGGTGTGGTACTGAACTCCATCAAAAAAACTTATTCATATTTAATTTTAAAATATTAAAAAATATTAATATTATTTATATTATTAAGTAATAAAATATTAAATATTAATGAATAATGTCTTAAATCTTCAAGGCTAAATAGAATTTTGGTATTTTAGCTTTACCATGTGATAGAATACCTGATAAGGCCTTCGTACAAAATATAAAATAATTTTTAAGAAAATGTAGCCTAACATGTTCTTCCACTCAGCTCTTCAATTAATATTTCATTAAATACGGTTAAACAAGGGGAATTTTACTATTTGAAAAAGTAGTGCCAATCAAGAAATATGAATTTAAAAAAGTAGCCAATTGTTTTCACATTGGATAGTTTGACATGGTACCGACGATATCTATTCTACAGCCTTCTTCCATCTGTCCAGGATTCTCATAATGTCTTCTGTCCAAAGCATTTGTGATTTCATGGCAAAATACTGATCGAGATGCTTTTTTATGTCATTCAAAAAGTGAGTTTTTTTGGCGAATAGAATTTTTGAGAAAATGAAACAAAAAGTAGTCGGATGGAGCAAGGTCCGGAGAGTAGGGAGCGGAGGCCAGAAATTCTCAAACGAATGAAAGGAGTTTGTTTCTGACAGTCAGAGTTTGTCCCAAAAGTCTATTTCTCAACTCACGTTATATTTTTAAATTTATCTCGCACCACGTTTTGAAAATAAAAGTCTTTAACATTTACTTGAGAACCAGCTTTGCCAGTGGGCTAACTTTCTCAAATTCAGATCTGGGTTACTAGTTTGGCCTCCATTTTTATTCAGAAATTTTGAGTTCATACCGGAGATAAAGAATAGTATTTTGTGCAATATTTAAAGAGAGACATTTAGAAACCACTAACAGCGAAAATTCTTCGTCGAAATTTCCGGTGTGAATTTGAAATTGCGGATTAAGATAAGAGGCCAAACTGTCAACCCATATTTAGATTTCGTGATTGGCACCGCTTTTTTTTTAGATTGAAAATTTCCCTTTGTTTTCTCGTTAATTAGAATGTCATTAAACTATGCGAATATTACCTTTTTTCAAAATGTGGTGCACATCCAGAAATCTTAACCCTTAAATGCGCGATTTTTTTATTTTGTTTCGAAAAAATTATATATGATTCCCTGAAAGGTTTGTTACACAGGAATAATAATGAAAAAAAGTCAGAGATACATTTTTCATATAATACGTCAATTTTTTCTTTTGATGCACATCTGCAATACAAGTAAAAAGTGCTGTCGTGTGGCTGTTTTACGCTAAAACAATGCAAATTACTAAAGATTTTAATAAGTATGTCTCCAAATACCTTATTTTATATTATTATTTATTTTATAAAACTTAACCTTTAACCCTTTAATTCCCGTGATATAATACCTTCTAGAAATTACTTAGTTCAGAGAATCTGACTCCTGCCAGCATGTTTCAGTGGTTAATTTCGCTTTATTTAAAAACGGAATGTTTCCTATTAATTAAAACAATTTTAATTTTCTGGTATAAATTATGTATATACGAATAAAAAAATCTATTAAATTCAAAAGACTGTTGTTTGCATATGGGACATTCTCACAATCTTTTGACTTTCATGTCCCTGAATATTTTAATACACTTTTTTGTGCTTTTTTTATTTCATATACTGGGGAACATCCCATTGCATGATTGCACAACAATATTAACGAGATAAATAAGTTTTGGACGATGTTGTGGGTCCAAACACCTGGAAAACTCCTATACCGTCCCGTGTCCATGATGCTGATTTTTAAGTTTGGAGCTGTCTGAATAAAACTGCTTCAATAAAAATAATTCGACGTATTTTTTTTTTTTTTTCAGAAATTTGAACTATTATTTTATATAAATATGTAGCTAAAAATTAACCTGCACACATTTTTAGGGTTGTTATTATTTTTTAAACTCTGTCCCTGGGTTTTAGATTCCTTACCATCACTTTTCTAAAATTATACAGAAAATCATTTCAGATGCAGCCACAGAATTTTTTTCAAGTTTTTTCTCGTGCAGAAGTAATCTAGAGAAATAATGTCTAAAATTCTTTGGCAGTAAATTTACTGTAGAATTTAAATCAGCATTTAAATATCAATTTCGAGCATCGTGGCTTTATTGGTACTCTCACCGCCCCCAAGGTTTATTCCTGCACTTTTCGAGGTAAATTTAAAAAAAAAGGTGAATTTAATCCAATGTTAACAACTGTTTCTAAAAATCAATGAACATTGTGGCTATCACTTAGTCTTAACCTGATTTTCCTGAAAATAGGTGGTAATTTTCCTTACCGTTCCATCTTTGCCGTCCTTTTTTTTTACCATTTCGTCCCTTTTTTTACCTTACCGTCCCCTCTTTAACACCCCTTTAAGACAATGTTATACAAAAATTCTGTATTAAAAGTACTACATTGTTATTATTCCTTATTTGAATGTCCTGTGGGTACTGTGCAAATTCATTATAAGTAAAAATTTAGAAGAAAATAAAAAGTTATAGGTGTAAAATTGTAAGGAAAATTAAACTCGTAAGTTTAACTTAAACCTCAGTTAAATAAAAAAATTTTCGCTGCTGACCATTTTTTCTTTATTTTGAATCATTAAGGCATTCGTCTACCAGATTAAAATGTTATTTTAGCAAGTTTAATTTTGTCAGATTTTTTCCCCCAAAAGTCAAAAGATTGTGAGAATGCCCCATATATGCAAAGCTGCGCACTAAAGGGTTAATTAAAAAAGTAGCCCACTGGCAACGCTGTTGATTATGTCGACAAAAAAAAAAAAAAAAAAAAAGCATACTGCAAAATGCATTTTTAAAAACAGTGGTACAAATAGAATATAAAAATATTTATCAGTGGTGCAGGAATCGGCACGATTTTTCCGGACAAATCCAATAGTATTTTTTGACATAACGAATTCCGAAGCCCAGTTATTCTATTATTTAATCACAATACTTCTTAAATTAGACAAGGCATATTTTTCTATTTTAAAATAGGGGTAGCGTAATTTCCAGTAGACTTTAGGTTGAAGACCCCTAATTTAGCATAACAAGAAAAAAATCAACATTTGTTAAAATTTAACACTAGAATTATGGAGGCGGGTCTTCGGTGTCATAAGACGTGATTTTTGGCTCGTATAATCGTTTTTTTTTTTTTTTTTTTTTTTTTTTTCCCAGTAAAATTTTGAAGCTTATTCAAGGCTGGAGTAGCACATCATATTAGATGTAAATTTCCAACTGGGCGAAAAATGTCCGGACCAGGATTGGAACCCGGGACCTCCCTGGCTGAAGCCGCCAGTGCTCTGCCATCTGAGCTATCCCGGACGATTCTGGTCGAACTTTTTTCACCCAGCTAACCTTGAGGATTACAGCATCTGGTCTGAAACCTGGTTCAGCTCAACAGAATAAATCTCAGGTAATGGAACTCCTGAAAACGCTGGATACGAAATTACACTATATTAATATTGACACAATTATTCTAATTGGTAAACATATCATATTAGATGTAAATTTCCAACTGGGCGAAAAATGTCCGGACCAGGATTCGAACCCGGGACCTCCCTGGCTGAAGCCGCCAGTGCTCTGCTATCTGAGCTATCCCGGACGATTCTGGTCGAACTTTTTTCACCCAGCTAACCTTGAGGATTACAGCATCTGGTCTGAAACCTGGTTCAGCTCAACAGAATAAATCTCAGGTAATGGAACTCCAGAAAACGCTGGATACGAAATTACACTAGATTAATATTGACACAATTATTCTAATTGGTAAACATATCATATTAGATGTAAATCCTGGTCCGGACATTTTTCGCCCAATTGGAAATTTACATCTAATATGATTTGTTCGATCCAAGTTTGTTTGTTCCAAGTATCCAGGAATCGATCCTGGATACTTGGCGTGCCGTGCCTATGCCTTACCTGCTAGGCTATCCGGACAATACCTGGCTGACATAATTCACTCTCTTATTTGTTGGACTTGGCAGCGAACTGCAGCGCTAGTTTTCATTCATCCGAGCTATAACTATAGCATTTACATGATGAAAATTTGTTTTAACACGGAAACTCCTGTATACCATGTAATTAGGTCATAATGAATGGATCGAATATTTTTTCAACTGGATTAAATCATATTCAAGGCTGGTGCTACTCCAGCCTTGAATATGATTTAATCCAGCTGAAAAAATATTCGATCCATTCATTATGAACTTTGAAGTTTTTTGAATTATCCTAAATACTCAGTATAATGCCTTAACACGAATTCAGTTGAAATCCAACGAAAACTTTTTTTATCTACACGCGTGTATACCTAGAACTACCGTGCTGGGTCATCGCTTACAAGAACAAAATAATGACTTTTTCTTTTATTTTAATAGGGCTTTTAATGCCATATTTTTCAATAACAGAGGGATAATTTAAGGAGATGTATCTCACTTGCTTGTCATAATGGGGGGAGGGGGGGGGTCGTGGTCACACATCTGCCATGCACCTGCAAAGCAAATGTGCTCGTTTTTATCTGATTTCAAGCTATTGTATATCTAACAGTTGGAATGTTGTAGAATGTTGTTATCTCTGTTAGACATTCGAAACTAAGTAGGAAAAAAATATATTTTGCGGGTTGTAAATTACGCGGGTGAAAAAGAAAAAAGTCTGTTAATGGTATATTCCAGTTTTGCACATTTATAGTGATAGCGCCGCGCAGGAAGTCTTTCGAATCAGGAGAAATTTAAAATTAATAAGCGAACTTTCAAAAAATGATTCTAGCGACGAAATTTTATATGATGATGATGATGATGACAATTTTGAAATAAATGACGTGACAATTTTCGGTGAAAATGTCCATAAAATCCCATCGTTCGAATCCAGTTCAAGTTGCAGCTATCTCAATGAAAATATCCCAAGTAAATGAAGTGGAGGAAGCAAGGAACACCCATAAATCATATGTGTTCTAAAGAAAATACAATATAAATGAGAGAATTAAAAAAAGGAGTGAAATATACAAAATAAATTACCTCTTTAGTCTAATTTGAAGGAAGGGGAAGATAGTGAAAGTTATAGGGTACTAGGGAATTATTATATAGGAGTTATAGGGAAGTAAGTGTGAGTCTGTGCTCAAAATCTTCTGGTCGATTACTTATTCGAAATGTAGCGGCTCAAGTTCTACCCTTTCAAAATATAGCGTATCAAGGTACTTGACTAGTTTTTAAAGAGGACAAGAGGTTCTAATGTATTCAGAAGAGTCTATATTCTAAAATTAGGAGAAGAGCTAAATGAGTAAGATATTGCAAAATAACTTCAAGTTATCCTTCCACCGACCACCCAGAAGTTTCATACAAATGGAAACGCTATCAGATGAAGCAATGCTAGGACAATAAAACTAATACTTTGTGTAGAAACAGTTTATAATGAAAAAAAAAAAAAAAAAAAAAAAAAAAAAAAAAAAAAAAAAAAACAGGATTTTGGGTGAATTTCTTTGTATAATTTACGCAAAAAAAAAAAAAAAAAAAAAAAAAAAAAAAAAATCACGGAGGTATATATATTTAATTTTATCTTGTTTTCTTATTAATCTGTAGGAACATAATAATATATATATATTTATTATTTGAAACTCAAAGTATCTATCCTGAAATTATAAATTAAAATATTCTTTGGTGGTATATATTCACCACATATCATATTACGTAATATTCTAGAAGCTAAATTATTTTAATCATTAATTAAAAATCATTGAATTAATCATCAAACCTTATTGTGTGTCTGTATCTTCCACACAAAACAAGAATAACATGACTGAAAGTCATGGGTCAGCTATGACCCACTCCGGTATTTCTAGGTATTTAAGAAACACGGTAATTCTAGTGTTAAATGGAACGTTAAAATGAATGAAGTAAAAAAGGGAGTTTTGCGAATAACGATATCCAAATATTTTTGGAAGAATTATTTATTAAAAGAATTTATACAGAAAAAAATTCGAATACTTTCACAAACGTCTCAAAAGAAATAGATATGTAAGTAAAAGAAAAATTTATTGAAACAAAATCGATGTCAACTAAAATAGCATATGACTGTAATGTCTTCAATCCGATTATATTAAATTTTACTTGTATCTGCATTGGTGTTTTCTTCCAATTATTCGCTAAAGATGTCATTTAGATTAAATTTTGTTACAAAGTAGAAGGAACTTTTTTCTTGGCAAGAGTTTGGGGGAAAATTACTCTTTAGAGAAGCCTCGTGGAATAGAAATAAAACTCAAAAAAAAAAAAAATGATACCATATAAGGAAAGAATATATAGTATGTGGAATACGAAATAGTAACTTTTCGAGAATAGCGTAAAATGGTACAGCTCTGAATGAGAGTTTATTAAGTTTCTTTATATAAATAGCCGTTTTCTTTAAAATTAAAACTACTTCTGAAGAATACGGTAGAGTTTTAGTATATTTATACGTATATTTGCCTAAGTATTAGCATCTTTAATATTTCATGTATTCAAGAAAGATGCTTAATGATAGGGGTCTTTAACTCTAAATTTACCAACAACCAGTTTTTTGACCGGTACCAAATGAAGGCATTTCGATTCGAACCAGAAATTACTCTTTAACCGCTTAAGAGGCGGTGGGATATACTTTATTCATCTACGAATAATGAAGATTTGCACCAGAAAAATTTTACTCACATTTGCTTTTCTAACTTTGGTGAAAAAAAGGTGATAAAATTGCTTTTCCTTATTTTGCCATAAAAGATTTGGAAGATTCCGGTGTGGATTCAACATTACTGCAACGCAATTACTTGCCCCTGAAAGGGTTAAAACATATATATAAATTACAGGGGAATGATTTAAATTAAAAGATAAATACTCTGAAATAAATAACATGTTGGGAAATATGTTTATAAAACTTGAGTAAAATTCTCTGTATATTGAACCATCTTGCTTTAACCCTCCGTCTACCAGACGGGTCCATTGGACCCGACAGGTACATACAAAATATTCATTCAAACCAGAAATTCCTTTAAAATAAACTAAGTATATAAACCAGACAAAAATAAGGTAAATAAATAAGTTAAATAGTTTTAAATAAAAGTTCTGGTGTAGAACGTTTTATTAAAACTTGAATAAAATTCCCGGTAGATCTAGGGTTAAATTCCATTAACATCACGAATTCCGAAAAGAAAAATTTATATTATTCAATCCGTAATTTTCAATCATAAAAATAAGACTTTTTTTATTATTTTAAAATAATAATAGTTTGGAGGGAAGCAGGCAATAAGTATGCATAGCTACCAACTTTTTTCTTACCAAGGTAAAAATTTCCTTTAAATTTTAGTGGTAAGAAAAAAGCATAAATGTTGGCAGCTATGTAAATGTAATTCAATATTTGTTACATATTAAAAGACATGTAAAAATGCAAATTTCATAAAGGGAGAGAAAAGACTGAATTAAGTATCAATGTATGCAAATATTTTATGAGATATTAAAAAATGTATATTGTATAGAAGATAATATTTTAAATAACTTGATCGTGATCTTTAAAGCATATAATAGAATAAATAGAAAATAAACAGATGTATAAGTAAAAGATTGGTTTATGTAAAGGAAATATGAGTCTGTTAAAAGAGCATATGACTCTAGTAACTTCATTTCGATGATTTGAACTTTTATGTTTCATTCCATTTATCCCATAAAGATATCATCTGGATCGATGTTTGTTACAAAATGAGAGTAATTTTTCTGTTTGGGAAAGATTTTAAAAGGAAATTGCTCTTTAGGGAAGCGCGGTGAAACAGAAATAAAATTTAAAGAGAAATTAAGAAGAAATAAAACGTAATAGATTTTTCAAGACAAGCGTATAATTATATTGCTGTGAATGAAAGTTCTACAACTTTACTAGTGCCTTTGGTGTCTTTTTTTACCCCACCGTTTTTCGTTTGAGGTTGTTTTTTTTTTTGTATCGAACCAGAAAAAGTGAAAAATAAAACATAATATATAAAACCAAATAGACACATGTAGTAAAAAATTACATTTAATAATAATTAAATGTCTGGCTCAATCCTTTAAAACTAGCTTGTTAAACATTAAAACCTAATACTTGGAGTGTTAAGTTTCTTTATATAGAATTACCCTTTTTTTAACAAAATATTTTTTTCATGAACTTTTTGTTAACCACTTACCGGGAATCCCAAAAATGACTGATGGATTTTAAAATTCAATAACTTGCAAATAGTGGCATATATTAAAAAAATTCTTGCAGGAGTGTTATGTAAGATGTCCGGAGTTTTTATGCTGCGATTCTCAGTTTTATTTACAAATATCATCGACAGATGGCGCTGCAAGGAATAACCGCTAAATCCAGGCTCGATTTTTCGGTCTCTATCTTCTTCCATGCAAAAAATGGAGATTGAAATATATTGGATGGATACAGAAGTAGCAAAAATCGGATCTGGACTGTGTGCCTATTGCTCTCAGCGCCATCTATTGTTTGAAATTTGAACTAAAATCAAGAATCACAGTACAAAAACTCCTGACATCATACATAACCCTCCTGCAAGAATTGTTTAAATATCTGTCACCGTTTGGAAGTTATTGAATTTTAAAATCCATCGGTAATTTTTTGACAGCCGGTAAAATAATTATTGTGAAGGAGAAAAAAAAACAATTAAAATGAGTATATGAGTCTAGTGTCTTTATTCCGATCATATTAACCCTTTATATACTGACGGTGCTTATAAGTACCACTCACTTTAAACATTTATACCACAGTGAATATTACAAATATTCTAATGGTACTTTGCAAAAACACTCTTATAACTCCACTTTATACGACTACATGGCAGCAGTAGTTCTAGGTTTGTTATTTTAGAGAGGAATGAGGCTATCTTTGAAGCAGTCGATGTGTTTTGTGCCAATATTTTATACAGATTGCCACGCTCGTCTTTTCATTGCTGCAAACACAGTAAAGGATATAAGATAAGTGTTGGATTTTTTTATGTGTTCATTATGATCTTAGAATAGAATTTGACTACCTATTTTAGGTGAAAAGTGTATGTATTTGATTTAACAGTTGAATTACTCGGTGGTTCTTATAAGTACCGTCAGTACACTGGGTGTTGGTGAAAAACTTCTTGTTTACTTTTCGTCTGTGTAGTTATCCATAGTTTTCATCTACTTTAAAATGTAATTACAAAAATGTAGTGTAGTAATGATTTCCCTGGTATTTCTTTTCTGTTTCATTGTTATTTTTTATAGGAAATCGAAAAAGTTGTGGCACCAGCTCTTTTTTGCTATGCTAGAAATGGCATGCGTGAATTCATATATTGCAGATTTGGAGATGCGAGAGAACATGTTGTCCCTGGAATATTTAAGACGCATAACTAAAAGACTGCTAACATGATCGAAACCTAAAAAAAATAGTTTTTTTAACCCTTTCAGGAGCAATGCAATTTCAATTGAGGACGTGAATTTCAAAACTCGCCTTATCCAAAATTTAAAAAATCGAGTTTTCTCTACCAATCTATTCTATTGGTAAACCTGCACAGAAAAAATCACTATAATCTGTAAAAAAATATTCTTATCCTTTATGTTTGGGTTCTTAAAATATTGGTTTGGTTCAAAACTCGCCTTATCCACTAGGCAGTTCGCAACAAAACTAGCTTTATCCCTGCGCATGCGTAAGACCAACGGACGGCTAGCTTATCAGCTACTATTACACTAATTTTCCTTAATTTCTCTGCGACCTCTTGCTATTTTCGTGTAAAGATTTTACCTGTTCTATTCATACAAAGTAATTAAATAAGTTTTACAGCATGTCTTATGTATAATGGACAGTGAATAAACTCTTGCATTTTGTAGCGGATGGGTAAAGAATAGAAAAAGAAATACGAACACATGGGCTAGTAAAGAATACACGCAAATGAAGATTAAAATGTAAGTTCAAAATGGGGAATCGTTTTCTATATTTCTTACTGTCAGAAGATGTTAAATGATTTCATTTTTATTCTCAGACAGAAACCTAGGCATTTCCGGTCCTCTCAAAGTGCACTCAGCAGAAAGAGAACCTCAGGTATTCAACTGTTTCAATGCAAAATGTATAACGCTTCCACAAAGCTTTTATTTCAAGCAAAAACAAAATTGCATAAGATAATTTTATTTTGAAATTCACATCTCAAACACCTCCTTCAAGAAACCGTTAAGGTTTCTTTCCTTCCATGAAACATCCAGAAAAGTAAAATTTTCACCTTGAAAGTTTTTTTTTTTTTTTAAGCGCATCTCAGTGCGCTTTCAAAAGCATTACGATAAGATACTATAAAGACAAAGAACCATGGCCATCTTCAAATTTGTGGAAGTGTATTTCGGAAGATTCTTCGAATATCAGTACCAGAGTGTAAAACTTGTTCTAGAGGCATCTAAAAAATGAATTTTCCTCTTAAAAAGAAGTGGGAGGGAGTCCCCATGAAGTAAGAGAAACTTAAGGATGTCCACGGATTGTTAAAAAAATATATATTTTCATGAAAACTGGTCAGAAATGGAGGTTCTTACTTACTATAAAAATATTATTTCTAAGGAACCAGAACAGAAGGAGATGGTGTATGTATATAATATTATATGTTATATAGATTATATTATATTACATTCTTAAAAAAAAAACTTATTTTAATTAAAAGCTATTTTTGATAAGTTTTATTTGATTATTGTTAAGTTTCCATTTTTATAATAAAACGTAATACTAAATTTTAGTCATACTTATTGCTCTCGTAAGGTTTATTTTTTAATCCAAAATATTATCATCCGATGAGCAAAAATAGAAACTATTAATTTCTTTCCGAAAGTATGATAGACGATTGCCAACAAAACTCTTCTTATCCATAGGTTGGTAACAAAAATCTTCTTATCCGAAACTTTTTCCAATTAATTAATTAAATGAATTAAAGTAGATTTTCCAACTTAACACAATAATATCACAGAGCAACTAGCTATAAGTATACACAAAATTGGAGGTATTCGATGCACGGGGTCGCAGTTACAGGTTTTTCGCGATTTCCCAAAATTTCATTTTTAGGATAAGGCGAGTTTTGAAACTCACGTCCTCAATTCTAAAGTGTTGAAGTAAATGTTTGACACCGGAATTTTCCAAACGGCTTCTCTGTAAATAAGAAAAAGCCTATATTTAACACACTTATTAAATCGAAAATAAAATATTTTCTGGTACCAGTTGAAATACCTTGTGATTTTTCTGTTACTATATTTTGGTCGTAGTGTACTGACGGTACTTTAAAGTACCACTTTAATTAATTACCTCTAAATAATTAAATTCCTCACTGGTGAGTATTTTTTTTTTAATGTTTATCCTTTAATTTTCATTGCAGTAACTGAAAAAAAAATATTACATGTAAACAACTGCAGTAAATAATAATGCCGTAGATAAAGGGTTAACTCTAACTTGAGTCTGCTTTTGCGTTTTCTTACGTTTATTTTATAAAGTTGTCATTTGGATCAAAGTCTGTCACTAAGTTGGAACATTTTATTTCTTTCTGTAAGAATTTTGAAAGAAATTACTCTTGAGTGAAGTGCTATGGAACAGAAATAAAGCCGAAAGTGAAATTTATACCGGTTAAAGAGAAAAATAATATGTTAGCCGTTACTAATTTTTCGAGAGTACGGTAAAGCTGTACGACACTGAAGAAAGTATATTAAGTTTCTTTATATTAAATGGCGTCTTTATGAAATAGAATATTTTTCCAGAACTCATAGTAAAAGAATGATGAAAGATTTATGATAAAAACTTTTAACATTTTGTAAAATTTAAAAACCACATCAAAATGTATTTTTGGTAAAAGAAGAGTAAAATGCGAATTGAAATTAAAATATTCAAATATATTTCGATAAACTGTTTATTAAAGATTTTTTTAAAGAATATATTGTAATTATGTTTATTTTTAAAATGAAGTAAAATAAAATTGCTTGACTGTATGAATTCAGAAATGACATTTAATAGACAATCAATAATTTTATTAAAGAAGTAAAAAAAAAAAAAAATACACCATGTACAATTAATAAATAAAAATAATAACAACCATTTGCTGATTGGATAAAGGAAACTCGAAAAAATCAAAAGTAGGGGGGGGGGGGGTTCCATTTGAAAAAGTAAAATTCGGAAAATTTTGAATATGGAAACGATTCTTTTTTTTAAAAAGCAGCTTTCATACTTGGAAATTAATCATAACTCTCTGTCGAATGGAATCTATCGAATACATCTGAGATGATTTATTAAAAAAATTATATAGGCTGATCTGACAGGGTTCGTGCAGTTCAACCACAAAATTTTCGCCTTCTTTAACTGTTAGAAATTTTTGCAGTTTCGACAATAAACAAGGTGGTTCCGAAAATCTGTATTTAGAAAAATTAATAGAATTTTTTTTTTTTTTTTTTTTTTTTACATTAATTATGGTACCAGACTGGTTGGAAATCCCAAGGAGTGTGCGAACTCCTTTTTTTTTAAATAACTGTACAATGTTCTTTATATTAACCCATTACCTGCTAGTATTGCGTTTTCGCAACAATAAAAATAAATTTAAATTAACTATCAAGAAAACACTATTTTTGAATTAAAAAAATTGCCTTGATTATTGCAGAAATTTTAAACATCAAATAAAGCGAAAATTATCTTTCATTATTTGTCATGGCAACCATAAAAAAGTTGAGGACCCCTATCGTAGAGTTTCGGCAGTTAAAGTGTTAACCCTTTCAAGGGCGATGGTATGTTTATGAAACCACTTAATTTTAATTCCCAAATGCCAGAATGACACAAGAATTTTGGTACAAATGTTTTACGTTTATTGTGTGTCTGAATAGCGTTTTCTTATTTCCAATAATTTTTTTCGTAAACTCCAGTGTCTCTCTTTCATTTCAATATTTTAGCAATAGAAGTGCTTTGCCCCTCAGAGGGTCAAATGCAGCTTCATTGCGATAC
The DNA here is from genome assembly GCA_963932465.1 of Maratus speciosus. Lineage (NCBI taxonomy): Eukaryota > Metazoa > Arthropoda > Arachnida > Araneae > Salticidae > Maratus > Maratus speciosus. Next base: position 452,626,501 of record OZ010796.1, read on the forward strand.
AGACAAAAGTCCCAGCACTTCATGCTATATATATATATATATATATATATATATATATATATATATATATATATATATCCTTATCTTTATGTAATATATATGTTTTTCTACATAAATGAAATATAAACATATGAAATATAATTTTTCTTAATTTTGAAACAAACATCCTACGTTTTAAAATATAGTTATCATTAACTCATTATCAGTTTCATTTTCGAAAAATATTCAAATATTAGGGAGAAATACCACTTTTTATTATACTAAAAAAGCTTAATTGTATAATCGAAAAATATCTGCCAATTAAACACTTACGTGCCGAGATAAACTTACGAGATTCACTCCCCAGTGCCACAGTTAGAACTTACCCTCATAGCATGCATGGTCACGGTGACGTCACTGTGGTCACGTGACATCTGTGACCGAAATGCCACCACTCAGTGATGTCACATTGTGACTGAAATGTGAACTTCTTAGAAAACTTTAAAAACTTACGAAAATTCTTCAAAACATGTTACTTTTTGTAAAATTATATTTTTCTGGCAATTAAAAAAAATTGTGACGTCTCTGTTATGTCACTGCTATGTAACGTACGCCACGTCACATATGTGACAAAAAAACAGCATATTGTAAGTCACAGTGTGACAAAAAATATGAACTTCAAAAATCTTTGAAAATGAAGAGAAATATTTTAAACAGCCACGAGATACAGCGGCATAAGGAATGAAAATATATTAGTGGATAGCAAATGGTAAATTAAGTCACTAAAGGGGAGGGGGGGGCATAATAAATAAAGTGCACGATACAAGCATTAATAAACTAAATTTTTAGGCTATATTTTATCAATTTGATATCTAAGACAGTGAATGTATACTTTTTCATGATTTCAATTTTATCTAGCATTTGGATAATATATTTACAATTACGAATATTAAATTTATACACTTTACATACTTAGTTTGCTGGGAGGAAATTTCACTCTTTCTTTCTTTTTTTACCGACCAGAATTATTCGAAACACTTCTGTGGTTTCAAACTAAAAATTTTCGATTACAGTTAAATCTGCACCTTTTAATGAGCATGTAGAAAGAGTCTTCAAAGTTTAGTCATCTATGCATTTCTTGCTTTAGAATATTTTTATAATTTGTATTCAAGTCATAAATTCTACTTCTTTCAGACTTTTAAAATAAAATTAGCATTTTCCGAAAATAAAGGAAAACAAACTTTACTTTAAAAAAATAGAAAAAAAGGGGGGGGGGTGTCGTTTATACATTAAATTTATTTTTACACCTTTTAAAAATTTAAACAATGTTTTATCTAATAAACTCTAATTATGAATATTATTATTATAATTATTTAGAAAAAAGGGACTTTACAATACATTTTAACTTGAATTATTTGGTACGGATAAAAAGAAAAGATTAAATACATTGGACATTTCTTCAAATACAAAATTTTAATGAATGATACTTTCAGAAAATTTCTGCGCGTTCAAATTCCATATTTCTTGTATACAAAAACAAACAATCTGTAACAAACCATCTGCTCGAAAATCGTCTGCCCACAGAAAAATAAATGTGAGAATACGCGGGAAATAGTTCACTTGTTTTAGAACAACACGTCTACAACACTTTAAGATAAGGAAATGACCATTTTAGGATACACGGATATTAATGGAACGTGGATGTAAGTTTTATTTAATTTAAATATTTTATTCATGGTTGTATATTATGAGTTAAATAGTTATATTTGTAAGAGACTGATCTTTAACTATCAAAAGCGTTATTTTCCAATTGGATAACTGTGAAGAAAAATATTTTAATCTGCCATCGCTTGAAAAAAAAAAAAAAAAAAAAAAAAAAAAAAAAAAAAAAAACTGCGCAGAGACATTCATGCCTACATTCATACTGGAATTAATATAAAAATTAATTTACTCTTACTTGAGATTGTATAGAACGACAATGATTTGGAATTATTTTATCGGCTTCTTATTATTTTTTGATTACTAACATTTATAGTTATTATTATTTTGGGGTTAAATATGATGTTCGATTATCATGAGATTAAGAAACTGTTTCAGATTAGAAATTAACATTATACTGGGAAAATGTATTTTTAACCCTAGAACTACCGAAAATTTTACTCAAGTTTTATAAAAACATTTTACACCAGAATTTTTACTTAAAACTATTTAATTTGTTTATTTAACATATTATTGTCTGATTTATAAATTTAGTTTGTTTTGAAGAAATTTCTGGTTTGAATAAATATTTTGAATGTACATGTCGGGTCCATTGGACCCTTCTGGTAGACAGAGGGTTAACATATTACAGTAGTGAAACATTTGAAAGAATTTTCTTTTAGTGCTAATAATATTTTAAATTATCTTTTAAAATCCTAAATCTTCAAACCAATGTTTTCAGATTTAACATTTGCCAAAATTATAAAATAATAGGAATTCCTTATACCATATGGAAATATTTTTGAGATATTGTTAAATCTAATAATGCATTTAATTTATCTATTGTAGTTTGCTGTTGTTTGACAGTACAATTATAAATACTAATTATTATTTTTAGTGTTTTTCAAATTGGTATATTTATTTTTTTTAATTGTATGTAAGCATTTTTTCTGTTTGTGATTTTAATCAAACATTTAATTATAGACATTCTGAATGGGTTATTAAATTTTCTTCTATTGTAAATTAATTTTCTACGTGTATGATTCGGGTAATTATTGGCACTAAAAAGTAAAATATGATATTTAAGCATTGAAATAAAGTATTTTTCATGCCTGATAGGAAGTTATAGATTAAACTGCTTTAGTATATATATTTTTTAAGTTCATATAATACAGGATACATAATGTAGGACACAAGTTGAAAAGTGCTTATGACTTCGGTTTGTCTCTCCGTCTGTCCGTCTAGCAGTCTGTGCGCACTCTAACTCTCGAAAATATACTCGGATTGCCCTGAAATTTTTGGATGGTATTGACGTTTACCATCGCACGGTACCTATTTGTAATGAAGTTTGTAGCATGCTTTGTTCATTTACAGGGACAGCCAAAAGTTTTCCGTTACATTACGGCCTATGGGAAAAAGTCGTTTCAAATGATTTTTTATGATTTTACGCACGTTTTCAAACAGAATAAAATTTATATGCATTTGTGAAGTGCACTAAAATATGCATTCTGTTGACTATGCGATGCAAAGAATAGTTATTGTTCATTTACAGGACTAAAAAAGGAATTCAAATACATAATGATATAGAGGTGGAGGGAATTGTTTGCGGCATACTTTAATTATGTTAATCTATTTCATATATAATGAAATTCATGTATGTCGCTGAGGTTTACATACTATAAATTATTTCATGTATAATAAGAATAATAAGTATATAGCATTTACAGGGACACACAAAATCTTTCAGATACCATATTGTATCCGAAGTACTGTCCATTAGCGATGATTGCTGGAAATATATTTTTAATTATGATATGCACTTTTATGATTCACTATATTTATGCATAGTATATGTTGTATATAAATGCTATAATTCCTATACAAGGCTTCACAAAAGTATTCGTGAGGATTACTGGGTATGGGCGCAAATTGCTTAAAGGTGGTTTTTAAATGAGTTATGCTTTTTTTCGCTGAACTGCATTTAATTTACCAAGAAATATTTGTAGAATATAGATAAAATGATATACAGGGTCACGTAAAGAATTGGATACATGGCCGTCTATATATTATAATTTCTGGAAATGTGATTTCAGCAGTTTTAAGAGTGTCTTAGTTTGAATTAAATTTTAACTAAATAGAAGCGTGTAATAAAGATTTTAGGTAAACTACAGGGTTGTACAAAGGTATTCAAGTATGTTTCCATACATTAGTATAAATTGCTGAAAATGAATTTCAACCTGTTAGACGTTTTCTTGCTAAACTAAATTTTCCCATTATACAGTATATATACACTTAAAAAAATGGGTACTCAAAATTGAGTAAAAAGTACTCAATTTTAAATGCGTCACATGCACAAAATAGCTCCGATCCAAATGTACTCAAAGTTGAGAAACACATGTACTCATTTTTTATTCCATGGCTGTGATCAAATATGAATCGTTATGTACTGCCCCCCCCCCCCCCAAAAAAAAAAACAAAAAAAAAAAACAACCCTAAATTGTAAAGTAAAAATGTACTGACATTTATTTTCCGTCCAAAGTTCTTAACAAGAAATGTTTAATTGATTATTTATGAAGAAAAATAGCAAAATTCTTAACAAGATACTCAAATCGAATATTTTTATGACAAGAACATTATTTCCAAGCAATTATTTTTAAAATGCTGTGCATAATTTAATATTTACATTAATAAACATCATTTATGCCGCCATAAATGAAATGAACCATTACAGGGTACAAATCTATTTGTTTGTTTGGGTTTCATAACATGTGATGCTTCAAAATAGAGAAAGCATAGGTTCATTTTTGATCCAAAAATATTCAATTCAATATGAGTACGTCGGTTTGCTCATTTTTGAGCACTTCATTTTTTTCAGTGTATAAACCTACAGATCAAATAAGGGCTGTTTAAAAGAATAGGAAAACATATTTGGCTATGGACGGTAACTGTTGAAATCAGTTTTTCAAATGTTTTATGCGTTTTCTAAAATGTTTACTTAGTTATCTTATTTACGTCATTTCCCTAAATTACGATGTCTTGTTAAAGCATTCAGAAAGTGTTGGAAAGTATATTTTAATCTATGCTTAACGCATGATTTTTCTTACTCGTTTTTTTTTTTTTTCTATTTCCCAGATCAGTCTTTTCCTATAAAACATACCAAATCTATTTAGCTCATATTCACAAAGTACAGTATACACGGGAATAAAAAAATTAAATAAATATCGTTTATCATGCCGCTCTAAAAATAACAGTTGTATTAATATCCGTTAGTTTCCATGTTCGTATTTAATAAAGCAATGACAAATCAAAACAAATTAAAAAACTTACACATTCTAAATGTCAAGCATAGAACTTAATAAAAAAATATGTCAGTTGATAAGCATTATTTTTTAAGTGGAAAAATGTAAAATGTTTTAGAAGAATAGGACTCCAAAGTAGCGATATTTTGCTAAAAAGTACGGTAAAAAGATAAGATTTTATATTTACAGCAAAATTTTATTTTAAAATTCATCGCTGTATTAATACTTAGAAATTTTTCCAGAGAGAATCATTCGCCTTATATACAATATTTCAAATGAAAATCAAATGTCAAATTAATTGCTTAAAAGGCGCAAAGGCCAACATTGTGAACAAGATTTCATGCCGGGACTCGAACCCGGGCCATCAGTGTTGCACACTGACATTCTACCGACTAAACCACATGGAACGACGCCCGGCCCGTAAAATTTTTCACTATTACATGTTCGCAAGGCTACAAACGCAGCATAAGATGGAATATTTATCGTGAGCCACCGACATGGGGTAAAAACGAAACTTAATTAAATCCAGCATCGATTGAAACTATATTAATAATTGGAAATTTTTCCAGGGAGAAACATTCGCCCTGCATACAACATTTCAAATTAAAATTGCCTTTTAAGCAATTAATTTGAAATTTGACTTTTATTTGAAATATTGTATGCAAGGCGAATGGTTCTCTCTGGAAAAATTTCCAAGTATTAATATAATTTCAATCAATGCTGGATTTAATTAAGTTTCGTGTTTGCATCATGTGGGTGGTTCACGCTAAATATTCCATCTTTTGCTGCGTTTGTAGCCTTGCCAACATGTAATAGTGAGAAATTTTCCAGCCTGGGTATCGTTCCATGTGATTTAGTCGGTAGAATGTCAGTGTGCTGTACTGATAGCCCGGGTTCGAGTCCCAGCATGGAATCTTTTTCACTATTTGCGTCTTTTAAGCAATTAATTTGAAATTTGATTTTCATTTGAAATCACAGTGTTTATGACAAGTTCGTCACAAATGACACATATTTCAAAAATTGGTCACAATGTGACTTCAAAGCATTGTCGCTTTCGTCACAGGTTCGTCACAAAGTTAATGCCAAAATAGTCACAAATGACACACTTTTCACAAATTTGTCACACCGTGACTTCACAGAGTGGTCACAATGTGACGTCACAAACGTCCTCTAAAACGGCCATAACAACCTCGCATTCTAGTCACTGTGACGTCACATCGACGGTCACAAAATCACAGTGTGACTTCACAACGACGTCGCCGTGACGTCACCATGCCTTACGGGTAGTGGCCTTTCAAAATGGGGCGTGGCTTAATAGCGTGCGAACTCTGTAAATAATCATTGAGAGATAGAATATGTTCCATTCAATTTTTAATTTTTGTGGATTCACTAATAACTGAAAGCTGTGCCTTTAAGCTACGATAGGAAACTATTGTATATACCTCGAACAAAAGAGTCTGGAGTGTGTTTTACGTAAACAAAACCATATTTCCGAAAAAAAAAAACTTTTTATGTAAAAATTCATCTAGGTAAATAATTCATATTTTTCGAATATGATTTATTGATTCTCTTCCGATAAATAAGTACGCTTTAGAACCAACAATTTGTTGGTAACAATATTTGTTCTATTCGTTTCATTATACGAAAAAAGATTTTCTTGCGTTCCTTTTAGTCGGATTCTTTATGCCATGTCTTTATGCATTATTTGATTTTTTTTTTAAATGATATGTGGTTTAATGGAAGGTTTATTGCACTGCAAAAATAATGATAAAATCAGAGATGTGTTTTTCGTATAACGTCAACTTTTTTCTTGTACTGCACATCTGCAACACGAGCAAAAATTACTGTCATAAGTAAAATATTAAACAATTAGTATTTATTGTAATTTCTTACCTGCTGAGTAAAACTTACGAGATTCATTCCCCGTGCCAAAGTTCTCCAAACTGGTGCACGTAGTTATGCGGTGTATTGGGGGAAATAAGAGAGAAGCTTTTAATATAAACATTGTGTACTTCCACGAAAATATAAAAATAAACGAAAATACAAAAATGATGTACAAAACTTATACCAAAAATGTAAAATTATAGTGTAACAATATGATAAAAAAGATGTTAGAACTTAGTGGCCGTGTGATATATCTTGAAACATGGTTGGAAACATAAACCAACATCACATTCAGTGCATTGATAGCGGGATTCACGGCGAATTTTTTTCATTGAACAAACCGCACATCTTCTCGATGCATTTTTCTTTGAAGATGTTGATGATACTATGTTTGGAAAATGTCTATCAAAAAGTCGTAAAATACAGCCACTTTCTAATTTCTGTCGTTTGGCAGGTTGTGGGGGAGTAATATGAAATTTTTGAAATATACGTTCCACCAAATTCATGCCGAAGTTGTAATTATCAACGTTACGGAGTTGTTTCTTTTGTAATGTGAAGGCGTTCCAAATAGCCATATCTAATAGATGGCTAAATATTGTTAAATAATACCCCTTCTGTCTTTTTCGTGTTGTTGAATAACAAACTAATGCCTGATCCGCTCTATCAAACCCACCCAACTTCAAGTTATAATCTATAACATCATGACAATTTTTTCAATCTAACTCGTTCATCTAACTCGCTGTCTTCAGTATTGGACATACTCCTACGAAATTCTAGAAAATTCTAGAAACTGCACGGCTAAAGCTATGAGACTGAGGTAGCGACATCAAAATAACATAACAATGCGATATAAAGGCGACAAATGAACGGCAAACCAAACAATATTTTCTCTAAAATAATATTGGTGTATAAAAAGGGCGGAGCCCTGTCAAATATGGAAAAAAATTCGGTTGTATTTTCACGTCACTAGCTCAGTGCGATAGCCTTTATAAAGGTAGTTCCTTTTACCCCTTCTCCTCTGAAATAGGTCAGTCTTTCAAAAACACCTTCAAAGTCTTTTTTCTTTTTCTTTTTTTTTAAATTCCAAAGCCGTGGGCGTGGTTTTACTGGTACAGCGCAGTATAAAGGACAATATTTTAGACTGACGGATATATACGTCTGTGGCACCTAAGGGCTTAATAAAGCAAAAGTTATACTTAAAAACTAATTGTTTTCAAAAGCTTTGAGTAACGACGTAAGCAAACTCTTTTTGCGTGAGCGGTGCCATTACCGTCTCAATACTCAAGGCCTCCGGAGTGATTTCGTGACGTACCAAATGAAGATTAACCCCTTGAAGGACAAGCAATTGCGTTTGTGTAGTGCTTAATTCCCACCGGAAATTTAGAAAAATTTTATTTCAAAATACGGAAAGGCAATTTTACGACTTTTCTCCACTAAAATCAGAAAATTAAAATTTCGTAAAATTTTTCTGCTGCAAATCCTGATTAATCGTAGGTGGGATAAAATATATCCCCCCGCCCCTCAAGGGGTTAAGGGGCGGCGGTATATATTTTCATTCCGGAAAACATGTACCATTGTGGTATTCAGTGGCGTGGCGTGAAAATTTTCGGTGGTCATCGCAATTATTTAAGTTTGTGGTGAAAAATTATTAACTCTAAAATTCAATGGTTGAATGTTCAATAAAGAAACTTTAAATCTTACCTTTACTTATACATGAACTCCAAATGTTCTGCTAAAACTGGATCGTAGAGTTTTAAAAGCTTATTAAGAGTTTTAAAATATTGCTTGGTCATCGCCGCATCCAGCGATGACCGGACGCCACGCCACTGGTGGTATTTATTGATTCGAATTCAGTGGTCCAAAATGAACCATCGTCCTATAATCCGTTTCAAATGTTTAAGCACAAGCATAAAATATTGATATTTAATTAATAATAAAAAGTTAAAATAATGAGCATTTTTTTTATTTGTGGATTTCGTAATTTCATCTGTATAAATGGTATTACAAAATTAATTGCATATTTGCAAAATATATATATATAATGTAAAATAATTTCAAAGAAAACGAGATAAAATTCAGTTTTCTTCAGTATTGGCATTTGAAATAACCTCCGAGGTAGGTTTCTACAAAATTTTGAAAAAAAAAATCTGCAAAGATGATTTTTATTTTAAGAAAGATGTATTCAAAAATCACACCATTTTCAAGCCCTGCAAATGTGATCCAGATAAACATACAGGTTTCCCACAATTACTATTGTTAATATTTTCCATGACCTGATTACAACCAGCAAAACTTCCAACAGTTTTATTTAATTATTCTTGTTTAATTGGATTAATTAAATAGAGATTTTTTTTTTTTTTTTTTTTTTTTTTTTTTTTTTTTTTTTTTTTTTAAGGCGAAAGTTTTCCTAGATGGTCATCAGTCCCGCAATCAATTAACACTGAAACGCCCGGAAATTTTACTCAAGTTTCATAAAGATATTTGTCGTCAGCATTTTTATTTAAAATTATTTGACTGATTTTTTAACGCAAATCTGCGTTATTTAAATTTAACTTATTTTAAGAAAGAATTTCTGGTCCCAGATGACATTTAATCATATGGTCGGAGTCGGATCGAATCCTTCCGGGCGTTCTAGTGTTAATCACACCAACCATATTCACAATTAGTTGACCGGCAATTTAACACTTTTTTGCCCTTGGTTAAATGTATGCTAGAAATTTGGAAACTCAAAACTTTACGTGAAGGCAGCCTCTATCTCTATGACATTTTCGTTTGAAAAGAAAATTGATAAATTATGTGTTGACCGAATACATTTTCCGCTTAAGCTGTAGGTTTGCCGTTTTACACTACACCTATCGTAACGACATCGTTTGAGCCCTGTATTATATTGTGAGCAATTATGCTAAGTATGACTAGAAACATAACAGGTGATACGTATATGTAAGCTATGCATTAACTGTAGAACGCTCGGAAATTTTATTGAAGTGTCATAAAAATATTTCACACCATATTTCTTATTTAGAATTATTTAACTTATTTATTCGACATAATTTTGCGTGGTTTATATTTAACGTTTTTTATGAAAAAATTTCTGATTCCAACTGACATTTAATCCTATGGTCGGAGTCGTATCGACTCTTTCCAAGCTTTCTAGGATTAAAGAATAATTTATAATAATTTATTTCAAAATATTGAAAATGTGTTTTTTTTTAATTCCTCACAGGATTTTTTTTTTTTTTTTGCAACATTATTTTTACATACAATCTTTACGAATTTATATTTCATTTCAACTTCTTACGATTGAATATAATATGTATATATTTCAACAAAATTTGTTTTTTTTTTTTTCAAATAAAGTTAAATTTATTCCATATTGTTTTTACGGAATTTATCCTTACATATATTTTCTTTCTAAGCAATAAACATGTTTATTTCCAGTCTTCCGATATAGGTATAATCTAAAACGTCCAAAAATATCATTTAAAAATATAAAGTTGGTCTAAGTTTATCATGCGCGCTTTTTTGAAAAACCTAATTTTGAGATGTATCACACTAAAAGATATTTTATTAACCCGTTGGGTACATTTGACGACTGAGACTCGTTATGCATTTGGCCACTGTCGCTTATTTTTTATACTCTTTTCATACCACTGTTTCAAGGAAACAAATTTGCAGTATGCCCTTGTATGCAGTATGCCCATTTGCTTTTGCCCATGTTGTCAAAGTGTATAAGAGAGATTTTTGTTTTGTGAAATTGGTGGGAGAAGGAGTTTAAATAAAAAATTGACAATGTTTGCCTTGAAACAATCATGTATCCAAGGGGTTAAAGCATGACTGCTTTAAGCTCTAGTTAATTTGTATTGGATTATTTTTCAGTCAATATTAAATATATACCTTCTGAAAGATATATATTTTTAAATTATTTAGAAATTCCTTAGCAATCTCACATGAAACATTGTTGAACAGCAATTTTCTATTAAAATAATTGAAGTGTCAACCTATTCCTTCAACATTATTAGCTTAGATATGTTTTCGAGGTTAGCGCATTAATAAAAATGTCACAAATATGGGTTTAACAAAAACTTTGCGACAAGTCCCATAAAAACAGTCATATACCCATACAGGTTTTGTACGCCTTGGGATACCAGAACCAGATTTTTTGGTAAATGAATATTTGCCTTATTTAATTAAAAAAGTTCTTTTTTTTAATATGGCAAAAATTAGTTTATGAAATTTCTGCTGTTAAACCTTTAAAATCCTCTGAATTTCGTGATGCATACGAACGCTGATATATACAGTATGAATAAATGTATTTTCTGCCAAAAATTTATAAACGTTTTATGCAGGTATGAAGATGTATGGTATGCAGGTATGAAGATTAATGTATGAAGAAACAGATTTAAAAAAACCTCTTACATTTTAAAAACAAAATTTTATTGAAGCCATCTGTGCGACTTGTCAGTCAGAAATAATAATTCAGTGGTATGTATATTATCCCACCTCTCTTCAAAATTTTAAGTAATGGAGTTCTGAAAAAAAAGGAGGAGACATACAGTGTATTGTCAACCAGTTGTGGGTGAAGTAACTGAGGAGGTTGTCACAAAATGGCGGATGGTTTTTTTACATGGGATCAACAGTTTCTGATTATCCCTGGAGAAAACTTCCACAAGTAAAATTTGAACACTTTGCCTTAAGTTGGCGGCTTTTTCAAGAAAAACTTGTCCGATAAATACTGTTAAAATTTTTATTTTTCTTTACTGGTGATATTTGACTAGGTATTATAATTATTTTCACTGACATTGAGAGGAGGTTGTCTATGTTGTCACATTATGGTGGAAACTAGTGGCCTGACTACCACCGAAAAGAAACTTCCACCAGTAAAAATGAATTTCTGTTTTTGCCATTAATTATGAGGAAATTTAGCATGAATAAGGCGTTTAGATAAGAAAAATTCTTTTTAAATTTGCTGCTGGAAATTTACCCCTCTGGCAATCAACCACAGCGAAAGCGGTTATAGTTGAAGCTTCACTATTTAAAGCATATGTCAGTACCTCTTTGTTAATACTTCCGTAGGTTACATAATGCAAAATTCTTCAGTAATTCCCGTAAGTGAGATTTACCGTTTAAATGATGGAAAGAAGCGTTTGCGTATTTTAGAGCTGCAAAATCTTTCCGCATGAAAATTGTTTACTGTAGCGAATACCAAATAATAATATTTGTCTTATGTAATCGCAAACTTTAAGGCATTAAATAACTCAAAATGTTATATTCTAAATTTGTGATAGCTTGGTGACTCGCAGGCACACTTTCTGCATCTACAATGTTGCCAAATTAGCCCATTCTTGTCTTAATCTAACCAATCATAATCTCCTTTGTCATAGAAAAAAATATTGCAGCCTTTAACGCCGAAGCTACATCTATTTAATATTGCCATTTTGGTGCTTGATTTTGAACAATTTTAAAATTTTCTATTAAAACAGGCTGAATAAGTTATAAAAAGATTCTAATTGGATACAGTGACACCTCTAGTGCATGTACCACTAGCACAAACATTAAGAACTATGGAATTATAATTAAAATATACCAGACTAAAAAAAGGCATTACTGAAACTGTGCTTCTTTTAAATATAGCATTAGTATAAACTAAATTATTGAATGCATTACAATAAAAAATAAATAGTTATCTGTTATTTAATTATATTTAATCATCTTTTTGAGTCAAATGTAATTATGTTTTTGTATTCTTGTGTTAATACCAGATTTTTCGATGAAAAACTATCTGAAATAAGGCACCATCACCATTCAAAAGCTAACCAGAACTAAGAAGTCCTCGACTTATTGTGTACTTGCATTATATTTGAGAAATGGTCTTCTTTTTCGTCGCAGGATGTTTGGATGACGAACAACTTTTTTTTTTTTTTTTGTACAAAAATACTGGTATCGAAACTGTGTTAACTGTGGGCTACTGTTTTTAATTTCAGATTACTTGATTAACACCACTTTTCTGAAATGGAAATATTCCTCCGGTTTTTGCCTCAATTAATATGTCATTAAATAAGGCGAATTTTACTATTTCAAAAAACTGGTGCCAAACAAGAAATCTGAATTTAACCCTTTGCACTCGAGAGTCACTCTCACCCACCACTAGTGTTGCCAGGTGTCACGCGTAAATCATGACTCCACTTATTTCTTACAGTTTATTTCGCCATATTTAATCACAAATCATTCTGACATTAGATAAGAATAAGAAAAATTTCTATAAAATTCTGGTGTCCAGAGCATTTGTAACTCGAATTTACGCAATAAACCTGGCATCGCTTTGTGAGTGAGAGTAAACTCTCGAGTGCAAAGGGTTAAAAGAAGTAGCCCACTGGCAACTCTGTATTGAAACAGCCGGAGACTGGGCAGCTTTTAGTTAACCCAAAAGTACTCATTAATTTTTCTGAAAAATACTCTCCCACCCCACTTGTGTTAGAGTGGGCAAAAGTGGTATTATAAATATTCACTGATAGAAATTTTGAGATAAATTAATGTGAAGATTTAAAGTAATAAAAATCGGGTAACTTTCTGGCTCGAGTGAGGCGTACTGAGTATCACTGCAATAACCCCTTGAACTGGAAAACTAGACACTCGCGTCGAGTAAATTGTTTTCAGATACTCACACAGTTGCCAAAGCACTTATGACTACGTTTTAACCCTTAACGGTCGAAGTACTCTACCCAGGCACAAGCAAAGTTTCTTTTTTTTTAAATTCTCAAATCTCACAATGGGACCGGAATTTAAGATAAAATTTATTTGAAAATAGGTAAATGCATTAATTCGTGTACATAAGAAACAGAATTTTAAAAAAAAATACTGGTGTCAATGTGACATTTGTGGATTAAAATTAAATGTCGCCACTGTGACGGCATCGACCGCAAAGGGTTAATCCTTTAGTGTGCAGCGTTGCATATATGCAAACAACAGTGTTTTGAATTCAATATATTTTTTTATTCGTATGTTCCTGATTCACACCAGAAAATTAAAATAGCAATATTTACTTTAATTAATAACAGATATCCCGTATTTAAATGAAACGAAATTAACCATTGAAACTTTCTGGTTTAAAGTGAGATTCTCTGAACAACGTAATTTCTACAACGTGCTCTATCATGGGAATGAAAGGGTTAAATGTTAAGTTTATAAAATAAATAATTACATAAAATAAGGTATTTGGAGGCATACTTATTAAAATATTTACTAATATTTAATATTTTAGCGTAAAACAGCCACACAGAGTAGTTTTTACTTATATTGCAGATCTGCCACAGAAGAAAAGTTTGACGTATTATATGAAAAATGTATCTCTGACTTTTTTCGTTGTTTTTCCTGTGTAATAAACCTTTCAGAGAAACATATATAATTTTTTGGCAACAAAATAAAAATTCGCGCATTTTAGGGTTAAAAGGGATCTTTATCTTATTTAACCTCTTAACCCTTTCACGGGCAAAGTATTTCCATAGCTGCCAACTCTTACGCTTTTTTATACCAGAAAAATTTAATATTAATTTTTGTCTTATTTAATTGGCAGATTATGGCGATTCTAAAAGGTTGATTTAACTGTTAATTTTTTGTGGTACAGCAAAGCGTAACATGTTGGCAGCTATGAATTTCTGTTGCTAAAATGTTAAAATTATAGAATGACACATGAATCTTTTCTTCGCGTACATTATACAAAGTAAAATTTAATTCCGAAATTCAGGTGCTAATGTGGCATTTGGTAATTAAAATTAAGTGGTATATATAATGTACCAGTGCCTTTCAAGGGGTTAACGTTTGCTTTTTTCTCGGCACAATATACTAAAACTACGGAATAAACACCACCTTTTTCAAACTAAGATATTCGCCTTATTTAGTCTAAAATTTTCTGTCGTTTAATAGAGCGATGATTATAATTTAAAATTACTGGTATGTGAAAGTTTTAAGTAATGAAGCAAAGAAACTCTTCTTGCCCGTACACCATATGGACAAAGTCGTTAAGCGCTTAACACCAGTGTTCCAGTTATTAAATGAGACGAAAAGTTACTGTAGAAGATTTGGGCACAGTGTTACCCAGATAGGCTTTTCGTGGGTTAACTCTAGTTTGTCTCTAGTTTGTTTTATATGGGACTGAAAAATAAAAATTATCCCATAGCGTCTAATCTAGTACGTGTGTAATTTTCATTTTCATCTCTTTTTTAAAACAGCCCTTAAAGATGATGGCTCTTAGAAAGATGTGAGAAATGGCTAAATTATATTTAAAATGTATCTCTTTTTTCCTATTTTTAGCAACTTCTAACATTTTTCTTCCCTGATTAGTTGATACCAGGAAGTAAGTCTATGGAACTAAATTACAAAAACATCTCGATGTCCGTGGCAAGTCTTTCCAAAGCATATGTTTAAAAATATATATATGTTTTATTCTGTTTCCATTTATTTCCTTAATTTTTTTTCTCTTTACATCACACCTTCTTCTGTTTATATCCTCCAAGTTGCATAAATACTTTGGAAATTCCAATGCGTGTGGCACCACTATTACAGGTTAAAATAATGTGCTTAATTCAAGGTTCGTACGGGTAACGTTATTTTCAAGGCCAAATATCAATATTTTTTAATAGAAAAATAAATCTAGTTTAAACGTGCGAAATTTCGCCTTATTTAAGGATATATTTTCTACAAGAAAATAGTGGTACCGAAGAATTTCTTAGTCTGGAAATTTGAGGACCCGTACGAACATTGTAATTTCTTTTTTTTTTCATATTAAACACCTTTCTGTTATTAGTCGCGGAATACTTAATATTTGTCTGCGATTAAATAAAGAAAAAAATGTATTCGAATATTGTGACAGATATTGTACCAACATTGTTCTATTTCAATTAAAGTACTTTTCCTTTTAAATTTATTTTAATATTTTGTAATTGCAAAAACATTATGAAAATTTTCACAGATTATTATTTATTATTATTATAATTTCACAGATATTAGTTATACTGCCATCCGATCAAATAATTATCACAGGTTTTCCTCCATTAGTGCGGTAAATTGATCCCAGCGCCTGATAACCGCCTTGAAGAATTTTTAACAGTTATTTTTTATTCATTTTGTCTAATTTCAGAAAATTTGAGAAACAAAATGCAGAACGATTTTCTGTATACTAATTAGATACTGAAATCTATTAATCGCAATAATCAAGCGAAACCTGTACTTTGACATTTTCAAGGGTGCGGATTTAAAAGTCTGGACAAGAGTACAGATTCAGGTTACAGAATTATTGTTTTCTAAAAAAATATTCTAAAACTCCTAAATTAAATATATTTATCTGTACACTCATACGGGATACAAATGTAAGCAAAACAAAACAACTGTGTAAAATGTGGTATAAAAACTAGTAGAGGCAGATAACATGGTAAAATTTTATATTCTAACAAACAAAACATGTCACAAGACATATTTTACATAAAAAATGTTATAGGTGCCAAGTATTACAGATTTACCATACCACTATTAAAAAATATTGTTCAACTTATGTAATTTCAAAAATCTAACGATTAAGTAAAACGAAGTACTAAAAAAAAATAGTGGTATACAAAATCCGTAAACCTGCACACATATGCGAGATTATAGATGTCATAACAAGATACGTAATCTTTCATTTCTCATTACCTTCTTATCTCATAAAGTGTGCTTCAGTAAATATAAAATGCACCTTTCAAATACAAAGAGCGTATCTCACATATATCTATCAATAAAATAATCTTAAATTCAGCATAGCTTAAATGCAGAAAATTCCCCTTGTGAAATAAATCTTGAAGGCCATTGTATCAATCAAATTGAAAATGTGCATCGTAAATTTATCGAAAGACGTTCCTGAAGGAAAATATTTATTTTGATAAAATGCCGGTAGAATAAATGCGAGATGAAAGTGAAATATAATTTTAAATAAATGAAAGTGCAGAATATATTTTATGGGTTTTTCTTTAAGTGAAATTTTCTTAATGACGTAGTCAGTTGTCAAATGTTTTGAAAACTAACTTTGAAGATAATATTTTTCATTTCTTTGAAGAGAAGACATAGAAACATAAAATGATGTTTTTTTACACTGCTTAAACATATTAAGAGTAAATTTTTAAATGATAAAAATTAGTGTAAATATCTCGAAACACAAACATACAGTATATTTTAAACCAAGGTAAGTTTTCTTATTTAAATAAGTTGTGTGTGAATTGGTGTGCATATTTTAATTCTTGATCTTTCTATAAGTATTCGTATTCAGTATTTCTCTCCTAACGTAGAATCTTATTACTGGGAATATTTTATTGTTGAGTATGTTACAAGAAACAAAAAAAAAAGTTAAAATTTAAATTACAAAATGTTATATGTACGTTTTTCGGGATTTGTCTGGATTCTCTTCAAGAAACTTAATGAAAGAATCAAAAGCTTCTGCTACCGACAGTGTTGCCATTTTGTTGGAATTTTGTATTTAAATTTCTACCGGAAATCCATCATAGTTAAAATCGCCTTTTCTTATGACAGCTTAAGGAAGCCCAATTTTACAATCAGATAAACCTTGTAGATATATAAATAACAAAAAAAGATAATGTATGTTCGAAAACAGATTAAATGAATTTCTATAAAATCAGTTGTATTAAATAAAATTTAACACAATTTAAAAAAAATCAAATATATTATAGTCACATCGGCAAATATCTATTTTTTTGTCACCACTAACTTCGTACAGTAATTTGTCTTTATTTAATCGAGGATTTCTGTAATAAAGGTAAATATCACTATTTTGAAATAGTCTGACAAAACCTTGTAGCAATTGTTTGCTATGAAACTACTCCAGAATTATAATTTGCAGTAGCATATAACAGTAGACATTATTCCCAATCGATTGGTGCCTACATACACAGCCAGATGTATGACCTGTGTAACATGTGCATTTTTACCTCTATTTTAGAATAGTAAAGTTCGATCTATTAGATAACACGTGCCTGGACATTTTTATGGGATTATTTACAGCAGATATAATTATAAAGTTTTCACGTTTGAGAATAAACCCTCCGTTAGAACACAGGAAAGGCAATGATCAAGCTTGGAAAATGAGCTGATGAAAGATATATCATGTCACTTAAATATTTTGCTTTTGTCTTAAAAGGAGAGGGCCAACCTTGGTAAGCATAGATTTTGATTATTTTAATATATGTTGTAGTGTAGAGACCCCTTAGTCTCAGATTCAACGGATCTTATACAACGCTCCTTTGTTCTTGAGAAACAGGGGGGTCTAATATTATAACACACCTTAAATACGTACTTTTTAGCGAAAGGACTATATTGGTCGTAGCGCAGTTGGTTTGCTGTTCGCTCTGTTCTGGTATTAAACCCGAGCTGGCAGGAAGAACGAGCAAACGCCGTAACAACTGAGCTACGACCAACGTAGCCATTTTGCTACAAAGTAAGTTACAAAGTAAGTTATGTAATAATATTAGACACCCATATTTTTCAAGGACTAAGGATCGTTGTATAAAATCCGTTGTACCTGAGACTAAGGGGTCTCTACCCTAAATATAACGTTATTCATAACGTAAATTTCGAAAGAAGAATTTTTACTTTATGTGATCACTAAATGTCTCTTATTAAATAAAGTGTAAAATACTATTCTTTATTTCTGCTATATACTTGAAATTGCTGAATAAAATTGGAGGCCAAGCTGGCAACCTTGTCTCACCCCTGCCTAGATAAGAAATCAGATGAAAATTTCTGACAGTATAGAGATAAATAACGGTTAAAATGGAAAAAGTCTGGGTACATTGCAAGAAGAACTGTTAATATGTGGAGTACAAACACTCTACAATATTATCTCAGAGATTAAAAACGGGCATGAAGACGGCCTCAGTTAAGATAGAGGAATGAAATAGGATAATTGCTCTAATTTCGCAGTTGCGAAATTTAAGTTAATGATCTAAGCACAAAGAAGGAAACAATGGTAAAAGACTGGTGGAGATATTTAACCTACAGTGGATTGAAAACGGTTGTTGTTAGTGTTGTATATACATATATATATATATGTACAAACGTAACTTAATTAAACATTACCGACCACCATCAATAATTGTGATAGTATGATATACAGTCGAACTTGGATAATTCGAACGTCTTTAATTCGAATTCGTGGATAATTCGAAGTTTTTTGTCAGTCCCTTGAAACTTGTATTCAGTTAATGCTAAAAAATCTTGGTTATTTCGAAGTCCAACTTCTTTAATTCGAAGTTTTTACCCTTTCAAAAATGACAAACTTTAGTTTAAATACAGTTTATTTGAAAAGTGGCCGGGTTATTTTCACCTATTGTGGAAATTTGGAAGTCCAACTTCTTTAATTCGAAGTTTTTACCCTTTCAAAAATGACAAAATCTAGTTTTAATTCTGTTATTTGAAAAGTGGCAGGGTTATTTGCAGCTATTGTGGAAAAAATGTTTAGGGAAGAGAGAGGGTGGGAGAATATTCTTATCTGTTCTAGGGAACAGAGCAGGGATAAAGGGAGGAGGAACGTAGACCACCCGTACATGTCCTTG
The DNA here is from genome assembly GCA_963932465.1 of Maratus speciosus. NCBI lineage: Eukaryota > Metazoa > Arthropoda > Arachnida > Araneae > Salticidae > Maratus > Maratus speciosus. The sequence continues at coordinate 452,645,951 of OZ010796.1, forward strand.
GATACAGGTGGTTCCCGTCCTTTCCCTTGTAAGTGACACATGGTACTCTCGCCACTGACGCCAGTGCTATAAATCATAGATGACACGCGTTGCAATTCTTTCGAAACCAGGACTGTAGTCGCTTGAGTTTTCTTCATTGTGCTTTCAGTTTTCGTGGTGAGAGTTCAATGCAAGCATGTCGTTCAGTAAGCCCCGTGTCCCGTATAAAACCTTATCTTTTGATGAAAAAATTGCTGTGATTCGTGAGATTGAAAAGGGTGTAAAGAAGAAATGCATCATCGCAAAATAGTATGGAATAGCACCTAACACTCTTTCAACCTTTCTGAAAAATAAAGAAATTTTTTGGAAAGCTAATCGAAATCGCAAACGAGCTAGAGAACCCGATAATCCTGATGTGGACAAGTGTGTCTTGAAGTAGTTTAATCAAGCGCGGGACAAAAACATCTCTCTCAGTGGAACTTTTGTTCCTGCAAAAGCGGAAGATTTTGCTGTCTGAATTAGCTTAAGAAACAACAACTTCAAAGCAAGCTCCGGATGGTTAGACGGATTTAAGGAAAGAAATGAAATTTCCTTTAAGTCTGTGTCTGGTGAAAGTTCAAGTGTGGACCAAGATGCAGAAAATGAGTGGAACGAAAAAGTTGTTCAAATCATTGAGCATACACAGGACAGAGACATTTTAAATGTCGACGAAACTGGACTTTTTTTTCAAATGTACCACTGCAAAGACTTTGGATTTTAAAGGTGAAAAATGTAGTGGAGGAAAACACAGTAAAGGCCGAATAACCCTACTTGTGGGGCAAACATGGACGGCACTGAGAAGTTACCTTTACTGATGATTGGAAAATCAAAAAATCCAAGATGTTTTAATAATGTCAAAACAAAGCCTATAGAATACCGTTCTAACTCGAAAGCATGGACGACGGCGAGTCCTTTTGAAGAATGGCCGCTAGATCTCAATCGCACGTACCAAAGAAAAAAACAGAAAAATAATCCTGTTTATTGATAACTGCACGGCTTATAAATCGATACCCGCTATGGAAATTGTCACGGTTATTTTTTTTCCGCCAAACATAATCCCAGTGGTGCAACCAATGGATCAAGGCATCATTAAAATTCTGAAGCATTTCTACAGATGACTAGTCGTTCAACACCTCCTTACTGAATCTTTCCAAGAACTTCCCATTAACCTCCTCGATGCATCAAGAATGTGTTTAAGTGCATGGTCCAATGTGAGCCAAAAAACAATAGCAAATTGTTTAATCATCAAAGCAGGATTCATCAGGAACACTCTCCCTAACGAGCTTTTAGATGAAGAAAATTTACCTCCCCCAGTTGCATGGGAAGACAGCATGCCATTTGATCATTACGTCGACATTGATATAAACATAGACATTTGTGGACAGCTATCTGAAACAAATATTCTATCCGAAGTTCTAAACAATAAGAACGTTGCAACAGAAGACGATGAAAATATTGAAGATGAGGTAGAAGAACAGAGGCCGATTCCAACTTCAAGTGAGGCAGTCTTTCATCTAGCGGAACATCGTCGTTATGTAGAAGCACAATTTAAACTGAGTGAAGTTGTGTTTCGAGCTGTAGATATCCTTGAAGATTTTGTTAAAAAAAATCAAGTAAGCTCTTTAAAGCAATCTGAAATATGTCAATATTTTAAAAAGCTGTAGTTTTTTGATTTAAAATTAATAAACCTGTGTTTTTTTCGCAATTGCTGTTGAGATTGATTATTTTACTACATAAAAATAAATTTTTTTGGATAATTCGAAGTTTTGCAGTGGTCCCTTGCACTTCGAATTATCCAAGTTCGACTGTATATATATATATATATATATATCATACTATCACAATTATATATATATATATATAATTATATATATATATATATATATTACGTTCAATATATTTTTAATAAAAACATATCAGACAACATTTATTGTACTTTTCAAACAAATAAATGCCTTTAAAAACAGAAACTTTTTTTAGTAAAATATGCATTGTATCTGTTTAGTAATAGATGATTAAATTTATTAATTAAAAATTTAATGTATATATTGGCGATTCTCCAATAAGCGAGTAATTTATGTTCTTTGGGTTGCAGGCTATATTTCGGCTTTTATATACAAAGCTGCCAAGTCTCCGGCTTTTTGGATATCTGTATTTTAATACAGAAAATGTTCTGTTATTTAATTGGAACATTTAGGTGATTTAAAACAATGACGTTTTCTCTAAGACTAGTAAATCTGCAGATCAGGAGCCTTAATGTCAGCTCTGCAACTCATTGTTTTTAACACACTTTGCGTAATATTAATCTCTCTACAAAAACGCAATTTAAATTATATAAACATTTATAACTTACATGTATATATTAATCTTTCTACAAAAACGTTTTTAACTTACATAAACATTTATAAAAGTAAAAAATATTTCGAAGGTTTCAGACATTAAAAGAGTTAAATTAAACATGACATTATGTAATGATATTCTGAAATTCTCATGCGTTAATTATTCTGTTAATATTTAGATAATAAAGTAGATTTCTTCAGGGGGGCTTTGCCTCCCCTGAACCCCCGTAGTGTAATTTAATTTACATTTGTAATTTTTTATTGATTGTGTTAATGATTATCGTATATCTTAGATTTCTTTTACTCTGCGATTTATAAGGATAAGCAACAGTTTGGACAAGCATTTTACATTATCCTAATATCCATACAGTAGTAGTTACTACTTGCCTGCCAACTTAACACACCTGTATCTAATGGATAAGGACTTTTGAAAATGTAAAGTGAGACATCCAAATTAGAAATCTAATGTTTTTATACTTTTTGTTTCAAAAAAAATTTTGATTGCCGTTCTGTATTAGTTATATCTAAGATCTAATCTAAATATCTAATGATATACTCGATAGCATTAACTTACTAAAATCACACCCAAAACAGGTATATTTGGAGACTTCTAAACCTAGCATGTAATGATTCATCATCGTGACCACTTTCAATTGATTAAATAGGAAACGTGATTTGGCGCCGTAAAGTATTTTTCGTGATAGCATTTTAATAGTATCCACATTCAATTTAAAATCATGATGTTATGAATACCGTTCATATTTGACGCATACCTATGTTTCAGATCAAATTACGAATGGTTAACTAACCTTTTATTTACCTTAGCCCTGTATTGCCATTCTATAATATTTGGATCTAAGATCTTATCTAAATATAATCTATTTGACAGCTTTAGCTTTTACCCCCCCCCCCCCCCAAAAAAAAAAAAATAAATAAAAATAAAATAAAAATAAATAAATAAATAAAAAATAAATGCATGTTTGGAGACTTTTAAACCTAATGGGTAAGCCTTTATCATCCTCCATTGCTAATTGACTAAGTAGCGAACGTGTAAACATGATTATTCAGGCAGCCTTGTTATTTTAGGTTTTAAGAATGAAAACAATTATTTCCTGCTAATCATGACGTCATTTTAAACATTGATATCTATGCGGTGCATGTTATTGAACTTTGCTATCCGTTTGCTTTAGAAAAGTTTTCCTTTCTTTAAAAAAAAAAAAATAAATAAATAAATAAAAAAAAATAAATCTTTATGTTAACTGTGCGTGTGCGCAGACGATAAACAGCAAAATATTGATATCAAGTTTCTTTAAATAATAAGAATTAATATCATAACCGAAGATCATTTTATTTTGAACATCAGAGCGTATTCATTTTATTTTCGATATATGACGTCATATTCGCTATCTTCCCATGCTTACTCAAATCAATCTACCTTATTATTAAGACATACTTAAAACTTTCCATTTTATCTCCAATATGACGTCATGTTCTTATTTTTTTATTTTGTTCACTCTTTTTCACGTGAAAATCTTTCCATTGAAAAGTATTTGTTTAGGAGAAATTATTATTCCAGGTTTTGATATGCTTGGCAACGAAAGAAATATTGATAAATTTTATAGAAAAAATATTAATTGATTCTTTATGAAAATAAAGAGCTTTTGAATTTATAAGCCAAATATTTGAATAAAATAAGTAAAACATAGGTCATTTATGGGATAAAATCTATCTATACGCCAAGATACAAAGACATAATTTTTTTCGTTTTGACGTTGGCTTGACTCAAACATTACACACACATTTTATGCACCTTTAATATTATTAAGATGAATTGCTGTTGCTATGGCAACTGATAAAAGTAAAAAAATGAAATATGTACATTTCAAATAAGTAAATTTATAAAACAAAATGTTTTGTATTATTGGAACACATGTGTAAAAATTCACAACAATTTACGCAAATAATTTAAAAAAATTACAAATTAGTTGACAAAATTTCAAACTAATATGAATAATTTAAGACCCTTATTTGGAAATTTTAGTATCCACAATTTAACATTTAAATCCATTAATCAAACGTGGCATTTTCTTTCAACAAATGGAAATTTGAAAATCGTCTGACTTGCCGTAGAAAAGCATTATGGAGCAAAATAAAATCTTCCATATTTTCCGAACTAATGAACCAAATTTAACCAAAAACTATACAGCTACGTCCGGATATCTAACGGATATCCCTACTTAATTGCAAGCTAATCGGACGCTTTTTATGGCAGATATCGCGGAGCAGACAGACAGACTAACAAACTAACAGAAACCAACATTTCGTGTCTCCAAAATAAGCCTTCACTGACGTTTCGGCAATTATAGTGGTATGCAAAAAGCCGGAAGCTTGGCAACTCTGCATATAGTTTTTTATCATAAAATGAATTTCATCATATTTTTCTATAATATCAAAAAGTATTTTCAAGAATCTGACTGCAAATTGTTCTACGATAACATGTTAAACACTCAAATTGTCACTTCTATCCCATGTCCCTACACTCACGCACTGATCTTCTGAAACAATTTTAAGTGCAATGACAAATTACTTTTGCATCTTTTACCACCTAAAATAAAAATTAAAGCTCTGAAGTATATAATGAAGAATTTTTTTGAAAACTAAATTCTTTGTAAATTATTCTGGGCTCTAAGCTGCAAAATAGATAAAAATATAAAAATAAGTTTATTAGCTGTCACTGCCCATGTAACTATTAATAAAGAGGAACTGACACATCTTTAAAATAGTGAAGCTTCAGCTGTAACAACTTCCACTAGTAAATTTAAATATATTTTTTTTATCTTATTTAAACACTTTATAAATTCAAAATTTTAGTCATAAATAATGGAAGAAACAGATATTCATTTTTACTGGTGGAACTTTACTTCTATGATAATCAGGCCTTGCGTTTCCACCATATTGTGACAACATAGACAACATCCTGTCAGAGTCAAAGAAAAAGAAAAAAATTATAAAAAAATATACCTGGGAAATCTGACACCAGTAAAACAAATAGAAATTTTCATCATATTTGTGAGAAAATATTCACGTGAATAAGGCTCTTAAATAAGAAGAAATTTTCCATTCGAATTTACTGGTGAGAAGTTTTTTCCCGGCTGTAACCAGAAACTATTGTTCTGATTAAAAAAAAAAAAAAACAGCCGCCATCTTGTGACAACCTCTTCAGTTACTTTTCTCATAACTAGTAGACAGTAGACTATATGTCTCCTCCTCTTTTTTCATAACTCAATTTCACTACCCTCCGGTACAAAAATATTCCTTATTATTATTTTTTTTTTCCATTTTCTCATGCTGTAACCTACTTTTGCTTAGTTCAAAATATCACATTGCAATATTAGTAAGTTTTGCTTACTATGACAGAGAAGAAATTTTATTGATTTTGTTACTACTGTCCCTGTCACTTCAGTCCTCTTTTAATGAAATTGCATCAGCTCACTACCCTGTTGAAATTTTACTCAAACATGATAGAAAACATATATAGCAGAATTTTTCTTTAAAACTATTCAACACATTTATTGAACTTAGTTCTACGTGATTTTTATTTAACACTATAACTGCCATAGCGGTCCTTTTGACCGGTACAAAAAAAAAAAAATATTTCGATTCGAAACAGAAATTTCTTTCTAAAATGTATTAAAAATGTACCACAGAGAAATAAGTTAAATAAATAAATTAAATTGTTTTAAATAAAAATTCTGGTGTAAAATATTTTTATAAAACTTGAGTAAAATTTTCGACGGTTCTAGTGTTAAATAACTTGATGAAGAAATTTCTGATTCGAATCGAATGCAATAAATTTCAGAAACGTGTATAGTACAGGTAGGTTAAACAATAATGCTGTTTAAAGTTTTGTCCCCTATCAATGAAACTGCTAAAGGAAATTGCTTAAAATTTAACTTTTATTTTTCACTAAATCACAGAGTAAAATTACCCACTTTTGGGAAATCGCCGGTATGTTTCTTTGATTTGAAATGAAGTGTAAAAGTTTGTTCTATGTGTAATCTATTTTAACCCTTTGAGAGGCAAGCACTTATGTTTCTGCAATGTTGAATTTCCACCGAAATTTGGAAAAATTTTTGTTCAAAATAAGGAAAAGCAATTTTTGAGCTGTTTTTCACCAAAGTGATAAAAGTAAAACTTAATTAAAAGTTTCTGGTGGAAATCTTAATTAAAGTTAGAAGGGATATAATTTATCCCAACGTCCCTGAAGGGGTTAAAGAACTTTTCAGAGATTTGCTGTCACTTGTTTCTTTCACCAGCGTTCTTTTAAACGGCACAGAAACCCTTTTTTAATCCTTTCAGGCTAGGAAAAGTTCTGTTCATAAAATGATGAAATGATTGATTGACACCAAAATTTTCAAACGAACTTCTTAGAAATTAAAAACCTGTTGTTTTAAACTTTCATTACAAAATCAAAATTTTATTAAAATATTCTTGATGTCATTTGTGAATTTGGAATTAAAATTAGGTGGTCCCGCAGTGGGACCACTGTAAGGGTTAAAGCATTGACTAGGTTTAGCGACGTAATCAAAGGGTTAATAGATACGCTGGATATTTTTTTAATTAAATATACAGGTTTCTAAAGCTGGACAATCAAAGATTTTAACTCTTTCAGGGGAAAGCAATTGCGTTTCTGAAACGTCGAATTCTCACCGGAATCTTCAAAAAAATTTCTTGAAAAACAAAGATAAGCAATTTTACAACTTTTTTCCATCAAACATAGAAAAGAAAAATTTAATAAATATTTTCTGGTGCTAATCTTCATTAATCGTAGGAGATATAATATATCTCACCGCCCCTCAAGGAGTTAACTTGTTAGCAGACGAGCAGAGTGTAACATATAACGTGTTCCCTTATATTCGCCTCAGAGCAACTGTAGTACATCGAGTAATAATAAAAAGTAAAATGTCTGACTTAGTGCTATGAATAACTCTGAATGTAGCGGATCAACTTCTGAAATACAAAGTTATGTTTAATACTATATCTCAGATGGGTTTTATAAAAATTCCCTACTCTTCTATTAGATAATGGTACAGTTTTTCATTGCAGTAAGTCAGACATCTCATTTTCAACTATTACTAGATACCCTGCTGCTAGGATTTTCTGTGATTATATAAGGCGGAGAAAAAAAATACTAGTATTCAACCAATATCCCTCTTAAAGTATAGGGGTAGTATGTCAGTATATACCGTGATGTAAATATTTTTACACCATATAAATAACTAATACAAATATATTCACTTGTAAACAAAAAACGCCGCACACGGGTGTTTAAATTAGCGATGAGCCTAACAGTACGATATCATATTTGAATGAATCATTCGGAGCTGACAACTTTCGTGTTAATTTTAAAACGTAAATACAGGATTTTTATTTTGTTTCGAAAAAATATATATGATTCCAAGAAATGTTTATTACGCAGGAAAAATAATGAAAAAAATCAGAGATATATTTTTCATATAATACGGTACCTGTTTCTTATTTTGCACATCTGCAACGCAAGCACAAACTACTGCTATAACTAAAATAGTGCAAAATTTGTAATATTTTTAATAAGTATGAATCTAGGTAACTTATTTTATATGAATTTTATTTTGTAAAACTTAAACCATAAATGCATGAATTATTCTTTAAAATTGTGTTTTTTATTCTTATATTAAGGATATGACACCAGAAATTCTAAGACATGTTTTTAACTTTATTTATCAGCATATTTTTGTAAATTTTACAGGATTAATATTTCTATATAAATATAATGGTTGTCAAAAGTTAAATAAAAAGTGATGCAGATATGAATTACTATGTATTTAAGGGTTAATATATTAAAACCAAAAATTTTGCAAAAGGAATACGAATCTTTGTAGCTATGTTTGTGCGCTGTTTGAATGATTTATTCGAATATCAAAATCAATCATTATGCGCAATCATTATACGGTGACATACGAAGTTCAGGGATCAGCGTGGCCAGATTGGGGACATTTTAAATTCAGATTATTTTACTGTCACCATTTTTTTTAAATAGTATAATTCGCATTGTTTTTCAAAAAATGTAATCTATTTCTAAATAGACCGAATATCTCTATTTCAAAAAAGCGGTGACAATCAACAATCTGGGGACACTCGCACGGATGCCACAAACGACTATTTTTTAATTCTACCTCATAACACTATCGCAGAACAAAAATTATTGACATACTGTTCGAGAACGTTTGCATGATAAATTTACTAAAAATCTCTTTTTTTTTTTAAAATAGTGGTACGAATAGAATAGGAAAATAGTCGCCTGTGGCACTCCTGTAAGTTTGACCACAAATCCACTGCCGCCGTATAGGTGTCAGCGGAGTGCAAAATGTTAAATCAGTTTAGAAAAAAATTTTCATGCTATTGGATGGTTATATTAAAAGATGTAGAATAAATTGGGGACAACGCAGTCATCGGTGGTTCTCTGGTGACATTTTAATTTTTGGTAACAGCCTTGAAGATATGGTAATTATATAAGAAGATTTTTAAAAGCCTTAGGATTAAAAATGAATTTTTTTTAAGACCAAGGTAATATTAAATTCATTAGCGCAGAAAAGAAGATCGTGTAGAACAACAGAGATATTAAGGAATTTCTGCGTTATGTGTATCTTGTACAGTAAATGCCCAGAAAACACAGAGCTATCGGAAAGCAATCGGGCGACAGCTGTTTCCGGTGGTTTCCAGCTGTTTCCAGCTGCTCCGGCACGAAACCGGTTGCCGGTACCATTTCCGGAACTTTTTTGATACGCCGCGTGACTGAGACCTGACATAGTCGGTACACATTCGGTCCCGTATCGGCAGTGAGTGTCGATAGAATTGAAGACCGATACTGTACCGACAGTTATCCATACGACTGCCGAATATGGACCGGTATCGGCTTCGCCGATGGCGGCGAGATACCGTGCAGATAGTATACCGATAACTATCCATACAATTTTCAAGTATGATAAGGCATGGGCAATCATAAAATGCCGAAAGCGAAGACGATTTTTTAAGCAGCTATTACTATATATGCGTTATCTGCTTATACAGTGTATATCAGGGGTGTCAAACTGTGGCCCGCCGGACACCACTAAAATTTTAAGGAAATTGTCGACAAGTTGAATCGCAGAAATTCGACTATTAGATAAGGCAAAGATAACTATAAAATTTCAGTGTTATCCGGCGGGACACAGTTTGACACCCCTGGTGTATATAATATGAAAGAGTGGTGCACTTTTTGAAAATAAAAGTTTTACCAGTCCTGATAAAATAGTATCCCGGAAAGGGGTGATTTGCTTACATTGGGAAAAAAAAGTGTTTTTTTTTATCAAATACACATTATTGTCACTAGTGACTATTTTTTTGTTATCTATCAGTATTTGAAATAATAATATTCGTCGTAGATTCCTACTAAATTTTAAGACATATTATTATTATTATTATTATTATTTTTGAGAAATAGTGAAAGACGAAATAAGGAAAAATCAATCGCCAGTGGCAGCCCCGAGATTTTGAGAAAAAAGTAGCATTTATTTTTTTTTTCTAGGTAAGCAAATTATCCCTTCCCGGAATAGTAATTTATCAGCACTGATAAACGTCTCATTTTATAAAAAAAACTGAATAACTCGTTTATATTCTTTCACTAAATAAGTTGATGAAGCATATATAGTTAAAGCAGGAGTGTCAAACTGTGGTCTGTCGGATGCCACTATTTTTTTAAGAATTGTCGACTTCCTGAATCACAGAGATTCGATGATTTGATAAGGCAGTAATTTTTATAAAATTTTAGTGGTATCCGGCAGGCCACAGTTTGACACCCGTGATTTAAATCTGATTAATGTTTCAACAACATTTTACATTTGCGGAAGAAAATGGAGAGAGAGGGAGAAAGAGGAAACAGGAATATATAATATTACTTTTTACTTCACACAGTCGCAATGATCCTTGAAAGAATATTAGAAAACGTATGTTAATTTTTTATACATTATTAATGTTTCACATGTAATTTTTAAGTTCCCGATAATACTTTAATAATAAAACAGAAAGTGTCAGCTAAATTGAAATATTTTAAATTCGGACCGATGTTGGTAAATCTAATCGTTGCACTATTGGTCATCAGATATCGGCCCAGCGTTATTGCAAGCTGGCACATTGCATTTTTTGTTTCACAAAATGCTTTTTATACAATTTTTGGTACATTTTCTAGCAAAAAAAATAATCGCTGGTTTTTTTTTATTGCATACGTTACGACGGAATTTTTAGTCCGTGGAATCTTTTTTCTTTATTTTCTATGCTCGTTCCAAAATCAATCAAAATGAACATTTGATTTAAAATCAATCCGTAAATTTTATATATAATTTTACATGCCTATTATTTGCACTTTTTAAGTTAACATAGCTTTACCCATAGTCAAAATAGACGCTGAATATTTAAGTTTCCTACAATTACAACTTGTTGATTGCGATGATAGTGACATTTTTGTTAGTTGATCGTACAGATGCCAAATGAGATTTTTTTTTTTTTTTTTACTTAAAGAAACCTTCGACTTAATTAACCCCTTAATTCTCGCTCCCGTGATATTCACGGGCTGTGACTTTTATTCAAATTATTTGATTCCCATCAGTTTTATAAAATAGCGTAATTGGGTTTATTATGCTATCATCTTACCTGCCATTCAATAAAGTGAATATTTCTTTTCAAAAAAGGAGTGCCAATGAGCAATTTGAATTTTTAAACCGTAATTTAATGCGATCGTTAAGGGGTTAATCAAGAAGTTTGAAAATTGGCGAAAATTTCTGTAACTAATAGTCCAGGCTATAGAGAATTTTACCTAAGAAAATTAATGGTAGTTCTGGAAATTGGCTTATTTTATGTTTATTGGGTTGCTGAATACGAATTTGTAACTTCTCACCAAAATTTCCCCCGGCACCCCCCCCCCCAAATTTTGGTAAAATGCCCCCCAAAATAGGTTTTTGTTAAAAAATCATTGTTTTAGGGGAAAAGTATATAAAAATTCAGAAAGTAGACAAAATTTGCAACAAATTAGATATATGACATTATGACTTAGGATGAAGGGGAAGGGGGGATCTGCCTCGGAACATGCGCCCGGGGCTGCGTGGACCAAGTTGCGCAATTCCACTTAACCACTCACACGTTTACATTCGCCCTCCCATCTCCCCTCCGAACTTTCCTTATAAGGTTTACTTTAAGATTTTTGGGTTGCTGAATCCGAATTTTAACTTATCCTTAAAAATTTTCCCTCAGAAACCCCCCCCCCCAAATAGTTGTTATTAACTTAAATTTCTTATTGTTTAGGGGAAAAGTATTACGAAATTCAGAAACTAGACAAAATTTGCAACAAATATGATATATGACATTATGACGTAGGATATACGGGGAGAGAGGGGGCTGCCTCAGAACATTCCCCACGCGCTACTCTCAAAAACCAAATTTTTTCAAAAAATCAATTTTTTTTAGGGGTTGCCGGATGAAATTTTGGTGGGAAGTTACAAACTGGGATTCAGCGACCCAAAAAACATAAAGTGAGTCGAAATCCAGAACTATAATTAATTTTTCCAGGTAAAATCCCCTATTGCCTGGACTTCATAACTTAGTGCACGTAGCGCCGCAGTGCATGTTCAGAGGCAGCCCTCCCCCTCCCCGCTCATCCTACGTCATAATGTCATATATCCTATTTGTTGCAAATTTGTCTAGTTTTTGAATTCCGTAATGTTTTTCCCCTAAAACAATAAGAAATTTAAGTTAAAAACAATTATTGGGGGTTTCGGGGGGGGGGATTTGGGGGGAAGTTAAAAATTCGGATTCAGCGACCCAAAAAACTTAAAGTAAACCTTATAGAGAAAGTTCGGAGGGGAGATGGGAAGGCGAATGTAAACGTGTGAGTGGTTAAGTGGAATTGCGCAACTTAGTCCACGCAGCAGCTCGGCGCATGTTCCGAGGCAGATCCCCCCTTCCCCTTCATCCTAAGTCATGATATGATATACCTAATTTGTTGCAAATTTTGTCTACTTTCTGATTTTCTAGATACTTTTACCCAAAAACAATAAAAATTTGATTTTTTTAATAAAAACCTTTTTTGGGGGCATTTTACCAAAATTTGGGGGGGGGGTGCCGGGGGAAATTTTCGTGGGAAGTTAAAAATTCGGATTCAGCGACCCAATAAACATATATTAAGCCTTTTCCCAGAACTACCATGAATTTTGCTAGGTAGAGCCCATATACGGTCTCTATTGCCTAGACTATAAATAGTCATGTGAAACAATCGTAACAGTAGCATGCTATGGTCGACGGTGATCAGAAAAACCTGATAATTATGTTCTAATCTTGGATCTAATAGCTTTAATGCCAAACAAATCCTTCTGTTTCTAAAAGAGTTATAAACTGTTTAATATTTTCAGGGGCAAGGCCTGCTCCGAAAATGTTCAAATAATTAATTCAAACCCAAATCTACGAACAAATTTAATTGAAAATAATCAAAACCTCTTCTTCACGTAAATAATGAGATCGAAATCGTACTAAAAAATTACTGTTGCCATTTGGCAGTTTCGGCATTAAAATTAACCGTTTGCAGACTACAAATGGCGCCCCTGAAATAGCTAAACGGAGGTTTTTTGCACTTATTTATCACAAAAGTTTCAGTAATTTCATTCAAGCAATTATAAATTTCTGGAAATTTTTTATAATGCATTTGGTAATTAATCAAAAAATTCATAAACTATGTTTTTTTCACGGCTTATTTTAATCAAAGAATCTAACAAATTTCTAAAAGTATATGTTACACATAAAAAAAATGATTTAGTGCATGTGCATTATACCGTGCTCCCAGCGGTCCGTTTTTTGAAAACCAGTATTTTTCAATAAAACATTTGGTGGGATTGTTTTGCTCTAATAGAAAGAAAAGCACCTTTCGACCTAAGATTTGACGAAATAAAGATTTTTCTTAGAAAAAAGTAGTGTTCAAAATTCGGACCGAGCGGAAGCATAATTATATTACAGTTATACAAACGTAATTTGTATTTCCGTAATTTCCGGTGTATAGCCCGCAGATCAAACAATTCAGTTTGGACCCAGAAATTTTATTCAGTATTTGAAGACCAATGTTTACCGTGATCTAAAAAAGTTACATTTTATTTTTAAAAGTTTCTGAGTCGAAACACGATTGTTTGATCAGCGGGCTATACACCGGAAATTACGGTACATTACTTAAAATATTGAATGTTTTAACCCCTTGAGCGGCAAGCAATTGCGTTTGTGTAATGCTGAATTCCCAACCGAAATTTTGAAAAATATATTTCTAAATAAGAAAAAGCAAGTTTACTACCTTTTTTCCGTCAAAGTTAGAAAAGTAAAATTTAATAAAATTTTTCTGGTGGAAATCTTCATTAATCGTAGGTGTGATAAAATATATCCCACCGCCCCTCAAGGGATTAAAAATCCGGAGAAAGATTAATTTCGAAAATCTATATCAGAATAAACGAGTTATTTGCAGTGAAATATTCACCAATTTAAACGATTTTGTATGACATGAAAAAATTTATTTGTTAAAAATTTTGACAGAGAGGCGCTGCAGAAAGGAAACAGATGAAAGAAAAGATTGATGCAAAGTGAAAAGATTAGCTGCTTCAACAACTCATTGTCACATTGACACATTGTACTACTGATTCAAGGCTCTACAACGGAATTACTCATTATTTTCCACGAAGCAGCATATCAACGAGAATCATGGTGGCCAGTTTAGATTCCAATATTAATTCGAAATTTCCAATTCGTATCGGAAATTTTGAAAGAAGAATTTTTACTTTAAATGATCGCTAAATGTCTCTTATTAAATAAAGCATTAAAAAACTATTCTTTAATTTTGGTATGAACTCAAAGGAATGAAAATGGAGGCCAAACTGTGGACCCTACATAGCTGCCACACTTTGAATTAATCCAGAAAATAAACATACTTCGAATCGTAAATTTTAATTAATAAATGAATGCAAATAGATACCAGATCTACAATAATTAGAAATAATTTATCTCTTATAAAATACATTTTGTGGCATAAAGTATGCGTATTTGATTTTAAAAGAACGGGAGTTTCGTCGCGATGGGAATATTTGTTGTTTCCTCTCGCAAAACACTTTTTTTTAAATATTAAAAGTTATAGGTATCTCCTCTGAACACACGTGCTTTTGTGTAGCTTCTCAAATAAAAACACACACTCACATTTTGCTCAGTGGCGAATCAGGCTATGGGCATTGGAAAAGCGTGCATCTTTTTGCTATTATTAATGTTTATCTTTTTAACCCTTAGACAGGTTCAAATGCGTTCAGCCTGTCCGTCTGTTTCTATCACCCAACGTCACGAACGCGCTGCATCGCTGCCATCGAAACACTCAAGCCCTGAGGACACGAGTTGTGATGTCATCACTAAACGACCGACTTCCAGCTAGTGTTAGAATTTAAACCAGAAAAATTTGAATAGCAATTTCTGTTATTTTATTGTGGAATATGTATCATCTTATAAAATATTGATAACTATTTAAACTTACTAGTGAGAATTTGGAATCGCCTAATAAAAAATCAGGGAGATGCGGCAGCACTGTGGCATTCCGCATATGGCTTAGATTTTATTTAAGGATTCCGAATTCTCACCAGTAATTTTAAACAGTTATTATTCTTTTATAATATGAGAGATATTCCACAAATAAAATAAAAGAATATTTCTATTCAAAATTTTAAGGTGAGAATTCCAACACTAGTGAGAAGTCGGTCGATTAGGGAAGACGTCGCAACTCGTGTTCTCTGGCCTTGGGTATTTCGATGGTAGCGGTTGCATGCATCTACCTGAAATTCAGAGACTGATTAACAACGTAACAAACTTGTACCAGTAAATTTTAATAGAGTTTTTTACCTTATTTAAATGTTCTGTTAACGCAAAATTATAGTCATAAACAAGAAAAAAAAATCTAATAATTTTTACTGTAGGAAATTTACCCCATTGTTAATCAGGCGTTTTCGAACCTTCCTTCAAAATGCACTTCTAAAAAGAAAGAAAATGCTGGTGAAAGAACCGAAAGACAAAAACTTATCCGCCTAAATGTAATGGTGAAAATCTATGATTACATGATTCGAAGATTCCTTTTCAGACACAGGGATGACAAGAATCCTTCTTGCATACACCCAGGCAGGGGTGTAAAAATCTAGGCCAAGCGGGCACTTAATTTTATACGTTATTTTTCTGCTAATATATCGTCTAAATCTGTGGTAAGAATGTTAATAAAATTTAAGCTAAGAAAACTAATAAAATTTAGTGGTGAGAGACTGCCCGCTGGCGTCTAGATTTTTACACCCCTGTACCCATAGGGCTTGGTGGGTTTGCTTGACCCTAAAACTCTAATAGGAATAGGCATGCTACACGTTTATCTGATTTACTGACGAAAAATGTAATTATTTTCTCACTTTTATGAGATATAATAAAGCGAAGATTACTATTCGGAAATATTGGTACTCAAAATTAAAGTCCGTAAGCACCTTGTAGTACACATTTACTTGCAGTAATAGCTTTGTTAACGAAATTTTTAACTATGTTTTTCGCGTCATACAAGTTATTTTATCAATGGAGTCTGATTACTGCAGGGCAAAGAATAAACAATATTTCCGACAATAATTTTCCCTTTATTTATAACAAAACTTCTGCACTTAAATACTAAAAATATTACTATTTAGGCTATTTCCATGAGTACTTGTGGTTTAAGTCACATACTACGATTTTTGGCTACCAGTATTTTAGAAAGGAAAAATTTAACTTATTTTATGGGAGATATTTCACTAATTGAATAAGGTCAAGCAAACTTTATAAAAATAACGGTGGAAAAAAACCATTGCAGTTATCCGCAGTGTGCCTTACACTACAAAACCCATGGAACTAACCTTTAGTAATATTGATGAATATTTGCCTGTCCGATAATCAAGCTCTGCTTATCATGGATGTTATTTGTTTGGAAACAACATGTCTTCCGAAACTCTTAGATCTCTGTTTTTCTCATATACTTTTCTTCGACATTGTTTAACACTAGGACGCCCGGAAATTTTACTCAGGTTTCATAAAAATATTTCACTCCAGAATTTTTATTTAAAATCATTTAACGGATTTATTTAGCGTATTTCTGCGTCGCTTAAATTTAACTTATGTTAAGAAGGCAATTCTGGCTCCAATGGGCATTTAATCATGTGGTCGGAGTCGAATCGACTCCTTGCGGGCTTTCTAGTGTTAAACACTCGGTATAAAAATTCCACCTTCCTACTTAATTGTATTCATTTATTGCATTATTCATTAAACAGAATGTGGCCACACAAGCTATCATTTTTTAAAAATAGAAATCATCACCTTCTTTAATTGCATAATTTCTTTTATTAAATAAGGATAACATTACATTTAGAAAATTGTGGTCCCAGAATATTTCCCGCAAATAATTACGATTACGACGGATTTGTTGTATGGAAATCACAATGAATCGAAAATTCTGAAAAAGTCAAATATATAATAAATATGCTTATTTTGTGATTATTGAAAGGTTTGTCCCTCATAGTACACACTTAAATAATTCATAACATCTATGTTGTGAAATTTGACGTAATTTCTCTTTTTATTTAAAATACATAAATAACTAGCAAATCTGCAGATCAGGAGCCTCAATGTCAGATTTGCAACTCGTTCCATTTAATACACTTTGCGTAACATTCAACTTCCTACATATCGCAATTTAAAATTTTCAAATTACATAAATATTCATAAGAATACAAAATACTTCTAAAAGTTTCAGAAATTAAAAGTGTTAAATTAAACACGTTGTTAATCAATGATATTCTAAAATTCATATGAGCTTCTTATTCTGGTAAATTTTTAGATAAAAAGGTACATTGCTTCAGTGGGGGCTCTGCCCCCTGCACCCCCATAGTCTATTTAAATTTACATTCGTAAATTTCTATTGATTGTGCAAACGTTTATGATATATCTTAGATTTCTTTTTACGCTGTGATCTATAGGGATAAGCAACAGTTTCGACAAATATTTTATGTTATCCTAATATCCAAATAGCATTACTTACTTACCTGCCAACCACAAATACCAGCATCTGAAGGATAAGGAACTCGTGGAAATGTAAAATTAATCATCTAATGTTTTTACAATTTTTTGTTTCCGATAGATATTTTCCATTGTCGTTCTGTAATATTTAGATCTAAGAACTTATTTAAATAGATCTTAATCTACAAAATAGCATAAAATTACCAAAATTATTCAAAAATACAAATGTTTGGATACTTTTAAACCTAATAGATAATCATTCAATATCATGTCAGTGTCATTTGAGCAAATGTCAAGCGTGATTTGGCTCTATAAAGTATTTTTGTGATAGACTTTTAATAGTATTCACATTAAATTTAAAAACATAGTGTTATTAACATTGTTCATATTTGGCACAAACCTAAGTTTTAGAGGAAATTGCGAAAGATTAATTAATCTTTTATTTCTCTAATCCGGACTTTCTTCTTAATATTTCGTAATCGGGATTATTTGAATGATTTTTTATAGACCACTTGTAGTTATAGTTTACTTCATTCACCAGTGTTCGTACGCTTCAAGGACATTTCAAGGAATTTTCTTAAAGTAATATTTTCCTTGATTAATGAAAAAGAAATCTATCTTCGGGTATAGAAACCAGTACTTTACGAAATTTCGTCTGCTGAGACACTTAATATCCCTTGAATTCATTGATACATACGAACCCTGTACACGTAGCTTTAAAAGAAAGATAAATGATTTAATTAAGCTAAACATTTCACTCTCAATAATTAATGTCATGTTTACTTGAATAACTCTTTGTCACGTTTTATAGGAGACAATAAGGAATTTCTTATGTATAGTAGTCTTGATATAACTCAGCCATAAGAAAGTGCCAAATATTGAGCCAAGTGAGATAAACATTTGCCAAAACGAAATTGCAACTAAAGAAAAAAAGGAAGGCCAAGTAAAATCGTAGAAATCGACGAATATTTCTTCGTAAAATGAAAAACCGACGCTGGGAAAATTCTAGGGATAGTTTCATATCTTATTCTTATCGGCAAGATTGGCGAAGGAATCCAAAATGGCACCAAAAGCTCGTTTAGCATCTTATTAAAATTTTCAAGATGGCAGAAAAACATGGTTTTTAATTTTTTATAACCATCTATTTTTGTATTATAAACGTTATATATGTATTATATATATATATATATATATATATATATATATTATGCATGTAATTATTTATGTAGATGAACATACATAATTACATATTATATATAAGTATAAGTACTTTATACTTATATATATATATATATTTATAATTTTATATATTTATTTTATGTGAAATTAAAACATAATATTATATTATAAACATCAATGTTATAAGCATCTTAAAATATTTTAACGGCTAGCAACCAGTATATTTATGTACAAATATTTATACTTTATAAATTACTAAAATATGCTACTAAATAAAGTTAAAAATTTATCTTAAAATTCCTGGCGTCTCAGCTTTAATATAAGAATAAAAACACAAATCTAAATTAATCAGTCTTGCATTTAAGGGTTAAGTTATCAGAAATAAAAATTATATAAAATAATGTTTTTAGATTCATACTTGTCAAAATATTTACTAATTTGCAATATTTTAATTTTTACTGGCATTGCAAATGTGCAACATAAGAAAAGGGTGACGTATTATACGAAAAATGAATCTCTGATTTTTTTTATTATTTTTTCTGTGTAATAAACCTTTCTGAGAATCATCTATAATTTTTTTTCGAAAGAAAATAAAAAATAATGCATTTAAGGGTTAATACTATCATATTAAACATTTAGGTTTTATGAACTAAAGTGCAGTTTTCATTTTAAAAACAAAGATAGTTTCATTCATATTTTCTGAAACGTGGTGGCTTTAAGAATTAACACTTGTCAAAAGTTATCTTATTTAGGCAGTCTAGTTAATTTTTTACTTTTTAAGAATGGAAATAATTATTTTCAGCGAATTATAACGTCATTTTCGAAATTGTTAATGTTGCGGTATTAGTTACATTTGCTATCTATTTGCTTTTCAAAGATTTTTTTTTTTAGGGTTCCGTACTTAAAAAGTGAAAACGGAACCATTATAAGATCACTCCTGTGTCTTTCTGTCTGTCTGACTGTCTGTCACAGCCCTTTTACTCGTAAAATATGCAACGTGGAAAGTTCAAATTGGGGGAAGTAATAAAGACTATGGATCCACATATTTACAGATTAATGAATATTCATAAATATATTTAGGAAAAATATACAGTGGGTAATTAAGTTACTTGAAAAAAGAATCTTTTCTTTGTATATCGTGTGGGGTATCGTGTGAAAGCTTTCGTAACGCTGAAATCAAAAATATATTTTATTTAATTTTAGGTATTATATTTTCAAAGTTATGGTGCCCCCCCCCCCCCCCCCCATCTAATTCCGAATCTATTGAAACTAAAATTATAAAAAAAATTAGATGTAGTAGAAATTAATTTAAACCTTGCAGGAAAATTATAGCGATTACCCGAGGTCACATAGTTTTTGAGAAAATCGCATTTTTCCGTTACACTCAAATTTCGATTTACGGGCTTCAGCAAAAGTGTTCAGCACAGCTGGAGATACCTATCTTAGTAGAAGTATAAAAGCATTGTTGATCATGAATTTCGGAAAAAAATCGTCAGTAATTAGCCGAGATATTAACCATTAAAAACGCGGACGGTTTGGACATACATAATGGCAGGGGCGGCGTAATCTATGCTCCATCGGCTTTTAAAGCCTAGATAACAAATTTTAAGGATATATTTATTTAATGCAATGCCCAGTAGCAGTATAAAAGCAATAAACGTCAAATTCTAAAAACAGACTAATTTAGTGAGAATGAATCACATAAATGCTATGGGATTTGCGACTAGTTTCCATTGAGTGGCTTTCTCAATACACATACTATGTCTTTAAAGGTTAACTAAAAACCTATATGGAACAACAAATATACAGAATAGCTATATTTGCTATTATTTAGGTTCCATACATCTTTGAACTTTCATGGTATATCCATTTATACTTTTCTAGTATACAGGGTGCAAAGGAAAGTCCCTTTAACCTGAAAATACTTGTGAACGGAGAGAGCTATAGCTATGCAAGTGAGTTAACGGTATAGTAAAGCGACTACGCCAGATTTAATGAAAACGACAGCAGCGCCCTAATGGTAAAATTTGGAAGATAGCCACTGCAAATCGAAAACGAAAAGAGATAGAGCAAAATTTTCAGTTAGAAACTTTTAGAGCATCAATTAATTAATAAAATAAGATATTTGGTTTACATGGATAAGATAAATCTTCGCCTGTTTACCCAAAAGCCCCACCCGTGGCTGAGAGGTTCTGCTCTCGAAGCTGGTAGACGGGAGGTGCTGGGTTCGAACCCAATCGCGCCCGTCGGCCTAATCGTTCGGAGTTTTCGTGGTTTTCTTCGAACCGTGGATTTCCATGCGTTAATACGGATTAAGTTCCCTTAGAAAGACCTCCACGGAAGGCACTCCCCCTAGGGCCTATATCCCTCGTGTAGATAATTGGCCGTCAACAATCAACCCAACCTGTTTACCCAAAAATGTCCGAAATCAATGCACTTCATTTTGTGTAAACATTTGAATGGAATAGTCAGAAGTATGATGAAATACGCACAATTTATGCTATAAATACGTACTTATCTCAATACATTTTGATAACATCACACGCAAAAAAAAAGACAAACTGTCACACAGTGATAAAAAGTTAATATTCAGCATGTTCGAAAAGTTCGCCATTGCTAACGATACACGTTTGTATTCGTGAGAGTAATTTTGCATGCACATTTCTCAGCATGGAACGTCTATTGCAAGCCTCTTCAATACGACGACATAGATTTAACCCTTTCAAGGGCGGTGGCTAGACGGTCTAGCCATCTAATTTTAATTCCAAAACTGACAAATGGCACCAAGAATATTTTAATAAAATTTTGCTTCTGTAATGAAAATGCAAATTAGCGGGATTTTGTTTTCTGAGAAATAAGTTTGAATATTCTGGTGCCAGTAAATTACTTCATGAGATTACGGACAGAATTCTTCTTGCCCTGAAAGGGTTATTCTAAAATTTTAAATGAATTGGAAATTAAATCTTTAAAGACATTGCAGCACAGTACAAAGTGCTCATCGATTTCGGACATATTTGAGTATGCAGGCGAAGATTTATCTTATCCGTGTGCACCAAATGTCGTTTCGTTCTAATAAATTGATGCTCTAAAACTTTCTAATTGGAAAATTTGCTCTACCTGTTTCCGTTTTCAATTTGCAATGTCTATCTTCCAAATTTCGCCACTAGGGGTGCTGCTGTCGTTTGTATTATGTCGGGCGTAGTCTCTTTTCTGTACCGTTACCTCGCTTGTATAGCTGTAGCTCTCTCCGTTCGCAAGTATTATCAGGTTAAAGGGACTTTCCTTTGCACCCTGTATACTATACAGCTATACCCAACCCTACGTTGTATAGTTTTTACAAAGTCTTAGTATTCTTTTAGCAAAGGCATTTTTTCTAATAATACACTTACAAATTCTTATATTATTGTACGGAACCATTTGTGCGCGAGTAATACTCCTACTTGACTGTTTATTTAATTAATAAATTTTACATTAAAAATCAAATCTTTACGTTAACCGTATGCAGAAGATAAATCTTTAAATGTTGATAGCATTTTTTTTAAATAATAAAAATTAATATCATAACTCAAGATCATTTAATTTCATCATCTTTTTTTCTATAAATAACGTCGTATTTGCCTGTTTTCCGTGCTTACCCAAATCCGTCCACCTTGTAATATTAAGACATACTTGAGAATTTCCTTTTTATTTGCAGTATAACTCCATATTGATCTTTTTTTTTCCTAATTTTTCTATACACTTACCCTTTTCACGTGAAAATCTTTCAATTGAAAATTTCATCTTTTTTGAGAAAATTATTGTTCCAAGTTCTGATTTTTTGGCAACGATTAAAAAAATATTGATAAATTTTATAGAAATATGTCAATTAATTCTCTATGAAAATAATGAACTTTTCAATTTATAAGTAAAATATTTGAATAAAATAAATAAAACATTGCTTAATTTCATTTATGGGTTAAAATCCATCTATACGCAAATACACAAATGCATTCATTTATTCGTTTTGACGTTGGCTGGACTCAAACATTATACGCACACATATTCACATTTATAATAATATTATTAGGATGAAATACAGTTGCTAAGTAACTAATGAAAGAAAAGAAAAAATAAAATACGTGCATTTTATTAATTAAGTAAAATTATAAAACAAGTTGTTTTATATTATTGGAACGCATGTATACATGTACAAATTTTCCGGTGGGAATTCAGCATTTCGCACACGTAATTGCTTGCCCCTCAAGGTGTTAACACGTTCACGACGGCGCGGTGGATCACACTTGACTGTCTCAGAGTTGTCAAGTCTCCGGTTTTTTGCACACCACTATTATTTTAGAGAAAATGTTGTTCCTTTAAATCGCCCAATTGTTCTAATTAAATAAAACAATATTTTCTGTATTAAAATACTGGTATCCAACCAGCCGGATACTTTGCAGCTCTAAGACAGTCGAGTGTGACCCACCGCGCCGGCGTGAACGTGTTAAATTCTTTAATCAAATGAGCCATTTTCTTTCGAGAAATGAAAATTTGAAAATCGTCTGAAATGCCATAGGCATAGCTGCCAACCTTCCACTAATCTTCCGTAATTTCTGGATTAATTTGACCCAGGTTAATTACATTTCGAACCAGAAAATTTATTTCATGAATGCTCATTTATTTAACCCCTTAATTCTCGCTCCCGTCATATTCACGGGCCGTGTCTTTTACTCAAATTGTTTGATTCCCACCAGTTTTATTAAAATAGTGAAATCGGCCATATTTTAGTATCGTTTCTCCTGTCATTAATTAAGTAAGGTAAATATTTCTTTCTCCTAAAAGCGGCGTCAATAAGCAATTTGAATTTTCCAACCGTAATTTAATTCGAGCGTTATGGGGTTAATTAAGGGTTTCTACGTGAAACATACTTATTTTTATTTCTCAAAAAAAATTCTGTTTCGAAATGTATTAAACCAGGGTCAAATTAACTCAAGCATTACGGAAGATTAGTTTGAGGCTGGCACCTATGCATAGAAAAGCATTACGATGCAAAATAAAACGTTACATATTTTCCGAATAGATAGGACACATGTAACCAAAAACTAAAAATAATTCGGGGTACCTCACCAACATGCTTACTTAATTTCAAGCTCATCGAAAGTTTTTTTTTTTTTTTCGGTAGTTATAGAGTAACTTGTAGACAGAGGAAACCCAAAACTTTTCATGTCTCCACAGTAGCCTTCACTGGCATTTCGGCAATTAATTCGGTACATATTATTTGATTTTGAATTAATGAAAGTTATTAAACGAAAATGATACTGCTTTAAAATTTTCTATTGTATTGAAGATTATATTTCATACTGGCTTTATACAAGCTAGGAAATTAAGATGAAATAATTATATATTTAAATTAAAAGTGAAATTTATAAACAACTAGGTGACGTTAGGTGTATTTTATTAATATTTTACATTACAAATTGTGGGTAGCGCTGTACAAGTTTTTTTTCTATACAGATAATTTTTCACCGTATTTAATTGAAGATAGATATTGCAAATTTTGCAGTTCCATGCGTAGTTTAAGAATTTCTGCTATTTAAATATTAAATAAAACTTTTCTCATCTTAAATAGTGGTTGGAAATTTCAAGAATTATACACACCTTGTTTAACTTAATGGTAAATTATCTGTGTTAATTTTATATGTATTCTCAAACCTCGTTTTTGTTAAAAAATATTGTCCTAATAACTTTAATAATCTATCATATTTAAGATGAGTGATTTATATGTGCCATATCCGTTGCCTTAAGAGGAAAACATCGAGCTTCATTCTACCGACATCATAGCTGGAGGAGAAAGTTGATAAATTACAGTTTGACAGACTACTTTCCCTGTGTTCAGCATTTTTCTCTTATAATCGCTCACGTCTTGAATGAAAACTGGAGAAAATATATAATAGTGAATATGTAGTATAATCTGAATTGAAAAACAACAACAACATTTTCTGGGCATTTTTATTTTGTATGAATTTTACTTGTCCTTACAGATCAGTTGATCATGCACAGAAAAATACAAATCAAATCTAGATAAATGACAATGTCATCAATGTCATGACAATGCATATTAATTAAGAATATAGCTATTAATAATGAGTTTATAGTAGGATAATTAAGGGGGAATCCACAGAATAAAAATAGATGGCTAAGAAAAAATTATATTGATTATTTTATTATTTAACCCTCTGTCTACCAGAAGGGTACAATGGACCCGACATGTATATTCAAAATATTTATTCAAACCAGAAAATTTCTTCAAAACAAACTAAATGTATAAATCAGACAATAATAAGTTAAATAAACAAATTAAATAGTTTTAAGTAAAAATTCTGGTGTAGAATGTTTTTATAAAACTTGAGTAAAATTTCCGGTAGTTCTAGGGTTAATGCCTCTTTTCATGGACACAAGCATATATAAATATATATATGACTTGGGGGCTCTGGCCCTACGAGCTACGCTCGTCAACCCCGTTCAGACACCGCAGACTCTAACAGCACGCTAATTTAATCGGCTTTAAAAATATTTCGGAAGATTGAATTATAATTTGAATCTCACAGTTATAATCTGATGTAATTTTCACCAAACTTTTCTTTCTCTTTTTAATATTCACGTAAAAATACTTTTGTTAGAAATGAAATATTATGATTATCTTAAAATATCAAATAAATGTCTCTCGCAATTTTTAAATTTAAACTGTTTTGCAATATTATTTTTTGTTCATTTTAGGTGATAAGTGTAATGTGACGTAAATGTGACGTAAATGTTCCTATTTAATACTTCTAACGCTTGTTAATGAATTTATTATTTTACAATATTCTTTCTCTTTTAAAATTCACGTGTAAATATAGTTTTTATGACGTAATTTTCAATGAGTTCCTGCTTTTTTATATTTTCTGTTTATAATAGTCATGTGTAAAATAAATTTTTAATTTGAAGCAAACATTATTGTTTGTGCTGTTTATACAGTTGGCAACAGTTTAAATTAATACAATTTTCTAAAATATGTAAAATATATCTCTCCAAATGCTGAAAATGTGAATTTAAAATAGAAATAAAACCAAAAAAATGAGTCAAATTAAAAAAAAAGTAAATGCAGTCTGCACATCGGGAAATTCTGACGCATAAAATTATGTAAAAATGATTAAATTCCTATGTACAGTTTTTGCTCCTATAAAACTTTTTTAATGGAACTATTTTGTCCAACTTTGGCGTTAAATATCTCTTAAAATAATTCTTTGATTTGTAAACTGTCTGCATCAGCGTGTTTATCAAACATTTCTCTATAATACTATCGATTTTCATATTTTTGTATGCAACAGTTTTTTTAATATTAAGGAAGAAATGCCATGCTTAATCATTGAAATTGGATGCCGATATGCCGGGAATATCTACACAGATTTTTATTGGACCATTTCCTAATCAAAACTTTATATATATATATAGAAGGATATGATAATAATAATTTAATAGAGGGAAAACCGGCTTAACTCTTTCATTGCAAAGCAACTCTCTTGCTAACATATTAAAACAATTGAGTGACATCGGATTTTATGAACAAATTTATATGAAAGTAAGTAATAGCGTTTCTTTGAGTATATAATGTAAAGCAAAATTTAGCTTTAAAATTCTGGTTCTGATGTGGCAATTGGGAATTAAAATTAAGCAGTATATGTAATATACCGGCGTACTTCAATGGGTTAAGATAATGTATCTTACTTTTGAACTGTTCGTTAGTAAAATCCTCAAAGCATCATAAATTCAACTCAGTCGTTCATTTTATTTATACGTGATTTGATTATATAAAATAAGCTTTCATTTAGTCGTGGAGTAAGTGTCTTAAACCTGTCGTACATGGATCACAATTCTACCACTATTTTAAAATAGAAAAACATTCCTTTATTTACGGACGAAAAAATTACCAATAAATAAGCCGAATTTTATCTTTCAAAGACTGCTTTGGCAATTGGCATTCAGGCTAAAGGGGAGAAGACTCATATAGTAGACTATATACATGAAGAGGGTAACTCATATAAATTGTGTGTTACACGAATCCTATTAACCCAATTATCCTAATCAGTGTTGAATTCAGCGGGTGATCCGGAAGGTAACTCCCCCCTCCCCCCGGAGCAATGAGATGTAGCCCCGGTGGATGAGAGATTTTGTGTTTTCAATGGTAAAAAAGTAAGTTCCCCACGGAGCTACAGAAATCCCTCCTGGAAAAAAGTGTCTGAATTGAACACTGACTTAAATGTATAGTGCATCAAATTTGCAACACTTTTTACTTAACTTTTAATAAATAAATCATGTTAAAATAAATCAATAAATGTATCAACCACTATATTTATATAGGAATAGTTATCCTATAAAAATCACATAAATGTGCTACAAAATAAACTTAAAAGTCTACCTAAAATTTCTGGTGTCTGATCTCTAATATAAGTATAAAAAAAACACAATTCTAAAAGAAAAATTCATCCATTTAAGGGTTAATATTATATTTTCGAATAGACACTGTCGATCAAGCGTTGATCCACGATGAAAAGGATTTGAGTGCCACAGTTCACGGATTTTCGATCTTCTGGCAATTATTTAACCCATTAACCGCCGAAACTATAAGGTTGAACATTTTAACTTTTTAGCAGAATATTGTTTGCCACCACAAACTCTGAAAGATAATTTTCGCTTTATAAGACGTTACAATTTTATGTAATATTATGAGTGTCAGAAAGAGGAGTCATTGTAACGTCACAAATCAAGTAATGTATGTACTTGTGCAATACTACTACGATTATTAGGTCTTTATAAATTGTGCTGATTTTTTCACAATAAAATATAAAAGTAATTTTTGTCTTATGATTAAATAAAGAAAATAAGTCTTTTAGAAAATAATTGTAAAAGATATGTCTATTTTATAACCATAACACTTATATTATGTAAAAACTATGTCTCAATATTTGCTTCAAAATTGCTTTTTGCCACAATATTTTTATCGAAGATATTGACACACGAGACAATTTCAAACTATAGTTTTTAATGCTTGTTTATGTGTCTTTAACATTTACTCTGCATTGACTTGCATATATTCATACGAATAATAGGAATAATATTTTATAACTTTAACCCTCTAATGCCCATGGTAGAATCTACGCTACCATCAGTTTTCCCGGTTGAGTGAATTTGTTTATTCACATATTTCGCATTCAAGCAAGAAATTTCAAATATAATTTTTTCTTTGTTTAATAACATACTTTTCGTCAATAAATAAACCGAAATTTGCTATTTAGATCTTCTGGTATGAATTCCGATTCTCTGAATTACACAATTTTTGAAATTAGCAAGGAAAACTATCATTTGCTCTAAAATGTCACGTCATGTTTTATTTAAATTTGATGTTAAAATTCCATTATATTCGAAAATCGTGTAAAATTTAGATCGAAATTTTCTATTTAGCGTCAAAAAAAAAAATATATATATATATGTTAGCTTGTTTCGAATTAAGTAAGAATTATTTCCCATCTAACTCAGTGAAAAACATGATTTACTATTACCATACCGAATTGTTTAGTGATAGATACGAAAAAAAATATTTTCTAACTTTGCCTTTTATAATTGACAAATTTGAAGCATAAAATTAGGCGAAGATTATAATTAGAAAATAGTGGTGACATTGTTTTTGCGGGGCCACAATTTCATACTCCTATTGTAAAGAAAAAAGAAACCTTTTAAACTTATTTTAATATTCCATGTTTTGAAAAATTCCTTTCATTGTTACCAGTGTACTTTCTACAGCTTTAAACCGCTGGTAGAATCATTGAAAAATAAACATAAAATTTCGAAATGGATATCGACATTTGAAAATATATCTAATGCGAAATAAATGACGGAAAAGGTGACACTGAAGCAAAAAACTTGAGATAAATTTAATTTTAAAATAAAAGAGCATCTGCCATCGCACCATGACACATATTTCTAAAAGAATATGTACAAGTAATATTTACTTCTAGGTTTGAAGATATGTAAATTTCTTTTCCTGGGTCTAGAAATTTATTTAGAGAGCGAGGAAAACATTCAATTTAATATTTTCCATTTTGTAGCTTTACATTATATGACTGGGAAGCAAGTTTAAGCATACTTTAATATTAATCACGGATTGATACAAAGTATAACAAGCGCATAACAAAGTACTGGAGAAAAATTTTATATTAATTAATAGAAATATGATAATGAAAGGATCACAATTTGAATTCTAAAAAATAATGAACTATATAGGAAACAAATAAATGTTGAAGGAAAATTGAACAAATATATATATATATATATACTGGGTGTCCTAAAAAGGACTGACGGATTTTAAAATTCAATAACTTGCAAACGGTGACAGATATTTAAAAAAATTCTTGCATGAGGTCAAAGTTTTTTTACAGTGATTTTCGATTTTAGTTTGAATTGCAAACAATAGATGGCGCTGTAAGCAATAGGCGCTAAATACTGGCTCGATTTTTTAGCCTTTCTCTTTTTTCATGAGGAAAAATGAGATTAAAACAGGGTTCGTACGATTCAAGGACGTTTTACCAGAATTTTTGTAAAGTGATATTAATGAAGTGATTTAATAAAAAAAATCTATCTTCAGATATAGCGACCAGTATTTTACGAAATTCCTGGTACTAAAACACCTAAAATCCCAGGAATCCCCTGATGCGTACGAACCCTGTAAAATCTATTGAGTGAGTCCCGAAGGCAAAACATCGAGCCTGAATTTATCGTCTATTGATCGCAGCGCCATTTATTGTTTGCAATTCGAACTAAAATTGAAGATCGCTGTAAAAAAACTTTTGACCTCATGTATAACTCTCCTGCAAGAATTTTTTAAATATCTGTCACCGTTTGCAAGTAGTTGAATTTTAAAATCAGTCAGTCCTTTTTAGGACACCCGGTATGTATCACGCCATTATAAAAATAATGTTAAATAAATGAAACTTATATAATTGTTAAATTATTTCACCTGATAAATGGTCAATACATTTTTAATAAAGCATGTAATTATAACTATTAAATATATTGTCATTTTAAAGCGGCATAACAGTGGAACGGCCGGAAATATTACCCAAGTCCTATTAAAATAATTTACACTATAATATTTAGTTAAAACTATTTAACTTATGTATTTAACTTTCTTATGTTTCGTTTATATTTCACTACTTGTAAGAAGAAATTTCTGGTTAGAAGCGAAAGATATTTATTTGGTACCGGTATGGCCCTGCTAGTGTTAGTTTATTCTACTATATATCTTACAATGTGTTGAACTGCAGCAGGAGTGGAATCACTATTTCCCTACAAAAATTTAAGCTTTATTGAATCGCAGAATTTATGTCAACAAATAAGCCGACTATATCCAGTGGTGGAAAATTGGTGCAGAGGAGGAACCTATTGACACCACTAAATTTTAGTAGAATTTTTCGTCTTATCTAATGACAGTTTTTATTAAGATGAAGAATACCATAAAATATTAGTGGTGTCAATAGGCTCCTCCTCTGCGCCAATTTTCCACCACTGTATATCTGAAAAAAAAAATGGCTACTCCCCCTGACCGCAATTAGACGCACTTTACTAATAAAAACGAATTACTACGATTTTACGTGCCAGTAATTACTAAGAGTAATTTTCCTTCTAACTTAATATTAGAATTATTCGATTAAATAAAAAGAAAATTACTCTTTTGAATTAATGATGCAAAAAATCGTAGCAATTGACAGCTATGTATAATTTCACCTCCAGTGATGCAGGATCACATCTTGCTTCTGTTTTCGTTTCCTAAGACAGAATTTATACGCATCAAGGAATTCAGGAGATTTTAGGTGCTTTAGTACCAGAAATTTCATAAAGCACTGGTTGCTAGATAAGAAGATTAAATTTTGTTTCCTTAAATAAGGCAAATATGGCTTTACAAAAATTCTGATACAACGTCCTTAAAAGATTTTGAAACGTACGAACCCTGTTATACCGTACATGTGAGCTGAATTTTGGGAAAAATTGGAAAACACGGAGCGCAAAAAATAATATTACTTTTTTAAAATGCATTATTTATATTTGAGACACTATATTTGGGGCGATATCAGGCGATTATTTCTGTATTTAAACGATACTTTTTGAAAAAAAAAAGTGACAGATTTCTCTAAAACAACAACAACAACAACAAAAAAACTTGACTTCTAGAACGTCAGACACTCGAAGATAAGATAAGGCACTTATTTCAATAAAATTTTATTCACATCCGGAGGGCCAAAGTTTGACAACACTGTTTTAGAAGTATATCGTAAATAGTGTTGCCAGGTCTCTTGCGTAAACCGGAGCTTCAAATGCTCTGGACACCAGTATTTAAAATTAATTTTCTTCTTCTTATACAATGGCAGAATTTTCTGCCATATCAAACCTTTCAGGTAATATTTTGTTCTCCGCCGTTTGCATTCTGCAAACGGTTAATATAAATGCCCAAACTGCCAATTGCCACCAGATATTTTTAGTGCAATTTCGATTTCATAATGTACGCGAATAAACCCTTTTGATTATTTTACAATAAGTTTGTTCTTAAAATGCGGTGTGAATTAATTTTTTGAACATTTTTGGAGCCAGTGGGCCACTTTTTAAAATTCAGACTTCTTCGTTGGCACAACTTTCTTGGAATTGTAAAATTCTTCATTTTTTTGCCTTAACTAATATGTCATTAAATAAGGCTAATTTTACCATTTCAAAAAAGTGGTGCCAATCAAGAAAGCTGAATTTAAAATAAGTAGCTCACTGGCAATGCTGACTGGAGCAGACATGCAATGCCCCTGAAAGCGTTAAAGACGTCGAAATAACATGTAAGAAATTTCTGGTGTCCAGAGCATTTTGAACCCCGGTTTACGCGGGACACCTGGCAATACTAATCGTAAAGGTTATTGTTTAAAAAATGTGCTATACATCCTTTAGAATAAAATATGAATAAGATAGATAATTACGCATAGATTATGAAACATTTTCCTAATCATAACCTGCAGTATATTATTAAGAAATTTCAGATATTTCATTTAATAACATTGCTCGTAGTCGTTCTTTAAGAATTTACTTAATTTATAATTTAATTGTATAAAACAAATACTCAGTTCTGAATCTATACTTTTGAGCATTACCCGAATGATTCATTCGTTTATCAAAATCATTTATTATTTACATCATTACTTTCTGGTCCCTTTAATCCCAGTAAGGAGTAATTCGCTGGCCAGCAGCAAGATAAGTGCTGGCAATGATGGAGAAGTGCTGGCTAATGGTCTACCACTGCACGACCACTGATGGACTGCTTCACAGTGTTGCCAGATGGGCTTTTTTTTTAATCAGATTCTTGATTGGCACCACTTTTTTGAAATGGTAAAATGTGCCTTATTAAATGAAATATTAACCACTTCACCGGCGAAGGGTATAGGGAAACAGTGCTTTTACCCCCGACTTATCTCGGGGCAGCCGTTGAAGTGGTTAATTAAGGCAAAAACAAAGTGAATTTTACAGTTTCAAAAAAGTGGTGCCAATCAAGAAATCCGAATTTAAAAAAAGCAACCCACTGGCAACACTGTAGCTTCAGTCAACTTTGCTGTTGGAAATCATCAGATAAAATTCTGGTGGGATTCCGTTTTATCTCATGCGCTGGCGCACCACTATATGGAAGTGCACGAACTTTTGCAGTATTATTGCTGGGAAACCTTACGCTAGGTGGCGTTGCGAATATCGAAGGCATTGATCATTTAAACTCGAATCTGAAATGAATATCTTAGCACAATTTAAACTGTGAAGCTAATTTTTTTTAAGCTGTAAATAATATAGCACCACTGCCATCAAAAAAATAAATAAGCAAATGAATAAATAAATAAATTATTTATTGCAATGCACTTTTTTCTCCTTAAATCTGGTTTTACTAAGTTACAAAGGATTTCGGTTTTCATAATTTACACAGTTCAGAATGAATAATAAAAAAAAGCGTATAAAATATATAGGATATTAAAATTAATTTTAAAACTGTGGACCATATTTCAATAAAATGTTTAGACATGCATGGCAAATTAGCAGAATTACTGAACGACAATGATTTCGATGATTTTCAACGCATTTTGGAACTTTTTAGGAATATTCAACGGCAAGCTGAACAGAGGAATATTTATAAAAAAATAAACAGGTTAAAGTTATCTACTCCTATTAAACCAATTAAGAAACCTGTCTCATACATTAATTTATCAGATAAAGTCATGAATGAGAATGAACATAAAATTTTAGGACTTGGTCCAAAATATATGTTTGAGAATAAGGTGAATTTGAAGTCTATAGTTACAAACTGTGAAAGAATTTCGTAAGTTGCCCCACCAGGAAGGAGAGACGAAATTAGAAGCCTGCTTCATAATAATGTTACAGCATACTTAAGAAAGCCAATAAATCAACAAGATAAGCATTATAAAATCGTAAAACAGTTAAAATCGAACACAGATATTATTATCATACAAACAGATAAGTCAAATAAGTTAGCCATTCTAAACACTAAAGATTACATTGGAAAAATAGAAACATGCATCAAAGAGATGAAATGTGTGCAACTGAAAAAAGATCCTAATGTCAATATCAGTGGTAAAGTACGAGATTTGATCAAGAATGGTAAATGGCCGGCAGAGATGAAAAAATATAGTAAAAATTAATAAAACTGCAGTTACCCCTAGGTTGATTGGGCGTCTAAAGGATCACAAAGAGAACTCCCCCTTAGGCCCATAGTGTCGAAATGCTCAGCCCCCACTTATGGAATTGAAAAAGCATTAGTGCCATTTCTGAAAACAATTATTCCGCTCTCAAATTATGTAATTGACTCTACAACTGCATTAGTAAAGAAAATCAAAGATATTGCAGTAAATCATAATAGTATACTTGCTAGTCTAGATGTAGTTTCTCTTTATCCATCAATAGACATTAAAGAGGTTGTGAAAATAATAGAAGAATCAATTGATAATATCCAAGCCTTTAGTAAGGACACACAGATTACACTAAAATCAGCAATCAATTTAGCCACGCAAAATAATGTATTTATTTTTAACGATAAATTCTACAGAAAAACTGAGGGAGCCCCAATGGGATCGCTGATTTCAGGTTTAATGGCGGAGCTGAAGCTTAGACCTATAGAAAATCAAATAATGGAAAATTTTGAATTAAGACCAACGCTATGAATCCGGTACGTAGACGATGTGTTTATCGTTTGGGATCATGGCATAGAAACCTTAAATGAGTTTTTAGTGAAAGTTAATGAAATAGAAACGAACATTAAATTCACCTTAGAAACAGAAAAAGAGGGGATTTTACCATACCTGGATACAGAACTAATAAGAAATATGGATGAGGGAAAAATTGAAAGAAGGGTATACATATACAGGAAGCATTGCCGTTCGAATAAACACCATCTCTTATGACTGTAACTCCCCTTTCAAATATGAAATTTCTGTTTACAGATTTTACGTAAAACGAGCCTTTGATTTTTGCAGTGAAAAGTATTTACAAAATGAATTAAATACAATTAAACACATTGCAGTAGAGAACGGATTTTCCCCTCAGCACATTAACACTAGAAAGATGGCGATCAGTCATTTTGACCGCTACCAAAAGAATGTATTTCGATTCGAACCAGAAATTTCTTTATGAAACTAAAAGATACAAATAAAAAAAAACTAGTTAAATAAATAAGTTAATAATTTGAAATACAAAATCTGGTGTGAAATTTTTTTATAAAATTTGAGCAAAATTCCCCGTCTTTCTAGTGTTAATAAATTAATTCATGAAGTAAAGCAGAAAAATCACAAAGAAAGAATAAACCTGAGAGAGCTTAAATCTGTAGCTTCGATTGCGTACCAAGATTGTACGAAAGATTAAAATACGCCTTAAGGAAATTTGATATCAATTTAATAGCCAAACCTCCTACAAAACTAAAATCTCTAATTCAAAGGAAAATTGATCCCATACCTAATAAGGAAATTGCAGGGGTTTATTCTATCCCATTTCAAACGGAAAAACAGAAGGAGTTAAGCTACATAGGTATGACCACTCGAAAATTTAAAGAAAGATTGGGGGAGCACATGAGAGATATCAAGTTTAACCGACCATCTGCAGCACTTTCCAGATTAAATCAACGAGAAATTTAAAAATAGATTTCGAAAACGCGAAAGTTATTATACCTACATCAGATTATTATTGCTTTGGGAATTAGGGAATCATTGGAGATTTTAAGTAAACAAAATAGTGTATGTAACGATGTTTTATTCTATGACATACCTCATATTTGTTTTAATATTTTAAAAATATCAAACACTTCAGCATCGGAACGAAACAACTTCATGGACACCCCCAGCAAATAATAGACTGATTCTTTTTCCCATACTGGTGTATAAATAGCTCAGTGAATGCGACATTCCAGCGAAAATATCCTTTGAAAATGATCACGTTTGCGATCGAAAGATCTCAGGAAATATCTTTTCTGTTATTATATGGTTTTTAACATCAATGGTTTTTAAGTTTTTAAACACCAGTTCATTATGTAACGGAATATTTTAACAAATGTGTGTGCACCTTTTTAGTAAGCAGTTTTTAATTTTAGTTATTTTAACGCAAGGTGAACTTGTCATTCCACTCTGAACTTATTCTTAGTTCTATGTTTTAAAATTATTTTGACCCAACCAGAATTTTTTTCCTAAAATATGTTAAACATGTACCACAGAGAAATAAGTTAAATAGATAAGTTAAATAGTTTTAAAGAAAAATTGTGGTGTAAAATAGTTTTATAATACTTGAGTAATATTTCCGGCGGTTCTAGTGTTAAGAGGATAGTATAAGTCTTTCTTCGTGCTTCGTCGAAAACCAGGATTATCGCAAAGCTAGTTGAGGAAACAAATGAGTGCGCTGTAACTGGTTTAGAATCTATTTTTAAAAGTTCTGCCATCAAACTCTCAGCAACATTATCGTAAGAATGAAAGCCCCCTGAGTTCTCGAGGGTTATGAAAATAAGGTCTGTATGCTGCAGTGACTTTCCCAAGATGCACCTATATAAATTACCAAACGCATTAGACATTTTATCGCAAAAACTGCACCTTGATGATTTCTTTGCCTCTTAACGTTATTTTTTATAAATGTTCCTATATTTAATGTATATGGCTTTAAATTCTAACGAAGTGGGATTATATACATTTCTTTTATACATGGCGTTGACTCGGTTTTACTCTATACGCAGAACAGTAGTAAATCATGTAGATTATGGCTTATAAGACAAGGCACCGTGTTTAAAACATTTACTCATAATTATATTGAAAATATCATAAAAATTATTTAACCACTCGTCCAGTTTGTATGGTGTATTTTCTATAGGCAGATTGTTTAAATGATCATATTCGTGATTCGCGTGTATAGAAGGCCATTACATTTTATAAAAAGTTTGTTTTTTTGTTTTAAATCTCGTAGATTTACGTAACTGTGGTTTAAAATCTAAAAAAAGGTTAATATATTTATGGTCTGAAAATAAAAAATGTTTTGAATCAACAGACCAACTTGTAATTCTATCACAAATGGCAGTGCCACCAAGAGTGAAATCAAGGTGACCTTTCTTGTCTCCAAATGTCCAAGTATGATCTGCTCCTGGATCGTTTAAAATAAACAAATTGTTCGTCATCAGATATTCCATAAATTATTCAGATCTTTCAACTTCTCTTGAACGCCCCAAGGACTTTAGATGCACATTAAACTCGCCACAAACTACAATCGAATCAAAAGTTGGACAACAGTTAATTCATCAAAGTCCTTGTCTAGGTCTTGCGAGGGAGCAGAATACTGAGAACACCCAGTAAGGACGTTCTAATCATCCAACGTAATATGAACCAGTATAGTATTGTTCATAGTCAGACAACAAATTCCGGTGTATTCAGGGTTAGTTAAAGCAACAGCATTTATTATAAAGATTATCTATATTCTTAATAAACAAGGCGTCTAGTTCGCCAAAGCCCTGAACTTTATTACTGTCTTGTTGTTTAAGGGTATAGTATAATTCTTTCTTCGTGATTCGTCGAAAACCAGGATTATCGGCAAAGCTAGTAGAGGCAACAAATGAGTGAGCTGTAACTGGTCTAGTATCTGTTTTAACCCTAGATCTACCGGGAATTTTATTCAAGTTTTAATAAAACGTTCTACACCAGAATTTTTATTTAAAACTATTTAACTTATTTATTTACCTTATTTTTGTCTGGTTTATATACTTAGTTTATTTTAAAGAAATTTCTGGTTTGAATGAATATTTTGTATGTACCTGTCGGGTCCAATGGACCCGTCTGGTAGACGGAGGGTTAAAATTGTCTATGGACATTTTCCAGAATATTGGAAAAGAGGTATGGTGGTTATCTTTAGAAAACGGAATAAGTATCCTCGTCATGTAAGAGCTTGCAGACTTATCTGTCTTTGCATTTTATGGGTAAGATTCTAGAGTGCATTATAAAGATCCGATAAATGACGGCAGCCACCAATCGTATTATCCAGTACAGTATTGTTCACAGTCAGACTACAAATTCCGGTGTATACAGGGTTAGTTAAAATAACAACATTCATTATAAAGATTAAGCACGATGTTAAGGAATTAGATATATTTGCAATAATTGCAAATAAATCTAACGTTAGCAGAAATATCAAGTCTTCGGCTTTTTGCACACCACTATTTTCTTAGAGAAAATGTGGTTATTTCAAATCGCCTAAATAAAAACGACATTTTCTGTATTAACACTTTCATCGCGGCAATGGCGCGCCTTTGTCCCACCCTTTGCGCTAAGAGCCCGAGCCGCTCCTCGCAGCGCTAAAATTGAAACAAAACACAAATTCATTTAAAACTTGTTTATTTTACTTTGAAAAATAATAATCAATATCATTTCTCAGTCTAATGACTTGTTTGTCCTTACAAACATAAAAAAATAATAAGATGTCGTGCCCGGTGGGAAAATCAATTCGCACCGGAAAACTCTGCCCGGTAATTATTAGACTCTAGATATCGGAATCAAAGCCTAATAATTAAATGTCAGAATTTTCAGGTACGAATTGATTTTCCATGATTGATAGCTAATATTCCTGGAAAACGAGTTATCTCGTCCCTCGCGATGAAAGTGTTAAAATACTGTTACAAAAAATGCCGGAGACTGGGACTCTGTTATAGGCATTCCAAACATTAACCCTTAAATCATAGGTGTCAACTTCTTTTAATTATTCAGGAGCCTGATTCAAGAGGAACATGTTTTCAAACGGAAATTTTATTTCTACAAAAATTTCAAAATGAAACCTAAAATGTACTTTACCGAAAGAGGACACATTTCCTTATATCACAGATGACAAATTTTACGCTATTTTGCTACCACTAAAATTTAATTGAGATTTTCGCCTTCTTTAATCGTGAGACTTCAAAGACTAAATAAGATAACATTCACTATAAAATTTTAGTCGCATGAAGGAATCGTAAAACTTGGAAGAAATGCTTATATATTTTTTCCGGTTAAAAGCCTGTTTGCGGTCAGTGTTGCCAGTGGGCTACTTTTTTTAAATTCATATTTCTTGATTGGCACTACTTTTTTGAAACGGTAAAATTCGCTTTGTTTTTGCCTTAATTATTATGTCATTAAATAAGGCGCTTTTTTTCATTTCAAAAGAGGGGTGCCAATCAAGAATCTGATTTAAAAAAAAAGTAGCCCATCTGGCAACACTGTTTGCATTGGATCAGACTCCGGAATAATTAACAGACGGTGGCATCTATGCTGAAATACGTAGTGATGGACATCTGGATTACGCTTTTTTTAACTCTGAGCAACCACTATATTTATAAAGAAATAATAATCCTGTAAAAATTACAAAGGCCAAGATAGTAGATTTGGGCACTTTAGGCCATGATCCTTCATAGATCATACAGCCGCAGGTTTAGTTTTAAAAACTACAAAAATGTGCTACTAAATAAAATTAAAAATTTATCTTAAGATTCCTGATGTCTAATCTTTAATGTAAGAATAACAAACAGAATTCTAAAAGAATAATTCATGCATTTAAGGGATAAGTTTTACAAAATAAAAATTTGTATAATATCAGGTATTTAGATTCGTACTTACTAAAATATTTACTAATTTGCAATATTTTATTTATGACATCAGTTTTTACTTGTATTGCAGGTGTGCAACATAAGGAGAGGTTGTCGTATTATTCGAAAAATGCATCTCTGATTTTTCTTTCATTATTTTTCCTGTGTAATAAACCTTTGTGAGTATCATATATAATTTTTTCAAAACAAAATAAAAAATCATGCATTTAAGGGTTAAACCTTCAAATTTATGAATTATGTAATATATTTATTTCTCGTTTAGAATTTCCTGGTAAAAATAGCCACAAAAATTCAAATAGTATGTGAAAATTAGGTGTTCGTATTCAGTTTCGTAAGTTTCAGAGTTTGGTGCACGTTAACCCATTACAGTGATGGAAAATTGGCGCAGAGGTGGAGCCTATTGACACCACTAAATTATAGTAGTATTTTGCCTCTTATCTAATGATCTAATTTCTGAGATTTTATTAAACTGAATAATACCATAAAAATTTAGTGGTGTCAATAGGCTCCACCTTTGCGCCAATTTTCCACCACTGCCATTAAAGCCGGTTGGCAAGAAAACTTGTAATGCAAGGTAAACAAAATTTTTAAATTTGAATACCAGTATTTTAGTTTGGAAATTTTCACATTATCCAGTGGTGGGAAATTGGTGCAGGGTTGGAGCCTATTGACACCACTAAATTTTAGTAGCAATTTTCGGCTTATCAAATGACAAAATTTCGGAGTTTTTAATATTGTGAAGAATTCTATAAAAAATTAGTGGTGTCAAGAGGCTCCACCTCTGCGCCAATTTTCCACCACTGCATTATCTAATCTCAGATTATCAGCGATTAAATAATTAAAAATTACAAAGTCGGAAAAACTGATATCAAAGAATTATAAGAATTGTAAATGAGTACCGTCGTTAATGGGTTAAGTATAAAGATAAACCTAAGCTTATTTTTTAACATCTCTGCAAATACTCTTAACTTTAACTGCAACAATTGCTAAATTCAAAGTAATAGCAAAATCAGTGCAAAGCGCACAGCTGTGTCAAAAACGCATCCAGTTAATTCATTTGTGTGAACTTCTCATACACATCAAGGACTTATAGGTTACAATCACTTCTAACTTCCCTGCACTATCCGTTTTGACCATGGAGGCAATCAACTGAAAAAGAAGTTCCAGTTGTGTAACAGAGTTGGCAGTTTGGCCTCCATTTTTATTCCGAAATTTCAAATTCCTACCGCAAGATCCGAAAGTAGAATTTTTACTGTAAGTACTCAGGAAATGTCTCTCGTTAAATAAGGGGGGGGGAGGGAATTCTGCTCTTAAATTCTTATATGAACTTGAAATTTCTGAATAAATATGGAGTCCAAACTGCCAACCCTGTTTTCTACAGCGGTGGAACAGGTGAGCAGCCCGTCTCTAAATTCGGTAAGTCACGTGTTGTTTTTTTGTTTGTTGATGAAACGAGGTCACGCTCACACAGGGCTCCCACCGGTCCGTTTTTTGAAGACTAGTAACAATTTAGAGAAAAATTGGCGGTTGGTTTTTGAAACAATATCAATAAAAACACTTTCAGATATAAGTTTCGAAGAAAATGATAAACAAGACTTTCATTGAAAAAAGTGGTGTTAAAAAACGGACCGATTGGGAACCCTGTTCTCACATTATCCTGTAACAGTTTTGTAAGACTCGTTGATACTCGATGTCTCAACTTGATAAATATAACTTTTCATAATCTTCCTTCTATGATGCGGGTTCTTATCATTCCAATTTTGCATCTGGTATTCAACAAAATTCAATATTAAACATCGTGTGTCTACTTGTCTTCGAAAATAATGCTAAAAGTGAATTCGGAATCTGTTAAAGGTTTTCCTGTGTATATCGAACTTTTCAGTCTTTTAAATCTTACTACCCCAATTCTTCAGTGATCTTCACATGTATATCAATTGATTATTATTTAATCAATAACAATAACAATTTAATTGACGGTGAATCTGTTGCATAGCTGCCAACTTCTACGTTTCTTTGCTACCTCTAAAATTTAGTAGAGATTTTCGCCTTGTTT
Organism: Maratus speciosus; assembly: GCA_963932465.1. Classification (NCBI taxonomy): domain Eukaryota; kingdom Metazoa; phylum Arthropoda; class Arachnida; order Araneae; family Salticidae; genus Maratus; species Maratus speciosus. Next base: position 452,686,884 of record OZ010796.1, read on the forward strand.
AACCATGAGATTTTGACAATTAAATGAGACAATATTTACTACAAAATTTTAATGGTAAGCAGAATACGTAAAGGTGGAAGCTGTGGTCTACAGTCATAAGTGTTGCAAAAGCCGTCCATGTGGTGAATCGTCTAATCACATGTTTGTTTTTTTTCAAAAAGCTTTTAACCCCTTGAAGGGCTGTGATGCCGACACGGCATCACATAATTTTAATCCCTAATTGCCACATTCGCACCGGAATTTTATATGAAAATTTCACCTTTATTAAGTACGAGAAAATATGCTTTTACTTGTTTATAAATAAATTCTCTTGTAAATACAGGTGTCAGTAAATTATTTCAACATTTTATGAATACAAGTATCTTGCCCCTGAAAGAGTTGATCCATTAACGGTCGCATTAAATTACGGTTTAAAAAAATTTAAGTTTGCTTATTGGCACCACTTAAAAAAAAGAAATATTCACCTTATTTTATGACAGGTAAAATGATACCCTAAATATCGGCCTTATTTACAAAATAATTAAGCTTGGTATTAATGCTAGACTAATTTGTCTCATACATTCTTATCTTAGCGACCGCACCTTTTGTGTCCGCATTAATACAATACTTTCCACTCTCCCGTATTCTCTCTGGTATATTGCAAGTGTCGGTCTACGGCCCTACATTATTTACATATTTTTTAACGATATCCCAAGAACACTGAGGCCTTATCTTGCCCTGAACGTGGACGACACGGCAATGTACACCTCTGCACACCATCCATTCACTTTATACAAAATACTTCAAAAACACATTGATAAATTCCTTAGCTGGTGTACTCAATGGCGTGTTAACCTCAACGAGCAAAAAACAGCTTATGTCTATTTTTCTAGGAAATTAACATTTCCCAATCATATTACCATTAACAATACTACTATTCCTTGGAATAACCACACTAAGTATCTGGGAGTTACCCTTGATAGAAGATTGACTTGCAAAAATCATTTTCTTAACATTCGAGGCAAGGTTACTGGTATCTCCCAAGCCCTCTATCATCTTCTTAAAAGTAACGCACTGCCTATCCACAATAAACTTATTTTACATAATGCTTGTATAAGATCTGTTCTAACCTATGCTTGTCCGATCTGGGGATCCGTATGCAAAAGTAGTATGGACTATCTATACCGTGCTCGCAACAAAAATTTCCGTTATACCTGTAACGGTCATCATTACCTTCGTAATACAACAATCCGCAGGGATCTAAAAACTACCTCTTTATAAAAAGCATATTCATCAACTTTCTAAAAATTTTTATAAGTCTGTTTACAATCTTCCTAACCAAATACTTGCGGAACTACCCGACTACGAGGCATCCGACCCCACTAATAGAAATAACCACACTAAATACACGCTTTTGCTCAATGATGAAGACTGAGGTTCCCTCACCTTCTTTTAACTTAACCTTTCTGTTTGCTCTGTCTTTTTTGTAGTATAAAAAATATATATCTTGCTTTTGTGCTTTTAATATAGCGTTTTTATCATCTTAACGTATGTATGACCTCTGAATAGAGTCTTTTTTAAGGGGTACCCCCCGGTAGCTTTTTCGCCTGTCCTTTCATTTTTTGAACTAATAGATGTTTTTTTCTCTTTATACCCTTGCAAATCGATCACCTCTCCACTGGATGTAAAGTTGCCACGCAACTATGTAGTACATAAAGTAGATTACATTGTTCCATTGATACCATAATAAAGCCAATTACACTAGATTAATTTTCACACAATTATTCTAATTGGTAAACAAATCATATTAGATGTAAATTTCTAACTGGGCGAAAAATGTCCGGACCAGGATTCGAACCCGGGACCTCCTGGCTGAAACCGCCAGTGCTCTGCCATCTGAGCTAAAGTTCGACCAGAATCGTCCGGGATAGCTCAGATGGCAGAGCACTGGCGGCTTTAGCCGGGAGGTCCCGGGTTCGAATCCTGATCCGGACATTTTTCACCCAGTTGGAAATTTACATCTAATACAATTACACTAGTAAACAAAACTGGTGGGAATCAAACAATGAGTAAAAGGCACAGCGGCGAATTCACGGAAGCGAGAATTAAGGGGTTAATCATCTTCATGAAGGACATCAGAGGGCAGTGAATATTCAAATGGGAAAATCTATAATTGTTCAATGTTCCGCAGGCCAAAAAATAGACAAGTTTTGCAGAACGTCAATGTTTATTTTATATGCCTAAAATTGCCAATTCATCCAGTGTTTTATTAAAATGTGCTACTAATAATAGAGAAATCTTTATTTCTTGTGTATTGCATTATTTTGTGCCTTTTTATTAATTTATTACCTTTATAATTTTTGTATATATTTTTTGTTTAAAAAATATAATCAAATCAATTTGCATTAATTTATGTCTATTTATTTCTATGATGTATGCGCTTTTCATTAGCAGTGATGTTGTCCATGTATTATTACCAAAATTGTTTGACTTTGCTTCCAGACGAATCAAATGCTTTCAAAATTAATTACTAGTATTATCCTTAATAATATTATTATTATAAAATCACAACGCAAAATATGTTCTTTCTAAATTTACAAAAATATGTATCCTCTAAAAAAATTCTAAATTTAATTAATTAATTTTACACTTTTATTTCACTTATTAAATTGCATTATACTACGTTTAATTGATAACATCTAAAGTAATGTTTCATTTCCTTTAGGCCATTTTTTTCAGCAGGAAAAATATCAATTCAAAAGCAATGATCTTAAAAGTATAAAATATCCTCTTTTTTACCAGGGATGATAGTTAGGCGTTTTTTTTTTTTTTTTTTTTAATTCCGAAGTTTCGCATTCCGACAAGAAATTTCCTATAGGCTAGTTCCATGCGTATTTGCCGTGTAAGTCACATAGGTGAGAATTGCTACGATTTTACGACCAGTATTTAGAACGGAAAATGTGACTTATTAAATTGGATAGACGAGTATCTCATTAAATGAATAAGCAGAAGAAAACATTTCGAAAATAGCGGTGGCCAAAAAGCATAGTAGTTATCAACTATGTGAATTACCCTACAAAAACCGTTATAAATAGCTTATAATATTATTTTTTATTTATTTAAAAGCCTACACTAGCCACTCAAAAAGTCCGGGATGATAATGTTAATCCGATGGGGAAGTTATTTTCAAATATCTTGTTTGGATTTTATTTTTTTTTTAAGCATTTGGAAAAATGGTTATTGTGCTCTGTCAGGGTAGGAAATCAAAAACATATCGGAAGCGTTTTATTGGTTGAATCCGCATTTTATTTGTTTTCTTATTGGTCTATACAGTAATCTGTATTTCCCTTTAATTTTAACAAAGATAGATACTTCTGTTGCCACTATGACAAAATTAATAAAAACTACCAAAAAAAAAAATAAGTAATAACTCAGAAGCAAATTGAGATACCGCTTTCAAACAAATTGCATTTAAAAGTACATGTTTTTCTCTATACGACGGTGTAAAAAGTAATATTGTGAATGTTTAGAAGTTTAAGAATGAAATTTCATTTAAAATTGGTCCAGGAATATTAATGTTTAATCCATGGCGTACGTAATGAATGACCAGCTCCGTAGAAGTTTAAAAATTTACAGTACCGAAAAATGTAATCCATGGCGTACGTAATATATGATCAACTCTGTGCGATTTTTTGTCTTAAATTTTAGTCTTTGAAAAAATCATTTTTCCAAATGGTCGTTGTAATTTATTAAATTGCATTTTTTTTTCATAGGATAGCTGAGGGCGATCTACAACCGGGCTAGTTTTTACTTTTCCGATTTTGGTTTCAGATTTAAAAAAAAAAATTACTTTAACTTTCGGAACTGGTTCTCAAATTGAAACTATCTTAATAAAAAAAAAAACTGTAACCAAAATAGAAAAAGTAAAAACTAGCCCGGTTGTAGATCGTCCTCAGCTATACCATGCAAAAAAAAAATCATGTAAATATATTAAAATCCAAACAAGATAATTGGAACTAACTTCCCCATAGGATTAACATTATCATCCGGGTCTTTTTGAGTGACTAGTGACTCTTAAGAGGCCACACTAGTCACTTAAAAAGACCCAGATGATAATCTTAATCCTATGGAAAAGTTATTTCAAATATCTTGCTGGGATTTTAATATTTTTACATGCTTTTTTTTGCATAGGATAGCTGAGGACGATCTACATCCGGACTAGTTTTCACTTTTTTTGATTTTGGTTATAGATTTTTTATATTTGGATAGTTTCAATTTCAGATCCGGTTCCAACCGGTTCCGAAAGTAAAAGTAATTTTTTTTTAATAATCTGAAACCGAAATCGAAAAAGTAAAAACTAGCCCGGTTGTAGATCGTTCTCATCTATCCTATGTAAAAATATCATTGAAAAATTTTAAAATTTGAGCGAGGTATTTGAAAATAATGCTACCATAGACTTTGCTTTAGCGTTTTCCTTTCTTCCCGTGGCTGAAGTGGCTCTTAACCCTTTGAGCTCTGGGAGTGAATTTCTTCAAAAAGCCCAAAAGTCACATTGGCACCAGTATTTTGCAAATAAGATATTGGGCTTATAATATACACAAAAACATGCATTCATATAGTTTCAAATAAATTTCGTTGAATGTTCCGGTGATAATGTGACATCTGGAGATTAAAATTAAGTAGGAAGAAATTCACCCATCACAGCTCAAAGGGTTTTATGATATATACTTCGTGATGGGAAAAAGTAAAAATATCCCGTATAAATTTGAAAATTTTGGACAAAAAAAGGACAATAGGTAACGCTGCTTCTTTAAAGGCCAAAGGCTGCCCTCCAGTAACTGGCCGACCTTTTGTCTTGAGCCTGAAACATACATATTACGAATTATCACTACGCAAACCGTTACTGATTTAACTTGAAGAAAGCTTGAAAAATGTATTCTGGTGCGAATCGTAAAAAAAAGAAAATTGGAAATTAAAGTTTAATTTTTAAATTACATATCGTGGGTACCATGACAATCTATCCAATATGAAAACAAGGTTACCAGTGGGCTACTTTTTTAAAATCAGATTTCATGATTGGCACCACTTTTCTGAAATGGTAAAATTCCCCATGATTTCGCCTTAATTAATATGTCATTAAATAAGGAGAATTTTACTATTTCAAAAATGTAGTGACAATCAAGAAATCTGAATTTAAAAAAATAGCACACTGGATAGTTTATGGTACCGACAGTATGATCTGTATTCGTTGGAATTGGGTCAGCAGTAAAGACTGAATAGTTATATGCTTATTATACAATATGCGTTATAAGATAGCGATATTTTAAATAAATAACGTTCTAGATTACTATTAACATTTATCAACGAATTTTAGCACAGCATAAATATTATAATACCGCAATTTCTGGCGTATAATATGCGGATCACACAACCTTGTTTGAATACAGACACTTTACTTGATAAAATGTAACCTATTAGCACTAAAACAGCCGGAACTTTTACTGAAGTGTTAAAAAGATTTCACCAGAATTTTTATTTAAAACTAATTAACTTATTTATTTAACTTATTTCTTCTCGGTACGTATTTAAAATATTTTATCAGGAAATGTCTAGTTAGAATCGAAATATTTTCATTTGGTACCGGTCAAAATGACTGCTATGGCGGTTCTATTGTTAAAACGCGGTAAATATTTGAGTTCTATTATTAACCCTTTCAGGGGCAAGGCATCTCTGCTCAAAAAATGTTCAAATAATTAATTCACACCGCAATTAACAAACGAATTTATATTCAAATATTCAAAAGCCTTTTTTCACGTTTATTATGAGATCAAAATTGTACTAAAAAATTACTGGTGCTATTTGGATATTTATGCATTAAAATTAACCGTTTGCAGACTGCAAACGGCGCCCCTCAAAGTGTTAAAGTGTTTCTAAAGGTCAGCGAAGTTCCCTGACTTTAGGTCAGATTAACGCCAGTATTTTCTTAGAGAAAATTTCGCCTATTACAGTCACAAGATTATATAAATCGAGTTTTCCTACATACAAATACTGGTATTCGACCTAAAAACGTAGGTACCCGGTATTAAATAAAAATTCTGAGTAAAAATATGATTGGTTGATCATACGCTGAAATTACGTTATTCCTAATATAAATTATAATAATATTTTAGCAATCACCGAAATATATAAGCTGAATAAATATGAAACTCGCCGGCTCATTCGTTTTTAAAATAAAGAGCAAACTAAAGGCTGCCAAGTTGATGTGGTAACCGCGTCATACAGGAAACGACATTGTCGACGATATGAAATTATCAAGACACCAGACTTCGTCATTCGTATCGATGAAATCCTAGGAATTCGATAATGGCACTCACTAGGGAGCTGCAATTTGATGAGGCCACCATCCGATGTGCGATTCATGAGACCTTCGTTAGAGATCTGCATAATTCGGAGAGGACATATATTATCCAAGAGAGCCAGGGATAACCGCCTGACCAAAATCAAACATCTCATTAACAAGCTGAATGATGAAGATTTTCCAGGAATGCTGTTGGTTTCCTCAGATGAGAAAAACTTTGTACAGGTCCAGAAAGTGAACCGCAAAAAGTCCGATGGCTGTGTAAAATATATGAAGAGATTTCGACCGTCATGGATTCAAGACTCACTGATGATTCTGGGGGGATCGTGATCAGCGAAGACGACCTGATGCATTCAAATATCTTTCTTGATTGTGCCAGAGTCAACGTTGTTGCTTATATGGAGGCTTAAAATTTCTGAATTACTTCTGTAACACGTGGGAGGCAGTACGTTTTTTAACCCTTTGCACTCGAGGGCTCCGCTGCGGAGACATAATCTTTCTTTGCAAAATTTGTTTTTGGCACCAGTAATAAAGGTAAATAAAATGTACCTTATTTAATCAGAGCATTTTTGAAATTGCGTACTTGAACGAAACTTCTTTTAACCCCTTGAGGGGCAAGCAATTACGTTTGGGTAATGCTAAATTCCGACCGGAAAATTAGAAAAAATTTATTTTAAAATAAGGAAAAGCAATTTTACGACTTTTTTTCCACCAAAGTTAGAAAAGCAAAATTTCATAAAATTTTTCTGGTGTAAATCTTCATTAATCGTAGGTGGGATAAAATATATCCCACCGCCCCTCAAGGGGTTAGAAAAGTGGTATCGATCGAATAAAATTTGTGTAAGAGACGCCTAGCCCAAAGAGTTAATAAAACTCTGCGCCATCTAATACAGCCCATACAACTTAATAATGCATGGACCAAAACTTTATTGACCATGTCATCCACAACTTGTTTCCCCCTAGCGTCCTAAGTAACGGGCTATTACATATCTGGCGCAGTTCAGAGGGTCTGCAATAGGTATCCACACAACATGGTTGCGTCTCTTAGAGCTTCTCATATATTCAATGAGAAAGGCGGTGAAATCCCTTCAAGGGCGGTGGTTTATTTTTGGACTACCTAATTTTAATTCCTTAATACCACATCGGAACCAGAATATTGGAATGAAAATTTTCCTTTTGTGATGTACGTACACAAATGCTTTTGCTTTTATTGAAACAAATTTGTTTGTAAATTCTGGTGTCAGTCACTGATTTCAGCATTTTATTAATAGAAGTACCTTGCCCCTGATAGGGTTAAGAAACATCTGATTATTGCCGACAGTTTGATTTGCAGGGCTCCCACCGGTCCGCTTTGTGGAAACCAGCAATTTTCCAGAAAAAAAAAATCATGGTAGGTTTCTGCAACAATTGCAAAACAAACGCCGTTTTAGGTAAGTTTCAACGAAGCTTATATAGATTTTTTTTTTCTCAAAAAAAAAAAAAAAAACGGTGGTGTTCAAAAAATGGACAGGGAGCTTCGACAGAGTGTAGAGACTATTATTGCCGCTGACGGTGGTTTGAATGAATGATGCCATCAACTGTGTATGTGAACAACTGTACAGAACGTTAAAATGTAAAAAATGCTTAACCTCTAGTGTCTGTTTAGGTTTGAAAGAATGCGTTAATTTGTTCTCAAATACCTTTCCACACCCTGTATTGTTTTTCGAAAATGGGTAGTGTGAGAAAAAAAATTAGAGAAAGAGGATGCGGCTAAAGAACGGCGCGAAGAATGTATGTGTTTTTTTCTTATTTTAAAAATGAAGAGAGAAAATATTATTTGGTAAATTAAAAATTCAAATGTTTTTACTTTATTTTTAAAGTATGTTTATGGGGTTCTTTTAATTACTGTTGCATTGGAACAACAGAACAATATTTGCTATCAGCTTAGGAATACATGATAACACAGGCCTGAAATAAAAAAAAAAAAATCTTAAAAACGAAGGGCGTTTCTGATGTATTTTTCTATCCTCATTTGGGGGAAATAATCAAACATTTACGTTATGGAGAGGTTTGATACAAATTGTTTTCTGCATCCTCTGCGGTATTTACTGCCTAAATATACTCACCTTTATCAAAATATTCTTACACGGCAGAGGAGCAAGCTCTGCATTTTTTAACACAACGCAACAAAAATGTACTAAAAACACGTCAAAAGGCGATAAAAAAAAATTCAAAGCAATAATGTGCAACTCTGTACAATTGTTCATTACTTTAAAAATTTAGTTAATGTACAATGAGTTTTTATGCTCAAACGAAAAGTAATTTTTTTTTGTTATTTTCACCATGAGCTTGTGTGAGGTTAACCCCATAACGCTCGATTAAATTACGGTTGAAAAATTAAAATTGCTTATTGGCACCACTTTTAGGAAAAATATATATTTACCTTATTTAATGACAGGAAAAACGATACTAAAATATGGCCGATTTCACTATTTTATAAAACTGGTGGGAATCAAACAATTTGAGTAAAAGACACAGCCCGTGAATATGACGGGAGCGAGAATTAAGGGGTTAAAACTGCATTTAAAAGGTGCAATGAATGTACAAATTTCATTTTTTCAAAGTCCTGAAATATATTTAGCCATTTTGACCCTACCATACTGAAAATACCGCTCCTATGATTGGCAGCGTCGTGTATTTTTTGGGTATGCATCCCCCGCTGTTTTCCATATATGATCTTTGTATTAGCATCCTTATGCAAATGTTATCGAAATTACCATGAATATTATAATTTTGAAATAATGGTAAAAAGTATATAAAATTATTGCACGCTGATACGCCCACGCTTCACTTTATAAGCGCTAATCATCGATGTAAAAGACGACATAGATGTACAGATTTCAAATACCGCTATTTAGAAAAAAAAATGCTGAAGTAATTTTAAATGCAGTTGATTACAGTATTGCCAGTGGGCTACATTTTTTTATTCAGATTTCTTGATTGGCACCACTTTTTTGAAACGGTAAAATTCACTTTGTTTTTGCCTTAATTAATATATCATTACATAAGGCACATTTTACCGTTTCAAAAAGTGGTGCCAATCAAGTATCTGATTTTAAAAAAAGTAGCCCACCTGGCAACACTGGTTGATTAAGTGAGGCGAATAAGATTTTTTTAAAGGGCCTCCAAAATCCGTAGAACATGGTATTTATGGCTCAAATTAAACAATTATTCTTTAACTCTTTCAGTCGCAGAGTTATTACCTTATACCAGAATTTACAAACGAATTTCTTAGAAAATAAATTATTGCATTTCTTCACATTATTTATTAAAGCAAAATGGAATTAAAATATTCGGGGTGCAGTTTGCCATTAAAATTAAGTGGACACGTTTGTGACAACCGCCCTTGGAAGGTTTTTTTTTTAATTATTATTTTGTGTAACTTCTAATATTTTCTATAACGTAATATAAAAACGTCTTAACCCCTTGACGGGCAACCAATAACGTTTGTGAAATGCTGAGTTCCCACCGGAATCTTTGAAATATTCTATTTCAAAATAATACAGCTTTTTTCCATCAAAGATAGAAAAGTAAAATTTAATAAAATTTTTCTCATGTAAAACTTCATTAATCGTCTGTGGTATATAATATATACCAGCGCCCCTCAAGGGGTTAAAGATATATATTTTTTTATTGACAAATTAGTCCATAAAATGAAGGAAATCAAAGAATAATATTCATTAAGAATTTTTGAGCCTTAAAAAAGTAAAAATAAAGAAAATTTATATATACAACCTGTGGCCAGAAAGTTCGGTGAATGAATTTTTATTTCAAATACAGTATTGTACAGGATCAAATACAATTTACTGTCCTTCAAAATAATCTCCATGGATGGTAATGCACTGTTTGGAACGAGTATATAAGTCCTGGAAACTCCTGTAAAACAGTCCTTTCGGAAAGTCTTTCAGCTCGGCCGTCACGGCGGAGTCCGTCGTCGCCTAAAAAAACCAAGGTATGGTCAGAAAAATCGCGCATAAAGACAATACTTTTCGAATTCTTTGACTCTAATGGTCTCATTCAGAAAGAATTCCTCCCTGAGAGTACCACATTGAATGCTGTTGCCTACGCCGATGTTCTGAAGCGTTTACTGCAATGGATCCGCCGCGTTCGCCCTGAGTACGCTACGCAAGGCTCCGGGACTCTTCTCCTCGATAATGCCCGGCCACACACCGCCTTGGTTGTACGGCAATTTCTGGCCGCGAATGGAGTTGTGACACTTGCAGCCCCTTATTCACCTGATTTGGCACCTACAGACTTCTTCCTCTTCCCCAGATTGAAGTCAGCTTTGAAGGGAAAGAGATTTACGGACATCACCGACATTCAACACAACGTGACGGCCGAGCTGAAAGCTATTCCGAAAGAACTGTTTTACAGGAGTTACCAGGACTTATATACTCGTTCCCAACAGTGCATTACCATCCATGGAGATTATTTTGAAGGACATTAAATTGCATTTGATGCTGCACAATACTGTATTTGAAATAAAAATTCATTCACCGAACTTTCTGGCCAAAGGTTGTATATATGAGTGTCATACACAACCATACGCCATTGTTTTGGCGAATAGAATGTTTATATAAAATTCAAAAGAAAGACGCATCATTTTATTCGCATACCCAGAAAAGGAAGGATGTTAGATACTCCTTTTTACGAATAGAATTTTTTTTAAATAAAAAATGTATGTGATTAAATGCAAACTATCCTGTTATTATTTTCAGGGGCAAAGTACTTCTACACGTAAAATGCTGAAATGATTGACTGACACCAGGATTCACATCCAAATTTATTTGAAAATTAGTAAAAAATGTTTCTTGTGTACTTTATAAAAGGAGAATTTTGATTTCATAATTCTGGTGTCAACGTGGCATTTTAGGATTAAAATTACGTTGTCCGAAAATGAACCACAGCCAATCAAGGGGATAAAAATTAGTACGGGATACGTCACTGCATTGCTGTCTGCCTTAAACCCTTGAGGGACAAGCAATTACGTTTGTGAAATGCTGAATTCCCACCGGAATCTTTGAAAAATTCTATTTCAAAATAAGTAAAAGCAATTGTACAGCTTTTTTCCACCAAAGATAGAAAAGTAAAATTTAATAAAATTTTTCTGGTGTAAAACTTCATTAATCGTAAGTGGTATATAATATATACCGGTGCCCCTCAAGGGGATAATAACTACAGGGATCTTAATACTCCATTTACTGCAAACCAGTATTTTTTAAGAGAATAATTTTCGGTAAGCTTTTAAACAATAGCAGCAAAAACACCTTTCTAGATAAGTTTCGTTGAAAATTATAAAGAATATTTTCCTTTGCAAAAAAGTGTTGTATGTAAATGGGACTGAGTAGGAGTTCTGTAGCTGCAAAAACCAATTACTAGATCATTAAATATAGAATGTCTACTTACGAAAAGGCCCGATTACCACGGGTAAAATTTCCACCAGTAAAAATGAATAGAAGTTCTTGCCTTATTCATGTCAGTAATAGATTATTAATATGGCGATTAGATAAGAGGAAAATTTCTATTAAAATTTACTGGTGGAAATTTTTCCCGTTCTTAATCTTGCCATTTTTCAATTTGACGTTTCATATTTAACCTATTAATGGCTGCCGTTGCGTTTTCTCAAAATTTACCCTGATTTATTTTTTTTTTTTTTTAGATTATTTTCAACAAATTTTTTCATTGCATATTGTCTATTTGAATTTTATTTTTTGAAAAAAAAAATGTTAATTGATTCGAGTTGTAAAAAATACGAATTCAGAATGAAATAGAACGGAATGTTTTGAAAATTGCTGTTGATAAACTTTTGATTAATTTCACAGATGCACTATAATGAATAAAATAAAATTTAGGAATTCTTGAATAAAATAAAATTCAAGATACAGATTTTGTAGCGGTCAAACTAAAACTATGTATAGTAAATGCCGCTAAATAGTGAATCCTTCAAAGATTTTTACATCGCAAAAATGTAGTTGATTTCTACTGAAGTTTGCGTTTTCGCAACATATGATATCTCACATGAAAAAAAAAAATAAATAAATAAATTTCGCTTTTTCTGCCTCTTAATTAGTCATTAATATGTATAAAATAAAATTTTATTCCATTTATGTCATGTATAAGTTTTTAATGCGTTTATGATCTATTAGTTAATACTACGTTTTTCAAATTATTTAAATTGTATTCTTCTAAATCTATATGAAAAATGTTCCTTCTTCCAATCAGTTATAAAATTCTTCAAAAATCATTTTTTATTGTATTTTGTAATATCACGTAACGTTAGGAAGAGTAAAGAATTTTATTTCAATAAATATCCCGATATAAATAGACAGCAATTTCATACTTAGAAATTTCCTTCCAGTTTTTCATTTTCAAATGTAATTTATCAAAATAAATAAATATTTTCGGATATATTATTGTATTTCTGTTTGATAAACTTATCATATAAATTTTCATTTTGATTCAAACAATAGCTGTTGAAACATACCCTCAAAGTTCTGAATTTACAATGTGCTCAATTTACGATTATCTTGATAGATTTAACTCCGTCGCTCTTCTTTAAAATAAAAAATGAGATAGTATTCAAATTTGGATTTCGTGTTCAGAAAACTATAAATAAAAATAGGTCTGAATAAAAATGTAGTGACTGCAAGAAAGTATTCTTTACCTTAGGCATAAAATATATGCGAATGTATTTGTAAGCATATTTAATTCATAAATGTTATCCCATGTAATATTTAGAAAACTGAACAGAAATTTGATCTCACACATTCACGACGGGAAACCAGAATTCTCGTTTTCATTCAAAAAACATCATTGGCTAAGGCGGCTGGCTTCAACCTTACAGAAAAGGAATTTATATCATGTTGTTCATATTTTCTTTAGATTGTAAGACATTTTATATTAAATTCGTACATTGAAAGATATTTACCGATAGATAAACTTGGGAAACCTATCTAGAACACCAATTTACAAAAGACACTCAGAACAAGGAGGGGCTTCTATTTTTATAAAATTCAGATTTGATAAATATTGATCGTCGGCAATGTGTTAAATCTGGAACCAAGATGCGTAAACTCCTAATTTTACAGGACTGTTGTACCAGATAATAAACCAGATTAGATAGATAACATAGATTTCAGAGAAGAAACCTTTGGATGTTTTTATAGTGATGTAATCCGATCTATGTTTAATCACAGATTTTTAAATAATTTTATACAATGAAATATGCTAAACCATTTTGTTGAACCATGCTGGGTGGTTTTTTTCGAACCTTGCGTAAATACGGTTTAGATTCCCTTATAAAGATTACCACGGAGAGAACCCCCTTCGGGTCTCTATCCCTAGTGCAGAAAATCGGCCATCATAACACCATCACACATGTTGGTAGAAATGTTCGCACACTGTATATACATTTTATTTATTTTCGTTTTGCTGGAATAGTCCAGAAAAAAATCATTCCCTACTAATTCTACTGCAAATTATCTTATGAAAATCTATAGGTACTAATGAATATTTATGCTTTCTTCTTACCACTAAATTTTTTTAGTAAATATTTTCTTATTTAACTTCGAAATCTCACTATTAAACAACACGAAAATCTCTATTAAATTTCAATGGTAGCAAAAAAGCGTAAAAGTTAGCAGCTACAACTTAAACCATTGTAATTAGTTGCGCAGATTCATACTATTTATTCGATGGGATTTGTTGGAATGAAAAGTAAAACTTGTTTTTTAACCCATTAACGATTGATGTTCAGTTTTCGCAACATTATATTTGTTATTTTTTAACTTTTTTGATACCAGTAAAAGAGAAAAGTAAAAATTGCCTTATTTAAACAACACATTTCAGCGTTCCATAAAGTAAAAGTAAGCGTTTAACCCCTTCGGGACGGGAGCCTTTTGCGAAATTTTTAATATCTCGTCACCGTTTTTTTAAAAACAGAAATTTGTATCTTCTTGAATCGAGAAAATGCGCTGATTAAATAAGGCAAATTTTACAGTAAAATTTTACAGGTGAGAGAAAACAAGGATTCTGAGCGCTTCATGAAGCACGTGTACGTGTCGCTCGTCCCGAAGTGGATAACAAAAAGTGGTGTGAACTGAATAAATTCCTGTAAAATATGCTGGTACTTAAATCTTTCCGGCACAGTGTTCCCAGTTCGGGATACCTAATTTTAATTCCAAACTTACGATCGGCACGAAGAATATTTTACTAAAATTTTGTTTTATAATGAGCATGTAAAGTAACATGTTTTTAATACCTAAAAAGTCGTTTCTAAATTCCGGTATCAATCAATCGTTTCATCATTTTACAATAAAAATTGCCTGTGCCTGAAAGGGTTAATGGGTTAATAAAGGGGAAGATGTTAGAATCGCATATCTGCCAACGTCTTACCTTTTTTATACCAAAAATATTTAACAGACAAATTTACCTTTTTGAATCGCCGTAATCTGCCGATTAAATAACCCAAACATCTCTATTAAATTTTTCTGGTGCAATAGAGCGTGAGAGTTGGCAGCTATAAGATGGGAATAATTTCGGTTTCATTGAATGTTTGGCAGAGTAAGTGCGGCAGCCATTTTTAACATGGTGGCGGTTTCTTTGAATTTGGATGTTTAAAAGGGATATTGCTCATAGAGTTTGAGAGGTTTTACTTTTTATTCTGAATATTTAGAATTTCTTTTTTGGGCATGTGTTCCTATTATTTATTTATTTATTTATTTTTCACTCTCTCATTACTGTGATATTAGAATAGGGGTGGCCAACTGTGGCACGCTCGACACCACTAAAATTTTACAGCAATCGTTGCCTTATCTAATCATCGAATTTCTGCGATTCAAGAAGTCGAATTTTTCTGTAAAATTTTAGTGGTAACTGGCGTGCCACAGTTGGCCACCCCTGTTTTAGAAAATAACCGCTGGAAAACAGTTTTATTTCTCTGGTTTAATTTTACTGTGAAATAAAAGAAAGACAATAGCATAGCCTTATTTGTGTGGGCAATTAATTTTAATACAATTATAACTAATTTGAAAAAAAAATGTAATGAAAATTTGATTTTAATTAAATGCGTATAAACAACATTTTCATGTTCTTGTGGGATTCGTTTTGCTGATATTTCATTTTTAGTGTTTCGTTCATCTGACGAAACCCTATTCGTCAGATTATTTTATTATAATTTATTAATTAAATGATAAAGTATTTTCAAAATAATATTAAACGAAACCCTCTGTGCGATCTGAGATTACACTTACCAACTTGTTTTCTTTATCCGTCAGGATAGAGAGAGACAGACAGAAATCCTATCAGTTTTTCTCGACGTTTATAATTTCTAAAATATCTAAAAGAAATTGCAGAGTTTTAATCACTTATGAAATTTTACGAAAGATCAAACAAATTATGAAAAAAGAGTCTCTATGTAAAATCATTCTTATTTTAGAGAATATTTACGTTCATCTATGTGCAATTGGTCCTTCAAATCATTGGAATTTTGTGCAATCTTTGGATATCGTAAAAAAAGCTTTAAAAACTCTGGCTCTTTACAGCAAAGTTCATTTTCCGCAAGGATTCTCACTTCGTCCTTCAGAAATCATATCGACAAAGATACACTCTGATGGGATATGTAGCTAGGACAGGACAGGACTTACAGGACATCTCGACCTCGACACAAGTAATATGTGGTTAGGTTTATAATTAGGATAGTCGGTGCATAACAACATGTCTAGCGAGACCCACTCTCAGGGCAGGACTCTGAGAAAACTTTGTAGGGGTAAGAAAACAATATTTTTAGCTGTTTTAGGAATATACCTTGGTGAATTAAAGTAATTTAATTTCGTTGTTACTCTTTTCATTTTGTGCTCCGATCATCTTCTATATATGTCAGAGTGCATATTGTCCATTTTGAAAGATTTGTATGTTCGCAGTGTCTTTTAGTGTAATGTTTCTGGCTTTATAGCTATTTTAAAAACTTTTTTGGCAAATATTCTCTTTTTCGAAATAATCACTTTTGATACGATATTAGTTAAGTGCTGCTAGGTATATAAAAGAAAACAAAAGGGTACTACTGACCAAAAATTAAAAGCTGGGTATCTTGAATAAGTAGTGCTAATAAAAAATTTTAAATATTGAATAAATAACACTAAGTAATAGGAAAAAATGGCAGAGACTCAAGTTAAGTTAATCATCCGAGTTGTCCCTTCGATTAATAGAATAAGACGAATAGGACATTTATTCTTGTAATTTTTTTATTAGATTTTTTGCATAAGACATTTTTTGAAGGAAATGTTTTTCTCATAATAGGATGCCAATACACTTCTTCTAAATGTTACGTCATTTGGTTGAATTTATTTTTTCGTATTACCAGGGAAATCGTATATTTTTCTGTTACATGCACCAAAGAAAATGCACATTTTCATTTATAAAGCACAGGTTTTTTCTGTCACCGTGTCAAAATAACTTAATTCTTTTCATGATTGTCTTTTAACGATTTTTAACGTGTGGGAATCTACAGAGCTGCGTTACGGTGATCGAATTATTATTGCATTTTATTTATTTTATGGGTACGCCATCATGTTTAACATGGCTAAACCAGGTGGTTCTGCTCGTACAAAATAAAAGCAAAAATGGATTAAAAAACGGTGGGTGTCATTTTACAGTTGGTGATTTAAATTAAGTTAATATATAATATCCCACCGCTATTCAAGGCGATTCATTTCACTACATTTATCAAAAAGAAACGAAAAATGAATTACCCACTTATAGTTCACTCAGTCCACGGGAGAGTTTCTCAAATTTTGCATCTAAATAAGCTTTGTGTTTTTAGTAAATGGATTTACCAATGTATATCAAACTTAATATTTAACCCTTTTAGTGAGATGAACATGTAGATAATATACTTAATTTTAATTCTCAAATGCCAAATAGACGCCATAATCTTGTGTATAAAATTATATATAAAATTTTCCGTTTATTATACATGTGAAATATAGATTTTTCTTAGTTCCAAATAAATTTAATTGTAAATTCCGGTGTAAATCATTCATTTCAGTAGTTCAGCAATGAAAGTGATTTGTCCCTGAAACGGTTAAACAACATTTATATATCTTGATACAACAGCATCGATATCTAAAAAAATAATTTTCATACCAAAATCTGAGAATCTTCATATCTTGCGAAAGACGAGATTTTTTTTTTTTTTTGAATAAAATAATGATTTATTAAATCGTCACTTATTTTACTATGTTGCTTCAGAATAAATGTATTTTATTTAGAAGTTTGGGCTTTATACCATATTAGTACAAATGTATGGGAAGTGCAAAAGTGTGAGACACCTACACATCTGTGCGTAAGGAGCTGAAAAGTTATAAAATTTCATTTTAATATTCATCAATTTTTTCATGGTTCATAAGGGTCTCAGGACTCTTAAAATTGGAAAAAAGAGAAAAGAAAAGACCATATTCAACATTTAATATATTAAAATATATAGGATTTTAAAACGCAATTTTTAGAAGGATGCAAGATATAAGTATGTTCTTTCATTTCGTATATTTAAAAGAATACAAGATGCATAATTAATATTTATAGGCGGCTTGAAACTGTCAGGCATTTGCCGAGTATAAAATTGGTATGACAGTTTGCGCGAAGGATTACAAAATACATTTTGCAATTAGAATAAAATTTTTTGTGTCTAATTTTACTTCAGATTATAATAATTACCGTGAACCTAAATAAATTAGCATTTAAAACATTTTTATACTTTTAATACAATGTTGTATTTAGCTAATACAAAATTTTAACATAAGAAGGAATTTTTAGTTTCAATTTAAACAGACTAACAAAAAACATATATTTTGAAAATTTCATGAAAAAATATTACGAAGTTTTTGAGATATTCTGCGTGTTATGAATGAAAAAGTCATTTTGAGAAAATAACTTCCATGTTTCGGAAACACCAATTTAACTATTGTGCTGGTAATTCTTAAATGCATAACTTCTGTTGTAATGGGAATTTCCAGAAAACAATTACCGCAATTTCTGGCGTATAATTCGCGGATCAAACAATCATTTTCTGACCCAGAATTTTTTTTTAATTAAATGTAACTTTTTTAAATCGTAGTAAGTATTTGGCTTCAATAACTAAATAAAATTTCTTGGTCCAAACAGAATTGTTTGATCCGCGGATTATACGCCGGAAATTAAAGTATATAAAAATGTTCAGATAATGTAGGATTTTAACGTATAACAAATTAAAATTTCGAAAATTTTGAATCTTAAAGAGAGGTCTGAGACCCCTTAACCATAAATAATTAAATATTTTCCTAAATGTGAATTCTATATAAATTTGTACAAAAAAGCAGTGTATTTTAAAAAACAGAATAGCATTTCCTTTAAATTTTAACTATTAAAAGTTTTTCCAATTTAACTATGAACGTATCTCATTAGACAAAATAAAATTCTTCGCTTTTCACATTACGTTTAAAACTCGCCGACAACTCATTAAGAGGCTAACTTTTTTTTAAATATGAGACTGAAATAAATTTGATAATTAAATGTAGATATATATTTTAACTACATATTTCTCTAGATTAGTATTGTTAATTTATACCAGGGCCTGATAACAGCCTAAACAAACTTACATCAATTTTGTAAAAATAAATTTTCTCCCTATTTAATCTGTGAAACCTGTAATCAAAAAACATATTTTTCTGTTTAAAATAGAGATAAATTATTTCCTTGGCGATAATTAAGTTTTAGAATCAATTAATCACAATAATCGAGGAAAACGTGTTCTTAATCTTGAAAGTATTAATTATAAGATTACGAATTTAAAACTTTAAAACATGGAGACAATTTCTTTTTAAAAGAGGATTCAGTACCTAAATAATTAATAATTATTCAAATGATAATTTGGCTATTATTAAATGAACAATTCAGACAATACATATTCAACAATTCATATAAAGAAGACAAAAAATATATTGTTAACCCCTTGAGGGACAAGAATTACTTTTGTGAAATGCTGAATTCCCACCGGAATCTTTGAAAAATTCTATTTATAATAAGTAAAAGCAATTTCACGGCTTTTTTCCACAAAAGTTAGAAAATTAATATTTAATAAAATTTTTCTAGTGTAAAACTTCATTAATTGTAGGTGGTATATAATATATACCGGTACCCCTCAAGGGGTTAAACCAGGGGTGGCCAACAGTGGCACGCCTAATACCACTAAAATTTTACAGAAGAATTCGACTTCTTGAATCGCAGAGATTCGATGATTAGATAAGTGAATGATTACTGTAAAATTTTAGTGGTGTGGCGCGTGCCACAGTTGGCCACCCCTGGGTTAAACAATTGTATTGGAAAGTTTTATTGTTTTTAATTAATTCTCCAAATAGGTAAAAAAAAATTCAAATATTTCTTTTTAACCCGGGAGAACGCGCGCATCCCAGGGTATGAATGGTTTTTACTTTGTCACCAATAAATACATATAATAATCGTCACCTTACTCAGTCGGAGACAATAAAAAAAAAATTCCGCAACAAAATAAGTTGAAGATTACTCAAAAGAAAAATAGTGGTGGCAATAGTAAAAAAACCGTACCCACTATGGGTCTAGAAGGCCCGGCGCGATTCCTATCGGGTTAAAAATTATTTTTTAAATGTCCTTTACTTTTGAAAATTTACTCGATTTAAAATTCCATTTCCTCTTTATTTTTTTATGTGCTTGTCATATGTTTAGGGTTAGCTGGGGTAACTGTATACACGAGGTAACTGGGCCATAGGCTATTTTATAAAAAAACGTTGATGTCTTTTAAGTTTTAGATTTTGTGAACAAAGCACATGTTGTAATTAAAATATATTGTTTGTCAAATGGGTAAAATCGTAAAATTATCACAGGGGTAAATATCATAATTATATGAAATGAAGACTGAAATCTAAAGGCAAATATATCTAAAGTCAAATAGCAGAAGTGTGGGAATGAAAGACTGAAATCTAAAGGTAATATAACTTTGTTTTTCTGGTGAAAATTGGTCACGTAAAGAAAACTATTTTTTTACTTCAACTGAGGTTCCATGTGACCATAAACTATTATAAGAGAAGAGTCCTTTTTTTCTTTTTTAAATTAAACTCCAGTTTATTAACTGTGCACACTAAAATGTACATTTCAAATTAAAATATCGTTGACCACTCACAGAAATTCTTCTTCAAAGAAACTTTATACTGTGCATGATCCCAAGAAAAAAGGTTAATTTTTCCTTACGATATATGTTCTTTGGAATTCAAGTCGAATATTATTATTTTTTAAATATATCAAATCGTAAAATTTATCTTCCTAATCAAACTTAATAAGGCAAAGTAAAAGAAAAGGAAAAAGGCTTATCTGTTTAGCACAGGGGTGGCCAACAGTGGCACGCCTAATACCACTAAAATTTTACAGAAAAATTCGACTTCTTGAATCGCAGAGATTCGATGATTAGATAAGTCAATGATTACTGTAAAAGTTTAGTGGTGTGGCGCGTGCCACAGTTGGCCACCCCTGGTTTAGCATGTTGAAGACGACTCGCATCGTTGAATAGATCACTACCCTTCAGGCTTCATATTCCGACGCTGAGCGAAAAAATGGCAAAACAGGACAACAGGATATCACATTTTTTTTACGCTTCTAACTCGGTACCAACTCCTACACTACTGTAGTACTGTATCAAACTTTGCACAAACCTCGTGGTGTGGGTTACCACACACTACAACGCACTCCAACAGGCACAACAAAAATTCGCCAACAAAATAAACTCATAATACAAATAGCCTTATTGATAAAAAGCGACAAATCTGCCAAACTGGCAAAAGGTCGAATGAAAAAGACGCTGGTTGGTTGGAATCTTCCTGAATAATATGCAAAATTATTTGCGAGGCTTCAACCAACCAATGAGAGGAAAGGGCGGTAAAAATATGACTGGAAGTTGAAGTAGAAGTACATGAACTAAGACTAACTATTGAAATTAAATGAATATTAAATAAAATAAAACATTGATTTGAAATGGCAAAATGAATATTGATTAAAATGATACTTAAAAATCAATATAAACAAATGATAAATTTTAGAAGAGCAGAAGAGTAACTTAGATTAACTTTGAAAACTGACAGGCTTCGGAAACCATTGAGGAAAACAAATGGGATTCAGAAACCATGGAGAACGACATAAATGGAGATGCACCCAAATAGGAATGTTGTGAAGGAATCGATATAACAGATTTAATACGATTCCCTTCACAACAGCACCCTAATCTCTACTTCCTAAAACAACGCGTAACAACTCAATCATAACTCTTTCTTTGCTTTGATACACTCTTAATTCAAAAGAACGAATTATTAACTCAACAAAAGAACGAAAAGTTTTACGCGTGCTTTTGTTCTTTCTGAGTATCTGTTTTATCAAAAAGAGACATTTTCCACAAAAAACTGGTTTACCAAATCATCCTTTTAGGAGTTGCATCCCTAGGACCGCTCATTTTAGACCGGAACAGAAAAATATCTCTAAAAGAGTGGTTTAAGAAGCTTCCCGTCGCTTGTTTCTTTCAAGCGTCAAAGCTTAGCGTTTCCTACATGATAAAAACAATATTACAATTATAATTTGACTGATTTAAAAATGGCATAGAATAAGATAGATGGATTATGTCCACGAAAGCAGGGGGGGTGGGGCAATTATCACAAAGAATTGGATAAATTTCGTTTTTGTTTCCCAGCTAAAACCAAGATGGCTACCGGCTAGTCTAGGATTTTACTAATACTGAAAATTCTAAGGTAAAGTACGTTGTTTTACTTCATCTTTCTTGTAATTCCTTCACCATTCCTTGTTGTATTTTCACATTGTATATATGATTTTTTGCGTTATTTAACGTTAATACTTTTAAACCGGAAACATGAACTTCTTAAATTACTTTTTTTCTTTTTTTTTAATGCATCTGTTCCATAATTTTTATAATCAATAAAATGCACTTAGATATGTATTTTTCTCGTATTCAAATTGTCTAAAATTACGCTAATTGGTATTTACATGATTAAACATATATCATTTTGTGCTTATATTATTGATTATTAATATACTAATTTGCTCATGACACTCAGAAATATTTGCGGAACACAACCCATGATTATAAAAATTATTAAATTATTATTAACTTATAATATATGTTTTTTCTTTTTTTTTATGTTTCAGTAAGTACAAGTATTTAATAAATTGTGTTCATTTGGATAGTTGCACACATCTACACTTTAAATATTATTTTTTAAATTGCCACAGTATTATTTAAATAGTACGAAATGTAAAAGATAATTTAAAAAAGTATCAGAAAATAATAGATTAGTAAAAAATATTATCAATTTATTTTATGACACAACTAGCTTGACCTTTTTTTTTAAATTATGATTTTGTGAATTTTTATTTTTGTGTTATACTTCGCTCTGTTCATATTCAAAAGTTTAACTAAACAAAAGTATGCAGTTATGTAACACATGAATTCTATATTCCATAATTATTTATCTGTGTCATAAGCAAAATATATTAATAAGATATAATAATATCAGAAATAATTAAAGAAATCGACATTTCCGGATTAAAACTAATAACGTTAAAATTATATATACAATATGAAAATATTAAAAAGAAAAAAATCATAATGAGAAAGATAAAGTAAAAAAAGCGCACTTCAGGATATTGACAAGGTAGAAAATCTTGTCTTGTTATGGCGCGAACATATCTTTTATTATTATTATTATTTAATTTATCTTTCGGAAATGAAAAACTAAATTTCTTCTGCATCTACATTAAAATAAAACAAAATGGAGTTTTAAAAGTAATACATTTTGCAAACTGGGGAGTTATATATATTAAAAAACAAACAAACAAAAAAAAATCTGAAAATAAGAGGAAAATAATTTATTTTGCCTATTAAATTTGACAAAAAAATGGGTTTAAAAATGACTTGTCAATAATGAGTGCAGTCACTCGTTTTTCCTATTAATTTAGTCGAAAAAAGAGAGAAAACAGCTTATCAAAAAGGAATGAAAAAAAAAACCACTCCGCAAGATGGATGAAATTCACTCCTATAGGATAAGTGCATTTTCAATACAGAAAAGGAGTGAAAATACACTCAGTCGGAGTTAAAATCGCTGAATTTTTTTAAGAGAGTAGGTTGTCAAAAATTTACGTTTCTTTTTTAAAAAAATAACGTCAATTTGGTTGAACTTCTTCGGCTTTTTATTAAAATACTGTAAGTACTTTTATTAAACAATCTTTTTTTTTTTAAGGTTAGGCATATAACTACATTAATATTATTAGGTATCAATACATATTTACTTCATATTTCAAATGTAAGTCCGGTGTCCCAGTTACCCCATAATTTTTTGAAGAATGGGGTAACTGGGACATGTATCAGGGTTAACTGGACCATGTTGGATCCAGTTACCCCAATAGCAATAAATATTTTTTTTTAGTTTCTCTTACTACGGAAAATAAATTTCTCCATTGTTCTTTGCTAACAATAAAGAAAATTATAGAATACCTTATTAAAATTACGTAATAAAATTAAAAAAAATCATATTGGGGGTATCAAACAAAATTTCTCAACCCCTTGAAGGGCGGTGATGCCATTATAGCATCGCATAATTTTATTCCCAAATTGCCATTGGCACCGGAATTTTATAATGAAAATTTCACCTTTATTAAGTACGCGAATATAAATTTTTACTTGTTTACAAATAAAATCTCTTAAAAACACTGGTGTCAAAAAATTATTTCCCCATTTTATGAATACAAGCACTTTGCCCCTGAAAGCGAGATATCCAGACCTTGAAATTTTACGATACAGATGAAGTACTTAAGTACTTACGTAGCCGTTTGTTCATAGATTTACATTGTTATTCTTTTCCTCAAAATACCCTAGTAACTTTTATTCTTATTACCTATACTAAAGTGCACAAGTATTTACTTAATTTTTATGTTTTTGGTGTAAAAAAAATCTAATATTTTCACTTTTAGTGCATTTTTTAGGCACATTGACAGAAAAGGTTTCTCTTACAACGCTATTTAGTTGATATATAATTTACATGATCTGCCTTATTTTTTTTTTTTAAGTTGTTTACACTTTTTCAAACAGGACCTGATATCCCATATGAAAAAAATAAACACGTGTGGAATATAGAACGTCCTGGTCCACTTACCCCATTTTCACGGGGCAACTGGACCCATGAGGAAATAAAGATGAATATATACAGATTTTTTTTTAATATTAAAATGGAATTTGGTGCATTTCCGTCTGATATAGGGAACAGTGGCGTGGCGTGAAAATTTTCGGTGGTCATCGCAATTATTTAAGTTTGTGGTGAAAAATTATTAACTCTAAAATTCAATGGTTGAATGTTCAAAAAAGAAACTTTAAATCTTACCTTCACTTATACATGAACTCCAAATGTTCTGCTAAAATTGGATTGTAGAGTTTTAAAAGCTTATTAAGAGTTTTAAAATATTGCTTGGTCATCGCCGCATCCAGCGATGGCCGGACGCCACGCCACTGATAGGGAACCTAACTGAGCACACTTACAAAAGTTCAGACTTTAATTCAAGTGCACATTAGCTTTTTGAAGCTGAATTGCCAGAATCTCCAGAGTCATATTATAAAATCATGGCCCCTTTGCTTCACGTAAACTTATGCATCGCAGGAGTGTCAAACTATGGCCCGCAGGTTACCACTAAAATTTTACAGAAACCATTGCCTTATCTAATCATCGAACTCTGCGATTCAACAAGTCTACTCTTTCTATAAAAAATTAGTTATAACTTGTGGGCCACCGTTTGACACCTCTGATGTATCGTATTGTTTTAACCCTTTATCTACTGACTGTACTTATAAGTACCACTCACTTTAAACTTTCATCCCATAGTGAATATTACTAATATTCTAATGATACTTTCCAAAAACACTCTTTTAACTCCACTTTGTCCGCATACATGGCAGCAGTAGTTCTATAGTTTTATTATTTTAGCGAGGAAGAAGGCTATCTTTGACACAGATGATGGGTTTTGTGACGACATTTTGTACAGATTGTCACGCTCGTCTTTTTATTGCTGCAAACACAGTAAAGGTATAAGATAAGTGTTGGATTTTTTATGTGTTCATTATGATCGTATAATACAGTTTGACTAGTACTTTTAAGTGAAAGGTGTATGTATTTGATTTAACAGTTGAATAACTCGGTGGTACTTATAAGTACTGTCAGTACACTGGGTATTGGAGAAAAACTTCTTGTTTACTTTTCATCTGTGTAGTTATTCATCGTTTTGTGTAGTAATTTCCCCTGGTATTTCTTTTCTGATTCATTATTATTTTTTATAAGAAATTGAAAAAGTGTTGGCACCGGCTCGTTTTTGCTGTGCTAGAAATGGCAAGTGTAAATTCATATATTACATATGTGGTAATGCGAGAGAACATGTTGTCACTTGAATATAGACGCCTCATAACTAAAGTACTGCTAACAATATCGAAACATAAAAAATAAATAGTTTTTTTCAGGCAAAGCTTTGTCAATGCCAAAGTGTTGAAATATTTAATTTGCACCGGATATTGCTAAAAGATTTGTTTGTAAATATGAAAAAGGCTATATTTTACGCACGTATTAAATCGAAAATTTTTCTGTTGCCATTTGAAATATCTTGTGGGTTTTCTGTTACGATATTTAATTCATAGTGTACTGGCGGTACTTTTAAGTATCACTTAAATTAATTACCTCTAAATAATTTAATTTAACATTGGTGAGTATTTTGTTTATTTTTATCCTTTAATTTTCATTGTAGTAATTTAAAAAAATATTACATGGATAAAATTGCAGTAGATAATAATGCAGTAGATAAAGACCCTTAACGATCGCATTAAATTACGGTTTAAAAATTCAAATTGCTTATTGGCACCTCCTTTTTGAAAAAGAAATATTCACCTTATTTAATGACAGGTAAAATGATACCATAATAAAGCCAATTGCACTATCTTATAAAACTGGTGGGAATGAAACAATCTGAATAAAAGACACAGCCCGTGAATATCAGTGTAGCGAGAATTAAGGGGTTAAATATGTTATTTTATATATATAAAAAAAATGAGGAGGGGTGATTTCATACGGAGGGATGTCAAATAGTGACCTGAGGGATAAAACTAATTTTTTAGCAGCAATATCTTCCTTACTCAATCGTAGATTTTCTAGGATAATATAATCTGAAGATTGTGAGTTAAATGGTATCCGTAGGCGCGAATTTGAGCAGTCATATTATATTCAATTTCCAAAACTATAATATGTGATATAACGTCAAATTATTTAAAAATTACAAATATTTCTTTAAATATTTGTCAATAGTGGTCTATTTTGAATGTTCAAATAACATGCCTTAATATCTTATGCATATGACAATTTTTACAATGGCAAGGATATTGAGTGTTTTTTGCTTTAACACTTTTTGGCGCAGAGAAATTATGTTTGTAAAATGAATAAATGATGGACTGACACCAGAATTTACCAACGAATTTATTAGAAAATAAAAACTTGCTTATTTTCAAGTACTTTATAAAAGGAAAACTTTAATTAAATAATCTTGGTGCTAGAATGCTTAAATGTAGGTGTCCTTTTTTTTTGGACTAAAGAGTTATAGAGTGTACAGTAATTCTCAAATTTGCTGTTAAAATGTCTTTAAAATGTTGCAAAATGAACTGAAAAACTAAAACCTATTACACTGAAATATGCTTCATTTATTTGATAAAATATAAACGTCCTAACTATGAAAATATGTTTAAATTTATAATAATTTAATATGTATACTTATATCAAGTTTCGCACAAATCTTGGAATTTTCAGGGAGTCTGGCACTAATATTAATGATAAATAAATTCTATTTAATTTTTTAATACACAGAATTCGTAGTTACCTAGTTTATTCAAAGAATTTTCAATATTTTTCTACAGTTAAATAAAGCTAAAGAAACAGTTAAACATTTATTGTAAAATCGTGCAAGGGTCATTCTCCAAAACTAGGACAATTTTATCATAAAAAATATTTTTAAAAAGTTCTTCAAAAATTATGAAAAATATATGACAACTACTATAGGCATGATAAATATAGAAATAATATTAGCAGAGAACATCATGCTGTCTTTGTTGAATAAATAAATAAATGTCCACGGACTTGATAATACTCACTACAAATGCCATACTAAATTACCATTTACAGTAAAAGATTATTCCATTGGAAGTAAAGAATTTCATTCTTTTTCAGTCAGAAAATCATAACAGATCAACAAATGTGAATCGCCTCATAAAATAAAGGATCATTTTTAATTAGCTGTCAACTTTCCGCTTCTCTTTTTTGAAGACGAATTTTTTCAATTTGTTCCTTTTTTTCATACCTCCCTTGTTCTTAAAATGATTTAATAAAAGTGTAAAAATAAGGCACAATAATTTCCAAATCAGAACAAGTAATTAGTACTTTTATTTATAACACAGAGCTATTGCACACATCTTATGACACGGAGTTGAGAATATCATCTTTATACTAGCCTAATCCATATAATTTTAGTCTAATGAACACATGGTTTAAAAAGTACTTATGGATACATCTAACAAATATGCTGAAATAGATATTTTATTTGTAATTATATTCTATAAATCGCTGTACAGTGCGCACGGAATTGATATTATAAAAACGTATCTTTACACTTTTAACACTAGAATGCCCGGAAATTTTACTCAAATTTCATAACAATATTTCACCCCAGAATTTTTATTTAACATTATTTAACTGATTTATTTAACGTAATTGTGCTTCGCTTCAATGTAACTTATTTTATGAAAACAATTCTGGCTCCAATTTGACATATAATCATGTGATCGGCGTCTAATCGACTGCTTCCGGGCTTTCTAGTGTTATTCAGAAAAATGATGTTTGTGAAAATACAACTGCAGCTATCCATCCAGTTGTTGAAACAATTTGAATTATGCATATCTGCCAGCATCTTACGCTTTTTTTGTACCACAAAAATTTTATAGTAAATTTTACCTTTTTAAATAGCCGCAATCTGTCAATTACATAAGGCAAAAATTTCTATAAAATTTTTGTGGTTGAAAAAAGCGGAAGAGTTGGCAGCTATGATTATGACACACGTCTTCTTCAAATAACCGCTTGAAGGGCTGTGATGCCTATACGACATCACATGATATTAATCCCTAATAGCCACATTAGCACCCGAATTTTTTTTATGAAAATTTCACTTTTATTAAATTCGCGAAAATACACTTTTACTTGTTTACAAATATTTTTTTCTTAAATACTGGTGTCATTCAATAATGTCAACATTTTACGGAAGCAAATACCATGCCCCTGAATGTGATAAACAGCAAAGGTAGAGTGCTGTCACCTACAGGTTTTATGTTAATTAAAACATAGACACGGAGTTCATACGATACCCTGGTTACAGATTTTCAGAAATAGATTTGACATTTAAAAAATTGAAACAAAAAATATTTCGCTCTTCATAAGAAGCTCGCTGTTAAATTAAGTGTAAGTGCTCAAAGGAATGTGTTTTATTTATGAACATGGGGTAGTTACACCGCACGGAGTTTATATTTACGTACTTCAAAATAAAATTAAAAATTAATGACTAATTAAATTAATGATTTTACACATGAACAGACTACCTCTAATAATACTTCTGCTACTGCATGCAAAAATATTACAAAATGTTACAAATATTTACTCTTTTGCATGCATTGAAGAACTCTGGTTACAACAATTGTCATAGATTTGGTAGAGATCCCTCGAACCCTGTTATATTTTTGTCTAGATTTGTATAAAATAGGCTTTTATATTCCACATTGCATACTATAATTAGTATTTTTATGTGCTACTAAAAACATATTTGCTTCTTTACAGATACTAATAAGATTATAATTATTGTCATTAATAAACTAAGAATAACCGTATTTGATGCTTTAAAACAATTTAATTGATAATTATCTTGAAAAGAAATTTATATTAAAACCCCACCCTAAATGGCTAATAAAAATATGTACCCATCAGTACCTATCGTCATATATTTGGGAGGTTACAAACAGGCATAAAAAATTTGTTGCAATACATAATTTGACTATTTTAAAAAATCATTTCCAAGAAGTTTACAAGGTAAGAACATAACTTATTTATATGAATAGACGATAGAAAAAATAAAAATAAATTTGCTTTATACATTTTGTCATCCTGGAAAACGGAAAATATATGAGCATCAGAAAAGGTCTTCATTTAAGCAAATAAATAACCATCTTGTGATGCCGTCTCTCGGCAACACATAAAAAAGATTAAATAATTATTTTAAGCAGTTTTCATCATGGAACTATTAATAAAGAGGAACTGACATATCCTTAACCCTAGATCTACCGGGAATTTTATTCAAGTTTTAATAAAACGTTCTACACCAGAATTTTTATTTAAAACTATTTAACTTATTTATTTACCTTATTTTTGTCTGGTTTATATACTTAGTTTATTTTAAAGAAATTTCTGGTTTGAATGAATATTTTGTATGTACCTGTCGGGTCCAATGGACCCGTCTGGTAGACGGAGGGTTAAAATAGTGAAGCTTCAACTGTAACCGCTTTAGTAGGAATTGATTACCGCCGGGAGAAACTTTCACGAGTAAATTTATATAGAAAATTTCTTCTTTTTTAAACACCTTAGCAATGAAAAATTTGAGTGATAAATAATCTCATAAACATACATTCATTTTTACTGGTGGAAGTTTACTTTGACAGCAGTCAGGCCCTGCGTTTCCGCAATATTGTGACAACTTAGACAACCACATGTCGGTGTCAGGACAACAGTAAAAAAGATAGAAATGCTTAAGATGTTTGTGAGAAAACATTGCCATGAATAAGGCGGTTCAATAACAGGAAATTTACTAGTCAAATTTCCTGGTGAGAAGTTTGGCTCGGGGGTAATCGGACACTGTTGATACGAATTAAAAAGTATAAAGAGCCGCATCTTGTGACAACCTCATCCATTACTTCTGTCGCAACTCGAAGACGGTACACTACACGTCCAGGGTTGCCAGTTTGGCCCCCACTTTTATTTAAAAAATTCAGATTCACACCAGGAAATACAAGAAGTACTATTTAATGTCAAACTTTTCTTGATAACTTAAAATAAAAATTCTTTTTGAAGCATTTCCGGTCTGAAGTTCAAATTTTGGGATAAAAATGGATGCCAAACTAGCAACAAGAGTGGGGCAAATTTGTAATTCCTATTATCTGCAATGTAATTACAGTTTAATTGTATGTAATTAATTATAGTTAAAATTACATGCCGTAAAAAGTTATTGTAGCACTGGAACCGGAACCGCCCCATCCTATTTTTTGACAAAATTCCTGTGTTTGAGTGTGTGTAATGATAATCAATTACATGCAATTAACCTGTAATTACTCTGCGGATAATTAAGATTACAAATTTGCCCAACTCTGCTAGCAACCCTGTATGTCACATCCTCTTTATTCGTAACTCCATTGTTTTCATCTTACAGAGCATACTTGCAAACTTCCGACTTAACTTCCGTAAAATGTGATTTAATTAAAACCAGGACAAACATGTTTCGAACCTGTATTTTATTTAAAGAAAATATATCAAACAAGTTCCAGTTGAAAAGGGAAATTAAACAGCTAATGGTACATCTCAAAAATTTCCTGGTTAGAAACGTATTTAATCTTTTTTAAATTAACACTTAAATGCATGATTTTTTATTTTGTTTCGAAAAAATTATATATGATTCTCTGAAAGGTTTATAAAAGATGAAAATGAAAAAAATCAGAGCTGCATTTTTCATATAATAATTTTCATTTAATATTTTCCTACTACTGTGCATTTTTTTAATGACATTTAATTTATCATGTTGCTATGGCAGCAGACGAGAAAACGATATCTTTGGAATAAGGGAATAAACAAACAAAAAAGTTTTGTAGATGTTTGTGATAAAATGTTTTTCTATATTAAAAAAAAAAAAAAAAATATGATTAAGCGCAATTAAATAATCTCTATTTGCATGCGAGGTTAAATAATTCCAGTTATAGCTTCTTAGTATTGCAGCGTGGCGTACGTAATATGTATATCCCACATTGCAGTAAGCATTTAGAACTGGATAGAACTCGCGCGATTACGGGTTGAACATAAAAAAAGGCAAAAATTAGTCAAAAACATAAAAAAGATTCTATTTAAAATTTTCGAATTTTTTGCCCCAATCATTCATGGCCCCCCCTATCAGCAAAACGTGTGCCAAATTTCATAGTCCTGAGCCCTGTGGTTTCCGAGTTTTTGAGGTTAAATAGATACGCGCACGGATTTTAATAGGTTAGATTACACCGCACCGGAAAGGTTTAAGTGTTAACTCACATTTTACGGAAGTTATATCGAAAGTCGGCACGTATGACAGAGGGAAAAAATATACAAATTTATTCAAATTAAAAGCTTC
The DNA here is from genome assembly GCA_963932465.1 of Maratus speciosus. NCBI lineage: Eukaryota > Metazoa > Arthropoda > Arachnida > Araneae > Salticidae > Maratus > Maratus speciosus. The sequence continues at coordinate 452,718,805 of OZ010796.1, forward strand.
CTAAATCTAGGACGCAATGCATAAATGGGTTAAACTAGAAATACAAAGCAGCAAATCTCGTAAAAATCTGATAAAAACATATCTATCTAGCACCAGGAAAAGATTTGTTTTAAACATGAAGCAGTAAATTTAAGTTCTTTTAACCCTCGAACGCCGGAAATTTTGCTCAAGTTTCATAAAAATATTTGACACCAGAATTTTTATTTAAAATTATTTGACTGAATTATTTAACGTAAAGCGGCGTGGTTTAAATTTAACTTATTTTCCGAAAGAATATCTGGTTCCAGTTGACATTTAATCGTATGGTCACAGTCGGATCGACACCTTCCGGACGTTCTAGTATTAAAACAGCATTTACTAAAATCCTATTTCTCCGATTCCAATTTATTTTTAGTTACTTTATTTGACTTACCACAATCCACCCATACAAACAAGAAATTTGTTTCTATGCAATTAAAACGAGTACAAAGGAAGGGTCAAAACCCAATTTTGTTTATTCCGAAAATGTAAACGATACAGAGCACTATTTAAACTTACAAAATCATTTTGCATGATTTGGCGAAAATTTCTCCAATTTGCTTTTAACTGTGTTTACTTATCCTTTGCTTGGCAAAAAACTTTGCTGAGTTTCTAAAATTTCTTATCTGCCATATCATCCGTGATATGACATTTTGTTTGTATTAGGTTGGCAACTAAGTTCCAGCAGTTTTTTTTAATTAGAAGTTTTCTACCGGAATCTATATTTAGTTTTTTGGATAGAGTTAATTTGTGTTACAATTCGGATTGTTAAATTAGAGTGTCAAGCTGAGAAAATGGCGCGTTATCGACACGTACTTCTCTATGCTGTTAATCAAGGTCGTAAGGCACAAAAGCTGCTAGCAACATTTATTCTGTATATGGAGAGGGTGTCATAGCTGAAAGAACCGTTCATGATTGGTATGCCAAGTTCAAAAATGGAAATTTTGACATCAAAGACTTGTTCTGGCCGTCTAGTTGAATTTGATGAAGAGCGATTAAACCAAATTTCGCACGAAAATTCGCATCAAACTACAAGGGAACTCGTAGAGAAAATAAATTCTCCCACTTTGCCATAGAGAAGCATCTTCAGTCGATGGGAAAGGTTCTGAAGTGTGGAGTATGGGTTCCGCATGCTTTAAGTGGCAAAACAAAAATCAGTGAACCACAATCTCCGCTGGTTTGCTTCCTCGTCACCGCTCAACTCATGGACACAAGCAACGATTTCTTTACCGAATCGTTATTGGCGACGAAAAATGGTTCCTGTACATTAATATGAAGCAGTGCAAGGAATGGCTTAGCCCGGTAAATTACCAACACCGCGCGTGAAACAAGATCTTCATTCACGTAAAACGATATTGTGAGTATGGTGGGATTGAAAAAGGATTATCCATTACGAATTGCTTGAATGGAATCAAACAGTCAATGCGGAACTCTATGTTCGCAAATGAACGACTCAACACGGCTATTCAAAAGAAAAGACCTAATCGACAGCATGGAGTTCTATTGCTACACCACAACGCCCGCCCTCATATCGCCAATATGTCCAAAGAAGCCATTTAAACGAATGGCTGGGAAATGCTACCGCACCCGCATTGGCCCCAACGGATTTCCACCTCTTTCTATCCCTATCAAGTGCTATGCGCGGAGTTTCATTCAATACTAATGCAGAATTGAGAGCTTGGATGGGTGAATTTTTTGAATCGAAACCGGGGGATTTCTACCAACGAAGCAGTGTTGCCAGTGGATTTTTTAAAATTCAGATTTCTTGATTAGCACCACTATTTTGAAATAGTCAATTTTGCCTTATTTAAGGACATATTAATTAAGACGAAAACCAGGGTAACATTACCATTTTTGAAAAGTTGTGTCAATCAAGATATCTGAATTTAAAAAAAGTAGCCCACTGGCAACACTGTAACGAGGTATTGAAAATCTTGTTGAACGTTGGGAAGAAGTTGTAAGCAACAAGGGAGGATACATTGTTGATTAATTATTAGTTATTTTTTATTGAAAAATAAACTTTTAAATTTTTTTAAAAAAAAGGCGGAAACTTAGTTACTAACCCAGTTGACATTAAATTTTAACCCTTTCGACTCGGGCATCGCTTACACAAATTTTATTCGGGTACACCACTTTAAAAAAGAAGTATTTTTCAAATGCACAATTTAAAAAATGCTGTAATTAAATAAGGCAAATTTTATTTTCCTTTATTACTGATGCCCAAAACAAATTTTACTAAGAAAGATGATGTACAGTCAGACTAGACTTACGAGTGCAAAGAGTTAACCCTCTCGCTGCGTAATTGTTTTATCAAAATCGCTTCCAAAATTGCGTATTTAATTCCTTCGCGACGAGCGACTTTTAAGAATTTTTAATCTTTTTCATCGATTTTTCAAAACAAAAATTTTCGCCTGATTTAATCGGGAAAATGCTCCGATTAGATAAGGCAGAATTTACAATAAAAAGTTACTGGTGGAAATGATCAAACAGGGTTAATTAGACGGGGAAAAATGCATCCAGATGAAATCTCGGGTTTCGCAAATTTGCTACTTCTACGTTGCCCGAGAAACTCTCGGGTTCAGTGTTGCCAGGTGGGCTACTTTTTTAAAATTCAGATTCTTGAGTGGCACCACTTTTTTAAATGATAAAATGCGCCTTGTTTAATGACATATTAATTAAGGCGAAAACAAAGGTAATTTTACAGTTTCGAAAAAGTGGTAGCAATCAAGAAATCTGAATTTAAAAAAAAGTAACCCACTGGCAACACTGCTCGTGTTGCGCAGCTAGAGTGTTAATCATCTGAAATTTAACATAAATTAACTTCATTAAAAAAAGTAGTTAAAAAACGGCAGGTACATTGTTGCCAACCCACTTGGCATTCTATAGTTGACATTACGTTTTAACGACCTAAAATTTAACATAAATTTACTGGATCAAAAAGCAGAATATAGATTCTGGTAGAAAAAGTGTATTTAAACAAACTGCGGGAACTTAGTTGCAAACCCAATAATTATAGTGAAATTTTGAAAAGAAAAAGGTGAATCATTTCTTAAAAGCCTTTTTATATTATAAATAAATAAATAAATAAATAATTATTTTTATTAAGTTCATAATAAAAAATTAATTATTCACCTAATAAGTAATTATATCATGTAGCTTAATAATTAGAAGTCAATAGCTTCATTAAACAATTTCTAACAATGTCCTACCAGTTTAAAAACTCTCATTTTCAGAAAATCGCGCTTAAATGTTTTGCAGGAGATATTGATCCTTCCACAGATGAAGCAAACGAAATCCTGTGGAAGCTATATTTTGAAACTGTTTTGTGATATTGGGATTTTTAGAAATATTAAAGCCGCTAATGTTAAAGTTTTTTTTTTTAAATTATTTAACCCTAGATCTACCGGGAATTTTATTCAAGTTTTAATAAAACGTTCTACACCAGAATTTTTATTTAAAACTATTTAACTTATTTATTTACCTTATTTTTGTCTGGTTTATATACTTAGTTTATTTTAAAGAAATTTCTGGTTTGAATGAATATTTTGTATGTACCTGTCGGGTCCAATGGACCCGTCTGGTAGACGGAGGGTTAAGGTGTTACTCCGGCATCCCTTCTGATATGCCACTACGGTAATTCTCGTTCTGTAATCTTTGGATCAAGAAAACATGTTCAGAACCAAACGTTTTACTAATAAAATGTATCTTACTCATTTGTGATACTTACTTTAATTCCTTTTGAAACACATTTCGGACCACTATAATGAATTCATATCATTTGGAAATCGATAACTCCGCCTATTAATATAACTTTTCTATTATCTATGTTAACACCTTGAAGGGCGGTGGTTTATTTTTGGACCAGTTAATTTTAATTCCTAAATGGCATTTAGGCACCAGAATCAAGGAATGAAAATTTTTCATTAATTAAGTACGTGTTGCAAATATTTGATGATCACTAACCTATCCATAGTTAACTCACCGGACTCGCATCACACCTTTGTTCAAGACGGGAGACGTGGTCGTCCTGACCTCACTTTGATTGGACAAGATCTTTTACCTTTTTTACAAGATTGGAAAGTTGATATAGATCATTACTCGCATAGTGATCATCGATATATCCGTTTTACCCTGAGTCTGTCTCCAGTCCAACATTTCTATACAAGATTTAAGACTAAGAATAAAAAGATGTGTAAATTCAATGCTTTGTTCTCACAACACTTGCCTTGTCTAAATGCTACTCTGGACGGAATTCCTAATCAAAGTGCATTAGATACTTGGACTGAGGAGTTTTCCGCTTTACTACAGGATATCATGAATCAGTGTTTTCGTAGAGGTCGCCTACGTCATTGTCCAACTATTACTTGGTACGATGAAGATCTTCAAAGGGAACGAAACAGAGTCAGTGCCTTGCATAAGAGATATTTAAAAAACATATATGTTATTACGTATAAAGAAAGCTATAACATAGCTCGACGTGAGTATAAGAAGAACCTTCGCAAGGCGAAGCGAAATGCTTGGCTTGAGTTCTGCGATTCAACAAATAATGCATACGGATCCTTATATAAATTTATTTCTAAGAAGAAATTGTCAAATGAAGATTTAATATTTACTACTTTAGAAAATTCTCATGTGTTTGTGAGCTATGACGACGTAGCCGAAGACCTAATGAATCATCACTTTGATGCTAATGCTGATTTTACAGATCCGCATGAATTTACCAGTACAAATTATTATACTAATCAGTAGGATTTCCATCCCATTACAAAAAGAGAATTGTTTTATGTTATGCGCCAGCAGGGTAACAATAAGGCTCCAGGATTTGATGAGATAGATGCCTTGGTGTAAAAAATCGTTCTAAAAGTTTCACGCCTTTTGTTCTTAAGCTTTTTAATACTTGTTTTCGTTTTGCTCATTTCCCTATGTGTTGGAAAAAGGGTCTTGTTTTGTTCTTTCGTAAGCGCAACTGACCACCTGAGTTGCCTAAGTCTTACCGACCAATTACATTGCTGCCGATTGTTGCCAAGAATTTGGAGAGAATAGTGAAAATGCGAATAATTACAGTTCTGGAATCTTCTGCATATCTGGACGAAGGTCAACATGTATTTAGAGAGTCTAAGAGCACTATAACGGCAATGGCTGCTGTAAAGAACTTTGTTAGGGAGGCTTTGAATGATTTTAAATATTGTGCATTAATTAGTTTCGATATCGTTAGTGCTTTCGACGTAATCGATTGGCGAATACTTGCTAGTATTATAGATGACCTTCCTATACAGGATTATTTAAAAGATCATTTCATAGATTGATAGGTTTCAAGTTTATGAGACGGATTCGCTGGTTTCATGCTTTTCGAAGTTGTCCACAGGGGTCCTGTTTGTGTCCCTTGTTGTGGACTCTGGTTGCTGATAAAATATTAAAATATTATAAGCGTCGTTTTAGAAAAATCATTTCATACGCTGATGATTCAGCTATTGTGGAAGGGGCCGATACTCGTGCAGCGCTGGAAGATAGAGTTAACGGATGTATCGAATATTTTAGGAACGCATGTGAAGAGTTTGGCTTGACAATCAGCGCTCAGAAATCATCAGCAATGCTTTTCGGTAAATATATTTTGAACAAACGCCGTCCGATTTTTAAGCTTAGGAATACCAGCATTTCGGTCAAGTACAATGTACTATACCTGGGATTTTTTCTGGATAGCCGTTTCCGTTGGCTTGATCATTTGGATCTTGTTCGTGACAAAGTTATAGACTTTTCGTGCTCCATGCGCAAAACCCGCATTAGATATAAGGGTCTTCCCTTGGACTACATGAAAACTTGGTATCATTCGGTAATTAAGAAGCAGATATCATATGGATATGAAATTTGGTACCGGGACTTGAGATTCCATGGAATTAGACGCTTATCTTCATGCCAGCGTCTTTGTTTATTATCAATAATCAGAGTTTACAGATCTGTATCTACGGAAACTCTTTGCGTAATTTCGTGTTTACCTCCCCTGGAGCTGGAGTTGGAACAGATGTCTGGTCACTTTAACACGGTGCATCATGAAGATTTAGTATGGATAAATGATATTTGTGTAACTAAGGAAAATATTATGCCACATTTACATACATTTGATTATCCTTATTTTGTGTCAACTCATCACATACAGTTTGTAAAGTCACTCACTTCTGTAGTACCTATTTTTAACCACCCTGTAATTTACACAGACGGTTCCAAGATAAACAACACAGTTGGTTCCGCTTTTGTTGTTTATAATGATGGAAAGATCCCTTTAGAAAAACGTTTTAAACTTTACGCTTATAATACTGTTTATCAGGCTGAATTATCAGCCATTGACAAGGCAATCGACTGGTGTTGCAGGGCTGATTTCAGAGAATTTCACATCTACACTGATAGTTTTTCTTCAATACAAGCCTTGCAGAACTTATTTCCAACTGATAAGATTTTGTATAACATATATTCTAACTTGAGACTGTTGAGTGGTAAAGTTATTTTTATGGGTTGGATTAAATCTCATATTGGCCTTGCTGGTAACGAAAGGGCTGACTATCTGGCAAAGTCTGTTATTCTGGATGATGAGTTTGATGAGAGGTTGGATATTTCAATCCCTGTTTCCTTCGTCAAGCGTTTTTATAAGAGTAACATTATCACGAGGTGGACTAATGATTGGAAAATTAGTGAAAAGGGTAGGGATACCTTCCTCATCTTGCGTTCACCGGACGTTTCTTATTTGTGTTATTCAAGGGTAGTAGCCTATTTCATTTCCTCGCATGGTGTTTTTCCAGTGTATTTATTTAAAATTGGCAAGCGACCAACAGATAAGTGTGATTGCGGTAACTTCGGCGACGTTAAACATTTTATTTTCGGCAAGTGTTCTCTGATGCCTCTCTTCTTTAACTTTGTGCGAAATAGAACTCTGTCTTGGAATTTGCAAAATGTTCTCTTGCTGAGATCGAATTATTATAAACTGACAGTTATTTATAATGAACTAAATAAATTGTATTCATTCATAAAGTACAGATTTTGATTATTTTGGTGTAATTAAAGAATTTTTGGTGGTCTTTTGCCGGACAGTTTTCCACATAGTGCTTTGCTAATCTTTCTGCCATCACGCATTTTTGAGTTGTTTCTGGACTTTCAGGGTCTGATGGTCTTTTTTAACTTGAATTGACCTAAAATGTGTTATTGGCTTAATGTTTTATCTTGTCTTGATTATTAGTGTAAGTCGTACTTAGTTTTAAGATATATTTATACAGTCATTTGTAACTGAAAATAACTTAAAATTTTGTTTTTCAGATTCACTCAGTCTTAGTTTTAGTTTTAGCTTTATTTTTATTTTATAGTAACTAGGGTTACAGTCATATGTTAAAACTTGTAAATGACTTTAATTTTTGTATTTTATTTGCTTGGCAAAGTGTGCCATATTTTTGTGACTTTTTAATTTTATTATTTGTCGCTGTTTCCGGGTCTGTTTCGGCGGCTGGGGTTGAGTTAGATGGTGGAGGACGTTTTTCTGCCAGGGATTCAGGGCCTTTACCATTATTTGGTTGGCTCCCTGGTAGAGAGATCAAGTACGTGTTGCAAAGATTTTACTTACTTTCAAATAAATTTGTTTTTGAATTCTGGTGTTATTCAATCATTTCAATATTTTACCTATAGAAGTTCTTTTCCCCTGAAAGGGTTAACTCGACACTGCACAGTAATGGATTTATGAATCACTAAAAATTTAGCTTTTAATATATAAATCCCTTTCCTCGCAACTATTCTATTTAAATAAAAATATTCGCCTTATGTAATCACATGAGCCTGCAATTAACCCCTTAACGGTCGCATTAAATTATGGGTAAAAATTCAAATTGCTTATTGGCACCACTTTTTTGAAAAAAATGTATTCACCTTATTTAATGACGGGTAAAATGATACCATAATAAAGCCAATTACACTATTTTATAAAACTGGTGGGAATCAAACAATCTGACTAAAAGACACAGCCCGTGAACATCACGGGAGCGATAATTAAGGGGTTTAATACGACAAAGAATTTCTCTTTAACCCCTTCATTCTCGCTCCCGTCATATTCTCGGGGTGTGTCTTTTACTCAAATTGTGCGATTCCGACCAGTTTTATAAAATAGTGAAATTGGCTATAATTAAGTAGCGTTTTTCCTGTTATTAAATAAGGTGATTATTTCTTTTTCATAAAAGTGGTGCCAATAAGCAATTCGAAATTTTCAACCGTAATTTAATTCGAACGTTAAGGGGTTAAAATTGCTGGTATCTAACACTAAACATAAGTATTAAAACATACTTCCAAAAGAAAAATTCCTGCACTAATTAATATCAAACATACCGGAAATTTTACTGAAGTTTGACAAAATTTTTCGCATCAGAATTTTTATTTAAAACTATTTAACATTTTTATTTAACTCATTTCTGTGAGATTTATATTTTATTTATTTTATGAAGAAACTTCTGGTTCGAATCTACTTTCATTTGGCACCCGTCAAATGACCTGTCGCTGGTTTATTTAATGCTAATCCTTTATGTGCCAAATTATGAATTCATGAAAATTTCATCTCCTAAAGCATTTTCCTTGAACATTTGAAACTGCATTAGAAGAGTTACACAATCATTTAATAAATTTCAGAAGGGTTTCTCCAATTAAAATTAACTAATTAATTTTGAATATATTGACATTTCATGCAATATTTATAACTCAACTCAAAACTTATATTAACCATTTGGAAAAATGGTTATTTTTTTCGACAGGGTAGGAAATCAAAAGCATATCTGAAGCTTTTTATTGGTTTAATCTGCATTTTATTCGTGTTCTGATTGGTCTATACAGTAATCTGTATTTCCCTTTTCTTTCAACAAAGATGGATTACTTCTGTTGCCACTATGACAAAAAAGTAATAAAAACTACAAAAAAAATTAATAACTCAGAAAAAAATTGAGATACAGCTTTCAAACAAATTGCATTTAAAAGTACATTTTTTTCTCTATACGACAGTGTAAAAAGTAATATTGTGGGATGTTTAGAAGTTTAAGAATGAAATTTTATTTAAAATTGATCGTCAGATTTCTTGGACGAAGGAAAAAACTTTTCCCGAACAGCCAATGAAATGCTTGGATTCGGGAAATCTGACGGCTCGTAGCCGATTTTTGTCGCTTGCAATTTTTACGTGTAATAACTCTATTAATGTTTAATTCATGGCGTACGTAATGTAGGATCAACTCCGTGGGGTTTTTTGTATGCCTTAAATTTTAGTCTCAGAAAAAATCATTTTCCAAATGGTCGTTGTAATTCGTTAAATTGCTTTTTTTTATATTTTGTTTAGTATTTTGTAGAATTAGGAAATATACAAGTATAATGTTCTTACAATGGAAATATAGAAATATTTCCGACACGAAACTTCCTCCCAATGACTGTTCTTCATGCACTTTTTTATGCTGATTACATAACTGTTCTTAGTTTTTTTTTCCTATCACGTATAGTTCTTTTGCAATCGACCCGAGTTGATTTCGAAGATTCGTCGCTGAGAACAAGCATTATATGGTAGTCACACATAACGTAAATGTACTTCTGGATACTTGCCAACTTATTTAACGACTTTTAGAGTACAGTCTGATTGGTATGAACCACTCGTAACCCCCCCCCCCCCAAAAAAAAAAAAAAAAAAAGTTTGCTTCCACCATTACACATCAAATTAGGATTAATGAAGCAATTTGTAAAGACTCAACCACAAGATGGATATTGATTCAAGTACCTTACTATGACATTTCCCTTCCTCACACACGAAAAATTTAAAAAAAACTGGAATTATCGTTAATCCTCAAATCAAAAACCTGATGAAGGAAAAAGATTTTGCAAAAACGATAAATGAGATAGAAAAAGGCGCATGGACTACCTTCAAATGTGTTACCGAAAACTTTCTAGGATATAAAGAAAGATCCGAATTACAGGAATTTTGTTGAAACAATGCTGGGAATTTCCAAGAAATTGGGCTGTAATAAGAGTGTAAAAATGCACTTTAGGCATTATCATATCTACTACTATCCACAAAATGTGGGACATTACAGTAAAGAGCACGCTGAGCGCTTTCACCATGATATGAAAGAGATAGAGTATAGGTACCGAGGAAGATGGAAATGTAAATATCATGGAAGACTACAGTTGGATGTTGAAGAGGGACATAAATGATGAAAGAGGATCTACAAGAAAGACAAAAAGAACAAAGTTTGTTTAATTAAACACTGATTGCTTTTCGTTTTATTAAAGAAATATTATGAACTTATAATTTGCTTAACCTTCCGTCTACCAGACGGGTCCATTGGACCCGACATGTACATTCAAAATATTTATTCAAATCAGAAATTTCTTCAAAACAAACTAAATGTATAAATCAGACAATAATAAGTTAAATAAACAAATTAAATAGTTTTAAGTAAAAATTCTGGTGTAGAATGTTTTTATAAAACTTGAGTAAAATTTCCGGTAGTTCTAGGGTTAATGAAATACTTTGTATGAAATTGTGATAATTGTTGTATTGCATTAATTAAAATATTGAAAAAACAATTTCTTCTTTTTTGTAAAATCCTAACGTGATAGACAAAAATGGAAGTCATTTTCGGAATTAGTATCAAAAATGGATTCAGGAAAACTTGATCATAAGAAATCATCTGACGAAAAGTTTAAAAATCACACTGGTGTTATTATAATTCTAATATTTCTAATTCTAGTATTTCAAAAATCTATGGGTTTTTTTTTTCACTATTTTGAAAAAAATCCATATTTAAAATATGTCAAATTAATAGATTTGTGTTAAGGTTCGTTACGCAATTCGCTATTTTGTACAAATAAACAAAGTCACTTAACACATTCACGCCGGCGCGGTGGGTCACACTCCACTATCTCAGAGCTGTTAAGCCTCCGGCTTTTTGCACACCACTATTATTTTAGAGAATATCTTATTCCTTTAAATCGCCCGATTATTCTAGTTAAATAAAACGACATTTTCTGTATTAAAATACTGGTATCCAAAAAGCCGGAGACTTGTCAGCTCCGAGACAGTCGAGTGTGACCCACCGCGCCGGCGTGAACGTGATAAACTCTTCAAAGGCGGATGTTCATTTTTGGACCGCTTACTATTAATCCATAAACGCCACATTCATAACATCAGCATTTTAGAATGAAATATTTTCCCTTACCAAGAGCAATTATAAAAGGATTTTGTTTATATTCAAATAAATTTGATTGTAAATTCTGGTATTAGTCAGTCATTTCAGAAATTCACGGGTTAAAGTACTTTGCCCCTGAAAGGATTAAACATTACTGGCTTGTGACTTTTCATTTTGGAATAGTTTTAATTTTTTTCAATGATCTTTTAAATTATAAAACATGTTTGTGTTTGAGTGTTAAATTTCGACCGTTTAAAAGAGACAGACATGTGCGTAGCAACCGAGGCCAGTGTTGCCAGTGGGCTACTTTTCTTAAATTCAGATTTCTTGTTTGCCATCACTTTTTTTGAAATGGTAAAATTACCTTTGTTTTCGCCTTAATTAATATGTCCTTAAATAAGGCGTTTTTTACCATTTCAAAAAAGTGGTGCCAATAGAGAATCTGAATTTTAAAAAAGTAGCCCATCTGGCAACACTGACTGAGGAAAGGGCACATGTCAATATCCCGCCACATTTTCGGAATGTAATTTTTCACGCAATTTAATCCTTTCACGAGCAATGTAAATGTGTTGATAAAATGTTTAAATGTTTGTCTGGTACCATGTTTAAAGGGAAAGTAGAATTTATAATAAATAAGTGCTTTCTTCGTGGTGCATTATAAAAGCAAATTCAGATAAAGAAATTCTGGGTTCGATTTGAAAGTTTGGAATAAAAATTAAGCGATATATATATATATATATAACATACTGATGCACCTCAAGGGGTTAAAACAACAATACTGTTTTTTTTAATGTAGCGATGATTACATTCCAAAAAAGGTGGTGCTAAGTTTGGCTGTACGTCATCTCAATCTTGACGCTATGTCTATGTAGACACATTGGTTATTTTTAAAGTGGTTATAAAAAATTTAGAAATATAAAACAAATTTAGATAAAGACAAGCAACTAGCAATATTAGAGCAATATGCAAGTAATTAAATACGTAATGTAATAAAAAATCGGTATACATTTTTTTTTCAAAGCTATATAATTAACTCATGCCATGTAATATTCTCCTTATTTACTGACAGATTAAATTAAGAAAATAATACTGTTCAGAAATAGTGGTAGATTTTAAAAATATATATCCGCTAAACTGACAATGTCATTATGATGCTGCTTCTATGTAAGCACGAGGCGGAAAACTTATTTATTTGTAGAGAAATAGAAGTCAATAAAACGGGTACATGACTCTATTATTTCCATTTCATTCACTTTACCTTCGACCTGTGTCTACTTTTTTTTTTTATCCTGCTTATTCGATAAAGATATCATTTGGATCGAAGTTTCTTACAAAGTGGCGGCAATTTTTCTTTTCCGTGAGATTTTAGAAGGAAATTGCTTTCGGGGGAAGCGTAACACAAAAGAAATGAAACTCAAAGAGAATTTGATACCCGTTAAGGAGAAATAATTTGATGATAGAAAATAGTCAATTTTGAGAGCAATATAAAATTTTACGATAGTGGATAGAAATTCAGTACATGATGTGTTCAAAAACGCATCTGTCGTAAATATAAGAAGTAGCTGCAATAGATGCATTATTGTGTAGCATTTTTAGAATTTTACACTTTTTTGACACATATTATGTGCTATACTTTTTTTTCAGTTTTAAGTAAGTTTAAATGACGCATTCTCTGATGTGGACTACTAATGAGGCTGAATTTAATGTTTTAATACTAAAATAGGGTTACCAGTTTAGTCTCATTTTTTATTTAAAAAATCTAAATTCATACGAAAAATTCAGAATAGTAATTTTTGTATCAGTTGTAAACTTTCAAATGTGTGAAAAAAGTCCGTGCCAGAATACAAACCAGGGATGTCTTGTCCGAAGCAGCCAATGCTCTACCAACTGAACCATCCCGGACTAATCTGGAGGACTAATTCATCCAGATAACCTTTTAAAGTTCACATCATTTAGTCTGATATAAGAATCAGCACAACAGAATAAATTGTAGGTTTTTCATCCATTTAGAAATTTACAACGGATATGATTTATTTACCAATTGAATAACTGCGTTAAAAATATTAATTTAATTAAAAATATATAGTGCTAATAGTGATTTTTGCTTTATCTTAAGATAGAAATTAACGTGATTGCTTAAGAAAAAATCTATTTTCAGAATTTTCGGTATGAATTCTGAATCTCTGAGTAAAAAATGAGGACTAACTCTGAACCCTGCGCTAGATCGGACAAAAATTTTAGCGTTAAAAATTTGCGTACCAGCGTACCAGTAGTTTTTTTATTAAATATTAGGTCATACTCGGGTAACTCGGGTGCCAAAAAGCGAACCGATACCATTTTTCTGAATTAAGATATAATGCTTTTTTAAATTCAGAATTTTATTTCAATAAATATGTTAAATGAACTTTTTCGGAATAAGCGTTGGCAATTAGCCTTCTGGAATCATGGAACTACGAATAAAGAGGAAAGCTTCAACTGTAGCAGGTTTCGCCATGGCTCATTACAGGCGGCCTAAGCTTCCACTAGGAAATTAGTATAGAAATTTTCTACTTATTTAACCTTTCAGGGGCAAGGTACCTGCAGTGTTGCCAGATGGGCTTTTTATTTAAATCAGATTCTTGATTGGCACCACTCTTTCGAAATCGTAAAATGTGCCATATCTAATGCCATATTAATTAACGCAAACACAAAGCGAATTTTACCGTTTCAAAAAAGTGGTGCCAATCAAGAAATCGGAATTTTTAAAAAGTAGCCCACTGGCAACACTGGGTACCGTAATTTCCGGCGTATAATCCGCGGATCAAACAATTCTGATTGAACCCAGAAATTTTATTTAGCAATTGAAGCCAAATATTTACCGCGATCTAAAAAGTTACATTTTATTTTTAAAAATTTCTGGGTCGAAAAATGATTGTTTGATCCGCTGATTATACGCCAGAAATTACGGTACTTGAATTCGTAAAATGTTGAAATAATTGAATGACAGCAGTATTTACAAGAAAATTTATTGGTAAACAAGTAAAAGTATATTTTCGCGTACGTGATAAAAGTGAAATTTTCATTAAAAAATTCGGTTACCAATGTGGCAAATAGGGATTAAAATTATGTGATGCCGTGACGGTATCACCACCCTTCAAGGGGTTAAACTTTTGAGGGGAGGCGGTACGTTTATGAAAGCACTTATTTTTAATTCTAAAATGCCACAATAGCACCCGAATATTGGTAAAACAAATTTCGGTTCATTATGTATGCGAAATATAGCTTTTTTATTTGCAAATAAGTTTGTTCTTAAATTCCGTCGTCGCCTATTCATTTCAACATTTTAGCTATGGAAGTGCTTTTTCCCGGTAAGGGTTATACACCCTATTAATTCAGAATTTCACTCATAATTGTGCCAAAAAATCAGACATTTATTTTTACAGACGGAAGTTTACTTCTGCTGTAGTCGGGCCCAATGTTTCCGCCATATTGTGACAACCTAGACAAACTCCTATCAGTGAAAGAGATTATAATACTGGGTATCCACCTTTAAAAAAAGATTAGAAATTTTTAAAGTTCTTCTAAGAGAATTTTGCATAATTATACCGCTAAAATAAGGCGAAAGTTTATATTGAAAATTTACGGTAGCATTTTGCTTCGGTCGTAATCAGAAACAGTGGATCCGATGTGAAAGATCTGCCGCCGTTTTGTGACAACCACAACAGTTTCTTCCATGTAGCTACGAATAAGGAGAGGAGATATACAGTGCACACCACAGTCGACCAGTTGCGAGTGAAGTAACTGAGGACATTGTCAAAGATGGCGGCTGTTTTTTTCTAAATCGGATCAACAGCCGTCTTGTTATTACCGACGGTAAAAATGTCCCACTAGTAAATTTGATTGAAAATTCTGTCTTATTTAAGCGCTTTATTCATCACAATATTTTTTCACAAGCATGGTAAAAAATTCAATTTTTTTTTACTGTTGTCAGTTTGCACAGGTATTGTAATATTTTTCACTGACACTGGCAAGAGGTTATCGCAGGGTCTGACTACCGCCAAAATGAACTTCCACCAATAAAAATGTATACATGGTTCTGCCATTATCACTGAAATTTTGCATTAAACCTTTATCTACTGACGATACTTATAACTAACATTCAATTTAAATGTTCATCCCATAGTGAATATTACTAATATTCTAATGGTACTTTGCAAAAACACTATTTTAACTCCTCTTTATCCGGATACATGGCAGCAGTAGTTCTAGTTTCGTTATTTTAGCCAGGAAGGAGGCTATCTTTGACAGAGACGATGTGTTTTGTGCCGAAATTTTGTACAGATTGTCACGCTCGTCTTTTTATAGCTGCAAACACAGTAAAGGATATAAGACAAGTGTCGGGAATTTTTATGTGGTCATTATGATCTTAAAATACAGTTTGACTAGCTCTTTTAGGTGAAAGGTGTATGATTTTGATTTAACTCCTTGAAGGGCGGTGATGCCGTCACGACATCACTTAATTTTAATCCATAATTGCCACATTCGCATCGGAATTTTATAATGAAAATTTCACCTTTATAAAATACGTGAAAATATGCTTTTACTTGTTTACAAATAAATTCTCTTGTAAATACTGGTGTCAATAAATTATTTCAACATTTTATGAATTCAAGTACAATCCCTTCAAAGAATTAACAATTGAATTTCTCGGTGGTACTTATAATTACCGTCAGTACACCGGGTGTTGGAGAAAAACTTCTTGTTTACTTTTCGTCTGTGTAGTTATCCATCGTTTTCATCTGCTTTAAAATGTAATTACTAAAATGTAGTGCAGTAATGATTTCCCTGGTATTTCTTTTCTGTTTCATTGTTATTTTTTATAGGAAATCGAAAAAGTTGTGGCACCGGCTCGTTTTTGCTATGCTAGAAGTGGCGTATGTAAATTCATATATTGCATATGTGGAGATGCGAGAGAACATGTTGTCCCTGGAATATGGCCGTCGCATAACTAATGGACTGCTAACAAAGTCGTTACCTAAAAAAACATAGTTTTATAAACCCTTTCAGTGGCAAAGCATTTTCAATTCTAAAGTGTTGAAATAAATGAGTGGCACCGGAATTTTCCAAACGATTTATGTGTAAATAAGAAAAAGGGGACCTATAATTTGCATACTTATTAAATCGAAAATACTTCCTGGTGCTATTTGAAATATCTTGTGGGTATTTTGTTACGAAGTTTTAGCCGTAGTGTGCTGGCGGTAGTTTAACCTCTTAATTCTCGCTCCCGTCATATTCACGGGCTGTTTCTTTTTTGAGATTTATTCAGATTTGTTTGATTCCCACCAGTATTATAAAATAGAGTAATTAGCTTTGTTACGGTATCATTTCATCTGTCATTAAATAGGGTGAATATTTCTTTTCAGAAAAGTGGTGCCAATAAGCAATTTGGATTTTTAAACCGTAATTTAATGCGACCGTTAAGGGGTTTAAGTATCACTTTAATTAATTACCTCTGAGCAATTAAATTTCTCACGGGTAAGTATTTTTTTATGTTTATCCTTTAATTTTCATTGCAGTAACTGAAAAAAAAATCATGAAAATAATTGCAGTAGTTCATAATGCAGTAGATAAAGGGTTAATAAGGCGCTTAAATAAGGAGAATTTCTGTATATAAGTTAACTGGTGGAAGTTTCCCCTTACGGTAATCACTCCCTGTGAAAGCGGTTACCGTTGGAGCTTCACTATTTGACAGGGTTGCCAGTTTTGGCTCAATTTTTATTCAAAAAATCAGGATTCATCCCAGAAAAAACGATCAGTACATTTTGATTCATTTAACGTCAGACATTCCATGATTACTGAAAGTAGCGTTTTAATCTCACGACTAAACAAGACGAAAATCTCTATTAAATATTAGCGGTAGAAAGAAATCGTAAAAGATGGCATTTATAGTTAGGCATTTTCGCGTCTTAAATTATTTTTTAAATAATACTCTAAAAAGGCAAAAGAATGTCACCGAAAGAAGTGTAACGAGAAATTGAAAATAGTTTTTAACCTCTTAATTCTCGCTCCCGTGATATTCACGGGCTGCGTCTTTTATTTATTTTATTCTTTTTTGTTTGATTACCACCAGATTTGTGAAATAGTGTATTGGGGTTTATTATGGTACCATCTTACCTGTCATTAAATAATGTGAATATTTCTACTGAAAAAAGTGGTCCCAATAAGCATTTTGAATTTTTAAACCGTAATTTAGTGCGCCGTTAACACTAGAACGTCAGTTGGTGTCATTTGGCCACCAAACCAAATTTAGCGCTATCACTCTATCCCATTTTTTTCACCTATATTCTTCAAGTTTAGTGATTTTTAATCATTTTACGTAAGAAACTAATTGTTAAAATTTTAAATGAGTGTTTCTATTTTTTTAATTATGGCTAAATGTACTTAGAACGTCCGCTAGTGTCATTTCGATACCAAGCAGAAAATTAACAAAAATAGTTTACTTGTGTCTTTTTTTTCAGTTAATGTGACCTTGAATTCATTCTCTTTCAGATACGGAATGTCGATTATACTTTGTACCCCTAATAAAGGGCGGAAATGTTTTATTTAATGTCAGGCGACTAAATGTCTCCAGGTATTTTCTTTGTATTTATTACAATATTTGAGATCATTTGAAAGCATTTTATTCTTGCGAGAAATTTCATACTTTCAGAAATTCTTTTTTTCGGAATTATGTACCGCAAAAAAGGTCTCATTCCATAATAAATTGGAAATCTCATGAGACAATTATCCTAAAATGGATCGGATGTCTGTGACATTTCGGATTTATTTTGTTACTTCGGGCTAAGGACTCATTTCCTTATTTGTGGAAAAATTAATCTCGACCGTATGGTAAACGATAGCGGAATTCGTAGTTCTAAAACTAATGGAACCATGCAAACATATATGTCATAATGTGGCAGTTAATATTTCTTTTACTTCACTGGAACTAGCAAAAGATCTGATAAAATGTAAAACAAGTGTGGTAGAAACTGTCGATTTATCGAGTTCGAGGAGAAATTCCAGATCGCCTGAAATATAAGGAAAGATAGACTTTATTCCACAAATATATAAAAACACGAAACTACCGGTACCATACTCACTACATATTAACCCTTAACTGCATGAATTATTCTTTTAGAATTGTGTTTTTTTTTTTTTTTTTTACATTAAGGATTAGACATCAGAAATCTTAAGATAGATTTTTAACATTATTTAGTATCATATTTTTGTAATTTTTAGAGGATTAATATTTTTATATAAATATAGTGGTTGTAAGAACTTAATTTATGTATTAAAAAATAAATAAAAAGGTGATGGAAATTTCGTCACTATGCATTTCAGCGAAGCTTACGAGAAAGACAGGCTACCGCGGTGGGTCCGATTCTTCATTTTTTACAGACCGCTGGTGTCACGTGAGGCTCGAATGCACCAATGAAGGTGTGCGAAAAGAGCATCACGTGATTCCAGCGGTCTGTAAAAAAAGAGAGAATCGGACCCACCGCGGTAGCCTGTCTTTCTCGTTAGCCTCGGCATTTAAGGGTTAACCCTTAATTGCATGAATTATTCTTTCAGAATTGTGTTTTTTTAATTTTTATATCAAGGATTAGACACCAGAAATGTTAAGATAGATTATTAACTTTATTTAGTAGCATATTTTTGTAATTTTTAGAAGATTAATATTTCTATATAAATATAGTGGTTGTAAGAACTTAATTTACGTATTAAAAACTAAATAAAAAGGTGATGGAAATTTACATCGCTATGGAATTAAGGGTTAAGGAAAAAAAATAAAAAAATCATTATACTGAGCACACTTCACTCAAATGTTACAACTGCAAGTAATGAACAGAAAACACCAGAAACTGTAACATTCTAGAATGAAAGCAAAAATGGTGTGGACATTTTAGATCAGATGGCTAGAAAACATTCTGTAAAATCCGCATCAAGGAGATGGCCTGTATATACATTTTACGACATTGTAGACATTGCAGTTATAAATGCTTGGCTTATTTACAAATTTATATCAGGTTTTCAAGCAATTACATTTCAAGGTAATGTTATTCCAAATAGTTAGCAAATGAATTGCGTTCAAATTGTGTAACCCCTGCAAGGGCGGTGGTTTTTTTTTTTTGGACCACCTAATTTTACTCCCTAAATGGGACATTGAAACCTGAATTTTGGTTCCAAAATTTTCTTTTATTAAATACGTGAAGAAAAGCTTTTGCTTATTTTCAACTAAATTTGTTTGTAAAATCCGGTGTCACACATTTATTTCAGTATTTTTCTAACGGAAGTGCCTTGCTCCTGAAAGGGGTAAAGGATAAAAATTGTTGCAATAATCAATATTCCATACCAGAATTACAAAACCATTTCTCTTAAATTCAGAAAATGTAAAATTAAAATGGGCAAAGATAACGCCGCAGACAAAATATTATGTTTCATGCATGGGGATGGCATGTTTAAAATGTACCAAAATAATAGCCTGTTACTTCAAAATTCGTAAATAAGGTATGTATCTGATATAAAATATTTTACATAATGCTAACTTATGCTTAAATATTATAATGTGAAGAAAACAGATTTATTTCCCTTTGTTTTAATATTTTTATTTCATTTTCTATAAGTGGTAAATTTAATATCATTTAATATATTTTTCTATATAATAAATCATTGTTTTTGTGCAGATTTAACAATATATTCATAATTAAAGTATAATGATCCAATACAGTGTTAAAATAGAATTTGTAGCATCCATTTTGCATAATTTAATTAGTGGTGTCGAACTGACACCAGCGGCTGTTTTAGGATGTCGAAAATGTCGGACGTTCTAGTTTTAAGGGGTTAACCCTCTCGCTGCGCAATCCGAAAGTTTCTCGGGCAACGTAAAAGTAGCAAAATTTGCGCAACCAGAGATTTCATCGGGGATGCATTTTTTCCGTCTAATTAACCCTCCTTGATCATTCCCACCAGTTACTTTTTATTGTAAATTTTCCCTTATCTAATCGGAGCATTTTCCCGATTAAATAAGAAGAAAATTTTTGTTTTGAAAAACCGGTGACAAAAGAATAAAAATTCTTAAACGACTCTCGTCGCGAAAGAATTAAATGCGCAATTTTTGAAGAAATTTTGATAAAACAAGTACGCAGCGAGAGGGTTAAAAAGATATTATGTAAGACGTAAGATGTAAAGAGTAAAGATTGTTCTGTATGTTCACACAGAAAAATAAAGGACTGCGTATAGCAGATTGCTTTGAAAGATATCTAACGCCAAAGAACTATAAAATATAATTTCTACATAAAATTAAAACATATTATTGTGTTACGTATATCTAATGTTTAAAAAATAATAATAAATATAGCTTTTACTTCATAATTTTGTATATTATGTATTACTGTAACGAAAATTAATTCCTGTCGGCATTATACCTTTGGACAAACTTAATACGACCGCAAAGCATTAAATAAAGTGGTAGCAGTTAACTGAATTCACTTATTAAAGTTTAAAATTTAATTGATTAATACATGCATCACTGCGCAGTGTTGGTTTAATAAAGAAATTAGTGTGTTTAGAATAAAAATAAACTGTATTTATGTGATTAACCCTTTGCCATCCAGACAGGACAAATGGACCCGACAGGTACAATCAAAATATTTATTCAAACGAGAAATTTCTTTGAAATAAACGAAATATGTAAACCAGACCATAAAAAGTTAAATAAATAAGTTAAATAGTTTTAAACAAAAAAAAATTGGTGTAGAATATTTCTTTAAAACTTGAGGAAAATTTCCGGAGTTTCTAAAGTTTCTAACCCCTTGAATCCCGGTGGTTCATATTTGGACTACTGAATTTTAATCCCACAATGACACATGGATTTTAGAATTCCTTTTATTAGGTTTGTGAAGAACGCATTCCTGCGCCAACCTATATATTAAAACGTCATTTTAAAACACTTATACATAATGACAGATTTCTTGGCAAAATTCGGACAAGGGAAGACATACTTATGCGATATTAAACAAAGTTTATGGTTTATTTCTGTGTAAATACCAGGTAATAGGTTATTTTCTTGCTCCCCAAGGAGCATTTCCACAGTATCTGTTTAATTTAGGAAAGTGCCCACATAGCAGGTGCCACTGCGGTAGTGTATGAAGTATACAGCAATATTTGTTTGGACATTCTTCGTTAATGTCTTGAAAATTTAAATTCAACAGTAATTGTACACTGGGATGGAACATTCGAAACTTTCGTTCACCCGTTCGAACTATAGAAAACTGTGTGCTATGTACAACGCACATAAGGAATATTTATTTATTAAGTATAAATTTTAATAATTTTACTTTTGTAACTATTTGCTTCCAAACATACTATAAATATTATCAGTGGCGTGTTGCGGACATTTTTTTTTTTGACACTGCATTAGAATTGAGCTCAAAATTATGCCTTGTATAGTAACTGTGCTTCGTTTAGCATATTTTTTAACCCTTTAGTGCGCAGCTTTGCATATATGCAAACAGCGCTGTTTTGAATTTAATAGATTTTTTTTAATACGCATATACCCAATTCACACCAGAAAATTAAAATAGCAATATCCGCTTTAATTAATAACTGACATTCCGTATTTAAATAAATCGAAATTAACAATTGAAACTTTCTGGTGTAAAGTCAGATTCTCTGAAATACGTAATTTCTGGAACGTATTCTATCATGGGAATTAAAATGATAAATGTTAAGTTTTATATTAAAAAATATATATATATAAAATAATGTATTTGGAGACATGCTTATTAAAATACTTACTAATTTGCAATATTTTAGCGTAAAACAGCCACACAACAGTAGTTTTTTACTTATATTGTAGATGTGCAACAAAAGAAAAGATTGACGTATTATGTGAAAAATATATTTCATTTTTTTTTTCATTATTTTTCCTGTGTAATAAACCATTCAGAAAATAATATATAATTTTTTCGAAATAAAATTAAAAACCACGCATTTAAGGGTTAACACTTCTTTTATATGTGCATAATTTCACTTCTGGCACCGGTTCTAAAAGTGAAACTAAAGATTTCCTATATTTAAATTAAATTAATTAGTCTGATAGTATTACTTATCATATCTATTGAAATGAAGTATTTAAGATAAATATCTGCAATAATATTATTAAAAATAGGGAAAAAATGTTTGAAAATGGTTTTACAACCTTACCACAAAAAGTACTTTATAATCTTTTTTGGATATTGAAAATTAACCCCTTCACGGTCGCTTAATATTTGAAAAACCATCAAAAGTGTACCTATTTTTTTTATTACAGAAATTGAATAATTATAATGTTTCTAAATAAAATATGCAATTAGTTTATTTTTAAGACGAAAAAACAATATTTTATAGCCATATTCATATTTGTATAAAAGCCATCATGCGAGAATTATGTGTCTTAACCTCTTAAGCTCCGCCTCCGCTAAATGTAGCTTACTTTTTTTTTTATTATTCAGATTGTTTGATTCCCACCACCGTACTTTACGGCAGATAAAATGATGCGAAAATAAAGCCATTTACACTATTTAAAAGAAAAAAAAACTGGTGGGAGTCAAACAATCTGAATTAAAAGATAGTAGCCAACATTTATCGGGGGCGGAGCTTAAGAGGATAAGACACATAATTCTCGCATGATGGCTTTTATACAAATATGAATATGGCTATAAAATATTGTTTTTTCGCTTTAAAAATAAACTAATTGCATATTTTATTTAGAAACCTTATAATTATTCAATTTCTGTAATAATAATTAAAAAAAATAGGTACACTTTTGATGGTTTTTTCAAATATTAAGCGACCGTGAAGGGGCTAATATTCCAGTTATCATCTGAAAGGCTTGATTCATCAGAATCCATATCAAAATGACAAAAATATTACAAATCTGTTACAAATCTATGGCAAATTATAGATCGTACAAATCAAACCAGAATGCCAATATTCAAAGACTTCAAATGGAAATTCCAGTTCAATTTTTCTGGTTTCAGAAGTTTTTTCCAGCAATTAAATCTCCAGCCCGAGAATATGACGGGCACGAGAAATAACGAACGACACCTCAGCCCGAGATATTGACGGGAGCGAGAATTAAGGGGTTTAAAAAATAAAATAAAATAAAATAAAAATAAAAACAGTTTAACTTAGATGCTAACTTTTCTGCTTTATTTGAACCCACTAAAATTTAAAAGAAATTTTTGAATTATTGGATCGCACAGTTCGCCGATTAAATATGGAAAATTTTACTTTTACATTTAAGTGGTAAGAAAAAGCGTAAAAGTGTACATCTATGCTTTAAAATCATTTATTTCATTCACTCTCCTTGGACTCATTCTCTGGATCCATAACTGCCAAGTCAGAGTTCGGCGATTGTTAGGGTTTCGTTCATCTGGCGAAACCCTATTCGCCCGTCCGTCCGTCTGTCTGTCTGTATGTCACAGAGCCCGTTTTTAGAAACCCCTCTTGTCTCTAACCTGTGTATTTGAATCTTTTTGTTCTAACTGAGTCCCTAATTAAGTTTAAGACTTGAAATTTTGCATACTCATAGCTGCAGAGCTCACATCAAACAACAAATCATAAAATTTTGAAAAAATCTTATATTTACCCATCTGGGCTCCAACTTATGCATTTTAACCTTTTTTTTCTAAAATAAAATAAATGCCAGTTAACCCTAGATCTACCGGGAATTTTATTCAAGTTTTAATAAAACGTTCTACACCAGAATTTTTATTTAAAACTATTTAACTTATTTATTTACCTTATTTTTGTCTGGTTTATATACTTAGTTTATTTTAAAGAAATTTCTGGTTTGAATGAATATTTTGTATGTACCTGTCGGGTCCAATGGACCTGTCTGGTAGACGGAGGGTTAATTAAATTTTGTTTGACAGTTTGGTATTAAAATATTGTACATGCTTGCTTCATCTTGATGTGCGATAAAATAAAAATAGTAACTATGTTTTATCTACATTCATTTTAAATTGTAAATATGTGTTAAAAGAATTCTTGGAGTTTGAATTTTTAAACCTTGGCAACTCTTTCTACACGCAATGCTAATTCGCATATATTTTTTAATAATAATAATAATAAAGATATCAATGATATCTACTGTGAAAAATCAAGTTCAAATTCAATTTGAGAAGACTCTAAAACTTAGTGCAGTACTTAAATTATTGAAGGCCATAAAGAAATTTTTATTGAAATTTTTATCTTTACATAAACTAAGACCGTATTTCTAACAGCACTTTTTGTTTCAATGTCATTGTAATTTTAAAACTTTATAGTTTATATATATATATATATATTTTAAATACATGAATTGTAATAATCAGGGCTTGGCGAATGAGCCTACCACTTGTAACCAATATATATGTATATATATATATATTTTTTTTTTTTTTTTTTCTCGACGACCAATATTTTTAATCTGGCGGTTTTCGTAGTGTTAACGAAAGAACAAACTGAAAAGGCATTTTCCATCTTATGCACAGAAAACAACATTTTTTGCTGCTATTGCGAGCTCGCATGTCATGTCATGTGATTAGAATGTGGGGAGAGGGTGGGTCGTTCTTACGGGTAGTTTACCAATGTTTTTTGCAAGAGGGTTCGGTTTACATTTTTTCAGAGAAATTTGGTAGTACCGTAATTTCCGGGGTATAATCCGCGGATCAAACAACCATTTTTTGACCCAGAAACTTTTTAAAATAAAATGTAAATTTTTAAATCGCGATAAATATTTGGATTCAATTAGTAAAATTTCTGGGTCCAAACAGAATTGTTTGATCCGCAGATTATACGCCGGAAATTACGGTAGTTGCACTGTTAATACTAGAGGTTGCATATGGCACCTCCAAGGGGTGAAACGCTTGTCTCATGAGCGACACCCCTACGGGAGCCAGATTTGCACCCTTAACCCTTTCAGGGGCAAGGCATCTCTGCTCAAAAAATGTTCAAATAATTAATTCACACCGCAATTAACAAACGAATTTATATTCAAATAATCAAAAGCCTTTTTTCACGTTTATTATGAGATCGAAATTGTACAAAAAAAATACTGGTGCTACTTGGATATTTAGGCATTAAAATTAACCGTTTGCAGACTGCAAACGGCGCCCCTCAAAGGGTTAACTAGGGTGAAAAAGTGGCACCCCAAAACCAGAGTGCCCCAGAGGATGAAACGTTGTACGACAAGGGAGAATAATGGCATCCTTATAATGTTGGAGAGAAAATCGTGTCCGTTTGGGAAAATCAATTTTTACCGGAAAATTCTATCATTTAATTATTAGACATTGATTCCGATATGTAACGCCTCATAACTACGGGGCTGAAATTTCCGGCTTTATTAAATTATAACTTTTTTAGATATGAATTACCTTTTTTTAACCCCTACAACAGAGTTTCACAGACGTTTACGCTACGGAGATTTCTAACCTTATTCAATATAAGACAAAGAAACCTGGCTCTGTTAAAGAACAATAAAAATTATCCATGGAAAATGTAGCAATAAGAAATTTTCAATAGAAAGTGGTGGGAGCAGACTTTTCTGTTAGTGACGAAAAAAATGTCTGACAAAATTATAATTTTATTATCTTATACTTTTTCAATCACAATAAACTTCCTTTTTTCACATTCTTTTAACAAAGATTTATTTAAATATCACTTTTTATTATTAAGTTTGTTAGAAATTTAACAAGAAATTATGCTGAAAATTAATGACCTACTTTTGAGACTAAAGTATTCTTTCAATAATAAAAAATAAAATTAATTTAAAAGTCTGAAATTCGAGATCATTATAAAAATATAAACATATTATTTCTTAAAAAATACATAAATTGTTCTCTTTTTTATGTAAAAACATTATGTAATAGAAAAAGCATCTGTCGTTTTATTTAAAACTAACAATTGTTGTATTTTAACATCGTCATAGGCAATACATTATTTTTTTTTTACTGTAAATAATTCTAGGGGACTAATTGCAGATTTCCTTATTAAGTTTGTATACAGTAGCACTATCAATAGATTTTAATAGGAAATACTTTTCTTGAGAAATTTTTCTATTTTCAATCTCATTAAATTTCTAAATAAATTGTACTACAGAAAATTTTCCATAACAGTCTCAATAGATTTCTATGTAATTTTTTTTCAAATATATATACATATATATAAATAAGATACATCCCTAAAGAATTTTTTTTTATAAGGCAAATTTCATAGCAGGCGTCTCCATCAAATACGCTTCGATGAAAACGATTGAAATGGGCGGTCCTTCAGAACTTTCCATTCACTTTGGTCAAGATTACAAACTTCGCCAGATATTCTAAATGTCGACAGATATCTTGAAATGTCTGAAAAATGATATTATTTTTACGGACGTCGATAGATATATCTGAATGTTGGAATGCGAATATCATTTTTACAACATTGGCTAATGTAAATAAAATATTATAAATAAGGCATTAAAAAATCAAGTTTTCTAAAAATGATAAAATTGTTAAATTTTATATTTAAGAATAATATTTACATATTATAATGTTATAAGTAATCCAAAAAATTCGTTTGGCTGCTTTCTTTTAACACTAGAACGCCCGGAAATTTTACTCAAGTTTCATAAAAAATATTTGACATCAGAATTTTTATTTAAAACTATTTGACTGATTTATTTAACGTAAAAGTGCGCAGTTTAAATTAAACTTATTTTATGAAAGAAATTCTGGTTCCAGCTGACATTTAATCATATGGTTGGAATCGAATCGACTCCTTCCGGGCGTTCTAGTGTTAAGAACTAACTTTAAGTTACATCTGTGAATATTGGCAGATATTGTAAATTTGACGTCTGATATCCAAAGCCTGATTACCAACGGGGCACATTCCCACCAGTAAAAAGATACAGAAAATTTTGCCTCATTCATGGCAGAAATTTCGCATGAATACGGCGTTTAGATAAGTCGAACATTTCTTTTAAAATTTATTGGTGTAAGTGTGCCCCGTTGGTAATCAGGCCCTGCTGATATCCAGTGACTTTGGAGATATTGCCTTTTATTGATCGGGACAATGGCCGGTATCTGTCTGTATGCCACCTGTGTCTTTCAGCCGTAGATTTCACTTACCGACGAAGAAGTATGGCACCCACACACATCACAGTGCATGCGCTAACTGCCAGTCCCCCAGTGGGGTGCCATATTTCTACCACACAGCACCTTAATTACTCCAGTCACCCTTTGAGAAACCAATCGGAACCCCAACCACATTTCTAAGCCTCTTGGTGCCAATTGATACCGTGTTTTCACCCCAGCCTTTCAAAAGTCACCGAAAAGTCACCTTCAGTTTTAACAGTGTGCTGTAGACTTATCGTCGGATGATCTTACAGCAACTTCTAATGATTATTTTATTTATACATTAAATATTGTCTTAACACTGCTGTTTTTATTATTATTGCTATTACCATTGTTATTATTGTTATTATTATTATGGTGGATATAAAATGTGTATTTAATAAGCACATATAATATAATATAAATTAGAAAGAAGTTTGTTGTTTTAGTAATCATGTCGACAAGCATGGTGTTCTGGAGTAGAGCAACTCTTATCGGTTTACGAATCTTTATTATTCCAGATCCAGTCTGGGTGGCGCACCTAACACAATATGATGGACACTTTACGTCATCCCGAATTTATGACCAGATATATGGTAGGCAGGTGGTGTTTTCATCAGGAGAGATCCAGGGGCTAAGTGTAACCCAAGTGAGAGGAGGAGTCATCGTTGTATTGAGAGGTGGGCCGATTTTCTAATCACAGAGCGTTACTATAATGAGAAGGCAATGTCAGACGCACAGTTGCTGGAAAATTAACATAAGGCTTCGAGGGTCGAGTCCCCACTCACTTTATATACTTCGGAAAAATAGAGAGATGCTTGTCAGCAGGGCCTGATTACCAACGGGGCACACTTACACCAATAAATTTAAAAAAGAAATGTTCGACTTATCTAAACGCCGTATTCATGCGAAATTTCTGCCATGAATGAGGCAAAATTTTCTGTTTCTTTTTACTGGTGGGAATGTGCCACGTTGGTAATCAGGCTCTGCTTGTCAGTATGAACTAGAGAGATAGTTTTTGGAGATGAGTATGAAGTATGGAGTTTGAAATGACCGAACTTAGTTTTACGGTCCGGAGCAAGAGGCGAATACTTCGTATTTGAACTGCAGTTTTTGATCTTATGCCTTAAATTATTACTATATTACATCAACGGACTTCGGTTCTTATGAATTATAAATATCAAGTGGAGCGAGATGTCAAACAAAGTGTGCGTGGGTGCAAGAAGGATATGCTACAGTGTGATTTTATGAACCCCAAACCATCCAGTGTGACGACGTGCTTGTCTTATGAGTGACGATTCACAGGTATTTTTATTTACTGTTAATATTCCATAGTATTATAAATTGTAAATGTACTGAAGTTCGTAGGGTTTGTATGCCCAATTTTAAGATAAGTAATCAAGGGTAAACTGATTATGTTAAAAATAATGTTGATGACATTTAGTACAGATAATTTAACTATGCCTCGCAAGTTTGCGAGATTGGCAGTAACTTAAATTGTAAATAGGTAAAGTAAATAAATATTTCAGTAATGATAATATTAGTTCTCCTTTTCGTCATGAGTATCTTCTCTTCATTAGTGAATATGCTTTTCTTTCAGAGTAAATATGATTTTAAATTTTGAGAACTTTGGCGATTTTTAACTAGTGTACTTAGAGTATTTAGAGCGGTGCATTTTTGATTAATAATGCACGCGTTGTTGTGGGACCTAAACGTCTTTCTTTCACGTAAAATCACAGAACGCAACAGGGTGTTGAACCATGGCTTCCACCTTATTTTTGAGATAATGGGATTGGGTATTATCTCCAAAGACCGACCAGTATCACGACGATCACATATTTTATATTTGAATTATTATTTTCACTTACTACTATGAACACAAGGTATTCGAGGGATTAATTTATGATCTTTAATTAATCTTCTGTTTTGAGAGTGGGTCTTCTTTTCCCCCCATTAAACTACTTCCCCACTTTCACTTCTGTGGGTTTACTCTCCCACCAGCTCTTTATTACTGGGTTCGACATTAAATGGTTAAATTAGGTTTACAAATGAGCCTAGATCCTCCCAGCAGTAGTGGTCCAGGGGGAGTGGGGGATTGAAAGAAAAATTTTAATATTACAATAATCGCTTTATTCACTGAAGAATAATTTATAAATATACGTGTTTAGTGTTTGAATTTTCATCTATAGTAAATGGAAGAAAAATTCCACTGCACTTCAGAGGGACATATTCTTTTGGAGGGGAGAGGTATTTATCCTTATCGATTTGATTGTTGCAGTAAATTAATCCTTAGATTGTTGTACCAAAATAAGCCTCCTCCACAGCCGGTTGCTAATTTAGATTACATAATACTCTACTCCATAAGAGTAGAGTGGTTTATTTTAGCAATGATGCGTTTTAAATGAAAGAACGATAATAAATAAATGTTCTTCGAATCAGATCATTTTCACTATAATTCAATTATATATTCTGATATAGCTTTTACAATAAAATGTGACTCATGAACTTTGAAAATAAATTATTGGTGTTTAATTAAAATTAGCAAATTTATTATTACGAATAAGTCTGTTTCAGAAATAGCCGGATATAGCGCCGACCACTCACTTCAAGTATTACATTATATCTACATTAAAAATGAAAGGCAGTAAATAAAAAGGGTTACAATATTTTTGGCAATGTCTCTTTTCCGCCAAACCTTCAATGAAAGGTTGTTTTAACAAGCAATAAATCAGGTAGATGGGGGTTGAGATACGAAATTTTCATAAATTTAAATTTTTGATGAACACATTAGTCTAAACTTATGTAACAAGAGATTAAAATGTTACATCACATTTTCTCATCAATTTACAAATGTAGTTCACATTTTCAACGAAAGGTGGCACTGCAAAATAGGAAAAATAAAAACCGGTATAAAAATGTTGCAAAGACTGTTGCAGAAACTTAAACAACGACTTTTTCAAAATAACCACCATTTGCAGCAACAAAGTGGTGCAGTCTGAGACAAAAATGTCAAGCCACACGTGCAGACATGTCAGTTTGAATTGTCTCACAAGCAATATAGATCTGTTGTTTTAGTTCCACAATTGTTTGTGAAGTTTGGCAGTATACCAGGTATTTCAGGTACCCCCCAAAGAAAAAAGTCACATGGAGTCAAATCCGGAGAATAAAGAGGCCATATCATGCCACTTCCTGTATGCATGTCGTAATGCAAGACAATTACACGATCATCGAAATGCTAGCTGAGGAAATTTTGCAAATTTTGAGAAAATTTGAGGAATATTGCAGGAATTCGATGTGGACAAGAATCATCTTGCCTGAACCATGAGGCGTTCGATTGGTCTTCCAAACCATTATGAATCGCCACAAATTCATCCAGAATTTCAAGATATTGCACAGGTTTCATCGTTTGCTCCCGAAAAATGGGACAATTATTCCTTTAGAGGCTATTGCGGCGCAGACCATTAGTTTTCGGGGATGTAGAGATGACGGAACCTCAACATGAGGATTTTCGGTTCCCCAAATGCGCGAGTTCTGCTTGTTGACAAAACCATCGAGGTGAAAGTATGCCTCGTCAGAGAACCATATATTTCCAATATCTATTTCACCCTCATCCAAAAGCTGCAGCATAGTGTTCGATAAGTTCCAGCCTGCAAGAATGGTATCCTCACTCCGGGGTTGGCGAGTCTGGATCTTCTACGGGAACATCTTAAGGCTGTGGCGGTCCGTGGGAATTCTTCGGAGTCCAGCTGAGCTGCAACACGGCAAATGGAAGTCCGGGGCCGCTGTACGATGACCTGTTGTACGGCTTCAGCATTCGATTTTGTAACTGCAATGCGACGCTGGCCGACATTTCCAATTCAATCATCATTGACGTTCCCTGTTCTTTCAAATGTTTCGAACAAAGCCTTTATCGTATTGTCTGACGGACCGTTTCGGACATTAAAGTTCCATTCAAAACTGCGCCTTGTTTGAAAACAACTGTGTTGCAGGCGGTGATACTCCAAAACAAGAACTATCCTCTGTTCCAAAGAATAAACCATTTTCAATAAAGTATCCCCTTTCAAATGTACTCACTAGCATATTGTTTGGTAAAATAACGAATGAAGATGTGACAGATTCGATTTCTGTGCAGTTTCACGTACCTGCGTTGCCATCATTTCCCGAAATTTTAACTGAATTTGCAAATTGGTTGGATAAAATTCCCATAAATACTCATGTATGTAAAATGCCTGAAAACTCGAACTCAGCTTGTTAGCTTGTTATATTCATGCCAAAATACGAACACTGTATTTTGCTATCGAAGACTTTGTTATTTCCATGGCAAACACATTCCATAGAAATCATATCGAATGAGATCAGAATCGGCCCCTAAGAGCAAGATTGCAGCAAGATATCTTCACATAGCTTTAAAATACGATGCATAAAATATTCTTAAAATCGGACCGTAAAAAGTAATTTAATCCGGGAAAATTAAACTTCATAAATGTAAAATCGCCTTTAAACTGGAATACTGCTTGCGAAATTCATGCCCACTTCTGAACGTTGTATTCCACTATCGAAGAATCTGTTATTTCCATGGTAACAACGCATTCCATCGAAATCATATCGAATGAGTTCAGAATCGGGGCCGGAGAGCAAGATTGTACAGGCGAATGTGACCCACTCCATAGCCTTAATCTCCTTCCTTCGCATCAATGCTGAGTGACGTGAGTTTTGGCGTCGACTGAGGCAATCGCTGTAAGCGCCATCTATTGTTTGAAATTCGAACTCAAATCAAGAATCACAGTAAAAATAAACTTCTGACATCTTACATAACCCTCCTGCAAAAATTATTTTAATATCAGCGACTGTTTGCAAGTTATTGAATTTTAAAATCCATCAGTCATTTTTGGGACATCTGGTATATAAAAAATATTAAGTTTTAATAATACGTTGATATGTAGGAAAGAAATTTACTGTCAGTTTTTTATTGTATAAGAAATCATTTCAACCGTAAACTACCATTAATGCTCAGCCGCCACAAATGTGAATGTTATTTTTCGTGAAATTTTATTGTTTTTCTCATTTTTTGTTGCCTGTTGAATACTTTTTAATATAAAATCGTGAAAAAGTAATAAGTAATTTTTTTCTCACCATGAAATAATCGTACCTAAAAAAGTTAATATAAATCTGGCTTCATTATATAGTAAAAAATATATTTCCAATTTTTATAAACCCCATGGTTGCAAAAACATCCTAAACTACCATTTTTGTAATAAAATTCTACCTTTATTTATTGAAATAAATAAGACTAACTATTAATATTTTTCAAAAATAGTGATACTCAACAATCGGAAGATTTAACATCTATAAAATAAAATTATTGTTTATAACATAAATGCCGAGCAAATTAATGTAAAATTTTATAGAAAATAAAATTTTTTGAAAATTATTCCTTAAATATAGTAAAAATCCAATAGTAAAATGACCTTTTAAAAATAATAAAGTACACAAATGTAAAATGTAAAATATTTCGTGTAAAAACTCAGTTTAATTCAAACTTTCAATACATAAAAAAAGATGAATCATTAAGCCACTTAAAATTACATTTCATTTTCATATTTATTAAATTAAAATAAAATTTAAGAATTTATCAATAAGTCATTAAATGTTTCTTTACAAATATGACTTCCCATATAGATTTTTCAAAAAAAGCAACGGCTTTTAAGAATTGAATATATTTTTCTCTTTCAAATTTAATTACTAAGAGTTTCTGAAAAATCTTTGTCAGCGTAGCTCATTAGTCAAAATCAAAAACTTTGCTTTTGAAATTCAGTCAGTAACTGTACGAAAACTCATTAAGATTATATCTTTTAAGAAAAATAAGAGATCGAAATGGTTGATATAATTAAATATGGAAATATATTTTAACTACTTAAACTTGCATATCATATTAATGAATGGTTCGTACGTCTCAGTGGAATAGGGAGCTTTAATGGGTTTTGATACCAGAATTTTTGTAAAGTAATAGTTGCCATATTTAAACAGAGAACCGTTTATATTAACTAGCAGAAATATTAATTTGCGAAAACTCCTGTATTCGTATCCTGAGGTGTATAAATCCTGTAATGATATCACGTATTGTTAACACGTTCACTACCGCAAAAAGTAAGAATTTTCAAATTTCTTCTTGAAAGTCGTTTCCCACCACAAATTCTGAAAGGAAAATTTTGCTCAACTAATACAGCGAAATTTCTGCCTTTAAGTAAGGCATTTTTTTATTTTAAAATAATTGTGAGAAAGTAATAAATTAAAGCCACGAATATTAAAGCTGCGAGTATACACGTAGCGTGGCAGTCAACGTGCTAACTCTTAGCAGAGGAAAGGGTCCAATTCTAGGCTAGGGTTTAAAAACGGAAATGACCAACAGTTAAATGACCTTTTAAAAATGATAAAGTACACAATTGTAAAATGTAAAATATTTCGTATAAAAACTGCTGATGCCAGATGCCCGTAAAATGACTGATGGATTTTAAAATTAAATAACTTGCAAACGGTGGCAGATATTAAAAAAATCCTTGCCGGATGATTTTGTATGATCTCAGGATTTTTTTTTTTTACTGTGATTCTTAAGTTTAGTTCGAATTTCAAGCAATAGATGGCGCTGACAGCGGTTGGAGCTTAGTCGATGCCGAAACTGACATCACTAAGCATTGATGCGAAGGAAGAAGATTAAGGCTATGGAGTGGGTCTCATTCGCCAGTATAATCTTGTTCTTAGGTGCCGATTCTGAACTCATTCGGTATGATTTCAAAGGAATACTCTGTTGCAATGGAAACAACAAATTCTTCGATAATGGGATACAGTGATCGGAATTGGGCATGAATGTAACAAGCAGTTTCAAGCTTGTTGGCGATTTTTCATTAATGAAGTTTTATTTTCCCGGATCAAATTACTTTTTATGGTCTGATTTAAAGAATATTTTAAAACTAGGTGAAGAGATCTTGCTACAATCTTGCTCTTAGGGCACGATTCAGAACTCATTTGATATGGTTTCAATGGAATGCGCCGTTTCCATGGAAATAACAAATTATTCGACTCAGTATTCTTCAGAATATAGTATTTGAAATTGGCATGTATATAACAAACAGTATTCTAGTTTGCAGGCGATTTTACATCTATATGTATTTATGGGAATTTTATCCAACCAATTTGAAAATTTAGTTAAAATTTCGCGAAATGATGGCAATACAGGTATGTGAGAGCTGCACAGAAATCGAATCCGTCATAACTGCATTCGTTATTTTGTTACGCAATCTTTTAGTGAGTGCTTTTTAAAAGGTATACGTTATTGAAAACGGTTTATTCATTGGAACAGAGGATATTTCTCGTTTTGGAGTATCACCACGTAGAACAAAGTTGTGTTTAAATGAGGCACAGTTTTGAAAGGAAATTTAATGTCCGAAACGGTCCGTCAGATAATACGATGAAGGCTTTGTTCGAAAAATTTGAACGAACGGGGAACGCCAATGATGAGCGCATTGTAAATGTCGGCCAGCATAGCACAGCAGTTGCAGAATCGAATGCTGAAGCCGTACAGCAGGTCATCGTACAGGGGCCCCGCACTTCCGTTCGCCGTGCTGAAGCTCATGCTGGTCTCCGAAGAATTAAAACGCATCGTATCATGCGCCACAGTCTTCACATGTCCCCGTACAAGATCCAAACTATCCAACCCCTGAGTGAGGATGTCATTCTTGCACGCTGGAATTTCGCGAAAACTATGCTGCAGCTTTTGAATCAGGGGAAAATCAATACAGGAAATAATGGTTCTCTGAGGCATATTTTCACTTTGATGGCTTTGTCAACAAGCCCAACTAGCGCATTTGAAGAACCGAAAATCCTCATGTTAAGGTACCGTCATCCCTGCATCCTCAAAAACTAATGGTCTGTTTCGCGATATCTTCTAAAGGAGTAATTCACTCATTTTTTTCGAGAGCAAAAGATGAATGCTGAACACTTTTCTTGAGATTCTGAATGGATTTGTGTCGATTCATAATGGTTTGGAGAACCGATAGAACGCCTCATGATTCATGCAAGATGGTGCTCGTCCACATCGAACGCCTGCAATATTCGATTTCCACAGAGAGCATTTCAATGATCGTATAAATTCAATGCATTACGACATGCAAAAGGGAAGTGGCATGCCATGGCCCCTTATTCTCCGGATTTGACGCCATGTGACTTTTTTTTTTTGGGGGGGGGGGGGGGGTACATGAAATACCTGGTATACCGCCAAAATCTAAAAACAATTGCGAAACTGAAACAACTCATCTGCACTGCATGTGAGACAATTCCAACTAATATGTTTGCATGGGTGTCTGGACATTCTTGACTCAGACTGCGTCACTTTGCTGCTGCAAATGGTGGTTATATTGAAAACATCGTTGTTTAATTTTTTGCAATAATCCTTGCAACATTTTTATACCGGCTTTTATTTTTCCTATTTTGCAGTGCCAGCTTTCGGCGAAAATGTGAACTATGTTTGTAAATTGGTGAGAAAATGTAATGTAACATTTAATCGGTCAAAATCATTATAAGTTTAGCAAATGTGTTCATCAAAAATTAAAATTTATGAAAAGTGCGTATCTTTACCCCCATCTACCCTATGCATTGCTAAAATAAGCCACTCTGCTGTTCTGGAGTAGAGTATTATATAATCTGAATTAGCAACCGGCTGTGAAGGAGGCTGATTTTGATACAACAATCTAAGGATTAATATAATACAACAA
The DNA here is from genome assembly GCA_963932465.1 of Maratus speciosus. Classification (NCBI taxonomy): domain Eukaryota; kingdom Metazoa; phylum Arthropoda; class Arachnida; order Araneae; family Salticidae; genus Maratus; species Maratus speciosus. Next base: position 452,754,913 of record OZ010796.1, read on the forward strand.
TCTAAGGATTGATTTAATACAACAATCAAGTCGCTAAGGATAAATACTCTCCCCCTCCTCCAAATAATATCCCTCTGAAGTGCAGTGTAATTTTTTTTCCATCTACTATAGATGATAATTCAAAAACGAAACACGTATTATTATAAAATATTTTCAGTAAAAAAGGTGATCATTTTATCTCTCAGTCACCCTCCTATCTGACCACTACTACCAGATTTCTCTGAAAAAGTGTAAACCGAACCCTCTTGCAAAAAACATTAGTAAACAACCCGTAAGGACGACCCACCCTCTTTCCACATTCTAATCACATAACTTGACTAGTGTTGCCAGTGAGTTACTTTTTTTAAATTCAGATTTCTTGATTGCCATCACTTTTTTGAAATAGTAAATTTCGCCTTATTTAATGACATATTAATTAAGGCGAAAACAAGGGGAATTTCACCAATTCAGAAAAGTGGTGCAAATCAAGAAATCTGAATTTTAAATAAGTAGCGCACTGGCAACGGTGAACATGACATACTAGCTGGCTAGAGCAGCATAGAATTCCGTTTTATGTGCATGAGATTAAAAATGCCTTTTACACTTTGTTCTTTCGTTAACAGTACAAAAACCACTGGATTAAAAATTTTGGTCGTGGAGTAAAAAATATTGGATGCTATTGGCGACCGAATTTGCAAAGTCCTGATTATTACAATTGATGTATATTTTAAAAATATGTTTAACCCTCTCAGAGGCGGTGGTATGTTTATGAAAAAACATAATTTTAATTCCCGAACGCTACATTGGTGCCAGAATTGTAGTAAAATATTATAATATTAGTGTTGTTTATATATATAATTATTGTAGTTAAATATATTTTCCATTAACCTTCCGTCTACCAGACGGGTCCATTGGACCCGACATGTACATTCAAAATATTTATTCAAACCAGAAATTTCTTCAAAACAAACTAAATGTATAAATCAGACAATAATAAGTTAAATAAACAAATTAAATAGTTTTAAGTAAAAATTCTGGTGTAGAATGTTTTTATAAAACTTGAGTAAAATTTCCGGTAGTTCTAGGGTTAAATAAGTATGTGAAATATAGCCTGTTCCTTATTTAAAAATAATTTTTTTGGCAAATTCCGGTGCCAATCATTTATTTCAATAGTTTAGTATTGAATTTGCTTTGCCCCTGAAAGAGTTAAAGTAAGAAACTTTAAAATTACAATTGCATTCCAACAAAATGTGCTATTAGAAATACGATCTTAATTTATGTCAAGATAAAAAATTGAATAAAAAATATTTATGACCTTTAACCCTCTCGCTGCGTAAGTAATTCTTCGCGATGAGTGTCTTTTACAGAATTATTAATATTTATCACCGGTTCTTTAAATGAGAAATTTTTGACTATCGTATTTGGGGAAAATGTCCTGATTAAATCAGACAAAGCTTTCGCTACAAAATAACTGGTGGGAACAACCAAATAGTATTAATTTGACGGGAAAATGCATGCCCGAGCACATCTCGGGCTGCGCAGCGAGAGCGTTAATAGTTTAAGTACTACTAAGTTTTAGAGTCTTGTCAAATTTAATATGAACTGAGTTTATCGCATTAGATATCAGTGATATCTTTATTATTAAAAAATGTATGCATATTAGCATTGTGTGTAGAAAGATTTGTCAAAGTGTTAAATATTCAAAATCTAAGAATTCTTTAACACATTCTTACAACTTAAAATGGATGTAGGTAAAATATATCTACAAGTTTTATTTCTTCCAACATCAAGATGAGACTGCATGAACAATATTTTAATATGAAACTCTCAAACAAAACGTTAATTAAATAACATTTATTTATTTCTTTTTTTAATGAAACGATAGAATATTCCTATTCAAAAGTGTTAAACAGGACAATTTCTATTACTTGTTTTTAGGTAGTTATTTTGAACATCAATATATTATTAACCATTTCACGAATATTTTTCAACATTCATAAAAACCTACTGACGAACTTCCTTAAAAGATCTAAGATTTCTTTGAATGTAACAAAAGTTATGAATGTTTTAACAACAACAAAAATACTAAATCTCTTCACCTAGTTTTAAAATACGATTCATAAAATAGTCTTTAACCCTCTAATTCCGATGGTACAATAAGTCCTGAAAATTCAGTAGTTCAGATAATCTGAATTCACACCAGAAAATTTAAATAATAAATATCGGTTTATTTAAATACGGAACGTCTGTTATTAAGTAAAGGAAACATCGCTTTTTCAAATTTCTGGTATGAGTTTGGAATATCCTAATTAAACATCCACTAAATTTGAAACACTGTTGGTAGCATATATGCTACCATGGGAATTAGAGGGTTAAATCAGATCATAAAAAGCAATTTAATCCGGGAAAATAAAACTTCATAAATGTAAAATCGCCTGCAGACTCGAATACTGCTTTTTAAAGTGATGCCCAGTTCTGAACGCTGTATTCTACTATGAAAGAATTTGTTGTTTCCATGGCAACAAAGCATTCCATTGAAATCATATCGAAAGAGTTCAAAATCGGGGATCAAGAGCAAGATTGTACTGGCGAATGAGACCCACTCTATGCCTTAATCTCCTTCCTTCGCACCAATCACTCATGGAACTATTAATAAAGAGGAACTGACATATCCTTAAATTAGTGAAGCATCAACTGTAACCGCTATCGCAGGCGTTGTTTACTGCCGGTGGAAAGTTCCACCAGTAGATTTATATAGAAATTTTCAATTTATTTAAACGCCTTAATATTACGAAATTTGAGTCATAAATAATGGTAGAAACATATTTTCATTTTTACTGGTAGGAGTTTACTTTGGCAGTAGTTAGGTACTGCGTTTCCGCCATATTGTGACAATCAGGGAAATAAACTGACAGTTTTACAAGGCATACTAATACCAGTAAAAACAAATAAAACTTTTTATGACATTTTTGAGAAAAAATTCCATGAATAAGACGTAGAAATATGACGAAATTTTCTATTCAATTTTACTGGTGCGATTTTCGCCCTAGTGGTAATCAGAAACTGAAGATCCTATTTAAAAAAAGCCGCCGCTATCTTGTGACAACCTCCTCAGTTACTTCACTCACAACTGGTAGACAGCACATTACATGTCTCCTCCTCTTTATTCATAACTCCATTCAATCACTACCCCCTGAATACTAGGTCTGATCGCTGATACAAAAATGGCGGCTGCTGAAGGCAGATTTTTTTTTTTTTTTTTTTTTTTTTTTTTTTTTTTTTTTTTTTTAACGTATGCACGGTCACTTAAAGTTTGACACCAGTATTTTGTAAAAGATTTATTTAACTTATTTAATCTCAGGAAAAAAAGCGGAAAAAAAACTTTAAAATACTATTGGTAACAAAATCCAAGGGACCGTATACACGCTGAAAAAAATCCACCTTCAGCCGCCGCCATTTTTGTGTCAGCGCACAGGCCTAGTATTCAGTGGAGGTGCATCAATGCTGAGTGATGCCCGTTTCGGCATGGACTGAGTGCTATTATAGCTCCTACGTTAGAGAGATAATGGACATTGAAGAAATGTCCGCCATTTCCGTTACAAAGTAGATGGAACGCCGTATAACGCAATGCATTTTCATTAGCGTCAACCACTTTTTATTCTATTAAAATTATGAAAATATCATTTCATATGCCTTCAAAGTGTTTTTCAGAACATAAATATGAGCACATTTCCATTTTAATGAGTAAGAATTCTCAGAAAATGCTTTTTTTACTCTATTTTTTTTTTACTGATTAAAATAGTGGTCAGAGGAAGATTGGGCATGTAAGAACTTTAAATAAAGTGGTAAAATTGCTTTTTCTTATTTTGCAATAAATCTTTTTGCAGCTTCTGGTGTGAATTTGAGATTACAGAAACACAATTACTTGCCCTTCAAAGGGTTAAGTACGCGAAGAAATCTGCGGCTAGACATAGAACTGAATTTGTCTTCTAAGCGTTATAATATTATTTATGTAAATGGCGTAGTCCTGATTGACAATATGAGTTTTAAAGTTGAAGATTTTATTAATAAATTCAAGACATATAATTATCCTTACTTTTTTGAAATTTTATATAAAAAAAAATTGTTAAGCCAGTGGTTGATACATTAGCAGTGGTGAATCATCCGATATTTTATACTGATTGTTCCCGAATGATGAACAGTGTAGGAGCAGTATTTATTGTTCGGTTTAATGATTCTTTTATGCTGGACATGAGATTAAAACCAAATGATTGTAATTCAGTTTTTCAAGCTGAATTGGCAGCGATAGGCGAGGTTATCAATTGGTGCATTGTTTCACAAATTATTCATTTCATCTTTATACTGGCAGCTTGTCATCAACTTACGGTCTTTAGCGTTTATTTCATCATCTAACAGGTAGCTTTTTACTCTATCCAATTCATTCCACCTGTTACATAATGAAGTCATACATGTTGGCTAGATAAAATAGCATGTTGGAATATCAGGAAATGAAAGAGCGGACATGTTTACAAAATCAGTCATTATAAATTATCTTTATGACAAAGTTCTACCATGCCTGCCAAGTTTTACGCTTTTTTCATATCATTATTTTTCGACAAAAGAATTTGCCGTATTTAATCTAAATTTTCGATGATTAGGTATGACAAATTTTTCTGTTTTACCCCTTAATTCTCGCTCCCGTGATATTCACGGGCTGTGTCTTTTATTTATTTTATTCTTTTTTGTTTGATTCTCACCAGTTTTATAAAACAGTGCAATTGGCTTTATTATGATATCATTTTACCTGTCATTAAATAAGGTGAATATTTCTTTATCAAAAAAGTGGTGCCAATAACAAATTTCAATTTTTAAACTGTAATTTAATGCGAACTTTAAGGGGTTAAATGTACCGGAAGGAAAAAAGCGTAAAATTTGGCAGCTATGGTTCTCCGCATTCCTGCACAATGGAACGATTAAAAAAGAGAAACTGGAATATCCTTAAAATAGTGAAACTTCAACTGTAACCGCTTTTGCAGGGGTTGGTTACCGGTGGGGCAAAATTACACTAGTATATTTCAACAGACATTTTCTGCTCACTTGAGCTCCTTTTCATGCGAAATTTCAGTCTTAAGTAATGCAAAAAACAGATTTTCATTTTTACTAGTGGGAGTTTTCTTCGGCGGTAGTGAGGTCCTGCGTTTACGCCATATTGTGAAAATGTCAACAGGGCTCGCACCGTTCCTAAAATTTTCGCACTTTGCTACCAGTATTTTAAATAAGAATTCTCCGTGGTACATTTCTTTAAAATCTATAATAGAACTATCCAAGAAAGATTATCGTTTTTATTTAGTGATAGCAAAGTACGAAAATTTTAGGAACGGTGCGAGCCCTGTTGAAGTTTTTACAAAATTGGAAAGTCATTGGAAAAAATAAATAAATACATTGGCAAACTGCGAAAAGTAAAAGTAAATAGAATTTTTAACTATATTTGTGAAAGAAATTTTTCATGAAAAAGTCGCTAAAACGACTTAAAAATTTCCATTCAAAATTTTTTGGTGGAAATTTGCTCTGGCGGCAATCAGAAACTGTTGATCCGGTGTAAATAATCAGCCGCCATCTTGTGAAAACCTTCTCAGTTACTTCACTCGCAACTGGTAGACCTACAGTTCAGTTAAATATTTAAAATTATTTACTTTATTACTTTTTCTATTTTGTTATTTTTTTATAAAAGAATTTGAACTCTTAGAATATTATAATTTTTTTCTATTCTAATTGTCAATTTTAGAATAAAGTAAAAAAAAATATATATATATAAATAAAGTATAAAGTATTGTAATAAACGTAAAGTATAAATAATTAATAATCCAATCTAATCTACCAAATACAAATACTTCACAAAATATGTCCCCCTCTTTATCATAGCTGCCAACTCTTCCGCTTTTTTGTACACAAAAATTAAATAGAAATTTTGACTTTTTTAATCGGTAAATTTCGGCGAACTAAAAAAGTAAAGGTAAAACGTCATTTTAACCCCTTAACCCCTTCAAGGCCGGTGGGATATAGTATATCCCACCTACAATTAACGAAGATTTGCACCCGAATATTATTATTAAATTTTACTTTTCTAACTTTGGTGGAAAAAAAGTCGTAAAATTTCTTTTACTTATTTTGCAATAAAAGTTTTGTAAGATTCCGGTGGGAATTCGGCATTACATTAACGCAATTTCTTGCCCCTCAAAGGGTTAACGGTCTCATTAAATTACGGTTTAAAAATTCAAATTGCTTATTGGCACCCCTTTTTTCAAAAAGAAATTTTTACCTTATATAATGACACGTAAAATGATACCATAATAAAGCCAATTACACTATTTTATAAAACTGGTGTAAATCAAACAATCTGAATAAAAGACACAGCCCGTGAATATCACGGGAGCGAGAATTAAGGGTTAAAACCATAGCTGCCAACTCTTCCGCTTTTTCAGACCACAAATATTTAATAGAAATTTTTGCCGTATTTAATCGTCAGATTACGGCGATTTAAAAAGGTAAAATTTACTATAAATTTTTTGTGGTCTGAAAAAGCGTAAGATGTTGGCAGCTATAGTTAAAACACTTCTACATGATGAATGGCAGATTTCTTCGCAAAATTCGGGCAAGGGAAGAAATACTTGTGCGATATTAAACAAATTTGATCATTTATTTCTGCGTTAATCCCAGGTGACAGGTTATTTTACTTCTTCACATGGAGCATTTCCACAGTATCTGTTTAAAATAGGAAAGCGTCTAAAAACAGTGGCAACTGCGGTAGTGTTGGAAGTATACAGCATTATTTGTTTGGTCATTGTTCGTTATTGCTTTGAACATTTAAATTCAACAGGAATTGTACACTGAGATGGAACATTCATACGTTCCCCTCAACCGTTCAAGCTATAGAAAATTGTCTGCTATGTACAACGTACTTGATAAAGAATATTCATTTATTAAGTATAAATTTTAACAAATTTACTTTTGTAACTATTTGCTTCTAACATATTATAAGTATTTATAAGTGGTTTGCTTCGGACATTTTGCGGTTTTTTGACACTGCATCAGAATCGAGCTAAACATTGTGCCTTGTAAAGTAACTGTGCTTTGTCTGACAAAACTTTTAACGGTGACTCCCTTTTTTACGAATAGTTGTTCATTGTCACTGAAGGGGTTAAATAAGACACTAATTGATGGTTCTGCCATATTATGTTTATTTCATGAGACTATCACATTTTGTTAATGAAGATAATACGAAGATGATACAGTTCTGATTCAACGCTGCCATTCTCAGTCACAAATTCTTTTAAACACATATTTTCAAACCTGGGTATTTCATCATGTGGGTGAGTTTGAATTTCTGTACAATTTAAACTATAACTATTGCATGATTTGTTGTTACCACGTCACTACTAATATAAAAAATACCGTTTTGAGGATCGTAAACAAAATATATATGTAACACATAGCTGCCATCTGTTATGCTTTTTTTACCACAAAAAATTAATAGAAATTTTTGCAATATTTAACATGCAGATTACTGCGATTAAAAGGGTAAAAATTACTGTTAAAGTTTTGTGATACAGAAAAGCGTAAGGGTTGGCAGCTATGCTTTAACCCCTTCAAGGATGTGTTATTTTATATATATCACATAATAGCAATTCCCAAATGACGCAATGTCACTAGAATTTTTGAATAACATTTGCTTTTATAGTGTACGTTCAGTAAAGCTTTTACTTATTTTCAAAAATGTTTTTCGTAAATCCTATACGATTAAATTAGACAAAAATTTTTGTTTTGAAAAACCGGTGACGAAAAAAGTTAAGTAAAAAAACTATGCATTTAATGCTTAACACGTTCGCTGTCCAGCTACAAGTATACTCGTAGCTTTAATATTCGTGGCTTTAATTTATTAATTACTTTGTCACCATTATTTCAGAATTGTAAAAATTGCCTTTTTTATTGGCAGAAATTTCATTGTATTAGTAAAGGGAAGCTGACCTATTCTGAATTTGTAGTGGCAAACGATTTTCAAGAAGAAATTTGAAAATTCTTACTTTATAGGCTTCTCAGTGACGTGTTAAATTCATGTCTTTCGAATGAATCACACTATCTAAGCGAGATGACTTGGTCCACTCCATGTGCAATACAACACGAAACAAAAATAAGAAGAAACCGATCCTAACATCATTGTGAGATGTTGAAACCTATTAAGCAAAGGAACTAAAACTACAAATTGGCAAACTAAATTTGGCGAAATAAACGCTACTAAAGGTGACTACCAAACGCACACCGATTTTGATAATTTAAAAGTATGTTGTAGGTGTCAAACCTCTAACTATTCTGGTGAAAGATTTTCTCGAAATGGACATTCGTTTTTCAGAAATTTTTGATTAACCCTAGATCTACCGGGAATTTTATTCAAGTTTTAATAAAACGTTCTACACCAGAATTTTTATTTAAAACTATTTAACTTATTTATTTACCTTATTTTTGTCTGGTTTATATACTTAGTTTATTTTAAAGAAATTTCTGGTTTGAATGAATATTTTGTATGTACCTGTCGGGTCCAATGGACCCGTCTGGTAGACGGAGGGTTAAAGTCCAGCACACATTTCAAAAATCTATTGATTTCAGCTTTACTTCGTGATCTTCGTGGCGCTGATGTAGCGTTCTCGCGTGCAGTACTGTCGGGGCGAGCATTCGATCCTACCGTGTGACTTTTTTCCAATGTAATTAATTTATAATTTTGACACATTAGAAGTTTTTAGCAGAAATATCACCTAAACAGCTTTGATCTTTTTGATATTTTCCTAATAAATTACATTTACATTTTTGAATCTATCATAAAATTTTGTATTTTTTCTGCAATTTTTAAATTAATATATCTATTGACGAATTCAAAGTAATTTATGATCTCGAAAAATTTTTATTTACTTTTTTTTTATTATTAATGTTTTTTATGTTTTTATATTTTAAGCACTGTTCTGAAATTAAATAAAACTTTTTTTTTAAATCTTTATAGTGTGTTGAAGGAAAATGTATCCTTTTTTTTAATAACTTATTACATTTCGAAATCTTTTTCCACTCTCAGAAATAAAAACCCTGTTGACGTCATGCTTAATAATCTCGAGGCTAACGAAAAGTGCTCGAGGCTACCGCGATGCATCCCACGTGTCTTTTTTACAGACTGCTAGAGTGACATGATGCTCTTTTCGCACACTTTCATTGGTGCATTCGAGCATCACGTGACTCCAGCGGTCTGTAAAAAGAGATACGTGGAATGTATCGAGGTAGCCTGTCTTTAGGGTTAATATTTTCTAATCCAAGATCAATACGTTTTACTCGGCAGACTATGAAGGCTGTCTTAATCTCTTCGGGACGGGTGATGCATCTATGCATCGTCTAAAGGTGCATGTGGAATTTGTTTTTTGCACCATTAGTAAATAAGTGTAATAGTTGTCTTTTTTAATTAGAATATTGTTTGGTATTTTATAAGTAAAGGGAACTGTTTAAAAAAAAAGCAGTGCCGCCCAAATAAAATTTGTGTAAGAGATCAATGACTCTAAAAGCCAATCACCGCCCCCTGAATACTAAGCTTGAGCGCTGACGCAAAAGTGGTGGCAATCGAAGGCGGATTATATTTAATGTGTTTACGGTTCAATGAATTTACACACCAGTATTTGATTAAAGTTTCCGTTTAGTACTTAGTAAATCTCTGAAAAACGAGGCAGAAAAAAATTCTAGAAATCATTGGTATTTTCTTTCAAGGGACTGTACAAACGTGTCAGCTCTCCGGATCATGGTTGCCAGTTTGGCCAATGGGCTACTTTTTTCAAATTCAGATTTCTTGATTGGGACCACTTTTTTAAAATAGATATATGCGCCATATTTTATGATATGTTAATTAATGCTAAAACTAGGGGAATTTTACCATTTCAGAAAAGTAGTGCGAATCAAGAAATCTGAATTTAAAAAAGTAGCCCACTGACAACACTGAGTTTGGCTTCAATTTTTATTTCGAAATTTCAAATTAAAACCAGAAATTTTGAAAAGGGATTTTGTACTTTAAGTTTTCACGAAATATCCCCCCACTAACCCTCTAACGGTCGCTTAATATTTGGAAAAACCATCAAAAAAGTACCTATTTTTTTATTACAGATATGGAATAATTATAAGACTTCTAAATAAAATATGTAATTAGTTTTCTTTTAAGGCGAAAAAAGAAGATATTACAGAACAAATTCACATTTGTAGAAATGCCATCATGAGAGAATTCTGCGCCTTAATGCTTATTTTACACCATACAAGTTAATGCGAATAAGACCTTTCTTTTTCACATCTTAGATCTTTATTTATCATCATCACACAATTTTTTTTTAATAATATTTGAAATAATATGCAACATTAAATTTCGATTATTAATAGTATATATGAGTGTGATATATTTTGAAACATGCAATACAAAGACCAACATCACAATCACAGGGATGTGACTTCCGCGTTTTTGCACACCGGTATATTCTTAGAGAATATGTTGTTCTGATAAATCGCAAAAATGTTCCGATTAAATGGAATATCATTTTCTCTAACAAAATGCTGGTGTGCACAAACGCGGAAATCACATCCCTGAATCAGCTGCCAAATACCAAACCCGAATGGTATGGGATTGATAGCGATTTTACACGGAAATGCCAGTTAATTTTTCTGGTTTCGAAACTTTTTCCAGAATATAAATCTTCAGCTCGGAAATATGACGGGCACGGGAAATAACAAACGACACCTCAGCTCGTGATATTGACGAGAGAGAGAATTAAGGGGTTAAATAAAGCAAAAAATTCTTTTTTTTTTTATTTCTGGTCTGAATTCAGATTGTATGAATACAAATGGAGACCAATCTGGCAACCCAGATTGGTCTGATTGGTCCAGATTGGTCATTTTTTAAAATTCCAATTTCTTGATTTGCACTACTTTTTTCAAATGGTAAAATTCGCCTTGTGACATATTAATTAAATAAGATAATGACATATTAATTATTAAATAAATGACATATTAACTAAAGTGAAATGAAGAGAAATTTTATCATTTTAAAAAAGTGGTGCCAATCAAGAAATCTGAAATTAAAAAAAGTAGCCCACTGGCAACAGTGGGTGGCTGTGCCCACTATCGAATGACGAACATATCATCGACGAACGTGACCAGTAGTTTGGTTTAACTTGTAATTCGTTCATAATTTTACTTTCAATGGATTGTAACATTATCTCTGTTAGTGACCCCGAGATGAGAGACTACATTCAATTCATTATTAAATTTAATGTTGAATTTAAAAATATTGTTATTTACAATCAAGGTTGAAAATCAGGCGTTTTTGAGACAAAAAAGACAAATTCGAAAACAAGAAAAAAAGAAAGATGGAATTACATCACGCAAGGCCTATTTAACTGCACTTCCGAAAAAGAGATGCCTTGGGGTATGACGAGTGTTGCCAGATGTCCTGTGTAAATCGAGGCTCGAAATGCGCTGGACACCAGTATTTCAAAGTAATTATCTTTTCCTTATCTAATGGCAGAATTATCTGAAATTATGCATGCCAAAATATACTGTAAGAAATTAGTGGTATCCAGGGCATTTGGAACCCTGACGTTCACGGGGAACCCGGCAACACTAGGTATGACTCTATTAACCCCTTCGGGACGGGAGGCTTTTACGAAATTTTTAATCTTTTGTCACCATTTTTTAAAAACAGAAATTTGTGTCTTGTTGAATCGAGAAAATGCACTGATTAAGTAAGGCAAATTTTACAGTAAAATTTTACTGGTGAGGAAAAACAAGGAATTTGAGCGCTTCACGCGGCACGTATGCGTGTCGCTCGTCCCCAAGGGGTTAAGAATTCTCGTTATAATGGAAGGCTAGACCTTTCAGTGTTCATAAACTTCTTTATTTTTGCTACCACTATTTAAAAACAAAACTATGTGTGGTTGATTCATTTAACCCATTAAAGACTGGCGTTGCATTTTCACAACATTATATTTGTGATTTTTCAAAACTTTAAGTAGCGGTGTACCAGAAAAAGGGGAAAGTAAAATTTGCCTTATTTTATTAACACATTTCAGTGATTCTTAAAGAAAATGTAAGTATTTAGCAAAAAGTGGGGTAAACCGAATACAATACCTGTAAAACATGCTGATCCTTTATGGGTCAACACTTTTCGGTGCGTGGCAATCTTGTTTGAAAATTCTAAACCGATTGACCGCTGCCCTCGAAATACTCAAGGCCAGAAGACACGAGTGTGATGTCATCGCTAATCGACCGATATCTCATTAGTGTTGGAATTCACACCGGAAAATTTTGAATAGCGAATTTCTTTTATTTCATTTGTTGAACATTTACCATCTTATAAAGCAATAACGGAGTTGTCAACTCTCCGGATTTTGCACTCCATTGTTATCTTAGAAAATTGTTCTTTTAAATCGCCCAAATGTTCCAATTAAATAAAAGAACATTTTCTGTATTGAAATACTGGTATCCAAGCAGCCGGAGACTCGGCAGCTCTGCAATGATAACTATTTAAACTTACTGGTGCGCATTTGGTATCCCTAAATAAAAATGCAGCCAGATGCGGAATGCCACAGTGTTGCCGCATCTGTCTGATTTTTTATTGAGGAATTCCAAATTCTCACCAGTAAGTTTAAATAGTTATTATTGTTTCACAAGATGATAGATATTCCACAAATATAATAAATTAAAACTCATATTCAAAAATTTCCGGTGTGAATTCCAACACTAGTGAGAAGTCGGTCGATTAGGGGTGATGTCACACTCGTGTCCTGCGGCCTTGAGTATTTCGATGGCAGCGGATTGACCGACGCTAGAATTATCAAACGAACTTCTTACAGGGTTCGTACGGGTCCTTGAATTTTCAGACTAAAAATTATTCGCTACCAGTATTTTCTTATGGAAAAATATCTCCTTAAATAAGGCGAAATTTCGTCCGTTTAATCTAGATTTTTCTTTTTTTTTTATAAAAAGGTACTTATATTAATGGAGTTATGAAAAAAGAGGAGGAGACATGTAATGTGCTGTCTACCAGTTGTGAGTGAAGTAACTGAGGAGGTTGTCAGAAGATGGCGGCGGCTTTTTTTAAATAGGATCTTCAGTTTCTGATTACCACTAGGGCGAAAATCCCACCAGTAAAATTGAATAGAAAATTTCGTCATATTTTTACGTCTTATTCATGGAAATTTTTCTCAAAAATGTCGTAAAAAGTTTTATTTGTTTTTACTGGTATCAGTATGCCTTGTAAAACTCTCAGTTTATATCCAATATGGCGGACAATGTCACAATATGGCGGAAACGCAGTACCTAACTATTGCCAAAGTAAACTCCTACCAGTAAAAATGAAAATATGTTTCTACCATTATTTATGACTCAAATTTCGTAATATTAAGGAGTTTAAATAAATTGAAAATTTCTATATAAATCTACTGGTGGAAATTTCCACCGGCAGTAAACAACGCCTGCGATAGCGGTTACAGTTGATGCTTCACTAATTTGAGGATATGTCAGTTCCTCTTTACTAATAGTTCCATGCTTATATTTCGCCTTGAAAATAACGGTACCCGTACGAACTCTGTTCTTAGAAAATAGATACTTGCTTATTTTCATGCACATCATAACAGTAAAATTTAAATAAATATTCTGGGTGCCAGTAATTTTATAATTAGGTTGTCACTTTTTTGACCACCTCCCATGGAAAAGTAATATTTGCAATATTCAGGCCTCGAAGCGGCCAATTTTTTTTCCACCACATTTTTTTTTTAATTATTCTTATGGTCGATTGCTGCAAGAATCCCAATAAAAAACTCACCACTTAGCGAATTGCTACGAAATTTCCAAGATAAATCTAAAAGGAAAATTTTCGTAAGAAAAATAATGCTGGAAAAGGATTTAATTTTGTCTGCGTAAAAGATGGCCGCTCCGAGGACAGGGTTTTTTAGTTTCTGATGTGAATTTAGATTTTCTGAATAAATATGGAGGCCGAATTTGCAACCCTGCCTGAGAACTGAATATTACAATGTTTATTTTTTTATATTAGTGGTAGCAATGGTTTAAATAATTTTAGGAGCGCTGCAATCCCTGTTCAACACCAACCCTGAAAACCTTACATAGTTAATCCTTTGAAATTCGGTGCGATTTCTGCATTATAGTGAACAAATATGTTCGTGCGTAACGTTGACGTCATTTTGACGGTGACAACAGCAAACAATTAAATTTAAGTTCGCTGCAAGTTGTTTAACCCTTTCTGGGGCAAAGCACTTCTATTCGTAAAATGATAAAATGATTGATTGAAACCAGAATTTACAAACGAATTTATTTCAAAATTGGAAAAAGCTTTTCTTCACGTACTTTCTAAATGGAAAATTTTCGGTCTAAAATTCTGGCGTCAGTGCGGCATTTAGGAATTAAAATTAAGTGGTCCAAATATGAACCACCGCCCTTGAAGGGGTTAAACTTCTAAATATCGTGCGTTTAAAATTTTTGACCATCGAAGAGGGGAAAAATGACTTTCTATTAAATTTCTTTGAAAACTACATCGCAATTTGTTTGAAAAATGGTTCGACATTTACTCAACTTTTATGTTTTTTTAAATAATTTCAAGCATGATTTTTTTATCTATATTTATCGTGTGCGGGCGATTACTAAAAATAAATCCGTTTGCATTTATCCAGCTTATACTCCATACAGAAACGTAAACATTCACCGATGAATAAATAAATAAATAAAATATCATATACATTAACACAAATTTAAGGCATGTAATTAAACTATGCACTTAAAACTACTGAAATGATGAGAATAAAAAAGGCTGATTGCAAATAGTGATCTTTGGTGATTTATTCGGTTAGTGACGCCTTGTGCAAAGCAAATACAATAGTATCGCTTTTAATAAATTTCAAAACTTTATTAACGTATAATTCTTATTTTTTAACGCATAATTCCTATTTAGCAAACAAATATGATTTTTGTTGTTATTATTATTGCGCATTCTCAAAAATATATTAAATGTAAAAAATCTGTTGCAGTAATCCATTTTTGAAAAAAAAAAAAAAAATTCACCAATTTTTTGTAACTCGGTATTAACGGGTATATCCAAGTTTATCCAACGTGCGTAATGTAGCTGTGAATAAAGAGGACGGTTGCGAATGAGGTAACTGCCAAGGAAGTCACAAGATGACGGCTTTGTTTGTGTATCGGAAAAGGGACGGAATAATGCCGCGGAAAGCTTCCACTAGTATAATCAAATAGAAAATTTTAGATTTTTTAGAAAATTCTGCATAAGAAAGGCGTTTAAATCGGGCGAAATTTTCGATTCAAATTTACTGGTGGAAATTTGCCTGGAGAGTAATCAAAATCCCTGATATTGACAGGAGGAATGTTTAGATTGTCATACTATTGCGGAATCGCACTGCCTGACAACCGCCGCTGCAAACTTCCACCAGAAAAAAAATAGATATTTTTGTGTTCATTATGACAGAAAGTTTACTTTAATAAGGTGTTTATATAAGGAGGAAATTTCTATGAAATTTATTGGTAGATGATTTTCCTGGTGGTAATCAGACCCTGTGGAACCGGTTTCTTTTGAAGCTTCATTATTTATGTCATTTCCTCTTTACTTATAGTTCCATGTTATATATCCTACATAATATTAATATCCCAAATGCCACACATGCACAAGAAATTTGTGATAAAATTTTATTTTTAAAATGTACGTGAAAAAAAAAAAAAAAAAAAAAAAAAAAAAAAAAAACATTTTACTTATTTAAAATAAATGTTTATAAATCCTAGTGTTATTCAATCACTTCAAGATTTTGCTTTGAAAAGAGTTAAACAATGTGGATTCCATTGAACCTTCAACTATTGGCACGTAACTCTTTACTTAGATATATTATTTTCTTACATTATCAATGATATTAGAGTCGCTAATTTCAAATAAAAATTCTTTTGTGTGATTTTGAAAAAAATACTTTTAAAATATTGACATTCAACTTAAAATATTATTTGCCTTTATTGTTAGAAGCCTTAAATCTATATATTTTGTTAATGGGCATTGTGTGTCGGAAGAACAACTGTAATCCACTTAACCAAGCTAATGCTGCATCCCGACGTTATCACCACAAGTTCAAATAAAAAGAGCAAAGAGTTTTAATGAAGTTTTTAAAACTTAATAAATGTGAGAAGACAGGTAATTAGCTTCAAAGTTTTATCAAAACACTTTAAAATTAATTAAAAGTTGGTTCTTTGAATACGGACGTAGTCTTCTGGTTGTCATTTTATGAAATATGATAGGATTAGAGATTTTCCACATTTTTATATGGAATTTTACTTTAAAAAAGAAGAATAAGTATGTATAATATCGCGAAATTAATCTCAAGCACGACAATAAAATTTATACAAATTATTGAATATAAATTTTTAAAGATAAATTATTTGGAATTTGAAAAAACTTGGACTATTGTTAAACAGGGTTCGTACGCTTCAAGGACGTTTTACCAGAATTTTTGTAAAGTGATATTAATGAAGTGATTTAATAAAAAAATCTATCTTCAGATATACCGACCAGTATTTTAGGAAATTCCTGGTACTAAAACACCTAAAATCCCAGGTATCCCCTGATGCGTACGAACCCTGTTAAAGTGTAGTTGTACATCCTAAATAACTCACATAAATTACTCTTTACTAATAATACGTGATTTATGGCTGTATGTTTCACATCTTGAACGACAATACACTGCAAATAGAGGCGTCTTAAATTCAGACACATATGTGACTGAAAAAGAAATTCAGACACTTAAGTGTCTGAATATGAAATTTCAGACATCATAAGTGTCTGAATTTAAGACCCTTAAGTGTCTTACTGTGATCATGGTATAAATGAACTGAGAAAAATGTCTGAATAATGATCATGTGTCTGAAATTAAGACATGTAGAAATTCAGACACTTATATGTCTGAATGTAATACAATTGTATCATATGTATGATGAAACGACGATTGTATATGAGGGCCCCTGAGGCCAAAGGATATAAGTGAAAAAATTTAGATTTGGAATAAATTGAATTTAACGATTAACATCAATAGTAAGTGACTGACTTAAAATATGAAGCTGTTGCTAATTTCATAGCGGTCTTTCAATTCTTATTTCAATAATTGTGGAAGGAAAGTGAAGTACAATATATTTTTTAAATTTTAAGTACAGATTAAAGAGGTTAAGTAGTTTATAGAGCTTAAGTAGTTGACCTCCAGAATGCAACACATAATTAGGAAATCTCTTATATTTTGCGTTTTAGTTTAGCAAACAAGGCAGGGGACTTCAGGCACATCTGTCCAACGTTTCCTCTCCCTATATTTTTCTTCTGAGAGCAATCATAAAAGAAATAGCCTGTATACTGATCTCAGTTTTTTCAATTTTGTCACTTATAGCCTTTCGCTTCTGGTGTCCTCATATGCAATTGTATCGCAATATATCTGGCAGCACCGTCAGAAAACGTTTTCGAATGGATGAAATGCTTTGCCATCCACTAAATTTGGTATTAGTGTATAAAATAAGCAACTTAATTTGACCACGGGGACGTCTGCCAAAATTGTAAATGCCCGTTTACTAACTTTCGAACTAGATTATTTTTAGTGTAAAAGTACAAGCTAAAGAAACTTTTCCCAAAATATAAATTTCTCAAAAACTACTTCCACTCATAGGTATGCTCATGGCTCACTCATAGGCCGTTCCCGAAATACAAAGAGATATGATTGCTCTTAGAAAAAAATGTAGAAAGGGGAGAGGATGGACAGATGTGTCTGGAGTCCCCTACCTAGTTCGCCTAACTAAAACGCAAAATATAAATATGAAATAAGCTAAACCAAGAATCTTTTGTGAGAACACCTTGTACAAGATAATTTTTATATAAAAGGAATATAAAAAAATTAACAAGTAAGAAGTATTAAATATTAAATAGATATATAAAAATAAATTTCTAACAATATTTTTCAAAATGCAGAACATTTCTTTCTCTCTAGTGGAAAGTTTTGTCCTTCTGAACACCCCTTATCTAAGATAAATTTTAAATATACGAACGTCAAAAGGAAATATTTAAAAATTGATTTCTATTAGTGGTTTAGGAAGAGAGGGGGGGGGGCGGTGCTCCTCTTACGAAAATTTCTTAGTCCTTTTTTCTCTTAGTGTTCAATTATGTAATCATTTCGAAGAATAAATGTTATTTTTTTAACTAGCGTTACGACGATTTTTTTAATTTATAATATGTTTTTTACCCTCTTACTGAAAGAATAAAAACTGTAATAATTATATTCATATAATTTATAAGTGTAAACATTGCGAAAAACGCCAAATAAAGAAAACAAAATGCTTCTGATTTCTTCTTATACAACGTTCCACTTTTCCCGCTGATAAAAAATGTTTTAACAACTTATCATACTGTAACCCGTAGACTGACGTAATGAATAAAGCCATCTGTTTCCAATGGAAACGCTGACTCGCAGCTTTTTTTTTTCTTTCAGAAGCGAATCTGTGTTGTGAGTCCGGAGTCCGTTGTCGTATTCAAATTTAAACGTTCTTCAACAGTTCGCATCTTTGACCGGTCCTGATTGTTTACTGTGAAAAATGTTGTCATTATGTGATTACTGCGGCTGCGTTATTAGTGGAAGCGTTATATTTAGAAGTTTCTTGCATTCTGTATGGCTGGAGGGATCTTATGTGCTTCATATATGGATATAACGACTGAAAGTACATCCGGATAACTCTACAAATAGTCCCCAACAGAGACAGTATTACTTTTCATTGCTTTTCGTCAAGAATATAGTTATTCATCTCGTTAAACAAGAAAACTAACCCCAGACCTACAAACTAGTCCCGCGGGCTCTGTTTTCAGAATGGAAAATTTCCATTATTTTGACAGAGCTAGCAGGATATAGGAAGGGGTTTTCTTCAAAAAAGAAGCAAGTTTTTGTCTCTCATTCACTATGACAGTTATTTTAAATCAAGTCATATCGATATCAGTAAGTGTTTTTGATATTTTGTTTATAGTACCACATAAAATGTTGCATGAAATATAACTTAGGATTGAATTTGTTTGCGAAAAAAAAAAAAAACAGCTAATTCTAGAAATATATATTTTTACATACTTGTAATTCTAGAACTGCAGCTCCAGAATTATATATCATATTTTTTGTGTGAGTGTAGGCTAATTTGATTATGTAAAAACATCAGTAATATTATGTAAAAAATTGGTTAACTTAGAATGTCTATAAAAATAAAGCAAAAACGTAAAATTGTCGAAACTTTTGTTGAAGAAGAAATACTTTGTTGGGATTTAAAAGAAGTAAAAAAAAAAAAAAAAAAAGGTTGTTTTTTAAAAGGTTAATTTAGCGTTTTGATGAACATGTTGAATTCCTTGTAACGTTTTCTATCGCAGTTATAACCACATTTTATTTTAAACTTACTTTTAAATTAATTGTTTGTTCGCTATGAAGGATATGCAATTCACTCGAAGTTTAATATTTGATAAAAATTGGAAACTTAACAAACATCTATCGTGATTTATTTTTTATATAATTAGAGATGTATAATTTTCGAGGAAAACCTTTTTAGCCAAAAATCTGTTTTTGGCAAAATTGATTTGTGTTTTGAAATCCGATTTGTCAAAACTTTTTTGTTTCACCTTAAATATATAAATAGATATATATTCTGCATGATATTATTTGGTTTCAAAGCAATTTTTAATTATATGGCACACCCGTATATTCTCTAAACTATACAGGTGAAAGGAAAAAAAATACTGCAATTTTGTGATTATTATATGTAAAACCAGTTTTCGAAATTTTCATTTTTTAATAGCACATTGTATAGAATATAAATTATTTACAGCTATAATTCCGTTTCCTCAAAAAAAAAAAAAAAAATCATTATTTACTTTGATTTTTTTTTCAAAATTTTTAATTTTAAATTTGCAAAACATGAGAAATTGAAAACTAAGCTTATTTTATTTTAAGGCTGTTCTCAAATCCAAAAGGGCAACTTTATGACGCAAGTTTTAATTTATTTTTGTTGGGAAATGAATGAAACTGGCTGGTGTTGTTGTTCAGAAACTATGTTATCGAACTGTTTTCTCCGTTTTTTTTTTTTTTTTTTTTTTTTTTTTTTTTTTTTTTTTTTCAAACGCAACAGGTCTTTCGGAAAATAGTGTCCAAGTGGGCGTTTTAAACCGAATTTCTGCGTGAAAGAAGAATAACCACTCAAGAAAGGGCGAAAAACGTGTTTGTCATGTGATCAAAATTGCTTATAACTCAATAGGTAATTTATGGATCAAAAAATGGAAAACACAGTTCGATTCTATGCTCAGGCTTTTCAATTTTATACTTTTCCGTTAAAAAATGAATTTGTAAATGTGTCAAAACGTTTTGTGCTTGTTGAGCAGAGCAGTTGAGAACAGCTTTAAGTTAAAAGGTTATTACAAGTTTAAAATGGAAATTAGAAAACAGCTAGAGTTTTGTATATTTCCATGCATAACTACATTTCGCACAAAAAATTGCGGTTTTCCTCAAAGTTCATTTATACAAACAAGGCCAAAAAAATATATATATTTAGGCAAAATAGGTTTTGAAATTAGAAGTGACTTTTCCTGTATGTTATTATATATGTGTGTGTGTGTGAACATGAAAACAAATCATAGAAGCATTAGAATGAAGCTATCGTGAAATTCTGAATATTTTATAATTAAATTCTCAACTTTTCTTATGGTAAATAAACCCCTCTTAAAAAAAAAAAAAAAAAAAAAAAAAAAAAATCGAATTTACTCTTTAAATGAAGAGTTTCATACTCATTTTTTTTTTTAAATATTGGGTTCTCATATACTGCAAATTTTGGGGAATCTAGTATTAGATTTTATTTAATACGGAAATAAAAATGCAAAAAATGCTTAAACTGGGAATTGCACTGGGAATATGTTATTTAAATAGGAAAAAATTGAACTACAAAGCAGGGATGGAATTTTTTCTGAAGGAGTGAATTCTTTTTTATAAATGGGAATAATTTGTTACCATAAAGCGGACCTGATTACAGCATGGGCATGTTTCTATGGGCCTTTAGCTTTACGGGCCCCTAAATTCTGTATGAAATTTCCATAAAGCTGATATTTTAAGTTTGTTTTGATCTTATACTTATTTTAATAAATATTTTGTACTTTTAGAACATGATTAGGTTAAAGAAAATTATATATTTATCCAAATATGTATTTGACGGCATCGAATAGGCTTTTTTTTTTTTTTTTTTTTTTTTTTTTTTTTGTAACAGTATACGAAGGCAGTGGGGGAAGGGGGCGAATGAATACTAGGTCTTCGGACTAGAACTAATCTGAAGTTATCTAAAAGTAATAAACATTTTTGATGCCGTAGGGCATATATATCACATAAATACATATTTATAAATATATACATATAATTATCCTATTCTAAAACTACAAAATACTGATTAAAATCCTCATAAGGTCAAAACTGATTTAAAATATCAGCTTTATGAAAATTTCATATCCAATTTGGGGTACCCTAAAATCAGGGGGTAGAGAAGCACCCCATTTTTCCCACGCTGCAATCAGCTCTGCTTTATGGTAACAAAGTATTCCCATTTATAAAAAATGATTCAATGTGGTCAAACATGGTTGCGTATATGGCTTAGAAAGAAAAGTGGTCAAAGATGGCTTCATATTGGCCCAAAAAAAGGGGGGGGGGTTCAAAGATGGCCGCAATTAAGACATTTGAAATGTCTGAAATTCAGACGTAAGAAGTGTCTGAAAAATTTAAGACATTTTAAAACGTCTTAAAATTGAACACTCTTGTTTCAGACACTTAAGTGTCTGAAATTCAGACACAAGAAGTGTCTGAAAATTTTAAGACATTTTAAAACGTCTGAAAATTGAACACTGCGTTTCAGACACTTAAATGTCTGAATTTCAGACATTTCAGTTTACAGTGTACATGCTGATTAAAAAATTGTTTTAAAAATTATAAGAAATAATAAGATAAAAGCAGAAACGAGGTACATATTTATAATAATGGCAGAAACAAATTTAAATTTCCAATGGAAGGAAATTTATGAAGGGATACATTTAGTTTAGCTTTTTTATTATTATTTACTTTTTATCAAGGTGCTTCCAGGAGTATATTTTTCGATTTCACTTTTCCGAACTGTCATTTTCGTCATATTTATACACAGAATTATGCACAAAAAATTATAAATAATCTACTAGCATTGATGCGCACAAAGCAAAGAATTATCTACAATATCCATGTTTCTATAGAAATTTTCGCTTTATTATTTTGCAAAATTTTGCTGGGAAATAAAGAAAAAAAAATTATATTCGGAAAATGGTGGGGTCTGAACACATAATTTGTGCATACTAGTTCTCGTGGTCTGAGAGCTTAAGAACTGACATCTGTTAAATTTTAAAACAACGATGGACACATTTTAAATTTTAATATTTTATGCATTATATAATCTGAATAATAATATTTTACAGAGATTTTGAAAAAGTATCGGATATGTTATAAATAAATCGTTGACCATCTTTGAATCTTTCTTTCTGTCTAACAGCTGACCAGGCCCGTACTACCGGGTTGTAAAAAAGTTTCACGAGTTTGAGTGCCTAGAAATGGGGGGAAATCGCTTGATCACCATATTACGGTAGTATGCTGGACAAAACATTTATGCCGTCTTAATGGCAGCTCTGTTTTACTTTGCTTTGATGTTGGCAGGTTATTTAAAGTGAATTTGCTTGTTTAATTTCTCGCTGATTACACACCTATACATCATGGCGAGCACCCGAAAGACGGATACCGCTATCCGTGTTGGTCTCGTAATTTAGAACCTTAATCAGGTGACGTGACCTCCACTTGACTATGCACTTCCAGAGGTGTTTTTGGTAGGGAACTTGGAGGATTTTGCATCCACGTCTGATTTTGGATGCACCAGTTGGCATTAGTACACATGGCGGATTTTCAGCTGGCTGCGAGCCTCGAACGCGCGACCTTTCGGCTACGATTCCGATGCTCTGCCAACTCGGCCACCGCCGCATTGAATTTGGAGCAGTTTTTCAGATTTTTCTTTTTATTTATGTGTAGCTGCACACTTAAATCCAGGGTTAAGCTTTTGCGGCACACAAATTGATGATGATTAACCTTTTCAGAGGCAGCTTTCAGTCTGCAAACGCTTAATTTTAATGTCCAAACTGTCAAATGGCACAAGTAATAATTTAATACAATTTCGATCTCATAATGTAAGTGAAGAAAATATTTTGATTGTTTTCAAATAAATTTGTTCGTACATTGTGGTGTGAAATAATTATTTGAACCTTTTTGGAGCAGAAATGCCCGGCCTTCGAAAGGGTTAAATACCCAGTGGCAAGTTCATTCTATAGGTGTAGTCTGTTCTTCTTTGCCTTTTGTCTCTATCGATGTTGATGTCATATTAGTGAGACTCTGTATTAGGAGTTTATCTTTTGGCACAGCTGCAAACATTTACGCTTTTTTTCTTACCACTTTAATGCAAAAGTAAAATTTTCAATATTTATCGGCGAACTCTGCTATTCAATAATTCAAAAAAAAAATAAATAAATAAATTTTAGTGGTAAAAAAAAGTGCACAAGTTGGCAGCTATGCTTTGGTTTTCCGTTTAGAGAATACTTAATGTCTTACTCTTTCGAGTTTGGTTATTTTTACTCTATAGTGGGATGCTTTTTATAGTAACTTTACTTTATTATGATCTTGACACTGGTTTTGGAATATTTGTCACAGCTGGTGGTCTGTCATATTGCGATATTTCGCTGGGTTTTTTGTCTTTAAGTGATCTTTACTTTTATCAGTCCTTATTTTGAGGCTACGATAAATTTATTTGTTTGATTACCTTGTTTGAATAAACTTTTTATGTGTATCCGCCTTTGGCAATCAGACCATTTATTACTAATGGCTCTTATCACTATTGGTCTATTTAATTTTGTTGCTAGCTATTTGAGAGGCTTGGTACTCAACCGTGGTAGGGCATCTTTCTTGGCCATTAGTTCGTCATATTGTTTATGATGTCTATTTTCAAATGATCTTGTTGCTGTTGTACCACTTGTTGGCTTATTTATCGTTAAGATTCTTCTTGTAGTTGTTTTCCTATATCACATTTCTTCCCCGGCATTCCTATCATATAAATGACGGTTCGACAGGCAGTGTAAAAGAGCTCTTCGCTGTCAGTTCCTCATAAACGACTTCCATTTCTCAACAGTACGATTTATTCGATTTTTTGGCGTTATGTAAATAATCCGTCAAAACTTTTTTAAATACTTGTAATAAGAATAGATTGATTAATATAGAGGGGGTGTCGGCTGCTGGGAAGGTGGTTGTATTTATATGTTGTTGTTTTTTATTGTTAAATTAAGTCTATGTTTTCTATCAACCATCTAATCACTGCTTTGCCTTTGTTTTGACAAGTTTGTTGTTAGCTAGCTGGCTGTGCCATAATTGCTCTTGTTTGTTGTAATTTGGACGAGATGAAGTTCTCGTGTTAGAAGTGACGCTGTGAGGTAATATTTGGATGTTCCCAAATCCCCGCATGCACAGTTTGACGCATCCTTGCTTTTAAATCTATGTAAATAATCAGGGAATGCTATGTGACCAGTATATATCTGACATGATGTATTGATATGAAGTCCGCTGGTTCCCATTGTCTTACTCTAACTGTCATTGTTTTAATGTTACTTATTTTAGTTTTCTTTTTAGGTTAGATATTGTTTTTCTAACTTATAAGTGATTTCATTCGTTTGATTTTGGGCTGCTTGTTTTGCTAATTCTTCGGCATCCTTGTTTCATTGGATGCCCAAGTGTTCTTTTACCCAGCTTATTTTTAAATTATTATTTGAGTTTCTTACTGTATTACGTATATTATCAATTCTTTTTGTTGCATTGAATGGTTTACTGGGTGCTTGGATAGCTTACATGCTGTCCGAGCGGATCCTGTATTCTTTCGCTGTTCTGTTGCCCCATTCTGCCTTCTTTAGTATAGCCAGTAGTTTGGCTTAGACAACACTGTCGAACTTCTTAAGTGGTGCAGAGCATTATTTTATTTTATTTTTATTTTTGTATGCTACGAATGCCGAGTCCATAGCGCATCTGTGTATATTATTATGGCTCTGTAATTTTGTCCTAATCTAAGTTTTTTTTTTGTTTGTTTCAGCTGGGTGTGTATGCAATGCACTGATTTTGTTGTCGTTGTCGGTATGATATGTCCCAAAATTGAGGAGGCATAGGTCAGTATTTTCTCAACCACCGTCTTATACTAAGTTTTCAGAATGTATGGATGAATGAATTCCACAACCTCCTGAAACAATTTGGCTCATCATCCAGAATGACTTACTTTGGTTGTTAGTGCTTGGCAGTGTGTTAGACAATTTAAGTTTTTAAGTTTGATTATACCTAGATACATTCTTTGCCTTCTAATTCCATTTCTTTAATTTTAATTCCTTCAATTTTATGTGTGCGTGCTGTTGGTAAGTTCCTTGTGTCTGTACTATTAAGATACAGTAGTTCTGATTTGTACCAATTAACCCTAGAACAACCGAAAATTTTACTCAAGTTTTATAAAAACATTCTACACCAGAATTTTTAATTAAAACTATTTAATTTGTTTATTTAACTTATTATTGTCTGATTTATAAATTTAGTTTGTTTTGAAGAAATTTCTGGTTTGAATAAATATTTTGAATGTACATGTCGGGTCCATTGGACCCTTCTGGTAGGCAGAGGGTTAAGAGTTAGGTTATTTTCCATTTGTTAAATTAATTTATAATTTTGTTTGCTAGGTGTACTAAATGTTCCTTTGTTTTTTCTATTAATATTAAGATAAAGTCGTCTGCGTAGGCCTGTATTTATTAATTTTCACAAATGTTTGTTTTGTTAGTTTAATGCAATTTTCTTCTAAGGTTACATATCTGTCTTTTAAGAAGCTTAGTATCCAATTTTATTGGTATGTGGGTACAGTGTTGCCAAAGTGCTACCATTTTTAAATTCAGATTTCTTGATTGGCACCACTTTTCTGAAATGGTAAAATTCCTCTTGTTTTAGACTTAATTAATATGTCGTTAAATAAGGCGAATTTTACTATTTCGAAAAAGTGGCGACAATCAAGAAATATGAATTTAAAAAAAGTAGCCGCTGGTAACACTGAGTGGGTATAGTGAATGATTTGTCGGCTCATGGAACGGAAAGGTGGATATTTCCCACTTTGGGTCAACCGTGATACACCACTGGAAGCGAACATTGACCAAACAATTTTTGTGCTGTTTGGTTTAAGATTTTATAACAAAAAATAATATTCTCAACATACTGATATGCACATATTCAATTAAAATAAATTTTAATGTTGCTTTTTATGAGTTTATTAATTAGGGAGAATTTTATAAATTGGTGCGGGGTCGCATGGTTCGTTAAGTTGCCTCTATTTTGTAACACAAAATTTTTCCCTATTCATTGAATGAAATTTTGAAATTAAATAAAGGGTTGAATAACGCTTAAAATTGATAGTCGGAAACAAATTTTCGGCTCAGAAATTTATAGACCTACTAATTTACATTAAGGGGTCTTGTACCTTTTAAACGCGTCGAAAATTAACGAAAAACTTCAAAGTTTGAATTAGTCTATCTTCAAAGCCTTTTTATGTATAAATATGAAATTTTGGATATTGATTAAATAGATTGTGCTTTGTAATATACTACCAACAGAAATTTATTAACCCTTTACAGAATTTGTGTATTGTTGAAATCAAAATAGTTCTTTTTTTTACCCCATAAGTCATTGCGCGCATGATATCTTGAGAATGTATGTACGGATTGTCATGAAATTTGGTAAATATACTAAACAAATATGTGTGTTTAAAATGATCTACTTTTAAGTATTTACAACGGTAATATTTTTAATTATGACTATTTTTATTCATTAAAAATACAAAACTTTTATTTTTTTTACGAAAATATTTTATTTTATATAGTTAATGAAATAATTTTAGCCTAAGAGTAGATCCTTTTAAACACACATATATGATTAGTATCTTTACCGAACTTCATGCGAATCCATACATACCTTCTCAAGATATCACGCGCGCAATGACTTATGGGGTAAAAAAAGAGCTATTTTGATTTCAACAATACACAAATTCTGTAAAGGGTTAATAAATTTCTGTTGGTAGTATATTACAAAGCACAATCTATTTAATCAATATCCAAAATTTCATGTTTATACATAAAAAGGCTTTGAAGATAGACTAATTCAAACTTTGAAGTTTTTCGCTAATTTTCAACGCGTTTAAAAGGTACAAGACCCCTTAAATACAATCAATTTACCGTACATACTCGCATATAAGTCGACCTCAAATTCGAGAGCAATAACAGACGGAATACCAGGATTTTAAAAAAAATTATTTCCGTCTTATCTAACTTCAGAATGTGATTTTATTTTTTTAAATAAGGCAAAAACAATTTTTCTTAAATATTGGTATCCACTCTGTCATTCCTCTTGATTTTAGGGTCGGCTTATACGGGAGTATGTATAGTAAGTAGAAATATACATTTTTTTGGTGAATTACATACTAAATTTGAAATTACAGGTTGCGTGCACATAGCTGCCAAGTCTTACGCTTTTTTGTACCACAAAAATTTAATAGAAATTTTTGCCTTATTTAATCTGCCAATTACGTCGATTATAAAAGTGAAATTTATTATTAAATTTTTGTGGTACAAAATAGTGTAACAGCTAGTAGCTATGTGTACACCGTTCTACAAAAATATCACGTGTCATTAAATTATGGAGCAATATTTCAAAAACCACAATTAATCAAAGAATATTTGCTCATCTCAAAAAAATATATTGGGTATAGATTTTTAATCTTAAAATTGGTGCTAAATTCTTCTAAAAGTTAAAAAAGTGTCGCATTTTGAAAATAACTGTTTTTATATCGAAATTAAACATCACGCTTTCTTCTTACCACTAAATTTTTATAATAAATATTGTCTTATTTAATCGTCGAAATCTCATATTCATATATATATAGGGTCTAATTACCAGAGGGGCAACCTTCCACCCGTATATTTTAAGAGAAATTTTCGTCTTATTTAAACGCCCTGTTCGTGCGAAATTACTGTCATAAATAATGATAAAAATTCTATTCATTTTAAATGGAGGAAGTTTGCACCATTATTAATCAGGCCCTATATATATATATATATATATATATCCACGTAGATTACAAATACGTTATTAACCCTTTCATGGGCAAAACACTTCCATTCGTAAAGTGTTGAAATGAACGAATGACCCCGGAATTTATAATGACATTTATTTGGAAATAAGAAAAAGCCATATTTTACATGCCTAGTGAACAAAAATTTTTTTTACTAAAATTCTCGTTTAATTGCAGCATTAGAAGTAAAATAAAGTGGTTTCATAAACATACCACCGCCCCTAAAAGTGTTAAAGTGCGTTTCATATCTCTAAAATGGTAAACCTTTATTTATTTAAAAGTATGTTATTATTTATTGGTCAAATTACATTTAAAAAATCAAAGCACTAATTTAAAGTTTCTCACAAGTAAATACATGCTCCAAATTAAAAGTTTATTTTAACTTTTTCAAAAATAAACATTTACAATCCCAATTCGTCCCCTATAATCCATGCTTGAATATTTCAAATTCTCCTGACTTTAAGAGAAGTTCCATTAACACATGAGAATTCCAGTTTCAGTGCTTTCGAGGATCGTATAATGAAACTCGCAGAAGCTTAATTAAATAAAAATTAGTGTAGACTGAAACATTTCAAACAATGCTCAGTTGTTTCATTTGTAGACATGTATTATTTTCTGCTAGGCTCATCACGTACAGAACATTCTAGTCAAGTTGAATATGAGGCAAAGCGTATTTTAGCTGTAAAGGATATTTAACATTTTATGCCCCAAAATTTGAATTTCAAAATCTATCTACAGAATTTTTTTCTATTACATTATAAACGTAGATTAGAAGATTTATACATTATTAAAATCTAATTTAAAAACAATTCCTTAGTTAGAACTAATAAACTGAATTGATATATTTAAGAAAAACAAATGACCAACTAAACACATTTTTATTTCCAAAATATATCCGACGAGAAAATGGCAATATGCATTCCATTGGAAGTTATATTTTCTTCCAATTTATCTTTTAAAAGTAAGCTTGAAATGTCATCTTCAAAATGAAATTATACAAAACTCTGACAATATGCAATGCGAACACATAAATTTAACCCTTTAGTGCGCAGCTTTGCATATATGCAAACAACAGTATTTTGAATTTAATAGATATTTTTTATTCGTATATGCCTAGTCAGCACCAGAAACTTAAAATAGCAATATTTGCTTTAAATAATAACAGACTTTCAGTATTTAAATAAAGCGAAATTAAACATTGAAACTCTCTTGTGTACAGTCATATTCTCTGGACTACGTAATAGGGTGGGCCGAAAAAAACTTTTTTTTTATTTTCGATGATGGGTAGTGCGGAAAAGTGGCTACTAGTGGCACCAAGTTCACACAAAAAATTTGAGATTTGTAGGACAGCTCCTATATTTGCCGCTTTTAGCTTGAAGTTTTGCTAAAATGCTGATTTTTGAACTTTTTTAGCAAAAATTTAAAAAATGCTAAATGAAATTTACTTTGATTGTATTTACTTGAAAAAGCATATTTAATGTGCAAAATGTTTAAATATGCTCTGATTATTCACTATTTTTGCGCTACGTGCTCTTAAAATGCACAGCTTTTAGCTTGTTTTGCGTTCGATACCAACGCGAAACAACCCAAAACTCACCGCGAAGAGGTTGCTGTACTGCGAGTTCCCCCCCTCTCCCCCCCCCGTCCTCCTACCCACAGAATATTATATTCAAAGCGCATACCTTTTTAGGTTACGAAGTCCTTCTTAGAAATAAATGTTGGCATATTTTTCTGCGCTTGCAGTTTTGCTCTAATGAAGGCATCTCTTCTTACACTCCCACATACCTTTGATGCAGCTTCTGTAACAATTTTGGGTCATTCTCAGAAAAATCAGGAATTTCATTACTGATTTTTTAAAAAATAAAATTTCTTCAAACTTGTTAAATACTTATAATTAAGTTAAATCTTTCTTAAAGTAATAACACTGTTATAGTTGTTCAGATCAAACATATAAATATTTTAAGTTTTTCAAACCTAAAAACAAGTCAGGTCCACGGACTTGACAACCAGGCCTACAGACGTGACACTCAGTCCACAGATATGACAATTTGTTACACAGATTGGATAATAAAAAACAGACATGATGGAATTAATAGAAATGCTTGTGATAGAAATAATAAGAGAGCTTATATAGTGAATGAAATAAAATTCATTTATTTACTACCGTAACACAATTGAAAACTAAATCAATGTAAGCAATATTATTCATAGAAAGGAGAAAAATTGCAAGACAATTTACAAATCATATTGGATTCTGGACCTATGAGCTCTGAGCAATAAAAATTAGCAAAATCAACGCATATTTTTAAATTTTTCCATGTTTTCTGTAAAAATGTATTGGTTACGTTCATTTATTTCTGGCTGCTCCAAAACTTTAACCACAGCACTTTAATTAACAGTTTCCACATTCGTTTCATCAGGAAAAATAAATTTTCCAACTCCAGCTGACTTTTGCATAAAATGTACAATTAACTCTTCCTCAGATTGTACTCTTTCCACCATACCAAAATAATGCTCAATAAGGAGTCTTTCTGATATAAATTCAACAACTACATAGCTGTTAGGCGTGATGGTCTCCAATTATTCCTTATCGCTTCCCTCATCAGAGCATACCTCATGCACCTTTAACGGCTTCCAAGTTGCAAGTTGGATAGTTGTTGGATCATCAATCTTGATGTTTCCTATCCCATAATGATTGCAAGTTTGTTCAGCTGTACACTGCATACAGAAAAGTAGTCTTACCTGAATCGTCAATTTGTTACTTTTGCTCCATGTAATTTCATGTACTTCTAGAGTACCCCTGAATGTCTGTATGTTATTAGGGAGTTGTTTATCCAACTCCTCAATATATTCAGAATACATTCGGTAAATATCTATTGTGCTGCTGCTTTATTTAAATGCTGACACAAGAGCATCTATATTTTGTATATTATACAAAATAAACTGATTTTTTTTAAGTTTAAAAAACTTAAAATATTTATATGTTTGATCTGAACAACTATTTTATTACTTTAAGTAAGATTTAACTTAATTATAAGTATTTAACAAGTTTGAAGAAATTTTATTTTTTAAAAAATCAGCAATGATTTTTCTGAGAATGACCCAAAATTGTTACAGAAGCTGCATCAAGCATCAAAGGTATGTGGGAGTGAAGGAAGAGATGCCTTCATTAGAGCAAAACTGTAAGGGCAGAAAAAGATGCCAAAATTTATTTCTAAGAAGAACTTCGTAGCCTAAAAAGGTATGCGCTTTGAATATAATTATAATATTCTGTGGGTAGAAGGGCGAGTGGAGCTCTCAGTACAGCTACCTCCTCGCGGTGAGTTTTGGGTTGTTTCCTGGTACCGAACGAAAAACAAGCAAAAAGCCGTACATTTTAAAAGCACGTAGCTCAAAAATAGTGCATAATCAGAGCATATTTAAACATTTGGCACATTAAATATGCCTTTTCAAGTAAATACAATCAAAATAAATTTAATTTAGCATTTTTTAAATTTTTGCTAAAAAAGTTCAAAAATTAGCATTTGAGCAAAACTTCAAGCCAAAAGCGGCAAATATAGGAATTGTCCTAAAAATCTCAAATTTTTTGTGTGAACTTGGTGCCACTTGTGGCCACTTTTCCGCACTACCCATCATCGAAAATCAAAAAAAAGTTTTTTTCGGCCCACCCTACTACGTAATTTCTAGAGCGTATTCTATCATGAGAATTAAAGGGTTAACGGTTAAGCTTTATAAAATAAATAATTATATAAAATAAGGTATTTGGAGATATACTTATTAAAATATTTACTAATTTGCAATATTTTAGAGTAAAACAGCCACACGACAGTAGTTTTTACTTATATTGCAGATGTACAACAGAAGTTAAGATATGAAAATTTAAATATTAAATAAAAATTAGTGTAGACTGAAACATTTCAAACGATGCTTAGTTGTTTCATTTGTAGACATGTATTATTTTCTGCTAGGCTCATCACGTACAGAATATTCTAGTCAAGTTGAATATGAGACAAAGCGTATTTTAGCTGTAAAGGATATTTAACATTTTAGCCCCAAAATTTGAATTTGAAAATCTATCTACAGAATTTTTTTCTATTACATTATAAACGTAGATTAGAAGATTTATATAATATTAAAATCTAATCTAAAAACAATTCTTTAGTTAGAACTAATAAACTGAATTGATATATTTAAGAAAAACTAATGACCAACTAAACACATTTTTATTTCCAAAATATATCCGACAAGAAAATGGCAATATACATTCCATTGGAAGTTATATTTTCTTCCAATTTATCTTTTAAAAGTAAGCTTGAAATGTCATCTTCAAAATGAAATTATACAAAACTCTGACAATATGCAATGCGAACACATAAATTTAATCCTTTAGTGCGCAGCTTTGCATATATGCAAACAACAGTATTTTGAATTTAATAGATATTTTTTATTCGTATATGCCTAGTCAGCACCGGAAACTTAAAATAGCAATATTTGTTTTAAATAATAACAGACTTTCAGTATTTAACACTAGAACGGCGGGAAATTTTGCTCAAGTTTTATAAAAAATATTTCACATCAGAATTTTTATTTAGAACTGTTTAACTTATTTATTTAAGTTATTTTTGGGCAACATATATTAATCTTATATTATAAAAAAAATTCTGGTTCGAATCGAAATGTTTTCATTCGGCAAGGGTCAAAATGACCCCTCGCCGCCGTTCTAGTGTTAAATAAAGCGAAATTAACCATTGAAACTTTCTTGTGTACAGTCATATTCTCTGGACTACGTAATTTCTAGAGCGTATTCTATCATGAGAATTAAAGGGTTAACGGTTAAGCTTTAAAAAATAAATAATTATATAAAATAAGGTATTTGGAGATATACTTATTAAAATATTTACTAATTTGCAATATTTTAGAGTAAAACAGCCACACGACAGTAGTTTTTACTTATATTGCAGATGTGCAACAGAAGTTAACATATGAAAATTTATGTATTATATGAAATGTATATGTGAAAAAAAATATGTATATATGAAAATATGTATTATATGAAAAATGTAACTCTAATTTTTTTCATTATTTTTCCTGTGTGGTTCTTTCAAAAATTTCTTTCTTCAAATTGACTAATAATGAGCTAGAAAAAGCAAGGGGTCGTCGTGTAGTTTCATCGCCCCGAGGCGGCCATCCTCGCCCCGAGCCCTCCCTTCCCGCTTTTCGGTGTCTTTAATTTGTGTAATTTTCCTTTTAAATTTGTCCGATTTCAATTTTTGATTTTTTTTTTTTCATTCTGGCTTTCGCTAGAGAGTCTTTCATTCGGGACGTGGCTGGGCACCTGGGAATCTTGCTTCCGCAAAAGAGTCGGGCTAGAGTAGAAGAATAAAGGGCTGCGGACGAAGATGGGCCGCTCGCCGCGGCGGTTGACCCCCCCGCCCACCCCCAACCGCCGCCGAGACTAATAATGAGCTAGAAAAAGCAAGGGGTCGTCGTGTAGTTTCATCGCCCCGAGGCGGCCATCCTCGCCCCGAGCCCTACCTTCCCGCTTTTCGGTGTCTTTAATTTGTGTAATTTCCCTTTTAAATTTGTCCGGTTTCAATTTTTGATTTTTTTTTTTTTTTTCATTCTGGCTTTCGCTAGAGAGTCTTTCATTCGGGACGTGGCTGGGCACCTGGGAATCTTGCTTCCGCAAAAGAGTCGGGCTAGAGTAGAAGAATAAAGGGCTGCGGACGAAGATGGGTCGCTCGCCGCGGCGGTTCACCCCCCCGCCCACCCCCAACCGCCGCCGAGACTAATAATGAGCTAGAAAAAGCAAGGGGTCGTCGTGTAGCTTCATCGCCCCGAGCCCTCCCTTCCCGCTTTTCGGTGTCTTTAATTTGTGTAATTTCCCTTTTAAATTTGTCCGGTTTCAATTTTTGATTTTTTTTTTTTTTTTCATTCTGGCTTTCGCTAGAGAGTCTTTCATTCGGGACGTGGCTGGGCACCTGGGAATCTTGCTTCCGCAAAAGAGTCGGGCTAGAGTAGAAGAATAAAGGGCTGCGGACGAAGATGGGCCGCTCGCCGCGGCGGTTTTTAATTTGTACTTGAAAATTGAATATTTTTATTCTATCGTGATTGAGTGGTTGGTGGTTTCTTGTATCAAGACATAAGCTCAGTAGTAAATTCATATGTTTAGTTGTATTTTTTTTTTTTTAATAAATATTCTGCTAATATCATGTGGTGTACCTTCATATCAGAGTGAATCGAATTGACGTCAAGGCCTTTTGATTAGATTAAAAAGTAAATAAACATAATATTATCCGTCACCGATTCATTCTGAAAGTAAATATTGGAAGTTATAAGTAATAAGACAACACCAGTTTTTACTGAGAGCGTTTTTTTTTATGATATTAACTTTTTAATTTAGGGCTTGTGGGGTTGTGTCAGGTTTATGGGCACAACAACTTGATCCTTTAAAGGCCAATTTTCTCAAAATGAACCCCATTGATTTTTCAATGGAGAATTTAATAATTAATGTTAAGCTAATTGTAAACATACCGGATTTTTATAAAAGGTTTATCGCATTGCTGTTTAATAATAGGAATATCTTATGGGGTTGTATACTAAGAAAAGTAAGAAAACACGGTTTCTAGAGTACTGATATTAGACAACCGCTATTTTGTTTCTTTTAAATGAACTTTTAAATATTGAGCTTATCTTACTGTTTTAACGTTGTGTTTCTCCTAGGAGGTTTTACTAAATGATAATGTTACAAATTAAAGAACTTTTTAAAACATAGAATATGTGTATAAAATGGCAGCCATTTTGCCTATTCTTTTCCAAATTGGAAATAATTATACTAAAATATAATAAAATATTATAATAACATTTTTATAGTACTGGCTGTTATTGCTATGACTAAACTTTGAAATCTGATGTTTGTGTATTGTTATAATTCCGCCACTTTGTTTCTCTCTACTTTGACTGCCATTTTCTTTCTTTCAATAATTAATTAGAAACAATTGTATTAAAATAAATAGTAATAATAAAGTAACATATTATAAGACTTAGGGTTCATGATTAATGCTAAACTACTGAAATGTAACGGTTTGGACTTGGTTACAAGTCCGCCATTTTGTTTCTTCCTAACTCTATTTATTAGCTATTGTGCTTTCTGTAGGTTTTTTTTGTAAACTCTTTCTTCAATCCCAACAACATACACCTCATTTTAAAGATAAATAAAAATCCGAACTGAATCTGAAGCTTTTAAGGCAGTACGAGGTACGCACAAAAAGTTATGGTAAGGACCGATGATCCCAATAGAACACCAAATTTTTTTTTCTTTTTTTTTTTTTTTTTTTTTTTTTTTTTTCAATGGGAATTTTAATATACAGTTTTAAACTGGTTAAAACCATACCGGGCTTTTTGTATATGACTTTTTATGTTTTATATCGTATTATAAGGGTCTCATGAGGTCTTACACTGTAAAATGTTAGCAAATCTCAGTTTTTAAGGGTAATTTTAATGGATGGACCGCCAATATGAGAACTTTTCCCGAGCATTCTTCTCATGCAATAAACTTTTTGCTAACTCTACAGGGGGCGTTGTTAAGGGGGCATTTGCGGGGGGGGATGTATATAATTTTAAATCTTTCAACTAACTTTTGGATTCGATATATCTCTTCATTCCTAGAATTTTCCAACCCGTTTTTGTCTCAGTTGCCTTAAAGGGCTAACATTCGTATTTTTTCCTGCATCCTTCTTTGATCAGCCATGCGACCTATCAAATTGTCGGTCTCAAAGAGCCCAATTTGATCCCCCATTTCCCCCCCCCTTCCCATCCCCCCAACGGTAAAAATCTCTCTTTCAATGTATCAAGAATTAGCCAATTTAGCACAGAACTTCAACATTTCAGGATTAACAACTCTACAAACATATAATTACCCAGTGTTTCAAGAAAAATACATTAGAGAGGGAAAAGCATCATTGCTAGAGCTCTTCAACAAGCGCAGCATGGACCTCTCACGATGTAAGAGGTAAGCATTAAATATTCACTTTATAATTTTACTTAAAACATTTTCATCTGAATTTTTGGAAACATAATATGTCAATAATTGTGAATATAAACATGGACCACCAACCTCACCTTCTATTAATGCTATGGGTATGGCTATCATAAAGGTCATGTATTTCTTGTAAATATATTAATATTTCCGTTCATTGTACATAACGTAAATATTTTATACTATTCATATATTATCATCATTATTCTTTTGTTATAATTTCATAACATATTTCATTTATTATTATTACTGAATGTTCTAAATCTTTAAAAAGATTACCTGGTTAAGCAGTGTGTGTGCATGGGAGGTCATGGCAACATTCCCCATTTTATTTTCATTGGCATTAATTTTTTCTGTCTTTTATTTGTTTCATTTAATTTTATTTTAATAGTCAGAATTGTCCATTATTCTAAATTATTTTATCTTAGTTACTTTCAATGGTCTAGGCCATTGGTTTTTGCTTTCCCTATCCTAACTACCTTTCTTTCAATGATGTGTAGTGGACGGCTGGTGATACCCCATCCTGTCTTCTCTGATTTTCTTAATTAAACTGCTCTATTATTTGATATTATTTTTAGTTCACTCGGACTAATAGCTAGTAATATCCTGAAATAATAAAAGTTACCCGCTGAGAAAAGTAGGTAACAGTCAAAAATGTCGGAAAAAAACTATGGACGGCCCCCGCCAACCTCAAGAGGGAAGTGTCTATACAAATACGAGCAAGTGCAGCAATACGACGTCAGCGTCTTCCAATTATACGATCTAATGGAGAGATCCTACCTCAGGAAGGCAAACGGAAGCGACGACGAAGCAACGAAATATCAAAATGCCCTGGAGCTAAAAATAAAGCTACTGTCAAGCAACCTAGACAAATTAATAGTAGATGAAAAAGATAAAGATCAAAAAGATAAAGGTGACCATTCAACGGAAGAGGACCCGCTGCTCTCGAGTCTCTCTCAAATTGCAGAACATTACAAGAAACGTCAAACGGATAAAAAAGACGCTTTTCAGAAACTTAAGAATGAATTTCAAGAAGAACTAAGAAACAGATTCATAACATACGAATATGAACAATTAAGTAGGGAAGTAGAAAAGGCAAATCTTTATCAATCACCTGACCTTGATTTAGAGAAGAATACGTCTAACTCATTGATAGAAGAGGAAGAAACAATTATTGAATCTACCCCAAACATTATCCATACTTTAAGAACAGGAAGCTATTCTGCCAAAAAGAAAATGAGTCAACTGGAAGAAAAATATAAAAAATTGGAAAAGGAACTAAAATTCAAAAATCGTAAACTAGAAGAAATAGACCAACAGTTGTCAGAAAAAAGGGAGGAACTAGAAGTCAAAGAACAAGAATTATCATTCAAAAAAAATCAAATAGAAGAATACTTGAAAGAATTAAAGGACCAAGATAGCAGAAAGAAAACAAATAATGAATTCACACAGACGGAAGACATAGAAGAATACTCGTTACTTTCTATAGCCAGTGGGGAAGATGAAGAAGAACTAGAATCAAAAGAAGAAACTTCCCCAACAAGAGGTCAGAAGCTCTTAGAAAAGGACTTCATCAGACACGGGCGGAAAACCTGGTCAGATAAAGATGTTACAAATTTCCTAAGAAACATCAAAAAACAAAATGCCTCTTCCGCCAAGATACAACCCTCCACACAAATAGATACAAAAAAATTAACGATTGAAGTAACAGCAACAATAAAGACAATATACGGAATAACGCAAGACTTAGCAGAAACCATGACAACCTATCATAATAAAATTACAGATGAATTAGAAACAATCAGAAGCTCAAAAGGTAAATACACAACGTTTCAAACATATCATGAACAATATCAAACAGAAATGCATGGTAAACTGTATAAGTTACAACACTACTGTGATTCGCAAATAGATCAAATACAAACATTTAATTATGAAATACAGGACAATCAAATAGACCTGCTAAGAAAGCAATTATTAGGAAGTTTAAACAAACAATTTCAAGAACAGAACCAAAAATTCAATGAAATGCTGAAGACATTAGGCACCCAAGAAACAAAGACGACTCAAGCAGTCAAGTCAGTAGTACAAAAACCCAAAAAGTTAATTATAATTCCGAAACAACCTATTGAAGTATCAGAAGTCACAAAAATAATCAGAGACGAAGCCAAAAAGAAAGACAAACAATTGGAAATTAAAAATATAAGACGCACAAAAAACAACAACATAGAACTGAAAACCCTAGAAAAAGAAGTAGAAACGATCTCAGAGCTACTTAAGAACAATTCAAAAGACTTTGAAATAATCAACCCAGAGGAGAGGAAGATGAAAATAATTCTAATGAGAATAAATAAAGAATACACAAAGGAGGAACTGGAAGAAGAACTATCTAAAAAGAAGTATCTAAACTCATTCACGATCTTTAAATCATTAGAAGTTCCCAATTCAACATTCAATAACTGGATAATAGAAGCACCGGCGGGCGACTGCAGGAAAATTGTCAAAACAGGGAAAATAAAATTATTTTACGAACTAATCAAGACCGATTTCTACATAAGAGTGCTGAGATGTACTAACTGCCAAGAGCTAGGCAATCACACCAAATCACAGTGTGAATTTGGATCACGGTGTGCGAACTGTTCAGGGAAACATCAAACAAGTGAGTGTGAGGAAAATATAAAGAAATGCATAAATTGCTTGAGATATAACAAGGAAGACTCAAATCACCCAGCATACTCTCCCCAATGTCCAATCTTCCAGCACGAAAAAGGGAGGAGACTGGAGGACTATCATAAATCAAAAGCGCTAAACCCAAACATAAAGAACCTAACAAACGGTAGGAAAGATAAAAATGAAACGCAGCTCAGAAGAAACTATAAAGGAAAAG
Organism: Maratus speciosus; assembly: GCA_963932465.1. Classification (NCBI taxonomy): domain Eukaryota; kingdom Metazoa; phylum Arthropoda; class Arachnida; order Araneae; family Salticidae; genus Maratus; species Maratus speciosus. The sequence goes on from OZ010796.1 coordinate 452,794,176, forward strand.
ATCAACTAGTAGAACAAACACATAATGGAAGTAAAGAAAAGAAAGGATTTCACTCTTCGGAAAACAGTACAAGAAGATACAGACAAGACAAAGGAAATAACTATGAGGAATCCTACGATCATAGAGAGCGAAAAGAGTACAAAAACAAAAGATACGAGAGAAGAGACGATAGGTCAAGACATAGAGAGGATGAAATAACAAATCGACATGGAGAAACCAGAATAATAAGAATGAGGACATTCGAAAATTCCAACAGAAAAAACTACAACTATAAATATCCAAATTACACAAGGGAGGCACAGCCTCCCTATCGCCGATAGAGGCGATACGGCTAATTCAAGCACTCCAAGCCAAATATCTTCTAACACAGGCAAACCAAAAAGAAATAAAAAACAGCAACAAGAAAATATGCCAAAAACAAGTATTTCTGCCATTAATAACTTAAAATTCGCACAGATAAATCTACAAAGGAGCAAAACTGCAACAGCGGATTTAATTAATACACTTTATAAAGAGAAATACTCAATTGCCTGTATCCAGGATTGTAACATGACAAACAACCGCCCACATGGCCTGCCAAGAGGCACTCCATGCTATGCTTCTAATAAAAAGAATAGCTTTATATTAATAATCGATCCAAATATTGGACATATCAAACTAGGCAGCACAGATCATACAGTAGTGGTAAACTTAACACTATCTAAAAGAATATTAACAGTGATATCCCAGTATTCACCTCCCTCTGCCAAGCTACACGAAGACCTAGAAGATTGGAGCACCATTACAGGCATGTCGTCAGACATATTGCTTCTTGGTGACTTCAACGCACACAGTGTGCTATGGGGATATCCGAAAGACGATGAAAAAGGCCATCACCTTTTAAATCTGATGGGTCAAAGACATTTAATCTCCCTAAATGACCCTCACAGTCTACCGACTTTCGAAACAAAGCACCTGAAGGGTTGGCCAGATGTCTCACTGGCATCCTTCTCGCTGTTCCCACAAATAGAAAATTGGACAATTGACAGTGACCTTAACTATGGGGATCACCGATTAATAACTACAACCACAGACATTTCAATCATCAAACTCCCGAAAAGGAGATACAGAACTAAAAACATCTCATTTAAGAAATTTAATAAACTATTATCCAAGAATATCTCAGAAAAACAGCTGAACTTTAACAATCTAATCTCCACTCAAGAATTTGACAGAAGATATGATATTTTCTGCAATTTAATAAAAGAAGCCTGCGACAGAAACCTAAAAAAGAAAAACAACACTTTTACCCCTAAGATATCATGGTGGACACAGGATCTCCGTAGACAGAGGAATTACGTCAAGGCACTGCAAAGAAAAACAAAACTCCCAGAAGCATCCCAAACAGATATAATGAAATATAAAAGAGAAAGAGCTCTATACAAACAGAACATACTCAAATCAAAAAAGACTTCCTGGACAAAATTATGCGAAAATACAAGAGATCCCTTCGGTAAGATAAAGTCAATAGCTTTCCAAGATTTTCACAGGGCAGAAATCACAACACTCTCAACTTCATTAGCAGAAATTCACTCCAACTCTTCCTTCTACAAGGAATTAACAACAAACATTTTCGGACAGTCCAAAAAACCAAAACCAACAACCATACAACCAGATGACTCAGCATCTCCATTCTTAATTCAAGAACTCAAAACAGCAATATTTTCTTTCAATGCAAATAAGGCACCTGGTCCGGACAATATAGACCACTATATAATTCGTAATATCTTCAAAACTCATGCTAACCTGCTACTTGAGATGTACAACTCAGCCCTAAAACTCAATTACTTTCCGAATCAATGGAAAGTAGGGGAACTAGTTTATTTCCTGAAATCGGGACGTCCACCAGATGATCATCACTCTTACAGACCGATATCCCTCCTGCCAGTTTTTGGGAAGATCCTCGAAAAAATGCTATTAAGAAGAATTAACCACTCATTAACATCATCTTCAATACAACATCTTAATAACTCACAGCATGGCTTCTTGGAAGGACACTCAACTGAAACAGCCTTGCAAGATCTCTTATTAAAAATTCAACTTTTATCACAAGACAACAATTACATCTCCTTAGTTTCCCTTGACTTTCAAAATGCCTTTGATAAGTTACCGTGGCACATTACGATGGAAGAAATCGATGAACTTCCTATCGAAAAAGCATACAAAAATACAATATCTTCTTTTCTATCAATAAGAGGAGCATTCTGCAACTGGTTGGACACAGAGGAAATCCACTGGTTCTACAGAGGTTGCCCACAGGGCTCTTGCTTCGGGCCTTTTCTCTGGCGTATCTTCATCAACAAACTACTTAAATTGCTTCATTCACATGGATCCACCTTTATAGCCTACGCAGACGACATCCTGTTGATAGCGAAAGGGAAGTCATGTAAGGAACTTGAAAATACTACAAATCAAGCACTCGAACTTATAAGCAATTGGGCAAGACAGAACCAAATGACATTCTCTTATGAAAAATGTAGAGTCCTAAACTTACGACGTCCAAGATTCCTAAAAAGGCCCCCCATATTTAAATTGGACAATCATAAACTAAAATCAGAGAACACGCTACAATACTTAGGATTAACATTGGACTCAACTCTCTCTTTTCTTCCTCATCTCAAAAATAAACGAATAGAAATAGTCAAAATAATACAAAACTTAATGAAGTTCTCATCCTCCAGTAGCAGGCTATCAAAACAAATACTTAAAATCTGGTACAAGACCATACTAGAAAGAAAAATCATATACGCATCATCAATATGGTACCCACTTCTTCAAAAATCTCACGGCCTCAAACTAATTTCCTCGATCCAAGCACACTGTCTGCTGATGGTCAGCAGGGCCTACAGGAAGACGGCAACATCAGCGCTCTGTGTCTTGACAGGCTCTCCACCGCTACATTTACAACTACAAAGAGAAGCCTTACATGGCAGAGTTTTGCGGTTAGGAATACCAACTAACAACTATTTCCCGCAAGACTTTCAGAGAAAGATCATCCCTCAAATCAACCCAGCAATACATTATCTGAATATCATATACAACGAACATCAATCACCACCTAACACCGAAATAAACATTTATACTGATGGCTCAAAAACAGAGACAGGTACGGCCTTTGCCTTCTGTACATTTGCTCAGGATTCACTAATACATCAATACTCCCGCACATTAAATAAAGAAAACACGGTGTACCAATCCGAATTGCTAGCAATTCTAAATGCGCTACAATGGAAAGAAACAACACATTACAAGAGAATAGGTGTATTCACAGACAGTCAATCTAGTCTTCAAGCACTTGAAAACATCATGTCACAAGATTACCTTATAAATGAAATAATTAAACTTCTGCAGTCAACTGACAAAACTTACTACTTTAAATGGGTTAGAGGTCACGCTGGTCTCATGGGCAATGAACTGGCAGACAAACTCGCCAAAGAAGCGACGTTACAATCTTCCACAGCTTCAAAGATCTTTTTCCCCTTCCCGGCATCATACATCAAAGGGCAAACAAGTCTTAAACTCAAAAATGACTGGCAACAATGCTGGGACTACGAAGAAACAGGACGTTTCACCTACAAACTCTTTCCAAAAATCTCCTCAGATCTCCTGCTCCCGCACCGTAATATCTACTTATTTGCAACGAACCACGGACCATTCCCGGACTACCTCTATAAAATTAATAAAACAGACTCTCCAAGATGTACCTGCGGTCATGTAGGAGACGCCCTACATTATCTATTGAAATGTACTTTAACAGCAGAATATCACATACGCAAACCAGCTGACTTTACATTAGCAAATTGGTTTAATTATGTGCAAAAAAGACCAAACTTAATGCAGAAAATAATAGATTGTATCAACGTTCTTGAAAATAACCAGTTGCTATTTCAAATGCCCCCACTCTGATAACAGAGATGTGTGTGAAATATGTTAAAAGACAAAACATTCAAAACAGCAATAGTAACAATAAGACGTTGTAAAGACATTAAAATTACAGGTTGTGGGTCATCCATAAAACCCTTTTCTTCTTCAATTCAACAATATTTTCTAATCAGAACTATGTATATAGTTTACTATTTAACTTAGTAATTATTTCTAACTTATTAATTTTATATTATCCAGTTAATCTAAATTAGTTTATAATTAGTATATAATATACTCTAGAAAATATAAAAATAATTTCTAATCTTATCTAATCTACAAAAAGATCTGTATAATATTCTGGCCCGCCCTGAGTGATGGGGTGGCCGGTTGTAATTAAAAATTGTATTTCATCAAAACAAGAAATAAACATTCATCGGCGACTGGGAGATGATCCTACTGAACGAGCACCTCCCGCGCTGCTTCTGTCGGCAACTGCCCTTGGCGGTCGTTTCGGCGGTTAGTGGATATCACCCACCAGTAGGGGCTTGTTGAGCCTATGCCATATGGTGGGCCTCCCCTCTGGTCGAACCTGACCCCCCCGCCCACCCCCAACCGCCGCCGAGACTAATAATGAGCTAGAAAAAGCAAGGGGTCGTCGTGTAGTTTCATCGCCCCGAGGCGGCCATCCTCGCCCCTAGCCCTCCCTTCCCGCTTTTCGGTGTCTTTAATTTGTGTAATTTCCCTTTTAAATTTGTCCGGTTTCAATTTTTGATTTTTTTTTTTTCATTCTGGCTTTCGCTAGAGAGTCTTTCATTCGGGACGTGGCTGGGCACCTGGGAATCTTGCTTCCGCAAAAGAGTCGGGCTAGAGTAGAAGAATAAAGGGCTGCGGACGAAGATGGGCCGCTCGCCGCGGCGGTTAATAATAAATCATAATAAATCATTATTTCAAAAATCTTTCAAAAAAGCATGTATCATTTTTTCAAAACAAAATAAAAAATCGCGTATTTAAGGGTTAACATCATATTGGGCTTTTTTGGTACTTTTACATTCGGATAGCACTCTGAAAGCCTTATGGTGAAGTATTTTAGCAGGACTGCGACCGAAGACTATTTTTCTATTTTATTCGCATCACTATTAAAAAAAATATGTTTTGTAGAATATTTCTCTTACAAATGCTTTTAAGCTGTTTGTTTTCGGAAAGCAAAACCCTCCGCGCTTTTGCTCATATGTCAAGTCTGCTTTGATTTTGTCAAAATGGGGATGAGCGCCAAACTTAGTGACAAAGTAAACAGTGTTGCCAGTGGGCTACTTTTTTTTTTTAAATTCAGATTTCTTGATTGCACCACTTTTTTGAAATAGTAAAATTCTCCTTATTTGATGAAGTATTAATTAAGGCGAAAAGGGGGAATTTTACAATTTTACAAATGTGGTGCCACTCAAGAAATCTAAATTTAACACTTTCAGACCCGCATTTTTATTTACAAGAGGAAAAATCTGAATTTCTGGAATTAAGGTTATTTTCAGCTAATATAAACATAAATATAATTTAAAAAATTATTTAACATTTTTAACAGTTTTCTTAAACTATGCCATTTGGCATCATTGGGACCAAAAGGGAATTGTACATGAAAAGCTCATGATGCCATTTGTCGTCATTGGAATCAAAAGAAAAGAAAATATGCATTCAATTTTTAATGTGTATTCAAATTTTAATGGCCATTTCATGTATAATTGTATTTACTGAAGTTCCAGGCTTTTGGAAAGAATAGAGATTTGTTTGATGCACTAAGGTGGTGTTGGTGTTGTTCATAACGGCCGATTATCCACACGAGAGGTAAATGCCCGAGGGACGGATGCCCTCAGTAAGGGTCTTTTTAAGGTAGTCTAACCCGTATTTACGCAAGGATACCTATGATTCGATGTAAACGACTGAAAACTCCGAACAGTTAGGCCGACGAGCGCAATTGGTTACGAATAAGCCCTCCCGTCTATGAGCTTTGTCAGCGGAACCTCTCAACCACTTGATACACTAAGTTATCTGTAATTTATTCATCACACAATAATTTAAATTTCTCATAAGGACTAAAATTTCATCAGGAAGAGTGACGAAGTTTTTCTAAATGTCGTGTAAAATGGTTCAAAATTCTTATCTTCTACTTGATCTACATTTTCAACTTCGACTTCTAATACTTATTACCTACAGAAATAATAACTGCACAAACTGAATCATTTGTATCCAGATCAAGAATATTGACAATTGGACATCTTCGGAAAACTCCGAACAGTTAGGCCGACGAGCACGACAATTGAATTGGGAAACCACGCAATCAGTTGTCACAATAGTGCACGAAATCATCTGCATTTGATAGATTGCATGCACTTTCACTGTCCTCTTCGTCAGATTTTTCAATTTCTGTATCTGAAAGATCATTCATTCTTTAGTAAATAAATGGCTCTTTGTATTGATACAAACTCTTTTTTTCGTTTTGGCATGATAAATAGTAAAGAATTTTTTTTCTTTTCAAAAAACTATCAAATCAGATAAGAAATCGAAATAGAGATTTAAGTTGAAAATATCTATCAAGTCCCAATGATGCCATTTGGAATCATGTATATTTACTATGCACTGTTACTGAAATAAAAATACAATTGTTGAATTATAAATACATAAATATGTACTTCATACATATTACAACTTATGTTTAAAAAATTGTAATTTAAAAAAAAAGGAAAAGTGTGAATAATAAACTTAAACTTACACTATGTGCAAAATTACTTAAAAGATGGCACAGAATTTAAAAAAATGTTAAATTATTTAATACTTTAGAACTTTCAACTATAAAAAACATAGTGTTCTTCTGAGGAATATAAGAAATACAACAGTTATTGAGGCTTAATTTTCAAAATCCACGTAGATGGTGACGAAAGGAGTGAAAGTGGAAGTTACTTTATAGATCTGGAAACATTGGGAAAATTAAACATGGATATAGGGAAGTGAAAAATTACTCGTTTTATCATTCTTTAAGTAAACTGAGCCAAATTCTGGGCATGTTGTAGGATAAAACGTCATTACAAACAGTATTTTCTTTAGTAATAATTTCTATTGATTCGAGGATAATTAAATCATGATAATACTTTGAGGGATATGTAATTTTTGCGTCTTCGAAATTAACTTGTATATTCTGCTTCTGAATAAGTCTTGATAGGGTTGTTGTAGGTCGGTTATACTTTAAATCTCTGAAATGTTATTTAATACGAATTTTAAGTTTATGTGAAGTCATGCCTATGTATTCGAGATAAATATCTTCTGTTTTCAGTGGAATTACATATACCCCAGAAACTTCATCTCTCGGGATCGGGTCCACTTTGGCACTGATCAGATCTTTCAGTTTTGCAGGAGGAGTTGCGACCAAGTTTACGCCAAACCGAAAAAGTGCATGTCTGAGTTTTTCGAAAAGTCCTGGTATGTACTTCATACAACCTATTGATTTTATCCTACAACATACTCAGAATTTGACTCAGTTTACTTAAAGAATGATAAAACGAGTAATTTTCCACTTCCCTATATCCATGCTTAATTTTCCCAATGTTTCCGGATCTATAAATTAACTTCCATTTTCACTCCTTTCGTCACCATCTTAGAGTTGAAAGCTCTAAGGTATTAAAATAATTTAACATTTTTTAAATACTGTGTCATCTTTTAATTAATTTTGCACATAGTGTAAGTTTAAGTTTAACTTTTAAAGATGAATTAAGCATTTCTATTTATTTATTTATTGAGTGTGAATAATATTTTTTTCACAGTCATGTTTTCGCTTCACCTTTTTAAAAGGAAATGAAGCAATACTTTTTAGTTTCTGGGACCTACAATCTCCTGAGGAAATAAAAAAATATTACTGAAAAGACAGAACAAGTGTCTTTTGAATGACACCAAACAGAATCTCCGAGATTCAGTTTTTAAATATAGAAAAAAGTCGTGAAAGTCATGATGCCATTTGGCATCACTGGGCCCGAAAGGGTTAAAAAAGCAGCCTTCTGGGAACACTGAACGTAAAAGTGAACGCACAAATGGAACTGCGAAAAATACCCATTTCAGCGTTACACTCCTTGGGATAGTAGAATCGTCTCAGATTGCTAGGCGCGGCTTTCGAAAATGAACAGTTTTTTTTAGTATGGCAAAGATATTAGTATGGCAAAGATATTTAGTATGGCAAAGATTAACCCTTTCGGCGGACTTTACCGCGCGGAGTAATTCTGCTTATAAACTGATGAAATAATGCACTGACACCAGAATTTATAAACAAATTTATTAGAAAAATAAGAACTTGCTTATGTTCACGTACATTATAAAAGGATAGTTTAAATTATATATTTTTGATGCCGTTTGTCAGTTTTGGAATTAAAATTAGGTGTCCTTTTTAAGGAAACCGCCCTTGAAAGGGTTAAGTAAATGGTGCAGGTTTGCCAATTTGGCCTCCATTTTTATTCAGAAAAACCACAGCCGGAAATTAAATGTAGTACCGTAATTTACCGCGTATACACCGTATCTCAGATAACTCGATTTCCTACCAGAATTTGTTTTAAATAAAATGTGACTTGATTTTGCTTAGCATTTATTTGACGTCATTGTTTAAATAAAATTCCCGGTATGAAAAATACTTAACTAAGCCGCGGCGTATACGCCGAAAATTACGATATTTTTGAGTTATAGTCCAAGAGCTGTTAAACATTTTTGGGAAGGTATTTGAGGCACCCTGAAAATTTGTGCAACACTTTTTTTGTAATGACTGAATACAAAATCGAATGTCTGGCTGAAGGATCGTGGCCCAAAAACTGTGCCAGACACGTGTCAAGTGCCATTTTTTGACTACCCAAAAAAAAAAGGTATTTGAGGCACGCTGAGATTGAGACAGAATAATACTTATACTTAGAAAAAAATATTTTGAAAACGACAGACAGTTTAGTCGGCCCAAAAACTGTGCCAGACACGTGTCAAGTGCCATTTTTTAACTACCCAAAAAAGGTATTTGAGGCACGCTGAGATTGAGGCAGAATAATATTTATGCTTAGAAAAAATTATTTTGAAAATGGCAGACACTTTAGTCGGCACAAAAACTGTGCCAGACAAGTGTCAAGTGCCAAATGGCACTTGACACGTGCCTGGCACAGTTTTTGGGCCACGATCCTTCTGCCAGACATTCGATTTTGTATTCAGGCATTACTAAATAAGTGTTGCACAATTTTTTAGGGTGCCTCAAATACCTACTCAAAAATGTTCAACCGCTCTCCTACTATTATTTAATGAGAGACATTTTTTTATTATGTGAAGTAAAGATTGTTCTATCAAAATGTCCGTTATGGATATGAAATTTCGAAATAAAAATAAAGACCAAACTGCCAACCCTGAAATGGTGCGAGGTGGAATTAAAAAATAGTTACCTGTGCCAGCCCTGTTTAGGAATTATAATGGTTTTATCATTTTGAACTCCGAAGGTTAAAATAATTTTTAATCACTTGAAAACAGATTGCAATGCGGGAGTTTTATAAACTTAACTCAAAAAACACTTCCCGTAATGAGCTGTAATTTTGGATTTCCAAATTTGAAGTTTCTAAAAATCAATTTCTGTTTATAATTAAATTGTTTTTGGAAATAGGAAATGTAACATGCAATTGTTTTTAACAGAAATCGATTTCTAGAAACTTTGCGAATCGAAATTTACTTCTGATTCTTTCAAAGACAAAGTTATTGCAAAGTTATTACAAGGGAAAAGTTTATTACTAAAATGTTAAAGTCGTAGAGTATTACAAGAATTTAAAAAAAAAATGATTTGAAAATAAATAAATCCTGTTTTTCACGCTCATTATAAAAGCAAAAGTTTGTTTAAAAGAATATGGGCGTCATTTGGCTGTTTGTAATAAATATTAAGCGCTATAAACAGAGGTCTTACGCTTAACCTCTTGAGGGGAGGTGAGAAATATTTTATTCCACCTTCAATTAATGAAGATTCGCACCAGATTTTTTTTTTTTTTTTTTTTTTAAAACTTTGGTAGAAAGAAGTCGTGAAATTGCTTTTCCCTATTTTGCAATAAATCTTTTTGCAGATTTCGGTGTGAATTCGACATTACTGAAACACAATTATTTGCCCCTCAAAGGATTAAGGGATTTTTTCATTACCAATGTCACTATTTGTTTATAGAAAAATAAATCTGTGTTAAACGCGCGAAATTTCGCCTTATTTACAAAGAGATTTTTCCATAAAAAAATAATGGTACGGAAGAATTTCCTGGTCATGAAATTTCAGGACAACTACGACCCCTGGCTATAAATCATAGCTGTGAACTGTTCTGCATTTTTATACCGCAAAAATTTTATATATTTTTTCCCACATTTAATCGGAAAATAACGGTAATTTAAAAAGTTAAAATTTACTATTAAATTCTGTGGTACAAATATACGCCAGAGTTAGCAGCGATGTATAAATAATGCACCACTGTCCTATAAACAGTTAATTGGGTACATTATATAATTTCAAAAGAAAAATATTTTCTTTTAAATATTTCTAAAAAATAATTATTTAAATGACGCAGGGAGTAATTGTATCTACAGTGATGTTTCTCGAAATAGAAAGAAAGTAAAATAAATGAAAATATTCTTTTCGTACTGAAAGTTTCAAGGAAACATTATTATTATAAACTTACTCTGAAGGCAGCATTGCGATAATTTTTTGGTTTGGGTAATGAAAAAAATTCTTTCCTTTGTCAGCACATATAAGGGTAGAAATATAACCACCATTTACGAGTATAGAATAGCGGCCAACTGTTACAGTGTTGCCACAGACGACTGTTTTTATATTCTCTTGGTGCGACTATTTTTTTAAAAAGAAATTTTGTGATATATTTCTTTTGAACATGATGTCAAAGAGCATGCGAGAGATATTTGTTTTGAGAAATTGGTTCGAGATAGAAATAAAATATAGTAGCCAGTGACGGCTCTGCTCTTACGATTTTTTGACACCTCTAATATTGAAAAGAAATTTTTGTTTTATTTAATCGCAGATTTCTGCGGTTATAGAAGTCAAAGATTTATATATGGAATTACTAATGACTAAAATAAGTTTAATTGGCAGGAATGTGTATCGTTATAACATAAAAAAATAAAGAAAGTTTCTAGCTGCATGTTTTTGAACACATGTGAAACGTTTAGCATTTATCCAAAATTGTAATACTAGCAAGCAGCATGCATAAAATGAAAATCTGTGGGAAGGAGTTGGAACATAAATAAAAAATAAAGACAAAAATCTAACTCCTAGATGAAATTATATTTAGTACTCTGTTAGTATTTCTCAAAGCTTTCATTACAGATCATTAAGGATAATGATGACAAGCAGGTAATTATCGTCTTCCAGTTTGCTTATGTTAAAACTCTAGATTGTACATAAGATTAGAGACTAATCGATATCATTTTTAACGCATTGGACTGCTCTTATAATAGATTTTCTATTTCCTGGAAAATCTGGATATGAGAGTTCTTTTATATCATATAATATTCCATCGCTTAGGAGAAAATCTTTTTCTCTAGAATTATTAGAATATATTTCTCAAGAAAAATTCATTAAGAAAATGTTTCTGTCCATCAGACCTTTGCTAAAAATTTTGATTGTATAATTTTCAAATTAGTATGCCATACAAATTTTGTGTTATTTAAATGTTCGTAACATATTGATTATTAAAAATCACGAATCACCGATTCAATACTAGGAGAAATAAGCCATGATATTTTATTCAGTAAAAAAGGCAGAAACAATTTCTTAAAAATAATTTACTTTTACGAAAATAAAAGGAACCTCAAAGTTACACACTATTCTGAAACAATTTCCTTATCTTTAGAAACCTTTGTCAGGAGAAACTGTCGGGAAGTATTTGATTCAATAGATTTACGAAAGAAAGAAAAAGTCGTTTCTCAAATTACCATTTCATAAAAAAAAAAAACTCCGTAATTTTGTAAATCGTTTTTATTTCATGCTTTTTTATCTGTTGTTGTTGGTTATTCATTTTCCAGATGTTACTAGAGGTAAAGAAAGGATTTCTGACATTGTGATTATACAGGGTGTCCGGTCTCAACGGTGTCCAATGGCTCATTCCTAAACCGTTAGTCATAGACATATAGTTCCAATTACAAAAATGTTTTAAATCAGGTAAAGAAACATTTTAAAAGCGATTTGGGTCAATAAAAACATTTCTTAAAAAATTACGAAATTTAAATTTATTTTTATACGGTCCCCCGGTCCTATAAGTTATTTTTAGTAATTTTTTCCTATTACACTGACAAGTAAGACAAAAAAAGTCCCATTCATATAACGCTAAAATTGAGCGAGTTATGAAACTTTAAAAATGCATGACTTATGCCACTTTTCTACTCTGAAAACAAGTAAGTTCGGCTTGGTTTTGAGGGATCATATGCCAAGTGTTTAAAGTATTCGAATATCTTACTTCATGTGTATCTGCGCTTTGAAAAAAAATCCTACAAGTATTATGATTAAGTCTCAAATTGGCTAAAATAACATATGTTTTATTTTGTCAGGATTTGAGACTGTTTCTCTTATGATTTCTTTTAACAAAAATTATGTTTTTCTATAAGTTTTTATGTTACTTCAACAATCGTATGCATGTTTTTCCAGTTCAAACTTTGTATTCGAACTTTAACCCACTTTCAAATATCCAAACGAGATTACATTTTACATACTGGCGCAAATCCGATAACAATCTAATATTATTAAGATTTTCGGTGGTTACCATTTATACTTATTTTACAGGATAACACAAAAAATTTCGGATAGATTTCTGCCAAGGAGTTTAAGAAAAAGTTTCAGATTAGATAATACAAGACTGCGATTGTTGGGTTTTTTAACTTTTATGTATTTTTTAGCACTGAATCCGAAAATTACCTTAACTTTTAACCATCATGTCAGGATATTTCGCAAATCATAAATTTTCAAATTTAAAGAATAACAAAAATCGAATACTATAAACTAAAGGAGATGGTTGTGTTTTTTAACTTTTGATAATTGATTTTTACGCACTTTTTAGCACTGAATCTGAAAATGACCTTCATTTTTAACCACCACGTTAGAATTTTTTTGCAAATCGCAAATGTGTAAGTTAAAATATAGCGAAAATCTCATACTATAAAACATATGTAAAACATTTTTTATTTTATTTTATTTTATTAAAAAATTTATTCGATATTTTTGCTTATCCTGGGATTCTTACAGCTAAACAGCTGAGTGGTCTGATGAGATGGAGAGGAAATTCAATTTTAACATTGAACTTCTTAACTTTGAAATTTGCAATTTGCGAAAAATCCTCATATGATAGTTAAAAATGAAGGTCAATTTCGGATTCAGCGGTACAGAATATTTAAGAATCAATTATCAAAAGCTAAAAAACATGACATAACCCAACTTTTGCAGGCTTGTGCAATCTAATAATATTTTAAAATACGTATCATTTTGTAAAGAATTGAGGCTGTTAATTTAGAATCATTTTATTTAACAAAAATTCTGTTTTTTTCTTTCTTCGTAAATGTTTATTACAAATTGTATATTTTCCATTAATATGCCAGCATGATTAAAGATTTCAAATTTATATTGCAATGTTAATTTAACTCCCAAACATTTTTTATATCTGACGAAATTATATTTCGACTAAATTTGTGAATGACCCCCAATTTGCAGCAAAAAATATGCTCCAACTTTAAACAGCTATTACTCGGTCAATTTTAATCGTAGAATAACGGGACTTTTTTTGTATTACTTGTCAGTGTAAAAGAAAAATTTCACTAAATATAACTTATAGGACCGGGGGACCGTATAAAAATTTAAATTTCGTAATTTTTTAAGAAATGTTTTTATTGACCCAAATCGCTTTTATAATATTTCTTTACCTGATTTAAAACATTTTTGTAATTGGAACTATATGTCTATGACTAACGATTTAGGAATTAGCCATTGGACACCGTTGAGACCGGACACCCTGTATAAGATGCCACATTAATATTCTGTAAATGCCTCTGTTACTGTAAGGAATTTTTAAAAACCTTTTTAATTTGCAGCACTTAATGATTTTGGAGCAATTACGGGTTTTCAAGAAATACTAATTGCAAATGGCTCTCCAAGTGTGATTTGAAGTGATTTATTTTTTTATTACAAATTTTATTTTATTTATTTATTCATTTAAAGGCTTGTTTATTAGGGTGGGTCGAAAAAAAAAATTTTTTTTTTTTTTTTTGGGGGGGGGGGAACGCTTTAGTGCGGAAAATTTACCTATTATAATAAGAAGAAAGGCTGCATATTTTTTTTTAATAAGTTTACATCTTCCATTTGCGCATCGTACTTAAAATTAATGAATAATTGCAAAAATCGCGCATTTTTTGTAATTTTTTAAAGTTAATTAAAACTTTTAAAATAAACACGCTTTACTTTTTTTTTTGCTTTCCTTATGGTTTAAATAACCTAAATAAATTAAATTATGATCAATAATCTATTTTCTTTCGTTCGCGAAACAACTTACCGGGTGGAGCGAATAAGGTCTACACCAGATCCTAGTGATTTGGTGATCTTGCTCCACTTAGGTATAATATAAATCTTAGAAAAAACATAAATCTACAAAGTTTTTGCAATTTTCACCTTACAACCTTATTCATTTTGCTTAGAACAAAACGAACCAGAACTCACCACATGGAGGTGGTTGCACGCTGAGTACTTCCCACACCTTACCCAACCAACCATCCAATTGTTCGGTATGCTATTTACATTATATTTGCAACAAGTTACAAATATTTTCCATAGAGTAGCATTCTTTGGCTTTGTATTTTTTTTTTTTTTTACTTTTATATTTCTATATTTACTACACATTTAAAATCTGATTTTTTTAAAAACTGAAACATAACCGATCTAAATTTCAGGTTGCTTGGATATAGCATCTCCAGCTTCATGTCCAGATAATTTATTAGAGGCCTCTGTCACAAGTTTGATGCTCATCTCAACAGCATGGGTGTGACAGAGAATCATTTGCATTTCTCTGATGAGCGTAGTGTCAGTTGATGAGTGATTTAATATGATCTTCACTTAGGTCTCGCAGCAATAGAGGAGGATACACCGCACAATTTTTCCAATTAATAATTTCAATGTAATCGAGGCTTGAAAGTTTACCTTCGGTGGTACGCCATTTCTAACAGTCTTCTTCTTTGGGACGGTTTATCTTGCTTTCAAGATCCTTCTGTAACCGAGCTCCGGATTATGTTCTCTAATAGATAATCATTGCCAACAGAACGGATCAAAAACACATTTCGTTCAATTACTGGTTCGACAACTTGTAGTAATTCGTCGTATAAATAGCATGATGTTTTGTATGCTTGAATGACATGCTTTGGTCCGTCAGTAAAATATTTGCTTTTTTTATGGCAAACCACATAGGTATGTACGATTTTAAGCGAAGCCAACTATTTCTTTTAAGTTTTCGGATAGATATGATGAACGCATATACAACCTAAGGACACGGTTGGCCGCAGTCATCCGGAATTAGAAAAAGCCGGGTCCCGATTTGCCAAGTCTTCTGGACAATCTCCCAAAGTGATTGAGTTTGAAATGAACAAAAAATACTGTTGCACTTTGCTCAAACAATTCCTGTCTATATCAGGAATTGAACAATCCATAGGTTCATTATCGACCACAGGGAGTTTTTCACAGCAAGTGAGCTAGCTGCTGCACGATTGTCGCACTAAAATATATAAGCTCTACAGTTTGATCGTCAATTTGTTGGAAAATATGGCAAAAAGGAATCTCATTAAAATGGAGGATGCATATGCTCCACTGTAGCGGACGTCCTACATGATTTTATAGTCGGTGAATGGCACCGTTATTCCATCGGATGTTTGTTACAGTGCCATCACACACTACTTACTTCTTGTTTTTCTAGTGATATTGATAGTTCAGACAAACAAGAAATAATGCTTTGAGTTATATCATTTGACGAACTTGAATATGGAGATTCATGTCCAATATAAGTTGATCCGATCTCTGGATAAGCGAATAATGTTCTTATTTCACATTCCTGGAAAATTGCTAGTAATTTAATTTTTCGACGAACAAAGTATCATATTTTTAACACGAACGAACAAAGTATCATAAAGAAAAGACCCACCACTTTTCTCAGGGGGTGGGAATTGACTTTTCAAATCTGTCCTCACACACGACACTTGTCGCTCATTATTTTACAATTATCAACCCCATAAGAAGATTCTGTGTCGGTTATCACCCCAACGTCTCGCAGAACACTTGAATCTATGACAGCTGTTGCCCGATCAAAAACAGCGAACTAATCACTGTTTAGTTACTGTTGAGTTAATTTGAATTCTCATCTGCCATTTGGGCGTTTCAGTCGATGTACTTGGTTTGTATTCGTCGTCCTCATACTCAGAGTCTTCAAAAGAACTGTGTTTGCATTCATCAACTTCCGAGTACTGTGCCACATTAAGAACTTTAGAATTATTTTAGGAATCACTCAGTGCTCGCTTAAGATCGTGAGCCTTCACATTTTACTTTTTTGTAACTGTTTTGTCAATAGACCCGATTTCTCCTAAATTGTAAATCATTTAAAGAAACATGAACCTCAACTCGAGGACAGGAATTTTATTTTTTTTCACATAGGCATTTAATTAGAATTGCACATTGACATGCATCTGGTCTTTTTAATATAATACAAATACCACACCCAACAATTGAATGTTTGGTTGGCTAGTGGAACTCATCGTGCAACCACCTCCACGTGTTGTGTTCTGGGTCGTTTTGTTCTTGCAAAACGAACTAAGTGTTGCACGGTGAAAATTGCGAAGAATATGTAAATTTCTGTTTTTTCTCTAAGATGTTGCTCGAACGAAAAAAATTAGATTATTGATCAGAATTTAATTCATGTATGCTATGTAAACCATAAATCAGGCATACAAAACTAAAGCGTGTTTATTTTTAAAGTTTTAATTAACTTAAAATAATTACAAAAAATGCGCGATTTTTGCAATTTTTTATAAACTTTAATTACGATGCGCGAATGGAAGATGTTAAACGATTTTTAAAATTTTTATGCCGTTTTTCTTCTTATTACCGTAATTTCCCACGTATACGCCGCGGCTTAGTTAAGTCTTTTTCATACCGGAAATTTTATTTAAAAAATGAAATAAAATAAATGCTAAGCAAATGCAAATCACATTTTATTTAAAACGAATACTGGTAGGAAATCGAATTATCTGAGCTGCGGCGTATACGCGGAAAACTATGGTACAATACACAACTTTTCCGCACTAAAGCGTTCATAAAATAAAAAAAAATACATTTTTCGACCCACCCTATTGTATATATTTTTTTAATTTGTAATTTATATTTGTAATACAATTGTAGCTTCCAGATGTAACAATTTTTGGCTTAGTGTTCATGTGTTTACTTAATAATTGAAAATATTTTGAACAAATTTTGGATAATATTTTGAACAAAATGTGATAAAAACTTTGGGGTTACAGGGAAGAAAAGATAGTATCCATATTCCTTGCTTTTAAGAAATTATCTAATTTTACTCAAATGCACGAAGTTCAAATGCTTTGAACTTGATTATAGAAGAATCGCTGTTCAAATCAATATTAAAATTCTATGGTCATTTCCAAAAAATATTGTCCAGAAGAAAGTTTCGGAGGCTTTGTATCAAGTTTGAATACTTAACCCTAGAACTACCGAGAATTTTACTCAAGTTTTATAAAAATATTACACATCAGAATTCTTATTTAAAACTATTGAACTTATTTACTTAACTCATTATTGTCTGGTTTACATATTTAGTTTATTTTAAAGAAATTTCTGGTTAGAATAAATATTTCGAATGTACCCATCGGGTCCATCGGACCCGTCTGGTAGGCGGAGGGTTAAAGGAAAATGAATCATTTCTAATTTCTTTGTACCGTAATTTCCCGCGTATACGCTGCGGCTTAGTTAAGTCTTTTTCATACCGGAAATTTTATTTAAAAAATGAAATAAAATAAATGCTAAGCAAAAGCAAGTCACATTTTATTTAAAACGAATTCTGGTAGGAAATCGTATACGCGGGAAATTACGGTACATATTTATAAATTTGAAAAATTAAAGTGGCCACAATTTTGAAAGAAGAAGTTGGAAGAAACTAGCCAATGAACTCGTTCAAGAACTTTATATGCCCTGTACACATTCTCTGTTATATGGAAATCTGTTCATAAACACGAGAATTACAGCATAACAAAAATCTGATGAATATATATAATTCATCATTTGAACGTGGGGTCATTTTGGTATCTAAGGGTTGTGATCAGTAAAAATATACGGAAGTTACCTTTTTACTTTTTGTAATGAAAGCTACATAAGACGCTAAGTATTTCAAGTTAAACCAAATAGTCCACTACATCACAAATTCGAAATGCAATTATAACTTTCATAAATGTCTACATGTATTTATTTAATGCTTGTGTTGCTTTTATGTTAGTCTCTTTTGACTATATGAGAGTGTGAAAATATTGACAAAATTTCTTATACTGAATATCAATCTTAATGATTCCAGGCATATTATCGATAAAATCAATTTGCAACGGCAGAACATAACAAATTTTTCGTTGAAGGCTTAGAATTTATTGAATTTTTAATGATGGTGCAGAGAAACTCTACAAGAAAAAATATTACAGCGTTTTTCGGAGATTTAAAAAACTTGAAGTTTGGGGAAATTTTTAATACAATACTCTATACGCAAACAATATAGGTGTTCGTACGGATACCGTTATTTTCAAGGCCAAATGTCAGTATTTTTGTATAGAAAAATAAATATAGTTTAAATGGACAAAATTTCGCCTTATTTAAGGAGAGATTTCCCGTAAGAAAATACTGGCACCGAAGAATTTCTTAGTCTGGAAATTCTAGGACCCGTACAAACCCTGAATATACAATGCAATAAAAAGTGTAATTTGGCGTGCGTAGGATCTTCAATTAAGTAGAACAACAAATGAAAACTACTTTTTCAAAGTATAAAAATAATGTGTTAGGATAATTTCAATACAAAAATCTAATTTTGACAACATTTTTGGCTTTTTCGACAAATTATAATTTAGGATGCTAAACAGAAAATCATTCGATCAAGTAGTTTAGGACATACGAAAATTTAACGTTCCTAACTCCAAATGTCAACTTCATTTGTAATTGTTGCAAACAGATTGCAATCAGGTAGAGATTTAAGAACAACCCAAGAACTGCTTTGCGGAATGATCTGGAATTTTGAATTAGCATACTTGAAACTTCAAGATATATACTTCTGTTAAAATATTTATAATTTATATATCTTAATTTTTTCTAGAATTTTTTTAGAAGACGTATATTTTTGAAAATATTGAAAATATATTAATCTCAATTGATGATTTAAAAAAAAATAGAAATTGAATTCCAAAAGCTTCAAATATAGGAATTCAGATTTACAGATCATTACACCCAGTAGTTTTTGAATTATCGTCAAAAGATTTTTTCATAATGATGTTTTCAATAGATTACAAATGAATTTAACATTGAGAAATCTAAAAGTTTAAACTTTCAAAATGTATAAAGTACTTGATCGAATGTATCTCGTTCGGAATCTTGTGTTGAAATATACCTAAACTGTATAATATAATATTAAAATTATGTATTTGCATTAAAAATGTCAGAGCTTTGAACAAATACCTTATGAGGACGGCTAATGAACTTACCGTAATTTCCGTCGTATAATCCGCGGATCAAACAATTCTGTTTGGAACCAGAAATTTTATTTAGTTATTGAAGCCAAATAGTTACCGCGATTTAAAAAGTTACATTTTATTTTTTAAAATTTCTGGGTCGAAAAATGATTGTTTGATCCGCGGATTATACGGTATTATACGGAAATTACGGTATATTTTGATATAAAGAGTAAAAAAAAAATAATTTCCAGTGTTTCTTTATATAATTTAGTGATGGTTTCTTTAATATTGGGCCAATTGTACTTAATAAACATAAAAAATGTATAACAGCAGAGCTGCCAAGTCTCCAATTCAGATATTTAAGATATTGAAGATTTTAAAGACTTTCAAGGTAAGAAATTGTGTTTCTGTAATGTTGAATCCACACCGGAATTTTCGAAAAATTTTCGTTCAAAGAGATTTTACAACTTTTTTCCACCGATGTTTTAAAAGTAAAATTTGATTAAAAGTTTCTGGTGGAAATCTTGACTAAAATTAGGTATATATAATAAATCCCTAGACCCCTAGAGGGATTAAAATATGTCCTACAGAAATTTTCTATCAATTTCAAATCTTTTGAAAAAAGGTGTTTTAAGTTGTTTAATTAATTGTTCATGCAGGATATAAATATTAAACATATAAAGACATTGAAAATGATATTCAGAACATATTTTTTTCTTAAATTTGCTATTAACCCTTTCAGGGGCAAGCAATTTTGTTTCTGTAATGTAATACTTACACCGGAATTTGCGAAACAATTTAATTCAAAATAAGGAAAAGCAACTTTTCAACATTTTTCCTTCAAAATTAAAAAAGTAAAATTTAATTAAAAGTTTCTGGTGCGAATCATGATTACAATTAGAGGGATATATCCCATCGCCCTTCAGTGGGTTAACCGCTTTTAAACATCTAGCATATAAAAAGTCTCATAAAGGTAAAACAAAAAAAAAAATATGTCCTTTTCATGTTCACAATTAGAATATTTTTTGCCTGGGTACAATAGGAAAGAACTATTTTGTTTCCATTAACCATTTCAGGGGTGGTGGTATGTTTATGAAACCACTTAATTTTAATTCGCAAACGCCACAATGGCACCAGAATGTTTATAAAATGTTTTCCATTTAATATGTATCTGAAAAATAGCCTTTTTCGCATTCAGAAATAAATTTGATGGTAAATACCGGTGCCATTCATTTATTTCTACACTTCAGCATTGAAAATGTTTTGCCCTGAAAGGATTAAAACAATCAGTAAAGACTTCATTAGTAAAAAAAAAGTTAAAAAAAATATATTGTTTTAATTTAAATTATCCATTTTTATTCATGCTCACTAACAAAACAGTCTGTCCGGATAACTGTAGGCATAGTTTTAAATTTGGTTTCCATTTTTATTCATGTTCACTAACAAAACAGTCTGTCCGGATAACTGTAGGCATAGTTTTAAATTGGGTTTTTTCCATTTTTATTCATGTTCACTAACAAAACAGTCTGTCCTGATAACTGTAGGCATAGTTTTAAATTTGGGTCATTTTACATTTTTAACTGGATTTATGTAATCATAAAACACAGTATTTTAACTAGTTAGGACGGAAACACTAAGATATTTATCTTTTATTATTATATTTTAAGATTAAATTTTGAACTTTGAAATTGTAACCTCTGTTGCTGTAACTATTATTCTCAAAGAAATGACTTCCATTGTCCCCCTACAGACGTTACTACTCCGCTTACTTGTAAGTAAAAATATTAGAAACGATATGCTACAGCCATTTTGAATTTATTCTGCACACACATGGTCAGTAAGATGAAACATCTGAATTCCAGATTGGTTTGTTTTCTGTTTGTAGACTATGTTACATAAATTTTAAATTTAAATATCGTCATTTTAATTAAAGTTTTATTTTTATTATATGAAATTAAGTTAATTTAAATAAATGTAAGATTTACATATTTTTATAAAACTAGAAAAAATGCAATTTTTTCTTTATTAAATGTAACATCTGCTACCTGTAGCTTCTGCTACTAAATATTTGTAACAGATGTAGGTAAATTAACAAAATTCTAGTTTAAAATTCATATGCAAAATAAAAATCCATCAATGTGCTTTGGTAGTGTCATTGTTTTTAGATTAACGTAAATATGCTTCTACTGTCTAATTTGTGTTGCTCACTGTAAATTCTGTTTAAAAAATCTAACCTCTGTTACTATATATAATTTCTGTTATTCGCTCTTTTTTCTATATTTTTCTTGTTGTATATGAATAGCTCTCAAAAAATTTTCACAAAACATCAAAAGGCATCTGCTCCTTCAATATACTAAAACTATTTGACCACTTACAAATATATTTGCTGCAGGGAATTGAAAATTTTGGCTGGAATGTTAAATACAAGTAACAGAGGTTACATATTGTTATATAAATTATTCCCTCTTACTGTTATCTTTTGAATTTAAAACTACATATACTAGTCTAGTACGCTAATAATGATATAATATACTAGAAATAATATTTTCATAGGAATAAAAAAGTTGTAAATTGAGTGGATGTTATCCAGTACAATATTCATCTTCAACCCTTTCAGGCACAAGGAACTTCTATTCGTAAAATGCAGAAATGAATGAAAGACACCGAAATTGACAAAATAAGCAAAAGATTTTGACCATGTACTTAATAAAAATAAATTCTTCATTCCAATATTCTGGTGCTTATGCGGCATATAAGAATTAAAATTAAGTTGGATTTTAAGGCATTTCAGGTGACTGTATTTTTATCATAACCATGAATTTAAGTACGCTGGAACTGATTTTACATAGGTTGTATACTTATAAACACAGAAAAATTTATATTTGGTGAAAACTGAATACTTAAAAAAATATATTGGGAAAAGGACATACAAAATTTTTTTGACCCATAAACGGTCTTATAACGGTTAACGCCTTACCATTATGAATGCACATTCGTGAAGAAAAAAAAAAGTAATCACCCCCCGCTAACTCTGTAAAAAATTATCGTAGAAGAAAGTTACAGGTACCAAAAGATTGGAAATAATGTATACTGTTAACCTTTTCAGGGGCAAGCAATTGTGTTTCTGTAATGTCGAATTCGCACCGGAATCATTCAAATATTTTATTGCAAAAATAGAAAAAGCAATTTTACAATTTTTTTTTCCCCCACCAAAGTTAGAAAAGTAAAATTTAATAAACTTTTTCTGGTGCAAAGCTTCATTAGCCGTAGGTGGGACATAATATATAACACCGCCCCTCAAGGGGTTAAATGATGTAGATAAAATTTGCTTAGAGGGGCATCTACATATCAAAAGGAACCCAAACTTTGTTTTTTTTTTCAATAGCAATACCCAAGTTTGACGCCATAAATAAATTCTTCACCCTTCCATTATCCTTTCAAATTTACATAAAATTCGCACGATTAGTTTCCGAGAAATTAATTGTTTTAAAATGAACATATGTTAGGGGTTGTATCGAAATTGAAGTTCGGTATTTGATTGCTGAAATGCTACACAATGATTATGTCACTTCTATTAATGCTAATTGTTGCTCGCCAATATGACCTTTTTACACACTTAATATGTTTCGACTATTACAATAGTAAGTAATAGCCCAAGTAATTTAGTAAAATGACTAAAATGTATTTTTTCAGATTATGCTTTTCTGCGCATCATAGAGGGCCCCTTAAACCACCTTTTTTCCCTTTTTTTAATGATAATTTGAAAATTACTTGAAAGAAAAAAATGAAAATGAGAATACGCATAATGTCGGATATAATAAATATAAATCTATCAAAAAAATTGCAAATTGCTATTCTTAATTTTTTCGAACATTACATTCAAAATTCATAATTTATATTATAATTTTTTTTAAACTACAAATTCAATGTATTTATGTTTCAGTTTTTTAGTATTATAACCACAAACAAAATGACCCCATTAAGATTACAATTTCAGGATATATTAATAAAAATATGAAAATGTAATTTACATTTCAATGTTACATTAGAAATGTAACATTAGAAGCTCTAAATTTTGAATGGTTATAATTCAAAAACTTATCATTCAAATGAAAAAAAATTTCGTTTCTCAGCATAGATTGAAACAGAACTTTAAAATATTTTGTCAAAATTGAGTGTTGCCATTGAAAAAAACAAAGTTTGGTCAGGTTTTGATTTGTAGATGCCCCCTAAACAAATTCCATATTCATCATTTAAAAATAGACTTTATTTCCAATCGATTGGCTCCAGTAACTTTCTTCTTCTATAATTACTTGCCGAGTTAGTAGAGGGCGTTTGCTTTTTTTTTCCACAACTGTACATTAACCCTTTATCTACTGCATTATGATCTACTGCAATTATTTTCATGTAATTTTTTTGTTGTTACTACAATGGAAATTAAAGGATAAACATAAAAAAATGCTCACCCGTGAGAAATTTAATTATTTAAAGGTAATTAATTAAAGTGGTACTTTAAAGTACCGTCAGTACACGATGACTAAAATATCGTAACATAAAACCGTCAAAGTATTTCAAATGGCACCAGAAAATAGGTTCGTTTCAATAAAGTATGTAAAATGTAGGCTATTTCATATTTATAAATAAATCATTTGTCAAATTCCGGTGCGTAACATTTATTTCAACACTTTAGAATTGAAAATGTTTTTTTTTTTTTTTTTTGGTTTCGAACTTGTTAGCTGTCCTTTAGTTATGCGACATCTATATTCCAGGGACAACATGCTCTCATGCATCTCCACATATGCAATATATGAATTTACATATGCCATTTCTAGCACAGCAAAAACGAGCCGGTGCCACAACTTTTTCGATTTCCTATAAAAAATAACAATGAAACAGAAAAGAAATACCAGGGAAATCATTACTACACTAGATTTTAGTAATTACATTTTAAAGCAGATGAAATCGATGGATGACTACACAGACGAATTGTAAACAAGAAGCTTTTAACACTCAGTGTACTGACGGTACTTATAAGTACCACCGAGTAATTCAACTGTTAAATCAAATACATACACCGTTAACCTAAAATAGCTAGACAAACTGTATTCTAAGATCATAATGAACACATAATAAATATCCAACACGTATCTTATATCTTTACTGTGTTTGCAGCAATAAAAAGACGAGCGTGACAATCTGTACAAAATGTCGGTACAAAACACAGCGTTTTTGTCAAAGATAGCCTCCTTCCTCACTAAAATAACAAACCTTGAAGTACTGCTGCCATATATACGGATAAATGGAGTTCAAAGAGTGATTTTTCAAAGTACCATTAGAACAGAGGTGGCCAACTGTGGCACGCTCCACACCACTAAAATTTTACAATAATCATTGCCTTATCTAAACATCGAATCTCTGCGATTCAAGAAGTCAACTTTTCTGTAAAATTTTAGCGGTGTCCGGCGTGCCACAGTTGGCCGCCCCGGCATTAGAATATCAGTAATATGCACTGAGATGAGAGTTTAACACGTTCATGCCGGCGCGGTGGGTCACACTCGACTCTCTCAGAGGTGCCAAACCTCCGGCTTTTTGGATACTAGTATTTTAATACAGAAAATGCTGTTTTCTTTAATTAGAACAATTGTGCGATTTAAAGGAACAACATTTTCTCTAAAGTAACAGTGGTGTGAAAAAAGCCGGAGACTTGACAACACTGAAACAGTCGAGTGTGACCCACCGAGCCGGCGTGAACGTGTTAAAGTGAGTGGTACTTATAAGTACCGTCAGTAGATAAAGGTTTAAAGTACCGTCAGTACATTATGACTAAAATATCGTAAAAGAAAACCCACAAGTTATTTCAAATGACACCAGAATTGTGGTAAAATATTATCGATTTGATAAGCATGTGAAATATAGCCTTTTTCGTATTTATATATATATTTTTTTGGCAAATTCCGGTGCCATTCATTTATTTCAACACTTTAGCATTGAAAATGCTTTAAAAAAAACTAGGTATTTTTTTTTTTTTAGGTTTTGATCTCGTTAGCATTCCTTTAGTTATGCGACGTCTATATTCCAGTGTCAACACGTTCTCGCATATCTCCACATATCCAACATATGAATTTACATATGGCATTTCTAGCATAGCAAAAAAGAGCCGGTGCTACAAATTTTTCGATTTCCTGTGAAAAATAATAATGAAACAGAAAAAAAAAATACTAAGAAAATTATTACTGCACTATATTTTATTAATTATATTCTAAAGCAGATGAAAACGATAGATAACAACAAAGACGAAAAGTAAACAAGAAGTTTTTCTCCAACACCCAGTGTACTGACGGTACTTATAAATAGCACCGAGTAATGCAACTGTCAAATCAAATATATATACACCGATCACCTAAAATAGCTAGTCAAATTGTATTCTAAGAGCATAATGAATACATGAAGAAAAATTCAGCACTTATCTTATATCTTTTACTGTGTTTGCAGCAATAAAAAGAGGAGCGTGACAATCTGTACAAAATGTCGGCACAAAACACATCGACTGTTTCAAAGATACCCTCCTTCCTCGCTGAAATAACAAACCTACTATTACTGCTGCCATGTATCAGGATAAAGTGGAGTTAAAAGAGTGTTTTTGTAAAGTACCATTACAATATTAGTAATATTCACTGTGGGATGAAAGTTAAAAGTGAGTGGTACTTATAAATACTGTCAGTAGATAAAGGGTTGAAATGATGATATTGTTTTTGCACATTATTTTATTTTTTTTAATTATTTACGTTTTGATTGTTTTGCTTTTCATTTTTTAAATAATTTTAAGGATGTTATGTTATTAAATTATCTGTCATTAAAATATTCCGGAAATGCAATAAACCGTTATAGAATTTTTGATTAAAAATATAATAAAACTTAAGAAATGATGCATAAAAGAAAATTCAGCCAATCTTAGAAAAGGAACCTCCATGTTATTTTATTACACTTCAATCAATATTTTTACTTTTCTTTCGGATCAATGCATTTCAAATCACCAAGGTAATGTCGCTCAACATTTTTAATTTTCCTAATCGTTTAACCAAGTTTTCTTCATAGTTTCCGAGTTTAAAAGCATCATTATTTTTTTTTCATCATATGTTAGGTTGGAAGCTAAGTTACCACCGTTTTTTTAAATAAACGTTTTCTACCTGAATCTATATTTTGTTTTTTGGATAGAGTTAATTTGTGTTAAATTTCGCCGCATTAAAAGCGAGGGTCAAGTTGCGAAAAAAGAGCGTCTTCGACACTTCGTTCTGTTTGCTTTTTACCAAGGTTATAAGCGCTCAAAATCTGCTCGCGGCATTTGTGCTGTGAGTGGAGAGGTTGCCGTAGCTGAAAGAACCGCTGTTGATGATATGGCAAGTTTATCCCTAGAACTACCGGAAATTTTACTCAAGTTTTATAAAAACATTCTACACCAGAATTTTTACTTAAAACTATTTAATTTGTTTATTTAACTTATTATTGTCTGATTTATGCATTTAGTTTGTTTTGAAGAAATTTTCTGGTTTGAATAGATATTTTGAATATACATGTCGGGTCCATTGGACCCTTCTGGTAGACAGAGGGTTATATATGGAAATTTTGACCTCAAAGACACACCTCATTCTGGCCGTCCAGTTGCGTTCGATGAAGAGCAATTAAACCAACTTTTGCACGAATATTCGCATCAAACGACAAATGAACCGGAAGAGAAAATGAAATTCTCTAACACTGCTAAATAGAAGCATATTCACTCGGTGGGAAAGGTTCTGAAGTATGGAGCATGGGTTCCATATACACTGCTCAAAACAATTAAAGGATATTTGAAGTTTCATATAAAATAAAGATATAAACGAATTTTTTTTTTTTTGCCGAAAATAGAAGAAGAGAATCCCAAATGCAAATTTTTCTGGTTTTCAAACTGTGGAGTATGCGAATTTTGAGTTCGACGTCAAAAACGTCGCTTCAGCGGCAGCCAATGAAATTTGACTTTCAACTGGATAAAAGAGAATGAAGACAAGGATGATCGGCATTCACTGATTGCTTTGTTTCGATGAGTACGATGTCTCAGCGAAGTCATTTGACAGATTCAGAAGCTTTGAGAATTGTTGGTAGGTTAGAAGGGGGCCAAACTCAAGCCGAAGTAGCGCAAGCCATTGGAGTGTCACAAAGTGTCATTCCAGGATCTGGAACCGTTTTTTGGAGAGTGGGTGTGCAGGCCGAAGACCAGGGCAAGGTCGTAGACGGGCAACAACGCCCAATGAAGATCGGTATTTAGCGTTAACAGCTCGGAGACACCGAACCATGAACGCTACTCTTCTCCAACAACACCTTCGATCGGCTACAGGCACCACGATTTCAACTCAAACTGTCCGAAACCGGCTCCACGCTGTAGGTCTGTATGCTCGCCGACCGATGGTATGTGTTAGATTAACATCAAGGCATCGTCGCGACCGCAGGGAGTGGGCAACCGAGCATGTCAACTGGAGGAGAAATGAATGGAGCAATATTCTGTTTTCTGACGAGTCCCGTTTTTCTGTGCATCCGGATAATAGGCGTATTTTCATCTGGAGGGACCGTGGCAGTAGGAATAATCCTGCGTTCGTGCACGAAAGTGTCAGATTTGGCGGTGGAGGAGTGTTGGTGTATGGTGGCATCTCCATTGACGGGCGCACTGACCTCTACATCATTCGAGATGGAGCTCTGACTGGTCGCCGATATAGGGATGAGATCCTCAGACCTATTGTAGTCCCTTACGCTGCAGCAATCGGAGATAACTTCATTTTAATGGACGATAACTGCAGGCCACATCGTGCAAACCTGGTGGAGGATTTCCTTTTCGAGGAAGGAATCGTTCGAATGGAATGACCAGCGTGTTCTCCAGACATGAATCCAACCGAGCACGTTTGGGACGCTCTAGGAAGACGAGTTTCTGGCCGCCAATAACCCCCACAAACTCTCCAAGAACTGGAAAGAGCTCTTCTGGAAGAGTGGGGCAGAATACCCCAACTCGTCATTAATAGCCTCATTGAGTCCATGCCTCAAAAGTGTTCAACGTTGCTGGCCGCCCGTGGAAACCATACCCCCTACTGAAAATGATTTACTTTGAAGAAAACACCTTTTCTTATTCTTTTTTTCTCATATGCACAAATTGTGTTTTTTTCCTTTAGTACACAAATGCGCAATAAAATGCATTTTTTTCTGCCAAACATGCGTAATTTATTCTCGTATAACCTACTATGTCTGTCGACCATGTATCAATCAGCTAAACAGTTTACCAGATACAAAATCCACCTAAAACTGCAATATCCTTTAATTGTTTTGAGCAGTGTACTTTAAGCCCTTAACTTACGATTTACGTCTCAACAGCTCGACGGTTTTGCAAATCCATAGCTACCAGTAAAATTTAATAGAAAATTTTGCCTCGTTTAATCATGGAATTTAGATGACTAAATAAAACAATATTTACTGTGAAATTTTAGTGGTAAGAAGAATTTACATTTCGCCCGATCATCGTACACGGGCTATGCCCGTAGTTGTAGGTTAAGGGGTTAAGTGACAAGAACAAAAGTCAACTAGCCACAATGTCCGCTGGTTTGCTTGTTCGTTACCGCTCAACTCATGGACACAAGCAACGATCTCTACACCGAAGCGTTACTGGCGACGAAAAATGGTGCCTGTACATCAATATAAAGCAGCGTAAGGGATGACTTACCCCCAGTAAATTAGCGACACCGCGCGTGAAACAAGATCTTCATTCACGTAAAACGATGTTGTGCGTATGGTGGGTCTGGGAAGGGAGTATCCATCACGAATTGCTTGAACGGAACCAAACGATCAACACGGAACTCTATGTTCAACAAATGGAACGACTCAAGACGGCTATTCAAGAAAAAAGACCTAATCGGCAGCATGGAGTTCTGTTGCTGCATGACAAACCCCGCCCTCATATCGCCAATATCACCAAGGAAGCTATTCAAATGCATGGCTGGGAAGCGCTGCCGCACACGCCGTTCTCTTCCGATTTAGCATCAACGTATTTCCACCTCTTTCGATCTCTTTCAAATGCTATGCGCGGAGTTTCGTTTAACACTAATGCAGAATTGAGAGCTTAGTTGGATGATTTTTTCTAGTCGAAAC
Organism: Maratus speciosus; assembly: GCA_963932465.1. NCBI lineage: Eukaryota > Metazoa > Arthropoda > Arachnida > Araneae > Salticidae > Maratus > Maratus speciosus. The sequence continues at coordinate 452,824,011 of OZ010796.1, forward strand.
CGGGGGATTTCTACCAACGAGGTATTGAAAATCTTGTTGAACGTTGCGAATAAGTTACAAACAACAAGGGAGAATACATTGTTGATTAATTATTTGTTATTTTTTATTAAAAAATAACCTTTTAAAAAATACCACATTTTGCTGCACCATTATCCCCAAATTTCAAACACCACATTTTGCTGCAATTATTTTTTATGAAAGAGATCAGACTCACCTTAAATATATTTTGATGATACAGATCTCTTACAGGACTACTTCTTTTTACAAAGTTCAATCTTGAAAACCTTTTCTTTTCATTTGCAGAGATCATAAAAATCAACGTTACGTCTGATTTTGGCAATTTTCTCTAATTAATATCTCAAAAGGTTCTGAATAAAAAATTCTGAAAATTTAGGATAATAAACATCTTTGTAATATAAAGTAAAATTGCAAATTTTATGATTGATACTTAACTTGTTTTTGAATAACAATTCACTAAAAATGCACCAAAAACTCCGCCACCTTTCTGTTTTCTATTCTTCCAGATACAGATCTTTACAGACACATTTGCTTCATACTTTCAGTGGTAAGGTATTTCTATTCATAAAATGCTGAAATAAAAGAGCGACACCAGAATTAACAAACATATTTATTTCAAAATAATCAAAAGCTTTTGCTCACTTAATTAATAAAAAGAAATTTTTCATTCCAATATTCTGGTGCCTATGTAGCATTTATTAATTAAAATTAAGTGGCCCATAAATGAACCACCGCCCTCGAAGGGTTTATGTGCGTTCAAAATGACGATAAAGACAAATTTTACCTTGGTGATTTGCAATGGATTGACCCCTTTGATCCCAAAATGCTAGAGTTTATTTTGAGATGGAGGCAGGAGGCGGGAAATGTAAATCTTACTAAAATTCAATATACAATTAAATTATTTGTCTTACATTAAATATTCAACATACTGTAAGAAAAATGAATTAAAGAAAAAATGTTAATTTTACTAATACGTACAAAAGGTGTTTTTTTCAAAAATTAAATTGAGACAAATATGAAACCGGGAAGGTGTTAACCCTGGAAAACTTGTGCATACCCAGGGTATGAATGGTTTATACTTTGCCACCAATAAATACAAAGTATAATCTTCACCTTATTTTATCGGAGACAATTTTGAGATAAAAGAAGCCGAAGTTTACTTTTAAAAAGATAGTGGTGACAATTGTAAAAATGAATGGCGCGCGTCCTTCCGGTTTAAGATAAGGTGCAGGACACCTTTTGAAAACTGTCTTGAAGGGGTGCTGCTTTTGATTTTATTGTGCAGGGCTGAGAAGCACCTGATACAGTTTTATTCGGACATATATTTTTGAAATAAGCCTAAGTACTCGTTAACCCTCTCCTTGTGTCAGTAATTCTTCACGATGAGCGTCTTTTACAGAATTTTTAATCTTTTATCACCGGTTCTTTAAAGCAGAAAATTTTCAATATCGTAATCGGGGAAAGTATCCTGATTAAATCAAAGTTTTCGGTGAAAAATAAGTGGTGGCAATAACGAGATATTAATAATTAGACGAAAAAATGCATGTCCGAGGATATCTCGGGTTCCGCAGCGAGAGGGTTAAGAAGCATGACATTCCATAGTTGACATTGCAATTTAACCCTTTCGATTCGGGCGTCTGTTATACATTTTTTTTTTTTTGGTTGACATCAGTTTTTGAAAAGAAGTTTCCTTCAAATACACAATTTCAAAAATTCTCTAATTAAATAAGACTAATTTATTTTATTTTATTTGTGGTGCCAAAAAAAAAAAAATTGCAAAGAAAGATTATGTCTTGTCAGACTGGACATGCAAGTGCAAAGAGTTAATGGTGTGAAATTTACCATAAATTAACTCGGTAAAAGAATAAAAAAATACACAGATTCGGAAGAAAAAATGTATTTAAAACCACGGTGGTTAGTTAGTTGCCAACCCACACCGCATTCTACTGTTCACATTCCATTTTAACGAGCCAAAGTTTAACACAAATTAACTGTATCAGAAAAAGAGAATACAGATTCCGGTAGAAAAATTATATTTAAACAAACGGTGGGAGCTTAGTTGCCAACCCAATACCTCATTCAAGCGAAAACACCATCTCGCTAACGAAATTTTATAAAATATCTTTTGCATACGCTCAACCCCTCCCCTTACCCCTTGCAAAGTATCATATTTGCCATTCTGATTTTTAAAAATATACACCTTTTATTCGAATAAGCGAAATTCACAATTTTTCTATAAGTATTCTCCTTATTCTTATTCTTCTTTTAACGTTCTGTTGACTATTTAATGTAACATAATTAATTTAATTGCTTATCAAATTGTATTCAGAGCTTATTTTACAACTTACCCCTTCGCTCCCAAAATTTATTTATTTTACCAATGAATCACATTTTTTTTTTTTTTTTTTTAGAATGTTCCACACATTTTTTAGAATATTTGAACATCCCTTAATTTTATATTTAATATCAGGGCTGCCATTGTAGAATATTTTTTAATTCTATCTCGCACCACTTTTATAAAACATAGCAATTAAACAAAATCTTTGACAACAACGGAGGCCGCATTATACAGGGAAAATTTTAGTGTTCCTATCAGAATACTTAATTAGTAATTTTCATGATCATTTTACTTATCATTTGCCTTAGAAAATAATAGCAGCGAAATACGGTGTTGACCTTTTATTTCTCGGATTTTGTGACATGTTTTTGACCTACATCCTTAACCCTTTCAGGGGCAAAGCATTTTTTTGCTAAAATTTTAAAATGATTGATTGACACCGGTATTTATGAACAACTTTATATCAAACGAAGTAAAAGCTTTTCTTCGCGTACATTAAATGAAACAAAATTTAATTCCTAAATTCTGGTGTGAATGTGGCATTTGGGAATTAAAATTAAGTGGTATATAACATATAACGGTGCCCATCAAGGGGTTAAGAGGCCACACTAGTCTCGCGGGAAACTCGAACGCTAATGAGAAGTCTATGGGAGCGTTATTTTCAAATATCTCGCTTTGATTTTAATATTTTTGAACATGTTTACTTGCTTTAGATAGCTGAGGACGATCTACAACAGTGCTAGTTTTTACTTTTCCGATTTTGGTTACAGTTTTGTTTTTATAGATTATGATATTTTCAATTTCAGAGCCGGTCCCAACCGGTTCCGAAAGTGAAAGTAATTTTTTGTTAAAAATCTGAAACCAAAATCAAAAAAGTAAAAACTATCCCTGTTTTAGACCGGCCTCAGCTACGCTATGCAAAAAAAAAAAAAAAAAAAAAAAAAAAAAAAAAAAAAAAAAAATCTTTCAAAAATATTAAAATCACAGCCAAAAATTTGAAAATAACGCCCCATAGATTATCGTTTTCCTTTCTTCCCGTGAATGAAGTGGGTTTTAAAGTCAAATGAAAATTTCATATTGAAATAAAATGTAGACGATATTATGCTGAACATTTCGGTTTTTCGTTGATCTTGATAGGTATAAAAATATAGTAAGCATTTTCCGAAAGACACGTTTTTCGCCCAAAAATGGCTGTATAGCTTGTTAAAAAAGGCCACCGCCAAAAGACTGTTAAGATCAAAGAAATTTTTAATCATGTTTTAAAACTCAGAAAACTTGGTTAACCCTTTGAGGGGCAAGCAATTGTGCTTATGTAATGTTGGATTCCCACCGGAAAGTTCGAAAAATTATGTTTCTAAATAAGGAAAAGCAATTTTCCACCATTTTTCCACCAAAGTCATGAAAGTAAAATTTAATTAAAAATTTCTGGAAAAAATCTTGACTAAAGTTAGGTCTGATATAATATATCCTATATATACGTTTATATTTTATAAAACATAAAACTAAAATGCTAAATATTCAAAATTATAGGGAGAAAATGTGTAAAATTTTCAGAATTATATACTCAATTGAAAAATATTATCTCTCCGAAAATACCTTCCTTGTTTAACATTTTAGCCTTTGCTTTATAAAAGACATCTGAAATAAGTAACGATATTTGGACACTTTGTTTATGAAGCAGCGGTGTAATCGGCAATGTCGCTAATCTGGAAGAGGACAGTTCCCTGGTTCGAATCCCTTCAGGGTAAGTGTTGTTGATTTAGTGTTGTTTGAACCAAATTGTGATTTTCTTACCTAGATGCAAACGTGTCTTTGAAAAGCGAAGTGTCAAAATCATAAATATGTAAGTTTCTCCCTGAAAAATTGTTAGATTTTGTCATTGAGACAGAAATTTTTAAATACGGAAATATGAAATAAAACGGAATTTTTTCTGGAATTTAATGAAAAAAATGTCCGTTAAAATACGGAAGTACTGCTGGCGTCTCGATAGCCACTACAATTTTCGGATTTGTACGGATTTTTTTTTACAGTAAAGGATACTCAAAAGAAATCGTTTACTGTACTGTCTTTAGGCAATAATTGCTGGACGTTCGTTTTAAATTTTGGTATGCACTTTTAAATTTAACAAATGTTATGCATGTAATTTGTTGTGTATAAGTTCTATACCTCGTATACAGGGCTTCACAAAAAAATCACGTATCTTTCTCCTTATTAGCGAAAATTGCTGAAGTGGAATTTTCAAAAGTGGTCTATATTCAGGGTTCGCACGGGTACCGTTATTTTCAAGGCCAAATATCAGTATTTTTATATAGAAAAATAAATCTAATTTAAACGGACGAAATTTCGTCTTATTCAATGAGAGATTTTCCATAACAAAATACTGGTACCGAAGAATTTCTTAGTCTGGAAATTCAAAGACACGTACGAACCCTGATATTTCCTAACTGAACTAGATTTTTGCATGCATGTAGTTTATACATAAAAATTTATATATTATATGCAGGATTGCTCAACGAATTTGAATAAATTTCCAACTGTATGTGGCGATTTCTTATTTCAATTTCTTGTTATGTGTTTCCTAATGGTTCATTTAGACACTATATTTCAACATATTAAACTGTGAAGTTTTGTTACATATTCTGAATGTGTTGGAAAGTGTTTTATAATCTATGCTTGATGCTATGCTTAATGTTTATTAAATACCGTAATTTCCGGTATATAAGCTATGGCTCAAAATAACTCCGTTTCGTACAAGAAAATTTATTCAGCAAAATGTATGCTATTTCCCTTGGTACTTATTAGATTTGATTTGTTGAGAAAAATTTCTGGTTTAAAACAGAGAGAATGCTAGGAATTAATGCACATTCTTAAATGATACTCAATGTACTAATTTTGAAAAAAACATTTGATTTTAAATTTTCCAGTAAACATTACCTTTAAAAGGAAGGTACTATCGGACGCTAGTAATCATTGACACCACCATTTTATAATGGTAATTTTTGTCTTATGCAGTACTACAATTTCGGCGACTAAATGAGGCAAAGATAACTACCCCAAAATACTCGTACAGCTGAGACATCTAGTTCCATCCTTTGACATAGCTCTTTAAAGAAATGAGGAAGTAAATGTAGCTATAGAGATGTCTTTTGAAAGTGAAAAAAAGAAAAGTAACTCAAAATGATTCTTATTGTATTCTTATTTTAAGAAAACATTTAATTTGCACTGAAGAAATCCTCATGTTAAAATTTCATACCATAACTTGTGATTTGGCTATTTAATAAAAACTTTTTTCTTTATTAACATGTACGAACGTTGCAATAGAATTTATTTCCTTGAATCTCTGCATCAACACTTAAATTAAAGAGCAGAATAATATTTTCAGCTACAAATTTCTGCACATAAATGAAACCGCTTTCAATTATCTAAAATTAAAATACAAGCAAACACGCAGCATAACATAAAAGTAAGTACGATGAAGTTTGGAATATAAATGAGAAGTAAATAAGGAATTTCGACTCCTAGATGAAATTCTATTTAGTGTTCAGCGTCTGTGCGCTTTCATTACAGATCATTAAGAATAATGATGACAAGGAAGGTAATTATCGTCTTTGAGTTTGCTTGTTATGTCATAACTCTAGCTTGTACAGTAGAATTAGCAGCTATTCAATACCATTTTTAACGCATTGAATTCTACTGATAATGAATTTTCTATTTCCTAGAAAATCCAGTCTTTTGAGTTCCTTTGCGTCAAATACAATTTTATCGATTAAGAAAATTTCTTATTCTCCAGAATTAAGTACTCCTTTAAGAAAGTTTTTTTTTAATAAGAAAAGTTATTGTTATTCGGACTTTTAAAAAATGTTTCGATATTATTATTTTTATATAGAAAAAATTATTGATATAACAAATGCAGTTTGTTTTCTTCAAATTTATGTAACCTGTTGATTTTTGCAAAAAATAATCATAAAATTATGCTATAAGAGAAATAAATAAAGCTCTAATATTTCAACCTATAAAAAGAACTATTCATATTTCAATACACTGAAAAAAATCAAATACTCAAAAATGAGTAAATCGGTGTACTCATATTGAATTGAGTATGTTTGGATTAAAAATGAACCTATCCTTTCTCAATTTTGATCCATTACATGTTATCAAACCCAAACAAAACGATAATTGTGTACCTGTAATGGCTTATTTCATTTATGTCGGCATAAAAGATGTTTATTAATGTAAATAATAAATTATGCACAGTATTTTAAAATAATTTAAAAATGCTTGCAAATAATGCTCTTGTCAAAAACTATTCGATATGGATATCTTGCTAATAATTATTCTATTTTTACTTCAGTTCAGAGAATCTGACTTTAAACCAGAAAGTTTTAGCGGTTAATTTCGCCTTATTTTAAAACGTAACGTCTGTTATTAAATAAAGCAAATATTGTTATTTTAATTTTCATGTGTGAATTAGGAATATACGAATAAAAAAATCTATTAAATTCAAAACACTGTTGTTTGCATATATGCAAAGCTGCGCACTAATGGATTAACACTAGGAGGACGTTGAAGGGACATTTTGACCCCTACAATATGAATACATTTTGGTGCGAACCAGACTTTAAAAAATAAGTTTTAAAGAAACAAAGAAGAAAACAAAAAGTCAAAAAAATGAGTTACACAGTTTGAAACAAAAACGCAGGTGCAAGATATTTTGATAAAACGTGAGTAAAATTTCCAGCTTTTCCAGTTTTAACACTAGAAAGGCCGCGAACAGTCATTTTGACTGCTATCAATTGAATATATCTCGGTTCAAACCAGATTTTTTTTTATAATACAGTGTTTAAAAAATACAAAGAAAAAAAACTAGTTAAATCGATAAGTTAATAATTTAGAATAAAAATTCTGGTGTGAGATATTTTTTTTAATTTCGAGTAAAATTCTCGGCCTTTCTAGTGTTAAATACCTACATCATGCTTTGTGAGTAGTGCAGTGTTGCCAATGGGTTACTTTTTTTTTTAAATTCTCATTTCTTGATTGCACCAATTTTCTGAAATGATTTAATTTCCTTTGTTTTCGCCTTAATTAATATGCCATTAAATAAAACGAATTTTACTGTTTCAAAACACTGGTGCCAATCAAGAAATCTGAATTAAAAAAGGAGCCCACTGGCAACACTGGAGTAGTGTTGCCAGTGGTCACGCGTAAATCCGTGTTCCAAATGCACCGGACACCAGTATTTTAAAATAATTTTCTTCGCCCCCATCTATTGGCAGAATTAGTTGCTGATAAAGATGGTAAAATAAACTGTAAAAATTTAGCGTTTTCCAGAGCATTTGGAACCTTGAATTTATGAGAGACACCTGGTTACACTCTTTGAGAGTATGCTTATTGATACTTCCCAAATAATTCTGAAGATACGGAAAAAGTTTTTGAAGTCGAAAGTAACTAATAGTCGAGTCAAATGTGAGTGAAAATATATCTTTCCGGGAATAATTTTTCTTTCTCATCTTTAGTGCTTTCCGGGGTGTTAAGTGTAAAATTCACATTTGCCATCTCGTAACTTACCGTTTTAAAAGGGAGAAAAATATCATTTCTTTCTCGATTTCTAGCTTGTACTTCATAAATGCTTAAGGGGACCGGGTAAGCGAAATTCAACCAAAAAATCGATTCTTACTTTTTTATGTCATTAAATATTTTAAAATTTTATCTTTTCAACGATGTATTACACATGTTTATATATAAAATAAATGTTAGATTCTACGAGAACTTCACAGCAGTGGGCTACTTTTTTAAAATTCAGATTTCTTGATTGGCACCACTTTTCTGAAGTGGTAAAATTCCCATTATTTTCGCCTTAATTAATATGTTATTAAATAAGGCGAATTTTACCATTTCAAAAAAGTGGTGCTAATCAAGAAATCAGAATTTAAAAAAAAACAGTCCACTGGCAACATTGCTTCATAGGTTCAAATGACTTTTTCTCAAAACATCGATTTTTCAGGTTTGTGTTCCTTTTTTTAAATATCTATTAAACTTAAGAACTCAGATTTTTCTAAATACTTATATCATGTTATAGTTTATACTTTAACACACGGATTTAATGATTTGTTGAGAAATATTTATTTTAGGCAGTGAAATCTTACCACACATGCTAATTTAAACATGTCTTTCAATAAATAATTAATAATTAATTTTCAGTTTCACTTAGAAAGAAAATGGTCTGTTAAAATACGTAAAACATGTTATTCAAATAGCTCTAAAAAATATAGATCTCTATCTTTCACCATTTCTGAGAAAAAGGTACATTAAGTTGGTGTATTTTAACATGGACGAGATAGAGCTTACCCGGTCCCCTTAAGGGTTTTTTAACACTTTAACCCTTGCCGGCGAGGAGTAATTATGTTTATAAAATGATGAAATGATGAAATGATGATCTGACACCAGAATTTACAAACGAATTTATTATAGAATAAAAACTTGCTTATTTTACCGTACTTCATAAAAGAAAAATTTTGGAAGAAATATTCCGGGTGCAAGTACTCTTAAAATTAGGTGTCTATTTGTGGACACCGCCGGCTAAAGGGTTAATTCTCGCTCCCGTGATGTTCACGGGCTGTGTCTTTTATTGAGATTGTTTGATTCGCACTAGTTTTCAAAATAGTGTAATTGGCTTTATTTTGGTATCAGTTTACCTGTTATTAAATAAGGTGAATATTTCTTTTTCAAAAAAGTTGTGCCAATAACCAATTTGAAATTTTCAACCGTAATTTAATGCGACCGTTAAGGGGTTAAACAAATATATTACTTCAAATTCAACTATAACATTCCTTACATTTTTCACATGAACATTCATTTTTATAGAGGCAAACAATTCCGATACAAGAACAAAATGAATTTTAGCGGCATATAAAATGGCAGTGAAACAGCTCCTTCCTGATTTATATAGGGAACAATTTTCTCTTTCTTTTGTCGCGTTTTTCAGACTGCTGGGCACAAAATTAATATTTGAAACATAGTAAGGTATTTGATTAAAAGTATACAATGGAAAATATGTCGGGTTTTCCTTTCATTTTATAGAAAACATTGAAAAATTATGTGATTAAACCCCTTAACCTACGATTTACTTTTAACAGCTCCACGGTTTGGCAAATCCGTAGCTACCACTAAAATTTAATAGAGATTTTCGCCTTGTTTAATCATGGAATTTCGATGATTAAATTAAACTATATTTAATGTGAAATTTTAGTGGTAAGAAGAATTTACATTTGGCTCGAACATCGTACGCTGGCTATGCTCGTCATTGTAGGTTAAGGGGTTAATAGACCCAAATTTCGATTATAATTATTTTTGACAACATATTCTTGAAATTCCGGCGACACATGGGAAAGGAATTCAAGAACACAATAAAAACGGCAAATGCTCTTTGAAATATTGTTCAAAGGAATTTTTTTTTTTTTTTGACACCATTTTCACAAGAATTTTGAAAGTATCGTGTGTGTGATGAAGTCGGTTTTTTTCAGCACGTACATCAGTAGCAAGGTAAAGGATTTAAATCACAGTTGGAAACTTAATGATCTTTTTAATGAAAAAAAAAAGTATCTACTACCAGTGTGTCCACTATTTGAAATTAGAAAATTATTGTCTTCTTTAACACTTAAATGACGATTGTAACTTATTTGCCACCGTCAGTTTTGCGAATACAGAAGGATTTTTTTTTTCAGTCATAATGCTAAATTACTACAATTTTTTTAATAGAATTATTATTCTTATTCAATGATAGATTAAGTAAGGAAAATATTGTTATTTCAAAAGACTGGTAGCAACCTAACTGTCTGAATAAAAGAGAACTCTCCAAACTGTCAACACTTGTAGCAATCCAAAGGCATAATGGGGTAACATAGATTCTAATATTAACGCTTTTTTTCCTCATAAAAATCAAAAAAAATATATGCATTTTTTTTTTTTTTTACAAATTAATTTATTTAAAATATTTATTAGCTAATGTTGATATTAATAAAATATTTCTTGCTTACTTCCAGGTTACATTCGCGGGTTTTTTCGTGTTTTAAAAATCTTGTTTGTCATTTTCTTTTTCGTCCTTGATAAAAATCTTTCGAAAACAATTATTTCATTTCATTATATTAATTAGCTTAGTAGTAGCGTATTTACAAAATGAACGTAAAATGTTTAAATGAAGTTTATCATTATTAAATCTGGTGAAGTAAAATGATAAAAGTTTTGAAGAATATTACATAATCTACAACATAAGGTTATTCGTAATGCCTTAGTGACTTTCTCCACTATATACTTGTGTTTATTTTCTTTTGAAATTCGAAATATTTTTGTATCTTTTCATTAGACGAGATTGTGAATATGTTGAATAAATTTTCTATGCTCACTATCTATCTGAATGGCAAATGTCCTCTTGTTTTCGCCTTAATTACTATGTCGTTCAATAAGGTGAATTTTACAATTTAAAAAAAAGTGGTGTCAATCAAACAAGCTTAATTTAAAAAAAGTAGCCCACTGCCAAAACTGCTTTCATATTGAATAATTTGACATGGCACCGACGATATAAAAATGAGACAAATTTCATATTGTAGCCTGAATTATCATATTTAAGTATTAATTATACCTTTTAATTACAGTAAGATTTTTTTAATCTTTATAAATTAGTTCCCCAGTGTTTGAGTATTGAAAGATCGGATGATTGAATGGTTGTGACTTTCTTTTCCTGTTTTCTCAAAAACTGTTATAGATATCGGAAAGTGACAAACTGCATATTTTAGCCAGAAACAATCTGTCGCTGATACATTCAGTGCTTGTTACGCTGCCTTTTCTTAGCCTTATCCAAACAAACAGAGAAAGAAAAAAAATTATATTTTTGACTATATACGTCTTCTAAATAATTTAATAAATAGGAGTTTATTATACTGCAAATAGGAGTTTTCAGAAAAGGACACTCCACTGTTATGCAGTAGTATACGTAAAGTTGTCATACAAGAAGAATACAAATTTCAATTCAAATGATGAGAAAAAGTTTTAAGATTTAAAAATAAAAACGGTGAGTTGGATTTATTACATCGAATAATTTAAATAGAAAGAATATATCCCTTGAAACAAAAATGAGAAATTCAGAGTTCATAACTAGAAATTAAGAATGGTATTATTTGCTTTATTTAATAACAGACATTTCGAGTTTACCTAAGTTAAAGTATCTTTTGTTTTTAAATTCTGGTTTGAATTTGAAATTTCGGAATAAAAATTGTGTCCAACCTGGACCCTGTACAGGGGTCAAACCTGGGCCTCCACAGTAATAGAATATAAATCTAGATCATTTTTTGTTTCATTGAAGACTCTAATATAATTTTTACATTTAATATGGCCCACTAACAACATATAAAAGAAATTTTATATGATAAATAGCAATAATTTATTCGAAAAAAATTTTGAAATTTATTAAAAACGATACTTTCGCATTAGCATGTACGAGTAGTAAATATCTAAAACAATCCTAGCAGATTTAGCAGCCTTTTTATTTAGGGTAATTTCAGTAACTAAAGCACGTATTTTGATAACATTTCTGATATTTATTCTTTTATTTATATTATTTCATTATTTATATCATTATTTATTTATTAATTTCTTATTTGTTCATTTATTGCAGACGTTTCAATTTCGTTATGGAATAATTGCCGGATACAAATTCTAAATTATTTATATTGTTTTATATACAAACAGATCAACCTTTTCGAATTGTGCTGCACGCAATTTAGATAGATAAAAAAAAAAAAAAAAAAAAAAAAAAAAAATTAATGCAAAAAAATTTAAAACAATAACGAATCTGTAAAAGTAGGCACAGTTTTCAAACAAATTGCATTTGGTATTATACATATGGTTTTCGACAGTGAAAATTTTTAAATTGTGCGATGTTTAAAAATTTTAAAAATTGCAGTATAAACGAAATTTTTTGGCTCTATTTTAGGGCTGCAACTGGCGACTATTTTTACATTCTATTTTCATCACTATTTGAAAAATAATAAATTTTGTATTATATTACTCTTGCACATGTTGTCAGTGTGTGGGAAAGATTTTTGTTTAGGAAAAGTGGTGCGAAATAGAATAAAAAAATATTCGCCCGTGACAGCCATGTAAATATGATGTCAGCGTTACTTATAGCACCGTCCCCTAAATTGTAGACCTAGCGCTGACAGAAAACAGTCGGCTGTAATAGGGGGGGGGGGGGGTCAGCGTTTGTACGTTTCCTTGAATTTGAGTAAAGACAGTTTTTAAAAGTTTTTCATCTTTATTTTTCCAAGGTTAAATAAGTCAAGGAAAACTTTTGGAAAATACTGGTGTCTAAGCTCAAGAGGCAGTTCAAAAGTTTTAAAAAGTCCGCCTACAACAGCCACCATATTTCAGTGAGCACTCAGGCCAAGTATTCAGGCGGCGGTGATGATAGATATGTTTTCCCTTTATAATATAGACATCATTTAGTCCCTGGATATATCGTCGCTACCATCACAAACTATCCACTGTGAAAACAGTGGTCTACTTTTTTACAATTCAGACTTCTTGATTGGCACCACTTTTCTGAAATCACAAAATTGCTCTTGTTTTCACCTTAATTAATATGTCATTAGATAAGATTGAATAAGGCGAATTTTACTATTTCAAAAAAGTGGTGCCAATCAAGAAATCTGCATTTTAAAAAGTAGCCCACTGTTTTCAAACTCGATAGTTTGACATGGTACCGACGATATGACTAAAATGGAATTCACGTATCCTTAAAATGGTGAAGCTTCAACTGAATAAATCTGAATAGAAATTATCTACTTAATTAAACTGCATATTAATGCAGTATTGGATGTATAATAATGGCAAAAACAGATATTCCTTTTTACTGGTGAAATTTTTGGTGGTAGCCAGGTCCGGCGTCACTGCCATATTCTGACAACCTAAACAAACTCCTGTCAGTGTCATCGAAAAAGATTATAATACCAAGGTCAAGTTCTTTCAGTAAAAACGAAAAGATTTTTACTATCCTAAAGAAATTTTGCATGAAAAAGGAGCTTAAATAAGAGAAATTTTCTATTCAAATTAAAAAAAAACAAAAAACAAAAAGCAAAAAAAAAAACTAGAAAACAGGAATTCTGTTTTTTCAGAATTTAGTGTCGCCCCCGATGAAAAATAAATATATGTATATATAAATAGTACAAAACACATTTCACTTAAAGTTCAAACTTTTATATTATGTAAAATGACGTCATTCGCATACGCTTAAGACCTACACATTTACGATCCACTCTTAAACATCTACAGTAAAGCATGCATAGGATGACACTATCTCAAAATAATACACAAATAAAGCAAAAAGATGCCGTCATTAAAGAAACTGGACAAAAAAATGGCTATCTAATGATTTGTAGGCATTCATTTGTTTGTAACATTAATATAGACGATTTCAGTCGTGACGTCAGTCATGATGTTTTCGTTGGAAACTGACTCCAAACAAACGTTTGTATGTTGTATTTTCTATTTTGTTTGTGTGTTGCAGCTATATCTTATACATCCTCATCTTATATCTTATACATCATCTTATACCTCACATCTAAGTGTTTTAATACTTGATATCGTCGGTACCATGTCAAACTATCCAATGTGAAAACAGTGCGCTACTTTCTCTAAATTCAGATTTCTTGATCGGCACCATTTTTTTGAAATAGTAAAATTCGCCTTACTTAAACTTATTTAATGACATATTAATTACGGTGAAAACAGGGATAATTTTACCATTTGAGAAAAGTGGTGCAGAACAAGAAATCTGAATTTTATAAAAGTAGCGCATTGTTTTCACATTGGATAGTTTGACATGGTACCGACGATATGTACTGATAACATTTTCCACTATTCATATTTAAAAAGAAATGACGCATAGCTACCGTTTGTTTGATGTCATTTTCCAACCAAAATGTCATGACTGACGTCACACTGAAAGGGTCTACAGATACTTAAAATAAAATATAGTTTATAATAGCTCCATGTTTTATTATTCGTAGAAATTATTCGTTTATATATTTTTTTCAAAATTGCGCGTAGTTTCATTACATTTTCTTTCGGTTGTTAAGAGAAAATGGCAACAAAAAGATATAATTGCTATTTTTCAACTATTTTCCCTTTACTTTCTATATAAATTGAGTACTTGAGTTGCAAAAATTAAACAAATGGTGCTAAAAAACTACAAAAAAATTAATATTTCAAAAATAAATGGATATACAGTTTTCAAACAAATTACATTTAAAAGTACTTTTTTCCCCAATACGACGGTATAAACATTGAAACTGTGCGATGCTTAGAAATTTAAAAAATTGCTATAAGCATTTAATTGTACAATAATACATATGCTCTGTTTATTGCTAGCGTCTGTAAGGTAACGTTATTTTTTGGAGACAAAATAAGCTGGGAGAAAGAAATAGCATACCGTTCCGGGGGCTAATTAGAGAAATTTCTATTCAAATTTATTGGTTGAAGTTTGCCCCGGCGGTAACCAGAAACTGGCGATCCGATGTAAAACAAAAAAAACAAAAAAACAAAAAAAACCCTCTTTTGACTACTTTTTCAGTTACTTCACTTACAACTTGTAGACATTACACTGTATCGTCGATAACATAACAAACTATTCAATGTGAAAACAGTGTTGCCAGTGGGCTACTTTTTTAAAATTCAGATTTCTTGATTGGCAGCTCTTTTCCTTGAAATGGTAAAATTCCACTTGTTTTCGCCTTTATTAATATGTCATTAAATAAGGCAAATTTTACTATTTCAAAAATGGGTGCAAATCAAGAAATCTGTATTTTAAAAAAGTAGCCCGCTGGCAACATTGGATAGTTTGACGTTGTACCGACGATATGTCTCCTGCTCATTATTCACAACTGCTTTACTGAGGCTTGGTAAAAAGTGTAATTTTCAATAATTGTCTTCCGGTAAGAAATAAATTTCTTAATTAATTTTTCGAATGATTTTATTATTGGAAAATGAATTGAGAAATTTACCTTACAGAATTTAGAACACGTGAAGATTTTTTTAAAAGCAGAATTTCGAGAATATCCAATGAAGTTCAGTTTGACATTGAAGAAATGATTTTCAATTGGCTTAATTAATTATTCATGAAATACATTAATAATGTAAAGACAGCAATTACGGTCGAAACTGAAAGCAGAAGCAAAAATTTATCTTTTGTTCTTTAGCATTAAAGATCGGACAATTTTATCTATGTATAAAATTACTAATTATAACTTTGCCGAAATTTTTGTTTTTTTAAATATTGATAAATTTGTTTTTAACTCTTATAATAATTTGTTGATTGCTTTATTTTTAAATTAGCGGTTCTCAAACATTTTGCCTGAAATTAGTTACCCACCTAAATTTCTGAAAAGTCGTAAAACTTACATTAATAACCCCTTCATGACGAGAGACTTTACACTTATTTAATGTCTGCGGTAGTAATACTTATTTCGAAATTGTTATTTTTGCCTTTTTTAATAGCTTAAAATCTACGGACATTCAATGGTCAGTTTTTTTCAAACCCGTATTTTTTAAGAGAAAAATTCGTGGTAGGATTTTGCAACAATAACAACAAAAGTCTTTTTGAGATAAGATTCTACGCAAATCATTTTACTTTGAAAAAAAAATGTGACGTTTAAAAAACTAACCGAGTGGGAGCCCTGAGTATGTTAGGAGATAAGATGAAATTTTCGTACTGAAATACTAGTGTTCAAATTGAAAGATTAAGTTCGCCCCAAATGATACATTTACGTTGCGAAGGGATTAAATATGGTACAATTTTCTGTAATGTTCAATTCCATGAAAACTTGTCATGTATGTCACACAGTTGGAAATCCCTATGCTTGTCGGCTAACAATATTTTAGAACGGAAAATTTGACTTATTTTATCGGAGATATCTTATCAATTGAATAAGGTGAAGCAAACTTTTCGAAAATAACGGTGGCCAACAAGCATAGTGATTTTCAGCTGTATGACAGACATGACAAGTTTTCATGGAATTAGCCTAATACAATTGTGGTAGATTGGTGGTATTGAGCGCAGTTTAAATACTCATATTTTAAATCAAAGGGTTATTTTAACGAGGGTAATCTGAATAAAAGACACAGCACGTGAATTTCACGGGAGCGAGAATTAACCCTTTATCTACTGCATTATGATCTACTGGAATTTTTTCCATGTGTTTTTTTTTCAGTTACTACAACGACAATTAAAGGATAAACACAAAAAAATACTCACCCGTTAGAAATTTAATTCATTAGAGGTAATTAATTAAAGTGGTACTTTAGAGTATCGTCAATGCACTATGACTAAAATATCATAACAGAAAACATACAAGGTATTGCAAATGGCACCAGGATTGTGGTAAAATATTTTCGATTTAATAAGTATCTGAAATATAGCCTTTTTCTTATTTACAAATAAATTTTTGGCAACTTCTGGTGCCAATCATTTATTTCAACACTTTATCATTGAAAATGACTTGCCCCTGAAATGGTTAAAAAAACTGTTTATTTAGTTTTCGATCTTGTTAGCAGTATTTTAATTATGCGACGTCTATATTCCAGGGACAACATGTTCTCTCGCATCTCCACGTATGCAATATATGAATTTACATATGCTATTTCTAGCATAGCAAAAACGAGCCAACTTTTTCAATTTCTTAGATTAAACTAACAATGAAACAGAAAAGAAATACTAGGAAAGTTATAACTCCACTACATTTTAGTAATTACATTTTAAAGCAAATGAGAACGATGGAAGACTTATAAGTACCACCGAGTAATTCAACTGTTAAATCAAATACATAGACAAATACATACACCGTTCACCTAAAATAGCTAGTCAAATTGTATTCTAAGATAATAGTCAACACATTAAAAAACCCAACACTTATCTTATATCCTTTCCTTTGTTTGCAGCAATAAAAAGTCGAGCGTGACGATCTGTACAAAATGCCGGCACAAAACATTGCGACTGTTTCAAAGATAGGCTCGCAGATAGCAATTTTAATTTTGAGAAAATCTGCAGCAGTCTTGCTGTGAAAACCTGTAAAGTTGCAACAAGCTCATCATGACAAGACTGAAATTTCATTACAGCAAGATAACGGAAACGCCGAAGTCACCACGCTTTGAACTTGCAGCTAACTTGTCGTGCAAGTTAAATTCCTGCTGTATCAAATTTATTGAAAATTAACGGCAAACAAGTAATAAAAAATACTGAAAACTTACTGCAAAATAGTAATCTTTCCACGCCCCAACGACTGTTTCACTATAAATTTAACCCCTTCGGAAGGGCACATAGACCTGATTAGGGCTATTGATGCGAACACACCGTCGAAGATACATCTATCGTTTTCATCACCATAGATATGTTAAGGTAATACACTGCTCAAAACAATTAAAGGATATTGCAGTTTTAGGTGGATTTTGTATCTGGTAAACTGTTTAGCTGATTGATACATGGTCGACAGACATAGTAGGTTATATGAGAATAAATTACACATTTTTGGCAGAAAAAAATGCTTTTTATTGCGCATTTGTGTACTAAAGGAAAAAAACATAATTTGTGCATATGAGAAAAAAAGAATAAGAAAAGGTGTTTTCTTCAAAGAAAATCATTTTCAGTAGGGGGTATGGTTTCCACGGGCGGCCAGCAACGTTGAACACCTTTGAGGCATGGACTCAATGAGTCTATTAATGACGAGTTGGGGTATTCTGCCCCACTCTTCCAGAAGATCTCTTTCCAGTTCTTGGAGAGTTTGTGGGGGTTGTTGGCGGCCAGAAACTCGTCTTCCTAGAGCGTCTCAAACGTGCTCGATTGGATTCATGTCTGGAGAACACGCTAGCCATTCCATTCGAACTATTCCTTCCTCGAAAAGGAAATCCTCCACCAGGTTTGCACGATGTGGCCTGCAGTTATCGTCCATTAAAATGAAGTTATTTCCGATTGCTGCAGCGTAAGGGACTACAATAGGTCTGAGGATCTCATCCCTATATCGGCGACCAGTCAGAGCTCCATCTCGAATGATGTAAAGGTCAGTGCGCCCGTCAATGGAGATGCCACCATACACCAACACCCCTCCACCGCCAAATCTGACACTTTCGTGCACGAACGCAGGATTATTCCTACTGCCACGGTCCCTCCAGATGAAAATACGCCTATTATCCGGATGCACAGAAAAACGGGACTCGTCAGAAAACAGAATATTGCTCCATTCATTTCTCCTCCAGTTGACATGCTCGGTTGCCCACTCCCTGCGGTCGCGACGATGTCTTGATGTTAATCTAACACACACCATCTGTCGGCGAGCATACAGACCTACAGCATGGAGCCGGTTTCGGACAGTCTGAGTTGAAATCGTGGTGCCTGTAGCCGAGCGAAGGTGTTGTTGGAGAAGAGTAGCGTTCATGGTTCGGTGTCTCCGAGCTGTTAACGCTAAATACCGATCTTCATTGGGCGTTGTTGCCCGTCTACGACCTTGCCCTGTTCTTCGGCCTGCACATCCACTCTCCAAAAAACGGTTCCAGATCCTGGAAACGACACTTTGTGACACTCCAATGGCTTGCGCTACTTCGGCTTGAGTTTGGCCCCCTTCTAACCTACCAACAATTCTCAAAGCTTCTGAATCTGTCAAATGACTTCGGTGAGACATCGTATTCATCGAAACAAAGCAATCACTGAATGCCGATCATCCTTGTCTTCATTCTCTTTTATCCAGTTGAAAGTCAAATTTCATTCGCTGTCACTGAAGCGACGTTTTTGACGTCGAACTCAAAATTTGCATACTCCACAGTTTGAAAACTAGGAAAATTTGCATTTGTGATTCTCTTCTTCTATTTTCGGCAAAAAAATTCCGTTTATATCTTTATTTTATATAAAACTTCAAATATCCTTTAATTGTTTTGAGCAGTGTATTTGGACGTTTCCAAAACGAGCCTTCCTTTTTTCTTGTTTTTGTAAGTATAGCGTTCAGAAAAAGCGGTACCAACTGACTAAACTTTCTGCAATTTCTGCGTATGTGCTGATTATCTGTTCTCTCAGTAGAGGGATTTTTTGCTTTCGTCACTTTCGTGAATTAAAGACATTCTTGCCACCAGTTTCACAACAAACTACTCATGCAAGTAGGGGATGTATACCTTGCGGGAAATTTGCTGCGAATTTCTCAATTCAAATTTGTCACGGCAAGATAATGTTAGAAAAAATCAGACTTACCGATATTGCTCATGCTACCTGGGCTCCTTCTTCGCTAAAATAACAAATCTAGAACTACTGTTGCCATGTATCAGGATAAAGTGGAGTTAAAAGAATGTTTTTGAAAAGTACCATTAAAATATTAGTATTATTCACTATGGGATGAAAGTTTAAAGTGAGTGGTACTTATAAGTTCCGTCAGTAGGTAAAGAGTTAACGGGTTAAAATTGTATATATGTATATTTTTATTAACGAAAGATACCGTTAGAGTTTGAAAAGTACAGCAATAATTTTGCGTGTTTTTGAATTTCCAAGGGGACTCGTGGATTGAGATTAGAGAAAAGGAACGCTGATGTTTTGTCTGCTCAAAGAGCGATATCAAGCCTGGGCATTCGCAAACACAATCGGAGGCTGTGCCACTTTGAGATTTTAATTAGTTTTAAATTTATATCTCGTCTAATTATCAAAATATGAAAAAGCTGAGCCTGAGGTGCATTTGAACCATGAAACTATCAATAAAAAGGAATTGTCACATCCTCAAAATGGTGAAGCACCATATACAAGAGGACCGTTTATGTTGTCATAGTATGACGGAAACGCATGGGATGATCGCCACCGTTGAACAATTCCACCAGTTAATTAAAATAGAAATTTTGTTCTTGCAACCATTATTCATGCAGATATTTTTGGTCATACTTAAGTCAAAAAATCAATTTTTCAATAGTATTGAAAGTTTTTTCATGTCTTATTTATTACTCGCGTTTCTGCCATATTGTGACATCATAAACAATCCTCTCAATGCTCTTTGCATAGTAGACCTATTCCCTCATACAAAAACGGCGGCTGTAGTAGGTGCATATTTTTAAGCATTTCACTGCAACTTACATTTAGATACCAGTATTTTCCGAAAGTTTTCTTTGACTTATTAAATCTAAGAAAACTAAGTTTCAGAAAACTGTAAAAAAATATTGATATTCAAATTCAAGGGATCGTACAAACGCCGAAAAAATGTCCACCTACGACGACCGCAATTTTTGTGTCAGCGTAGGAATACTAAGAATGCTAAGAATGCTACTAATAGAATACTAAGAATGCTACCTGAATACTAGGCGGAGGCCTAGTATTCAGGGGGCTGTGATCCTCCTGTCAATGTAAGTGTCAGACATTCTAAAAAAGCAGGTCAAATTTACACCAGCAAAAAATATTTAAAATTTTAACCTTATCTATTAGAGACATTCTGCTTGAATAAAGCAAAAAGTTCTACTCAAAATTAGTGGCAGGGTTTCGCTCTGTCGGTTATCAGACCTTGTTGAACTAATGTAAAGAGACAACAGCCCCATCTTCATGCTACATTTGTGGCAGATACTACGATATCGATCTCCTCTTCTTTATTCACAGATCTATTCGGTTTATCCCACTACTGCCCATGGTAGCATATTTGCTACCATCAGCGTTCACAATTTAGTGGATTTTTTTATTCAGATATTCCGTATTCGCACTAGAAATTTAAAATAGGAATTTAAAACAGAAGTTTTTATTTTAATTAATTGCAGGCAATTCATTATTGTCTAAACCAAATGTTACTACTACATTTTCTCGTATGAATTCCGATTCTGTGAATAACGCAATTTCTGGAACGTATTCTACCCTGGGAATTAAAGGGTTAAAACTCGTGCAGTGTTGCCAGTGGGCTACTATTTATTAATTCACATTTTTTTTATTGTCACCACTTTTTCGAAATGGGAAAATTCCTCTTGTTTTCGCCTTAATTAATATGCCATTAAATAAGGCGAATTTTATCACTTTAAAAAAGTGGTGACAGACAAGAAATAATAATTTTAATAAAAGTAGCCTAATGGCAGCACTGAGCTCGTGCGATAGACTTTCATAACAATTACCACCAAACAAACAAACACACACACACAGACACACGCAGGGAGAGAAGGAGATAGAGGGAAAATCTGTATTTAACACGTTCACGCCGGCTTGCATCATCGATGGGTCACGCTTGACTGCCCCATCGGGCGGCGTGCATCACCGGTGGATCACGCTTGTATGTCCCATCGGGTGACGTGCATCACCGGCGGGTCACTCCACTGTTAAATAGAAGGCGTGCACTACAGGTGAGTCACACTCGACTATACCATAGCTGGCGTGCACTACATGTGGGTTACACTTGAATAATCAAAAATTCAGTAGTAAAAACAATTCAATATTATAAATCTTATGCATTCACGACGGGAAACGGGAATTCTCGTTTTCATTCAAGAGATGTTATTGACTAAGGGCGTGGCTTCTTCCTTACAGAAAATGCATTTATATCATGTTTTCCATATTTCTTTGCATTTTAAGATACTTTATATTAAATTTGTACACATGTAGTCAATAAAATCATGCCTCTAAGTAATTTGCTTACGCCTTACGAACTTTCAGACATTCAAAATCAACTCTGCTTGTTATATTCGAGTTCAATTTAATAAATATGAGAGGGGCGTGTCATTACATACAGTTCTGAATAAGCGAAAGTACTGCAACGTCAGATGAAGCAAAACATGAATTCGAGGGTTGCCTCACAGCGAAAAACATGAATATAGGCGCCGGCGTGAATGTGTTAATTAATATGTGTTATCTTGCATAGCAACGCAATATCTTTATCATTACAGGAGATTTTTGGAGAGGGAAAAACATCTAATTTAGAAATATTTTTTTTTTTTTTTTAGAATTTAATTTTCTAATAAAGCAGAAAAAATTCCTTTACTTTTTCTGAAAAGTACTATATTTAACCCCTTGAGGGGCGGAGGTATATATTATATACCACCTACGATTAATAAAGTTTTACACCTGAAAAATTTTACTAAATTTTACTTTTCTAACTTTGGTGGGAAAAAGAAGTAAAATTGCTTTTACTTATATTGAAATAGAATTTTTCATAGATTCCGGTGTGAGTTCAACATTACGGGAACGCAATCACTTGCTCAAGGGGTTAAGCACTATACTATAAAAGCACTATATTTAAAATAAAGGTAGAATATCTTTCTTAACCCTTTAGTGCGTAGCTTTGCATATATGCAAACAACAGTATTTTGAATTTAATAGATTATTTTAATTCGTATATTCCTAATTAACACCAGAAAATTAAAATAGCAATATCTGTTTAATTAATAACAGACATTCCGTATTTGAATAAAGTGAAATTAACCATTGAAACTTTCTGTTGTAAAGTCAGATGCTCTGAACTACGTATTTTCTAGAACGTAACATATCATGGGAATTAAAGGGTTAAATGTTGAGATTTGTAAAATAAATAATTATATAAAATAAGGTATTTGGAGACATACTTCTTAAAATATTTGCTAATTTGCAATATTTTAGCGTAAAACAGTCACCCGACAGTAGTTTTTACTTGTTTTACAGATGTGCAAGAGAAGAAAAGATGGACGTGTTATATAAAAAAATGTATCTCTGATTTTTTTCATTAGTTTTCCTGTGTAATAAACCTTTTACAGAATCATATATAATTTTTTCGAAAGAAAATAAAAAATTGCGCATTTAAGGATTAAAAATTAAAAAATCCTATTCGGAAAAATTAGTTGGAAATTTGGTCTCCCCCGCGCGGCTGATTTCTTACTAAGCTAATGACTATTCTATGCTGTTTTAATTCTACATGCAGAAAAATTTAAATGTTAATTCATTAAATTTCTTATTTTAAGCAAGAAGTCATATTTATGATGGAAATCAATTTATTCAAACTTTTTGTTTCCAGGTGTTTTGCCACAAGAAATTCCGAAAGGTGTTCTTCGGCTTATTTACTCGCAAAGTTTTTTTCATTAAATAAGGCATTTCTTCTTTTTTAAATGGTATTAGCTGGGTGACCCGAGAATCACAGTATTTAGGCACCGCAATGTTAACACGTTCACGCCGCTGTGGGTCACACTCGACTGTCTCAGAGTTGTCAAGTCTCCGGCTATTGCACACCACTGTTATTTTAGAGAAAATGTTGTTCCTTTAAATCGCCCAATTGTTCTAATTAAATAAAACAACACTTTGTGTATTAAAATACTGGTATCCAAAAAGACGGAGACTTTGCAGATCTGAGACAGTCGAGTGTGACCCACCGCGCCGGCGTGAACATGTTAATTAACTGAAAATTAAAAAACTTACATTTTGCATGTTGCATTATTGTGATGGACTTATAGAACAATCATTTTATAAGAGAATGGTGACACACGGGGAATATAAACTAATTCCTTGAATGAAATTTGGAGAAAAACATAAAGAGCTTATCATTACTGGCAAACCAACTTTTATTATCCATTCAACCGCTGCCACCGAAATATTCAAGGCCTGAAGACACGAGTTGTGACGTCTCACTAATCGACCGGCTTCTCACTAGTTTTGGAATTCACGCTGGAAACTTTTGAATAGCAATTTTCTTTATTTGTGAAATATCTATCATCTTATGAAACAATAATAACTATTTAAACTTACTGGTGTGAATTTTGAATCCCCCAATAAAAAATCTACCGGATGTGGCAACACTCTGGCATTCCCCATCAGGCTGAATTTTTATTTAGGGTAATAAATTTATTTTATTTAGGGTATTAATAAATGGTTTTCTACAAATCTTCAAATCTGAGCATATACCGAATATATATATTTCAGATTCTATGGTCAGAGCTTCATATTCTCTAAGAAGTCATTCATCTATTTAAATAACCCTTGTACTGTGCTTTAATTTTTAATGAGCGTTCTTATTTTTGCATGATTTAAAACAGAATTTTCATTTAATTATATACACCTTCTCCCTTAGATATAGTCTATTTGATATAACTCAGCAAGCTTAAAATGATATTTTTTTTTCTTGATAAAGACATAAAAATCATTTTTTTAACACTAGAACCGCGAGAAATGTTACTCAAGTTTTGTAAAAATATTTAACATCAAAATTTTTATTTAAAACTATTTAGCAGATTTATTTTAATTATTTTTGGCAGCTTATATTTAACTTATTTTTTAAAGTGTTTTCTGGTTCGAATCGCCTTCTATTCATTTGATACGGGTCAAAATGACCCGTCACCGCGGTTCTAGTGTTAAGAAAAAAGAAAAAGATGGTCAAACATGATTCCATTAACAGTGAATGTTTTACGCATTTTTGTTAACACTACAGTTCAATAGATAATTCTGCCTTATTGAATCGGGGATTTCTATACAAACATCAGAAAACTCACTGAAATAAGAAAGAAAATTTATTCGCCCAAACCTAGATGGTGACACTTCTAAAAAAAATTAATCACAAAACTTTCGGACTGATGCAATTTATTATTGTAATTTAATGAACTTTTAATCTCAGATTAAGGTAATTTATAAGTGTAATTTAATGAAATTTTAATATCAGATTAATGTAATTATACTTTATCGTTTAATAAAGTTAAATATGATACTTATGTAAGCAATTTTTGAAATGCATAACACTTTTGAAAGCGAAATTTTAGCAATCAAAATTATTAGTTAAAAAGTTTCCGAAATACTTTGTGCCTCCCAGAATATCAGGGTTCCCAGGTTATTAAGCGCCGCCCCATTTTGTAAGGACTCTACCTCCAGTAATCACATAAAACTATCTTCTAGCTGATGAATCTTGGAGAAAATGATCGTTATAATAATACTGGTGGTAGAGTCCTTACAAAATGGGGCGTGGCTTAACCCTTTCCGGCACACTGTGCCCGGGTCGGGATAGCTAATTTTAATTCCAAACTTCCGAGCGGCACCAAGAATATTTTAGTAAAATTTTGCTGTTACAATGAATAGGTAAAATAACATGTTTTTAATTTCTAAAAAAGTCGTTTTAAAATTCCGGTGTCAGTTAATCATTTCTTCATTTTACAACAAAAATTGCCCGTGCCGGAAAGGGTTAATAGCGTGCGAACCCTGTATATAATCAATGGATTCGCATGAAACACATAAATGAGTTAAAATTTTCACTTTCTGTACTTCCGCCAACGTACGGAAATGTATTGAAGGACACACGGCGCGTTATTACCAACTTCGCCCCTTTTCCAGTCAACAAACGACCATCGTTCAAAAATGTCACTATAGAAATTTTTAAATTATTTAATGACAAACGGTATACTATAAAATGGAACAAAAATGACTCTAATGAAAATTCTGGTCGGACGGATGTCTTTATATATAATATATAAAGGGATTGGAAACCAACTCTTGTTTGTCACAGTGCAAGGGCAAACCAGATAAGTGGTTGATAATAATAAAACTTTATCATGCACAGAATTTCTTTCAAAGCTGTAGTGCAGAATAAAATATTGATAATACAAACAAAACGGAATGTACAAAAAAAAAAAAAAAAAAAAAAAAAAAAAAAAAAGGCAGTCATTTAGCAGAATAAATTTAAATACTTAATAAGATAAAATGCATTTGTTTAGAGGAATGAAGAGAAAATATTCCCTTTCGAACAGTCCTTAAGAAAATTATATTATACAGTATGAAATTTTTAAATAAGAACTCAAGACATGTTCATATTTCCTTTTGTTTATTTTGGAAAATTTAGCAAACTTTTCTCAAAGATCGTCAAAACACCTGAGCCACTTTAAGAACTTTGACAAAATCTACAACTTTTATTAATATCCTATTTGAAGTAAAAATTTAATCAATAACGATTTACGGAAACTGGATATTTTGCCAATTCTTAAAATTACAAGGTATGCTCCATAATTTTTGTAATTGTTTCAAGGCAAAGTAGTTTTTTGAGCTTAAATATTGAAAAGGTTTTTGCAGCAGTTTTTACGGATAAATTGATATGAAAATAAATGAATAACTTTCTTCAAATATATTACATAGTTGCCAACATCTTACGCTTTTCCATACCACAAAAATTTAAAAGAAATTTTTGCCTTATTTAATCGGCAGATTGTGACGATTTAAGAAGGGAACATTTACTATTATATTTTTGTGGTACTAAAAAACGTAAGACTTGGCAGCTATGAAATTACCAAAGCAAAATTTTCAAAAAATCAGGTTGTCATTTGGCAGTTTGGAAGTAAAATTAAATACTTTTAAGTATACCAGCGCCCTTCAAAGAGTTAAAGTGAAATCCAACTATTTGGTAGTAAACCAAAGGTGCGCAGGTTCTTTAGAATTCACAAGGGTTTTCACACATACATTTAAGATTTGAATCCTTCTATTTTATTACTTTAACCCAATAAAGGCTGTCGTTGCGTTTTCCCAAGATTATATTTGTGATTTTTTAAATTTTTTTTTTTGATACCAGTTAAAGAGAAATGTAAAATTTGCCTTATTTAATTAACACATTTTAGTGATTCTTAAAATAAAAGTAAGTGCTTAACAAAAAGTGATGTGAACTGAATAAAATTCATTCCTATAAAACATAGATGGGTTAACACAATTTGAGTTACACCCTTAACCCCTTGAGGGGCACCGATATATATTATATACCACCTACGATTAATGAAGTTTTACACCAGAATTTTTTTTTTAAATTTTACTTTTCTAACTTTGGTGGAAAAAAGCCGTAAAATTGCTTTTACCTATTTTGCAATAGAATTTTTCAAAGATTCCGGTGGGTATTCAGCATTTCACAAACGTAATTGCTTGCCCCTCAAGGGGTTAATGGGTTAACACAATCAAACTTTTTGATGAATGTATCATAGGGGTAAATTTTTTTCGAACTTAGTGAAAATTTGTCCAAGTCGTGAGCAGAATCCAGACGTTTGAATTTAAATGATAATGGGTTCCCAATTGAGCTATCTGATGACATCTCGGCCAAACCTTTTTGTAATGACACCTCGATAGATTGAACTACAAGTAAAGGGCATCCATTAATTTACAGATACGTAATTGAACTTTTATAATTTTGACACCATCAAAATGCTTCTTGTAGTAGGACGAGTAGGAATTTACAGGAACAGTGGCAACTAAACCAGCAAGTTCAGTGTTCGAGTCCCAGCCTGAACGCAATATCACTCAGTTGGAAAAACTACTGCTCGTATTCTACATTTACTAATTATTATGATTGCATTTAAATAATAAAAGTATAATTATGTATCCTTGGGTTATTAGAAGTTCTGTAACAGTAGTTTATGCCATCCGATATGCTTGAAGTAACAGATTAGGTGGCATTACGAATCAGTTTTCTGCGTGAACTGCGTGGGCTGGGATCTCGTGCAGATAGCTCATTTTGAAAAACATTGTTTGTTAAAGCCATAGGTTCCTGGTTTGATTCCAACCCTGGACGCTTTTTCACTCAGTTTGAGAAATTACTACTCTTATAGAATCCTTCTTTTGAACCCGTGGATTCCAGATTTCAATTCAGCACTAGTGTTGCCAGGTGTCCCGCGTAAATCGCGTTTCAAATGCTCTGTACACCAGTATTTTAAAGTAATTTTTCTCTCCTTATATAATGGCAGATTTGTCTGCTTTTAAAGATGGCAAAATACACTGTAAAATATTAGATCTGCCCAGAGCATTTGGGGCCCTCATTTAAGCGGGCACATGGCAACACCATTTAGCACCCACGCACTCAATACTAGTGTGATTTCGTATTTAGTAATTTCAACTGTGTTTAACTTTATTGGCAATATAGTGATTAATTAAATAGAACACATGATTCATATAGTAAACTTAATGTGAAATAGAAATGTTATTTTGATATTTATAAAAAAAATCATGAATAATGTAAATTTATAATAACAGGTTTTTTAAAAAACAGTGATATTTCGAATAATTGTTGGCGCGAATTCAAATTGTTTGAAACACACGGGTTGATAATTATGTCCCGGAATTTCCAATCAACGTATTTAATTTTAAAATGTTCATATATTTCTGTGATTAAATAACTAAAAAAATATATATGGAAAAATTATGTTTAAAATTCACCTATACTTCTATGCAGATACCTTTTAAAAAATCATTGTATGTACCGTAATTTCGAGCGTATAATCCGCGAATCAAGCAATCAAGTTTGGACCCAGAAATTTCAATTAATAATTTTAGTGAAATATTTAACGCGGTTTAACGAGATACATTTTATTAAATTAAATTTCTGGGTTGAAACGTGATGTTTGATCCGCGGATTATAAGCCGGAAATAACGGTACAACTACTGAAATAACTTTTAAATTTGTCTGGGATTTGAATCAATTGTTTTTACTTATAATTACGGGACGATTCTCCAATAAGTGAGTAATTTGTTTCCCTTGGAGTTATATGCAACATATTATCATTTATATAATTTTCGTTAGCGTAAAATGTATTCTGTAATGGATTTCTACATTTTTGAAGAGAATTTCCAGGAAAATAACTGTAAGTTTTATTTCAATAATAGCTTAAATTATCAAATTGTCACTCCTGTCCTTTGTCCCCCACGTCATACGCTTTTCTTCTGGAACAAATGTAAGTTTAATAACAAAAATTGTTTGGAAATTTTACTATACAAAATGAAAATTTACATTGTAAAGTATAAAACAAAGACTTTTCATTGTAAATGTTAAATATTGGGCCGTACGGAAAGTCGTGTCAGTTTGGAAAGATCAATTCGTGCCGGAAAATTCTGACCGGTAATTATTAGACATTAGATATCGGAATCAAAGTCTAATAATTAAATGATAGAATTTTCTGTTACTTATTGATTTTCACAAACGGACACGACTTTCCGAACGGCGCAATAGTTTTATATTAATTCTGGCCCTACAAATGTCCGCTACTTTTTATGGCATTACTGCCCTTTTGTGCAAATTTGCTCATGTGACCATCAAGGGATCAGATACAATTTAGAGGACAGTTACATTTTGTAGAAACAACAATAATGATTGGTGAAAAATACCCAGATTCAATTATCTGGGCTTCAAAAGCAATTAGAAGCTGCAAAATAGATAGAAAGATAAGAATATGTGTGTTAGCTGTCACTACCGTCCCCTCTCTAAATTTTCCTTGATATTATTTTTATTTATTTATGAGTTTGTCATGATGTAACATACATTTTCTTAATTCAAAATATCAAATTGCAGCCTTACTAAGATTAACTTACTATGATCACAGAAGCAATTTTCTTAATTTTGCCACTACTGCCCCTGTCATTTCAGTCCCCTTTAAAGAAATTGCATCAGTTCACTACGCTGTTAACCAAGTGAAGGACGGTGATGCCGATATAGTATCAAATAATTTCATTCCCAATTGCCAGATTGGCATCCGAATTTTTTTTTAATGAAAATTTTACTTTTATTAAGTACGCGAAAATACAAATTTACTTGTTTATAAATAAATCTTCTTGTAAATACTGGTGTAAATCAATTATTTCAACATTTTATGAATATACCGTAATTTCCGGCGTATAATCCGCAGATCAAACAATCCTTTTTTGACCCAGAAATTTTTTAAAATAAAATGTAACTTTTTAAATCGCTGTAAATATTTGGCTTCAATAACTCAATAAAATTTCTGGGTCGAAACAGAATTGTTTGATCCGCGGATTATACGCCGGAAATTGCGGTAAGTACCTTGCCACTGAGAGGGTTAAAATTTTATTCATCCTCGATTAAAATTTTAACTTGATACATCAGAATTTTTATTTAAAACTATTCAACACATTTATTGAACATAGTTCTACGTGACTTTCAGAGCTGCCGAGTCTCCGGCTTTTTAGATATCGGTATTTTAAAACAAAAAATGTTCTTTTATTAACTCATTAACCGCCGAAACTATAACATCGGGATCTTCAACTTTTTTGCAGAAAAAAGTTTCCCACCCAAATTAAAAAAAAAAAAAAATCTTCGTTTTATTAAATAACAAAGTTTCTCTTGATAAATAAGGCAATTTTTTTAATTCATAAATAGTGGTAGCACCATAGTAAATTTAAGCATGGGCATTTATTTTTACTGTTGTGTGATCGCAACACCAGCGGGTAATGGGTTAAATTGAAACATTTGACCGATTTAAAAGAACAACATTTTCTCTAGGATAATAGTGGTGTGCAAAAAACAGGAGACTTGGCAACTCAGGGCTTTTATTTAAATAACTTGTTCAAGAAATTTTTGGTTCAAATCAAATGCAATAAATTATATAAACGAGTCAATTAAAGAGGCAGGTTAAAAAAAAATACTGTTTTACCCTTTATGCCCTCACGGTACTTTAAAGTAGCGTTAAAATAACTTGTTTATAAGTTTCATGGATGTTTAAAAAATATTCTTTTAATTTTCATAATAGAGATTTGAAATTTTATGCAAATATTCATTTCCCTATGAGTATATGGAACATCTTAAAAGAAGCTACCAATCTTATTATAAGTTTAAGATCTTAAAAAAAATTAAATTTTAAAATTAAATTTTAAAATGCTCATTGCTTATTAATTTTATAGATATTTCCTCCATTTTGTATTTGAATAATGTAAAACGCTATTACAAACAAATATGCGTATTGGTTTTTTAATCCCTTAAATATTTAATTTTTAGAGATCATTTATGAATTCCATAACGATTTTCCTCAAAACTGTACCTTAAAATCAGTTAAAAATAAATTTTAATTGTTTTAATGAAATCGAATTTAAAAATGCATACACAGTTTCTTCAATAGAACCGCCAAGGCGGTCATTTTGACCATTTCAAAGCATTCATTCCGTAGCAATTTGTTTCTATTTAGAGTATAACTTTTAGTTTTCCTGACTTTTCCTATAATTCGAAAAGATATGATATGCCAGTGATAAATTCCCCAGTCAGCCAAAATTTATGAAGTATTGCAGTAGTATACCTAGAACCGCCGAAACGATCAAAATGACCGCCGTCAATATTAATGAACATTTTATCTAGTAGATGTCACAACAGTCTATACTTCATAAAACTATACTTCAACAAAGGCTACAACATTACCACAGATAACTTCTTTACTTCACTGCCCCTTTCAGAAAAGCTGAAGTCACTAAAAATAAGCATTGTTGGCACAGTCAATCGCAGTCGAAAACCAAATTTCCACAGGCCATAAAATCTGAAAAAAAAAGACTTTGTAGAGTAGCCAAATTCTTACCAAATACACTATGACGCAAAAGTTTAGACAATGAAGAAATTCTTACATACTTTGAAAAATATTTATTCAATTTTCAAATCACTTCTTGAAATTAATGTGCTGTACATATAAACAATATTTATAACAAAGAAAAGTGGAATTGTGCATATTGCAATAAATTAAATGGTAACAAAAATAAACTGCTGTCTCAAAAGTTTAGACACAAATTAAATAAAATCGAAATAAACAATTTTTAAAACCTGGTTGCGCATCCATGCTTATGTATTACGTCATATACACGAGATTGCATGGAAGAAACTAAATCTTGCATAGTTTGTGGATCGATATCGTACCATGCATTCTCAATAGATGTCTTAAGTTCCTTTTCAGAAGAGTATTGTCTAGCGTTGCTATAAACTTTGCGACACATGATGCTCCAAAGGTTTTCTATAGGGTTAAGATCTGGGCTACATGCTGGCCAGTCGAGAACTCTTATATTATGGGAATTAAACCAAGATTTTGAATGTTTTGCAGTGTGAAATTGCATTGTCTTGCTGAAATTCCCACTGAGGACCCCCTAGAAGCTCAGCAAATGGCAGTAGGTTTTCTTCTAATGTCTGTGTATAATGCTGTGAAGTTTGACGACCACTGGTGAAGGTCAGAGATACTTGTCCATTATAGCAAAAGGCTGCCCAAACCATCACCGAGCCCCCTCTTTGTCTGCGACTAAAAAAACGTCGAGGTTCCTTCCGCAAGTCATGCCAATACGATAAACAACCATCTGGACCATCCAGATTCCACTTTTTTTCATCGCTAAATATGACTGACTGCCATTTCTCTCCATATGACATATGCTTTCGAGCCCACATAAGTCTTTGTAACTTATGATGTGGTTTCAGAGCTGGTTTCTTTTGCATTTTGCTATAAACGATTGTTCCTTTTTCCAAAATTCGTCTACGAATCGTATCCTTTGATACAGAGAGTCCCGATGAGCTTTGAACTCCACGTACGCTCATTTGTTGAGTACTCGCTAGTCTTTGTATCAGGCGATCCTCTCGTACATTTGTCACACGTGGCCTCCCAGACCGACATTTTGCTTTATATTCGGAACCACTCGATAAAACTCGATAAATAGATTTTTTTGACCTATTAATAATAGCAGAAATTTCAGAAACGCTCTTCCCTTCACCTTTCAACTGCCAAATCCTTGAAACCTCATTCACTTGAATTTCTTTAGCTCTCGGCATGTCGACTATGAAGCGCAATCGTTTGCAGAACTTAAGTACTCCAAATTTGTGACATCATCGATTCTAAATTTGCATATGCCAGCGAATATTCAAAGAAATTTAGAACAGTGTCTAAACTTTTGCGACAAGCACATTTGAATTTTTATGAAAAAAATTAGTATTATAGCAGATAAAACGACTGTCTTTTGTACATAGCATTTTAAATCAGTTTTTGAATATATTTACAGGCTTTTGTAATTCTGACGTCATAATTCTACATTTTAAAGCTGAATGACGTCATTGTCTAAACTTTTGCGTCATAGTGTATGATATTACGTTGCGTTTATCAAGGGAAGAAAAATAAATACGTTTTAATTCTACGTTCCGACATCCATCAATTACATTTAAAACTGGTGATAAACACTTACAAGAAATTGTAAAGTTCTATAATTCTACAAAATTTGGCGTCGACGTGCTCGAGCAAATGGCACGGAAGTATTCTACAAAAGCTAGTTCTAGACGATGACCTCTACAAGCGTTTTATAATTTTCTTCATCCAGCGAGCGTCAATTCTGAAAAACACAGTCAAAAAAGGTGTTAAATACCAGTATTTTGTTAAAGAAAAGTCAGCTTTCTTAAATCCCTTTATATTACTCGTAGTATTTTCTAGAAGAAAATACTGGTATTGTCTTCTTATTTTAACTATGTTTTTTCCTGACTACTCACCACCCTGAATATTGTATTGCTCAGAGGATAAATATAAATGTGTGCTTTCACCAAGTTTATATTTATTTTTAGCAATTTCGATTTCTCATGAAAAATATCTTTTACCATAAAAATATTCTTAAAATAAAAAATATAAATAATATATATGTATCTGAATATAATATAATTATAACGTAATGATATATCAGAAAATATAATAAAAATTATGAAATATATATTATTATATGGGCAATGGTGGTAATAATAGTAATAAATAATACTATGAGTAAAAAATGGGAAGTAAACAATAGTTGAGCATGATAATCCGCATTGGTAAAAATGACAGCTTTTGCGGTTCTAGGTAAATGTTTTTACCGGCGCACAGTGGAGTATTTTTCCAATTTAGCCGGCCAAAAGTCAATTTTTCGAAACGCAGTTAAAGAGATAAAAATGTAGCTAATTGTGAAGATAAATAGATGAGGATTCAATGTACATATATAATTTTTTTTCGTTGCTTGAGCAAACGAGTTCCAGAGAAGGTAAAACTTGCTTGTATCAGTAAGTTTTTTATTTGTACTTCGCGGTTGGATTTTGTGCCTGTTTATTTCAGTGTGATTTTATTCTCCCTAAACTTTTCCTTACACCATATGGTTATGGAATTTTAAAGCCCATATATATATGTTTACATTGCACATGAATATATTTATATTTGTTAATTTAACATACATGATAAAGCGACATAAAATGTGTGGTATATTTTTGAAATTCGTATTGTTAATTTCAATATACTATAAAATATTTGTTATACATCGGGGTGGATCGGGGTGATCTTTTTTGCACTAAATGAGAGTTCATTATATGTATTTAATAATTTTGAAAACAGTAGCTGCGAAAAACTGAGATTTCAGAAGAATTCCTTTCAAAAACACAAATGCATGTTTTTGTAAATGCTAATGTTTTTATTTCCCTTTCAATTCGAAATGTATTCTATGATAGATAAATTGCAATTGTTGTCAGAATGTGTCATCTTCGGTCATAAAAAAAGTTTCAATTTACATATCTGACCAATATTTTTCAAAAATACTGTTTGATTAATAGATTAATTTTTAATATTATACAAAAGTATCATTTGGCAAACTCCAACGCGTTCATCACCTAGATTCTGTCGGCCCATGTGAATTAAGTTTCTAAAAGAGTCTGTATATATCCCTATGGAAGAAATTTCGTACATTGAGCATGAAAGCAATACACTAGATGGGACAAAATTAACCTTAAACGGAAATGTCTATGATGTAAAACACACCATGTTATTAACCATGGTTGATGGTAAAATTTGCAATGCCACATCTGAAACAAAATCAACAATGCATTGATTCATCTATGAAGCTATTTCAAAAGACTTTAACAATTTGAACATAACTAACGAGATTACTTCGAGATTTTACCTTTACTTTTTCCTGCTGAAATTTATAGCCTTCATATATTCCATCAGTGTGACCTAGATCCCATTAGTGATGAATGTCATTCCGAAGACGAATCATCAGATGAATAACCTTGATATTTTGTCATCGAATATGTATATATATTCATTTATGTGAGATTTTTGTAATGTTTTATATCCATTAAATAAAATAAATGATACAAGTTATAACTAAATGTCTGATTTCATTTAATTACTTTTTATTAACTCAGTAAAAGCGTATTCATTGAATTTCATTTGATTTTTAATAAAAAAATAACATGTAAAAATATTAGGCCTAATGGAAAATTCTGTCGCATAATATTCTTTCACGCCTACTTTAAAAAAAATTCAAATTCCTTCTTTAGCACCACTTTTTTGAAATGGTAAAATTTCCACAGTTTTCACATTTCACATTAACGTGAAAACGGTGGGAATTTTACCATTTCAAAAAAGTGGTGCCAATGAAGAAATCTAAATTTTTAAAAAAAGTAGGCGTGAAAGAACATTATGCGACAGAATTTTCCGGTAAACGTAATATTTAAAAAGTAAATTTGTAAATTTTGAGCATATTTTTATTAAATATATAGTGTAATTTGATATCGATTTTAAAACATCCACAGAGTCATGATAACAAAATGGTAAAAATACAATTCATATTCGGATTTTTAAAAGGAATTGCAATATTGTGTTACAAATATTAGTTTTTGATGTACTCTGTATGAAAAGATTACTCTATATGATTACTCTATATGATTACTATATGATTATCTATATATGATTACTCTATATGATTATCTATGTATGATTACTCTATATGAAAAGATCAATACTGAGTATTCATTAACATTTTGTTGCAATTCAAGTGCATGTTACATGTTACAATGTTTTCAATATACCCTGTATATATATTTTAATAAATCCTATTTTTCAATGAAAACTAGTATAAAGTGATAATAATCTGAAAATTTTATCAATAAAAGACTTTACTCCAATTTTCCAATACGAAATATTTTTGGCCGGCTAAATACACCAAATACTCCACTGTGCGGAGGTTCTAGTGTTAAGCAGTATCAGGATTCTTCCTTTTCAGTTTCTTGAATTTTGATAAAAAATTAAAGAGCAAGGAACATTTCAAAAATTAAAAAAAAGCTGAAACATCAGTATTGAGAAACACAGATTTACCCCTTAACCCCTTCAACGGCAGTGGTTCATTTTTGGACCGCTTAAATTTAATTCCTAAATTCCAAATTGACACCAGTATATTGGAATTAAAAATTTCCTTTTATTAAGTACGCGGAGAAAAGCTTTTGGCTAATTTGAAATAAATTACTTTATAGATTCCTGTGTCATTCACACATTTGAACATTTTGCGAATAGAAATACCTTGCCCCTGAAATGGTTAAATGCCCATTGTATCATTTATGATGCCGTCAGTGTTCCCGATTCCGTGGATTTTTTTATTCACATATTCCCTATTTACACCAGGAATTTTAAATGGAAATTTTTGATTTATTTAATAACACACATTTCGTTATTAAAATAACCGAAATTTACTATTTAGATTTTTCTGGTATGAATTCCGATTCTCTGAATTACGTAATTTCTGGAGCGCATTCTACCCTGGGCAATTAGGGGTTAAACCTCTCGCTGCGCAACCCGAGATATTCTAAGACATGCATTTTTCGGTCTCATTCATACTATTTGGTTATTTCCACCAGTTATTTTTTAGCGAAAACTTTGTCTGATTTAATCAGGACATTGTCTCCGATTACGATAGTCAAATATTTCTGCTTTAACACGCTCACGCCGGCGCGGTGTGTCGCACTCGATTGTCTACGAGCTGACAAGTCTCCGGCTTTTTGGATACCAGTATTTTATTACAGAATATGTTGTTTTATTTAATTTGAACAATTCGACGATTTAAAGGAACAACATTTTCTCTAAAATAACAGTGGTGCGCAAAAACCCTTACACTTGAAAACTCTGAGACAGTCGAGTGTGACCCACCGCGCCGGCGTGAACGTGTTAATGAACCGGTGATGAAAGATTGAAAATTCTGTAAAAGACGCTCATCGCGAAGAACTACTTACGTAGCGAGAGGGTTAAAGTATAAAAAAAGGCCAAAAAATTATTTGTGAACAAAATTAACCCCTTAATTCTATCTCCCGTGATATTCACGGACTGAGTCTTTTAT
Organism: Maratus speciosus; assembly: GCA_963932465.1. NCBI lineage: Eukaryota > Metazoa > Arthropoda > Arachnida > Araneae > Salticidae > Maratus > Maratus speciosus. The sequence goes on from OZ010796.1 coordinate 452,861,234, forward strand.
TCAGATTCTTTGATCCCAACCTTATTTATAAAATTGTGCAATTGGCTTTATTATGGTATCATTTTACCTGTAATTAAATAAGTAGAATATTTCATCTTTTTTAAATGGTTCCAATAAGCAATTTAAATTTTTAAACTGTAATTTAATCCGACCATTAACCCTTTCCGGCGCAGCAATTTTTGTTGTAAAGTGATGAAATGATCGACTGACACCGGAATTTTAAAACAACTTTTTCAGAAATTAAAAACATTTTAATTTAACTACTCATGGTAAAAGCAAAATTTTACTAAAATATTCTTGGTGTCGTTCGGAAGTTTGGAATTAAAATTAGGTATCCCGACCCGGGCATAGCGTGCCAGAAAGGATTAAGGTGTTAAAACACTTGTACATAGCTGCTAACTTTTACGCATTTTTGCTACCACTAAATTTTAATAGAAATTTTCGCTTTGTTTAATCGGGATATTTCAACGATTAGCCCCTGGAAGGGCACTCTTATAGTATATATACCACTTAATTTTAATTCCCAAAAGCGACATTGGCACCAGAATTTAGGAACCAAATTTTGCTTTTTATAATGTACGCCAAGAACAGTTATTATTTAGTTTCAGTGCTGCCAGATGGACTACTTTTTTTAAAATTCAGATTCTAAGATTGGCACCACTTTTTCGAAATTGTAAAATGAGCCTTATTTAATGACATATTAATTAAGGCGAAAACAACCGTAATTTTACCGTTTCAAAAAAGTGGTGGTAGTCAAGAAATCTGAATAAAAAAATGTAGCCCACTGGCAACACTGCTTAGTTTCATATAAACTCGTTTATAAAAACCGGTGTCATTCAATCTTTTTAACATTTTAGCAAGAGAGGTACTTTGCCCCTGAAAGGGTTAAATAAGAAAATATTTTTGCCATTAAATTTTAGTGGTAAGATGCAGTGTTGCCAGTGGACTACTTTTTTAATTTCAGATTTCTTGATTTCCACAACTTTTCTGAAAGGGCAAAAAATTCCCCTTTTTTCGCCTTAATTAATGTGTCATTAAATAAGGCGATTTGTATTATTTCAAAAAACTGGTGCCAATCAAGAAATCCGAATTTAAAAATGTAGCCCACTGGCAAAACTAGTGAGAAGAAAGCGTAAAAGTTGGCATCTATGATTGTAGCTTTGCGTAAATAATGGGATATGCATTTAGTTTTCCACGAATATCGTAGAACATTTTGGAGAATAATAACACACACAAAAAGAAATATCGATTTTGCGGTTGATGTTTGCTCAAATAAAGGCCGACGATTCCCTTAATAAATCGATTAGCAGTAACACAATTCCGAATGAGTCTTAGATATCCTTGTTCTTATTTTATATAAAATTTTAATATAATATATTATTTTACATATTATATTTATATTTTATATATATTATTGTATCTTATTTTATATAAAGATTTATATTGAGTTATAAATTTTGCATAAATTCCTGATAAATTCAAATTTAATTAATTAATTTTAATTATTAAAATCCTTCTAATATTTATGAGATGGTTGTGTAAATCTTCTAATGAAGCTTCAATAATTCACGAAAAATGCTTTAGAAGATGGAATTTTTATGAATTCATAATTTGGGACATAAAGGATTAATTTTATGCCAGAATATTGTACGTTACTCAATACCTTATGTCATATCTATTTCTAAAAAGTTGTTTAAAATGTGACTTTTACTTTTAACTAAAAAACAGAGTGGAATTATCCTCTTATTGGAGAATTATTCTTTTACTTACTCTATAGGAAGCTGTAATATGTTCAGTTATGCGACAGCTGCGCACCAATGGGCCCAATGTCACCCTAAATTTTAATGATATTATTTGCCTTGTAAAATTAAAAAAAATATGTCATTAAATAAGGTGAAGAATTCAATTTTTGTGATCACAAATGGCTCGTTGGTGCGCAGCTTTTCCATCACGGTACGTGATTATATACGAGGTAATGTTCCACATACGAACAACCCTTTCCTCCAGGTACTCAACTTCATGCTCTTCATTCATACAACTTTTTAAAACTGTGTACAACTTAAATCTAATACTTTTTTTTTCTTACAAAGATGAGATTTGAGATCTAATTATGCGAACAAGAGTTCAGTGGGGTTGCAGCGAATGAAAATATTTCGATTCAAACAAGAAAATTCATTAGAAAATAAATAAAATATAAATCACACAGAAGTAAGTTAAAATAACACATTGTATGACAGACACGTACTAGTACGTTATTGTGGGTTGGGGACAGAAATTATTACTGGTACCGGAAATTTTGTACGGTCGAAAAAAGAACTTATAATCCAAGGATGCTCGCTGCTTATTGGTTGTGAGATGAGAAGGTTTTAATTTACAGTGGCATGTGTGAATGTAAATTTAGTGCTCATTTTCGAAAAATTGCCCGCGTACAATGTGTTGAAAAAGAGTTTTAACCATTTCAGGGGGGAACAGTTCTGTTTTCTGTAATGTTATATTCACAAAGGAATTTTTGAAAAAAAAATTCCTTTGTTCCTTCCGAACAGTTCTGTTTTCTGTAATGTTATATTCACAAAGGAATTTTTGAAAAAAAAATTATTTCAAAATAAGGAAAAGCAATTTTAGAAATCTTTCAACCAAAGTTATAAAAGTAAAATTCAATTAAAAGTTTATGTGGAAAATCTTGAGTAAAATTTGGTGGGATATAATATATCCCACCGACCCTCAAGGGGTTAAGTAAAAATTCTTGTGTGAGATATTTTTTAAAACTTGAGTAAAATGTCCAGTATGTTTAGTGTAATGATGGGAAGTATGAATGATTTTACTATTGGAATGAATCATTCGGGCATGCGCAAAATCACAGCTGCAGACCTTTATTTTTTTTAATTCAATTTCTACCAGAAATTTCGTATCGAAAAAGAAGTTTCTTATTTTAATTGGAATTGACTTAACAACCCCCGCCCCCCCCCCCAATATATATATATATATATATATATATATATATATATATATATATTAATTTCGTCATCGCGATTTCTGTTGATAATTGATTAAAAAAACTTGCGGCATCTGGTAACTATGCATTTGCTTCTTTTCTTTTTACACACTTTCTGGTGGTAATTGATTAAACGTACCTACAAAGGTTTGAAACTATGTTTTTAGTTATGCCCGAATGATTAATTTGATAGTAAAATCATTCATTCGATCCATCACTAGATTATTGTGAAAGTATATAGCAAAAAGCATTGAAAACATGCCTTTCAAGTAACTTTCCTGATATTTTTTACGGATGTGGCTACCAATCCGGCCAGTGTTGCCAGTGGGCTACTTTCTTTTAAATTCAGATTCCTTGATTACCGCCACTTTTTTGAAACGGTAAAATTACCCTTGTTTTCGCCTTAATTAATATGTCATTAAATAAGGCTCATTTTACCATTTCGAAAAAGTGGTGGCAATCAACAATCTGAATTTAAAAAAAAGTAGCCCATCTGGCAACACTGAATCCGGCTGTAAATTTTCTCTGTTATCACCTTATAAATATTTATATTTTATAACATAAAAAGATTTTTTCAATATTATTTTTAATCAATAACTAGCAAAAACCATGCTTTGTTGGGATTCGCGAACCATTATTTAATAAGATAAATATTTGAAAGTAACAATATATTTTTATATTATTCTTGCATTTTTATTAAGCAAATTGTTATTTTATGTTTTGGTTGCATTTTAATTTTAGAAAAGTAAATTCAACCAAATAACTAAGAATTTCCTCGAAATATATATATATATATATATATATATATATATATATATATATATATATATATATATATATATATATATATATATATATTTTTTTTTTTTTTTATAATGTAAGACTGGTATAAATAAAAATATTTTCGAAGAAAAATTTTACAAAATATTTATATAACGAATTTAACAATTAATTTTATTTGTTTACAATTCTTTTGTTGCCACTTTACAAAAAAAAAATCATAATATAATTCTTTTAAAATGCGTAAGTATCGTTTGCGTAAATGATTTCACATAATGGAATAAATTGTATATTTGAATTCTTAACACTGAAAAATACTTTTATAATTGAATGTAAATAATTGAATTTTCACAAATTTTAATTCATTAAAAATATGCTATAATTTTCATTAAAAAAAGTATTTAAAAAATTTCATAAAAGAAATCGTAACTCCATGATTAATTTTTTCTTCTGAAACTATACGTGTTTCATTTTTCATTTGTAAAAATGCGTCCGTCATGTAAAATAAATTAATTAAAATAATAATTTTAAACATCTTCTGTGAAAAAAATAATGTTGTGCAAATCTACAGACTATATTTTATTTTTATGTTTGATTTCAAGTCAAAATACTGAATAGTGTTTTGGTAAAGTGTACGTCAAAATGTAATTTGTGTAGCCTAATAGAGAATTCGCTTCGCTTATTCTAATAACTTTTTTTAAAACCAAATTTCTGAGAAAATCGAATCCAATTCCATGAACGCAGTTTATAGAGATACTACCTTTCATCCCTTCGCGGCCGATAAAATGAGTACCAACCTTGTTTGCAAACTAAACACTCGGGGTCCCAATTAGGTTGACCAACGGACTTGAATATAGGTTGTTTAGCACACAGGGAGCATGCTCAAGAAAATGGAGTTCGGGAGTGTAGGCCAAGATCTTTAGTGATCATAGTACCGCAGTGTTTAGTATAAAAATAGTAAAGAGCATAACTGGGATTTTTTTTTCTTATTAATAGGAACGCTGCTAAATAATGGTAATATAATTTAACAAATAAATATAAAATAATAATTTTTATTCGTATAAACTTATATTTATACGAAAATTACCATTTTTTGGTCACGATTTCATTATTTGAACAATGTGCAATATGTATAAATGCCGAAATTGTATCTATTGAAATTGTGAATATTATTTTGATGTTCGATGAAATGTGCACCACGTTTTTAGGTGAACGTTCAATATACTTTCAGAATGAAAAAAAAAGTATCTGAAGGCTGTATTTGAACGGAGCTCTTCAAATTCGGCATTCGGAGAATTTTTCGAATGAATTCAGCCGACAATGCGGAAACTGCTATAGTTTAGGTTTAACACTAAATGTAATAACAACCGATCATTTCACCTATAACAAATGAAAATATATCAATTGCAACAAGAAATTTCTTCATAAAATATATAAATATATATAACGCAGAAATAAATTAATAAACAAGCTAAATAGTTTAAGGGAAAGTTATGGTGTGAAATACTTTTATAAAACTTGAGTAAAATTCCCGGTATGTTCAATGTTAACCCATACCGGCGCGGAGGAATTCTGTTCATAAACTGTTGAAATAATAGAGTGACAACGGGATTTATAAACGAATTTATTAGGAAATGCGAATTTGCTAATTTTCACGTACATTATAATAGAAAAATGTTAATTAAATATTCTTGGTGCCATTTGTCAGATTTGGAATTAAAATTAGGTGGCCTTTTTTAACCCCTTGAGGGGCAAGCAATTACGTTTGTGAAATGCTGAATTCCCACCGGAATCATTGAAAAATTCGATTTCAAAATAAGTAAAAGCAATTTTACGGCATTTTTCGACCAAAGTTAGAATAGTAGAATAGTAGTAGTTAGAGTAGTAGAATTCAATAAAATTTTTCTGGTGTAAAACTTCATTAATCGTAGGTGGTATATAATATATACCGGTGCCCCTCAAGTGGTTAAAGACACCGCCCTCGAAACGGTTAACCCCTTGAAGAGCGGCTGTTCATTTTCGGAGCACTTAATTTCAATCCCTAAGTGCCACATTGACACCTAAATTACAGAATCCAAATTTTTATTTTATTAAGTACACGATTAAAAGATTTTACTTATTTTCAATTAAATTTGGTTGCAAATTCTGGTGTCAGTCAATCAATTATCATTTTACGAGTAGAAGTTCTTTGCCCCTGAAAGGGTTAAATAGACATGTTAATTAAGCATCGTTCTAAACGCTTTCGATGACAATAATTGGCATGAGTGTCCAGGACAACAATAAAGAGGAATAGTATTGTCATAGAAACTCACAACTAACATCAGGCATCCATGTAGAAATTTAACGACAATTATCATAATCACTTTTATTAAAACAGTTCCGTCACAACTTTTAACGATAAGTAATTAGACTACGCAGTTTCATCACTTTAATTCCGAGTGAACGTAATCGAATAGGAATGCTATCACAAATGATCGCACAATACTTGAATTTCTAGGAGTCTTCCAATGTTACTTAAGATAAGAATATTTCTATTTAAAATGTAAATTGCACTATTCGAAATCCACGTTTATTTGTAGAATTTGTAATACTTTTCTGCGTTAACACCAGAACTACCGGAAATTTGAGTCAAGATTTATTAAAAATAATTCAAACCAAAATTTTGATTTAAAACAGTTTAACTTTATTGTTTAACTTTTTTCTTCTTTCTTTATTTTAAACATATTTCATAATCAAATTTGTAGTTTGAACCGAAACATATTCATATGGTAACCGTCAAAATAACGGTTCACGGTAGTTCTAGTGTTAGGTTAGGCTAAAAGTTCTATTAAAACTTGATAACACTGTGTGATACTTGTATACGTCAAATGTTTTTATAAATTGAGCCTAAAACTACCGGAAGTTCTATTTAAGTTTCATAAAAATATACTACACCAGGGTTAGTCAACTGTGGCACGACGGATACCACTAAAATTTTACAGAAAAAGTTAACTTCTTGAAGCGCAGAAATTCGAAAAATAGATAAGGCAAAGATTGCACAAAAGACAACCGCCTTGGAGAGTGGCCTCTCTTCGTCCGCAGCCCTTTATTCTTCTACTCTATCCCGGCTCTTTTGCGGAAGCAAGGTTCATAGGTCCCCACCCACGTCCCGAGTGAAAGACACTCTAGAGAAAGCGAGGTTGGAAAAAAAAAATCAAAAACTGAAACCGGACGAATTTAAAAGGGAAATTACACAAATTAAAGACACCGAAAAGTGGGACGGGAGGGCTCGTGGCGATGAAGCTACCGAACGACTAATGCTACTATCGAGCGTATTATTAGTCTAATTGCTAAAAGATGCTACACCATAAGTTTTATTGAAGTCTATTTAACCCCGTCAGGGGCAAAGCACTATGTTGCTAAAATGTTAAAATGATTGATTAACACCGGTATTTATAAGCAACTTTATACGAAGCTAAGCAAAAGCTTTTCTTCGCGTGCATTATATGAAAAAAATATTAATTCCTAAATTCTGGTGTGAATATGGCATTTGGGAATTAAAAGTAAGTGGTATATAACACATACCGGTGCCCTTCAATGTTTAACATATTTATTTAACGTGTTAGTGTAAGGTTTACATATTAATTTATTTTAGAGAAATTCAAGTTTTGAATAAGTATTTTAAATGCAGCTGTTGGGTCCAATGGACCTAGTGTTGCCAGGTGTTCCGCGTAAATTGGGACTCCAGATCCTCTGGAGGAGTAATTTCATCCGTCAAATCTAATGGCAGAATTATCTGCGATTAAAGATGGCGAAATAAACTGTAAGAAATTAGCACTGTTCAGAGCATTTGGAAAAATGATTTACGCGGGATACTTAGCACAATTTAACCCGTCTGGTAGGGGGAGAGTTAAGCAGCTGCCATCAAAATACTCAAGACCAAAGGACACGTTTGGGACGTTATCACTATTCGACCAAATTCTCAGTAGTGTTAGAATTCACACCGAAGAATTTTGTATAGCAATTTTATTTTATTTCTGGAATATCTATCATCTTATAAAACAATAATAACTATTTAAACGTACTGGTGAGAATTTAGAATCCCCCAATAAATAATCAGTCAGATGCGGCAACGCCGCAGCATCCCTTATCTGGCCGCTTAATTTTTATTTAGGAATTCCGTATTCGCACATTCAAGTTTAACCCCTTAACGCTCGAACTAAATTACAGTCTAAAAATTCAAATTGCTTATTGGCACTACCAGGGCTCGCAGCGTTCCTAAAATTTTCGCTCTTTGGTACCACTAAATTAAAATGATAATCTTTGTTGTATGAATCTATTATAGATGTTAAAGGAATTTACGACGAAGAATTCTTATTTAAAATACTGGTACCAAAGTGCGAAAATTTTAGGAACGGTGCGAGCCCTGCACTACTTTTATGAAAAAGAAATATTCACCATATTTAAGGACAGGTAAAACGATACTAAAATATAGCCAATTTCACTATTTTATAAAACTGGTGGGAATCAAACAATCTGAGTAAAACACACAGCCCGTGAATATGACGGGAGCGAGAATTAACAGGTTAAGAAGTTATTGTTGTATTATAAGATGATAGATTTTTCACAAATAAAATAAAAGAAAATTGCTATTCAAAATTTCCCTGAGTGAATTCCAACACAAATGAGAAGTCGGTCGATTAGTGATGACGTCACACTCGTGTCCTAACCTTGAGTATTTCGATGGCAACATTTAAAACCTTGAGGGGCGGTGGGATATATTATATCCCGCCTACGATTAATGAATATTTGCACCAGGAGATTTGTATTAAATTTTACTTTCCTAACTTTGGTGGAAAAAAGACGCAAAATCGCTTTTTCTGTTTTTCCTTTAAAATTTTAGGAAGATTCCGGAATGAATTCGACATTACAGAAAAACAATCGCTTGCCCTTAAAAGGGTTAATCACATTTGTTTCTGAGAATATTTCAGACATTCCATGTTGGATCCTCATATTAGTCAATTTTTTATCCACGATATCAGGCTTGTTCTGAAATTAAGTGGAACTTTGAATTTGGTAATTTAATAATAAAAAAACAAAATTAAAATCAAAATTGTTGTGTTTAAGTTGTGTTTTCAACATTTTTTTTTAAGTTTTAAAGATACAAAAATCATGATTCGAGGTCTAGTTTAATTTTTTTTAATTACATTTTGTTTTTAATATAAACATGTGGGTAACTTGTTATTGTTTATATTATCCTTAAGTTAAATTTACCCTTAAAAAGATTTGAACTTCTATAATTAAACAAAACACTTTAATCACTCTTAGCCCCTTAATTCTCTCTCCCGTCAATATCACGGGCTAAGGTGTCATTCGTTATTTCTCGTGCCGTCATATTTCCGGGCTGGAGATTAAATTGCTGGATAAAACTTCTGGAACCAGAAAAGTTTACCTGGCATTTCCGTGTGAAGACTTTGAATATTACCGTTGGTGTTTGTCTTTTGGCGCTGGTTGTGATTTTGGAATTTTTATTGCGTGTTTCAAAATATATCACACTCAAAAAATTATTAATCATCAAAATGTAATGTATGTATATTATTTCAAATATCATTTGTAAAATTTTGTGTGTTGAGGATAAATAAAGATCTAAGACACAGAATTCTCACATGATGGCTTTTCTAAAAATGTGAATTTATTCTATAACATCTTTGTTTTCGTCTTAAAAAAAAAAAAAAAAAAAAAAAAACTAAATGCATATTTTATTTAGAGATATAATTATTCAATTTCTGTAATAAAAAAAGACACTTTTTTGATGGTTTTTCCAAATATTAACCCCATTCAGGGGCAAGTACCGTGATTTCCGGCGTATAATCCGCGGATCAAACTATTCAGTTTGAACCCAGAAATTTTATTTAGTAATTGAAGCCAAACATTTACCGCGATCTAAAGAGTTACATTTTGTTTAAAAATATTTCTGGGTCGAAAAATGATTGTTTGATCCGCGGATTATACGCCGGAAATTACGGTACTTCTGATGCAAAAATAATAAAATAATCGACTGACACTAGAATGTATCAGAAGAATATATCAAAATAAGTAAAAGCTTTTTTTTTTTTTTTTTTTTTTTTTCACGTACACTAAATACAGCAAAACAAGGTTTTAAAATTATGGTGCCAATGCAGGTTTGCCAGTTTGGCTTCTAATTTTAATTCGAAATTTCTAATTCACAATGGAAATTTTGAAAGAAGAATTTTCACTTTATGTTATCGCTCAATATCTCCTATTAAATTAAACATAAAATACTATTTTTGTTTTATGGTATGAAGTCGAAATTTCTGAATAAAAATGGAGGCCAAACTGGCAAACCTGCGGCAATGTGGCATTTAAGAATTAAAATTAAGTGGTATATATAATATACCGGTGCCCTTCATGGGGTTAAGCGATCCTTAACCCTTAAAAGCGCGATTTTTTTTATTTTGTTTCGAAAAAAATATATGGAATTCTCTGGAAGGTTTATTACACAGGCAAAATAATGAAAAAAAAAATCAGGGATACATTTTTCATATAGTACGTCAATCTTTATTTCTGTTGCACATTTGCAAAACCAGTAAAAACTACTGTCGTGTGGCTGTTTTACGCTAAAATAATGCAAATTAGTAAATATTTTAATAAGTATGTCTACAAATACCTTATTTTACATAATTATTCATTTTTTCAAACTTAACATTTAACCTTTTAATTCCCATGATAGAATACGTTCTAGAAATTACGTAGTTAAGAGAATATGACTTTACACCAGAAAGTTTCAATGGTTAATTTACCAATTTTAATAAGCGAATGTCTGTTATTAATTAAAGCACATATTGCTATTTTAATTTTCTGTTGTGAATTAGGTATATACGAATAAAAAACCCTATTAAAAAAAAAAAAAAAAAAAAAAAAAAAAAAAAAAAAACTGTTATTTGAATATATGCAAAGCTGGGCACTAAAGGGTTAAGGGGTTAACCTTTTGAGGGGTCAGTAATAATGTTTCTGTAATACTGAATTCTCACTAGAAATATCAAAAAAATTTATTTTTAAATACGGAAAAGCAATTTTTCAACATTTCTTCCCCCAACGATAAAAATGTAAAATTTAGTTAAATGTTTCTTGTGCGAATCTTGTTTAAATTAGAAGGGCTATAATATATCCCACCGCCCCTCAAGGGGTTAAAATAGTATTTAGCTCAGTAAATGTAACACGCATGGATCAATGTCACCCTCCATGCTACAACAATAGAATGGATGTGACTTATCAGAAATTAAGCCTAATGTTTTCTAAACTGTGCCCAACATTAACATTTGCTATTTGTATATAAAATTAAATAAAGCAATTTAACCCCTTAATCCTCGCTCCCGTCATATTCACGGGCTGTGTCTTTTACTCAGATTGTTTGATTCCCACCAGTTTTATAATATAGTGAAATTGGCTATATTTTAGTATCGTTTTCCTGTCATTAAATATGGTGAATATATCTTTTTCATAAAAGTGGTGCCAATAAGCAATTTGAATTTTTAAACCGTAATTTAATTCGAGCGTTAAGGGGTTAAAGATACTTCTTAACAGAGTACTTCTATTTTCAAAACTGACATAAGAAAGGAAGCCGTTGGGTTGACATTCTGTAATAGTACACTATGGTAATTAAAAGTTTAATTTAACCCTTTGAACTCTTGGGGTGAATTTCTTCAAAATTCCCAAATGTCACATTGGCACCAGTATTTTCTAAACAAAACATTCGGCTTATAATATTCACGAAAACATGCATCAATCTATTTTCAAATAAATTTGGCTGTATATTCCGGTGATAATATGACATTTGGAGATTAAAATTAACTGGGAAGAAATTCACCCATGAGAGCTCAAAGGCTTAAAACGTCATGAAATAAAAATTTACTACGCTTCAGAAATCTTTCATCTAACAAGTGTCTTACTATATATTATTTCTATACTAAGTTTTAGTTTATGCTGTCATAAAGTATATTTTTATATAGCTATAACTGATAAGTGTTATTCAGTGAAGTGACTATAATTCTAGGGAATGGGGTGTATTGAGCTGTAATCTTTTTATATGTAATTTTTCAAAATTATCTTTTAAAAAGTACCGTAATTTCCGGACTATAAACCGTGGATCAACCAATCATGTTTAGATCCAGAAATTTTATATATTTGAATTTAAATATTTACCCCGATTTAATAAGTTACATTTGGTGAAATAAGATTTCTGTGTCCAAATAATAATTATTTGATCCGAGGATTATATGCCGGAAATTATGGTAAATAAACAGGGTTTCCACGCTTAAGGGAATTTCCAGACCAGGAAATTTTTCATCACCAGTACTTTCTTACAGAGAATATCTCTTTAAATAAGGCGAAATTTATTGAAGTTAATCTAGATATATTTTTCTATAAAAGAATACTGATATGTTGAGTGGAAAATTCCCTGAAGTGTGGCAACCCTGATAAAGTATATTTATTTTTTAATTTGTGGATCCAGTTAATATGTTTACTTGAAAAATGCTGAAGATTTCGAGCTTTATGCTCAGTTTTTTCCCATTAAATTAGTACCTTGCATTCCACAATTATTAGAATTTAGTAACAAAATGCAATTGAAAATACTTAAAAAGTTTTTTTACGTACTTAATAAAACAAAAAATTCCATTCCAAAGTTCAGGTGGCAATAAGGTATTCAGTTATTAAAATTAATTGGTCCAATAATGAGCTACCGTGAATCAAGGTGTTAATAATGACAAAAGATTTAAAAATCAGTTCAGATACACCATTTATAAAGTTAAAGAATCAGACATTGTCCAAGTATCTATTTCGCCTCTGCAAAGATACAATTTGAGTGCATCAAATAAATATACATCACCAATTTAATTTTCAAACAACATGTACAAAAGATAAATTTAATATCGTTGAAATTTTTTACTTATTAAACGCAGTTTTGGCGATTAAATAATGCAAAAATTTACTATTAAATCTTAGCAGAAAGAAAAAAGAGTAAAATCGGTAAGCTATGCAATGGGATTTTTCTCATTTCATAGAATGTATGAGCGAGAAACACAGTGTTGCCAGTGGGCTACTTTTTTTAAAATTCAGATTTCTTGATTTGCACCATTTTTTGAAACGGTAAAATTCACTTTGTTTTTGCTTTAATTAATATGTCATTAAATAAGGCACATTTTACCATTTCAAAAAAGTGGTGCCAATCAAGAATCTGATTTTTAAAAAAGTAGCCCATCTGGCAACAATGGAGAAACAACATTTTCAAAATTACCAGTAATGTAACTTTTCTCATGCTACTTAATGAGTTTTAAATAAATTAAAACTCGGTTATCAAAGGAATCCAATTTTACTCATTCGATAATTAAAATGTCGTTCAAGCGATGAGTTTACTGTACATTTTAATAATTCAGATCGAAGCAATCAACGCCATTGTTTTAGAAATTAAATATTTTAAATTCAATAACCTTTGATATTGTATTTCATTATGAGTAATTGTACATATCGTAATGTTGACAAAAAATATTACTTTTTCACAGTGGTTCTATTAAATTTACTTAAAAAAGTAATTTATTTATTTTTTACTCTTTCTAACATATTATAAAAGTTTTTATGATTTTAGTTTTCCTGTGTGCCATGAGAAGTGCCTAATTACCAACGGGGAAAAATTCCACAAGTCAATTTTAATAGAAATTTTCGTCTTATCTAAACGCCCCTTAATTCAATGGTGCTGCTATAAATAAGGGGGGAAACATTCCTTATAACTGGTGGAATTTAGCCCCGTTGGTAATCAGGTCCTGGTCGTCTGTTCATAGAGGACGACTTCATGGGTACGAAATAGACAATCAGGTATGCTTTCACCACTAAAGTGTTTTTGTCCTATTTAATCACTGTGTTTACTTAAGGAAAAAATATCATTTTAACACTTAAATGCATATTTTTTATTTATTTTTTTAAAGTTATATATGATTTTTTTAAAGGCTTGTTAGACGGGAAAAATAATGAAAAAATCCGAGATACATTTTTCGTATAATACGTCAAACTTTTCTGATGTTAAACATCTGCAATACAAGTAAAAAACAAAATATTGCAAATTAGTAAATATTTTAATAAGTATGAACCTAAATACCTTATTTTATATAATTTTTTATTTTGTAAAAATTAAAAATTAAATTCAAAAATTATTTTTTTAGAATTATGTTGTTTACTCTAATATTAAAGATTAGACAACAGAAATTTTAAGGTAGATCTTTAACTTTATTTAGAAGCATATTTATGTAATTTTTACAGGATTAATATTTCTATATAAATATACTGGTTGAAAAGGATTAAATTAAAAGTTATGTAGACATGCATCACTATGCATTCAAGGGTTAAATTTTTTAATGTATGTTTGCCTTATTCGCCGTCCTCGTAATTAGATTATAAACTAATTTATGTTACTGTTGTATTGTACTAAGACATGTTCGCTATTGCAAATTAAGTGTGTAGCTTTTGTATTTCATTTACAAGCACTCAAAAGTATCCCGTTATATTACATTCTATGAAAAATGTTGTTTTCTTTGTATTTTGATGATGTTAGATCAATGCAAACTTTAAAAAATTGATATGAATTTCTCAGGTGCACTAAAACTTGCTTTCTGTAGAACGGAGTGCAAAGCATTTATTATTTATTTAAAGGATCACACAAAATTGGTGGTAACGCAATTTTATATTAGCAGTTTACATGATAACAAGTGGTAGATCAATACATTTACCAGCAATCAAATATTTTATGATATAGATGTAATGTATGATTAAAGTGGTACATATACTGTATCATTAACTTTATATACCAGATAAATATAACTCATACCGTAAAGAGCGAAAATGGTACCTATATCACGAATCATCCCGTTTTTTTTATTTTTTAATAACACTTTTTTCAATAAAGTACATTTTTTTTTTTTATTTCTATTGCAAATTTTGTAGAAATGTACTCAGAAAGATATTTCTATTGTAAATGTTGCAAAAACGTACCATGATAAACTGTCTTTGGAGGTACTAGTATCCCAAGAGCGGACTAACTGTACCCCAGTATTAATATACAAGGTGTTCCAAAAGTCCCTGCCACATTTTAAAATTAAATAACAAATCAAGTATTTGTCGTACAGGAAGGAATGCGGTTTGGACTAAAATGCTTCTTACGATGAAAAGTTTTCTGCAAGCGAATACAATTATTAGTTCTAAACTACGATCATATATGGGACCACTTCTCTGTATGCTTCGTTACAAACATGAGTTTTTTCTGATTTTCAGATTGGTTTGACGCTGTGACACAGACATGGCGACGCCCAGCGAAAAAGATAATTGGGTAGTTTGGTACTTCGAAACCAAATCGAAATCCATCTGAAAATCAGAAAAAATAGCATGTTTGAAATCAAAGATGCGGACAAGTAGTGCTATCTATGATTGAAGTTTGGAACTAATTATTTCCATTCTCTTGAAGAAAACTTTTCATCGTGAGAAGCATTTTAGCCTGAACCGTATTTCTATACGACAATTACTTTACTTTATATTGAATTTTAAAATGTGTCAGGGACTTTTGGGACACACAGTATTTTATATTACAATTTATTTAGTATAAGGAAATAAAAGATTCGTTATCCATACATGAAATATACATCTTGATTTATATTTTTGACATTTGTCTTCCGAATGTAAGGTTGAGAAATTTCTTTTGGTGCTATCGCAATCCAAACTTTTTAGTTGGGATTGCGTACTTTATATTTAGGGATTCCCAGATATCGTCGGTACTATGTCAAGCTATTTAATATGAAAACAGTGTTGTCTGTGGGCTACATTTTTAAAATTCAGATTTCTTCATTGGCAACAGTTTTTGAAATAGTAAAGTTCGCCTTATTTATTGACAAATCAATTAATTCGAAGACAAGGGGATTTTTACCATTTCTGAAAAGAGGTGCCAATCAAGAAATCTGAATTTTTTTTTAAAGTAGCGCACTGGCAACAATGTTTTAATATTGGGTAGTTTCACATGGTACCGACGATATATTTAAGGAACAAAAATGAATTTTACCACTTATTAATAAATTTTTTATAGAAATACGCATTTGTACGATTTCTCAGTTTTGAGTAACACTTAATCCGAAAAGGAAACATCGTCATATATTATTAAATATGTTATATTTTAATTAAAGATAGAGAAAATACCTTTTATGAATAACTGATATTCATAAGTATGATTTCAGAATCGATGATAATATGATTTATGTTCTGAAAGATATGATTAATTTTCACACAAACTTTTGAATGCTTTGAACGCACGGCTCTCACTGGTCCGTTTTTTTTTTTTTAAACCAGTAATTTTTTGAAAGAAATTCGTGGTAGGTTTCTGGAACAAACACAATAAAAACGTGCTTCTGGCTAAGTTACTACGAAATTTATAAAGAAGATTTTTCTTGGAAAATTAGTGGTTTTCCAAAAACGGACCGAATGGGAGCCCTGTGAACGTCTACATTTTGCTAATTATTCTCCTTGAAAGAGGAATACACAGTAAGTGCGAGTCATTAGCTCGTCGTGTTAATTACGTCCCTGCCCTTTGTAAAAATTGCCCGTACCTTCTACCGATTGAATGATTTAAAGAGGTCTTCGGACAGGCCCTCGCAGCGGCCTTCGGGTCGTGGCGGCGTGCCGGAAAGATGACCGAACTTGATAATTTAGAGGAAGTAACAAGTTTACCGTAGGTGAACCTGTGGTAGGATCATTACCGTCGAGTCCCAGTCCTCAGCAGAGACAAGACTAACTATCACATTCTAGTCTTCAGCTAATTCTAGTCTGTCTTTTTGGAATTAACCCTCTCGCTGCGTAACTATTTCTTCGCGATAAGCGCCTTTACAGAATTTTTAATCTTCAATCACCGGTTCTTTAAAGCAGAAATTTTTTATTATCGTAATCGGGGAAAGTGTCCTGATTAAATCAGACAAAGTTTTCGCTAAAACATAACTGGTGGGAATAACTGAATAGTATTAATTAGACCGAAAAATGCATGCCCGAGAATATCGCGGGCTGCGCAGTGAGAGGGTTACTGGTGGGCTAAAAAGCAACGGCCTGTTTCGGATATTACTGTGAAAAATAGCTCTCGCGGCGAAGCCGCGAGCCTTCGTTCGGCTACATAGTAGGGTGGTGCGAAAAAAGTCAAGTTGATATTTCCGAGTTGCTATAGTGCGGAAAAGTTGCGATTGGTAAATACAAGAAAAACAAAAACAAAATTATTTAAATCGGACTTTATCTTCCGATCCCGCAAACCGCCTAAAAATTAAAAAATTTGAAAATTTGCGATTTTTTCAGAATTTTTTTCTTTTTTTACGTATATATATATATATTATCGCTATAGTGAAAAATATTTGCAGATTGTAATGTTTAATAATAATAAAAATAAACAGTTGCGTTTAAAGAATAGCTTCCGATCACACAAGCTCAATACAAATCGGCAAAAATTCAATTTTCAGTGATTTTGATGAATAAAGAAAATAATCACCTGAGATCAGTTTGCGTTCCAGTATTAACATTTGCATATAAATTGTACAATGTACAACTCTTTGCTTGTTTAGGTATTTGATAATGTTTAAACAAACCAGAATTCACCACGGGAAGGTAGCTGCACTTCGAGTTCAAACCACACCCTATCCTCCATCCAACCATTGTGGGTATTTGCTATTTGCATTACTTAAATATATAGTTTGTTATAATAGAGTCAAAACATTGTATTAAAAAACTAGTGTCGTGACAGTATAAGATATACAGTTTGTTATGTCATCTGTTTAAGTCTGACTTTTAGACGCAACTTTGTACTGCGATTTGGTAGTAATGTCTCGTATTATGGACATTGATTTCAGTGTGGTCCTGATGCTCGTTTGATTGGGGCCCACATACCTTAAATGATGCTTCCGTTGCCGATTTAACGCACCGCTGTACTTCTTACGTAGTTGGGAAACTTTTTATCATCCCAGACTGAGATATGACCTGATTGAACGAAGAAATGTATTTCTTCATGGGTTATTCTCCGATAAAGAGGTGGAAATGTTAATTTTGCTACATTACAATCAATTAATTCTGGATTGTAGGAGTGATAAAGATACAGATACCTTTACCCTTTGAAACATCAGGGACTGCACTTTCTTCAGGTTGTCACGAAAGTATCGAGATGTTTCAATTGCTCTGTACAGATGAATAGGCCCGTCTGTAATTTACTTACAGAATTTTATTTCAAAACAAACTGGCAAGTAAGATTTTAAAATAAATGTCAATATGGCTTTAAGACATCCGATGGGTTTTCCACGCTCGCGTAAAGTCGAAGGGCTCGATTTGCACAAGTGAGCAATCTGGCATGTGAAATTGGGCCGGAGTCACACTTTAATAAGTCATTTGGAAAGTTGCCACTTTTAATTGCTTGACTTATGCCAAGAAGATATCTTTGGTCCTTACTCAACAGTTGCATATCCATTTCTGGAATTTCACAATTAGTCAATTGAAAATTTATCACCGAGAGCTTTACACAACAATTGTGTCCAAATGGTGTTCTAAATGATCTTGGGCCAGTTGTTTCAACATTCAAATGTTGAAAAAGATGGCGGAAAGGTAATTCAACAAAATGGAATAAACAAACAACCCACTGCAGTGGTCGTCAGAGATTAACTTCAAGCTTTCTGATAGCACCACCTTTCTATCCAGTATTGGTATTTGTACCATCACAGCCTACCAAATCTAAGTATTCTAGTGAAACCACTTGTTCAGTAAGACATGATACTATGAAAGCTACAATGCCCTTAGCAGGCCCGGAGTTTGGAGGTACATGGCCTAACTAAACTGAGCCACTTTCTTTTATGACAGGAAAGTGTTCCTCTTTAATAGTTCGACGAACCTGTTTAGATGCAATCCTTTCTTTAACTAGGGTATCGTCCTTTCTTCCGTCAAAATAGTATATGCCAAGCAGTTCATCTGAATCCAGTTGACTTTTCTGTAAATTTTATGGAGTTAGGTTAGACTAGGTGGGAGCGCGTACGCCGACTTCAGCGCTGTTTTCCAACGTGGCTAATGGCAGTTGGGTGCACTATTAAACTTTTCAGACCTGAAACGAACTCTTCGTGGTAAGTTCTAGGTTGTTTAAAAATAACTTAATATGCTCAATAGTATCAATTAACATTTAAATCTTAACCTGAGACTGCAAACTGACCTCAGTTGATTATATTCTTAATGCATGAAAATCACTCAAAATTGAATTTTTGCCGATTTTTATTGAGCTTGCGCGATCGGAAGATATTCTCTAAACACAATTATTATTATTATTATTATTAAACAGTACAAACTGCAAATATTTTTCCCTATAGCGATAAAAAATATATAAACGTAAAAAAAAAAAATCTGAAAAAATCGGACTTTTTCAATTTTTTGGAATTTTTAGGCGGTTTGCGGGATCGGAAGATAAAGTCCGATTTAAATAATTTTTTTTTGTTTTTCTTGTATTTACCAATTGCAACTTTTCCGCACTATAGCGACTCGGAAATATCAACTTGACTTTTTTCGCACCACCCTACTACATAGGCCACTGGAGGCCCAGACTTGTGCGCAACTAGCACGGAGCGAGCCCTCCTTAGAAAAGATTCCTCGCCGTGCACCCGCCGCTAGCGGGCGGTCGCCCAAGAACTTCGCGCCGCCCAACGCGCGCTACGAATCCCTGCGCCCAACAGTTAGTCATCCGGTCGAAACGACAGAACCTCCACCCAACTAGGAGAGCCAGATGGTTAATTCTCTTGGTCCCTCCGCATCTCACCCCTTCGACCGGCATAGTACGAACTCCTATAAAGGAGTCGAGCCCACGAGTCACTGCCGAAGATCCCTACGGGGGACGACTTTACGGAGGTTTCTCAAGATCAACTACCATTATCTGGCAAAGATATTTTTGAGAAAAAACCAATGATAGAGGAGTGGGGAAATTTCCCTCCTAGTGCAAAGAAACTACGGGGGTACTCACGGTTTTCGCCGGCTCCCGCACCTCACGACAAAGCCCCTCGTGGCTCGGCGTCGGAAGTCCGGGAGTCGAACTAGGTGCCGTTAGCGTCCCCAGGAGTTCACGGAAAGCTCATCCCAGACGGGATAGACCCCGCCTCGCTAGGGTGTCGGAAGGCCCAGAGTCCCGCCGGGCTCACCCGCTGCCCCCATTGGGGATGGGGGTGACGGGAGAGACCGGTAAAAGCACGGTCCCCCACTACATTACCTGGCGGCCGCCAAGGGTACCTGAACACAAATGCTCCTGACCCCGTGCAAGAGCAACCGCTACCATGTTAGTTCGCCTAAAACACATCTTCAGTCGAGGTCTACGAACACGAGCAGGCCGACGAAGCTAACTCACGTCTCGCGGATCCGGCCAACGACGTTCATCGTGTTCCGAGGCCCCAAGACGAAACCAGGAACGGCCAGTAGGCGATAGGCTGAAAACGCAAGTAGGCGGACGAACCGCACTCGACCCGCGCGATCTGCATCTACCTTCCGACCCAAACCAGGTCCGCTCCGGGGATTGCGTTCGAAAATTATGATTAGAAACCGCTATGACCACACCTTCTGGCGCGGCAAACTCCAAAAGCGTCCAGACACGCTGGTCATGAGTCTGACCAAAAGTTCGTCCGAGATTCAACGCGCCGCCGCATTAGTCGGCGAGCCTCCGGCCCGGTTCCCTGCTGAGACGGATCCGACAGAAGGTACCGCAACGTGTTCAATCCACTGGGGGAAGAACCCCTCCCAAGAGATGGCGACATAATTTCAGGACGCGTCGGCCTCCCTCCACGGTCGTCCTTTGGTAGAAACGGGCTTCTCCTTTCACCGCCTACTTTAGGGGCGACTCACAACTACCTTAGCTACTAAAATCTCGGCGGAATGAGCCACCTGACACATAAATTATACCAGGCGCTGTTCGAGCCTCGCCCTTCGATGGCTCCGGGAGTTCCTGCATGGCGTTCCCGCGTGACCACCGTCGTCACAAACGAGCATCGAGACCTGGTTCTTTAAGGTCCGCAATCTCTTCTCAGACTCCATCTTATTCAATTGGTGGAAAAGGCCCTACCACATTTGCTTACCCTTTGCCCAGAGTCATCAGCCGGTCAATACCGTCTCTCTGATCAGGCTATGGAGCGTCGCTATCGGGCTTCCCTTGAAAACCAAGGTCCCCAGGGGGGGGGGGGGGGGTGGAGCACATGTTGACCACCGAAGTGGACCTCCAACCCCATGCATGATGTTCGTTACCCTGGCCGCCGGATTCATTGCCTCTCGACTTTGAGTCTCTCGAGGAGGCTGTGGTTCGTCCCAATCCTGCCCCTCTGGCTCGACACTACGAGCACTGCCGGGATCCAAATCTCCTTTCCCACTCAAGGGACCGGTTTCGGACCACCCGGAGGGCGACTACCGGATATTACTGTAAGAGAGATGACTTCCAGGAGGACTTTTGAATTGAAAATATCGATTTATTGTTGAAGTACAAGGACACTTCTAAATATCTTGCATTGTTATCCCATCACTGAGAGCTCGATTCGATACTGCAAAAACCCTCATTTACCCAGCAAGCTCATCATTGGTCTGAATCAGCCACATTTCCTTGTTTAGTGACTACCTTCGCTCAGCAACTGATATTTCATTTTAAATAGGTAATAAATAATAATTGGAGAACACTTGTAATTTTTTGAGCATCGTCTTCAAGAAATAACCCCCCTTTTTGTCAAAATATTTAAAAATACTTCAAGTTTCTACAAATTAGAGAATTTTGTGACTCTTCCAGTGTCGAGAAAAACCATTTTTTTTAACAGATTTAACCAATAAAGAAAATTTGGAAATTTGGGTGTAAAAGAGTTGACAATGATGTAAATTAGCAACCCCAACGGCCCCCTCCCACCAAAAAAAAGAACAATAGCTATAAAAGCAGTTCTAATTAATTCAAGAATAAACAAAAAATAGGTTTTAATTCGTGTGAAGATCCTTATAATTGTAGGTAATTTATTTTGTCACAAGAGATCATCTATATATTAAAAATTGCATGCACTTCCACTTTTCCTTTTAAAACCACCACTTTTGACACCTTATTTGAGTTTCGATCAAAGCAGAACTGTTTTAATTATTTTTGTTTTATGATTACTTTTGACCAGTAGAAATAAATATATCTTTTCCACATTTATAGTTCGTATAAATAAGCCTTTAGACTATTTTTTATGCATACTTTTCACGCCTGACACGACATGACTGAAATTGTGAGACCGTAACATTAAGAAATATTTGCTTCTAATAGTTAAAATTCACAACATTCCGATGCTCCTTTGTAAAAATCCAACAGCGTAACATGCAAAGCCTCACTAGTATAAATAATAATTTAGTTGTTTATCGCGTAAATAAGTGATTTAATTTTCGCATCGCCTAATATCGTTATGCAAAACATTTAGTTAAGAGAATGTCACCAATTATTCAGGTTGCAACAGAAATGTTTATGACATAAAATTGAAGTTAGTTAATAACATTGACAATAGAAATTGCATATGTAGTGGTCCAGCTGATTTCTCATCTGAATACCAACATTTTACCCATTAAATGCATAGTG
This sequence comes from Maratus speciosus, assembly GCA_963932465.1. Lineage (NCBI taxonomy): Eukaryota > Metazoa > Arthropoda > Arachnida > Araneae > Salticidae > Maratus > Maratus speciosus. The sequence goes on from OZ010796.1 coordinate 452,883,661, forward strand.
ATGCATATCTACATCACGTTTTATTTAATTCTGAGCAACCAGAATATTTATATAGAAATATTAAACCTGTAAAAGTTACAAAAATATAAAATCAAAAATCTATCTTAAAATTTCTGGTTTCCAATCTTAATATAAGAGTAAAAACATAATTCTAAAAAAAAATAATTTATGCATAGAAGGGTTAAGTTTTACAAAACAAAAAGTTATATAAAATAAGTTATTTAGATTCAAACTTTTAAAAATTTACTAATTTGCAATATTTCAGCTTTTACTTCTATTGCACATGTGCAGCATAAAAAAAAGGTCGACGTATTATTCGAAAAATGTATCTCTAATTTTTTTCATAATTTTCTGGTGTTAGAAACCTTCCAGCGAATCATATATAAATTTTTCGAAACAACATAAAAAATCATACAGTTAAGGGTTAAAACAAGATTCATGGTTATTTTTCTTTTGTGAATATCATGTAAATCTGCCACAAAAATTTCTGTTTGAGAAATAGTGGCATAAAAAGAACAATCCAACAGAAGCTCAGCTTATACAATTTATATAACAAGGTGGAATAATGACTTTGAAATATGGTGAAAAGCTCATACCCCTAAAAATATTGGAGATTACCTTCAAATGAGCCTCAGGTATTAAATTATTGGAGGATAAAGTTAAGCATAAGTATAAAATATGTCCTCCTGCTTACGTGCTCGCTTACGCATTCGGACGGTAAATGTTTAACTCTTTCAGGAGTAAAGTATTTGTGTTGCTAAAATGTTGTAATAGCATAGCTGCCAACTTTTACGCTTTTTTGCTACCACTAAAATTTAATAGAGATTTTTGCCTTGCTTAATCGTGTGATTTCGACGATTAAGTAAGACAACATTTACTATAAAATTTTAGTGGTAAGAAAAAGGCGTGAAAGTTGGCAGCTATGTAATAGTTAAATTACACGAGCATTTAAAAACAGCTTTCATCGAAAATAAGTCAAAGCATTTTTTCACGTATAAAATTAAAACAATATTTTCTTATCAAATTCTTGTTTGAATGTGGCACTTCGGAATTAAAATTAAGTGGGATACATAATATCCCACCTTCCTTGAAGGAATTTGCCACTAGGATGTCCTGCAGGATTGGATACAACACCAAACAAATGATTATCGTATATATTCGCGTAGAAGCCGATCCTTACGTTTAAGAAAAAAATATGTTGAACAGAAGTACTTGCGACTATTTATCTTTGTCTTATTAGATATCAGAAAATTCTGCTTTTCGATAAGATGAATATGATTTTTTTTAAATACTGGTATACAGTCTGTTATTCTTCTCGAATTTGCGGTCGGCTTATACGCGAGTATGTGCACTGAATGTCTATTCGAACAAGAAATGCCTTTATAAAATAAGTAAAATATAAACTACAAAAAATACTTTAAACTTCAAAAAGAAAAAAAAATCAGCTAAATGAATGTTAAATAATTTGAAATAAATATTGTGATGTAAAATAATTTTATAAAGATTGAGTACAATTTCCATACGTTCTAGTGTTAAAATTATTCTGCGTCTTCTTTTGCAAATCTTTTTTGAAGTTTTGTATTTGGAACACTATACAGGTTTTAAGCATAGTTATGAAATCTCTCAAAATTGGTATTTTATATTTTTCCTAAAGCAATATATCTATTTATGTAATTACTCCTGAAAATTAATTTTTTTTTTTTAATTTCAAACTAACATTTCAGCTTACGAAAATCCAAATTAATTTATATCAAGAAATTTAATTTGTTTAAATATTATTATTTAATACTTATACTTTTATATTTAGCACAATTATAATATATTAGCACAATTTTGAAATAATTCATCGTGTTTTATTTATTTTACTTTATGGAAATTTAAACAAAAATTTATAAAGATATTCTATAAATTATAAATTATATTTCTGTTGTTGAATCTAAAAAAATAATTTCTGTGTAGATAATTCAAACAGCTTTTCTTCAAAATTATTTTTGGTACCATTAAAGCAGTAACGTTTTATATGTCTATGTTTACCTTTTAAAATATTTTTTAAGTCCTGTCTATATTTTTTTATATTTTAGTGAAAATTTTAAAACGTATATATTTTTTTTTCACGAATAAAATTTGATCGACTACTTTTCAGAATATTAGAGGCTAACGAAAAAGACAGGCTTCCGCGGTGCATTCCATGTGTCTTTTTTTACAGACTGCTTTTTTTACAGACAGTGGCGTGATGCTCTTTTCGTGCAATTGCATTTGTGTATGCGAGCATCACGTGACTCCAGCAGTCTATAAAAATAGATACGCTCAAAGCACCGCGTAGCCTTTCTTTTTCGTTAGCCTCGAGAATATTTTTGTTCTTAGAAATGAAAATGATGTCGACGTCACTTGAAAATTTAGTCAACTGGAAGTACAAAAATAATCTGCAGATGCGACATATGGGGTCTATCGGAAAGTCGTGTCATCATTCAATCAAGCGAAAATCAATTCATATTGGAAAATTCTGCCCGGTAATTATTAGACATTATATATCGGAATAAATGTCTAATAATTAAATGATAAAATTTTCCGGTAAAATATGCAATACGCATACAATCTAATAATTAAAAATTAAGAATTTTAACGATTGTTTCCGCGACAGAATATATTTTTTAGGAAAACATCAAAATGTTCAAAATTGCAGAATTTCATAATTGTGCTTAAAACCTGTATCCTGTTAAAAATAGAAAGAAATGACAAAATTTAACATAGAATATGATAAAATCTTTATATTCTGAAGTTAAAAGCAAGCACACTACCTCAAGACTACGGTGATCATATTGAGAAGAGCTAACGATTAGTTATTTCAAACGTATGGTGAACATTATCCTCTAATATCTTAATAGCGTATGTCCATTTCATGAAAACACTTTAGAAGCATTATTGGGGGCAAGAGCAGTGCATTCTATTTGGTAACCTCGTTTTGAATAAATTCAGTGGCGGTATAACGTGTAATTGCCAAAATTTGGGCTTTTTTCTTAACACAAATCTGAATGGTAAATTTTGCATTATTTAAACTCGAAAATTTCGGCGATAAAATAAGGAAAAAATATATTAAAATATAGTGATTACGAAAAAGTTTGACAGTTTGCAGTTTCTTTTAAATACATATACACGGACATTGATTACCAGGACTTAGCGCTGACACAAAAATAGCGGCTGTTGTAGGCAAATATTTTTTAACGTATGTACGGTCTCCTAAATTTAGACTCCAGTATTTTATAAAGGATTTCTTTGACCTTGTTTAATCTCAGAAAAAAATCGGAAAAACTTTAAAAAAAAATATTAGTACGAAACTTCAAGGGACTGTATACTCGCAGAAAAAATTCCGCCCTCAATGGTCGCCATTTTTGTGTCAGCTCTCAAGGCCTAGTATTGAGGGGGTGGTGTCATATAGCATTGTGACATCAAAGAAACGTCACAGTGTCGTCACTTTGTGACATTGCACCGCCCCCCGTACGTAAAAATCTGTTATCCTCTTAACCCCTTGGGGACGAGCGACACGTATACGTGCCGCACGAAGCACTGAGAATCCTTGTTTTTCCTCACCAGTAAAATTTTCTTGTAAAATTTGCCTTATTTAATCAGCGCATTTTCTCGATTCATGAAGACACAAATTCCTGTTTTTAAAAAAATGGTGACAAAAGATTAAAAATTTTGTAAAAGGCTTCCGTCCCGAAGGGGTTAACCCATTAACTGCCAAAAATATAAGGTTGAAATTTTAAAATTTTTAGCTGAACGTCGTTTTCCACCACAAACTCTGAAAGGTAATTTTTGCTTTATATGATCTTAAATTTTATATCTTTAAGTAAGGGCAATCTTTAAATTGAAAAATAGTGGTGGGTATGTAAATAACTTAAATATGTGCATTTATTTTGACCGCTGCGTGAACGCAACACCAGTTGGTAATGGGTTAAGCGTCACGCCCGACAAGTGTAGGCTATTTTTTTCTAATTCAGATTGTTTGATTGCTACCACATTTTTGAAGTAGAAGAAGTTATTTAACGGCAGATAAAATTCGGCGAGAATGAAGCCAATTACACTATTAAAAAATGGTGTTAATCAAACAAACTGAATAAAAAAAGTAGCCTACATTGCCCGTTAAATTCACAGGCGCGGATATTATGGGGTTAACGGATAAAATAATGTGATGATTACTATTTTAACCCCTTGAAGGGCACCGGTATATATTATATACCACTTAATTTTAATTCCCAAATGCCACATTCACACCAGTATTTAGGAATTAAATTTTGTTTCGTATAATGTACGCGAAGAAAAGCTTTTACTTAGTTTCTTATAAAATTGCTCATAAATACCGGTGTCACTCAATCATTTTTGCATTTTAGCAACAGAAGTTCTTTGCCCCTGAAAGGGTTAAAAGGTGGTGTAAGTTTATACATTTTATAATCAGGTTCTGATTCCATTTTAAAGAATGATCGAATAAAAAATTCGAATGCATATACAGGATAATAGGTATCAAAACGAACAGTTATTACCATGCGGTTGGTAGTCATCTTTATTTACTAGTTGATACCGCACACTGCCCTTGATGACAGCATGTCTTCTCGAACGAGTATTTTTAAAACTCAGGAGAAACTATGCTGGCTTGTCGTTTATTTATTTTTTAATTTTTCAAATCTGTTGTTTTATATTTCTGGTGGTAAATGAAATAATAATCCTAGAAAGAGTTTGTCGGCACTAAATTACGAGTAAAGTGGCAAAATCTAGATACCTATCCTGGACCTGTTAACTAACAGGTCAAAGTTCCATCAGTAAAATTTACTAGACAACTTCGCTTTATTTAAGCGCCCCATTAATTACTGTCATGAATATGAAAAAAAAAATCTATTCCGTTTTACAAGTGGACGTTTGTCCCGTTGGTAATAAGGCCCTCTACCTGTCACAAAAAACCATATGTAAGTTTATCAAAAAAGTTTCTTTTGTTTTAACCTTACATTATATAACCACTTAATATTAATTCTCGAAGGCCACGCTGGCATCAGTCTTTCGAATTAAATTTTATTTTATAATGTACGCGAAAAAAAATCTTTTAATATTTTTAATATACATTATATTATATTATATTTGCTCGTAAATCCTGGTGTGAATCAGTCATTTTAACATTTTAGCAACAGAAGTACTTTGTCCCTGAAAGTGTTTAATCGAAATTTAACTTTCTGAAAAATCAGATTTTAGTTATTTATATATTTAAAAAAAATTATTTTATTCTATAATGCATTTTGTGCAAAGCATTTTTTTTCGCGTACACTTTTCCATTCAATGAAACAACGCTAGGCTTTCACCTAGGCGTAAGTAACTCCATTGTTTTTCACTACTTAACACTTTCAGGGACAAGTAATCGTGTTTCTGCAATGCTGAAGTCACACTGTAATTTTCGAAAAAGTTTATTTCAAAATATTTTTATTTCAATTTTTTTTTTTTAGAAATATAAATCTAGTTTAAACGGATGAAATTTCGCCTTATTTAAAGAGAGATTTTCCATAAGAAAATACTGGTACCGAATAATTTCTTAGTCCTGAAATTCAAGAACCCGTGCGAACCCTGAATATATCTAACCACCCCTCAAGGGGTTAAAGGTTTAAATGCGTACAGAAGAGTAATCACTCAAATAGTTTCTGAGATATAGTGTTATATGGATAAAGACCCAATCTAAAAAGTTTTGAATATCACTCCTTCCGAATGGAAAAGTTCTCCCTTGTTAACTGACATAAATTTGCGAAAAAAATAGAAAATTACTATTTGGAAATATTGATAATCGATAATTCAGAGATTTGAGTACTATCTACTTACTGATTTATTTAACATTAGACTTAGCAATTGGTCAATGATTTTTTATCACTTTAACTTTAACGCCTTGAATGGAGGTGGGATATAATACTGGGTTGGCAACTAAGTTCCCGCCGTTTGTTTATATACAATTTTTCTACCGGAATCTATATTCTGTGTTTTTGATCGAGTTAATTTATGTTAAAATTCAGATTATAAAAATGTAATGTCAACTATAGAATAGCAAGTGGGCTGGCAACATAGTTCCCGCCGTGTTTTTAAGTACATTTTTTCTATCGAATCTAGATATTGTTTGGTCGAGTTAATTTATGTTAAATTTCAGATCATTAACTCTTTGAACTCGTATGTCCAGTCTGACTAGACAGCATCTTTCTTTGCAAAACGTGTTTTGGCACCAGTAATAAGCGAAAATAATATTTGCCTTATTTAACCCTAGATCTACCGGGAATTTTATTCAAGTTTTAATAAAACGTTCTACACCAGAATTTTTATTTAAAACTATTTAACTTATTTATTTACCTTATTTTTGTCTGGTTTATATACTTAGTTTATTTTAAAGAAATTTCTGGTTTGAATGAATATTTTGTATGTACCTGTCGGGTCCAATGGACCCGTCTGGTAGACGGAGGGTTAACCCATTACGGGCGAGCACCTTTTACATTTCTTTTAATTCGCCGACACCGGGATTTTCCAAATTGTAATTTTGATTTATTTAATCGCTCAAAATTTGAGATATGATAACGTGAAAATTTCCAAACTAAAATACTGGTATTCAGATTTAAAAGTTTTGTTCGCCGGACATGGCAAGATTTCCTGCCAACCGGCTTCAATGAGTTGATTGCAGCATTTTTAAAATTGTGTACTTGAAGGAAACTTCTTTTTAAAAGTGGTGTAAACCGAATAAAAATTTGTGTAAGAGACGCCCGAGTCAATGCCAACTGGATTGGCACCTAAATCTCCGCTGTTTGTTTGTTTTTAATATTTTTAAAGTTTATTTTTCAATAAAAAATAATAAATAATTAATCAACAATTTATTCTCCCTTGTTTTTTAAAACTTTTTCCCAACGTTCAACAAGATTATCAATACCTCGTTCGTAAAAATTCTTCGGTTTCAACACGAAAAGTTCATCCAACTAAGCTCTCAATTCTGCGTTAGTATTGAACGAAACTCCGCGCATAGCATTTGATAGAGATCGAAAGAGGTGGAAATACGTTGGTGCCAAATGGGAGAGGACGTCGGGTGCGGCAGCACTTCCCAGCCTTGTGTTTGATTGGCCTTCTTCGTCATATTGGCGATATGAGGGCGGGCATTGTCGTGCAGCAAAAGAACTCAATGCTGCCTATTAGGTCTTTTCTCTTAAATAGCCGTGTTGAGTCGTTCCATTTGTCGAACATAGAATTCCGCGTGGATTGTTTGGTTCCTTTCAAGCAATTCGTAATGGATAATCCCTTCCCAGTCCCACCATCGTTTCAGTCCCAACATCACAACATCGTTTTATATGGACGAAGATCTTATTTCACGCTCGGTGTTGGTAATTTACCTGGGCTAAGCCATACCTTGCGCCGCTTCATATTAATGTACAGGCACCATTTTTCGTCGCCAGCAACGATTCGGTAAAGAAATCGTTGCTTGTGTCCATGAGTTGAGCGGTGACGAGCAAGCAAATCGGCGAAGATTGTGGCTCGTTGATTTTTGTTGTTGTCACTTGAAGCATGCGGAACCCATGCTCCACACTTCTGAACCTTTCCCACCGAGTGGAGATGTTCCTCCATAGGAGTGTGGGAGAATTTAATTTTCTCTGCGAGTTCCCTTGTCGTTTGACCCGAGGTTTTGTGCAAAAGTTGTTTTAACACTAGAACGCCCGGAAATTTTACCGAAGCTTCATAAAAATATTCCTCGCCAGATTTTTTATTTAAAATTGTTTAACTGATTTATTTAACGTATTTCTGCGCGGTTGAAATTTAACTTATTTTATGAAAAAGTGTCTGGCTCCAATTGACATTTACTCAATTGGTCGGAGTCGTCTTGACTCCTTCCGGGCGTTCTAGTGTTAGTCGCTCTTCATCGAACTCAGCTAGACGGCCAGAACGAGGTGCGTCTCTGATGTCAAAATTTCCATTTTGGAACTTGGCATACCAATCATGAGTGGTTCTTTCAGCTATGGCACCCTCGCCACACACAGAACAAATGTAGTGAGCAGCTTTTGCGGCCTTTCAACCTACATTAAAAGCAAAGAGAAGATGTCGAAAACGCTCCTTTTCCCAAACTTGACACTCCATTTTATTGATTCGAACTTTAACACAAATTAACTCTATCCAAAAACAAAGTATAGATTCCGGTAGAAAACTTCTATTTAAAAATACTGCGGGAACTTAGTTGCCAACCCAATATATCCCACCTAATTTTAATGCAGAAATGTCACAATCTCCTCGTAATTTTTGAATGACATTTTGATTTTATAATTATACCCTATCAGAATCTTCGATTACATTCAAATAGCTTTGTTTCTGCATTGCCGTGTCATTCAATGATTTCAACATTTTATTAACATAAGCACTTTAACCTGAAAGGGTTAACGCAAAATAAAACTATTACAAGGTGTTTAACCCTTTGAGGGTTAAAGTACTTCTAGTGATAAAATGTTAAAATGATTGAATGACACCGGTTTTTATGAACAAATTTATATGAAAGTAAGTAAAAGCTTTTCTTCACATACATTATACAAAGCCAAATTTATTTCCTAAATACTGTTGCCAGTGTGGCATTTGGGAATTAGAGTTAAGTGGTATATATAATATACCGGTGCCCTTCAAGGGGTACTGCTTGGAATATGGATGTTGAACTTTTTCTCCAGATATTTGTTAGGCGTCAGAATTTACTTTAAGTATTTTTCACCTTATCTATACACAGAGTGTCCACTACAAAGTGAAGTAAAACTTTTTATACTAAAATACTGGTGCCATTGTAGCCAGCGGACCACGGGTTGAACACACTTAGAACTTCTACGGTGTTTTGCCCCACACATTAAAATTAGAAACATTTGCCTAATATTTTTTATTAGTAACCTATCTGCGATTAATTGCAGAATTTAGTAATTTTTGTGATTAAATAGAGTAAAATATTCTATTTTAAATTTGTGGTATAACTGTACGCACGATATTACGAATTTAAGTAACATAACTAGAAAGTCCGTTAGATAATCTGACTTAAGTTCACAGAAGTGAACCCACAAAACATTTTTTAAGTAATAAAAACTTTACACAATTAGTCAGCACACATTCCTTTTTCTGGACTGCAGCAACAATAATCGATTTTTTCCTTCCTCCGCGAATCCGGGGGGAAGAATATAAAAATGCGTTTTTATCGATATTCATTAAAACACGATAATGAAATGTTTCTTTTTTCCTGCCTAAATGTAGCAACGTAGCTATATAAAAAAAAATCCATAATGTCAATGCCTATAATTACAGTATTTAACATTTTAATTAAGGATGCTAATTTGATCGAATTAAAAAGTGTCACGTTTTCATAATATTCGAATAAACGAAATATCTTATCAGTTAATGAATTTTGAGACATTTAAATTTTTTGTTTCTTATTTTAAAATTATAATCCAATACTTTTGAATTATTTTAACTTTGAATTATTTTAAATTTTTTTCGCACTAAAAAATATTTAATAGTTTTTATTGTACTAAGCAGTAGATATACCATGCAACACATTTTTTTTTCCCTTAATAATAATTAAAAGACGTGTTAAACTATATAATCGTAGAAATTTTACAGGAAATATTTTCTTTTTTCTTACAAAAATTCTTTTTGATTAAGAATATCCCCCCCCCCCCCCCGTTATACAATAATAATGTAATATTAGGATTTTGGAAGATTTTCTTGATTGTTTTTATTGTTAGAAAAAAAAAACGTGAAGACATAGCTGAACAGTTAAGCTTTTTTGTACCACAAAAATGTAACAGTAAATTTTATCTTCTTTAATCGTGATAATCTGCCGATAATCTGTGGCAAAATATTCTATTATTTTTTTCTGATACAAAAACCTTAAAAGTTGGCAGCTATTGTAAAGGGCAGCTATTTAGTTAGATAACATTTAGTTGAAGATTTACACAGAATTGCAAAGTCTCCGGCTTTTTGCAGACCACTATCATCTTAGAGAAAATGCTGTTCTTATAAATACCCCAAATGTTTCAATTAAATAAAACAGCATTTTCTGTATTAAAATATTGGTATACAAAAAGCCGGAACTTGGAAGCTCTGATTACTATATGATTGTAAAATTCTTACTGGAAGAATTCCCTTTTTTGAAAACCTAGTTTTAAATTAGGAATATTTTTATCCAAGATAAAAAAATAATAATAATTGTAAAATGTGTTATTAACCCGAGAGAACGCGCGCATACCCAGTGTATGTATGGTTTTTACTTTGTCACCAATAAATACATTAATAACGTCACCTTATTTAGTAGAGGACAATTTTGGGATAAAATAATTTGAAGATTACTTTTAAAAGGATAGTTTTGACAACTGTAAAAACGGTACGCACTCCGGTTCGATCAGAACTGGCGCCCTGGTTAAAATTTTAGGATATTTCCTTCACATAGCTGCCAACTCTTTCGTTTTTATGTACCACAAAAATTTAACAGAAATTTTTGCCTTACTTAATCGTCAGATTACGGCGATTTATAAAGGCAAAATTTACTATACAATTCTTTAGTACAGAAAAGCGTAAGATGTTGGCAGCTATACCTTCAAATTATTTATTATATTGAAAATTTTTACAGAGTATCATTTTTATCTCGAAAATATTTAATATAAATCTAACAGGCCTATAGAAACTTTATGGGGACTGATTCCTTTTTTTAAGATATATTTTTTGATAAATAATAAATTATTTGTATATTAAAAAATAAGAATTATAAAGTATAATTAAAATTTTTGGGAATAATTTCTCTATACAAAAGAAAATATTTAATAAATATTTTAATGATTAATTATATTAATATTTTTAATACAGTCCTTCTGTTCAGGTTTTATAGTTCACCGTAAAATTTGTTAGCCAATTTGTATAACAAATTATATGCCTCAAAATTCCTTATTTAAATCATAATTTTAGAAGCACATTTCTTTTCATTTCATGCATTTTTAATAAAATAGAAGAAGGAGAAGAATAAATAAAGAAAGAAAGAAGGGAAAATGCTGCAAGTGATAACGTCTGCAAAGTTGCAAAACCTTCACGTTGCTCGTATTTTTTCATTTTTCAAAAAAAAAAAAAAAAAAAAAAAAAAATCTTTGCCTTCCTTAATGGCAAAGGGTCTAGCCGGATAAGCATAGCGAAATGACCCCCACGGCCGATGTTTGAAATAACATGTGTGGTAATAAGGCTGACCATGAGAATACAAAATGGAGTGTTTTTAGCTTCTAATCTTGAACTGTCCTTGTGATATTCGGGCAAGTATGCGCCGGCGCTACTATTTTTCAAATACGTTTTTCTCAAAAAGTACAAACGTTAAAAAAATAAAACCGATGCAAATTATTGAAGGATATATTAGTTCACATTATGTATTTTTTCTACATTATTTCACAAATTTTAACATAAAAAAGTAATCAAAAATATTTTAAAAAAATGTATTAATGTAGTAATTTTATACTTACACCAACCAAAAAATTACAGAATAATACTCTAAGTATATACTTTTATGAAAAAAAAAATCGTTAAAATCGAAGATACGCTTTTTGAGTTATAACAAAAATAATGCTAGCAACTTGCTACAATATTCGTAAATTTCCCTGTTTGTATTTGCAGAAATATGCTGCTATAAAGGATTCGTGGCATTTCCACTTGGGCAGGATGCGCAGTGCGCCAAAATAAGAGAATGTTACCCTACATACCGCTTCCCTATAGGTTTCTTTCGTGTTTATAAATATTCTGTTATTTTGTGTACTGCGCATCCTTCTCGCGTAATAATATCAAGAACTAACAAACAAAATAGTAGCATATGCCTAGCATGATTTTCAAAGAGAAGAAGGCAATGGAGTTGTACAGTGTACATATATAACGTATCATTTTAGGGGGAGTGTGTGTGTGGAGGGGGTGTCTCGCACTTGACATCGGAAGATATTTCTATAGGGACGAGGTTGTCATTTAATATGGTTATCATTTTTGATAAACGAAAAAAAAAAATTAATATATATTTTTCTTTAC